>CM054060.1:384248462-385553462 GCA_028641055.1 Alopecurus myosuroides
GGAGCATATTCTCGAATATTCTTGCTTCCTCTTCCTAGCGCATCTCGCAAAAGACAGATCGGCCGCCGGCGTGCGGCATGTTCCACGGAGGTCTCCCGCGCGTGCGGCTCACCACGAAGCCTCCCGTGGACGGCTGTCACCCAGACGAAGCACCCCTACGGGGCTCCTGTGGATGACCAGATTTGGGAAGCCCCCACGGCAGGCTCAGCACGAAGCCCCCCGTGTTCGTGTGATGAAGCCCCCCGTTCATGTGTAAAGATGGCCGCCGGCGGCGGCGGACGGAGCGCTCGTGACAGGGACGAAACGGCCAGCTTCGCTAGCACAGACCTCCATGGCCTGAGCGTGACAAGTACCAATTTTGGAACAAAAGTTTAACATTTTGCCGGAGACATGAAAAATCGACGATTTTAGTTTTGGCCACGCACGGCGGCATGAGAGTATTCCGGCCAGTTCATGAACCGTATACTATTCTGCAACCCTTGTACATAGAGGTTGGAAACTCGCATTTTCGGTGGACTGACAAAATTTGACCCAAAACGAGTTTTACGATTTTGGCCCTTTTATGGGCTCTGCTAGAGATGCTCTTAATACAAGGATAATAAGTTTTATACATCGAATTTTAGAAAATACACAACAACCAATAGATCGGGACTTGAAACTTTGGACGCAACAAGGTCGAAATGCAGGTTGGAGTGTTGAATGGCCTGAAATAATACTGTATCGATCAATAAAGGCCTTGACACAGCCAATGAGTGTAAGGATATATCTGAACAAGCTGTAACAAAGAACAATGCAGTGTGGTAAAGAGCAATTAAGGTATGTAGTACTGTTTCAGTTACCTTTCAAACTTCGACTGACAGAACATGTCATGGAAATTACACCTTCTGTCATGGCAGCTCCATCAGACTTTGCTTTCTGAAATCAAAGCTGCAGATAGTCTTGCCTTTGGATTATTTTTCTCATTTGTGAAAATCACAGAACCAGAGATGAAGCCCCTTCAGCTGTGTGCATCATCACGATGCAGAGGATGGGCTCTGTTCCAATTTCAAAAAAAAGAGATGAAACCCCTTATAATACATCCCATTTGCCTGACCGATTGTGCTCCCAACAAATGCAGCGGCGCATCTGTTTGGCTCTGTTGACAGTGGAGGCAACCTTTAACAAACAAAGCAAAGATAAAATACTCTTATCTCAGATTTTGTTTTTTCGGGTACTCGTCAACCTAACCTCAGAAAAAAAGTTTAAAAGCATGGAAAATGGAAGTTAAAATCTGATAATAGAATGTAGGGCTGGAATTCGAGCCGAGCCGAGTCAGCTTGGCTCGACTCGCTCAAACTCGGTCAACTGACGAGTCGAGCTCGGCTCAACTCGTTCAACAAACGAGTCCAAAATCAAAACTCGGCTCGGCTCGGTGAACTCGCGAGCTACTCGTTTAACTTTTTTATTTTATAAAACAATAAAAATTAAATATTATATATTGTATATATAATTATTTTTCATTATTTGGGGCATATATAATAAAATCATCACAATAATCGATGAAAACATGTCACCATCAAATAATTTGTAGTAAATAAACTACAATAATCAGTAAAAAAATGTTCACACAGATAAGAATATCATTAGAACCTCCTTTTACCGAGTTAAACGAGCTAAACGAGTACTCGTAAACTCGGCTCGTTTAGCTTGAACTCGTTTACTGTTAAAAACGAAAACTCGACTTGGCTCGTTGGACAACGAGTTCGAGCCGAGCCGAGTCGAGTTGCGACCTACTCGTTTAACTCGTGAGTTTCAAGTTTTAATTCCAGCCCTAATAGAATGTTGTTTTCAAGAATAATAGTGTAGTGCCAAACTATCAAGTTACATTAAGCAAATTCCAGAGAGCAGTACCTTTTGAGCATGAGCTAGCCTCCTCAATAGTATATCACATAAGAGTTCATCAAGTACTCCACAGAACCAAGCCATAACCGACCTTCCCGAAGAAAAGGAAAAGGAAGAACGAATAAGCTCACAAAAAGCTACTCCTCTATGAGATTTTCACAATTACGAAATATATCAGATAACAAATTTTAAGTAGACAATAGAGGTAGGAAATATTAACAATGGATCAGTAAAAGGGCGAAAAATGCAAAAAATGATTGTACCTGTCCAGCAGCCATGCTCACAAACAACGATCACACGGTTGTGGTGAGCAGCCCCTGAATAAAAATCCTAGATAGGTCAGATGGCTACACAATATTAGCGTTGATGAAATTACAGAGGATGACGTGAAAAGAGGACAGTAATACTAATTGAAATAGACAAAAACGATGAGCAGTTCTAAATGCAGGAACCAATTCATTATATTCAACTCCATTGCACCTTTAGTTTTCTCATCGTACCGATCAAAGCTGCAGTAAACAGTGACATAAAACAAACTCATGGGGGAAAAGACTGGAGATTTCAAAAAACTGAATACAATTACGTTTAAGCAAGGAACACCGAGAGGAAGAATCGGAGGGCGAAGGGAAGATGGAATCGCTACAGAAAGATTATTGCTGGTTGCATGTAGTATATATATCATGGACAGAAGAGAACATACAATAATGCAGGGTTAATTAATTACATAATTGCAGGACGTAATGGTTCAAAAAATTTACCACCATGATTAGGACCCGGGCGGTTTCAATCTGCAGACCATGACTACGGCTCCCTCCATAGGAACGGAAGAGGAGGCGTTCGGCGTTCTTCCAAGCTCGAATGGTGGGCAGACCGAGTACAGTGCGAATCAAAGAATCCTAGGCCCGCGTGAAGGGAACCCAGTACGTTGTGTACTCTCCAACCGCACTGGCGACGTCACCGGAGAAGAAACCATCGATCTCGGCGGGATCATCTAAATGGATGAGAAATAGAGGAAGAATAAGTAACCCACAAGGATTAGGCGTTGGTAACCTGGCCTAACTTGCCTCGCTGGTTCTTCACTGGCGCGATTGGATTGCAATTTGCAAACCATAGCAAGCGACTTGCGGGCGGAACATCCGTCGACCAAGAAGAAACGAGAACGAGCGAGGGGAGGCGAGCTACAAGCCTACAACACCTACTGGGACAAAAGGAAAGAGGGGCAGGGAAATAAGAGATAGCCGAGCCGCTAAAGCCCATATACACCATTTAGGGCCTGACTAACCAGGAGTGGGCTAGCTCGCTTTCTGGAGTAGCAGCGCTAAAAAGTTCCGGGTGGCCTTTGGCTCGATCAGACATGGTAAACACTGTCCAAAAGAGCAGGTTGATCTGGACCGTTCGCTGAGCGTATCCGACTGTTTAGTATTCCAAATCCCTATGATTTCTCCTAGGTGGTTGTGTTTTACGGTTACTTAATATCATGAATAGAGAAGTGACCAAATTAATACAAATTCATCAAATCAAAAAAAAAGTAGAGTATTTCATTTGAGTTCGAATTGCATATAAATCAAATAAACTACCACATAGTTACTCCAAACTATCTCATAAAGTGCATACATATATACTTCTTACAATGCTCCATATTCTTACCTCTGAGGTGCATATTACTGATGTTGATAAATCTCCAGCTGCATCTGATGTGGCCCGACCTCCTTAAAATGCTCCATCTTCTCTTACTCCAGCACAACCTGTTCCCATAAGGGTCAGTGCTAGGATCAATGAAGCAGGGAGAGCTAATGTGCCAGTTCTCCAAAGTGCCACCCACTCAGGCTATTGCTAGAAGGGATGAAGGTAAAATTCCATGTTCAAATTCTTTCTCTGTGCTTGCAGACAATAATGTGTTGGATAAGGCTATTGAACTTGGGATTAATCCTTCTTCTATTTCCTTACAAACTGTTGATCTGCTTCTTGATTGGGGGGTAGCTAGGGAAAATTTATTATCCAAAAAAGATAAGCTTTCATCCTTCAATCCTGTGGTGCCTAATGCTCCATCACAACCTGTTGTTTCTGATGCTTTGGGTTTACAACCAATTGTTGAGTGTGATGTGGAATCATCTTCAGATAGTGATGAATATCCTTTTACTCCTATGGTGTCTAAAAAATCTTCTAAAATCATGAAGAGAAAAGCAATAACTTTGTCTAGTTCTTCTCAGGGTGGGCCCCTTGGTGGCTCCAGATCCCTTAGTAGGGTCCATGCAAACCACCCTCCGAGTGGTATTGTTAATGGACCTAGGAACAGAAATAAATCCAATAAGTTATTATGATAGGTGTCTTCTTGAATTGTAGGGGTGTGGGCAAGAAGGGTTTTTCCACTAATATGCTGGACTTAATCAGGGAATTTGATTTTGATTTCATTGGCCTACAAGAGACTATGAGGTGTGTTGTGGGCCCTGAAATTTGGAGGAAATTTGATCCAGGTGCTCAATACTTATGGTTCTGGTCCCCCTCTGTGGGAAGATCTGGTGGCATCCTTTGTGGTATCAAATCCTCTAGATTTGATATTATCAATGCATCAGTTGACAGATTTTTTGTGAAAGCCAATGTTTTAGATAAGAAAATCAACAGGGAAGTTACTCTTATGGTTGTCTATGGGGCAGCACAGGATAAGGATAAAACTGATTTTCTCTCTGCCTTTGCTAGTGTTTGTTCTCAGTTGACTCTCCCTTCCCTCATTGGTGGGGTTTTTAATATTTTGAGATACTCCTTTGAAAAAAACAAACCTGGGGGTGTGAATAAGTTTTCTGATGTTTTTAACTCAATTATTAAATCCTATTTTTTGAGAGAGGTTAATATGTCTGGTGGCCTGTATACCTGGTCCAACAATCAAAAAATCCTACTTTGGAAAAACTTGATAGAATCCTTATGTCATATGAGTGGGAGACTCTTTTTCCCCTAACTAAGGTTAGGAAAATTCCTAGAATTATCTCAGATCACAATCCTTTGATTGTTGAGACTGGTGAAACTGTTATTCCTGAGAATAAAGAATTTAGGTTTGAGAAATCTTGGATTGCTCATCCTGACTTTCAGGACAGGATTCAGAGAGCATGGAATGTTGCTATCCCCTCTGCGGATAGTGTTTCAATTATTCAACAGAAGTTGAAGAGGGTCAAAAATTGTTTGAAAGGCTGGGGAGCTAATGTGAGAGGGGACTCAATCAGGTTAAGAAAAGAGCTGTCAGTGGAATTGAATACTTTGGAGAATGGCACTTTATCTGTTGAGCAGTTTGAAAGGAAAGGTTTTTTGCAGAGTGAATTGTTCAGGTTATGTGATGAGGAGGAGAAATACTGGCAGGAAAGATCTAGTGAGAGGTGGCTCTTACAAGGAGACTCAAATTCAACCTTTTTCATAGGGTGGCTAATGGTAGAAAGAGGAAAAATACAATGTATTCTTTGGTGAATGGGGACCAATGTATCCAGGGGACTGATGAGTTACTCAAACATGCCACTGAGTATTACAAAGCTTTGTTTGGTCCTGGGGAGGGAAACTTAATGTGTTTTTCTGATGATGTGTGGAGTAATGAGGAGAGACTGTCTGTTTCTGATAATGTTAGTCTTGATGCTGCTTTTACAATAGATGAGGTCAAACTAGCCATTGATTCCATGGTTAAGAATAAAGCCCCTGGCCTGATGGAATTCCTATTGAGTTCTTTCAGGCTACTTGGGATACAGTGAAATATGATATTATGAATTTGTTCAATGATTGGTACTATGGAAAGCTTGGTCTGTATAGACTTAACTTTGGCATGATTATTCTGCTGCAAAAGTCCCCTGATGCTGACTGCCTACAGAAATACAGGCCTATTTGTCTGTTACAAGTGGTGTACAAAATCATTACTAAAGTTTCCACAATAAGGGTGAAGCCCTTCATGGATAAGCTAATTTCTAAGTGCCAGACTGCTTTTATTAAATGTAAAAATATCATGGATGGTGTTATGTCACTCCATGAAATTCTTCATGACGCAAAGAGGAAAAAACATCAGGGAGTGGTGTTCAAGATTGACTTTGAGAAAGCCTATGATAAGGTTGACTGTGCCTATCTGCTTCATTGTGTGACTCTTAAAGGATTTAGCCCCCTGTGGAGGAGATTGATTGAAGACATTGTTAAGGATGGTACTATGTGTGTCAAAATTAATAACATTAGGGGTAGAGATTTTGGTAGTCACAGGGGAGTTAGGCAGGGAGATCCTTTTTCTCCTTTCCTGTTCAACCTTGCAGCTCATTCAGCAAGCCTAGGAGATTGGTCTCATTGTTGGTTTGGTCCCTAACCTGGTTGATAAAGGGGTGGCCATTTTCCAGTACGCTGATGATACTCTTCTAATGATTCAGGATGATATGAATCAGGTCAGATAGCTTAAGATGATTCTTTACTTGTTTGAGTCTATGTCAGGTTTGAAAATCAATTTCATGAAGAGTGAACTATTCATGATTTTGGAGGATTCGGATAAGAGTATCTTGTATTCTGATATGTTGAACTGTCAGATTGGACACTGGCCTATGAAATACCTGGGGGTGCCTGTTTGGGGTTCCAGGATTTTAGTTGCTGACCTAAAACCTTTGGTGGAAAAGCTGGGTAAAAGGTTAGATGGTTGGGCTGGCAACAACTCATCTATTGGTGGAAGATTAATCTTGATTCAGTCTTCTTTGAGTAGCATTCCTATCTACCATATGTCTATGTACTTACTTCCTTCCTCTTGTTTGGAAGAAATGAACAAAATCATTAGGAGATTTTTTTGGCAAGGGACCAATTCCAAAAAGAAGTATCACTTGGTGAGATGGAACCTGATTAACAAACCTAAGACTAAAGGGGGGGTTAGGTATCAAAGATCTTAAGTTGTTCAACATCAGTCTCCTGTGCAAGTGGTGGTGGAGGTTGGAGATGGAAGAAGGAATTTGGCAGTCTTTGGTTAAAAAGAAATATGGAATTAAGCATGGAACCTCGAGGATTAAGCTTAGGCAGCCGGACTCCCCTGTGTGGAAGGATCTTCTGAAGGTTAAACATTGGTATCTTCAATGTAGATTCATGGTGGTTTGTGGTGGAAGAGAAACCGATTTTTGGCAGGATCAATGGTGTGGTCCACTTCCTTTTTGTGAGAGATTTCCTGACTTGTTTGAGGTTTGCAATCTCCAGGTGTGTACAGTTAGAGAGATGGCTGATAGGAACTGGCAGTTGGATTTTAGGAGATGGCTGAGTGTTCCTATGCAACAACAGGCATCGGTACTGCGTAGTCTTCTTATGATTGTTTCCTTGGGAGAGGGTCCTGATAGACCTAAGTGGAAACTCACCAAATCAGGAAAATTCACTATTAAATCCATGTATATTAGACTGTCTTCCTCTAATGTGGACAGGTCGTTTTTGCATCTTTGGAAGGCTAAAATTCCTCTGAAAATCAAAGTGTGGCTTTGGTTAATTTGGCATAATTCAATTGCCACTAAGGATAACATGAAAAAGAGGAAGTGGAAAGGGGATTTCTCTTGCAGTTTCTGTAATGTTTTTGAAACTATTAATCATCTGTTTTTCTCCTGTCCTGCTGCTGGTTACATGTGGACTGTGATTTCCTCTGTGATTGGTGCCTTCAACAGACCCACCAATTTTACTCAATACTTCTGGTGGATTTCTTCTTTTTTTCCAAACCAGTTGAATCTTCATGTTGTTGGAATTCCTGCCTTTTGCTGGGAAATTTGGAAAACCAGAAATAGGGCTTGTTTTGATAAGAAGTTCATTTCATCACCCGTGGAGTTGATTTGTTATCTTTGTGCGTTTCTTCGCTACTGGGCAGGTCTTCAAGCTCCTGGAGATAGGACCACCCTAAAGGAGGGAGCAAGGATGATCCAGAATGCTACTCTCGATCTGCATGCCAGGAACCAGGCGAGGCTGCGCAGGACAATTGCTTCAGAGGCTGCTTCTTATGAAGATGTGGATGTCGTTGGTTGATTACCTTCGTTTATTTTTCTCAAGTAGTTCGTTGCCTGCCTGCGTGCAGTACGTTTGTAAGTTGCAGTACTTTGCCTCACCCCGTTGCGCTGTGTTACTAGCGCTTTTGAAACTTATGCTGGTTTGGTTTAAATACTTTCTGATGACAAGAGTGAAAGGTGGTTTCCTTTTGCTTCCTTTCGAGGGGACTGGTAACGTGTCCTTGACTTGTCTCAGCATGCTGTTTTTCTTTTCTTTCTTTCAAGCTCGTTGTAAATAAGACCTTTGTTCTGTAGTCTGACGATAATGGAACCCGACTCTAGTCGTTTGGAAAAAAATACATATATACTTCTTATAAAGTTCAAACATATTTCTCATAAAACAACAAAAAACTATCCATAGCAACAACAAATACGACCAAGATCAGAACTAAGGTAAAATTTGATCAAACAGCGTAATGATACCAAACCTCTTTATTAATGGCATAATTTGTAATATTTGTTATCTTCAAGGCATGGCATCCATCTGGATCTTGTGTTGATCGATGACATCGGCAACATCCAACTCCAATTTCATCTTCTGTTCTTCAATTCTTTTCAAAAAAAATTCAAATAAATTGTTTTCCTTTTCAACTAAATTTAACCTCTCAACAATAGGGTCGATTGGAATTTCCGGTTCACATACCTCCTAGATACAAATATCTATATCAAGTTGGTTGGCATAAATGTCATAAACACTAAATGAAAAAAAATAGTTGTAAAATATAATATACCACATCCGAATCATATACCGGACTAGGGCCGACGGGGACGGATATCAAAACCATGGCACTATATATAAAAAACAATCATATAAGAATATTATACAAATAACTAATTAAAACATACAAGTAATAATTTTAATAAGTTAGTACGCTAAACAAAAGACTTAACCTAGCTACCACTAAACTAACACTAAAACCTAGCTAGCACACTAACACACACTAATACTACCACTAACGCACACCCTAGCACACACACTAGCTAACACACACTAACTCACTAACACTACCACTAACAAAAAAAATTGAGATAAACTACATAATAAAAAATATACCACATCTATACATACCAAACTAAGGAGTTAATTTGAGCTCGAATTGCAAATAAATTAATCACAATACCACATTTACAGCTAATCTAAAATCCACTAATTAAAATATTCTAGAGCATGAAATGAGACAAAATTGGAATGAGAGGATGAAACTGCTAACCTTTTAGACCATTTGAATAGTTGCTCCACCACAAAATGTTGACAAATATTGGATAAATTGTGGATTAAACTCAAGCTTGAGAGTGAACAATAGTGAGCCAAATGGAAGATGCGGCTTGGGCACGGAGGGATATATCCGGAAAACTCTCTAGTCCCGGTTGGTGTCTGGACTAAAGGTCACTCTCTAGTCCCGGTTTGCGTCACCAACTGGGACTAAAGGATCTACGCCCCTTTAGTCTCGTTTGGAGACACCAATAGAGACTAAAGGTCTGGGACGAACTGGGAGTAGAGCTCGACGGGCTCCGTTGCCCCCCCACCCAGTTGGAACCGGTACTAATGGTCCAATTAGTCCTGGCCCAAAACAC
Organism: Alopecurus myosuroides; assembly: GCA_028641055.1. Classification (NCBI taxonomy): domain Eukaryota; kingdom Viridiplantae; phylum Streptophyta; class Magnoliopsida; order Poales; family Poaceae; genus Alopecurus; species Alopecurus myosuroides. Next base: position 384,257,927 of record CM054060.1, read on the forward strand.
AACCGGCACTAGAGGGGTAGACGGAAGCCCCATTTCCACTAGTGTCCCCAGGTTCGTCGACAACTCTTGGTGTGGAATAAAGCTAGACACAGCAGAAGCAAAGATCAGGTGAGCCAAACTTGATCCGTCCTTTTTCGATCTCGTTGGCGCCACCTTTGCAAAGTCAGCTGCGTATTTTTCTTTCTTTCTTTACTTTGTTTTTTTTACTCTTTTTGATCTCCCCACTACACGCGCGTAACTCTTTCTTTTTCTCAAAACCAATGGAAAGTTGCGCTGCCACCCTTTTTTGTCAAAACAACAATCGAACTTGAGGCCATTTTCACTCCGCGGCAGAAGGTGCGAGAAGAGAGGAGCAACATGGAGATTGGTGCAATGTCCATGGTCCGCGGGTGGACGGCTTGTGTAGTCAAGTCTATGAGGAAACTAATTTCTGGCGTTGCGTATAACATGTGGCTTTGGTGTTGAGCGGTGAAAGTCCGGGTGGCGGGCCGGATCCGGAGTTGTGTGTTTTCCCGATGCTAGTCTAGAATCGTGTGCATGAATGAGTTGAATGCTTGTGCAGTTTTTTGGGTCATGTTTCTCTCGTAAACACGACACAATATGGTTTTTGCACTAGTTTTTGCATAAACTCGGTCACTTCTATGGATGTAGGAATTACTTGCCCTTTTGACGTTTCCGATAGAAAAGGTAGAACCAGAAAACGATATATAGACAAAAGAAATTCAGATAATTTGAGGAGAAGACTTTATTCATTTCACAATTAGTCCCACCTACACATCAGTGTTGGACAGAAAAAATTCTGAGCACAACCTAATTTAAGTAAGTGAGGTACACATAAACTAAAACTCGACGCTTATCCACCTACGACTAAAAATGCGTCATTGAGGAAGAAATCTGGAGCCTTTTCTCCCGGTGGGCCACGAACCAAAACTAAAGGTCCTCCGCGTGGCCACGCTCAGCGCTGCGGGCTGGAGAACCTTTAGTCCCGGGTGGTAATAAGATCCGGGAGTAATGATTATTTTTATTTTTTTATTTTGGGATTTTGGTTTTCCTTTAGTCTCTGTTATTTCTAACTCTAATCATTCTCCTTTAGTATGAATCATTTTTAACTCTAATCATTCTCATTTCATTTTCTAGTGACACTTCCCGGTCGGTCACCCATCCTCATATTACTCCACTCGTAGGACGCTTAACTTCTTAGTTCCTTCCCTCGGCTTCCAAGAAACAAATATTGTTTCCAGACAATAGTATGATGTCAATCATGTTAACCCTTGAACTAGATGTCACATGTCTTTATTCTGTGAATCCAAACAATTATTTAGTTAAACATAAATAAATAAGTAATAATAATCTTGAATTCAAAGAAGCTTGAATTGAAATAATAATATTTTCGCCTTTTCAATTTAATAATTAATAATTCATATCTACAAATATGTAACTCGAAAATTGACAAATAATATGTCTAAATCGATTAGAAAAATGAGAGAAGTTTAAATATGACTTCCATAGCATATCGTACATCATGTATATATAGGACTTTACTAAGTGCGGGTAATTATAGGGTCACCCAAGGCAAATTATTGAAACTAGGGTTTCTCGGGGAAACATGCCAAACTTGGGCACCAAATAACACCATGTCAAATTACACGAAGATTTTTATGTTTGATCTCTGATTATAAAATGTTCCCAAGTTGATTCTGCACAAAACGGAATTTATTATATTTAATAAGTAAGGTGTAGTATTAATTAATTCATAACTAGTGATTCTAAATTCAATTTCACATGTATCTCAACTAAAAACATGTAAAAATGTTGGGATATTGTTTTTATGGTCAAAGGTTGCAATCCAATTGGTATTATAATTCTAAATATATTATTTATGAAATTTAATAAATATATGTTAAATTTCTCCAATTGGTATTATAATTCTAAATAAATTTTAAATGAGCTAAAAAAATAATTTGGGAGAGTAGGTATGAGAGTACAAATATTTTACTGGTCAAATATAAAATTAGACAGTGCTACACACTATGGTCAAGGGCTTCTCAACAAGTTAGGATATTGTTTATATAGGATATTGTTTGTACAACCTCTCAAATTGCACTTACAAATTCGAATGACATGATACTAAAAATTCAGCACATACATCACAATTGCTTCATAAAGTTTGCTCACATCATACTTAAACAGGGGACATAATTAGTATTAATAGTTCGGATGTCCATTACATAATAGTACTACATAAGTTTCCTCTACAACACAAACATGCAAACACTACTCGCGTTAGGAGAGACCCGCAAGAAGTACATAATAATAGAGACACAGATATCCATCTACACGTCCTCCGACGAATACCCCCAAGAAGGTTCACCATGGGGCTCTAGGTGACGCTGCCCATAGTTGAGGATTCTAATTCTGCGGTACAACTTGCATGAAACCTGCGCATCTATTGCTGCATAATCAATGTTGATCCTGTCAAGTGGGAGTTTCTCCCAGAGCTTGTGCTGATTCTTGGGGAATTTTGTGTTCATATCAGCGTACTCCTCGTCAATCAAGGCCGCTGCCATATTATCCATTGAAGTCTTTGGATGCTCAAGCCTGAACAAGTCCTGGAGATCAATGTGGCAGTCAGCTGGCATCTCAATACTCCGAGGTGCGCATCATCTTGATCTTGTCATTCGTTATATCAACACTAGCAAAAGCTATGCCGACGCTGACAAGGAAATCCACGAGTATTGGACAGTGCTTGTCACTACTGCAACAACAAAAATGTAACAAATGTTAAATACCGCTGCAACAAGTATATTCTTTCAATGCGACACAAATGGAACAAAATGAGCAATTTTCCTATCCTATACAAATGGACATGTTCTCCTATGCGATTTTACTATCTTATATGAATCAAAAGAAGCTCTCTTTCATATAGGATTCAAATGGATATATATGTTTGTGTTGCTATGCTATACAATTTTCCTATCCTTATATATGAATCAAAAGAAACTCTTTCCCATATAGGATTCAAATGGACATGTTGCTATCATATGCAATTTTCCTATCCTATATGAATCAAAAGAAGCTCTTTACAATAGGATTCAAATGGCCACATGTTACAATCCTATGCAATTTTCCTATCCTAAACAAGTTTCGTATTACCATGCCCATTGGAATACCATGAGATGCTTATTGTGAGAAAGTTGGATAACAAGAAATATCTTTTTGATCGTCTGTGTACTCGAGATCAAGGCCAAGGAATCAGTGTTCATCCTCTTCAAGCCATCGCTCCAAATGGGCAAGATGGCCTAGGACCCTGGCACTGTCGTTCGTGCAGAAAACATCGAGAAGGGTCTTTCCATGTGTGGACACATCCCCGTACCGAGTACCAATTTAACTCCCGCTACTCCCTCTTGGCGACACTTCAGTTCAGAGAATCATGCTCTCTATAGCATCTTGGGATAAAACACACACTAAAAAGAACAAGTATCTACGTAGGCCTCGTACCCATGTTGAGGTAGAATGGCAGTACGTCTTGGTTGTCCAGCGAAGACTAGGATATGTGTCTTGTGTAAACATTTTTGAAAAACCATCCTCTTTATCTCCCCCGGTGATTAAGGTCCCGCCTTTCCACCATGGACTTTTCATAAGAACATTTGTTTGCAAAAACACATTTTTAAAGTGTCCCCTTAGGGACTCAAGATGTTTCTCTTAGGTGGTATTTATATACCATATGGTGGCTAAAGGCTTGGTAACACCCGTAGCCCAAAGCAGCCCGTGGAGAAACATGTATTTTCTGAAACAACCGTAGCATGGGCTAAGCGATTTCTTGAGAAACCAGCACAATATAAGGTGAATCAGAGACCAGACTATGACCATCAAATTGTGAAAGCTGCAAATAAACCAAAGAAGGCTAGAAAAAAAATTGCCTTGCTCGGAGAACAGGAACAACAATCGATGCCCCCGGTCGTAGTGAGTTCCGATGTCGACAATGAATATAGAGCCCAAATGGACAAGGACTTCAAATAATTGAACGCCGGAGTGGCAACTGCATGTAAAGATATGGGTATTTCTGTATCGGAGGCCCAAAAACATGCTGACGAAATTGGTATGTCTATTGGTGCCTTGTTAGGCATAGGAGTTGTGCCAATTGCTGGGGTAGCACGACAATATGCCAAAGGGGATCCTTTGGTCGATGCTAAGGAGGAACGAGAGCTACTAACACATATGCGAAATCTCCACATTTGGTATATGAGGCAAACAAAGAATAAGGCCACGAAAGACTAGTTTGCGGACGATGTTAGAGTGGAGCATCACAACATACCTTACTCCATAATGATTGATATGTTGGAATTGTTTCAGTTATTTAATCTACGCGCCCTCGACAAATCGATCGTCACTTGCTATGTTATGTAAGTGATATATATATTAATGCAATTAAGTATTTTGTCTTGCTATCCTGACTATATATGTTTTGTACACTATTATGCAGAATGAAGAAGATCGAATGCCAAAGACAGAGTGTCTTCAAAGTTGGGTTCATTGACCCATATATCGTCAATGACCATGTGGTGCACCACCCCGGCGACGTGGAGGATGACCTGTACAGACTTTTAGTCAAGCAAGGCTTCGTTTCCGAAATACCATTTCCTTTAAACTTTCAGTGAGTGTTTTTTTGTCTTTGTACACATATATACTTTTTTACTTACTCGATGTTAAGTGCAATTGATGATTTATTCTTCACGTCTTCTTATGTAAACGTCCGCGGATTTCACTGGATTCTGCTAAACATTATCCTCGAGAAGTCCGGTGTTGAAGTCATGGACTCATTAAATAGGAGCAACGACACCCAGTGGAAACAAATGAAAGCAATGTTGCAAAAGTAATTTCAATCAATATCACATTATTATATATATTTCTCGTCCATTTCCTGATATCAAGTAATTAGTAACTCCTTTGTTTATTTTCCTTGCCATGAAGGTGTTGGAATCGATTGATATTGGTCACACGAGGTGAATTGAAACCTGAGCTAACTTTTAAACTGGTGAATGGTTTGCAGCAGCCACCGAGGACTAATTTATATGGATACTACGTCTGCGAGTATATTCGGTCGTTGCCCACTGAGCGGAAACCTAATAAGCACACAATTCAAGTACGTAAACAATATTCACAGTTTTATTTTCTATGAATTGCGTTGTGTTTTAGTCAACTTATATATCTTATTGATCTCTTCAATTTCATAGATGTACGGCAGGACCTCCTACCTGACGAGCGCCTACAAACAATTCAAGAGGAACTGGCATGATTTCTGATGACGGAGGTCATTGATCCAAAAGGAGAACATTATCAGCAGGACGATGAACTCCTTTTAGGTGGAACACGATAGTGAATTCCCATGTTCAAATCAGTGTGATACATATGTATGTTCGAACTTTTGTATATGTACGTATGCTCGCAAGAGATCGAACATTACATATATGTATATGCATCTACGTATACTTTGTGTATGTCGTAGTACCGTAGAATATGTGTATGGAAACATGTTTGAAATTAGAAATTAAACAAAATTTGAAACAAAAATCAAATGTATAAAAAACGAATAAACAATACAAATCCTGCCGCGGCAGAGAAACTGCAAAAAACTTTGCAGCGGTAGGAAACCTTTAGTCCCGGCTCGTGGTACGGCCCGGGACTAAAGGTCCCCCAGCCCGTGGCGGCTGGGACGGCCACGTGGAGGCCCTTTCGTCCCGATTCGTGAGCCATCGGGGCTAAAGTGGGGGGCTCTAGTCCCGATTGCGTAGTCTCGAATTGCAATCCGGGACTAGAGCTCCTCACGACACGGGATTATAGGCCCGTTTTCTACTGGTGACTCTGTTCTTTCTAGATGCTTATAGGACATCTACGTTAGATAGAGTTTCACAAATTGTTATACTCTAAAAGTATACTGTGGGAGGAACCGTTGATAAGATATAAACTCCAGTAAACGGCCTCTCGTTTGAATTACAAAATGAACTACACTTTATTCAGCTAGAGATAGCTTGGGTAAAATGCAGGAACTTAGAGAATCTCTAGCGGAGACCGTAAAAGTCAACCCCTAAAACAGCACAAAAGTTGACCTGTTAAACGACTTTAGGAGCTGAAACCCGCCCGGATAGAATAGACACTGGAAAAGTAAACTGTAAAGGAGCATATTCTCGAATATTCTTGCTTCCTCTTCCTAGCGCATCTCGCAAAAGACAGATCGGCCGCCGGCGTGCGGCATGTTCCACGGAGGTCTCCCGCGCGTGCGGCTCACCACGAAGCCTCCCGTGGACGGCTGTCACCCAGACGAAGCACCCCTACGGGGCTCCTGTGGATGACCAGATTTGGGAAGCCCCCACGGCAGGCTCAGCACGAAGCCCCCCGTGTTCGTGTGATGAAGCCCCCCGTTCATGTGTAAAGATGGCCGCCGGCGGCGGCGGACAGAGCGCTCGTGACAGGGACGAAACGGCCAGCTTCGCTAGCACAGACCTCCATGGCCTGAGCGTGACAAGTACCAATTTTGGAACAAAAGTTTAACATTTTGCCGGAGACATGAAAAATCGACGATTTTAGTTTTGGCCACGCACGGCGGCATGAGAGTATTCCGGCCAGTTCATGAACCGTATACTATTCTGCAACCCTTGTACATAGAGGTTGGAAACTCGCATTTTCGGTGGACTGACAAAATTTGACCCAAAACGAGTTTTACGATTTTGGCCCTTTTATGGGCTCTGCTAGAGATGCTCTTAATACAAGGATAATAAGTTTTATACATCGAATTTTAGAAAATACACAACAACCAATAGATCGGGACTTGAAACTTTGGACGCAGCAAGGTCGAAATGCAGGTTGGAGTGTTGAATGGCCTGAAATAATACTGTATCGATCAATAAAGGCCTTGACACAGCCAATGAGTGTAAGGATATATCTGAACAAGCTGTAACAAAGAACAATGCAGTGTGGTAAAGAGCAATTAAGGTATGTAGTACTGTTTCAGTTACCTTTCAAACTTCGACTGACAGAACATGTCATGGAAATTACACCTTCTGTCATGGCAGCTCCATCAGACTTTGCTTTCTGAAATCAAAGCTGCAGATAGTCTTGCCTTTGGATTATTTTTCTCATTTGTGAAAATCACAGAACCAGAGATGAAGCCCCTTCAGCTGTGTGCATCATCACGATGCAGAGGCTGGGCTCTGTTCCAATTTCAAAAAAAAGAGATGAAACCCCTTATAATACATCCCATTTGCCTGACCGATTGTGCTCCCAACAAATGCAGCGGCGCATCTGTTTGGCTCTGTTGACAGTGGAGGCAACCTTTAACAAACAAAGCAAAGATAAAATACTCTTATCTCAGATTTTGTTTTTTCGGGTACTCGTCAACCTAACCTCAGAAAAAAAGTTTAAAAGCATGGAAAATGGAAGTTAAAATCTGATAATAGAATGTAGGGCTGGAATTCGAGCCGAGCCGAGTCAGCTTGGCTCGACTCGCTCAAACTCGGTCAACTGACGAGTCGAGCTCGGCTCAACTCGTTCAACAAACGAGTCCAAAATCAAAACTCGGCTCGGCTCGGTGAACTCGCGAGCTACTCGTTTAACTTTTTTATTTTATAAAACAATAAAAATTAAATATTATATATTGTATATATAATTATTTTTCATTATTTGGGGCATATATAATAAAATCATCACAATAATCGATGAAAACATGTCACCATCAAATAATTTGTAGTAAATAAACTACAATAATCAGTAAAAAAATGTTCACACAGATAAGAATATCATTAGAACCTCCTTTTACCGAGTTAAACGAGCTAAACGAGTACTCGTAAACTCGGCTCGTTTAGCTTGAACTCGTTTACTGTTAAAAACGAAAACTCGACTTGGCTCGTTGGACAACGAGTTCGAGCCGAGCCGAGTCGAGTTGCGAGCTACTCGTTTAACTCGTGAGTTTCAAGTTTTAATTCCAGCCCTAATAGAATGTTGTTTTCAAGAATAATAGTGTAGTGCCAAACTATCAAGTTACATTAAGCAAATTCCAGAGAGCAGTACCTTTTGAGCATGAGCTAGCCTCCTCAATAGTATATCACATAAGAGTTCATCAAGTACTCCACAGAACCAAGCCATAACCGACCTTCCCGAAGAAAAGGAAAAGGAAGAACGAATAAGCTCACAAAAAGCTACTCCTCTATGAGATTTTCACAATTACGAAATATATCAGATAACAAATTTTAAGTAGACAATAGAGGTAGGAAATATTAACAATGGATCAGTAAAAGGGCGAAAAATGCAAAAAATGATTGTACCTGTCCAGCAGCCATGCTCACAAACAACGATCACACGGTTGTGGTGAGCAGCCCCTGAATAAAAATCCTAGATAGGTCAGATGGCTACACAATATTAGCGTTGATGAAATTACAGAGGATGACGTGAAAAGAGGACAGTAATACTAATTGAAATAGACAAAAACGATGAGCAGTTCTAAATGCAGGAACCAATTCATTATATTCAACTCCATTGCACCTTTAGTTTTCTCATCGTACCGATCAAAGCTGCAGTAAACAGTGACATAAAACAAACTCATGGGGGAAAAGACTGGAGATTTCAAAAAACTGAATACAATTACGTTTAAGCAAGGAACACCGAGAGGAAGAATCGGAGGGCGAAGGGAAGATGGAATCGCTACAGAAAGATTATTGCTGGTTGCATGTAGTATATATATCATGGACAGAAGAGAACATACAATAATGCAGGGTTAATTAATTACATAATTGCAGGACGTAATGGTTCAAAAAATTTACCACCATGATTAGGACCCGGGCGGTTTCAATCTGCAGACCATGACTACGGCTCCCTCCATAGGAACGGAAGAGGAGGCGTTCGGCGTTCTTCCAAGCTCGAATGGTGGGCAGACCGAGTACAGTGCGAATCAAAGAATCCTAGGCCCGCGTGAAGGGAACCCAGTACGTTGTGTACTCTCCAACCGCACTGGCGACGTCACCGGAGAAGAAACCATCGATCTCGGCGGGATCATCTAAATGGATGAGAAATAGAGGAAGAATAAGTAACCCACAAGGATTAGGCATTGGTAACCTAGCCTAACTTGCCTCGCTGGTTCTTCACTGGCGCGATTGGATTGCAATTTGCAAACCATAGCAAGCGACTTGCGGGCGGAACATCCGTCGACCAAGAAGAAACGAGAACGAGCGAGGGGAGGCGAGCTACAAGCCTACAACACCTACGGGGACAAAAGGAAAGAGGGGCAGGGAAATAAGAGATAGCCGAGCCGCTAAAGCCCATATACACCATTTAGGGCCTGACTAACCAGGAGTGGGCTAGCTCGCTTTCTGGAGTAGCAGCGCTAAAAAGTTCCGGGTGGCCTTTGGCTCGATCAGACATGGTAAACACTGTCCAAAAGAGCAGGTTGATCTGGACCGTTCGCTGAGCGTATCCGACTGTTTAGTATTCCAAATCCCTATGATTTCTCCTAGGTGGTTGTGTTTTACGGTTACTTAATATCATGAATAGAGAAGTGACCAAATTAATACAAATTCATCAAATCAAAAACAAAGTAGAGTATTTCATTTGAGTTCGAATTGCATATAAATCAAATAAACTACCACATAGTTACTCCAAACTATCTCATAAAGTGCATACATATATACTTCTTACAATGCTCCATCTTCTTACCTCTGAGGTGCATATTACTGATGTTGATAAATCTCCAGCTGCATCTGATGTGGCCCGACCTCCTTAAAATGCTCCATCTTCTCTTACTCCAGCACAACCTGTTCCCATAAGGGTCAGTGCTAGGATCAATGAAGCAGGGAGAGCTAATGTGCCAGTTCTCCAAAGTGCCACCCACTCAGGCTATTGCTAGAAGGGATGAAGGTAAAATTCCATGTTCAAATTCTTTCTCTGTGCTTGCAGACAATAATGTGTTGGATAAGGCTATTGAACTTGGGATTAATCCTTCTTCTATTTCCTTACAAACTGTTGATCTGCTTCTTGATTGGGGGGTAGCTAGGGAAAATTTATTATCCAAAAAAGATAAGCTTTCATCCTTCAATCCTGTGGTGCCTAATGCTCCATCACAACCTGTTGTTTCTGATGCTTTGGGTTTACAACCAATTGTTGAGTGTGATGTGGAATCATCTTCAGATAGTGATGAATATCCTTTTACTCCTATGGTGTCTAAAAAATCTTCTAAAATCATGAAGAGAAAAGCAATAACTTTGTCTAGTTCTTCTCAGGGTGGGCCCCTTGGTGGCTCCAGATCCCTTAGTAGGGTCCATGCAAACCACCCTCCGAGTGGTATTGTTAATGGACCTAGGAACAGAAATAAATCCAATAAGTTATTATGATAGGTGTCTTCTTGAATTGTAGGGGTGTGGGCAAGAAGGGTTTTTCCACTAATATGCTGGACTTAATCAGGGAATTTGATTTTGATTTCATTGGCCTACAAGAGACTATGAGGTGTGTTGTGGGCCCTGAAATTTGGAGGAAATTTGATCCAGGTGCTCAATACTTATGGTTCTGGTCCCCCTCTGTGGGAAGATCTGGTGGCATCCTTTGTGGTATCAAATCCTCTAGATTTGATATTATCAATGCATCAGTTGACAGATTTTTTGTGAAAGCCAATGTTTTAGATAAGAAAATCAACAGGGAAGTTACTCTTATGGTTGTCTATGGGGCAGCACAGGATAAGGATAAAACTGATTTTCTCTCTGCCTTTGCTAGTGTTTGTTCTCAGTTGACTCTCCCTTCCCTCATTGGTGGGGTTTTTAATATTTTGAGATACTCCTTTGAAAAAAACAAACCTGGGGGTGTGAATAAGTTTTCTGATGTTTTTAACTCAATTATTAAATCCTATTTTTTGAGAGAGGTTAATATGTCTGGTGGCCTGTATACCTGGTCCAACAATCAAAAAAATCCTACTTTGGAAAAACTTGATAGAATCCTTATGTCATCTGAGTGGGAGACTCTTTTTCCCCTAACTAAGGTTAGGAAAATTCCTAGAATTATCTCAGATCACAATCCTTTGATTGTTGAGACTGGTGAAACTGTTATTCCTGAGAATAAAGAATTTAGGTTTGAGAAATCTTGGATTGCTCATCCTGACTTTCAGGACAGGATTCAGAGAGCATGGAATGTTGCTATCCCCTCTGCGGATAGTGTTTCAATTATTCAACAGAAGTTGAAGAGGGTCAAAAATTGTTTGAAAGGCTGGGGAGCTAATGTGAGAGGGGACTCAATCAGGTTAAGAAAAGAGCTGTCAGTGGAATTGAATACTTTGGAGAATGGCACTTTATCTGTTGAGCAGTTTGAAAGGAAAGGTTTTTTGCAGAGTGAATTGTTCAGGTTATGTGATGAGGAGGAGAAATACTGGCAGGAAAGATCTAGTGAGAGGTGGCTCTTACAAGGAGACTCAAATTCAACCTTTTTCATAGGGTGGCTAATGGTAGAAAGAGGAAAAATACAATGTATTCTTTGGTGAATGGGGACCAATGTATCCAGGGGACTGATGAGTTACTCAAACATGCCACTGAGTATTACAAAGCTTTGTTTGGTCCTGGGGAGGGAAACTTAATGTGTTTTTCTGATGATGTGTGGAGTAATGAGGAGAGACTGTCTGTTTCTGATAATGTTAGTCTTGATGCTGCTTTTACAATAGATGAGGTCAAACTAGCCATTGATTCCATGGTTAAGAATAAAGCCCCTGGCCTGATGGAATTCCTATTGGTTCTTTCAGGCTACTTGGGATACAGTGAAATATGATATTATGAATTTGTTCAATGATTGGTACTATGGAAAGCTTGGTCTGTATAGACTTAACTTTGGCATGATTATTCTGCTGCAAAAGTCCCCTGATGCTGACTGCCTACAGAAATACAGGCCTATTTGTCTGTTACAAGTGGTGTACAAAATCATTACTAAAGTTTCCACAATAAGGGTGAAGCCCTTCATGGATAAGCTAATTTCTAAGTGCCAGACTGCTTTTATTAAATGTAAAAATATCATGGATGGTGTTATGTCACTCCATGAAATTCTTCATGACGCAAAGAGGAAAAAACATCAGGGAGTGGTGTTCAAGATTGACTTTGAGAAAGCCTATGATAAGGTTGACTGTGCCTATCTGCTTCATTGTGTGACTCTTAAAGGATTTAGCCCCCTGTGGAGGAGATTGATTGAAGACATTGTTAAGGATGGTACTATGTGTGTCAAAATTAATAACATTAGGGGTAGAGATTTTGGTAGTCACAGGGGAGTTAGGCAGGGAGATCCTTTTTCTCCTTTCCTGTTCAACCTTGCAGCTCATTCAGCAAGCCTAGGAGATTGGTCTCATTGTTGGTTTGGTCCCTAACCTGGTTGATAAAGGGGTGGCCATTTTCCAGTACGCTGATGATACTCTTCTAATGATTCAGGATGATATGAATCAGGTCAGATAGCTTAAGATGATTCTTTACTTGTTTGAGTCTATGTCAGGTTTGAAAATCAATTTCATGAAGAGTGAACTATTCATGATTTTGTAGGATTCGGATAAGAGTATCTTGTATTCTGATATGTTGAACTGTCAGATTGGACACTGGCCTATGAAATACCTGGGGGTGCCTGTTTGGGGTTCCAGGATTTTAGTTGCTGACCTAAAACCTTTGGTGGAAAAGCTGGGTAAAAGGTTAGATGGTTGGGCTGGCAACAACTCATCTATTGGTGGAAGATTAATCTTGATTCAGTCTTCTTTGAGTAGCATTCCTATCTACCATATGTCTATGTACTTACTTCCTTCCTCTTGTTTGGAAGAAATGAACAAAATCATTAGGAGATTTTTTTGGCAAGGGACCAATTCCAAAAAGAAGTATCACTTGGTGAGATGGAACCTGATTAACAAACCTAAGACTAAAGGGGGGGTTAGGTATCAAAGATCTTAAGTTGTTCAACATCAGTCTCCTGTGCAAGTGGTGGTGGAGGTTGGAGATGGAAGAAGGAATTTGGCAGTCTTTGGTTAAAAAGAAATATGGAATTAAGCATGGAACCTCGAGGATTAAGCTTAGGCAGCCGGACTCCCCTGTGTGGAAGGACCTTCTGAAGGTTAAACATTGGTATCTTCAATGTAGATTCATGGTGGTTTGTGGTGGAAGAGAAACCGATTTTTGGCAGGATCAATGGTGTGGTCCACTTCCTTTTTGTGAGAGATTTCCTGACTTGTTTGAGGTTTGCAATCTCCAGGTGTGTACAGTTAGAGAGATGGCTGATAGGAACTGGCAGTTGGATTTTAGGAGATGGCTGAGTGTTCCTATGCAACAACAGGCATCGGTACTGCGTAGTCTTCTTATGATTGTTGCCTTGGGAGAGGGTCCTGATAGACCTAAGTGGAAACTCACCAAATCAGGAAAATTCACTATTAAATCCATGTATATTAGACTGTCTTCCTCTAATGTGGACAGGTCGTTTTTGCATCTTTGGAAGGCTAAAATTCCTCTGAAAATCAAAGTGTGGCTTTGGTTAATTTGGCATAATTCAATTGCCACTAAGGATAACATGAAAAAGAGGAAGTGGAAAGGGGATTTCTCTTGCAGTTTCTGTAATGTTTTTGAAACTATTAATCATCTGTTTTTCTCCTGTCCTGCTGCTGGTTACATGTGGACTGTGATTTCCTCTGTGATTGGTGCCTTCAACAGACCCACCAATTTTACTCAATACTTCTGGTGGATTTCTGCTTTTTTTCCAAACCAGTTGAATCTTCATGTTGTTGGAATTCCTGCCTTTTGCTGGGCAATTTGGAAAACCAGAAATAGGGCTTGTTTTGATAAGAAGTTCATTTCATCACCCGTGGAGTTGATTTGTTATCTTTGTGCGTTTCTTCGCTACTGGGCAGGTCTTCAAGCTCCTGGAGATAGGACCACCCTAAAGGAGGGAGCAAGGATGATCCAGAATGCTACTCTCGATCTGCATGCCAGGAACCAGGCGAGGCTGCGCAGGACAATTGCTTCAGAGGCTGCTTCTTATGAAGATGTGGATGTCGTTGGTTGATTACCTTCGTTTATTTTTCTCAAGTAGTTCGTTGCCTGCCTGCGTGCAGTACGTTTGTAAGTTGCAGTACTTTGCCTCACCCCGTTGCGCTGTGTTACTAGCGCTTTTGAAACTTATGCTGGTTTGGTTTAAATACTTTCTGATGACAAGAGTGAAAGGTGGTTTCCTTTTGCTTCCTTTCGAGGGGACTGGTAACGTGTCCTTGACTTGTCTCAGCATGCTGTTTTTCTTTTCTTTCTTTCAAGCTCGTTGTAAATAAGACCTTTGTTCTGTAGTCTGACGATAATGGAACCCGACTCTAGTCGTTTGGAAAAAAATACATATATACTTCTTATAAAGTTCAAACATATTTCTCATAAAACAACAAAAAACTATCCATAGCAACAACAAATACGACCAAGATCAGAACTAAGGTAAAATTTGATCAAACAGCGTAATGATACCAAACCTCTTTATTAATGGCATAATTTGTAATATTTGTTATCTTCAAGGCATGGCATCCATCTGGATCTTGTGTTGATCGATGACATCGGCAACATCCAACTCCAATTTCATCTTCTGTTCTTCAATTCTTTTCAAAAAAAATTCAAATAAATTGTTTTCCTTTTCAACTAAATTTAACCTCTCAACAATAGGGTCGATTGGAATTTCCGGTTCACATACCTCCTAGATACAAATATCTATATCAAGTTGGTTGGCATAAATGTCATAAACACTAAATAAAAAAAAATAGTTGTAAAATATAATATACCACATCCGAATCATATACCGGACTAGGGCCGACGGGGACGGATATCAAAACATGGCACTATATATAAAAAAACAATCATATAAGAATATTATACAAATAACTAATTAAAACATACAAGTAATAATTTTAATAAGTTAGTACGCTAAACAAAAGACTTAACCTAGCTACCACTAAACTAACACTAAAACCTAGCTAGCACACTAACACACACTAATACTACCACTAACGCACACCCTAGCACACACACTAGCTAACACACACTAACTCACTAACACTACCACTAACAAAAAAAATTGAGATAAACTACATAATAAAAAATATACCACATCTATACATACCAAACTAAGGAGTTAATTTGAGCTCGAATTGCAAATAAATTAATCACAATACCACATTTACAGCTAATCTAAAATCCACTAATTAAAATATTCTAGAGCATGAAATGAGACAAAATTGGAATGAGAGGATGAAACTGCTAACCTTTTAGACCATTTGAATAGTTGCTCCACCACAAAATGTTGACAAATATTGGATAAATTGTGGATTAAACTCAAGCTTGAGAGTGAACAATAGTGAGCCAAATGGAAGATGCGGCTTGGGCACGGAGGGATATATCCGGAAAACTCTCTAGTCCCGGTTGGTGTCTGGACTAAAGGTCACTCTCTAGTCCCGGTTTGCGTCACCAACTGGGACTAAAGGATCTACGCCCCTTTAGTCTCGTTTGGAGACACCAATAGAGACTAAAGGTCTGGGACGAACTGGGAGTAGAGCTCGACGGGCTCCGTTGCCCCCCCACCCAGTTGGAACCGGTACTAATGGTCCAATTAGTCCTGGCCCAAAACACAACCGGCACTAGAGGGGTAGACGGAAACCCCATTTCCACTAGTGTCCCCAGGTTCGTCGACAACTCTTGGTGTGGAATAAAGCTAGACACAGCAGAAGCAAAGATCAGGTGAGCCAAACTTGATCCGTCCTTTTTCGATCTCGTTGGCGCCACCTTTGCAAAGTCAGCTGCGTATTTTTCTTTCTTTCTTTACTTTGTTTTTTTTTACTCTTTTTGATCTCCCCACTACACGCGCGTAACTCTTTCTTTTTCTCAAAACCAATGGAAAGTTGCGCTGCCACCCTTTTTTGTCAAAACAACAATCGAACTTGAGGCCATTTTCACTCCGCGGCAGAAGGTGCGAGAAGAGAGGAGCAACATGGAGATTGGTGCAATGTCCATGGTCCGCGGGTGGACGGCTTGTGTAGTCAAGTCTATGAGGAAACTAATTTCTTGCGTTGCGTATAACATGTGGCTTTGGTGTTGAGCGGTGAAAGTCCGGGTGGCGGGCCGGATCCGGAGTTGTGTGTTTTCCCGATGCTAGTCTAGAATCGTGTGCATGAATGAGTTGCATGCTTGTGTAGTTTTTTGGGTCATGTTTCTCTCGTAAACACGACACAATATGGTTTTTGCACTAGTTTTTGCATAAACTCGGTCACTTCTATGGATGTAGGAATTACTTGCCCTTTTGACGTTTCCGATAGAAAAGGTAGAACCAGAAAACGATATATAGACAAAAGAAATTCAGATAATTTGAGGAGAAGACTTTATTCATTTCACAATTAGTCCCACCTACACATCAGTGTTGGACAGAAAAAATTCTGAGCACAACCTAATTTAAGTAAGTGAGGTACACATAAACTAAAACTCGACGCTTATCCACCTACGACTAAAAATGCGTCATTGAGGAAGAAATCTGGAGCCTTTTCTCCCGGTGGGCCACGAACCAAAACTAAAGGTCCTCCGCGTGGCCACGCTCAGCGCTGCGGGCTGGAGAACCTTTAGTCCCGGGTGGTAATAAGATCCGGGAGTAATGATTATTTTTATTTTTTTATTTTGGGATTTTGGTTTTCCTTTAGTCTCTGTTATTTCTAACTCTAATCATTCTCCTTTAGTATGAATCATTTTTAACTCTAATCATTCTCATTTCATTTTCTAGTGACACTTCCCGGTCGGTCACCCATCCTCATATTACTCCACTCGTAGGACGCTTAACTTCTTAGTTCCTTCCCTCGGCTTCCAAGAAACAAATATTGTTTCCAGACAATAGTATGATGTCAATCATGTTAACCCTTGAACTAGATGTCACATGTCTTTATTCTGTGAATCCAAACAATTATTTAGTTAAACATAAATAAATAAGTAATAATAATCTTGAATTCAAAGAAGCTTGAATTGAAATAATAATATTTTCGCCTTTTCAATTTAATAATTAATAATTCATATCTACAAATATGTAACTCGAAAATTGACAAATAATATGTCTAAATCGATTAGAAAAATGAGAGAAGTTTAAATATGACTTCCATAGCATATCGTACATCATGTATATATAGGACTTTACTAAGTGCGGGTAATTATAGGGTCACCCAAGGCAAATTATTGAAACTAGGGTTTCTCGGGGAAACATGCCAAACTTGGGCACCAAATAACACCATGTCAAATTACACGAAGATTTTTATGTTTGATCTCTGATTATAAAATGTTCCCAAGTTGATTCTGCACAAAACGGAATTTATTATATTTAATAAGTAAGGTGTAGTATTAATTAATTCATAACTAGTGATTCTAAATTCAATTTCACATGTATCTCAACTAAAAACATGTAAAAATGTTGGGATATTGTTTTTATGGTCAAAGGTTGCAATCCAATTGGTATTATAATTCTAAATATATTATTTATGAAATTTAATAAATATATGTTAAATTTCTCCAATTGGTATTATAATTCTAAATAAATTTTAAATGAGCTAAAAAAATAATTTGGGAGAGTAGGTATGAGAGTACAAATATTTTACTGGTCAAATATAAAATTAGACAGTGCTACACACTATGGTCAAGGGCTTCTCAACAAGTTAGGATATTGTTTATATAGGATATTGTTTGTACAACCTCTCAAATTGCACTTACAAATTCGAATGACATGATACTAAAAATTCAGCACATACATCACAATTGCTTCATAAAGTTTGCTCACATCATACTTAAACAGGGGACATAATTAGTATTAATAGTTCGGATGTCCATTACATAATAGTACTACATAAGTTTCCTCTACAACACAAACATGCAAACACTACTCGCGTTAGGAGAGACCCGCAAGAAGTACATAATAATAGAGACACAGATATCCATCTACACGTCCTCCGACGAATACCCCCAAGAAGGTTCACCATGGGGCTCTAGGTGACGCTGCCCATAGTTGAGGATTCTAATTCTGCGGTACAACTTGCATGAAACCTGCGCATCTATTGCTGCATAATCAATGTTGATCCTGTCAAGTGGGAGTTTCTCCCAGAGCTTGTGCTGATTCTTGGGGAATTTTGTGTTCATATCAGCGTACTCCTCGTCAATCAAGGCCGCTGCCATATTATCCATTGAAGTCTTTGGATGCTCAAGCCTGAACAAGTCCTGGAGATCAATGTGGCAGTCAGCTGGCATCTCAATACTCCGAGGTGCGCATCATCTTGATCTTGTCATTCGTTATATCAACACTAGCAAAAGCTATGCCGCCGCTGACAAGGAAATCCACGAGTATTGGACAGTGCTTGTCACTACTGCAACAACAAAAATGTAACAAATGTTAAATACCGCTGCAACAAGTATATTCTTTCAATGCGACACAAATGGAACAAAATGAGCAATTTTCCTATCCTATACAAATGGACATGTTCTCCTATGCGATTTTACTATCTTATATGAATCAAAAGAAGCTCTCTTTCATATAGGATTCAAATGGATATATATGTTTGTGTTGCTATGCTATACAATTTTCCTATCCTTATATATGAATCAAAAGAAACTCTTTCCCATATAGGATTCAAATGGACATGTTGCTATCATATGCAATTTTCCTATCCTATATGAATCAAAAGAAGCTCTTTACAATAGGATTCAAATGGCCACATGTTACAATCCTATGCAATTTTCCTATCCTAAACAAGTTTCGTATTACCATGCCCATTGGAATACCATGAGATGCTTATTGTGAGAAAGTTGGATAACAAGAAATATCTTTTTGATCGTCTGTGTACTCGAGATCAAGGCCAAGGAATCAGTGTTCATCCTCTTCAAGCCATCGCTCCAAATGGGCAAGATGGCCTAGGACCCTGGCACTGTCGTTCGTGCAGAAAACATCGAGAAGGGTCTTTCCATGTGTGGACACATCCCCGTACCGAGTACCAATTTAACTCCCGCTACTCCCTCTTGGCGACACTTCAGTTCAGAGAATCATGCTCTCTATAGCATCTTGGGATAAAACACACACTAAAAAGAACAAGTATCTACGTAGGCCTCGTACCCATGTTGAGGTAGAATGGCAGTACGTCTTGGTTGTCCAGCGAAGACTAGGATATGTGTCTTGTGTAAACATTTTTGAAAAACCATCCTCTTTATCTCCCCCGGTGATTAAGGTCCCGCCTTTCCACCATGGACTTTTCATAAGAACATTTGTTTGCAAAAACACATTTTTAAAGTGTCCCCTTAGGGACTCAAGATGTTTCTCTTAGGTGGTATTTATATACCATATGGTGGCTAAAGGCTTGGTAACACCCGTAGCCCAAAGCATCCCGTGGAGAAACATGTATTTTCTGAAACAACCGTAGCATGGGCTAAGCGATTTCTTGAGAAACCAGCACAATATAAGGTGAATCAGAGACCAGACTATGACCATCAAATTGTGAAAGCTGCAAATAAACCAAAGAAGGCTAGAAAAAAATTGCCTTGCTCGGAGAACAGGAAAAACAATCGATGCCCCCGGTCGTAGTGAGTTCCGATGTCGACAACGAATATAGAGCCCAAATGGACAAGGACTTCAAATAATTGAACGCCGAAGTGGCAACTGCATGTAAAGATATGGGTATTTCTGTAACGGAGGCCCAAAAACATGCTGACGAAATTGGTATGTCTATTGGTGCCTTGTTAGGCATAGGAGTTGTGCCAATTGCTGGGGTAGCACGACAATATGCCAAAGGGGATCCTTTGGTCGATGCTAAGGAGGAACGAGAGCTACTAACACATATGCGAAATCTCCACATTTGGTATATGAGGCAAACAAAGAATAAGGCCGCGAAAGACTAGTTTGCGGACGATGTTAGAGTGGAGCATCACGACATACCTTACTCCATAATGATTGATATGTTGGAATTGTTTCAGTTATTTAATCTACGCGCCCTCGATTCGATCGTCGCTTGCTATGTTATGTAAGTGATATATATATTAATGCAATTAAGTATTTTGTCTTGCTATCCTGACTATATTCTTTTTTACACTATTATGCAGAATGAAGAAGATCGAATGCCAAAGACAGAGTGTCTTCAAAGTTGGGTTCATTGACCCATATATCGTCAATGACCATGTGGTGCACCACCCCGGCGATGTGGAGGATGACCTGTACAGACTTTTAGTCAAGCAAGGCTTCGTTTCCGAAATACTATTTCCTTTAAACTTTCAGTGAGTGTTTTTTTGTCTTTGTACACATATATACTTTTTTACTTACTCGATGTTAAGTGCAATTGATGATTTATTATTCACGTCTTCTTATGTAAACGTTCGCGGATTTCACTGGATTCTGCTAAACATTATCCTCGAGAAGTCCGATGTTGAAGTCATGGACTCATTAAATAGGAGCAGCGACACCCAGTGGAAACAAATGAAAGCAATGTTGCAAAAGTAATTTCAATCAATATCACATTATTATATATATTTCTCGTCCATTTCCTGATATCAAGTAATTAGTAACTCCTTTGTTTATTTTCCTTGCCATGAAGGTGTTGGAAACGATTGATATTGGTCACACGAGGTGAATTGAAACCCGAGCTAACTTTTAAACTGGTGAATGGTTTGCAGCAGCCACAGAGGACTAATTTATATGGATACTACGTCTGCGAGTATATTCGGTCGTTGCCCACTGAGCGGAAACCTAATAAGCACACAATTCAAGTACGTAAACAATATTCACAGTTTTATTTTCTATGAATTGCGTTGTGTTTTAGTCAACTTATATATCTTATTGATCTCTTCAATTCATAGATGTACGGCAGGACCTCCTACCTGACGAGCGCCTACAAACAATTCAAGAGGAACTGGCATGATTTCTGATGACGGAGGTCATTGATCCAAAAGGAGAACATTATCAGCAGGACGATGAACTCCTTTTAGGTGGAACACGATAGTGAATTCCCATGTTCAAATCAGTGTGATACAAATGTATGTTCGAACTTTTGTATATGTACGTATGCTCGCAAGAGATCGAACATTACATATATGTATATGCATCTACGTATACTTTGTGTATGTCGTAGTACCGTAGAATATGTGTATGGAAACATGTTTGAAATTAGAAATTAAACAAAATTTGAAACAAAAATCAAATGTATAAAAAACGAATAAACAATACAAATCCTGCCGCGGCAGAGAAACTGCAAAAAACTTTGCAGCGGTAGGAAACCTTTAGTCCCGGCTCGTGGTACGGCCCGGGACTAAAGGTCCCCCAGCCCGTGGCGGCTGGGACGGCCACGTGGAGGCCCTTTCGTCCCGATTCGTGAGCCATCGGGGCTAAAGTGGGGGGCTCTAGTCCCGATTGCGTAGTTTCGAATTGCAATCCGGGACTAGAGCTCCTCACGACACGGGATTATAGGCCCGGTTTCTACTGGTGACTCTGTTCTTTCTAGATGCTTATAGGACATCTACGTTAGATAGAGTTTCACAAATTGTTATACTCTAAAAGTATACTGTGGGAGGAACCGTTGATAAGATATAAACTCCAGTAAACGGCCTCTCGTTTGAATTACAAAATGAACTACACTTTATTCAGCTAGAGATAACTTGGGTAAAATGCAGGAACTTAGAGAATCTCTAGCGGAGACCGTAAAAGTCAACCCCTAAAACAGCACAAAAGTTGACCTGTTAAACGACTTTAGGAGCTGAAACCCGCCCGGATAGAATAGACACTGGAAAAGTAAACTGTAAAGGAGCATATTCTCGAATATTCTTGCTTCCTCTTCCTAGCGCATCTCGCAAAAGACAGATCGGCCGCCGGCGTGCGGCATGTTCCACGGAGGTCTCCCGCGCGTGCGGCTCACCACGAAGCCTCCCGTGGACGGCTGTCACGCAGACGAAGCACCCCTACGGGGCTCCTGTGGATGACCAGATTTGGGAAGCCCCCGCGGCAGGCTCAGCACGAAGCCCCCCGTGTTCGTGTGATGAAGCCCCCCCGTTCATGTGTAAAGATGGCCGCCGGCGGCGGCGGACGGAGCGCTCGTGACAGGGACGAAACGGCCAGCTTCGCTAGCACAGACCTCCATGGCCTGAGCGTGACAAGTACCAATTTTGGAACAAAAGTTTAACATTTTGCCGGAGACATGAAAAATCGACGATTTTAGTTTTGGCCACGCACGGCGGCATGAGAGTATTCCGGCCAGTTCATGAACCGTATACTATTCTGCAACCCTTGTACATAGAGGTTGGAAACTCGCATTTTCGGTGGACTGACAAAATTTGACCCAAAACGAGTTTTACGATTTTGGCCCTTTTACGGGCTCTGCTAGAGATGCTCTTAATACAAGGATAATAAGTTTTATACATCGAATTTTAGAAAATACACAACAACCAATAGATCGGGACTTGAAACTTTGGACGCAGCAAGGTCGAAATGCAGGTTGGAGTGTTGAATGGCCTGAAATAATACTGTATCGATCAATAAAGGCCTTGACACAGCCAATGAGTGTAAGGATATATCTGAACAAGCTGTAACAAAGAACAATGCAGTGCGGTAAATAACAATTAAGGTGTGTAGTACTGTTTCAGTTACCTTTCAAACTTCGACTGACAGAACATGCCATGGAAATTACACCTTCTGTCATGGCAGCTCCATCAGACTTTGCTTTCTGAAATCAAAGCTGCAGATAGTCTTGCCTTTGGATTATTTTTCTCATTTGTGAAAATCACAGAACCAGAGATGAAGCCCCTTCAGCTGTGTGCATCATCACGATGCAGATGCTGGGCTCTGTTCCCATTTCAAAAAAAAGAGATGAAACCCCTTATAATACACCCCATTTGCCTGACCGATTGTGCTCCCAACAAATGCAGCGGCGCATCTGTTTGGCTCTGTTGACAGTGGAGGCAACCTTTAACAAACAAAGCAAAGATAGAATACTCTTATCTCAGATTTTGTTTTTCGGGTACTCGTCAACCTAACCTCAGAAAAAAGTTTAAAAGCATGGAAAATGGAAGTTAAATCTGATAATAGAATGTAGGGCTGGAATTCGAGCCGAGCCAAGTCAGCTTGGCTCGACTCGCTCAAATTCGGTCAACTGACGAGTTGAGCTCGGCTCAACTCGTTCAACAAACGAGTCCAAAATCAAAACTCGGCTCGGCTCGGTGAACTCGCGAGCTACTCGTTTAACTTTTTTTATTTTATAAAACAATAAAAATTAAATATTATATATTGTATATATAATTATTTTTCATTATTTGGGGCATGTATAATAAAATCATCACAATAATCGATGAAAACATGTCACCATCAAATAATTTGTAGTAAATAAACTACAATAATCAGTAAAAAAATGTTCACACAGATAAGAATATCATTAGAAACTCCTTTTACCGAGTTAAACGAGCTAAACGAGTACTCGTAAACTCGGCTCGTTTAGCTTGAACTCGTTTACTGTTAAAAACAAAAACTCGACTTGACTCGTTGGACAACGAGTTCGAGCCGAGCCGAGTCGAGTTGCGAGCTACTCGTTTAACTCGTGAGTTTCAAGTTTTAATTCCAGCCCTAATAGAATGTTGTTTTCAAGAATAATAGTGTAGTGCCAAACTATCAAGTTACATTAAGCAAATTCCAGAGAGCAGTACCTTTTGAGCATGAGCTAGCCTCCTCAATAGTATATCACATAAGATTTCATCAAGTACTCCACAGAACCAAGCCATAACCGACCTTCCCGAAGAAAAGGAAAAGGAAGAACGAATAAGATCACAAAAAGCTACTCCTCTATGAGATTTTCACAATTACGAAATATATCAGATAACAAATTTTAAGTAGACAATAGAGGTAGGAAATATTAACAATGGATCAGTAAAAGGGCGAAAAATGCAAAAAATGAGTGTACCTGTCCAGCAGCCATGCTCACAAATAACGATCACACGGTTGTGGTGAGCAGCCCATGAATAAGAAACCTAGATAGGTCAGATGGCTACCCAATATTAGCGTTGATGAAATTACAGAGGAGGATGACGTGAAAAGAGGACAGTAATACTAATTGAAATAGACAAAAACGATGAGCAGTTCTAAATGCAGGAACCAATTCATTATATTCAACTCCATTGCACCTTTAGTTTTCTCATCGTACCGATCAAAGCTGCAGTAAACAGTGACATAAACCAAACTCATGGGGGAAAAGACTGGAGATTTCAAAAACTGAATACAATTAGGTTTAAGCAAGGAACACCTAGAGGAAGAATCGGAGGGCGAAGGGAAGATGGAATCGCCACAGAAAGATTATTGCTGGTTGCATGTAGTATATATATCATGGACAGAAGAGAACATACAATAATGCAGGGTTAATTAATTACATAATTGCAGGACGTAATGGTTCAAAAAATTTACCACCATGATTAGGACCCCGGCGGTTTCAATCTGCAGACCATGACTACGGCTCCCTCCATAGGAACGGAAGAGGAGGCGTTCGGCGTTCTTCCAAGCTCGAATGGTGGGCAGACCGAGTACAGTGCGAATCAAAGAATCCTAGGCCCGCGTGAAGGGAACCCAGTACGTTGTGTACTCTCCAACCGCACTGGCGACGTCACCGGAGAAGAAACCATCGATCTCGGCGGGATCATCTAAATGGATGAGAAATAGAGGAAGAATAAGTAACCCACAAGGATTAGGCGTTGGTAACCTGGCCTAACTTGCCTCGCTGGTTCTTCACTGGCGCGATTGGATTGCAATTTGCAAACCATAGCAAGCGACTTGCGGGCGGAACATCCGTCGACCAAGAAGAAACGAGAACGAGCGAGGGGAGGCGAGCTACAAGCCTACAACACCTACGGGGACAAAAGGAAAGAGGGGCAGGGAAATAAGAGATAGCCGAGCCGCTAAAGCCCATATACACCATTTAGGGCCTGACTAACCAGGAGTGGGCTAGCTCGCTTTCTGGAGTAGCAGCGCTAAAAAGTTCCGGGTGGCCTTTGGCTCGATCAGACATGGTAAACACTGTCCAAAAGAGCAGATTGATCTGGACTGTTCGCTGAGCGTATCCGACTGTTTAGTATTCCAAATCCCTATGATTTCTCCTAGGTGGTTGCGTTTTACTGTTACTTAATATCATGAATAGAGAAGTGACCAAATTAATACAAATTCATCAAATCAAAAACAAAGTAGATTATTTCATTTGAGCTCGAATTGAATATAAATCAAATAAACTACCACATAATTACTCCAAACTATCTCATAAAGTGCATACATATATACTTCTTACAATGCTCCATCTTCTTACCTCTGAGGTGCATATTACTGAAGCTGATAAATCTCCAGCTGCATCTGATGTGGCCCGACCTCCTTACAATGCTCCATCTTCTGTTACTCCAGCACAACCTGTTCCCATAAGGGTCAGTGCTAGGATCAATGAAGCAGGGAGAGCTAATGTGCCAGTTCTCCAGAGTGCCACCCACTCAGGCTATTTCTAGAAGGGATGAAGGTAAAATTCCATGTTCAAATTCTTTCTCTGTGCTTGCAGACAATAATGTGTTGGATAAGGCTATTGAACTTGGGATTAATCCTTCTTCTATTTCCTTACAAACTGTTGATCTGCTTCTTGATTGGGAGGTAGCTAGGGCAAATTTATTATCCAAAAAAGATAAGCTTTCATCCTTCAATCCTTTGGTGCCTAATGCTCCATCACAACCTGTTGTTTCTGATGCTTTGGGTTTACAACCAATTGTTGAGTGTGATGTGGAATCATCTTCAGATAGTGATGAATATCCTTTTACTCCTATGGTGTCTAAAAATCTTCTAAAATCATGAAGAGAAAAGCAATAACTTTGTCTAGTTCTTCTCAGGGTGGGCCCCTTGGTGGCTCCAGATCCCTTAGTAGGGTCCATGCAAACCACCCTCCGAGTGGTATTGTTAATGGACCTAGGAACAGAAATAAATCCAATAAGTTATTATGATAGGTGTCTTCTTGAATTGTAGGGGTGTGGGCAAGAAGGGTTTTTCCACTAATATGCTAGACTTAATCAGGGAATTTGATTTTGATTTCATTGGCCTACAAGAGACTATGAGGTCTGTTGTGGGCCCTGAAATTTGGAGGAAATTTGATCCAGGTGCTCAATACTTATGGTTCTGGTCCCCCTCTGTGGGCAGATCTGCTGGCATCCTTTGTGGTATCAAATCCTCTAGATTTGATATTATCAATGCATCAGTTGACAGATTTTTTGTGAAAGCCAATGTTTTAGATTAGAAAATCAACAGGGAAGTTACTCTTATGGTTGTCTATGGGGCAGCACAGGATAAGGATAAAACTGATTTTCTCTCTGCCTTTGCTAGTGTTTGTTCTCAGTTGACTCTCCCTTCCCTCATTGGTGGGGATTTTAATATTTTGAGATACTCCTTTGAAAAAAACAAACCTGGGGGTGTGAATAAGTTTTCTGATGTTTTTAACTCAATTATTAAATCCTATTTTTTGAGAGAGGTTGATATGTCTGGTGGCCTGTATACCTGGTCCAACAATCAGAAAAATCCTACTTTGGAAAAACTTGATAGAATCCTTATGTCATCTGAGTGGGAGACTCTTTTTCCCCTAACTAAGGTTAGGAAAATTCCTAGAATTATCTCAGATCACAATCCTTTGATTGTTGAGACTGGTGAAACTGTTATTCCTAAGAATAAAGAATTTAGGTTTGAGAAATCTTGGATTGCTCATCCTGACTTTCAGGACAGGATTCAGAGAGCATGGAATGTTGTTATCCCCTCTGTGGATAGTGTTTCAATTATTCAACAGAAGTTGAAGAGGGTCAAAAAAAATTGAAAGGCTGGGGAGCTAATGTGAGAGGGGACTCAATCAGGTTAAGAAAAGAGCTGTCAGTGGAATTAAATACTCTGGAATTGTTGAAGGAGAATGGCACTTTATCTGTTGAGCAGTTTGAAAGGAAAGGTTTTTTGCAGAGTGAATTGTTCAGGTCATGTGATGAGGAGGAGAAATACTGGCAGGAAAGAACTAGTGAGAGGTGGCTCTTACAAGGAGACTCAAATTCAGCCTTTTTTCATAGGGTGGCTAATGGTAGAAAGAGGAAAAAGACAATGTATTCTTTGGTGAATGGGGACCAATGTATCCAGGGGACTGATGAGTTACTCAAACATGCCACTGAGTATTACAAAGCTTTGTTTGGTCCTGGGGAGGGAAACTTAATGTGTTTTTCTGATGATGTGTGGAGTAATGAGGAGAGACTGTCTGTTTCTGATAATGTTAGTCTTGATGCTGCTTTTACAATAGATGAGGTCAAACGAGCCATTGATTCCATGGTTAAGAATAAAGCCCCTGGCCCTGATGGAATTCCTATTGAGTTCTTTCAGGCTACTTGGGATACAGTGAAATATGATATTATGAATTTGTTCAATGATTGGTACTATGGAAAGCTTGGTCTGTATAGACTTAACTTTGGCATGATTATTCTGCTGCAAAAGTCCCCTGATGCTGACTGCCTACAGAAATACATGCCTATTTGTGTGTTACAAGTGTTGTACAAAATCATTACTAAAGTTTCCACAATAAGGGTGGAGCCCTTCATGGATAAGCTAATTTCTAAGTGCCATACTGCTTTTATTAAAGGTAAAAATATCATGGATGGTGTTATGTCACTCCATGAAATTCTTCATGACGCAAGGAGGAGAAAACATCAGGGAGTGGTGTTCAAGATTGACTTTGAGAAAGCCTATGATAAGGTTGACTGTGCCTATCTGCTTCATTGTGTGACTCTTAAAGGATTTAGCCCCCTGTGGAGGAGATTGATTGAAGACATTGTTAAGGGTGGTACTATGTGTGTCAAAATTAATAACATTAGGGGTAGAGATTTTGGTAGTCACAGGGGAGTTAGGCAGGGAGATCCTTTTTCTCCTTTCCTGTTCAACCTTGCAGCTCATTCAGCAAGCCTAGGAGATTGGTCTCATTGTTGGTTTGGTCCCTAACCTGGTTGATAAAGGGGTGGCCATTTTCTAGTACGATGATGATACTCTTCTAATGATTCAAGATGATATGAATCAGGTCAGACATCTTAAGATGATTCTTTACTTGTTTGAGGCTATGTCAGGTTTGAAAATCAATTTCATGAAGAGTGAACTATTCATGATTTTGGAGGATTCGGATAAGAGTATCTTGTATTCTGATATGTTGAACTGTCAGATTGGACACTGGCCTATGAAATACCTGGGGGTGCCTATTTGTGGTTCCAGGATTTTAGTTGCTGACCTAAAACCTTTGGTGGAAAAGCTGGGTAAAAGGTTAGATGGTTGGGCTGGCAACAACTCATCTATTGGTGGAAGATCAATCTTGATTCAGTCTTCTTTGAGTAGCATTCCTATCTACCATATGTCTATGTACTTACTTCCTTCCTCTTGTTTGGAAGAAATGGACAAAATCATTAGGAGATTTTTTTGGCAAGGGACCAATTCCAAAAAGAAGTATCACTTGGTGAGATGGAACCTGATTAACAAACCTAAGACTAAAGGGGGGTTAGGTATCAAAGATCTTAAGTTGTTCAACATCAGTCTCCTGTGCAAGTGGTGGTGGAGGTTGGAGATGGCAGAAGGAATTTGGCAGTCTTTGGTTAAAAAGAAATATGGAATTAAGCATGGAATCTCGAGGATTAAGCTTAGGCAGCCGGACTCCTCTGTGTGGAAGGATCTTCTGAAGGTTAAACATTGGTATCTTCAATGTAGATTCATGTTGGTTTGTGGTGGAAGAGAAACCGATTTTTGGCAGGATCAATGGTGTGGTCCACTTCCTTTTTGTGAGAGATTTCCTGACTTGTTTGAGGTTTGCAATCTCCAGGTGTGTACAGTTAGAGAGATGGCTGATAGGAATTGGCAGTTGGATTTTAGGAGATGGCTAAGTGTTCCTATGCAACAACAGGCATCGGTACTGCGTAGTCTTCTTATGATTGTTGCCTTGGGAGAGGGTCCTGATAGACCTAAGTGGAAACTCACCAAATCAGGAAAATTCACTATTAAATCCATGTATATTAGACTGTCTTCCTCTAATGTGGACATGTCGTTTTTGCATCTTTGGAAGGCTAAAATTCCTCTGAAAATCAAAGTGTGGCTTTGGTTAATTTGGCATAATTCAATTGCCACTAAGGATAACATGAAAAAGAGGAAGTGGAAAGGGGATTTCTCTTGCAGTTTCTGTAATGTTTTTGAAACTATTAATCATCTGTTTTTCTCCTGTCCTGCTGCTGGTTACATGTGGACTGTGATTTCCTTTGTGATTGGTGCCTTCAACAGACCCACCAATTTTACTCAATACTCCTGGTGGATTTCTGCTTTTTTTCCAAACCAGTTGAATCTTCATGTTTTTGGAATTGCTGCCTTTTGCTGGGCAATATGGAAAGCTAGAAATAGGGCTTATTTTGATAAGAAGTTCATTTCATCACCAGTGGAGTTGATTTGTTATGTTTGTGCGTTTCTTCGCTACTGGGCAGGTCTTCAAGCTCCTGGAGATAGGACCACCCTGGAGGAGGGAGCAAGGATGATCCAGAATGCTGCTCTGGATCAGCATGCCAGGAACCAGGCCAGGCTGCGCAGGACAATTGCTTCAGATGCTGCTTCTGATGAAGATGTGGATGTCGTTGGTTGATTACCTTCGTTTATTTTGCTCAACTAGTTCGTTGCCTGCCTGCGTGCAGTACGTTTGTAAGTTGCAGTACTTTGCCTCACCCCGTTGCGATGTGTTACTAGCGCTTTTGAAACTTATGCTAGTTTGGTTTAGATACTTTCTGATGACAAGAGTGAAAGGTGGTTTCCTTTTCCTTCCTTTCGAGGGGACTGGTAACGTGTCCTTGACTTGTCTCAGGACGCTGTTTTTCTTTTCTTTCTTTCAAGCTCGTTGTAAATAAGACCTTTGTTCTGTTGTCTCACGATAATGGAACCCGACTCTAGTCGTTTGGAAAAAAAAAATACATATATACTTCTTATAAAGTTCAAACATATTTCTCATAAAACAACAAAAAACTATCCATAGCATTTAAATGCAACAACAAATGCGACCAAGATTAGAACTAAGGTAAAATTTGATCAAACAGCGTAATGATACCAAACCTCTTTATTAATGGCATAATTTGTAATATTTGTAATCTTCAAGGCATGGCATCCATCTGGATCTTTTGTTGATCGATGACATCGGCAACATCCAACTCCAATTTCATCTTTTGTTCTTCAATTCTTTTCAAAAAAAAATTAATTTTTTTTTTCTTTTTCAACTAAATTTAACCTCTCAACAACAGGGTCGATTGGAATTTCCGGTTCACATACCTCCTAGATACAAATATCTATATCAAGTTGGTTGGCATAAATGTCATAAACACTAAATAAAACAAATAGTTGTAAAATATAATATACCACATCCGAATCATATACCGGACTAGGGCCGATGGGGACGGATATCAAAACCATGGCACTATATATAAAAAAACAATCAAATAAGAATATTATACAAATAACTAATTAAAACATACAAGTAATAATTTTAATAAGTTAGTACACTAAACAAAAGAATTAACCTAGCTACCACTAAACTAACACTAAAACCTAGCTAGCACACTAACACACACTAATACTACCACTAACGCACACCCTAGCACACACACTAGCTAACACACACTAACTCACTAACACTACCACTAACAAGACAAATTGAGATAAACTACATAATAAAAAATATACCACATCTATACATACCAAACTAAGGAGTTAATTTGAGCTCGAATTGCAAATAAATTAATCACAATACCACATTTACACCTAATCTAAAATCCACTAATTACACTACTCTAGAGCATGAAATGAGACAAAATTGGAATGAGAGGGTGAAACTGCTAACCTTTTAGACCATTTGAATAGTTGCTCCACCACAAAATGTTGACAAATATTGGAGAAATTATGGATGAAACTCAAGCTTGAGAGTGAACAATAGTGAGCCAAATGGAAGATGCGGCTTGGGCACGAAGGGATATATCCGGAAAACATTTAGTACCGGTTGGTGTCTGGACTAAAGGTCACTCTCTAGTCCCGGTTTGCGTCACCAACCGGGACTAAAGGATCTGCGCCCCTTTAGTCTCGTTTGGAGACACCAATCGAGACTAAAGGTCTGGGACGAACTGGGAGTAGAGCTCGACGGGCTCCGTTGCCCCCCCCACCCAGTTGGAACCGGTACAAATGGTCCAATTAGTCCTGGCCCAAAACACAACCGGCACTAGAGGGGTAGACGGAAGCCCCATTTCCACTAGTGTCCCCAGGTTCGTCGACAACTCTTGGTGTGGAATAAAGATAGACACAACAGAAGCAAAGATCAGGTGAGCCAAACTTGATCCGTCCTTTTTCGATCTCGTTGGCGCCACCTTTGCAAAGTCAGCTGCGTATTTTTCTTTCTTTCTTTACTTTGTTTTTTTACTCTTTTTGGTATCTCCACTACACGCGCGTAACTCTTTCTTTTTCTCAAAACCAATGGAAAGTTGCGCTGCCACCCTTTTTTGTCAAAACAACAATCGAACTTGAGGCCATTTTCACTCCGCGGCAGAAGGTGCGAGGAGAGAGGAGAAACATGGAGATTGGTGCAATGTCCATGGTCCGCGGGTGGACGGCTTGTGTAGTCAAGTCTATGAGGAAACTAATTTCTGGCGTTGCGTATAACATGTGGCTTTGGTGTTGAGCGGTGAAAGTCCGGGTGGCGGGCCGGATCCGGAGTTGTGTGTTTTCCCGATGCTAGTCTAGAATCGTGTGCATGAATGAGTTGCATGCTTGTGCACTTTTTTGGGTCATGTTTCTCTCGTAAACACGACACAGTATGGTTTTTGCACTAGTTTTCGCATAAACTCGGTCACTTCTATGGATGTAGGAATTACTTGCCCTTTTGACGTTTCCCGATAGAAAAGGTAGAACCAGAAAATGGTATATAGACAAAAGAAATTCAGATAATTTGAGGAGAAGACTTTATTCATTTCACAATTAGTCCCACCTACACATCAGTGTTGGACAGAAAAAATTCTGAGCACAACCTAATATAAGTAAGTGAGGTACACATAAACTAAAACTCGGCGCTTATCCACCTACGACTAAAAATGCGTCATTGAGGAAGAAATCTGGAGCCTTTTCTCCCGGTGGGCCACGGACCAAAACTAAAGGTCCTCCGCATGGCCACGCTCAGCGCTGCGGGCTCGAGAACCTTTAGTCCCGGGTGGAAATAAGATCCGGGAGTAATGATTTTTTTTTTTTGGGGATTTTGGTTTTCCTTTAGTCTCAGTTATTTCTAACTCTAATCATTCCCCTTTAGTATGAATCATTTTTAACTCTAATCATTCTCATTTCATTTTCTAGTGACACTTCCCGGTCGGTCACCCATCGTCATATTACTCCACTCGTAGGACGCTTACCTTCTTAGTTCCTTCCCTCGGCTTCCAAGAAACAAATATTGTTTACAGACAATAGTATGATGTCAATCATGTTAACCCTTGAACTAGATGTCACATGTCTTTATTCTGTGAATCCAAACAATTATTTAGTTAAACATAAATAAATCTTTACCTAATAATAAAGAGAGGAAGGCTTCTTGCGGTCCAACCTTGTGTTTTACCGTTTTACCCTTCCACCAAAATAATATTGGTTCACGACCGTAAGTATCGTACGTATCCCAAATTCGTCCTATGTCTTGTGATTCCTATTCCCCATCGATTGTGATTTGTTTCCTGGATCCTTATCTGGGTGTGGCCTTGATTTCTCTATATGGGCCGACCCAACTACTCACGCGACCTTGTTCTTCTCAAATCAGGCAAGATAATTGCTCACGGAAAATTACTTCATCTTGCCCCTTCGGTTCAGAATCAATGGAGAAAACAACTCTCTCTCCCCCTTTAAATATTGGATCTAATCTTACAATCAACTCAAGCGTTCAAAGCTATCAATCGAAAGAGTAGGCGATTGGACGAGAGATGAAGGAAAAAACCATGGCGGCCACCACCATGGACACAACTAAAGTCGACGAGATCATGGGCGGGCGGTCCTGGTAAACTTCGAAGGCGACCGCTTCGAGATTGCACACGAGGTGAAGTCGCTCGCATCCACCACATAATAGTGAATAGTCCGTACGACACAGGTACAAAAAGGAAGAAGGGGTCTCGGCTCCATTGTGCGCCTGCTGCATCGGCGACCTGGTCCGTTTAGCCGTCACGGTCTCCGACATAGGAGGACGGTGAGTAGGCCAAGCAGCTACAACTGTACAAGAATCACGCCACCACGTGCGACCATGAGCTCCGACTTCAGTACTAGGTTCCTTCTGCGGTTCTGCCTCCAGCGTCCAGACATGGCACGGGCCTCGAGGTGACGCTGAAGTGCCTCCTGCTGTTCATGATAGATAGGATAAGTGCCCAAGTACATGCGTCACCAGCACGAGGACGACGTGTCGGAGGACAAGACTACTGCGGCGGCGCCGATGGAGTGCAGGCGATGTGGTGAGGAAACCATCGCAGTCGTGCTCCCGCCGGCGCCCCAACACCACATCCTCCTCCGCATTGTCTTCACCGGCGCGCTGCTTGCAGCTCCGTGCGTCCCCAACGCCATGCCGCCTCCGGCAGCTGCGTCAACGGGCCCCCCTTCTCCTCCCTGTCCTCGCCGTATTATGGCTGCACCGCGTCGGCGCCCAGGGGATGCTACTTCCCGGCGCCCTCGCACGCTCTAGGTACTAGCTAGGTATCCCTTGTTCGTGTCCATCAGTATCCCCCTGCAGGTACTAGGTACACGTCCCTGTCACGCTGCTTTATTTACGCCGCCCTTGGATCGCTGTTGTGGTTTCCATTGTTGTCCGTGACGGCCTGGCCATGGATATGATCCTCCTGATCTCTGTTAGTCCATGAAGAATACACTATTTTCCCACTAAAGATATTCTTTCTTACTAGATGTATTTCCCACTTTGCGCTGATCTACTCATACATTTGATTGTACTACATTGGTTATCAAATATTTCATAGAATTTTCATTATGACCATTGTTTTGCACCTTTGTTTGGTATCGATGTACATTTTTTATTACAGGTAACAATCAGGAATAATCAACTATCCTATTATTTTTGTAAATGCATATCTCCTTATTTTGACTCGGCAACAGAGAGAGGGAGCTGCAAAGAAACACGAAGAGGAAAAATATGGTACACGCCTCTTTTCTACCGCTAATAACATGTTTGGCTTTTGTTCGGCATGTTCTTACCTAAGAAAAAAACAATTGTCTGCATGTGGACAAAGGTTTGTACTTTTACTGTGCTTGCTGTTAGCAGCCAAAGAAGAGAAGCAGGCAAGCGATCTTCCCAAGCTAAATGGACCAGAGGTGGTGTTTGCTGTAAGACACAATATTGGCTTCCAGATATCAGCTTCACTTCGTTTTTTGCTGTCTTTATTGTCTTATTACATTAGGAGTAGTAGATATCAACTACCATAGGAGTAGTGTCTACTATAAACCGTTAGTTCGTGACTATGCAGAAAACTATGTAACGTGTCTGGCTTGCGTTAGATGTGAATTCTGAACCTATGTAGCCACTTTTGCGAACAATGCCTTGCGGCTAACGGTATTTGCGTTGTGGTAAATCTAGATTGACCAATCTTCGCACGGCTCCCATGAAAGAAAAATTATTATATTTGTTTATGCTATGAATAGAGAAGCTCAGCCGGACGGTATTGATTTCAATAGTAGCTGGGTGGTGTAGCATAGAGAATTACTTTAAGAGAAAAAAGTGGCACATAAGTGTTAAATCTACGAACGCAAAGCAAAAGAGATAACAACGTCCAGCGGATAACCAAGATTTGTTTAAATCTTAGATAGAATTGCTCCATTTTTTCATCTAGAAGTATTTTTTTTTCTTTTCTTCCGTTGCAACGCACGGGCATGTGTGCTAGTAAGTAATAATAATCTTGAATTCAAAGAAGCTTGAATTGAAATAATAATATTTTCAACTTTTCAATTTAATAATTAATAATTCATATCTACAAATATGTAACTCGAAAATTGACAAATAATATGTCTAAATCGATTAGAAAAATGAGAGAAGTTCAAATAGGACTTCCATAGCATATCTTCCATCATGTATATATAGGACTTTACTAAGTTCGGGTAATTATAGGGTCACCCAAGGCAAATTATTGAAACTAGGGTTTCTCGGGGAAACATGCCAAACTTGGGCACCAAATAACACCATGTCAAATTACACGAAGATTTTTATGTTTGATCTCTGATTATAAAATGTTCGCAAGTTGATTTTGCACAAAAGGGAATTTATTATATTTAATAAGTAAGGTGTAGTATTAATTAATTCATAACTAGTGATTCTAAATTCAATTTCACATATATCTCAACTAAAAACATGTAAAAATGTTGGGATATTGTTTTTATGGTCAAAGGTTGCCATCCAATTGGTATTATAATTCTAAATATATTATTTATGGAATTTAATAAATATATGTTAAATTGCTCCAATTGGTATTATAATTCTAAATAAATTTTAAATGAGCTAAAAAAATAATTTGGGAGAGTAGGTATGAGAGTACAAATATTTTACTGGTCAAATATAAAATTAGACAGTGCTACACACTATGGTCAAGGGCTTCTCAACAAGTTAGGATATTGTTTATATAGGATATTGTTTGTACAACCTCTCAAATTGTACTTACAAATTCGAATGACATGATACTAAAAATTCAGCACATACATCACAATTGCTTCATAAAGTTTGCTCACATCATACTTAAACAAGGGACATAATTAGTATTAATAGTTCGGATGTCCATTACATAATAGTACTACATAAGTTTCCTCTACAACACAAACATGCAAACACTACTCGCGTTAGGAGAGACCCGCAAGAAGTACATAATAATAGAGACACAGATATCCATCTACACGTCCTCCGACGAATACCCCCAAGAAGGTTCACCATGGGGCTCTAGGTGACGCTGCCCATAGTTGAGGATTCTAATTCTGCGGTACAACTTGCATGAAACCTGCGCATCTATTGCTGCATAATCAATGTTGATCCTGTCAAGTGGGAGTTTCTCCTAGACCTTGTGCTGATTCTTGGGGAATTTTGTGTTCATATCAGCGTACTCCTCGTCAATCAAGGCCGCTGCCATATTATCCATTGAAGTCTTTGGATGCTCAAGCCTGAACAAGTCCTGGAGTTCAATGTGGCAGTCAGCTGGCATCTCAATACTCCGAGGTGCGCATCATCTTGATATTGTCATTCGTTATATCAACACTAGCAAAAGGTATGCCGCTGTTGACAAGGAAATCCACGAGTATTGGACAGTGCTTGTCACTACTGCAACAACAAAAATGTAACAAATGTTAAATACCGCTGCAACAAGCATATTCTTTCAATGCGCAACAAATGGAACAAAATGAGCAATTTTCCAATCCTATACAAATGGACATGTTCTCCTATGCGATTTTCCTATCTTATATGAATCAAAAGAATCTCTCTTTCACATAGGATTCAAATGGATATATGTGTTTGTGTTGCTATGCTATACAATTTTCCTATCCTTACATATGAATCAAAAGAAATCTTTCCCATATAGGATTCAAATGGACATGTTGCTATCCTATGAAATTTTCCTATCCTATATGAATCAAAAGAAGCTCTTTACAATAGGATTCAAATGGCCACATGTTACAATCCTATGCAATTTTCCTATCCTAAAACAAGTTTCGTATTACCATGCCCATTGGAATACCATGAGATGCTTATTGTGAGAAAGTTGGATAACAAGAAATATCTTGTTGATCGTCTGTGTACTCGAGATCAAGGCCAAGGAATCAGTGTTCATCCTCTTCAAGCCATCGCTCCAAATGGGCAAGATGGCCTAGGACCCTGGCACTGTCGTTCGTGCAGAAAACATCGAGAAGGGTCTTTCCATGTGTGGACACATGCCCGTACCGAGTACCAATTTAACTCATGGTGGAGGAGGGAGAAGAAGAGAGGAGAGAGCAAGATGAAGAACAGAGCAACCACAGTTACTATTGCAACCGCCTCTCTATTGTGTATCCCTCCCGATCGGAACAACTTCCAAAGAGTGCAGGAGGCAAACAGTTTAGGCTTTAGTCCCGGGACGTATTACGACCCGAGCCTAAAAGGTCTCACGCCAGGCGAATGGTTTCCCACGGCCCTTCTAGTACCGGTCTGTATTATGACCCGGGACTAAAAGGGTTCACGGCCATGCGAACGGTTGACGCCGCCCCCTCTAGTCCCGGTCCAATATGTAACGGGGACTAAAGCCCAGGACCAGAGGCTATTTTTCTACTAGTGAAACATAAGTCATGCATGTGCATATAATTTCTAAATGCATAACAAAGATCAAACCGTATGCATGCAATTCCTATCTTCGTACTACATTTCACTTGCTTCCACACTTGTAACCATGCGAGAACGGCTTCTCGCAGAAATTGGCAATGTCCGCAACCTTGTCCATGCACCATAACTTCTCCTTCTCCTCCCTCACCCCGACACATAGGCAAGGGATGTTAGCCTTCTTCCACACAGCGCAACATGCGTCTGAAGGGTCAAGCTTCGGCTCTGCTGGCCATTTCTGATACTGGCCACACTCCTGGATCATGTCCTGTCGGTCACCCTCGCAGCCGTCACCAGAAACGACCACTATGATAGCCAGGAGGACAAAAAATAGGAACATGATCTTCACCATGGCTATGGTTTTTTTAATCTGCTTTGCGAGCTAGGTTGATTTCTCTATCTATCAGATTCTACAATGGGTCAACACAGGAGTTGTGTTGTATCTCTTGCTAGATTTTTTGGGATGTAAGGGTTTATATAGCCTCACTGGCAGATATGATGACATGTAGGATGCCATTGCAGATATGAGTTATATATCTTGAAGATATGGCACTGCCTCGAACGATTAATATATATACACCGAAAACAATATAAACACTGTCACCCTACATCAGTTTGCACATCTACAGGCTAAGACATTACATCATACTTTCGAAATATACACCAAAAATAATATAAACACCATCATCATACATCAGTTGCACAGGTACATGATAAAACATTAAATCATACCTTGAAACAAGCACTGAATGGTGTATGGAGATGGCACTATCTAATGCAGACAGCAAACCCGCCCCAAAAATAATGTCTCTCCCTAGCAACAAAAATTAGTATGCATTCTTAGTTAGAGCATGACCCGTTCACTCTAACTTGGGCACTCTTGCAATGGAATTCAGTCCACTATCAGAGATTAGTTGTCTCGCGCACGGATTTTACTTCTGAAGAAACCAACCTCCAGGAGGTGTAGCCAACCCTATACAAGGTACCCTGAAAAGACAGTTGAAACTAAAATGTGAATATATAATTCATAGGGATGGTCAGCATAGGAAATGATATGCATTGACAAGATAAACAAAAATGGACCGGCTAATGGATGATAGTATTAACCCCTGATAAAACGGAACTGTTAATTCTTTAAGTGATGTGCAGTTCCCGGTAGCTAATATCAATGGTGGATCTCTTATTTAATTTTTTATAAAGGGAATTTATTACTTATTAAGAGTTTAGGCATTACACCCGGCCTCAGCATAGCAAAAGATGCACACAACCGCTGCCAAAAAGGAAAAATGAAAAGAAAATAACTAGTCCGAAAACTCATAAACCCGTAACAAGCCGTCACCTAAGGAGGAGCAATCCGAAGATCAAATGGCCATCCATGTGGGATTAAAATATCCCTCGACACCTTTTCTAGCCGTGCACAAGCCTCCGTGAAAAGATCTCGATAATCCACCCGATGTAATATGCACCACGAATAGAGAATACTTGTGCATCGGAATGGAACCCGCAAACGAGAGAATTTTTTTCATGCCATTCGTACATAGCCAGAGCGACCATATAACGGCAAGCGCTCCTAACCTAAAAATAGTTTTAAACCTTTTATCAATCCCATTTAATCGATCGCCAAAAATTATTAAAATTAATGTGAGTGGATAAATGTTTGAAACCATTAGGATAGCTTACCAAATAGAAGCAAATTTGCATTCGAAGAATAAGTGTGTAATTGTCTCTTCTAGAGGAAAATATACAAATTTCATACTCCCATGCCAGCCCGACAAGATTCTCTTTAGTCAACATGAATCCCTTAGGAAGGTACCAAGCCAAAATTATAGGGTCATGTCTTCCATAGCATATCTTCCATCATGTATATATAGGACTTTACTAAGTGGGGGTAATTATAGGGTCACCCAAGGCAAATTATTGAAACTAGGGTTTCTCGGGGAAACATGCCAAACTTGGGCACCAAATAACACCATGTCAAATTACACGAAGATTTTTATGTTTGATCTCTGATTATAAAATGTTCGCAAGTTGATTTTGCACAAAAGGGAATTTATTATATTTAATAAGTAAGGTGTAGTATTAATTAATTCATAACTAGTGATTCTAAATTCAATTTCACATGTATCTCAACTAAAAACATGTAAAAATGTTGGGATATTGTTTTTATGGTCAAAGGTTGCCATCCAATTGGTATTATAATTCTAAATATATTATTTATGGAATTTAATAAATATATGTTAAATTGCTCCAATTGGTATTATAATTCTAAATAAATTTTAAATGAGCTAAAAAA
Organism: Alopecurus myosuroides; assembly: GCA_028641055.1. Lineage (NCBI taxonomy): Eukaryota > Viridiplantae > Streptophyta > Magnoliopsida > Poales > Poaceae > Alopecurus > Alopecurus myosuroides. The sequence continues at coordinate 384,297,655 of CM054060.1, forward strand.
ATAATTTGGGAGAGTAGGTATGAGAGTACAAATATTTTACTGGTCAAATATAAAATTAGACAGTGCTACACACTATGGTCAAAGGCTTCTCAACAAGTTAGGATATTGTATATATATGATATTGTTTGTACAAACCTCTCAAATTGCACTTACAAATTCGAATGACATGATACTAAAAATTCAGCACATACATCACAATTGCTTCATAAAGTTTGCTCACATCATACTTAAACAAGGGACATAATTAGTATTAATAGTTCGGATGTCCATTACATAATAGTACTACATAAGTTTCCTCTACAACACAAACATGCAAACACTACTCGCGTTAGGAGAGACCCGCAAGAAGTACATAATAATAGAGACACAGATATCCATCTACACGTCCTCCGACGAATACCCCCAAGAAGGTTCACCATGGGGCTCTAGGTGACGCTGCCCATAGTTGAGGATTCTAATTCTGCGGTACAACTTGCATGAAACCTGCGCATCTATTGCTGCATAATCAATGTTGATCCTGTCAAGTGGGAGTTTCTCCTAGAGCTTGTGCTGATTCTTGGGGAATTTTGTGTTCATATCAGCGTACTCCTCGTCAATCAAGGCCGCTGCCATATTATCCATTGAAGTCTTTGCATGCTCAAGCCTGAAAAAGTCCTGGAGATCAATGTGGCAGTCAGCTGGCATCTCAATACTCTGAGGTGCGCATCATCTTGATATTGTCATTCGTTATATCAACACTAGCAAAAGGTATGCCGCTGTTGACAAGGAAATCCACGAGTATTGGACAGTGCTTGTCACTACTGCAACAAAAAAAATGTAACAAATGTTAAATACCGCTGCAACAAGCATATTCTTTCAATGCGCAACAAATGGAACAAAATGAGCAATTTTCCAATCCTATACAAATGGACATGTTCTCCTATGCGATTTTTCCTATCTTATATGAATCAAAAGAAGCTCTCTTTCACATAGGATTCAAATGGATATATGTGTTTGTGTTGCTATGCTATACAATTTTCCTATCCTTACATATGAATCAAAAGAAATCTTTCCCATATAGGATTCAAATGGACATGTTGCTATCCTATGCAATTTTCCTATCCTATATGAATCAAAAGAAGCTCTTTACAATAGGATTCAAATGGCCACATGTTACAATCCTATGCAATTTTCCTATCCTAAAACAAGTTTCGTATTACCATGCCCATTGGAATACCATGAGATGCTTATTGTGAGAAAGTTGGATAACAAGAAATATCTTGTTGATCGTCTGTGTACTCGAGATCAAGGCCAAGGAATCAGTGTTCATCCTCTTCAAGCCATCGCTCCAAATGGGCAAGATGGCCTAGGACCCTGGCACTGTCGTTCGTGCAGAAAACATCGAGAAGGGTCTTTCGATGTGTGGACACATCCCCGTACCGAGTACCAATTTAACTCATGGTGGAGGAGGGAGAAGAAGAGAGGAGAGAGCAAGATGAAGAACAGAGCAACCACGGTTACTATAGCAACCGCCTCTCTATTGTGTATCCCTCCCGATCGGAACAACTTCCAAAGAGTGCAGGAGGCAAACAGTTTAGGCTTTAGTCCCGGGACGTATTACGACCCGAGACTAAAAGGTCTCACGCCAGGCGAATGGTTTCCCACGGCCCTTCTAGTACCGGTCTGTATTATGACCCGGGACTAAAAGGGTTCACGGCCATGCGAACGGTTGACGCCGCCCCCTCTAGTCCCGGTCCAATATGTAACGGGGACTAAAGCCCAGGACCAGAGGCTATTTTTCTACTAGTGAAACATAAGTCATGCATGTGCATATAATTTCTAAATGCATAACAGAGATCAAACCGTATGCATGCAATCCTATCTTCGTACTACATTTCACTTACTTCCACACTTGTAACCATGCGAGAACGGCTTCTCGCAGAAATTGGCAATGTCCGCAACCTTGTCCATGCACCATAACTTCTCCTTCTCTTCCCTCACCCCGGCACATAGGCAAGGGATGTTAGCCTTCTTCCACACAGCGCAACATGCGTCTGAAGGGTCAAGCTTCGGCTCTGCTGGCCATTTCTGATACTGGCCGCACTCCTGGATCATGTCCTGTCGGTCACCCTCGCAGCCATCACCAGAAACGACCACTATGATAGCCAGGAGGACAAAAAATAGGAACATGATCTTCACCATGGCTATCGTTTTTTGATCTGCTTTGCGAGCTAGGTTGATTTCTCTTTCTATCATATTCTACAATGGGTCAACACAGGAGTTGTGTTGTATCTCTTGCTAGATTTTTTTGGGATGTAAGGGTTTATATAGCCTCACTGGCAGATATGATGACATGTAGGATGCCATTGCAGATATGAGTTATATATCTTGAAGATTTGGCACTGCCTCGAACGATTAATATATATACACCGAAAACAATATAAACACTGTCACCCTACATCAGTTTGCACATCTACAGGCTAAGACATTACATCATACTTTCGAAATATACACCAAAAATAATATAAACACCATCATCATACATCAGTTGCACAGGTACATGATAAAACATTAAATCATACTTTGAAACAAGCACTGAATGGTGTATGGAGATGGCGCTATCTAATACAGACAGCAAACCCGCCCCAAAAATAATGTCTCTCCCTAGCAACAAAAATTAGTATGCATTCTTAGTTAGAGCATGATCCGTTCACTCTCACTTGGGCACTCTTGCAATGGAATTCAGTCCACTATCAGAGATTAGTTGTCTCGCGCACGGATTTTACTTCTGAAGAAACCAACCTCCAGGAGGTGTAGCCAACCCTATACAAGGTACCCTGAAAAGACAGTTGAAACTAAAATGTGAATATATAATTCATAGGGATGGTCAGCATAGGAAATGATATGCATGGACAAGATAAACAAAAATGGACCGGCTAATGGATGATAGTATTAACCCCTGATAAAACGGAACTGTTAATTCTTTAAGTGATGTGCAGTTCCCGGTAGCTAATATCAATGGTGTATCTCTTATTTAATTTTTTATAAAGGGAATTTATTACTTATTAAGAGTTTAGGCATTACACCCGGCCTCAGCATAGCAAAAGATGCACACAACCGCTGCCAAAAAGGAAAAATGAAAAGAAAATAACTTGTCCGAAAACTCATAAACCCGTAACAAGCCGTCACCTAAGGAGGAGCAATCCGAAGATCAAATGGCCATCCATGTGGGATTAAAATATCCCTCGCCACCTTTTCTAGCCGTGCACAAGCCTCCGTGAAAAGGTCTCGATAATCCACCCGATGTAATATGCACCACGAATAGAGAATACTTGTGCATCGGAATGGAACCCGCAAACGAGAGAATTATTTTTCATGCCATTCGTACATAGCCAGAGCGACCATATAACGGCAAGCGCTCCTAACCTAAAAATAGTTTTAAACCTTTTATCAATCGCATTTAATCGATCGCCAAAAATTATTAAAATTGATGTGAGTGGATAAATGTTTGAAACCATTAGGATAGCTGACCAAATAGAAGCAAATTTGCATTCGAAGAATAAGTGTGTAATTGTCTCTTCTAGAGGAAAATATACAAATTTCATACTCCCATGCCAGCCCGACAAGATTCTCTTTAGTCAACATGAATCCCTTAGGAAGGTTCCAAGCCAAAATTATAGGGTCATGTCTTCCATAGCATATCTTCCATCATGTATATATAGGACTTTACTAAGTGCGGGTAATTATAGGGTCACCCAAGGCAAATTATTGAAACTAGGGTTTCTCGGGGAAACATGCCAAACTTGGGCACCAAATAACACCATGTCAAATTACACGAAGATTTTTATGTTTGATCTCTGATTATAAAATGTTCGCAAGTTGATTTTGCACAAAAGGGAATTTATTATATTTAATAAGTAAGGTGTAGTATTAATTAATTCATAACTAGTGATTCTAAATTCAATTTCACATGTATCTCAATTAAAAACATGTAAAAATGTTGGGATATTGTTTTTATGGTCAAAGGTTGCCATCCAATTGGTATTATAATTCTAAATATATTATTTATGGAATTTAATAAATATATGTTAAATTGCTCCAATTGGTATTATAATTCTAAATAAATTTTAAATGAGCTAAAAAAATAATTTGGGAGAGTAGGTATGAGAGTACAAATATTTTACTGGTCAAATATAAATTACACAGTGCTACACACTATGGTCAAGGGCTTCTCAACAAGTTAGGATATTGTTTATATAGGATATTGTTTGTACAACCTCTCAAATTGCACTTACAAATTCGAATGACATGATACTAAAAATTCAGCACATACATCACAATTGCTTCATAAAGTTTGCTCACATCATACTTAAACAAGGGACATAATTAGTATTAATAGTTCGGATGTCCATTACATAATAGTACTACATAAGTTTCCTCTACAACACAAACATGCAAACACTACTCGCGTTAGGAGAGACCCGAAAGAAGTACATAATAATAGAGACACAGATATCCATCTACACGTCCTCCGACGAATACCCCCAAGAAGGTTCACCATGGGGCTCTAGGTGACGCTGCCCATAGTTGAGGATTCTAATTCTGCGGTACAACTTGCATGAAACCTGCGCATCTATTGCTGCATAATCAATGTTGATCCTGTCAAGTGGGAGTTTCTCCTAGAGCTTGTGCTGATTCTTGGGGAATTTTGTGTTCATATCAGCGTACTCCTCGTCAATCAAGGCCGCTGCCATATTATCCATTGAAGTCTTTGGATGCTCAAGCCTGAACAAGTCCTGGAGATCAATGTGGCAGTCAGCTGGCATCTCAATACTCCGAGGTGCGCATCATCTTGATCTTGTCATTCGTTATATCAACACTAGCAAAAGGTATGCCGCCGTTGACAAGGAAATCCACGAGTATTGGACAGTGCTTATCACTACTGCAACAACAAAAATGTAACAAATGTTAAATACCGCTGCAACAAGCATATTCTTTCAATGCGCAACAAATGGAACAAAATGAGCAATTTTCCAATCCTATACAAATGGACATGTTCTCCTATGCGATTTTCCTATCTTATATGAATCAAAAAGAAGCTCTCTTTCACATAGGATTCAAATGGATATATGTGTTTGTGTTGCTATGCTATACAATTTTCCTATCCTTATATATGAATCAAAAGAAACTCTTTCCCATATAGGATTCAAATGGACATGTTGCTATCCTATGCAATTTTCCTATCCTATATGAATCAAAAGAAGCTCTTTACAATAGGATTCAAATGGCCACATGTTACAATCCTATGCAATTTTCCTATCCTAAAACAAGTTTCGTATTACCATGCCCATTGGAATACCATGAGATGCTTATTGTGAGAAAGTTGGATAACAAGAAATATCTTGTTGATCGTCTGTGTACTCGAGATCAAGGCCAAGGAATTAGTGTTCATCCTCTTCAAGCCATCGCTCCAAATGGGCAAGATGGCCTAGGACCCTGGCACTGTCGTTCGTGCAGAAAACATCGAGAAGGGTCTTTCCATGTGTGGACACATCCCCGTACTGAGTACCAATTTAACTCATGGTGGAGGAGGGAGAAGAAGAGAGGAGAGAGCAAGATGAAGAACAGAGCAACCACGGTTACTATAGCAACCGCCTCTCTATTGTGTATCCCTCCCGATCGGAACAACTTCCAAAGAGTGCAGGAGGCAAACAGTTTAGGCTTTAGTCCCGGGACGTATTACGACCCGAGACTAAAAGGTCTCACGCCAGGCGAATGGTTTCCCACGGCCCTTCTAGTACCGGTCTGTATTATGACCCGGGACTAAAAGGGTTCACGGCCATGCGAACGGTTGACGCCGCCCCCTCTAGTCCCGGTCCAATATGTAACGGGGACTAAAGCCCAGGACCAGAGGCTATTTTTCTACTAGTGAAACATAAGTCATGCATGTGCATATAATTTCTAAATGCATAACAAAGATCAAACCGTATGCATGCAATTCCTATCTTCGTACTACATTTCACTTACTTCCACACTTGTAACCATGCGAGAATGGCTTCTCGCAGAAATTGGCAATGTCCGCAACCTTGTCCATGCACCATAACTTCTCCTTCTCCTCCCTCACCCCGGCACATAGGCAAGGGATGTTAGCCTTCTTCCACACAGCGCAACATGCGTCTGAAGGGTCAAGCTTCGGCTCTGCTGGCCATTTCTGATACTGGCCGCACTCCTGGATCATGTCCTGTCGGTCACCCTCGCAGCCGTCACCAGAAACGACCACTATGATAGCCAGGAGGACAAAAAATAGGAACATGATCTTCACCATGGCTATGGTTTTTTGATCTGCTTTGCGAGCTAGGTTGATTTCTCTATCTATCAGATTCTACAATGGGTCAACACAGGAGTTGTGTTGTATCTCTTGCTAGATTTTTTTGGGATGTAAGGGTTTATATAGCCTCACTGGCAGATATGATGACATGTAGGATGCCATTGCAGATATGAGTTATATATCTTGAAGATATGGCACTGCCTCGAACGATTAATATATATACACCGAAAACAATATAAACACTGTCACCCTACATCAGTTTGCACATCTACAGGCTAAGACATTACATCATACTTTCGAAATATACACCAAAAATAATATAAACACCATCATCATACATCAGTTGCACAGGTACATGATAAAACATTAAATCATACTTTGAAACAAGCACTGAATGCTGTATGGAGATGGCACTATCTAATACAGACAGCAAACCCGCCCCAAAAATAATGTCTCTCCCTAGCAACAAAAATTAGTATGCATTCTTAGTTAGAGCATGACCCGTTCACTCTCACTTGGGCACTCTTGCAATGGAATTCAGTCCACTATCAGAGATTAGTTGTCTCACGCACGGATTTTACTTCTGAAGAAACCAACCTCCAGGAGGTGTAGCCAACCCTATACAAGGTACCCTGAAAAGACAGTTGAAACTAAAATGTGAATATATAATTCATAGGGATGGTCATCATAGGAAATGATATGCATGGACAAGATAAACAAAAATGGACCGGCTAATGGATGATAGTATTAACCCCTGATAAAACGGAACTGTTAATTCTTTAAGTGATGTGCAGTTCCCGGTAGCTAATATCAATGGTGTATCTCTTATTTAATTTTTTATAAAGGGAATTTATTACTTATTAAGAGTTTAGGCATTACACCCGGCCTCAGCATAGCAAAAGATGCACACAACCGCTGCCAAAAAGGAAAAATGAAAAGAAAATAACTAGTCCGAAAACTCATAAACCCGTAACAAGCCGTCACCTAAGGAGGAGCAATCCGAAGATCAAATGGCCATCCATGAGGGATTAAAATATCCCTCGCCACCTTTTCTAGCCGTGCACAAGCCTCCGTGAAAAGGTCTCGATAATCCACCTGATGTAATATGCACCACGAATAGAGAATACTTGTGCATCGGAATGGAACCCACAAACGAGAGAATTTTTTTTCATGCCATTCGTACATAGCTAGAGCGACCATATAACGGCAAGCGCTCCTAACCTAAAAATAGTTTTAAACCTTTTATCAATCCCATTTAATCGATCGCCAAAAATTATTAAAATTGATGTGAGTGGATAAATGTTTGAAACCATTAGGATAGCTGACCAAATAGAAGCAAATTTGCATTCGAAGAATAAGTGTGTAATTGTCTCTTCTAGAGGAAAATATACAAATTTCATACTCCCATGCCAGCCCGACAAGATTCTCTTTAGTCAACATGAATCCCTTAGGAAGGTACCAAGCCAAAAATTTCAGTTTCAAAGGTATCTTCATACGCCATATTTTATTATTATTGTCGATGAACATCTGAGTGAACCATAGCCTTATACATGGAATCCACTGAAAATTTTCCTTTGCCTTTTAAACTCCAACAAAACTCATTTGTGCCCTGTGACAGTTCGACCAAATTCAATCTATCCAACGGAGCATTCCAAGACAGTAGTCTCGGTTTGGTAATGTCTCGTCTGAAGGTAATATTAGGAGAAGATGTTTGCATAACTGTGGCTAGCGTATCACCTTTATGACGGGAAATATTGTATAAGGCTAGATACTTTTCTCGGAGGGTGGTATTTCCTAACTGATTGTCGTCCCAAAACCTTATCTCAGATACATCCTTTATGTTACATACACCAAGGCAAAAGAAATGCTTCTTAGTCGCCATCAGACCGGCCCAAAAGTGAGAATCACCTAGTTTCCAAATAACCTGTGATAATGCTTTCGTGCCAATGTACTTATGTCTAAGAAGAGTTTGCCAAACACCATCCTCGGTAAGTAACTTATAAATCCACTTACCTAGAAGAGCTGAGTTCTTAACCCGAACATCATGAATTCCCAGCCCTCTCTTATCCTTTGGTCGGCAAACCACATCACATCTAGCTAGTCGATATTTCTTTCGCTCACTATCCCCTTGCCGAAAAATCTAGATCGAAAATAATCAAATATCTTTAAGACTCCTTTGGGTAACCGGAATAACGATATCATATACCGTACCATATTAGAGAGGACTGGGTTTATGAGAACCTATCTTCCACCTAAGGATAGTAATTTTCTTTCAACTTGCGAGCCTTTTCTGTCGTCTTTCTTGAACATCTTTCCAACCTACATTAGTCAATCTCCTATAGGGCGTCGTATCATGTGAATCTGCCCGTTTTGTGTATCTCTGCATCCCATGCGTTTCAGCCGACCGATCAAAATCCCACGTTACAGCTGGTTCAGATGTAATATTCTGAAAACACGTCCACGATCTCTTGTATTACACTTGCTAATTTGCACGGACACCCCCCTCAAACCCCACGCCGCCAGCTGGATGTGCCGATGGCTATGCCGTCGGCATAGACTATGGGCAACCCTAGCCCCACGGTCTACGAAGCTGTGTTGACGGCCTAATAGGTGCCGAGCGTAGCCGTTGGTATGTTTTTGCCCTATGCCGACGACAGATGTTACGCTGACAGTGGCCGTCGGCCCATGTTCATCTACGCCGACGGCCACGTTGTTGGTCTCGCGTCCTACCTCTCTACGCCGACTGCCCCCGATAAAATGCCGTCGGCGTAGAAAAAAGCCGTTGGCACCTTTGGCCAGTCCTGTAGTGCTACACGGTTAGAAATACTAACCATGATTTTGATTTATTTTCTATATGATGAGATCGACAGCGTATGAAATCCCAAGTCACATATGAGCATTTGAGGACGGACGTTGCATAAAGCTGCCGGAGACCATGGTTGATGGATGCTCGCTCAGATCACAAGGTTAGAAAAACATGCCTTTCTGCCAGCAACCGTTTCCTCGTGCACCCTTCCGTACGGCCAGCTATAGGTATATGGACACTGGTAGAAAATAGGCCTTTAGTCCCGGTTCGCAAAGGCCATTAATCCCGGCCGTGCAACCGGGACTAAATATGCGCGACTAAAGCCCCCCCCCCCCCCCTTTAGTCGCGCCTCTTACGAACCGCAACTAAAGGCCCGTCACGTGGGCAGCTGGCGTGCGCCGGAGGCGGGAGGACCTTTAGTCCCGGTTTTTTGACACAAACCGGGACTACATGCTATTTCGTTATTTCTTTAATTCATTTGGGTTTCTAATGATTTTTCACTCCAATTTTTCAGTCCCTTTTTTTCACTCCAATTTTTCGCTACTTTTTTTTTCAGAATTTTTATTATTTGCTTAGTGTCTAACTACAATTATCTCTAGTCAAATTACTTACTCGTGGTCAAACTTCCCGCTCGGTCACCCATCCCCTCCCACTACTCTAGCACTAGCACGCTTAACTTCCGAGTTCCATCCCGTCCCGCATCCAAGTGTTTCGCACGCATGTATGTGATACTAGTATCATATCAATCCTATTAACATGTTGGTCGATGCCACATTTCTTTATTGTCTGAATTTCAAATAAATCTTTTAATAAACAAAAGTAATGATGTAATTAATAATTTTGAATAAATAAATAAACATTAACTTTTTAATTTGTATTATTTCTAAAAAATATTCAGAAAAATAAAATTAATTCATTTTAAAATCTTAAAAATACAAATAATATATCAAAATATTCAAAAAATAAAACTAATTCATTTTAAAATCTTAAAAATACAAATAATTTATCAAAATATTCAGAAAAAAAAAACTAATTCATTTTAAAATCTTAAAAATACAAATAATATATCAAAAAATTCAGAAAAATAAAACTAATTCATTTTCCCCTTTCCTAAATGCAAAATAACATCTGATAAAATTCATGAACCAAACCATATGAAATCTAAACCATATAAAATTTGCAGATCCAAGTTTGGACTATTATTTTGGACACAAGAACTGTTTTGGCAATGACTATCTGTGAGAATGATTTGAACCTAACTTTTAAAATACATAACCAAAATGGACAAACTAAAATGTTCTGGATAGATATTGAAAAGATCTATCCATAGCACTTAGCCTGACATCAAGGTCAGCAACCAAATGAACATACCATCCTTTTTAATAAAAGACTAGTAGGCTCTTCTATGATTTTTAGAATGAGTTCAAAAATGAATTTTGAAGTAAATCCAACTGGATGAGTTTGGTATTGACTAGATCTATGTTTTCCTGGCTTAGATTAATTTTTGGAGCTCTAGATTTATTTTTGGTGGACGGATATAGAAACAGTAGTTTTTCTGTTTTGTTTTCTTGATGTGTTTTTGTTTGTTTTGAAATGTGTGTTTGATCTTATCTTGTTTCCTAGCTTGTATAGAGTGTTAGGACTTTATATTAGAAAGTGTGTGCCTGATTAGAAACCCAAATAAAAATGGAACTAGCATTTGTTACTTTCTAGTTTTATTATTTTGGAATTGTGTGTGAGCTAGATCTTTGTGTGATTGCTTTAGTAAATTTTGTGCTATGTTTAACCCGTGATTTTATTTGAGCCATTACATAACATAGCGGTACATATATCCATTACATAATATAGAAATAATATAGCTAGGAATTAATATAGAAATAATATAGGAATTAATAGAAAGACATATATCCATTACATATATCGAACGCAACATAGCGGTACATAGATGCGGTACACAAACAACATCTACTCGTGCTCCGAAGAGTAGATGCGGAACAACTCGAAGGCAACATATGCATCTATTGCTGCATACTCGAGATTGATCCGGTCAAGTGGGTTCTTCCGCCAATACATGTGATTCCTCGAGGGGAAACAAGTCTTCATGGTCTTGTAGTGGTGGTGGATGAAGGCAGTTGCCATCTGAGCCATCCCGGTCTTGTGCCCGTACAGCTCATCAAAATGGATCAAGTCCTGAAGATCAATGTAGTGATGTTCAGGTATCTCAATACCCAACGTGTGCATCAACTTCTGCTTGTCATTTGTGATGTCGACGCTACAGAAGTCGTGACCCTTGTTGACAAGAAAATCAACAAGTTCTGGAGATTGCTTTGAACTACTTCAACAAAAAAAATGGAACACGTGTTAGATATTGTTGCAACACGTGTATTCTTCCAATGCAACAACAAATTGAAAATGCAACAACTATCCTACAAGAGATTGTACGTATGCGTACCTTGCCCATTGGAATACCAAAACGGTCTCCTTGTAGGCAATCTGGATGACGGCCACATCATTCTGATTGGCCGTATACTCTAGATCAAGCCCGAAGAACTTGTGGTGTTCATCGGCTTCATAGAGATTGCTCAAACGGTTAAGAGCTTCGGGGAGCCTCTCGCATCTATTGGTATAGGCCACGTGGAGATTCTTGCCGCATGGTGTGGGCACACGGAGAACGTTCCAAACGGGAGAATCCATGGGTGGTGGGTGGAGGAAGAAGAGAGGAAGAAGATCGAAGAGAGGAAGAAGAACAGAGAGCCCACGCGTGCACTATAGCAATGGCCTTCTGCCTCTCGCTCCCGAAATAAAACCGCGTGGGAGGCGAGCAGTTTGGAACTTTAGTCGCGGGTGGCCAGGACAACCGGGACTAAAGACAGGGAGGCGAGCAGTTCCGACCTTTAGTCGCGGGTGGCCAGGCCAACCGGGACTAAATCCCTCCGCGCGCTACCCCAACCGCCACTCAAGACCTTCAGTCCCGGGTCGCCTCCCGAACCGCGACTAAAGACCCCTTTAGTCACGGTTCGGACATTTTGGGGACTGAAGGGGGCGTATGGAAGGGCGCCTTTTTTCTACCAGTGGGAGTTCCACTTGAACAGGAGCACACGGTGGCAGCTCTTGTCGCAGCGCCCCTGAAGACCTAGGAACGGGTCTCCTATAGTTCATGTTGTTGACTTCGCACGCCTTCCGGCCACCACTCCCGGGCGCTCTCTGAAATCTTTGGCCCCGCGCACTGGTTCCATTTAGAATGTCTTCCTTCACCCAATTTTTTTGGCGTTTGATAGCCCGGTTTTGCCTCCTGGCCCAGCTTATACAGAAAGAACCTCTCAGCCTGACCGGGTTGTGAAGTTCAAATCGAGCTTCTCACTTCAGCCCGGCCGGACACGTAACAAAAATCACGCAGCGTGGGCCCAAAGTTTTTTGCCTGTCGCCCCTGTCTAGGGGTCCTCCTCCCTCCCTTTTCAATAACATATATTAGATGTTCAAAACAAGAACGACTTAATAACTTTATGAATATATCGGGAATTACATCATACATGATTGCCTTTAGGGCATATTCCCAACAATGATCAACTCAGATCTCCGTCTGGGTTTCATCATCGGTGCAGCCCCAAGTGGCTTGTTCCCCAGCGGCGGCGTAGATGCCCGTGCGTGGAGATAAGATGCAGCGACGGCTCGAGCCTAGGACTTGATCGTGTTTTCCACCTTCTCTTTAGGGCGCGTCTTGTAAGATGTGAGCCGGCCCTCCTTGTAATTACTCCTGTGTGGGGGTCTCTTTGTAAATTTGTGCCCGCCGCTTGAAATATAGCTTCCAGGTCCTTCGGATCCTATTCTGTTAAAAAAGTTATTAAAGCGTATTCTATAAGAGAAAATAAATTACAACTCAGGTTAGCAACCTCACACGCGCATGTGAAGACAAAGTTGTGCGCCACCTAGCGACAACTATGGGATGGTCTTTTCATGAATCTTTGCATGTCCCACAGACGAGACGCAGGTGCGGCACCTTTTGATAGGTTTTTCCCAAGAATAAAACAATAGGACAATATGTACGTAATGGTCAGATTATTGGATGATGATTGATGAATGTTACCTAGAGGCTAGAACTGTGAGAAAAGTAGAGAAAGGCAAATGGGCGATCCATGGACAGGGATCCAAGTAAATCTGGGCATTCTCGGGCCGGGCTAGGTTTCGGACAGGCTTGAAAAAGCCCGAACATCAAAAGTGAATCCAGAACCCGGCACGAGACGCGATATTTGTACTAAAATCAAGCCCGATCGCGGCCCAAGACAAAGCCCGGGAGCCCGGAGCCCGGCCCAAAACCCGACAGTACAAAATGGTAGGATAGAACATTATACGAAAATGACAGCATGAACATGACACATTTTAGAATCTATCTTTATGCACATATATTTCATGTTTCAACATGACATATTTAAGTAAAACATTACATATTCGGCATAAGAACATGACAGATTTAAGCAAAATATAGTTTTTCTTTCTAGTCAAACATATCTAAACGGATAGTATGGTCACCTAGAGAGGGGGTATGAATAGGTGCTACGACCAATTTTTATTATTTTCAAATTAAGGCTTGATATAAAGGTAAATTCTCTAGATATGCAACTATGGTGAATTTATAGCAGCTACAACTTGAGGAGAAAATGGCATCTTACGCTCACCTGAAGAATCATAACCCGGACATGGATCCTTCAGCTTAACTTTCTCGGCAATGGTGCAAGCCTGGAACAGGCACTCCTTCTCGATCATGGCGAAGTCTTTTCTGTCATACTTGGACATGTCCACTTTATACTCTAGGAAGCCCTTCACAAGAAGAACCGGATTCAATTCCGGATGATAAGCTTTGGCCAGGGACATAACCTTGATGGCTCCGCGGCCGCACGATGACATTTTGTGCTCTTCTATCCATTGATGGACCTGAGTTAGCTCCACAAGCATGTCACTAACCCGCTTAGGTGGATTGTCCCAATTCCTGACAGCCTTAATACATTCTCCACCTCCAACATACAGCTACCGGATCAAGGTTAACAAAGCCTTCGGTTTCAGGTTAGGAAGTTGGAGGTTATTGACATGCATTCTGCCTACAAGTTACAAGAACATTTTTTTTATCAGAACCAAGCTATTGGTAACAACGCAAAGGAGAATGAACCAGAAAAGTAATGCATTAATCAAGGGATAATGAACCGGAAAAACAAACACACTGATATCTCTTAGCAGATCCTTAACCTTGGTGAAGATGGTCCGGGTTTCCTCTAAGTCCTTCTCAGCATTTTCTGCTTTGGTAGTAAGAGCCTTTTCCCGGTTTTCAAAGTCCTGCTGGAGAACATACCAAGTTTTGGCTGCCTCAGTTATTTGATCTTCTAGCTCCTTCTGCCGGGTCCTGGCGTCTTCAGTCTTCCTAGCTTCTTGTGCGAGCAGGTTCTTCCAATTTGAAACCTCTTTTTGCGAGGAAGATTCAAGACTCTGCACATTTATTGGTTACTGATGCATGTAAAATGCATAGATGAACTTTGCATGTTATTACTAGTTTTTCCTACATATTAGCAACTTATATTCATGTTTTATAATGATTTGGGGGATTTTCTGAACAATCCCCCTTCTTTTGGTTCTAACCCTGTTTTTCCACAAAACGTACTTTTTAGTGTTTCAGACTTTCCGGGAGCTTCGGGGCTCCAAAAAGGGCAAGGCCAAAGAGAACGGTTCAGAATTTTTGAGACGAAGACCATGGGCCAAAGTAGAGGGCCAAAAGGCCAACCAGGTGGAAAAGAGGACCCTCCACGCGGCCAGATTCCTTGGTCGCGTGTGGGGCCCCCTTTTTGCCCCTGTGGCTACGATGCCATCGATCTTTCTTCTCCCGAGTGTCTCGTGACCTAAAAACGACTATATAAAGGGTCCCCTGGCCTTTTCGAGAAGGAGGCGGCGCCGAGAGACGAAACCACGAAACAGAGAGACAGAA
This sequence comes from Alopecurus myosuroides, assembly GCA_028641055.1. Taxonomy (NCBI): domain Eukaryota; kingdom Viridiplantae; phylum Streptophyta; class Magnoliopsida; order Poales; family Poaceae; genus Alopecurus; species Alopecurus myosuroides. Next base: position 384,312,736 of record CM054060.1, read on the forward strand.
GGCTGCCGCCGGAGAAGACCGAAGGGGGGAAACGCCGCCGGGATCACCCCCGGAGGGCTCCACCCCCCTCCAGCGTGTTCATCATCAACATCTACAGCAAGATCAGCTCCATCTCTCCACTGTAATCTCTTGGCAAACACGATGTATGATGCAATACTATATTCCCTTGATGTATTGTGTCTCCCCGACTATGTTTGAGTAGTGAATTGTTCTTGGCAATGGTGAAATAGTTCGTTGATTGGTTGCATACAAGTTTGTTATCTTCTATGATTGTCTTTATGTACAATATATGAGTGCACGCATATGTTGGGGAATGCATGTAAGGTGATCACCGGTAGCATAATAGAGTGGTGGTGACTTGGGAGTGACAGTAACCTGAGACCGAGCCACAAAGTTAAGTTATTGGGGGATATATATAGGGGACCTTAGAACGTAAGGCTATGGTGGGACTTTATGTCTTAATCAATCTTGTGCAGTCATTTACTTGGCCACATGATCCATCATAAGGGGTTGTAGATAATTTACTTGACTATACCTATTCATGGCTCCTTCCTAGAAGAAACAACTAAGACTAAAACATGTGCTTCACTAATTGTGACAACCACACGAACGAAACACCTATTGTTAGAACACTTTCTCCCTTGAGATACTTGAGATATTTGCTGCTTGCTACTTGTGAAACTTGCTTAGAAACTTGCTTTAGAAACTTGCTTTAGGATTATTTGCATTTTAAACTTGCTTCACTAGTTACTAGACAAACCACACTCCACGTCACTTGCTTTCAATTAGTTAGTTCCTTTTAGTCAAACTTATTGCTTTGCATAAACAGCCATATAAGAGGGTTATAGGGCTTTAGAGAATAGATAGCTTACCTTCAGCTCCTCGTGGGTTCGACACTCAAATACTTATCGAAAGGTACTACAATTGATCTCCTGCACTTGGGAGTCATCAAGCACTTTTCTGGCGTCGTTGCCGGGGAGCGTTGTGCTAAGATTTTATTCTTGTTTGCATTGCATACTAACATATAAACATAAAACACAAAAAAAAACTTTATAAAATGGAAAACAACCAAACAATTTTAGAACTTTATAATATCTACCTTGAATTAGGACATGAAGTGTTTGAGGAGAAATTGAAAAATTATTTGCACAACAATCATATTTGTGGTAGTACTAATTCTTTGAACACCTTTATTGCTAAGGAAAACCTTGAGCTTGGGGAAGTTTGTCTTGATGAATATGATATTTTTAGTCCCCCTACTATTGAGGATAAAAATGATATACTTGCTGATTCTATGGAAAATTTTAAGCTTGGGGAAGTTGGTTTTGATGAGCATGATATTTCTAGTTCCCCAAGCTTGGAGGAGAAGATTCACTTTGATGATACTATGCCTCCTATATATGATGATTGCAATGAAAATTATGAATGTTTGACTCCCACTATCACTTTTGAGGATTTTACTTATGTGGAGAGTAGTGATTCTTTTATGCATGTGGCTCATGATAAGAATGTTTTATGTGATATTCATATTGTTTAATCTATTCATGATGCTACTGAAAATTATTATGAGAGAGGGAAACATGGTTACACATATTTCAACAATATTAAGTTTCCCCTCTTTATGCTGAAAGTATTGAAGTTGCACTTGATCTACCTTTCTATGCTTGCTATTATGTGCTTCTTTTATTTGTTTCATTACAAAATGCCAATGCATAGGAAAGGGGTTAGACTTAAAAATAAATTGTTTAATATTTTTTGGGGTGTTCCTTATGCTTTAATTTCCTATTCGGTTTGAGCACACATTTATGTCTTTTCAATATGTAAAATACCTTTACCTACTGTTATCTATCATTTAGTTTAAGATTTTCATTTTATAAATTTTTTGGGAAAGTAAATGAGAAGGATGAGTAATGGAGAAGTTGGGGTCGACCTTGAACATGTGTTGTTCATGCCAATGAAACCATTGCAAAGTCTCTTTCATTAAAACTTTTTCCAAAGATAAAAACAATAAAAATATTAGTTCACTACTGTAACATCACATTTCTGTCTTATTTCTCATCATAAATGGCAAGAATAATCTTATATGAGAGATAGGATTAAACAATAGTAATTAGCTGTCCAGAAAACAGATTCCTGAACTTCACTGCGAAAAATGTTTAAAATCACAGAAGTGGAATATTTTGACCTGGTAATTTACGACAGCAATATTTAGTTATCACTACATATTTCATTGGTTTTAAGTTTTCTGATTTGAGCAATTTAAGTGCCTCTAAAAATTCACTCTTTACGGGCTGTTCAGTTTTTGGCAGATTATGTCTTTATTTTGCATCGCTCTCATTACTTGTGTTTTGTGTGGTTCTTTTGATCAAGGAGCAATGCACAACTGTAGTAACAGTAGTTAATATTTAGAATCAACTCATGATGTGTCTTTTCTGTACCTATGTGGATTTTATTTATGGAGGCACTAACCCCTCTAATCAAGTTTTATGTTGAGATTTGTGTAAGAACAATTTTTCAGGAGGAAGAGTTGAGTGAGATGAACAAAGATCAAGAGGGACAACCAAATCAAGCTTGGGGATGTACCCCTGGGCTCACCCTACATATATCAAATAAGTACAAGAATCCAAGCTTGGGGATGCCGAGCCACCTCACTCCAACCATCATGATGTTAAGTAAGAAAAGCCTAGCTATACGGCTATCAATAAAGCGCTTTACGGGAGGCAACCCGGTTGTTCTTAGTTCGTTTTTCCTAGTGTCCTCTTGCTGTAACAAGAGACTTAGTCTTTAGTTTAGTTTCTGGAGTTTTCAATAAAGTGTCAAGTTTCACCCATTTGGATTTAAAAGTTGCTATCCTAGTGCTTGGAATTTCTGTTTCAGCACGATTCTGCTCACCGTACGATTTTTCATTTTTTATATGTAAGTAGGATTGAGCTAATTTTTTAGTATGTTCTGCAACTTTTTGTACTCTGTAAGCACAAAAATTGGATTAATTTTTTGTTGAGTCTATCTTAGGGAAAACGTTCGTTTTGCTGCTATTGCTTTTCTGGACAGATTTTGCCTTCTTTTGTTGGATGCACTCTTAGGGTTTGGGACTTGAATTTCCTTGATCTTTTCGATCTAGAGAGTGAACATACAACATTATGAACCTTATTGTCTATCTTCTGGAGCATGTTTTTTGGAATTTTGCGCAGCAAGCATGTGATTTGTTTGTCCTTGCTAATCTCACCCCACAGAAAAAGAATGGGAGAAATATGTTTTGTGAAGTTTTTTCACAGGGAATAGAGGAACTGCGCCTCAAGACATCCAAGAATGGAAAGCCATAAGCTTGGGGATGTGATGAACACCCCACTGGAGCTACACTCTTTTGGTTAGCACACGTCTACTTTCTGTTTTTCTAAGCAAAGCATTTATCGTAGATACTTGAAGCGTCTAGTTTTTGTTTTTATTTTTGTTTTGATAAGACCACCACCATCATTTTATATAAGATTGAGCTACTGGAGTTTGAGGTTGGAATTTATTGGATGCTAGTATTATGATTTGGAATAGGGATGCCATGGTTGATTTGAAGAGCTACATATGTTTGCATGATTTATAGGCTTTTTATGTGTAGAAATTTGCAATAATGTTGTCTTGAGCTATCTCTTATTCATGTCCTTGATGTTAATTGCTGGTTTATTTAGTTTGTCATGAAATGAGTAGTTCCATGGACATATGCATGCATAGTAGCTGGTCAACTATCTCCCTCTTGCTAGCCCAAAAATTTTAAAATTCCAATAAGTAAAATACTTGCTTCCAACACTCCTTAGCCAAGTATTTCCAGTGAGTCCACCATATCTTCCCATTAGCTTCATTGCTATTCCGAGTATGTTCACCATTTTATTGTGTTGTTTATGTTCTAAATTAAGATATTCACTTTATTAATTTTCATGGGTTGAACTTGGGATAGGACTCTCACGAACTTTTGAAGGCACACTTTACTTTTTATGCATCTAATAAACATGACCCAATAATGAGAGCCACAAGTTTTGCGTTTGACAAGTGTGTGGTTGGGAGCTAGCTATAAACGTGTATCAACGGAAAGCTTTCAACATTGCACAAAAAATTTACATTTGGTTGATATCATGTAATTTTGTTTTTGGACTCCTGCCATGCCGAAATGAAATAAAGGAATAGTAAGTTTTGATGAGTAAGTATCTATATGACTAGAGAAACGCATTGGGCCGCTAACCCAAGCCATGCTTTATCATGGTGGAAATTTACTTACAGCTTGAGTGACTCTACAACACATCATATAATAAAATAAGAAGATATGCATAATAGTGAATGAAAATAAAAAGGATGATGAGTCTACTCCGTTTGTTCATCTTGTCATTGTAACATGGGCTTGTTTCCATGTCATGGGGCAAGAGGTACCTCTTTGCGGTCCTCTATGATGTCATTAATACTTATTATGATTGTACAAAGCTTATTAGGAATCTTAAGTTGAGTAATCATGGAGTAGGTTTTCACACTCACGGGGCATGAGGCTTTCAACCACCTTGTCATTCTCATTACGTCAATACTCACAATTTTAAGATGCTAGTGATAAAGGGGCAATGAGAGTCCTAGATCAATGGATACCACATTTCAATTAGTAATTTTAGTTGAATAATTTAGAGGCTAAATAAGACTTGATCATGTTTTACCTCTACTCAATTTTCTCCAAAGTGTCCACCATATTTTCTATTTTCCATTATGCTATTCTTTGACCAATATTGGATTTTATTTTTCATTTTGTGTATGCATTTGGTCCATAGTGCTTTTATTTCATTATACACTTTGTGAACTTTCATGAAGCATCTTTGCTTGCATATTTGATATTTCTTATAACATGAATTGTATGTTGCTACTCATCTACATTATGAATCATTTGATTATATGTAGCATGAATAATCTTCTTTGATATTCCATGATTGTTTTAAAATGCAAAGTCCATGTTAGTTTTATCACCTTCATACTCGAGGACGAGTATGGGTTAAGCTTGGGGATGTTGATGCATGTAAAATGCATAGATGAACTTTGCATGTTATTACTAGTTTTTCCTACATATTAGCAACTTATATTCATGTTTTATAATGATTTGGGGGATTTTCTGAACTATCCCCCTTCTTTTGGTTCTAACCCTGTTTTTCCAGAAAACGTACTTTTTAGCGTTTCAGACTTTCCGGGAGCTTCGGGACTCCAAAAAGGGCAAGGCCAAAGAGCACGGTTCAGAATTTTCGAGACGAAGACCATGGGCCGAAGTAGAGGGCCAAAAGGCCAACCAGGTGGAAAAGAGGACCCTCCACGCGGCCAGATTCCTTGGCCGCGTGTGGGGCCCCCTTTTTACCCCCGTGGCTCCGATGTCGTCGATCTTTATTCTCCCGAGTGTCTCGTGACCTAAAAACGACTATATAAAGGGTCCCCTGGCCTTTTCGAGAAGGAGGCGGCGCCGAGAGACGAAACAACGAAACAGAGAGACAGAAGGCTACCGCCGGAGAAGATCGGAGGGGGGAAACGCCGCCGGGATCACCCCCGGAGGGCTCCACCCCCCTCCGGCGTGTTCATCATCAACATATACAGCAGGATCAGCTCCATCTCTCCACTGTAATCTCTTGGCAAACACGATGTATGATGCACTACTATATTCCCTTGATGTATTGTGTCTCCCCGTCTATGTTTGAGTAGTGAATTGTTCTTGGCAATGGTGAAATAGTTCGTTGATTGGTTGCATACAAGTTTGTTATCTTCTATGATTGTCTTTATGTACAATATATGAGTGCACGCATATGTTGGGGAATGCATGTAAGGTGATCACCGGTAGCATAATGGAGTGGTGGTGACTTGGGAGTGACAGTAACCTGAGACCGAGCCACAAAGTTAAGTTATTGGGGGATATATATAGGGGACCTTAGAACGTAAGGCTATGGTGGGACTTTATGTCTTAATCAATCGTGTGCAGTCATTTACTTGGCCACATGATCCATCATAAGGGGTTGTAGATCTTTTACTTGACTATACCTATTCATGGCTCCTTCCTAGAAGAAACAACTAATACTAAAACATGTGCTTCACTAATTGTGACAACCACACGAACGAAACACCTATTGCTAGAAAACTTGCTCCCTTGAGATACTTGAGATATTTGCTGCTTTCTACTTGTGAAACTTTCTTAGAAACTTGCTTTAGGATTACTTGCATTTTAAACTTGCTTCACTAGTTACTAGACAAACCACAATCCACGTCACTTGCTTTTAATTAGTTAGTTCCTTTTAGTCAAACTTATTGCTTTGCATAAACAGCCATATAAGAGGGTTATAGGGCTTTAGAGAATACATAGCTTACCTTCACCTCCTCGTGGGTTAGACACTCAAATACTTATCAAAAGGTACTACAATTGATCTCCTGCACTTGGGAGTCATCAGTTACATCAGAACAAAGTTATCAACAGGTTATAGTCATAAACTAAGGAAATTCTGGCTTATAATAACATAACCCGGAAACTTGCGAACTTATAGCATATTACAGGATATGGTTAAGTCCCGAGTAGCCGCATGCCGGCAAACCCGACACTTGGGGGCTACATTATTTCAGATTCAAACATTGGATTATGAGTTATGATTAAGTCCCGGTCAGCTGCAGGCTCGCAACCCGACACTTGGGGGGCTACACTATTTCAGTCTAAATTCAAGTGGTTAAAAACAAAAGGAGAACAAGTCCCGGTTTACAATATTGTAAACCGACACTTGGAAGCTACAGCTATTCAGTTTAAAACATTCAATGGTAAATCTTCAAATATATTTTACAAATATAAACTAGAAGATTGAGGACTACAGGTTATGGATATCAAGGCTACCTCATATTTCTGCTTCAAAAATTCTATAATTCCATTAGCGCGGCGCCGGTTCTCGGAAAGTTCCTGAGCCAGTGTATCAAAATCCTGGCCTTCGATATTCATGCTAGGAGGATCCCTCCTTTCTTTCGGTTGCACCTTTATATATTCAGTAACTTTAGAGAGCACAGCGGAAGTCCCAAAAACTTGGGCAGCTTGAGACCCGGTTATGACTACATCCGGATCAGAAACATGTACATCTTCAATCGGAGGATCATCAGCTGGTGTATTATCAACCGGATTGACCTTCTCTTCAGTCTCTATAACCATAACATCAGCATGACCCGGCGATCGAGCAGACGGTTCGTTTTTCTCTTCTTCTCCAAAATCTCCTCCTCGAGGTTTGCAACATGAGCAGCAGAGGAAACAGGGTTAGCCTTTAGCACAACTTGGGCTCTGCAATAAAAAGAGAATTATAAGCCGGGAAGAGTGACTAAGAGTTGATGAGTGATGCGCAAAAAGTAAAAAGGTTAGCTTACCCGGAGTTAATGGAAAACTCACTAGCCCCGCTGAAGTGAGATGAGTCGGAGTTTGGAGAATCTGAATGAAAAGGACGATTAAGCTCAAGCCTGACTTTACCGGCCAAGGGATGTGAAGCAGTACGTGAAAGTTGAGCCTTCGAAACCCAGCGGAGAGGAGTTTTCTCAATCAAACCTATTGCTAGTTCACTTGACCCGGAGCTCTGGGTCATTCTCCTTTTCCTACCTTCTTCATCGTCCTGGTGTTTTCTCTATATATGCGTGAGGATGGGTTCAAGGGTTTTTTTGACAGTCTAGAGATACTCACCTTTGAAACAGCTTGTCGGGTCCTCTTTTGGCCAGCAGGAGACTCCTTATCAGCCACCACATTAGAACCAGTGATGGGAGTAGATGGGTTGAGATCTCGAGTGATCTAATCCGGAGCTTCAAGACCCGACGTTTCTTCACTGGCCAGTCCTTGACCTAACCCGGCGCCCTCTTGTTCTGCCGGTTCATCCTACGAGTAATCAGCGTCAGCAAATTGATTGTGCAAGTGACTGAGGGAATCAAATTCAGAAACCTCATCGTCTTCGTCACTCTGCTCCTCTGATTCATCGTCCTCAAAGGAGAAGCTAGCTCTTCCGTGGTAACCCAGAAGGGGTCTGTGACCTGTGAACCGGACAAAATCGAAGTTAGAATGTGTAAAGTCTTAAGGAATGAAAGTTATTTATAAAAAATATATAGAAACTTACAGGAGGAGCCGGGTTAGAAGCGCAAAAGGGTTCCAGGCCAACGTCAAAGAACCTGTCTTGTTTTATTCCAACCAAGAGTGATGGAGGGATGATAACCCGGTAGGCCAACGCCAAGGAGTAACTCGGCCCAAAGGACGCTCCGCAAGACCCGGCTTAAGATAAAGGAGTTTCTAGAAGGCCCAGGAACGTAGGCCCCGTAACCCGGATTGTGGGTTCCGATAAGGAAGTTTAGGGTTTGTAAGCAGTGTCCGGGTAGGATTCAGAGTGCGCCTTGGAGAGTAGGCCAGGGATTCCGGGTATTATATAAGCCGGCCCCTAGGGTTAGACCAAGAGAGATCCAAGAGTTCGAGCAATATCGCTAGGTATCGAGTATCCAGTATAACACGAGAGTTGAGTTAATATATTTAGATCGGAGACTCGGGGACTTGATTGCCGGCTACCAGATCGCATATCATCATGTTTTCCCTTGAGCTAAACCCTCTCCCAAACACCAGAGTCGATTTGCCCCAAGACAAGTTACCCCCGGTAACGTCTGCCGTGATTATCCCACGACAGTTGGCGCCCACCGTGGGGCCTACGTCCAAGGGTGTTTACATCACGGGAGAAGCTCGGAAGAACATGGAGAACCTTGTCATCGGCGAGATCTACACCGACCCCGAAGGAGAGAAGATGGTGGACGATTCCGGCTGGGGGCCAGAGTCGGATCTGCTCGAATCCGGATCTGTCGTGACAATCGGCCAGATCAATGTCTTCATCGGCATGGTACGTACGTCCGGTTCAATCCCTGGCGATTTCGGATTTGATTCTGTATCAGGGGAGGCCACCTGCGTTCAATCAGATGGAGAAGAATCGGTCGGGACGGTAGATCCGACAGAAGAGCCCACCACGAAGAGGGAACAGCCGGAGGAGCCGGCATGGACCCCGCGTGGCCGGGTCATGAGAGAAGATGATACCGAGTCCATCTTGCATCTGCTGGAGGACCGGTACGAGGAAAATAGCAGCGAAGAGGAAGAGTACGAATCTGCGCCAAGCTTTGCGCGCCAGGTTGCGGTTTACACGGCCCCGGCGATCAATCTCAATCAGGGGAACGTGACCGCGGCCACAGTCGGAGCAGCACAAGCATTGGCCCAGCAGCAAGGTCCGGTTGACGGAAATCCGGTTCTCGCCCGGGTTGACGGAGAATCGGCATCAGTTACCAGCCACGCGGCGGATAGCGAGTTGCAGGCAAAAATGTTCGGATATCTGGCAAACCGGACGCCAGGGGCAGGTCCTTCAAACCCGCAACACCCGGCCTTATTCAACAACAACTTGATTCTGGACCCAACCGTTCTAGCCACAGTAATAACTCTGGAAAACGCGGCGGAACGTGTTAGAGATCTGGACGTAGCCCGTCGTGCATTGGAGCAACAGAGAAGGCAAGTAGAGGCAGAGAGACAAGGGATGGCCACGCGCCAACGTGAGCTGGATGCATTGGAAACCCGGCTTCGAGAAGAAACAACTAGGGTGCGTCAAAGGCATCAAACCAGATTACCGGCAACGGGTGGAGTTATAAACCCGACCACACTATTTATCACACCTCAGGATCAACCAATTCCAGCAGCAAACCAAGGAACCGTACAGCAACCTGCAACTGGGGGAGCACAGCCGGCAAACATACAAGCCGGGTTACCCACATTGCAGACTGGAGTCACTGCCGGCAATACATTGCCACCACCACCATCATCACGATTTCGCACACCAGCAGGTCACTACAACAACCCCATGGATAATGTGTACGCAGCAACACTCGCATTGAATCAAATCCCCGTGAGAGAGTCACCCCACGCAGAGGAGACCCGGCGGGCGATAGATCTATTGCGCACTGCGGTGGCACAGCAAGTTAATTACCCGGATCACAGAAGTGGAATGCATGGGACACCATATATCAGCCAGCAACGAGGCAATACCGGCAATATCCAGACAAGTTCAGCGCGGCGGAGGGAAGAGCAGCAGCAAATGCCGCCTCCTCCCTGCGTTCAGGCAGTACCGGCAGCATCAGCGGCACAAGCTATCGTGGATAGTTCCAGAGCCAGGAGAGCCGCGGCCAGGTCTGCGGTGCATGGACCACCAGCAGTACCGCGCCCCGCCGCGCCCCCCGCAGGGTCGCATGTTTCCCGAGTGAGGCCAGTTCCGACTAATCTCGCTGGGCCTAAGTGCCTGTCGGCTGACATCAAGGCTGAGCCTTACCCGGATAAATTCAAGGAACCGGGTAAAGTTGTGAATTATGAGCCGACTATGGATCCAGAAACATGGTTGAGCAGTTATGAGATGGCTATGTCGATTCGCAATGCATCCGAAAATCTTCAAGCCAAGTTCATGTACTTGATGATGTCAGAAGGAGCAGCAAAGTTATGGTTCAATAATTTACCAGAAGGATCTATCAAGTCATGGGAGGAGTTGAAAACCGCGTTTATCAAGCACTTTCATGGGACGTGCAGAAAGCTATTTACTATTGATGACCTAGAGCGATGTGTCCAAAAGAAAGGAGAATCGGCGCGCAGCTGGGTGCGCCGGGTTATGGAGATACTTCACTCATCTACGGATATTCAGCCCAAAGATGCGCTACAAGCTATGGCAAAGACGTGCAAATACATACCTTTAGTGCAAAAGTTAACTCGCATGAAATCTAGTCGAAACGCTTCAGAGGTTACGATGGGAGAGCTAATGGATGCATGCAACAAACACGCTGCAACGGATACTACAGAAGAGAATGTCGATGACAAGAAAGCAAAAGCAAATACAAATAATATTGGAAGAACCGGCAATGGATCAACGCCGGGTAACAATGGAGGTAACAATGGGAACAACCATAACAAGCGCCCGTTTGAGGGAGGCTCCGAGTTTGTCGCTAGCACAGAAACTGGGTCTTCGAGACCTAGGGCAGAAGGAAATTTCAATGTTGGAAACCACAATGGAGGAAATTATCAAGGGCCACCGAGGCCGGGTAACAATTGGGATATCTTCAGAATGGCGTGTCCAAAGCACAGCAGGAACGGTAGGCCGGCTAACCACTCATTGGAGCAGTGCGCGGACCTACAGAGATGGAAGAATGAGGAGATAAACAAGGCTATGCGAGGTGCAGGTCGGGGAGGAGGACCGGGTCCGGGTGGAAACCCGGGCAACAGCCCACCCCCAGCCGGTAACCCGGCAGGTGGAAATCCGGGTAACAACCAAGGGGGAGCTGGAGGTTTCCAAGCTAACCCCAAGCAGTTGGGACAATATCACGTGCACACCACAGGAACTTCTAACAAGGATAAAAAGATACTGAAACAAGCGGTAAACTCGGTTTCTTCAGCTGTTCCGAGATACCTGAGATGGTCAGAGGAAGACGTAACGTGGAGCAGAAGAGATCACCCGGAAAGGATAGAACACCCGGGAGTCTTAGCATTGGTGGTGGCACCACAAGTTAATGGTTATGAGCTGAAAAAAGTCCTAATGGACGGTGGAAGTAGCATCAATATCTTGTATTGGGAAACCTTTCTACGCATGGGCCTCAAGGAGTCTCAGCTACAGAAGAGTTCAACAGTTTTTCATGGGATTGTGCCGGGCCACTCAGCGTGCCCCGAGGGAAAGATCACGTTGGAGGTAGCTTTTGGAGAATCGAAGGATAATTACCGAGTCGAGTGGCTTACTTTCGAGGTGGTTAAGTTGCGCAGTCCTTATCACGCGCTATTCGGAAGGCCGGCTTATGCTAAGTTCATGGCCAGGCCGTGTTATGTGTATCTACAACTAAAAATCCCGGGGCCCAAGCAGACCACCACCATACATGGGAGCCGGGATATAGCATCTGAGTGCGACGAAGGAGATGCAGCCATGGCGGAGCAAGCTTGCAGAAAAGAGGAACTCAAGTATTACCGGTCTCAAGTAGACCCGGATGACTAACAACATTAAAAAGGCCGAATACCGAAGATGAGAGGGCGAAATTCAAGGCAGCACAGGACACCAAGATGGTAGCTTTTGTCGAGGCTGATCCCTCTAAGCAATTTGCTATAGGATCTAACTTGGACAGCGAGCAGGAGAAAGCACTTGTGGAGTTCATTTGTTCAAATCAGGACGTGTTCGCCTGGACGCCTAGCGATATGCCGGGTATCCCCACAGAGCTGGCAAAGCACAGTTTGCACGTCGATCCCAAGTCCAGGCCTGTGAAGCAGGGCTTGAGAAAGATGAATGAGGAAAGAAGGAAAGCTATAGGAGAAGAAATTGCTCGGCTGCTGACGGCCGGCTTTATCATGGAAGTATTTCACCCGGACTGGTTAGCAAACCCGGTTCTCGTGATGAAAAAGACCAATGAGTGGAGGATGTGCATTGATTACTCGAGTCTCAACAAGCCTTGCCCAAAGGATCCGTTTGCGCTACCAAGGATAGATCAGATCATAGATGCAGTAGCTGGTAGCGACCTATTATGTTTCCTGGACACATATTCCAGGTATCATCAAATCAAGCTCAAGAAGGAGGATTGGGAGAAAACATCATTCATAACCCCTTTTGGGGCCTTTTGTTACAAGACCATGACATTTGGATTGAAGAACGCTGGCGCAACCTATCAACGGTGTATTCAGAAGTGCTTCGAGGACCAAATTGGACGCAACGTACATGCTTATGTAGACGATGTGGTGATCAAGACCAGAAAGGCGGAGACATTTATTGATGATCTAAAGGAAACGTTCAAGAACTTGAGAAGGTATCAGATGAAACTCAACCCAACAAAGTGTGTTTTTGGAGTCCCAGCCGGGAAATTACTCGGCTTTATTGTTTCTGAGAGAGGAATTGAAGCAAACCCGGACAAAATCAAAGCTATCCAGAGTCTGAAAAAGCCGGAAAATTTGAAACATGTTCAGAAGCTCACAGGGTGCGTAGCAGCGCTCAGCCGGTTTATATCCAGGCTCGGAGAAAAGGCAATACCCTTGTACCGGCTCTTGAAAAAATCTGATAAATTCGTATGGGATCAAGAGGCGGACGAGGCGTTCGAGGCACTAAAAAAGCAGCTATCTGAGGCACCAGTCCTAGCAGCTCCAGGTCCTAAAGAGCCTATGTTACTATACGTTGCAGCAGGGCCCCGGGCGGTTAGCGCAGTGGTCGTTGTCGAGCGAAAAGAGGATGGAAAAGAATACCCAGTCCAGAGGACGGTTTACTACGTCAGTGAGGTATTATCAGAGGCAAAACAGCGCTATCCACATTGGCAAAAGCTGGTTTTCGGGGTCTTCATGGCCAGCCGGAAATTGAAGCCATATTTTCAGGAACACCCCATAACAGTGGTTAGTTCTATACCAATGTCGGATATCATCAGAAACTCGGATGCAACAGGTAGAATAGCCAAGTGGGCGATCGAGATGGGGGATTATCACATCAACTACGAGCCAAGGTCAGCAATCAAATCTCAAGCTCTAGTCGATTTTATTAACGATTGGACACACACAGGCATGCCCACAATGGCTCCAAACTCCGAGTCTAGGATCATGCACTTTGATGGCTCCAAGCAATACGAGGGGTCAGGAGCTGGAGTGGTGCTAACATCACCCAAAGGAGACAAGTTGAGCTACGTGCTGCAGATTCACTTTGATTGTTCCAACAACGTGGCCGAGTATGAGGCCTTATTGCACGGCTTAAAGGTAGCCAAGGAGATGAATATTAAGAGGATACGATGCTTTGGAGATTCGGACCTTGTGGTACAGCATGTCTCAGGAACTTGGGATAGAAAAGATGCAACTATGGCAGCATACCGCAGAGAGGTTGATAGAGTTGCCGGATGTTTTTCCGGGTATGAGGTGGAGCACATAGACAGAAGAAAAAACGAGGCAGCAGATGCACTCGCCAGACTCGGCTCGCGCAGAGAGCCGGTTCCACCTAATGTTTTCCTGGATGAACTATGGCGACCATCAGTTAAAACTGAGTCTGGGGAAGAACTGGCAAATCAAGACCCGGATTTGGAGCTCGTGGCCACAGTACGTGCTGTTCCCGAGTGGACAGAGCCGTTCTTGGCCTACCTATCACGGGGCGAGTTACCGCAGCAGGAAGTATTAGAAAGACAAATTCTGAGGCGAGCAAAAGGATATTCTATCATCAATGGGGAGTTATACAAGAGAAGTGCAGCAGGAGTCTTTTTGCGCTGTGTAGCACCAGAAGAAGGCCGACAAATCCTCAAGGAAATCCATGAAGGTGATTGTGGGCATCATGCAACCACAAGATCCCTTGTGGCCAAAGTTTATCGACATGGTTTTTTCTGGCTCACAGCCCTAGCAGACGCGGAGCGCTTAGTGGCAAGGTGTGACGGATGCCAAAGGTACGCTTGCCAAACCCATGTGCCGGCTATGGAACTGCGGACTATCCCGCTAACCTGGTCGTTCGCTGTTTGGGGTATGGAAATGGTTGGCCCCTTTCACATGTCACCTTGCAAAAAGACACATCTCTTGGTGGCCATTGATAAGTTTACCAAGTGGATTGAGGTTATGCCAGTTACCAACTGCGAAGCAATTACAGCAGTCAAGTTCCTGAAAAAGATTATCTATCGGTCCGGGTATCCCCATAGCATAATTACCGACAATGGAACCAATATGTCCCTTGGCGAGATGGAGAAATTTTGTGGTAACAATGGAATCCGGCTTGACATAGCTTCAGTGGCCCATCCACAGGCTAATGGACAAGTGGAGAGGGCAAATCAAGAGTTGCTCCGTGGATTAAAGCCACGATTGCGAGTTCCGTGTATCCGAGCTGCTGGTGCATGGGTCGAAGAATTACCTGCAGTGGTTTGGGGTATCAACACAACACCCAACAGATCTACTCAGATGACACCGTTTTTCATGGTTTATGGTGCAGAGGCGGTGTTGCCGAGTGATATCATCCATGACTCGCCTCGAGTGTCGGCTTACGTCGAGGTAGAGAACGAGAAGACCCGGCAGGACGCCGTGGATATGCTAGAAGAAGAAAGGGAACAAGAACTGGAAAGATCAGCCATATATCAGCAGGATCTGCGGAGATATCATAGCCGGCGCGTGAAAACCCGGGTCTTCCAGGAAGGAGACCTGGTTCTGCGCCTGGTACAGTCAAAGGAAGGAAAACACAAGTTATCACCGCCATGGGAAGGACCGTTTATCATAAGCCGGAATCTGCACAATGGATCGTATTACTTGATAGATGCAAGGGAAGAGTCGGCTACGGTTAACGACACCGCTCATACCACTTCATCTATGCAAGAAAGAGAAAGACCATGGAACGTAGCTCAGCTGCGTCCCTACTATACCTAGTATGGACTAGACTCACAAGTGGAATTACACGATGTAACAGGCAGCAGGTTTCAGACGCACTCTTTTCCTATCCAGGGTACCTAAGGGGACTGGAGGGTTTTTAATAAGGCGTCCTGCTGACCTAACTTTCTCATATCAATAAAGAGATGGTTAAGCAATATATCTTTTTCACATGTTTTATCAAGTTTTTATTTTTCTGTTATGTTTTTTACTTTTCTTCCAGGTAAGTATTATTTATTGTTTTCTTAGTGCATTATTTTCTTTAGTATGTTGCATGTATTTAGGTCTTGGGGGCTGATTGCTTGAATAGCACAGTTACAAACTCAAAGACCCGGCCACGATGCCTATGAGTTATAAGGGCCGATTACTCGCAAACGAGTACGGCTGCAATCTTATAACCGGACAAAGGAGCCAAACTTTCTTGACTTTTCTTACTTAAGCTCGATGTGACTCGCACTAAAGTGGCATGCTTTGCTCTCTTACGATTACAATCAGCCATGATGCCCAATGGGACTTGCCTGACCCTGTTTTCGTACAGATGTAACAACATGGTATCCACGCGAAAGCCGGCTTACAGTACAAGAGAGCCAAAAGGGTCATCTAAACCACAAGTTATGCAGAGTACAAG
This sequence comes from Alopecurus myosuroides, assembly GCA_028641055.1. Lineage (NCBI taxonomy): Eukaryota > Viridiplantae > Streptophyta > Magnoliopsida > Poales > Poaceae > Alopecurus > Alopecurus myosuroides. The sequence continues at coordinate 384,328,764 of CM054060.1, forward strand.
GTTAATAGCCGGAAACTCAAAGTTTATTAAGCATAACTTCAAAACCTATGTGAAACGGCTCTAGGTTTTGGGCTTAGCAGAGACAACTTGTTTTCTTTGTAAGACCTCACATCCCTAGACTCGGAATTTCGGGCCTTGGGAACTGAGGATTTTGAAAAAAGAGGCAAGTTATCTAGCTATTAAGCACAAAAACCCAAAAATCCGAGTCTTGTGGACTTGGGGACTTAGAGAAAAGTTCACCTGTCAAAACCCACGAGACCCAGAAACCGAGTCTCACAAAAGGAACCATAAAGTAAGTCGGAATATCAAGAATAAATGAGCTCAAAGGCAGATAAATATCAAAATCATCCAAAGGCCAAAAGAGGCACGAAATATATCAAGGCATTAAAGTACATTACAAGTCTCGATACTAGTATCAAAGGTGCACAGGTGTACCGTCAAAAATAATTGTTCAAAGGGCCCGTTGGCCGACTGACGCATACGAAACGACAGCGGATAGCAAATATCACTCAACATCCTGGGCTGAGGCATCCATCTTCTCCTTGCCCTTACCAGCCTGGTCTTGTCCCTTGACTTGCTCTTCAGCACTCTTGGTAGCAGCAGCACCCGAGTCAGCAGTAGTGCCGGCCCGTGCAGGAGGAGGGACGATTGGTGTGGAGGTAGCAGGCGCAGAATCGGCCTCAGCCTTCTTCTTCGCGGCCTCCGCTCTCAACTGGGCAGCCTCCGCCTTCCATCGGGCCAGCATGTCGTACGGCTTGGGAAGATCCGACTTAATCGCCTTATCATCAGCACCATACGCAGGCATAATTGAGTTGATATCCAAGCCATGAGCAATCACACTGGCCGGGTGACGAACTTCCTTCTGGATGGCCTTGAAATTCTTCACTGAGAACTTGGACCCGTCATGGTTGAATTCTGGAAACCCGCCCACAAGCTTGGCCGGCTCGAGCTTAGGAAAATAAGCTTTAGCCAGCGCAAGCCCCCCGAGTTACTCCAATCCGGCAGGACGAGCGCTTCTAGTGCTCAATCCACTCGGGTATAGTGGAGCAGGCGTCCAGCAACCTCTTCAGGTTGCCGTGCCCAACACCTGGCCATTGCAGTTCTTGAAGGATCCATTTGGTTCCGGCACAGAGCTGCCGGATAGTGCTCTTGATGGTTTTCAATTTGGCAATGTCATCTTCGTCCGGGATTACTTCATCCGGACCTGCAGAAAGTAGGAAAAAGCAACGAGTAAGGAAATCCGACTATTTATCAAAATGAGAATCCGGGTCATAATTATCAAAGTTAGGAATCGTACCAGCCAATGCATGATATGTATCTGCAATTTGAACAGAAACCTTTCTCAGCTCATCTTCTGCTGCATGAGCCCTCCTCCTATACTTCCTCGTGATCTTCCCGCTCCTCCTAGCTTCAGCTTCAGCAGCCTCGCGCAGAGCCACCTCCTTCTCAACGAGCTTGGTGGCCTTCGCCAATTTCTTCTCGGATTGGGTCACGAAAGCCTGAGTGGAGACACAAGGAAGGATTAGTCGGATATACTACGAAGTTCCAAGCAAATTATCAATAAATTCACTCGGAACTTGGGGACTAGATAAGGATACAGGCAATATTATTCGGATTTACCTCATGTTTAGCTATCAAAACTTCTAAGATATTTTCTTCATCGGCCCTCAAGGTGTGAAGGGCATCAAGCATCTGGGAGAACGTCATGTCTTCGGGCCTGACACCAGAAGAGCCGGCAGCTTGATCGCCTGGCGGGTGAACTTTCCCCAACTTTGGAGTCGAGACCCGGACTGTCTGGGTGTCCGGGTTTGGAGAACTCATCTTTGTATCCAGGATCTCAACCTCCTCGTCCTCAGCCTCTTCGGATGGCTTTGGAGACCCGGCTTCCTGGTGAGCTGGGTCGCCCAAGGGGCCTTGTTCCTGGTTGTCTTCAGCATCACCGCCAGTCGCGGCGTCCATATTATCAGTCGGCCCCTCCGTCTCCCGGTTATCTGTCTCCATGTTCTCCGGGTCACTAAGTGTGACTTGGGCGCTAAGAAAAAAAAAGAGAGAAACAGTTAGCGACAGTGGATGAAAATTATCGGGTATACAAGGATATCATATAGCGAAGACTCACCCGGCGTTCACAGCGTAATCTGGTGGGAGCTCGCTGCTGGAAGCAGATGAATCTGTCACAGGAACCGATAGCGGCACGGCGAGGGGGAGGCGTGTATTTCACCTCTACTGTCCGCGGTGGTTTCTCCGGTGATCTAGGCTAGCTGGGGCTGCTCGAGCTCATCGCGGTGGCTGAGGTGAGTGAGTGAGTGAGTGTGTGGGTGGGCGCAAGGGCCGTAGCCCTTGGCATGGCTTTATAGGGGCGGGCAGCAGTGGTGCACGCTCGGGTGTCCACATGCGTCAGTAAGACGCGCCCGTGCGCGTCCTGGTGTGCCCATGCTATGCTCTGGCCTCTTGGGCGCGTCCAGGGGCGTGACAAGTCTGGTCAATGGCCACTTGGACGAGGAAAAACGAAAGAAATATCGCGAGTGGCACTGTGGCACGTGGCAGGGATGAGCCTGTCAGGCCGTGCCCATACTGCCTCCTCCCGTTTTCACCTCTGTTCTTCCCTCTCTCTCTCCCTCTCTGGTCAACACAATTTGGTGGCTAAGGGATGAAAAGGATGGGTGCTGACTGGGCTTCTAGAAGCTCCAAACCGTGCAGCATTTGGTTCAACCAATAAAAAGTTATGATAATTTGAAAATCGTGCAAACTCAATGTTTCTAGAAAAAAAAATCAGTTTCAGTCTCAAAAATTTTCGAAGTGTTGGTTTCATAGAGTGGATTAGCCAAATGTTTTAGTTGTTTTCATGAACCAAATCATATTTAAAATTTGTTTTCCAAGTATGGTTATGTTAAGAAACTTTAGTACTTTCATAAACAGCAAAAGAAAACAAATTTCAAGTTCAAAAGCACCATGAAAACAAGGTGGAAAAACAGCTAGTTTGGGTTTTTCTCTGTTTTCTAAAAATCACCAATTCGGTCTTATTTTCTTAACACAAAAACATCAAGCAATTGATTGTTTCTGTGATTGAAATTTTCAAACCAAGTTAACCAATTTGTAGTCCATATAATAGAGATCACATCCATGCCAATAAAACACAAAATGTGACTCGGCGAGGGGTGACGTCGAGGCGAGTTGGAAGGCTGAGGTGGAGGAGAACCGGCACGGCGAACCGGTGATTTGGAGATGCCCGGATTGAGGGGATCGTCACCCGGGGAACTCCGGGTCACCCTACGCTTAGTCGGAAGAGGGTCCTTCAAGTGTGATGAGCGGGATAATTGTTGGTTAAGTTTACGCATGTTATCAAAGGAATAGGGTTTGGAGGACATGAAGGAATAGGGAACCTTGGATACCACCCCTCTGGCTTTCCTCTTGGCCCTAACAGTCGCTTCTTGTTCAGGGTCGCTTTGGTCGGACTCGGTGGCCTCCAGGTCCCCCTCGTCCTTGTCATCTTTGTCCTCCAGCCCTGAAAGCTCGGAATGTACAGTCGGAAAAAGGTGAGATATGTGAAAGAGGAATGGTATAAGTGGAATTGATCGAATACCCGGATAATACCTTCATCGTTATCAGCCGGCTCTTCATCTTCTTCTGGGTCTCCGGAACAAGGGGAGGTCTCGACGTTCCAGAAGACGTTATCAGCCTGAGATAAAAGCATGAAAATGAGAATTAGTGGTTGTATCAAGTCAAAGTGTGAGGATAAATGCATAGGTATTGGATTTTACCGTTGGAGCCGGGTTATCCCGGGTAAATGGTGCTAACCCGGCGATGTTCTTGATCACCTCCAACTTTTCCGTCAAGAAACTCTTGATGGTCTTGTTGGTATCGCCAGCTGGGTAATTCTTGGAGTTATATCGGAGCGCGTCCGTGACGTGCCCCGAATAGTCACACATCAGCTTGGTGCGGATGGAGTTGGGCTGGATCCGGAAGTCCACCCATGTCTTGACCAAGTTGAGCCCAAGGAGACCTTGGGCGGAAAGGACGGCTATCTTGGTTAGAAAAGGTTGGATGGCCTCCCTGTCCGACTCAGGGGCAAAGGCGTTGAAAGACTCGGAGATATCAAGGAGACCCTCCGAGTAACCCAGCAATTTCCTTTCGCCGGGTGGGGAGGTGTCTCGGCAGTAGAAGAAGGATAATTGCCAGTGCTTGACATGGGAATTCAGATTGAGAGTTGGCATTGGTGAATTCTTGCGGCGCTGGATGGAAACCCCGCCGCAAGCAAGAAGCGCCCCGTCACCGCTTTCGCGACACGGTTTGCATTGGAAAAGTTCGATGAAAAGAGCCAGATTTGGCGTAATGCACAAATAAGACTCGCAAAGGACGATAAAATGGGTACTGTTCAACATAGAGTTAGGCCCTATGTCGAACACCCGGAGGCCATAGTGGCTCAAGACCTCGCGGAAAAAAGGATGACCCGGAGGGCGAAACCTCCTGGTCACATGCTCGATGAAGCAGATTACCTCGTCGGCAGCAGGTGTGGGCCGGGTCTCATCACCCGGCACTCTCCCGTGGATATCTTCCTGAGGGGGGAGGACCCCTAACTCGGCCAACTCCTCTAGCTTGGCCTTGGTGACGGTGGATCGCGCCCAGTTGGCGGATATTGATTGGGTCATCCTTCTTTTGGCTTGATGCTTCCCTTGCTTCTTGGGAGCCATGGGTTCAGTCTTCAAAACACGAGACGAAAAGGTACAAGACATAAGACTCGGAAATCATGGGTTATCCGGATATATGCAAGCAGTATCAAAAAGAGGTATGGGAACTATGAGTTGTCCGGGTATCACTGGACGGAGCGAAAGTTACAGATTATCCGAGTATCGAGTATCAATACAGAAACTATGGGGGACTTACGTATTGGCGAGCGTTTTTGGAAGAAGGTTGATTGCCCATGTATCTACTGCAGGTAAAAGAACCGGAAGAAGTGGATTTTCCGGGTATCAATGACAGCCGCGGAAAATTTGAACCAAATGAATCTAGATTGGAAAATTTGTGAACGATTTCACGGAGAAATTTACGATTAAAAGCGGTAGGAGAGTGATGTGTGACCATCTATTAAGTTATTGGACGAGCTAGCAAGTATCTATGCGACTTAATCCGGCACGGAGCAAGAAATGGCCGCGGTTGACCTAGATCCAATCTAGGTCAAAATGAAGAAATTGCGAGATTGAATCGAGGAGTAAGAGGCTTACCGGAGCGGACTGGAGCAGAGCGCGACGGCGGCAAATGGCACAATCCTTATGCCCCTCTGCGACTGCCGGCGAGCCGGTCGAGGGCGCGGCGGCGGAGATTGGCGGCGGCGCGGGACGAGCCGTAGAAGAACGTAACCGGCGGCGGCCTTGTTCCGGCGGCGTGCGCGAGGTCTCCGTGGTGGCGCTCCGTGAGCTCGGGTGTGGATGTGCTGGTGAGGAGGAAGAAGATGAGTGGAATGAACCGTTGGGGTTAGGTTATCTCCTAGGTACCTATTTATAAGGTACAGGTGGGTAAACCTAGACCAACGGGCGGGAATCGGAAATTTCGGGATAAGGGATACCCGTCCGGATTTTCTGAGATATGCTTTAAGTGCTGGACGAGATATTCGGAATGGATAGGAGACAAATCCCTTCCGTGATACCTGGATCGATTAACGGGTGAAGTAAGCCGGATCTTTGGCGTCTTTATCAGGACACTGACCCGGAAAAGTAAACATTGGACTTGGAGAAAGCCGGGTTACTATATGGCCACCATGGAGTTAGGCCTAGCTGTTTATCGAAGCAACTTAACCCGGCCTCTGTGGACTTGAATGTTTGTTATTTTTGCAGGGAATAGCGTGCGCTTCAAGGAGGATCTCATGAAGCCCAAGCTATTCTGGGGACTACTAATGGAGGGATGATAACCCGGTAGGCCAACGCCAAGGAGTAACTCGGCCCAAAGGACGCTGCGCAAGACCCGGCTTAAGATAAAGGAGTTTCTAGAAGGCCCAGGAACGTAGGCCCAGGAACCCGGATTGTGGGTTCCGATAAGGAAGTTTAGGGTTTGTAAGCAGTGTCCGGGTAGGATTCAGAGTGCGCCTTCGAGAGTAGGCCAGGGGGTCCGGGTATTATATAAGCCGGCCCCTAGGGTTAGACCAAGAGAGATCCAAGAGTTCGAGCAATATCGCTAGGTATCGAGTATCCTATATAACACGAGAGTTGAGTTAATATATTTAGATCGGAGACTCGGCGACTTGATTGCCGGCTACCAGATCGCATATCATCATGTTTTCCCTTGAGCTAAACCCTCTCCCAAACACCAGAGTCGATTTGCCCCAAGACAAGTTACCCCCGGTAACGTCTGCCGTGATTATCACTAGTAGAGAAATGGCATTCTATGGAATGGATTCTGTGGCGCATCATGATTTGGTGCGCCACAGAAATATTATTTTGTGGCGCATGGCGATGGGTGCGCCACAGAAATACCCATTTTTGTGGCGCATGTGTTAGATGTGCGCCACAGAAAGTGTGCGGGGCCCACCCCAATCATTGGGCTGGGTGTCAGAGGCCATAGTTTTATGGCGCATCCTAACCCGTGCGCCACAGAAAGGGCAACTTCTGTGGCGCACTGTCCTGGTGCGCCACAGAAACACCATATTCTGTGGCGCATCTCTCGCAATGCGCCACAGAATATGGTGTTTCTGTGGCGCACCAGGACAGTGCGCCACAGAATAGCATACTGGTGCGCCACAGAATTATGCGCACTGTGCACATAAAGATGGCAGCCCCCTCTCTCTCCCCCCCCCCACTCACTTCATTCCAAGTGGATGTTGCTCACTCGCCCCCCCTTCTCTCCACTCCATTTTTACACATTTAATTCTCCTTTTTAGGTAGGTGAACCTATTTATTCGATGTATAATTGTTGGTGAAGTTTCTTGTTGTTGGGGGGGCCTAATTACTTGCATCTATACTCCGGTCCCTCCCTCTCCTCGCTCTTTTCGCGTGTCGGTATCGAATCTACTAGGTGAGTATAGTTGGAGGTGCATATGTCTCGTGTGGCCATCGATCGATGTGTATGGGTGTTTGTCATGCATGTGCAGGTGGACCGATCGATTGTCGCGCGTGCGGGCGCGGTCATGGTGCATGGATGTTTGCCGAAATGTTGATTCACTTCCATTTCGGCAAACTTTTGCACCCCATATGTCCTACTTATAGGAGAGGTCATGCCGAATTTTTCCGGCGACTATGCATGCATGTTGTGGTTCTAATTTTCTGCTCTCTATGTGTCTGTGCAGGCAACCATGGTACTAGAAATGAGCTCTGCTCGAATCGCTAGATACAAAAAAGACGCGAAGGCGGACATGATTCGGTGCAACAGGCGGCAGATAAGATGCCCGTGTCGATCATGCAAACTCGTGCGCTGGATTGACCCTGATTCCGGACAATTGGAGGAGCACCTTCTCAGACGCGGTTTCTTTGACGACCGCAACCACGTGGCACCGCCGGCAGCAAAAGTTGTGCACGAAGAGGAGGGCGAGCGAGGATATGACGGCGAACAAGATCATCATGAAGAAGGATATGTCGGCGGAGAAGATCGACATGACGATGAAGGCGAGAACACGGAGACCCCGCTAATTTCGGCCTTGCGGGACTCTCATGTTCAGGATCTGCTGCTTAAGGAGACGAGCAACGACATAGCTGCAGCTAGGGAGAAAGCCAAGCTGGCGCAAATGGAGATAGACGGGGTGACTCCGTTGTTTCCTGGGTGCCGCCCCAGGATACGCGGTTGCATGTAACGCTTGTTGCTCTGAAGATGAAGACGCAAAAAAAATGGACCGACTCGAGCTTCAACAAGAACTTGGAATTCTGGCACGATCGCCTTCCCGAGGGGAACACATTGCCAAGCAGTATCAACGAGGCTAAGAAAGTCGTGTGCCCTCTAGACCTACCTCACGAAAAATTTCACGCATGCATCAATGATTGTGTAATTTATCGGGGTGAGTACAAGGACACAATCACATGTCCGAAGTGCGGCCACGGACGATACAAGTGTGGAACCAACAACAAGAAAATTCCTCGAAAAGTGGTATGGTACTTTCCTATCACTCCCCGTCTTCAACGGTACTACGTGGACCCTAAGGAAGCAAAGCTCATGCAATGGCACGCGAAAAGGGAGAAGCCGGAAGAAGATCCGAAGAAGGGCTATATCATGACACATCCTGCAGACGCTGCCCAGTGGGAAGCATTGGACATAGCTTTCCCGAGTTTTGGGGGCGACGCGAGGAACGTCAGGCTGGGTATGAGCACCGATGGACTCAATCCGTTCGGCAACCAGAGTAGCACACATAGCAGCTGGCCCGTGTTTGTATGGCCTTACAACCTACCCCCGTGGCTGTGCACCAAGAAAAAGTACATACACTTGAGTATTCTCATCCAGGGGCCAAAACAACCAGGTGTCGACATGCATTTGTATCTCGGGCTGCTGAAAGACGAGTTAGACACGTTGTGGAAGACGCCACCCCGTACGTGGGACACGTACACTAAAGATTATTTCCATATGAGAGCCGCGTTGCTGACGACGGTCACAGACTATCCTGGTTACGCGTATGTATCTGCCCAGGTCGGCCACGGATTCTGCGGCTGCGTGAAGTGCATGGACGGGACCCCGCATCTCCAGCTACCAAGGGATCCTGGGTCTTCGAAAACCGTGTACCCAGGGGCTCGAAGGTGGCTTCGCCTGGATCACCCGTGGAGAAAACGTGGTGAGTTGTTCAATGGTAAAGACGAGCCCGATGGAGCCCCGCGCACGGGGAGCGGCGAAGAAATCGGCGAGCTTCTGAAAAATTGGGACGAGTGCCCTTCGCCGGGAAAGAAACTACCCAAGCCAGAGCCGCTGCTGGGTGTATGGAAAGCGAGGTCTGTTTTCCACGACTTGGAGTACTGGCCGGTCCTCCACGCGCCTCATAGCCTTGATGTGATGCACATTACGAAGAACGTTACGGAGAGTCTGCTTGGCACTATTTGCAATTCGGAGAAGTCCAAGGATGGGCCGAAAGCAAGATACGATCTAAAACATTTTGGCATTAGGAAAAATCTACAGGTCCCCGCCGATAGTGATGATGATGATGACGATGAGGATAAGACGGAAGGGACTCAACGTCCTCCCCGCAAAAAGGCTAAGAAGAACACCGTGGTGCTTCCCGCTGCCTGCTTCACATTGAGTCCGCCGGAGCTTGAGCAGTTTTTCAGGTGCCTCGTAGAAGTCAAAAGTTCCTCACGGATACTCAGGGAGTATAAGCAGATATCTGGACTTAGCGAAGAAGAGGTTCACCGGGATGAAGTCTCACGGTTGTCATGTGCTCATGACGCAGATACTTCCTTTTGCGATCCGAGGGATAATGGACGAGCATGTCCGCGATACGTTGTTTGGCCTTTGCAACTTTTTCGACGTTATCACCCGGAAATCGATCGGCGTGAGGCAGCTCAAGATGCTACAGGATGAGATCGTGAGATTTACTTCCCGCCGGCATTCTGTGATATATGTGTACATCTCCTTCTCCATGTAGTTGATGACATCAGGCATCTCGGCCCGACGTTTCTGCACTACATGATGCCGATGGAAAGGCAGAATGGTGTCCTGAAAGGATACGTTCGCAATAGGACCCGTCCAGAATGCCGAGCCTTTCGTGGAAGAGCACAAAAGATTAATCAATCAGAATTGTATTGAAATGGGCGGGCCGAGGAAGATGGGAGACGTAACCAAAGAGCACAACTCCGGCTTCACGCGTTGGTTCAAGCAAAGTCAACTGATTGAAGCACGGAGAAAAATGCCTTCTACGGAAGATGAAAAACTCATATACATCTTATCAGAGGGCCCCGGGCAGAACGTAAGGACCTATCAGGGGTACGACATCTCCGGTTACAGATTCTCCACCGAGGACACAAGGACATGAGTAGCGAAAATCAAAACTCAGGAGTAACTATGCTATCATATGGCGATGCCGACACTAATGTGGAAGAAAGATACTTCGGAAAGATCGAGGAGATATGGGAGCTCAACTACTGCGGAGAGACGGTGGTGCCAATGTTCCGTGTGAGATGGGCCAAGAATGTCAAGAAAGAAGGACGGTATTTCACCACAATGGTTATACCCGATGCCAAATCGAAGAACGCATCCGCGAAAAATGAGCCATGGGTACTCGCTAGCCAAGTTGACCAATGCTTCTTCATCACCGACCCGTCAAAGCCTAGCCGTGTTGTCGTGAGGAGGGGCAAGAGGAGCATCATCGGAATGGAAGGAGACGCCAACGAGGAAGACTTGGACAAGAACGGTGATCCGAAGATCGAGGAGGAGTTCGACAAACACTTCGACATGCCTACTACTGGTAAAGTAAGAAGGAAGACATCCCTACCTACCCACGGTTGTCCGTTCACGCGAAGAAATCTCAAGGTGGCCGGCATAAAGTATTCAGTCGCCAACAAAAAGGGAAAGAGACGCTAATTAAGCTAGATCGGAACCGATCGAGGCAAATTAAGAAGATTTTTGTGTGTATATACGTGCATGTGTATGTGTATGTGTATGTGAGACAATCACTTTTTTCTATATATATGTATGTGAGACAAGCACTTCTTTATATATGTGCATGTATGTATGTGATTCTTTATATATGTGCATGTATGTATGTATGTGTATGTGATTCTTTCTTTCTTTATAATTAAATAAAATATTAAAAAATGTGGGGCAACCAGGATTCGAACCCATGCCATTAGGCTTAAGTACCTCACAGCTAAACCAACTGGGCTAGTAATAGATAATTGTCACATATACAGCGTTTCGTTTTTTTATTTATCTACCGACCCAATTCTGTGGCGCACCACTGGAAACATGCGCCATAGAAATCTCGTCGACTCAATGACATGTGGCCCCGCACATCGTGGCCACAGAATAGGCCCAGGAAATTCTGTGGCGCACTCCTTAGAGGATGCGCCATAGAATTCTTACAATTCTGTGGCGCACGGGGTCGTGGTGCGCCACAGAATCGTCCTCTCAGCCAATGACATGTGGCCCCCATCTCCATCTTCCACACTTAGCCAAATTTCGCAGTTCATCCATCTCTCTCAAGCGCGCGACGACGAACCTCTGGATCCCCTTCTCTTCTCCCTCGCGCTCGCCACCGTGGAGAATTCGTGTGGAGGTGCTAGGTGAAGGAGCATCGAGGAGGTGCAGGACCTAGCTAGGAGGAGGAGCGCGCGCCGTGACCTAGCTAGGATCGAGAGGAGCCGTGCCGTTGCCGTCTCATCGACCGCGGCCGCTCGACACCGGCCGCCGTCTTCCTCGACACCGCCGTTCGCCCCACCGAGGTTCCTCGCCCCGCGCCCACCCAGGTCAGTTCGCTGCTCGCCCCGCCCCGTTGCCCTATAAGGAGCACGATTTCTTGTCAGTTCTTGGTTTCTTTTTGCGAAATTCAGATCGATTGTCCAGGACTTGGCACTGGATCAGGTTAGGTGTTCTTTTGTTTTGAATTGGATCCGCTTAATAATGTGTTTTGGTTCTGCTGTACCTATTCATTCACATCCTGTAACCATATGGCCAGCAAAAGAAACATTCCGTTGCTTAGAAAACTGACATCTAGATCATCTCCCCATGCCTTCACATTTTGAATATCTGTGCATATTCCTTCATAAGTTGGTGTGCATCACTGTACTTACAGCGCATGTACTTGAATTGTTGTTTTCACGCCTGCTTGTTGGAGCTAATTACTTCTGTATATCGCATCAATATCATGAATTAGTTCATTATCACATCACCTAGATAGACTTCTAGCAACATATTTCCTTTGTTGTTTCTGGGCTATAAACAGTGTGTTATTATAGTGTTCTGCTCAGTTATTAGACTTTGTCACAGCATTACAACAATGAGGGGCTGTGAAAGTGAATGTTTGTTAAAGCATATTTGTCCTATGAAAGAATAAAATCACTACCGTCATATTTGTACCTGTCTGGGCTTGAGGATTCGCCGCAAGCGACAATGGTCCTCCATATTACTGTGCAAAGCCTGTTACAGCAGCAGCCGTAGAGGCCACAGTTGAGAATGTACATGTTTTTGTGCAGGTTTTTCTTTTTGAGATGCCAAAGTTTCGCGAGGAAGTTGATTCATTTCCTTCCGAGCAAATTTCTGGCACTCTTAGACATAGGAAAATTAGCAAAGGTCATGCCAAATTTTTCTATGAATTTTTTTATACTTAGTAGTTTCACTTCTAGTTTCCTGGTGGTCAATAGCTCAGTTCAACTGTATGGTAGTATAGCTAAGGGCTTATGACTGGTAACTGCTAGATGCAAAACCAATTTACATCTTTGGTTTTTGAATTATCCATGAGCTAGTTGTGTTAGACTTGACAACAACCAATAATGCTTGCTTAGCATCATAACTTTGGCAAGCGTAAGCACACCAGACAGTCAAACCACAACATTGTACTCCAAGACAGAGCCCGAGATGCAGCACACACACATACAGAGAAAAGAAGACAAAAATGCACTGCGTTGCACCCCTAGATCTCCTGAATTCAGATTGTGCAACTAGCTCATTTGTTTCAGTCAAACCACACCATTGTCTTGTTGGCAGTAGCTAACTATATAGTTGCCTCATTTGTATCAGATTACAAATGGCACTTGTAATGCCACTTGAGTGCTTAAATGATTTTAATCATTCTTTCTTGTAGTAGATGGTTTCAGCGATCATTCTTTCTTGTTGTCGTTGTTTGACTTTTCTTCTTAAATATATAGTTAGAGACTTGTCCTTAAATCCTTAAATATATGTATGGCTAGAAAATATATATATATATATATAAGATAAGATTATAGAAGGAAAAGGAGAGGGTACGGCTTGTTAGTAGGGGACTCACCGAGAAAACATCCTGGCACATACCTATGAGTACCGTGCTGGCGTGCCTGCTTTGTGTAGAGCCACGCAGGGCCGGCCCTGGGGGTGGGCAGGGTGTGCAACCGCCCCGGGCCCCCAAAATCTAGGGGCCCCATCTGGTATACTTTGTGTATATACATATCAGCTTATAGGAAAAAAAAAAGCTTTGGCCTTTGGGCCAGTACGTGCGTTGCTGTACATTGGGATGTGGCCAGGATTCGCTAGTTACGTACTCCGCTCGGGCGCTCGGCGGCTCGGCCAAATTATGGATCCATCGATCATCGATCAGTAGTTTGCAGGTTTCCCATCGCATGTTAGCGCGTCGCCCTCGCGGATCGCCGAAACCGTCCAGGCCGCCGCCGCCCAAGCCCCAAGTTCTCTCGCCAGGGCCTGTCTGATCTGGCTGCTCTCGCGTGACGACGTGCAGGTCTGCCGTCTGCAGAACTCCGACCAAAAGTTTAGAACTCCTGCTCATATTTTGTTTCTCTAATCTGACTAGACGTTGCACGTATTACGTATAATTCGTTCCAGATCGCAGGACACGCTCCAGAATTCTGAGCTGAGGCCCTCGACCACGTGAATACACTGCGCCGTGCCGCCCGATTTACGCACACATTGCCGATTTAACAAATTGAGAAGAGGTTATTGGACGCAATTGACATCGACGCTATTATAAGTGACTTTGCATCGAGAAATGTTAGAAGATTTTTTTAAGGTAATATGTATAAACTATATGATATGCGTACTGATTTCGATGCTATTTGTTATTAACAACAAATGTTTACACGTATATTCATTATCATTTCTATATTAGGGGACACAATTTTTAGTTTCGCCCTGGGCCCCCAAAATCTCAGGACCGGCCCTGGAGCCACGACCTATATATGAGGCATAGTTTAGAGGAGGCCCCCCTCAGGCAAAAAAATGCTAACTGTGGGCACGCACTTATTTGATCCCAGTCTCATGCACGTGTTTGCTAGCCTTGTAAAGCTTTCTTGAATTTTCTGCAGTGATTGATTGGTATACTAGAGTAGCTTGTAGGGTCGAATCAAATGTTGCCGCCTTCAAATGGCAGCTCAATACACTGCTGCCGATGGGAGGGACAGCCACTCGGATCGATCGTGCGCGTATATGCATGCATGGTTTCCACCTCTAGAATCGCATGCCGATGTCGCGCGACGTACTGGTAACCCATCAACTCATGCATCTCCATCGGGAGATTGATCACACCGAAAGTCGAGAGAGCTAGCGCCGAGTGGTACAATGAAATATAAGACCCAAACTAAAAATCACGCGATGGATTCGATCACATAGATGAACACAAGATAATTTTGGTGTTGTGTAAAACGTACAACTTTTCTCTTATTTCTGTGTATATTTATTTGACTGTTACATGCGTAACTGAAATGCTAAAAACCAGGCTACGAAACAGGGGAGCAACGTTGCCATCCCAACGTCTCCTGCACGCTTGTCTGCGCCAGTATCGTGATCGTTACTTCGTTCCATCCCACGAAAGACCAGGACGCCCACCTATTCTACTACGGATGAGTCGCAGCTCATCTTATTTTCCTAATGGAAAACAACGAAAACTGACAGAACCTGATGAAGTTCAGTCTCACTACTGAAAACCGACAGCGCCTTGACGAGCTACAGTGACTGAAGCCAACAATCTCCCACTCAATCACTGCTTAGCTCAATGACCCCCAACTTCCCGTGTAGCTCCTGGAATTTGGCCCGTGGCAATGCTTTGGTCATGATATCTGCTAGTTGCTCGCCAGTGGGGATGCACTCAACATTGATCTTGCCTCCCTACACACACTCACGAATAAAGTGATAGCTCTGAATTATTAGCGAAGTTTTCCACTACGACACAAAATTATTAGCAAAGTTTGTTTTAGGTTATAGGTCAGTTTTAGCGTTGGGTTGGGAACAATCTGTTTGACCGTATGAACAAATCGATACCCTGATCTTAACTCGTGTCCTCTGTATCGCCACCAGATTCATGTATGCATACATAAACATCTGCAGGTTAGAAAGAAATGTCAGCTGCCCGCTGGCTAAGATGTCTGAACCTTCTCCTGTATTTATCATATGAGCACACAAGCATGTAGAAGGGACCTAACAACCAAGGCACCAACTCGGACCATCATTTCATTTCATCAAAACATTTAAAGGCCAGGATCATCTCTGGCTAGCTAAGCTAGCACCACCAATCCATCCAGAACCTTCAGAGCCTGCATGCATTAACTTAACCCCTACTAGGATATACATAAACCTCAATTGTACAAAAAAAGGTAGAAAATAGCATCCCATTTCCCACAGTCACCATGATTAACGATCTCAGGTCGATGAAGTTCCATTGGGGTCTGTTTTTGTTAGTACCTTTCCTTTCTATCTCTGTAGCATGCTGGCTAGTAGGCGAGTGATGCTTTTGACTTGTGCCTTTTTCTATATATAATGCTGCCTGAATGCAATCTCAAGAAACAATCTGTTGTACAGAAACATGTCTTGCTCTTCCAAGCACGTGTCCGTGCCCGAAGCCGGTGCCGAGGAAGAGGGCTGGGATGCCCACGCTGCAACCAGAATTGAGGAAGAGGTCCGGGAGGACCCTGATTGGGGGTACTTGGAGGAAGAGGACCAGGATAACAGCACCGATGGTGGCGGCACTGACCGCACGGCGGCTGGTGGTAGCGGCGACGCCGCCCCGACGACCGATAAGAAGAATAAGAAGCTCCAGGCCCCAAGGAAGGATCGTAAGCCGCAAGTGGTCGCGAACGTCACCGATACAATCACCGAGGTCTCGCCGAGTGGCCTACCATTGGCGCCTCGAGCTGTTTCCTCAGGGTACGGCATGCAGCTAGGGTGCATCGTGCGGGAAAGCATGTCGATCAACACGATTGACCTTATAAGCGATGCCAACAAGGCTTTGGTCGAAATCCTCCGGAAGAAGGTTCACCAGCGATACACGTTCCTGGAGCCGTTCAACAAAATGGTGGACTCTTTAGCCATCACGAAGATGAGCACCGCGTTGAGCAGCTGGAAATCCCGGGTGAAGAAGAAGATTGAAAAAGGTAAAAGTTGGGAGGAGATCAGTCGAAAAGACCCGACGCTTCAGAAAGAAGATTTCGAGATATTTAATGCGTACTTGAACACCAAGGAGTGTAAAAAATGGACAAAATGGGGGCAGGATATGCGGGACCAAAACATAGGGCACCAACATCTCGGAATCGGTGGTTACCGAGGAAAACAGCCTATTTGGGAGAAGGAGGACCGCGAGATGGAACGTCTCGGAAAAGATAACCCCTGGCACAAAATCACAGATATACAAGTTAGGAACTTTGTCCGATCCCGGTACTTCTTAGACTGGAAGACGGGGGAATTCGTGACGAAAGACGAGGACGTGAAGGAATTTGAGAAACATTTGGTAAGGATACATATATCTCAAGTACATGTATATTGCATTGATCTAATAATTAGATAATGGGCTCACCTTAATTTCCTTTTGTCCGAAGGAGAGGGAGTTGCGGAAATCTGACTCGTCCGAAGGGTCGACGAGTCGGTGGGACACGCCTTTCAACAGAGCGACGAACGCATACAAGAAAAGGCCGTTGGATGCCCCGCCGACGTCAGCTGGCCGTATCTCCGGCTTTGGGCTAAACATGAAGGCAGCCGAGTACTACTCATCAGATGCCAAGTCAAAAAAGAAGAGGAAGACGACATCGACTAAGGATGATGAGGAGGTCGCGGAGCTGAAGAAGAAGATGGCGGCTCTAGAGAAGAAACTTGAGAGCAGAGAGGTGGACCCCGACATGCTCAACCGATTAGTGGATCAGAGGCTCAAGGAAGTCATCCCCGCTGGGTTGATGGAGGGGATAGCTTCTTGGAATGCGGGGGGTCAAATTGTACCGATCCATCTGCCCACCTTCGTCGGCAGCAACTCAAGCATGAACCAGCAAGTGCCGCCGCAACAGCTGACCCCCCAGACGCCGGCGCCGCTCCTTCTGGTCACATCGCCGCCCCCTTCCGCAGCAATGCCGAAGAATGATGGGCCGACCGCCGGCACCGTCGCCCTTGTCTCGACACCCGCCGAGCTTGACGCCATCACCAAGGTAACTAATTAGTTAGTCATGATCTAACTACGCCTTCTCAAGATGACTGTCATCTCATGATGCCTGGTATGTTGCCCAATAGGACGAACCTTGCGTACTCCTGCATCGTGTGGTGCCCGGCGGAGAGTTGGTGGATGTTGCTACCGGCACTATTATACAACCCATGCAACGCACTATGCACCACTCTCGAATGAACGATAACGTGATGAAGGTGAAGTTGGCCAATGTAGTGCCGGAGTATCGCGACGTCCTCCCCCCCTTTCAACCTCCAGGCTGCGACGAGGACAACTTGGTACTTGAAGAGTGCACGACTTGGGTGATGCAATGGCCGAAGAGCCAGATTCGTCTTGGGGGGGTCTTGTGATCAAGCGCAACACCGGCGCCACATCCCCTATGGCCCCGCAGAATAAGATCGTCCGGCCCACGAAGCAAAGAGCCCTCCAGACAGCACCCAAGGCCGCCGCCCCTCAGAAGGAAACAGTACTCGTCGCCACCACCACCCAGAAGGAACCGGCGGTTGTTGCCACCACCACCCAGAAGGAACCGGCGGTTGTTGCCACCACAACAAGGCACAAAGTGTTGTTGGGAAATATGCCGCAACGACCGGCCAAAAGATCATCAAATGCAGTTGTGCCTCAACCGCCGGCATCACAGCCGCCGGCATCACAGCCGCCGTCACCACCAAAGGACGTGGACAACCAGTTTGCTGGAGCCGCCGGTGTCGAAGACTATCATTACGATGACAATGTCGAAATCAATGCCTACCTCAACACGGCCTACATCCAAGATAGGTACATGCCTGATATGAATCGTGACGACGAAGCCTTCCCCAGTCACGACGATCAACCTAGACGTACTGAAGTCACACAGCGTCTGACCTACCCGGAGGGTACAGTATTCAGCCCTGGCACACTGCATAAGACAATCGAAGGGTCGTCCCGAGCACCCGCACCCCCAGCTCCCTCACCCCCAGCTCCCGCAGCAGATCAAGCCACCGCCAGCAAGAAGATTAGGAAGAGACCTGCTAAAAAGGTCCAGCATACTAAGATCTTGGCCGACGCCGTGGTACGACCCCGTAAGGATGGCTTGACCCGCTTGCATGAAGCTGGGAAACCGATACTGGGTCCGGACGAGATACATGGGGCAACTGGACCAATGCTCACATTGCAGAACATTATCGTGATGCTAGAGGGCCTCCTTCTTCAAGACAAGTGTCCAAATTACCCTGTGTTCACGGTCAAGGTGCCAGAGGGCCCGGACTTCGTCAACGAAGACCCCGCGGGACTGTTCTTCATAGCGTATGAGGATATCTTCAGTCTGTTTCACTCGAGACGGCTGGACTATAACTTGGTCCGCCTATACGCGCTCAATGCTCAGCTGCAGATCCAGCGAGAGTTACCCCCTCACGTTATGGTAGCGGATCCCTACTACATGCGTGATAGCCAGCTGGAGGAAGGATCAAGTACACGGACCAAGGCAGTGAAGTACCTCGAGAGCTTCATGTTGAGAAACAGTGAGAACAAGAGGGACATTCTTTTGCCTGTCTTCCCCGAGTAAGTCTCGCGACCGTCGTAGCTAATGTTTTTTTTCTAGATTTCATCCATTGCTTATCCTGGATTCAATTGCATGTGTTGAGCAGGGACACATACTGCACACTCGTCGTGCTTTGCCCACAGTGGTCACTTGACCAATACTTCGACTCGTCGAATGTGACGAAGAGGAAAGACTACACCAGAATAAGGGGTGTTCTCGATGAGGCTATCAATGGCTACGCCCAAAATGGAGGCACATTCCAAAAGAAACAAGAATGTATCAGGCCGGGTACTGGCAAATACGGGTTCAGGCACGTGACCGAGTTCCCCTGCATCAAGCAGCCGGCTTGGAGCACGAAAGAGGCCTTCTATGCCCTCCATCACCTCAAAGGGATTGTCCGCGATGCAAACAATTTGAATCATCCTTCTAGACTCCGAGACTGGTCCAACAAAATGGCGGGGGAAATCTCACAGGAAGATCTTATACAAGATTTTCATCGCATCAAAGTCAAGTTGTCGGAGATAATCATTGAAGATGTCAACAAAAAGGGAGGGTCCTTGCACCAACCCATAGGGTTATGCCAGAGGGATATCCAGGAACGCCTAGAGCGGCAGGCTGATCGTAGGACGTGGATGACCAAGGACCTATATAAGCCGTTTCCGGCGCCGCTCCAGTTGAGGTATCGTTGATCGAGGTGTGCGTAGCTAGCTACTATTAGTTTGTTTAACAAAATTTGCTTAATTTATATAAGCCTAGCTACTATATTAGTTTCGCTCTAAACTTAGGCCTAGCTAGCTACTATTAGTTTGCTCTAAACTTAGGCCTAGCTAGCTACTATTAGTTAGCTCTAAACTCCTAGCTAGCTACTATTAGTTTGCTCTAAATTAACTTAGGCCTAGCTAGCTTTATGTTTGTATATCTTTGATGATGTTTATTTTTTGTTTCCTTAGTTGTTTTTTGTGAACATATATGACTTAGTTGTTTTTTGCATTATACTTACTAATATGCTTTTTGTCTATTTATATAGATGACGTACTACGTGGTGTTCGAGGGTCGGGTTCCAGGAGTCTATGACGAGTGGAAGGACTGCAAAGCACAGGTCGACAAGTTCAGCGGCAACTGCTATAAAGGATACAAGACTAGACACGAGGCGGTTGCGAAGTGGAGGGACCACCAGTCGAAACAGATGAACAAGATGAACAAGATGGAGGCCTCCATCAAGCTACCGTTCTTGCTCACCATCGTCGCCGTGCTTGTAGTCTATTTCATCTTAGCTTAGCCATTTGTAACTTGACAACTCGAGTAACTATGTGGTGACAATTATTGTTCGATGTTGTGTTTGACAACTCGAGTAACTATGTGATCACTTTGAGACAAATTCGATACTTTGCACTATGTATCACTCTTGTGATTAAGTAACTTTGTAAAATATCAGTAATATGTTATATGTTGTCAAATATCACAGCTGTGTATAATTCCTGTATATTCAAACTGTATACAGCAGAAACAAATTAAATTTCGAAAAACATCATCCTTTTCTGTGGCGCACCAGTAAATCTTTCTGTGGCGCACCATATTTCTGTGGTGCATCACCTATGGGTGCGCCATAGAATCTTCTCTTTTCTGTGGCGCAGGTTGGAGGTGCGCCATAGAAGTCAGTATTTCTGTGGCGCAGGTTGGAGGTGCGCCATAGAAGTCAGTATTTCTGTGGCGCACTTGTTTGGTGCGCCACAGAAAATAATTTTGTGGCGTGAGTTCTGTGGCGCACCCCTGTGGCCCCGGGGTGCGCCACAAAATCTATTTTTGGTGCGCCACAGAAGAGGGTATCTCTACTAGTGTATCCCACGACAAAGAGCTTGAGGGAAGTCACCATATCTGACTTAGATACTGGAGACTCAAAATATCGCATGGGATCTGATAAGCCGGTGTATTCATGAAACAGTCGGTTCCTAATGCTAAGGGGTTGGATGCGCCAATCTATCCAAGTTTTGGTTAATTCTAAACCGGTAAGCCCGTGAACTATCAAGGAAGTTACGCGCTTCAGGAGGGGCCGGATTTTGACTCGATCAGAAGTTTGGGCGTAGGAGTTCATGGTATTGGTATAAACTAAACGCTCAGGGCAAAAACCCAGAAGAGCCGGTTCACCTTTAGGAGAAGTGTCTTTTATATAGAAGAATGGTTTTTGCCACAACTTAGGATGACTATCAAGGGGAATGCCTTGATAGGCGATGTCCTTCCGCCTCTGAAAGGAGACGCCTCCGCAGTGAATGAGCTCACCCCCGGCTACTTCCGGGTGTTTGTTGCAATAAAAAAATACTCAAGAAAGAGATTTAAGTTAGGCTCTACTTGAAGGTAATCTTCCCAGAGAACTACGAAGTTACTAACGTTTAGGATAGAGTTGGGTGGGAGTGCCTGAAGGTGGAGACCATAATAGCGGAGGAGCCAGCAGAAAAATTGAGATCCGGGAGGTCGAAACCCACGGAGAATTTGGGATTCAAAGACGATTACCTCGCCCGACCCAGGTTCAGGCCGGGTCTCGCTTCCTGGGGCTCTCCAAGACAAGTTCTTTGGGAGTAAGCCGACATCCTCCATCTCAGTCAACCGGCCTTGATTCATTTCTGACTTGCACCAGCTAACTTGCATCACAGACCGCCCAGGCCTAGCCGTGGCAGAACCGGAAGCGCCTCCGGCCTTCCTCTTCTTTCCGGTCCCTCCAGGTTTGGACGCCTGGAACTTCTCCTTCACCATGATCGCGGCGAACGCCGGCGATGCTCCGGCTGCGGTGGCGCGAGGGAAAGAATAGAGGTATCGAGCTTTTGTTCGAAGGAGGAAGATGAAGTGGAGGCTCGGGGGGAAATGAGCCCTGGGGACCGTACGATGGAGTATTTATAGGCGGAGGCCTATTCCCTAGGGTTAGGCGGTAATTTTGCGCAATGGACCCTCATAATTAATCTTTTTGTGAGAAAACACGGACAAATTGGATCTACAGGAGAAGATTTTTCAGAGAAAAAAGCATTAATTGCGTGGAGAAAAATCCGTGTTAAGTTAAGATATTTTCTGGTTTCGGCGATCTGGGAGATGAAGACGCAGGGGTTATCTTTTCAAGGAATGGAAAGATATGATCCTGAAGATAAAGAACTAAACCCGGGAAATCCGGAACGGATATTTTTGAAGGTTATCTTATGAAGTCAAATTATTTTTACCTGGATTGTGCTCCAAGTAGCTTAACATGAACATCGTAAGTTTCTTCTTAAGTGTTCGCGTTAACCTGGGGGCTAATATTGGGGGAATAGGTGAGGGGAAGCCTCGCCAACGGCTCATATAAACTAGAATCTACTTTATCCGGCTCAGAGTATTGGGTCTAGTTCATATCAACAAGAATCAGATTGTGATGATTATTAATACGTCATAAACGTATCCCTAATTTCTGATGCTCCATGATGATATTATGCCAATTGCTACATGTTTTCTCCCTTATTTATGTCATTTTCATACGTTTCCAGGACTAACCTATTAACAAGATGCCCAGAGCCAGTTCCCTGTTTTCTGCTGTTTTTAGTTTCAGAAAAGTTATTCTGGAAATATTCTCGGAATTGGAAAATTCGAAACCCGGAAGTCCTATTTTCCCCGGAAGCATGCAGAAGACCGAAGAGGAGTCGAAGAGGGGCAGCAGGGGCCCACACCATGGGCTGGCGCGGGTCCCCCTGGCCGCGCCAGCTAGGGGCGTGGGGCCCCTGCAGATCCACTGCCTTTGCCCTTTCGCCTATTTAAGCCCCCTGGATGGAAACCACGAAGTACCTGATCAAATCCCCGAAAAAGTTCCGCAGCCGCCGTCACCGTCAACCCTAGAACAGGAGGGTTCTGGAGCTGTTTTCCGGCACCCTGCCAGAGAGGAAATCATCACCGGAGGCTTCTACATCACCATTCCTGCCTCCGAAGTGATGCGTGAGTAGTTCATCCCTGGACTACGGGTCCATAGCAGTAGCTAGATGGTTGTCTCCTCCTCATATTCCTCCGTGTTTAGATCTCGTGAGCTTCCTATCATGATCGAGATTGATCTTATGTAATTCTATATGTTGTGTTTGCTGGGATCCGATGAATATTGAACTTATGCCAAGTTGATTATAGTCTTCATTGCATATGTTATTTGTGATCTTGCATGCTTTCCATTGCTAGTGGTTGCTCTGGCCAAGTAGTTTCTAGTGACTCCAAGAGGGAGTATTTATGCTTGATAATGGGTTCATGCCTCCTTGTTGCCTTGCTCGAGTGACAGAAACAGGAAGGGGGCGGATGTGTTGTTGCCATTAGGGAGAAAACAGCGGTGAGAGTACCCGCGTGTATAATCATTGCTTACATTACACACTTTGTTTAATGCAATTATTTGTTGCTTGCAACTTAATACCTAAGGGGGTTCGGATGATAACCTGAGGGTGGATTATTAGTCATAGATGCAGATGAATGTCGGTCTATGTATCTTGTTGTAATGCCCACACTAAATACCATAGTAATCATCATGTTATAATGAGCACTACGGTGCAACCTTTATTTGTCAATTGCACAGCTGTGATTTGTTCACCCAGCATGCTATCTTTTATGGAGATACACCACTAGTGAACGTATGAACCCCGGTCCATTTTCCACACTGTTAATCAAACCACAACAATTTCCTGCTCTCTCTACTTTCTACAAGCATTCAACTGTTTTCCACACTATACGTCTAATATTTGTTTTCAGCAAGACCGGTGAGATTGACAACCTCACTGTACCGTTGGGGCAAAGTATTTTGGTTGTGTTGTGTGAAGGTTCCACGTTGTTGCTGACACCGGTGAAGCGCCAGCACCACCGTCAGTGGCATCAACCTTCCAAAGATTCTCTTTCCCCTACTGGATTGATAACCCTGGTTCTTAACTAAGGGGAAAACTCATACCACTGTGCTCATCACACCCTCCTCTTGGGGTATCCCAACAAAGCGCATCAATTACTCAGCAGAGAGAAGACTCGGGTTACCATGTGCGTAACCCGGAGAAGGACGAGGAACCGGCCGGGGGCCTCAGTTGGGAGACGTAAGGGCCCAAGGCCTGAAGACCAGACCAAGGCCGGACGGAGGCGACCGGGTCACGGGGAGAACCGGAACAGGACAACCCGGAACCGGATCTAGCTAGAACTCCGACAACGGGTATAACCCGGATCCTTTGTAACCCGGGGAACTTGGCCACTATATAAGGCGAAACCCTGGGACGTAGAAAGACAAGTTCTAAGTCAATAAAAAGGTAGCTCGAGACATCGAGAGCCGGAATCTCCCTTTGTAATCGATACCTTGTTCCCCGATAGTAAGAAGGCAGGAGTAGGTTTTACCCTCAATCGAGGGGCCAAACCTGGGTAAACTCGCATCTCTCGTTTCCGCCTTAACCCTTTCGAAGTTTCGCTTAGAAACAATGGCCTCGCAATCTAGTTCTCGCATGAGGACACTTGCCGTGACAACACCACGACAAGTACCCTAGCTGATCTTTAGTTGTGCCTTTGAACTTTTGAATCCACACACTAGGATCATATGGTGTTTGAGAAATTTTGTAGTCCGAATATCCAAAACGACTCACAACCTTCTCAACCTAATGGGTTTGCAAAAATGTAGTCACACCCTCATTCTCTCTCAACAATTTCATGTTCAAACTAACATCAACCACACCAAGGTCCTTCATCTCAAAGTTCTGAGATAGAAATGACTTAACCTAGCTCCTCAATTACTTCGAGGCTGGTCCCAAATATCAGTACATTATCAACATACAAGCACACTATTGCTCTTTCGCCCCCACCATGGCGATAGTATATACGCATTTGTCAGTTTCATTAACAACAAAGCCAACAAATATTAAAGTTGTATTGAACTTCTCATGAGATTGCTTTGGAAAACGCTCCTAGCAACCTCGGGCCCGACATGCAGTCAAAGCATCGTCGAAGCATAGCAACCTCGGCCTTCTGGTCGCAGCAATTCCAGTCTGCTACCGGATCATTGAAGGACACCGGTCATAGCAGGCCCCGCCCATGCCTTGCAACATTACGGTGGCCGCATCCCATCTGTAGCATCGAGGACCGCTGCCTACATCTTGATGTGCGTCGACATACCGTGTACGTGGGGCCGACTTGTAGCGGCGGTATTGCAGCCGAGGCAGGATGTGCGCTATGGCGCGTGGGGTTGGTGCCATCGTGAGCTCGGTGGGGGATTAGATGCGGAGGAGAAAGAGGAATCGCGAGGGAAAATCTAGCGGGGGAAAAGCTTCGTGAAGACATAAGATAACACATTTGACCCTAAGCTCATCGTCTTTTCCCAGTTTTATGACACAGAGCACGCTAGGAGAGCGGAGGACCGTGACGAACGATCCCAGGATGATTAGTATTGTTTTCCTTCCATATTTTTGCATGGGCCCGCATTGTCGCAATAAGACAAGAATTATTATAGAATGTTAGGGCTCTAATTTTTTTTTTAAGAATTTGGTAGAGTTTTAGTTTTTTTTTTGGAGTTTAGGTTGGAGTAATGTATTAACAGACTGAATTACATCACAAGCCCAATCGTCAAGAGCAACCGAAGCCCACTAAAGCCAATGTTCTTCTATTTCGTGAACTAAATGGTGTCCGCTGCGGCCGTCAGTCATCTCCAGTCGAAACCCATGGTCGACGACGGCGGTGGAGGTTTTTTTTTTGAAATGGGTACCCCAGCCTCTGCATCTAGACGATGCGCACGGCTTATTATATTAAAATGAAGAAGTTCAACATATATTCATCCAGATTACAATCATCGAAAATGAACAGCGGCTAAGAAAATAAGCTAGCAGAAAATCCTCAACAAACGAGTGCTATGCATATTGCAAACGCCTAGAATGCAACCAGCCACCCTGTCTGAATATAGCCCGCACGACCGCCAGCAGCCGGCCACATCCAGTGTCCAAACGTCCACGCTGATCGTTTGGGAGGAGATACGCCCACATGTGAATCCAGTGTGTAGCGCGATGAACCACCTGCAAGAAATGACCAACTCCTAAATTGTTAAAAAATCACATCATTTCTGCAATTCCAAATTGCCCAAACAAAAGCACATACACCAATACGTATGCTAGCTTTAGTAGCTTTGTCTACCCCATTTAACCAAGAACCAAACAAATTAGCTACGGATAAAGGTGGGGTTATACTAAACGTAAAATGAACCAACCTCCATATTTTACGTGCAAAACTACCTGTGATAAATAAATGATTAACCGTCTCCTCATCACCATAGAAAATACAGTTTGTACATCTTACCCATTTCCTCTTAGCCAGATTATCCTTAGTAAGCAATTCCTTACGATAAAGAAACCACATAAAAATCTTTAGGTGGGAGCTTCGACTGCCCACCTTCGACCGGATGGAGGCAATGGTGAGCAAAATCCAATTGCAGGTGGAGGTGCTCGCCGCCAACCGCGTGCACCTGGAGGCGGCTGACAGGGTCCAACACGAGTCCTAGGAGGCGGCACGAAGGCTTCAGCGGAGCGTCGACTTTGATGCGAGCAATCTTGATGCCATAATAGGAGTCCAGCTGACCTATCTCGTCATGGTTCACGGAGAAGAAGGTCTACGTCGACATCATCGTGGCCAGCGAACAAAGAGATTTATTTTGTGTACTATGGTACACATGAGATGTATTGATGTCAAATTGTTTAACCCTCAGACCGTAAACACAATTGACTAGCAGCTAAAAGAGGGTATCCTGAGCAATTGCAAGAATGGGGTTCATTGGTATTCCTGCATCGAGCAATCAAACCTTTTTCCATTCTTGTTCTGAGGTTGTCAGCTTCCTCCGATGGCACCACTTGTACTCTCTGTCGGAATCTGTAGACTTCTTCACAACTTATCAATGGATATAATCCTTTTGGGATGAATAGTTTATCGGTATGGGCGTGGATATTCTTATTTGGACATCTTGTTTGGGCTACTGCCCAAGTCCTCATCACTTCTTGGGTCGTAATTACTATCTTGTTAGGTTCAGTTGTCATAGCTGTTCGGAATCCACAAAACGTCCCCACGGACGGTCAGAATTTCTTTGAATATGTCCTTGAGTTTATTCGAGACTTGAGCGTAAAAACAAGATGTAATAAAAAAAGGATCAACGCAGAAAGTTCCAATTGAAATAGGATCTAAACAAGAAAGAGCACTTGCCATTCGTTGATTATTAGAAGCATCCCAAAAGCGTCCGGGTCAAAATATGGCTTTCAAATTAAGAATCCCAGTGAAAAGGCAGAATAAATGGGGTTGGTAAGTAATACTACTCCTAAACCCCCTAGTAGAAGAACAAATCCCTCAAGTAGCATAAGAATCTCATGTATTGGTCTAGGTAAATCCATTATGGATAAAAAGAAATTAAAATAGTATAAATTTTTTCATGAACCGACATAAGAAGAAATATTTGTCGGTATCAATCCCCTGGCCCCTCATTCTTTGAGAATCAGAAGGATCCTTTGCAGCTATGGTTGTTGATCCTGCAGAGCCTACACAAAGTTTCAGGCCCGATTGTAGAAAGGAATCCAATCCGAAGTTAGTCTTGGGATAAAGGCTTCTTTCCTTTGCAGAATCAGGAATAGCCGACTCTAGGTAAATGCTTTTCCCAGCTTGCCCATTTGGCACTTTACAATGCCAAGTACTTGACTCTGGCCACTTAACATGTGCACTTACTACTAACTGGTTCCAATCATCTATGGTGATTGACACTCTAACTCCATCCTAAGCTGACGAAGATAGGTATTGAACCATATGAAGTTCCCATCGGACGAAATGAGGTGAGTGCTTGTTGGCCCAACGGGATCCATCATGATAATGGCCCAAAGTACTACTTCCCGCTACCTTCAAATCCTATTACGCAGATAAGAATTTCTCCAAAGAAAATTAGATTTGATAGCTCATTCAGTTCCACTTAGAAATATATTGCGCAATCGAGAAAAGGTAAGGATGGTAGTGTGCTTGTTTCCTCACTTTAAATGAAGGTGTCTCCACGCAATTGTTCAATGATGCTCCTTGCAATATTTCATTTAACTTGTTTTAGATGGATATATTGCTTTGGCACATTTATCTACAGAGACACATTCGATTCATTGTCTATTTGGTTGAATGCACCAGTGCAGACATTAAGATACGCAACTGTCCTCCTTTTTGAAATATATCGAGGTCTGTAGTTTCTGCACATGCTCTCGAACTCCCATCATGAGTTGTGTGATCAATCTCAGGAATGGGACCCGCTACAAGTTTGTAACTAGGAGTACTTCAGTGGGTGGAAGAAGTAAAGAACTCTTCAGAACCTTGCTCTTCCATTTTCATCCGAACTTGCAGGCGGAGGTGCTCGCCGCCAACCGCGTGCACCTGGAGGCGGCTGACAGGGTCCAACACGAGTCCTAGGAGGCGGCACGAAGGCTTCAGCGGAGCGTCGACTTTGATGTGAGCAGTCTTGATGCCATAATAGGAGTCCAGCTGACCTATCTCGTCATGGTTCACGGAGAAGAAGGTCTACGTCGACATCATCGTGGCCAGCGAACCAAGAGATTTATTGGTGTCAAATTGTTTAACCCTCAAATCGTAAACACAATTGACTACCCGGTTTTTACGGTCTTCACGGTTAACTTAATTTTGACCTTGGTTTTAAAACCAGAACCTAATCCGGTATGTTTTGACATCTCTAGTTTTCGTTGATTTACTGTAATAAATTTCCAGTTGTAACTTGTAACAGTACTAAAGTTACCACACGAATAACTCACTGAAAATAGGTTTACAACTAATATAATAATGATGGCTGATAAACACAATGTGGTCGACACATACTCATGTGAAACTTTCGTTGATAAGTAGCCAGCGATGATCCCGTGTTAGCTCCAAAAATATATTTTTTATTTGCCGGATAACATTTCATGCGGTAAGGCGCCATAAATCAATAATTAGAATGTTAGGGCGATACGACTTTAGTGGGCAAATAAAAAAGTGCAGTGTATTAACGGGATGAAGTCTAGCGTAATCCCAATTACAAGGGCATCTCCAGTCGCGCCCCGTTGCCGTCCGGATCGGCGCCTGGAAAGGCCCTCTCGGGGCTGTTCAGACGGGAAGCCGGAGTTGTGGGGCGCGGCTCCGCATTCGCAGCCCCAATCGGAGCCCCCCCACCCCAAAATAAGCAATTGAATTCAAATGACGATTTCATTCAATTTTTAAGGAACTTTACATAATTTGAACGGAATTTAAATTAAAAACTTAAAATTAAACTAAAAACGATGTGTTCACTGGTTGAACACGTCGTAGTCGTCGTCGCTGCTGTCGTCGCTGCCGTCGTCGTCGTCTGCATCCCCAGTGGCTCGGCCACGCCGCGTCGTCGTTGGCCGCCGGAGGGTCCAGGTCGATGAGCGGCGCGCCAGACCTTGCCGCCGTGTAGATGACGGACCACGCACACGCCGCCGCCGCGGGCTATGCCGGCGGGGTGTTGAAGGACTCCAAAAACGTCGCCCCGACGCCCTTCGGGTCGTCGTCGGTGGCCGTCACCGCCTGGAGCGCCATCATCTGCTCGTAGAGGGTCAGGGGGCGCATCTCCGGCTCCGGCTTCGGCACTTGCAGCTGCGGCACTGGGCAGACTGGGCTGTGCCGCCGATGTGCAGGCCACCAGCGCGGCGCGTCGATGAGCGCGGCTCCTGCTGGACGTGCAGGTGTGGCGGCGCCGACACGCACGACTCCATCTTGGGCATGCGCAGTGTGCGCGGAGCGGCGCGAGGAGGCACCATTAGACGAGGAGAAGGAGTGGGAGAGAGAGGAGGAGGGAGTCGCCGTGGGGCGCCTCGGGTCCCAAACGACGGGGATGGGCCAGGGAGGCGCGGCGAGTCGCCCGCGGTGATGTGCGCCATCACGAAGTCCAGTGGGAAGTCTTTCTACACCTAGAAGGCGTTGCACCCGTATTTGTTGCGCTCGGTGGCGGGCGGCGCCGGCGCGGGGCCTTCCCACCGGTCCAGCGCTTGTCGTGGATGCACTTGAAGGCCTTCTCGTAGCGCGCAGTGCTCGCCGGGTCCTAGGCCGGGTTGACGCGCTGCTTATCAGTGAGATTTTCGTAGAAGTGGGCGAGGGAACCAGTTGGCCGCGAGGGGATCCATCGGCGCTGGTGGAGAAGGAGAGAGGAAGAACGGTGCGAGAGATGAGCAGCATGAGAGAAGGAAGGCGAGTAGAGTGGCGTAGGACGGCGCTGGAATGGCCCCATTTATACCGCGGCGGCAGGCCAAAGGGCCGCTCGCGCATTTACTCCGGCGACCGCGTGGGGAACCGTCACGCCCGCCGCGTGGGCGACGCGACTGGCCGAAGCGACGACTCGTTGCGGTCCCTGCGTTTCTGCGCCGCCTCGGGAGAAGACGAAGACCAGGATGCCGCTTTAACTTTTTTTTGAGCAAAGGATGCCGCTTTAACTGCGCACGCGTCTCAGTGACGGGGTGGATTCGCGGGTCTCGTGGAGGTTTCGGACGGGAATTAGGGGCGCGTCCGGACATAAAGGCCCGCTGGAGGACGCGAGTGGACGTATTGGGCTTTTCCGGACGGGAAAGACCTTCGTGGGCTTTCGGGGGCGCGACCAAAGGTGCTGACTCCTGAGCCACTGAAGCCCACAAAAGCCCATGCTCCTCTGTTTGGTGAACCAAAGTGTTGTCCGCTGCGGCTGTCAGTCATCTCCTAGTCCACACTCCGGTCCAAACCCATGGCGGACGGCGGCGGTGGAAGCGCTGATGAAGGCGGCGGGAGCGCCGAGTGGCTGTCCATCTTCTACCGTGT
The DNA here is from genome assembly GCA_028641055.1 of Alopecurus myosuroides. Classification (NCBI taxonomy): domain Eukaryota; kingdom Viridiplantae; phylum Streptophyta; class Magnoliopsida; order Poales; family Poaceae; genus Alopecurus; species Alopecurus myosuroides. The sequence goes on from CM054060.1 coordinate 384,359,108, forward strand.
GGAGGCGATGGTGAGCAGAAGCCAATCGCAGGCGGAGGCGCTCGCCGCCGACCGCGCGCGCCTGGAGGCGGCTGACAGGGTCCAGCGCGAGTCCTGGGAGGCGGCGCGGAGGCTTCAGCGAAGCGTCGAGGAGCTGCAAGCGGCGGCGCGGGAGAAGGACGCCGAGATGGATAGGTTACGAGCGGAAGCCGCTGAAGCCAAGAAGAAGCTGCAGGTGATTCGCTGAAGCCCTAGCTCCCTGCGTTTCTCTCTATTAAGCTAACTGGTGTTCTTCTGGAAGATGAGGGCAGGAAGATGAGGTGGGAGGCCGCTTACGTGGATCTGCTTCTCGGGGCTAATCAGAAGCTCGCCGGTGAGGAGCCCTCGTCTCTCGGTGCTAAATTGTAAATATTTCAGATTGTGCTGAACTGAACCTATTATTTCCTTTAATTTTCTGTTAAATGAACAACAATGTTGGAACAGAGCACCAAATGCTGGTATTGACAGTCATTGCCTTCTGCGTTCAATTTAGAACTCAGAAATGGTGACATGGAGGATTCCAGAACTTGTGCAGAAACCCCCAACTCTAATGTACTTAGCTTGAAACATGGCGTCCAGCTTGTGCATCTCATTGATTAACATGACTGTTTTTTTGTGTGTAACTGAAGGGAGTTGAAAGTTGCACAAATCTGAATCAAAACAACGTGGATCACGTTGCAACCGATTTAAGTGCAGAGCTATGAAAACTAAAGCAAGCTTACGAGACCCTGAGCTCAAAGAAGGACAAGGAAGTTTCTGCATTACTCTCAGAGAAGGATTTTGCGCGTAACCAGTTGAGTGTAATTCAGCAGGACTATGCCGACTTGCCGAGCTCCTGAAGAAAAAAGAAGTGGAGGCAGCACAAGCAACTGCAGCAACACAAAAGATTCAGCAGAATGTAGATGACCTAAAGGTGTTGGCCCAAAAGAAGGATGATGATATTGGCAGAATACGAGCAGAAGCTGTTGGTGCCCAAAACAAGCTACAAACAATGCAGTCCTTGGTCAAGGAAAAAGATGATGAGATTCAAAGACTCAAAGGTCAGCACCCTGAGTCTGTTCAAATACGCAACAAGAATATCAGTGAAACACATAAAAGACCCAGGTCTGGTGATGCAGATGCAACTGTAAGGGAACTAGAAAACCATGGTATTGGGCAAACAATAGAAGATACAATTTCTGAAACTAAAACAGTGGAAAATAATGGGCAAGACGGAACTACTCAGAAGCGCAGGCGTGCCTCTTCCATGTCAAATGTAAGCATTTTGTGATTCTAGTTATTTGGCCGAGCTCACAATGAACCTTGTTTCCCTTGTTTATTTGTTTAGGGCCCTGTCTTGCTACATGTATCTAGTCAATAGTCAGCCAATGTTGTGTCCAGAAGACTAATTTTTTTTTTTAAATATTCTTTTAATCCTGATTTAACACTTGCCAAGAATGGCTTCATGATGTGTTGTCATAAGCTGTTTTAATTTTATGTATAGAAGGAAAGTCCTGTTTTCCCTTAAAACCAAGAGGCAAGAATCGTATTATCCCTTATAACCAAGAGGAAAAAAAATAAAAAAACAAAACATGATTCTAAGCATCCAAATTCTTGATAGGCTGCATGCATGAGTTGTCTGCTGTAGAAAGGCGTCATATCAGCTCTATAGTGCTTGGTTTGCTCCCAAGCTCCAGGCTATTGTTGGCCTTCGTGTCTGAGTACTAGGGAAAACATGAAGTTGGTAAAATAACCATGTATATCGTATTGTATGGAGCGTTTTTCTTAGCATGCAAAAGGATAAGCCCTAGACTCACATGGTAGTATGGTACCAAATTTCTCAAGCAATGTCTCATCTATTCCAGTACATCTGGCCTGAGTTTTGATTTTCAGAAATTTTAAGTTTTTAACAGGAGCTTGTGCTTATCTTGATTCTCAGCATTCTCTTCCTTTTGGATAATGTTCACCATTTTTTCAGTCTCTTGTGTATTTGTTTTTTGTGAGCTTTAGCTAACCAATATATATGCTCATTAGGATGATGAGAAGTGTGTAAGCGGCGAGGATGATGCTGAGCAGATTAGAAGTGACGAGGACGGTGACAAGCGCAGTGGAAGTGATGTGGATGGCGATGAGCAGAGTGAAAGCGATGAGAATGGTGATGGGCAGAGTGGAAGTGGCGAGGATGGTGATGGTGGTGATGATATTGACGAGCAGAGTGGGAGTGATGAGGAAACAACACATAATCAAGTTCTAATGCCTCTCTGTAAACCCAGAGGCGGAGGGCATGGCAGATTGTACAATAAATCACGCATGGGGTAAATACTCAACTACTGTTGAAATTTTATTTTTAAAATGTTTTTAGCACCTTATTTCACCATAATCGACTAAAAGAATTTAGACAGCTACTGCATGTTTTAAGTGAAGTCTTGTCAAAGCTGACATCAAATTACATGCAGCTTACCATGGCATCTAACACCACACGCTCCTTAAATACATGCAGTAGGAAACGACTTAAGCTCATGGAAACATTGCGCCATTTTAAGATGTGCAATGGACATTTGGACTCTTGCAATTTTATTCTTCGTCTCTGGTGATGAACATCCGGCACATTATCAGGCAGACATCTCTTCCAGCCTTTCTTTCTTACTCGAGAGGTGTTCTAACTCTCTGCAAGCTGAAATGCTCCAAGAAGTTTTTTCTGTAATAGGAGAGTTGATGACATGAGTTATCAATGTGGTCAAAAGATTGCCATGCTTCTCTAGCGCTATAAACATTGTACCAAAAGCACTGACTCCGTACGATGCAAATGGATCATTCTTGTAAGTGTAAAAACAACATTTGTGCCACTTCAGTATGAATGGGTGTGAATTATATTATAACAGTAACACATGGAAACTTACTTTGACAAGTAAGTAGCACTTCCTAATCAATGTACTTTATATCTTTCATTCAAACTTGTATTAAACTGAAATTCACAAACATCAAAGGAAAATCAGTCCCCACTGTCAACGAGCAGGAACAAACGTGAACAAAATAGCAAGCCTAGGTGACCATGATTAGCTGCCCCGAAATTCAATTCCAAAAAGTACTTGCAATCAGCGATGGTGGAGAGAACACATCACTGTGAACAGATAGTCTGGTCATTGGTGCAGAAAGTAAATAATTCAAGTTTAATGATATCTTATCAGTTGAGAAGATAACTATGTACCATCTTACTGAAAGTAAGTAACATGTAGCACAAAATCTTTCCTCAATATTGTGAATACAAAGATAGAAAACACTTTAAGACAACTGTTCTTTCTTGATTTTGGATTCTGATTATCTCATGCAAGCAGCTGTCAACTTTTTCATTCTTACAAATAAAACCTGTGACCAGTCTCATCAGATGTCCTGTGTTCTGATGGTGTTTCCCATTTGATCCTCTTGTTTGTGAAGAGACGTCATGACATGGTTGTGGTCCCGGAGGGCTCCAGCGCCATTGCGCTCAAGGAAGCTGCAGATCAGCAATGGCCGGCGTTTTCTGAAACCTACTGGCGACTGGGAACAGTATGTCAAGGCCGTGAAGGACAGCTTGGTAGACCAACCTGACAAGTACAAGGAGTTCGGCCGGTTCCTGCGCAATTTCGAGAACTGGAGGTCAATGATGCATGAGCAGTAGCATTTACAACAGTCTATGTATTCTTCATGTTTTGAGTTATGATGTTAACGTTGAATCGTGCTAATTTTGCAGAGCTCATGATGTGGCCACAACCATGGAGGTCTTATTACATGGACAACCCAACCTCATCCGTCAGTTGAACCAGTTTTTGCCTAACAATTGTCAGATCAAGATTAAGGAGGAGGAGAAACAGCAGCCCAAGGTGAAGGAGCTGGTCTGATAATCTTTGGCCATTCATATCTAGTGCTTATTAGGAACAGGTCATTTGTTGGTTAATTTCTTCGGCTTGTTTCTGTGTTGCTTTGGTCTTGTGTGTTCTGCAGCATCAGCGTGGAGTACCCCAACCTCGTCGGCAAGTTCCATCAGCGTCAGTGGCAGCGGGCCTGATCAAGCTCAGCGAGGAGGAAATCAGCTCCAGCAGGATCGGGTTTAGCCGCTGAGAATTCAATCTTGTTAACTAGGAACAGCTCATCTGATGATCACTGCCACTTCATGTTATTGAATATACTTATGTCATGTTTCCCAGTTTTTCCTTAAATGTTTTTCCTACCAGTTGCCTGAATCATTCATTTACATAATCTGAATGTTGACCTGTTGACCGGTTCATTGACCAACTCAAGGTGATGGATTTACCTCTCTGCTTACATCTGTTGCATGCTTGAATCTGTCTCTTAACTGATCCGAACAGGCAGTGCAGACTTTAGCAAGGAACTATCTTGTGTGCGCTTTTTTTTTTTTTTTTTGGACTTACTAGGGATTTCCGTGAAGTGGAGAAGTATGTAATCCTGTTGAAACGACACAAAACCCTGTGTATCTCAAGGCTCTGCTGTTGTATAGCATTTTGTAGTGTAAGTTTTATATACATTGATGTGCGTTGTTTGAAAATTTGTAGGTGGACTGTTTGATTCTTTTATACCTGCCATGTTCATTACCCTGCAATTATTCTGCATGCACTATGTGTCATCGATTTATCAATGGTGTAATTTTTTTCCTTTTTTGTTCATTTATTCCTTTTGGTCATTTGGTTGCAGGGAAAGCTCAGATTGGTCTGGGGTAAGAGCTATGTCAGGGCAAAGTTTAAGTTCACATTGAATTTTCAACAATTGTTTGCTTCCCTGTAGCTAGGGCGGCGATATTGTGGTTTACTCAAAATCTTTCTTATTTTCAGGCCACTATCTTTCACTAGTTTATTTGATCAATGTCGTTTGCTCAAAGGGTCATGAATCAATCTGAGTACCGTAATCAACCCTACGAGTATCTGCTGACAAAGATGTAGATATATAGTGCACCAATCCTGATTTCATTGATTGTTGAAATGGTTGGAGCTCCTTTGATGGCGCATGTTGTGGTAGTCTTTCAAATCATGCAAAATTTCCTACCTCCACTCTCCGAATTCTAGGTGCTGAAAAGACTCTCTTCAGGTACTTGATACTTGGACCGCTTATTTATTGAATCACCTTTTCAAGCAATGCTCTCATTTGTTTATTGTCCTTCTACTAAAATCTTGGTTTTTTTTCGAAAAGGGGAAAAACGCCAGCCTCTGCATCGAGTGATGCACACAGCTTTTATTATTTATTTGAGTTCCGGCGTGCCTTAAGAGTTTACAATGATAAAGAACCTCACAAAGAGAGAAGCCTCCCTAGAAAAGAGCAGCAACATAAAACTAAACTACTAAAGTCTATTAATATGCTGCCACGTATGTCGGGAGAAAAAATCCCGTGTTACCGTAAGAAGGTGCTTGCATCCATCCACCATAAACTCCCTCTGATCCGAAGGTAGTAAGAAAGCCCATAGCTGGATCTAATGCACCGCCATGCAAATAACCTATAAGACATGCAAATTTTCTTTCCTGTTAAACACAAGTTCCAAATGGACCAACAAATAGCCGAGACGTCAATACAAATTAAATTTTTAGTCCTTTTGTCCATCCCATTTAACCAATTTCTAAACATATTTGTAACATTTGAGGGGGAGGGATATTGTAAGTACACAAAACCACATGCCAAACAAGTTTAGCAAATGGACAGGAGATAAATAAATGATCAATAGTATCCTAATTCCCACAAAAGGAACAATCCGTATCACATTTCAAATTTCTTTTAGCTAAGTTATCTCTAGTAAGCAACACCTTTTTATCCAAGAACCACATGAAAATTTTAATCTTTAGCGGGATTTTCAACTTCCATAAGTAAGTTTTAAGAAAAATAGTATGACCATTGATAAGATCATCATACATATATTTAACGCAAAACACACCATCTTGGGACAAATTCCAACGAAACCTATCATAATTTGAATTAAGCGAAACATCCAGCAAGCACAAACATAGATGAGACCACATCTCCCAAGTTATGCCTCCTAGATTCCTCCTAAAATTCATATTAATAGGAGGTGCGTTGAGAAACATCATGTACCAAAACATTTTTATGCTGCACAATATTATACAAGAGGGGATACTGGTTCGAAAGAGGAGTTGGTCCTAACTAGGTGTCCTCCCAAACCTCGTTGTCTCCCCATTACCCACTAAAAAAGAACCTCTACGAAAGAAGTCTTCCTTCACTCTCATTAGACCCTTCCAAAAGGGAGAATCAGAAGGTTGTGCCTCGACATGAGCTAAAGTTTTACTATGAAGATATTTGTTTTGCAGCAATTCTTGCCAAACACCCTCCTCATTTAAGAGCTTAAACAACCACTTACTTAGCAAACATTTGTTTTTCAGCTCTAGCACTTCAACACCTAATCACCCCTGATCTTTGGGTCTGCATATAATATTCGATTTTGTTAACTTATATTTGCGCTTGTTCTCGTCACTTTGCCATAAGAAACGATACCTATAAAAGTCTAGTCTCTTACAGACACCTTTAGGACTCTCCATAAAAGATAGCACAAACATGGGTAAGCTAGTTAAGACCGAATTAACAAGAATTAAACGATCTTCATAAGATAACAGCTTCCCTTTCCAACATCCAAGTTTGTCCTCAAAACGACATTCAACTGGATACCACTCAGAGTTTGTTAATTTTCTGTGAAGAATAGGATGAGTTTGTCTTTTGTGCTTCTAAATCTTGTGGTTGATTTTTTTAATTTTACCTCAATGTTCTGAAAGGATGTGGAAACACACCAAAGGATGGGTGTTACATTCCACTCCTCTTTTATTGGAGGTGCATCAACGAAGAAAGAGAAGAACAAGCCTGATGAGGCGCAGGACAAAGAGATGCAATCCAATGGCGGAGATGAACCCCTATGAAGATGAAAAGGAACCGGGACGCTCGCCGCAGAGCTTCATACTTCCTTTGAATATTTTCATTTCGACTACATTTGGACTTAAATGTTTGTCGCTCGCATTCAAACAGCGACGTGGGAATGAGAGGACTATTGGTATTTAGTCTCGGGATGATACAAAATCTCAAATGTGAGTATGATTGATTTATTCCATATCCGTTGCAACGCACTGGCATTTTCGTAGTTATTTAAATGAAATTTTTATGTGAGGCTGGCATCTTCACCACGATATAAAAGTACAAGTTAATAGGTAGATAGATTGAGCTTCCATCAACCAAGCGCAGAGGTAGTGCAGGGGCACTGCCGCTAAGAGATATATCAATACCGCTTCCTCGACATCGAATCGTTGATCGACAAACCACATTGGGAATCATCTCCAAGGTTAATGGCTCCGCCTGCTGCTATGCAAGCCGCTGAAGCAACCCAAGGTGAAGAAGATATGATTATGATGTTCGACTGATAGGATGTTACATCAATCTACACAACAAATGTGTTGTAGGGAAGGAGGAGGACGAAGAGGACACATCATGGGAGTTAGGGATGAGAGACATAGACATGGTGATACAGTGTTGGACTCTACGATCATGTGACTAGCCCAACCACTAGTAGGGAAAAGGCTACTGTAGGCGAACCAAATTATGCTACCGCAGGCGAATTTTGGTTCGCCTGGGACCACATCGCCAGCGGTAATGATTTACCGCAGGCGAACCACAAAATGCGCCTGGGGTAACTTGACATACCCCAGGCGAACAGGCCCTGTGCGTCTGGGGTAAGCCCTTTACCTGAGGCGAACAGGCACTGTGCGCCTGGGGTACAGATTCGCCTGGGGTATGGTTTCTTATTCGCCTGGGGTATGGTTTTGTTGTGTCAAAAAATAAAAGAAACGGAAATAACAGAATTATAGCAAATTGACAGAAATAAATATGAAAATGACAGCAAAATAACAGAAATATTATCGATCATCAACACATAGTCTCGAACAATAGTCTCGATCATCACCAAATAGTCTCGAAGCGATAGTTTAGTTTACAAGCATAGTTCAAACACTAGAGGAGTACACATAGTTCAAACAAATCGATAGTTTAGTTATCTAGACAAGCAAAACAACAAGTAGCATCAACACTAGGAGTACAAGGAGTATAAGCACAGCGATGGCGAAGGTGGTCATCCGGGCCCTCGTCTTCTCTGTCTTCTCTCTCGCTAGGTAAGTGGCGTATCGAGCTTCCGCCTCCACCATGGACTTGTACCCCTTGTAGCTGTTGCCGCTGAAACCGTGCACCTGTCTCCGGCATTGGTCCCAGTCGTCGTAGACTCCGGGAACCCTACCGACATACACAACATACCATGTCATCTGTGCATAGGACAAAAATACGAGTTTAGCATCGAAAGTGATAATAGACCGCAAATAACTATCAAAAAATAGAAGCATCAAGGTTTACGAATAAAACACGACAAATAAAGGACTAAAAGTTATATGATGCAAGTGTATACTAACATTTTGTCAATCCTATAGTCTCGGCGGGAAAGGACGAACGCCTTCTAGTGTGTTGAATGTCCGGGTGTCACGTTGCTCTCGTAGGTGTGCTTCTATGTCACGGTTGCTCGGTGGTGCGTGGCCGTGGAAGAACAAACCACCCCGAGTGATGACATCCGACGAGAGTATCGTGCAGATCCTCCGCTGGATGCGACGGAACTCAGCCCACACATATTCATGGGGGGTGTTGGCCATCTTTGTGGTCAGGTCTCGGAGATGACTTGGTAGCTGGACCTGTTGGGCATCCTTTAAGTACTCCCTCATCTGAAAGATGGCATACCAAGCTTCCAAATTCTTGCTCCGATTGCTTGAGGCAGGGGTAGTTTGTTACGTGGATGCACACGTAGGCGCCTCAGACTACTTTCTCCCTTTTTAGGGGCTTGCCTAAATCGGCGGCGAAACCGTTGAGGGAACTATTAAGAACTGCTCTTATGTCGGTGTAGTCCTTCTGCACCGCCCTACCCGCATCGAGATAAGTGCATTGCGACCAATGCGGTTCCATGACGATGAGTACGCATCCTCCGTTTCTGCGCAGAACATTTCGAACAAGCCATAAATATCATCAATCGGAATACTAAGGAGATTTTAGAAAGAATTTAACGACGTGAAGCGGAGAGGACTACTTACTTGGGAAAGTATGGCATGAGAATGGCGTTCTTATCCTTGTTATCTATCAAAAACCCCGTTATGTAAGTCGTGATAAGAACCCGGTCCGCATGTGACCGCAAGTAGTCCTCATTCATGTAGTAGGGGTCCATAATCGCGATGTGCGGGGTATTCTCCATGACCATATCGTGCGCCATGCTGAGCGATACCAGGCGGACAATGCTTCGGTCGAGCTTTCCCAAGTGGAAGACCCTGAATATGTCTTCGTATCTGATGAAGAACACCTCTGAAGGATTTGAATCCACAAAGCCCAAGGATCGGGGCACCTTGACCACGTATAGCGGGTAGGAGGGATGTTTCTCACGTAGAAGTTCATTCTCATTGAACAAAATCCCGTCGTGGATGGTCCTCATGTCACCACCCATGACAGCGACAACCTCTGGCGGCAGCATCGGCTGACCTATCTCATGCACCTTCCTCCACGGGACGGTGGGCGGCAAACGGTCCAGGACTCGGGAGGCCGCTGGCTGGCTACTAGAGGAGGCACCACCTTTCTTCTTTTTGCCCGGCCTCTTCCGCATCTTCTTCGGCATCAAGAAGATGGGAGTGCCGCTTTGTTTTACCGCCTCCTCGGCCGTAGCACGGAGTGTATTCGGGGTAACCAGCGTAGGCTGTGGAGCCGTAAAGCCGTCTGCTCCTCAGGAGTTTCTTGGGAATAGATTAGCTTCTTATGGATATCCGGTTTTCTAGTGGGTAACTCAGAAGAACCCCCCTCTCCGCCATCTACCTTCTTCTGGATATCAAGAGTTCTGGCGGGTAACTCCGGAGGAACCGGCTTCTCGCCATCCAACTGATTTATGAAATCGTCAATGGGAGCAAGTTCAATATCCATGTAGTCGTCATGGGTCTCCTGCTCGTTATGTTGCTCGTCATTGGACGTCTCGTGCTCGGGAGGAGGAGGATCCACCGGAGGTGGAGAGAGGACATTGCCATGTTGGACCTTGTCTTGTTGGCTTGCCGCGGGCGCAACCGGTGTAGTGGTGACGGTCATGGCTTGGCTTGGCGCCGACCCTGACGTCGTGTTCAGCCGAATAAGGGCTTTCGGCCATAGTAAGATTTGATTGTCCAGTTGGCCGAGATTCAGCTTGCTGTCGGCATCGGCGGGTTGATTAGGAGGATACAAGTTCTCGAATCCCGGTAGCACCAGATCGACGCGAACCCGAAGCTCGTTGGCCGGTATATCTCTGCAGTGGTACTTGCGGGATAGTGGCTGCAAGATGCTCCCCTTTGCAACATCCTTCAACTCACTGCCCACTTTTAGCAGGAAGGTGCATCCCGTCGCGTCAGCCTGCGATAACATGCATGGATAGGTAAGAGAGTAGGGTTATGTTGAACTGGCTACAGCTTGAGACGGTCAATAATTTACCGTGAGGGCATTGATCTCGGCTAACGTCGACGGACCACAGGTGATGGTGGGCTCGTCGAGCAACGGGGGGGGTGGCCGCGCCGGACACGGCCGACGGTCCATCGGGGGCAGGCGCGTCGGGCACGGCGGGGGCGACAGGCACGGCCGACGTCGACGGACCACCGGCGGCGGCCGCGGCGGGCACGACCAACATCGACGGTATGTTGAACGTCGGTAACGGCCCCTGTGAGCCCCCGGCGATGTAGCCACATATTTTTTCAAATACGGCAGGGATGAGCGCATTCATCTTTTCTCCCACCGTTTTCTCAATCTTCTTCTCCATGTTTGTTTCCAAGTCATGTACCTTCTTCTTCAGCGCCTCCGTCTCCTCTCTCTTCTTCGCCGCCCGTGACTCCTTAGTGCTGGGCTCAGCCAAGCCATAGTTGGCGTGCTTCTTATTAAGTCCGCCGCCGGTGATACGGCCTAAGTGCGGCCTTTTCAGAGGGTCCTGGCTCTTTGCCTTGTTGTACCCCCTGATGAAAGGCTTATCCCACGCGACTTTGTCCGTCGACGTCTGCGACGAGGAAGATTCAAGTTGTTGTTCTTCTAGCTGCAGAAGCAACATATGAACGGTTTGGAAATGGTTTCGTACTAGAATGAAATCATGGACTTGATGATGATGAGTTGCATGAAATGGTAAATTTCTTACCACTAGCTTCTCAACATTCTTCACGCTATCGTCTGTGACCAAAATAACACCCTCCACCATCTTCGGGTCCGAGACAAGTTCCTCGGTCGGAGTTACTTTTCTGTACCTCGACCTCATGAATTTCTGGAATTGCGGGTCATGGGCATACTTGGCGTAAGGGTTCTCAATCCCTTTTTCAATGTAGGTCTGGTCCTCTTTCGCCCAAACTGGCTCCTTCCCGTCATAGCCACGACAGCCGAGATTGTGGTGACCGATGTTCTTCGATGCTAGCTCCTTCCCCCATTCTGTTTGATTCTTAGTGAAATCAAGCGTCTCGTTATTTAGGAAAGTCTTGAAGTCATTGGGCGTAATCCGCGGGAAGTGGCGATGGATCTCTTCGAATGGTTCCTGGTCCCTAATCATCGCCCTCACCATAGTCTTGTAATTGCTCAGGGTTTTGGTGAATCTAGTGAGGGCGAGTTTGTTCACCAGGTTGCCCTTCAGATTCTCGTTGTTGTAGGGGGGAGGGAACTCATACCGCGCGTGCAGCCTCGAGATGAGTTGGGCGCGCAGAGTTGGCTTCTTCTTGAGAGTCGGCTCGTTGACATTGACGACGTCTCTAAGTATCGCGCCAAGTTGGAGGAAGTGCCCCTTCACAAGGTCCAATGGCATCACAGGCGTGTTACTGGAAGGGTCCACCTCCGTGAATTTCTCTCGAACGGTGCCGACCTTGTTCGGAGCTCGCTGCCGACGCTTGTTTCCCGTCGTGCTGCTCCCTGAGGGACCCCCGTCGCCACCGGTGAGCCCGTCATCATTGTGGGGCTCGACATCGGGGGGCTGGTCAGTTTGTGTCCGATCTTCCTCTTGCGACTCTCGGGCCATAAGGATGTAGTGGTCCAATAAAGCCGGATCCGTATTAGAAGAAGACATGCCTAGCAGTAGACAAAACGTATACGGTTAGTCACCGGAAAAATTCGGCATGACCTCGGCTATAAATGGTCATGCCGGAGTGCCAGAAATTCGCCGGAACGGAAATGAATCAACGTTCCGGCAAAACATTGGCACTCAATGTACCTGCAACATAAATTGAATGCACACATGGCCACAAAAACAGTTTCTTGCATTGCTGTCATCACATGGCACAAAAAATCCCAGGAAATTCATATATCATGCCAAAAAAACTTCCATATTGGCTGCAGCAATTAGCTCCCAAGTATTATCTTCCATATTGAAGATGGAACAGATTATAATCTATTTTTTGCTTGGTCTGGGCAGAATAGCTTACAGGTATTATCTTTGCTAGCGTTTTAAGACCAAAGGTGATCTTTTATGTATTCCCTCGCTAATAACCATTTCACATTTCCAATTAGATGTAAAAGCCAACATGGTCTACTATTGATTGGTTCTTTTTATGCATGTGTATGGCACATGATACTAAAATTGGTTAGTGCATTTGGATGCAGGAAGACAGAGTTGCTGCAGTTTCATTGATGTCAAACATGGCTGATACAGTAAAAGGTCCTGCAGTTGTGATAAGCTATTTCGCTCCTTCTTACTCCCACTAATCCAAGCATCTGACTAAAATAAATCTTGCCATGATATCCGATAGTATAAATCATTTGCAAAATGTAATTTCAGGGGCAAGTGTCTGAAGCCAAAGAACCTGAGTTGTTTTTCCTAGTATTCAAATCATTGATCATATTCAAGGTATAATTATCGTGCTGTGCAGTTCATTTACCTAAATATAGAGGGGGGGCTGATCGACCTGGGTTTGGCGTGGGCGTGGGCGACGGCGGCGTGGGCGTGGGTGATGACGGCCGGCGTGGACGATGATGATGAGAGGGACGGCGCGCGGCGTGCTCCCGCTCCTCCTCCCCTGCTGCTCCCGCTCCTCCTCCTGCTGCTGCTCCCGCTCCTCCTGCTGCTGCTCGACAACGACGACGGCGGCGTGCGATGAGAGAGACGACAGCGGCGTGCGGTTTGGGGATCGAGAGGAAGTGTGCGGGCGCGCAAGATCTAGAGAGAAAGGAATTAAGTGTGCGGGCTGGGGGGTTAGCTGAGCGAGGACTTACAGGCGCATAACGAGTGATATGCGCCTGCGCTACCCTTACCCCAGGCGAACAACCTACAAAATGCGCCTGCGCTAAACTTTTAGAACCGGTTAGTGATACAAACCGGTTCTAAAGGGTCTGTCCCCTGGTCCCCCCTCCGTGCAGCAAATTGCCGCAAGGCCTTTAGGACCGGTTTGCACAAACCGGTCCTAAAGGCCTTGCGGCCATTTGCTGCACGGAGGGGGGGCCAGGGGACAGACCCTTTAGAACCGGTTTGTATCACAAACCGGTACCAATGTGCTTCGCTTGATGCCCCGTTATGCGCTGGCCCACAGAGCCATACCCCAGGCGCATAGCCTAGTAGATGCGCCTGCGCTAAAATTCGTAGGGTTTTGGTTTGCGCGGGCCCACATAGCCTTAGGACAGGCGGATGTTCTGACAGAAGCGCCTGTGATAAAGATTACCCCAGGCGCATATTCTCACATATGCGCCTGTGCTAAGATTTTCTAAATTACACAGCCCACCCCGGCCCGGAACACATCGAGCAATACGAATGCTATTATATGGGGCTCCCACATTGTTTTTCACTTAAAAATTACATACATATGAAAGTTAACATGTGCAAAAATATTTAGTGTCGCATCGAGCGTAAATAGATTGATTTAGCGAGATACCGCAAGTGTTTCTCTCTGAAAACACATAGTACATAGTAGCTATTAGCATGTTATATCGCACATATCGTGAGTATTTCCCTCTCTCAACCTTTCGTCACAATCTTACTCTTGCCTTTCTTGGTCGATGTTGAATACGTGACCGCCATATCGTGACTTCTTCTTGTGAATGGAAGACCCCTAGGTAGTGTGGTCCTGCTTCTTCTTGTGGTGTATGGTGCATCGTCTTCACCGGGTTCTTCCATCATCGGGTCTCCGACTAAGCCGTCGAAGTCCTTCTCATCGGCGACTCCATCCATTCCGACGAGGGCCCCTTTTCCTCTCCTTACGACAACACGACTAGGCTTTGCCGGGTCGGTTATGAAGAAGCATTGCTCCACGTGCTTAGCCAATACCCAGGGCTCATTTTGCGCGGTGGGGTTCTTGGACTTGAGTTTGTTGGCTTGAGACATCGACATAGTGGTGAAATATTCGTCTTCTTTCGTGACGTTTGTAGCCCATCTGACATGGAACATCGGCAGCTTTACCCCAACGTAGTCAAGCTCCTAGATTTCCTCGATCTTTCCGTAGTATCTTCTAATCTCTTCGCCCGTGTAAGATTCCATCGTTATAGACGAGTTTTGATAGTCGCTACTTTTGTCTCTTTCCTCCGTGTAGAATGTGTACCCATTGATGTCGTATGCTTGATAAGTCATCAGATTGGGCGCGGGGCCATATGACAAGGCCAATACAATTTTATCTTTCTGACATGTCATTGGCGGGGGATCGGCATCAATCTGCTTCTTGAACCATGTCGCGAAAGAGGAGTTGTGTGCTCTAAATATCTCATCTTCCGTCATGGGCCTACGAGCACTGTTTTTTATCGCGGTTTTGTGCTCTTCTATCCAAGGGTCGACATCGTCGATGTGTTGTAACATTACTAGGTGGGCCCTTTCAAAGTCGGCTCTCCGACCACATGAGTCCGCGTCCATTACCCTTTTGCCAGTGTTGTGGCCTACCCCCATGAACCTGTCAAGGTGCTTGTTTGCGGGCAAACCAACAGCTGGATTCTCATCGCCTAGAAAATTCTTGCAGAAAGAGATGCATTCTTCGGTGAGAAATCCCTGGACGATGCTTCCATCCGGGTGTGCCCTGTTACGAACGAACGATTTGATGATCCCGTTCATTCTTTCTAACGCCATCATGTTGTGCAAGAATGCCGGCCCAAGATTGGTGATATCGTCCACGATATGGACCTAGAGATGTACCATAATATCAAAGAAGGCAGGTGGGAAGTACATCTCAAGCTCGCATAGGATGGTGACGATCTCTTCCTGCAGCCTTCGGAGTTTCTTCACGCTTATCGACTTCCGAGTGATGACGTCGAAAAAGTTACAGAGGCTAGTGAGCGTTTGACAGACGTGCGGTTCCATTATCCCTCTGATTGCAACCGGAAGTATCTGCGTCATCATCACGTGATAGTCATGGGACTTCATCCCGCTGAAGATTTTTTTCTCCGCGTCTAGGTATCTGCTTATCAGCCCCGCGTAACCTAAGGGAAATTTCACTCCGAGGAGGCATGTAAATATTTGCGCGAGCTCGTCGGGGCTTAGAGTGAAGCAAGAGGGTTTCAGGCAGTGAGTTTGGTGTTTCTTAGCCCTTTTCCGCTTGCGGTCGTCCATCTCCTCCACCTCATCCTCGTCCTCCTCCGTCTGTTCATGCGTAGAAGGCGGTAAGTGAAGCTCGCTCCTGATATTCAGGACCATCAGGTCGTATCTTGATTTTGGCCCGTCTTTGGTCCTATCTGGCATGTTGAACAGGGTGCCAAGCAAGCTCTCACACACATTCTTCGTGATATGCATGACATCAAGGCAGTGAGGCACTCCGAGGATTGGCCAGTACCGCAAGTCCCAAAACACGGACCTCCTTTTCCATACCCCCAAGAGCGGTCCTTCTGGCGGAGGACACTTTTCTCTCCTCGCTTCCGCTTCTGTACCTTTCCCGACGGAGGACACGTTTTCCAATTCTTCAATAGAGTATCGATCTCTTCTCCTCTTCTCTTGCGTGGAGGTAGATCGAGCTCATCTTTACCGTTGAACAGGTCTCCGCGCTTTCTCCACGGGTCGTTCTGTGGTAGCCACATTCGATGCCTCATGTATACGGTTTTAGAAGATCCGGGATCCTTGTGTAGCTGTAGAAATGGGGTAAATTCCATGCACCTGACACAAGCCTTGTGTCCATGGCACACCTGACACGCAATATATCCGTATCCGAGATAGTCCTGCACCGTCGTGATCAGTGCGGCTCTCATACGAAAAGTTTCTTCTTTGAAGGCGTCCCATGTTTCCACCCCTTCCTCCCACAACGTGTCTAGCTCCTCCTTCAATAGCTCGAGATACAGGTTGATATCGCTCCCTGGCTGGGTCGGCCCTTGAATCAGCATACTCATGTGTATGTACTTCCTCTTCAGACACAGCCACGGGGGGAGGTTGTACATCCATACAAACACGGGCCAGGTGCTATGTTTGCTGCTCTGGTTGCCAAACGGATTGAGACCGTCGGTGCTCGCACCAAGACTGATGTTCCTTGGGTCGTTCCCAAATTCTTCATCGAATGCGTCTAATGCTTTCCACTGACGTGCATCCGAAGGGTGTGTTAGCACTGGTTTTTCAACACGTTCTGGATCGCTCAGCACCGCCTTCTTTCTGTCCTCGTGCCAGCGCATGAGCTTTGCTTCCTTGGGGTCCACGAAGTACCGCTGCAGACGGGGAATGAGTGGAAAGTACCACACAACTTTCCTAGGAGTTTTCTTCGTCCCCCTCTTGTAACGATCAGCACCGCACACCGGACATTTGATCTGGTCCGCGTGCTCGTTACGATAAATTATGCAGTCACGGACGCAAGCGTGGTATTTTGTGTGCGGTAAATCGAGGGGGCAAACGATTTTCTTGGCCTCCTGTAGACTACTAGCACATGTGTTCCCTTCAGGTAAGTGCGTCTTCAGGTATCACAGAAGATCGTCCATGCTTGTGTCGGTCCATCCGTGTTTTGCCTTCATCTCTAGAAGATCCAGAGCTACTCTCAAGCGTGACTCCTCCACCCCACGACTTGCGTCATACAACGGAGTTGCAGAGTCTATCTCTAGTTGCGTGATCTTAGATTTACGTGTGGCGTCGGTCGACGTGTTCTTGAGAAGAAGATCTTGAACATGAGGGTCCCGCACGACTGAAGTTAGCGGAGTGTTCATGTCCTCGTCTTCATGTTGTTGATCACCATGACTCCCTTCTTCTTCATTATAGTCGTCTCCGTCGACAGCCTCTTCGTCCTCTCCATTGCCATGTCCAGACTCCTCCTGATCATCTTCACATGTCGCCGCCCAATTGGTCTCGACGTGATCATCGTCTTCATCATCATCCATCCACTTAGTGTGGCCCTCCATGAAACTATACCTGAGCAGGTGCTTCTCCACATTATCAGAATCTGGTTTGAACAAATACCCCAGCTTGCATTTCCGACACGGACACTCTATCTCGGTGCGGTTGTTTCGATGCATCTCGGCCGTCGCGCGTCGCACGTACCTATGCACCACGCTTGTCCTCATCGCAATGACCTTTGCTACAAAATGCAAGAGAGAGAGGTTTCATTAACTAGATCCGGTTTTCACAGAAAATTTCGGCATGACCTTCCTACAAAAGGTGTAACGCGGAGCACCAGAAATTTGCCGAAAAGGAAATGAATCAACATTTCGTCAAAACATTGGCAACTCATCCTCATGGCAACACAATAAAATGAAAAAGAGAACGAATTCTCATCCACCTACCAATCCCACACACCTATTAAGATGACACATAATGCAAAATATATAGACGCGATGACAACGTCGAAGATCACCGGAGAGACGACCGATAAGAGAGTGATAGATCTAGAAGTAGCTAGTGGTGCATTTCTGGTGAGATCTAGTGTCCGGTTAGTAGATCTAGTGGAGAGATTTGGAAGAGGGAAAGTGGGGTAGCATACTAGTTAAAATATAACAAACATGATTGGTTAAATTAGCTAAAAATGGTGGAGGGGTGTGGGGGATTGAGCTAGGAGCACTAATGGCTCGAGTTTGGACTAGTGAGTGAGTGAGTGGGGTGGATAGGGGTGGTGGTGGGTGGCTGGCCGCACTTATTGAGGACAAAGATTACCCCAGGCGAATAGGGCACGGGATGCGCCTGCGCTAAGGGGTGCTACCCCAGGCGTTTCTTTATCCCAGGCGAACAGGGATGTCGTGCGCCTGCGCTAATAGGAGCTACCCCAGTCCACTTTTTACCCCAGGCGCTTCGGCCCAAGTTCGCCTGGGGTATTTGTTATACCGCAGGCGAACCGTTATGCTATTCGCCTGGGGTAAAGGAAGATTGCCAGGGGCGGCGGTGGTAGCCCTGCCACACTTTACCCCAGGCGCTGCTGAGTTTGGTTCGCCTGGGGTAACAGGCTTACCCCAGGCGCGCCGTTTACATGTTCGCCTGCGATAATTAGCCCAGGCGCATCGGTTTTCTTGTTCGCCTGTGGTAGGATATGCTGCTATAAGCAAATCTCTAGTAGTGAACAGTGCAAGTGTCATTGAATAGAATGAAGCGTCTCAATGATAAGAAAAGTTTAAAATAGCGGGCTATTTAGCTCCGACGATTTCATTGGCTGTCGAGAACTCTCCGCATGGTTACTGGATCTGGACGCTGGCACGCCAACCCCTCCCGGTAGCACCATGAATGGTGAACCCGAGTTTGTTCCTCATTGGCTGCCGAGAACATACGACCACGAGAATAATCTACGCCGCCAAACGGTTGCGGTAATTACCCAAGTAGCCTTTTCTTTTTGACAAAATTATCAACATAGCTTATTCTTTTAGGTCTAGGTTTACATATTTAATTATAAAATTAAATAGTTAAATAAAAAATTGCTGATATAAACAATTTATGTAAAGAGATTATGTTATCCATACCATATTATAAATTTAGGTTGCTAATATGTAATTATTTATTGAACTGTTGAATAGATTTTGTCCAAATGGCCAAGAAATCTTTCGTCCCGCATACCCAGTTTGACATTGCCTTTTACCATGGAAGATATTGAGGGCGTTTTAAAATATCTAAAGCTTGATAAGGACATTGGCCTGATGGTTTCACTTGTATGTTCATCAAAAAATTCTGCCATATTATGAAAAGGGAATTTAGTAGGTTTTTTACGTTTGTCACAATGGAAAATTCTCTCTGCAGAATATAAATGGTTCTTATATAACATTGGTTCCCAATAAGCAATGTCTAGACAAAGTTAACGATTTCAGACACTCACCAACACTTGTTTGGATATTTTTACCAAGTTGATCCTCAATAGATTCCAAACAGAAATCACAAGATGAATACATGCTAACCTGTAACGACCCGGGGGTTTCCCCAATTAGTTTTGCCCGCTTGTTTGCTTTTCCACATCCTCATGCATCATCGTGCACTCAAAACATTTCTTTTGCAAATAATTCAATTGCCAACAAATATTGTTTTCTAATATTTTTTTTAAAGAGGTGTTGTGCCTAAAAACGTTTTTTCCCTTTCTTTCTATTAAACAGTTTTGTCAAAAAAAAAAGGGATTGAGGGCCGGCCAGCCCACAGGCCAACCGGCCTGTTAACACACCCCAAACCCTAACTCTACACGCACGCACACACCCGAGCCTCGCACGCACACTGCCGCCAGGAGGGGATCGATCGATCCCCTCGTCCCCTCATCCTCCTCCCGAGCCCAGCCTCATCCCCTCCCCTCGCTTGCTCGTCGTCCTCCTGCCTCCTCCCGTCGAGCGCCGCCAGGGGGGAGCCCAGCTCGATCCCGCCGCCTCTCCTCCCCTGGATCCTCTCCCCCTCCCCCTCCGTTTCCGCCCCTTCCAGCAGCAGATCAACTGGCCCTTCTCCATCCTCGCTGATAAGAGAGGCAGCACGGCTATCTTGCTCGCGTGCATCGATTGGACGGTGCGCGCGCCGCCGCCGACCTCGTCGGTACGCGTCGCCAGCTAGGCCACCAGGACGTGGCGGCAACCGAACAAGGGGAGAGAAGACGCCCGGACGCAGGAGACGAGATTCCTTCACCGCCGGCGTATCCGGCGACTTCCTAGTCCGCTGCGGCAGCGCCTCCTCCGTGCTCGCCGGGAAACAACCCCTGCCGGAGGCGAGCACCTCCTACTCGGCGTTTTCTGGCAAGGATGAAGGTCTCCCCTCGAGCTGCTGCTGTCAGCGACTACCTCCCTGGGTTTCTGGCGCCCACAACATACCCGACCTACTGCTCCCTCCCACGACTCCCTCCTGCAGCTGCCGACGACCTCCCCAGCCTGCAGCTTCCCGGACTACCCATCAAGTCTCAGAATCCAGGTCAACACGCGAGTTCGTCGTGGCCGGTGGTGGCCGGTGGGAGGTGCTCACCGTGTTGCAGAAATGGCGACGGGAAAGCAAGGAGGGAGAGATGGTGGTTGATTGCCTGGGCTGCTGCGTGTGGTATCGTCTTCTGGCAACCCACATCCCGAGATGTTGCCGCTGGCCACGTATCCGAGCTCTTGCTGCCCAACAAGCTGCTGCTTCTGCAGGGTGCACTGCGCCTCGCGCGTCCCCTCCAGGACCTGTTGCCGGTGTCACCTTCATCTGAGAACGTCGACCGTGAGCACCTCTTCGTCACCGTGACGCTGACAAGATCCACACCAGACCCGTACCTCTACGATATCGCCAAGGTCCCCGACAGGATTCCGGACTTGTGAACATTGGAACGCCGAGTTCTTCCCCGACCCGTACCTCATCGACAAGATCTTCTCCGACAAGTACCGCTACATCGAGCTACATCGAACCGTGAACGACCACTATCTCCACCGTGTCCGTTTTGCGTTGGCCGCCTTCGTGCGTGTCCGGGAGACGATGTCGTGAACCCCATGACCTGAACCGCCAAGTTCGTCACCGACTCCGGAGATGATGATGGCGCGATTCCGCCACAACTACCTCGACCCCGGACGTGAACAACTACTACCACTACGGAACGAGTACGAATACTTCCTCGACGTCGACTACCTCCACGCTCCAAAGACACTGGCGTAATCCGAAGACCCTCCTTCCAACGTTCGAACCCAAACCCCAATCATAACCCCTATATGTGTATTTTCTAAATGTCATCTCATTCATGTGTTGCATTGCATCTTGTGGGTGCGGGTAGTAGTAATATCATCTAATTAAACATGGAATGCGTTGGGATAATTAAATATTGTCCCGGTTCCATTTAAATTGTGTAGCTCATCTTTATGTTACCTCGCCATGTTAACTCAATGCTTAATATTGATGGGTAGATAAATAACTCGAACCTCCTAAATTAGATGTTGGGCTTCCGGCTCAATTTAAATTGATTAAATTGCATAAATCATAACTAATTCATTTTAACTCCAAATTTGAAAAGTAAAATATGTTTTCCAATCAAAATTCTCTAAACTTTGCAAATATCAACTTTGTTTCCTGTTTTGACTAATTAAAATTGGAGTAATAATTCAATACTTTAATTACACCTTTTAAATTGCAAAATTCATAACTTGGGCAATTCAAATCCAATTCCAACATGAAAAATATGTTTTCCATCCCATTTTTCATGAACTTTGCAAATATAAACTTTGTTTTCTATTTTGAATAAATTAAATTGCTGAAAACAACTATTTCTAAATTAATGCATTTAAAATTGTCAATTTAATAACTTGCTCATCTAAAATCCAAATTCAACAAATGAAATATGTATTCCATCTAAAATTTTGTGTTCTTTCCAAATATAAATTTTGTTATCTGTTTTGAACATTTAAAATTGGTGAAAACAACAAATGTTTGTTTAAATCATTTAAAATGCCAAAGTTCATAACTTAATAAATAAAATTCCAAACTTGGTAAACAACATATCAAACTGAAACTATTGTTGTTTTCTTATTGTTTTCATCATCCATGCATCATTCTAATCACCTTTCACATGATGGTTATTTGTAGATCATTTAATTCAACATCAATTCATGGGCTTTTCCATATGCAATCCAAATTGCATATGGGCCCATTTAAATATGTTTACCATGTCAACTGGTTTACTTTGATGCATCAATTAATTGTCATGCATATAAAATAGGATCATGCTAGATCTTTTGCCGTAGAAGTAATTGTTGCATCCGGTGTTTGTACTAGTTCGTTGCTTCTTCGCGGATAGGACGTCGAGATGATGTGAGCAACGACAAGTTCTTCGGATGTACCTCTACTTGCTGGATTTCAGGCAAGTATACTCACTTGCTACCTATGGCTGCCTTTCATCACTTGTTACCGATTCTTCCCGTTGCCTTTATTCTAGCCTTATGATTCGATGCTTGTGTCTCGATCCTATCATATGTTTACCTTGCATCCATGATATAGCCTTCCTTCCACTTCCTATTAGCTGTTGTTTGTTTACCTTGTTGGCCCTCGTGTCGTAGTTGCATGCGTAGTGTTGTTTGCGCTGAAGTCTTGTTGTCCGTCTTATCACCTGTTTAGTTTGATAGTTGGGTTTCAATTCAATCAACTTCATGTTAATGTTTTGGGTAATAATAATCTGATGATAAGGCACCGGCAGGAGGCCCGGCGTGGTTTTGAGGCATGCTAGTGTCGAACTTAATTAGGAAAAGGGTCTTGTCCTCCGATCCATGATGAGCGCACTAACCGCATGTGGGAAGCGAGTATGGGCGCCCCCCGCAACTTTGATTTGATTCGCATCTCGTCCAAATCGCCTCATTTAGTTCGGGTTTTCCATTTGCCGCATGCATATGCAGGTGCGAACCCTTGGCGCCAGGGTGGAACTTTTGTAGTCGGCATTTAGGGAGACAGGTTCTTAGAGTGCTATGAGGGTCCCCTTTTCTTCGTGGGGCTTGATTAGCCGTGCGCTCAATTGCACGGGGTTCTTTGGCTTTATGCGAAGAAGAGTTGGATTGTGTTGAGTGCCTCGCTTGGTGGAAGTGCATTTCCATCTGGCGGGTCATTCTTACGTGTACGGCCAAATTGGTGCATCCCTGCAGGGTTAATCTTCTCGAGAAGCCGTGTTGTCCGCGGTTATGGATGACTTGGTGAAAGTGCTGGCTAACAAGTACTCAGACAACTTACACTTACGATGATAACTTGACTTGTAATATAGATTACCTCCACCATAAAAATGAATGTCACCTTAATCAACAGTGTGAGTTTCCTTGGGTTGCTTCCTTAGTATGGGGTAACACTGGATGGGTATTGTTTGTTGAGTAGTTATAGTTGGTTCTGATACACTATCTTATCCCTTTCTTTTAGCCGGATGTTGTAGCGCGCCTCTGTAGTTAGTTAGAGCAGCCCGTTGCCGCTCCTTCGCAATAATCCCTTCCTTTCCGTTGTACCCAAAGTATTTGTATCTTGTGATGATTGGTTACGCTGGTATCTTGTGAGTATGGTTTATCCACTTGCCAGTACTTAATAGTACTGACCCACGAATCCTTTTTGTGGCTGCATATTCCACATTGCAGTCAACAGGTTTGAAGTCTGACGGCGTTAGCTTGGAAATCCCTCCGGCTTGGCCTGGGCAGGGATTGGACGCCATCGGTTACCTTCAGGACTCTTAGTCCAATTTGTATCTTGTCCGTAGTCGGGCACTATGTTGTTTCTTCCGCTGTCATTTGGATCTTTGTATTGTATCAGCCGTATCCTTGACTCGTTTGAGTCGTTTTGTATATATCTTTTCTGTTGTTGTTGCGGATTATTCGTGAACTGTTGTAATGTTATCACAAGTGGCAACCTGGAATCGGTTATTATGTGGATCTTGGCGGAACTGCTGAAATCTGCATAATGCCCGATCCCGGGGCGTCACATAACCAATATGGTTTTATAAGGTCCAGAAGTATCTAGCATGTTTAGCATAATGTTTTTCAATACTTTCACCAATGTTAGCAACCCAAGAGGAAAGTAGTGGTATTCAAAATTGACTTTGGAAAACCGTTGATACCATTGAGCACCATACCATTCTTGATATTTTTAGGTGCAAGGGCATCGCTCCTTTAGTCTTGCAGTCGGACATCCTCATTTTTGAGAAAAACCTCCCACGTAAAAATCTATTGCATGAAAGAGCATCCACATATAATGAAGCACCATATAAATCTATGGATCGAATGCGAAAAATGGATAAAAAATGCCATGTCTTCACAATACACGACGGTGGTTGGATAGATAGGGCATGATGCATATCATGACCTTCTGCATGTGTTTAGTTTTCCAAGTAAGTATTCATGTTGGTTGCTCTATTTTGTACCGTAAATGTTCATGTGAAATCTGATATTGCCATGATGGAGAAGTACAACTTAGAGGGTACATAGTTGCTCATCCAAGGACCAAGTGTATAGGTAGTGCAGGGAAATAATGCTATGCTAATGGGAAACTTTATTACGGACTAGAGTTACAGGCTTAAGTGGAAATCAACTTGTGAATCTTAGTGAAAAAAATATATAGGAGAATCATCTCACAGGTTAATGTCTACTCCTACTACACGAGCCGCATAATCAAACGAATGTCGGAAATTCCTCAGAGGGTGGGGGTGCAAATATCGGCAAAGCGGCTCTCATTGCACAAATTTGTAACCTTGACTATGTGGAAGACTCGTCTGGTCTGGGTGATGACAGTGTTAGGAATAATCTTGAATTTAGGTTAATTAGGTTCCTAATTAGGTAAGTTTGCTTGTACGTTAGGTTCCTAGTCCTAATCCGGTTTGAGTTCCAAGTACCACATGGTTTGTTGGGAAGCTGTATGCAAATGCAAAATTCTAGGGGGACTGGGTATCATCAATACAAAAATAATGAACATATGTCTTATGGTCAAATGGATATGGAAGATCCTCACACACGAGAGGGGTCTTTTGGGGAGATATCCTACGTAAACAATATATGCAGAACAAGGATTTGCTGGTGAACACCCACGGGTCGGGATCGCAATTTTGGAAAACGCTGCAAAAATATAAGAATATCTTCTACTTGGGGGGAAGCATGGCATCAGAAATGGTAACTCCACACGTCTATAGATAGATTGGTGGAAAGGTAGTGGACCGCTCAAAGAACGTTTCCCATCGATCTTTTCCATCACCACAGAACCATACGCCGTAGTGGGGTGGCACTACCAGCGGGTGTTTCGGAAATCCCCTTGAGAAAGACCCTAGGCCCATGCGAGATATTGAGTGGCACAATTTCAACCGCTGCTTGGACATGGTTAGTCTCTCTAATGAACATTACATGATTACTTGGTCCCTAGAACATTCAGGGAGGTTCTCGGTCAAATCACTCTACACATAGCTCTTTCAAGAGATGGCCCTCATGCACTACAACGTCATGTGGAGGATCACCGTACCTCTCAAAATAAGGATTTTCCTTTGGCAACTAACGCAGATGCAACTATGGGCTAGTTACAGGTTATCCACATGGCAGCACATTGGATCCAGCTATGGGATTTCTTAATTCCTTCGGACCAGAGGGAGTTTATGGTGGATGGATGCAAGCGTCTCCTTACGGTGGCACATGAGTTTTTCTCCCGTTATACGTGGCAGCATACCAATAGACTTTCGTAGTTTTGCTTTGGTGGTCTTTTTGTGCGAGGTTTGTACCTCTGTAAGGTTTTCTCTGGTGTAACTATTGAGGGCACTTTGGAACTTAATAGTTAATAAAAGCTTTGTGCATCACTCGATGCAGATGCTGGGGTTTTCCCCCTTTTCTAAAAAAACTAACGCATATGCTCATACTGTCAAGTGAAAACATCGGTCGTCGGCGATGCCCGAGTAATGGGAGATGTGCTCTATGTGGCGATCCGAAAGACTCAAACCACATCTTCTTGCATTATACTTTGGATTGTTATATGTGGATTGCAGTTAGGGAACTGCTCTCCTGCTCTTGTAACCCGCCCTGTCATGCATACGTACATAGGGAAATCATATCTCACAAAGGCCAAACCAATAGGATACTCTGGATATGTGTGGCGGCCAAATACGGGAATCTCACAAAATGTGCTCTTCTATACAGGTGTGGAGACCCGTGGCTAAGCGGGAGCATAGGGTAGTGCTAGGAGATGCGGTTGACAAGATTCGAGCTCTTCTAGGAACAACCGGGGATCAACACTAGTGTTTTTTCCCTTGTTATCTTGTTAGCGGGAATTCAGGACTCTGTTATCTATCTTCGCATATTTTTCGTGGCTGACCACGAGTATTGTATTGTGAACCTTATGTTATGACTCTTCTGTGCTGTGGTTTTATTAATTTAAAGCAGAGCTCTATTCAAGCCTCTAGTCTAATGTTTTTGACATGATGTTACATTGATCGCATAGCTAAAAAACAAATGTGTGGAATGGAATTATGAGGTGGAAGAGGATACAACATGACAGTTAAGGGTGAGAGATGATTGACGTAGAAACATGGTAATACAGTAATGGGCTCTCTGACTGTCTCGCTATTATGATATTATCTGGTGGTCCAAATATCATTAAACAGAAATTCAGCGTCTCAGTTGTATGATGCTGAAACGTAATTCCCAGGATTTACGTTGAGTCTCGAGACCAGTTTTAAAACTAAAGTAATACCATAAGATTGATCCATGAAGTTGCAGGAGGAGTGAGTAAGATACTGAATCAATATGTAAATCCATGCACTATGGTGGTCATGACTTCTCTAGCAGCGAAACGAGGATGAGCTTCTAACCTGAGGCAAACATCTAATGCTAACAATGTTTAGTGTAGCCAACTTTTGTTTCTCAGAAATGAGAGCTTAGCCCCAGCCTCTACATCGAACCGACGCACACAACTATTTTCATTAAGTGTTTAAGAGAGTATCAAAGTGATTACAATTCAAGGGTCACACAAAGTGATGCAGCACACCCCATTCCACCAAGCCCAACATCTACACTTAATGGTCAAATGACAAGATCACATGCAAAGGCGACAAAATATAAGGTGAACTCACTCCTCTCTCTCCATGCCTTCGGTGACTTGGTGAATGGTGCGCTACCTCGTGGAAATACCCTATGCGTGCTCAGGTTTGTGTAACATCCCAAGTATGAAAATACCCCTAGAATGTTTGATTTCCTGTTTAATCAAAGTATTGCATCATGTCATCATGTTTATTCCCTTGTTTGCATTTGTTACTATTTGTTTTGCTTCTGTTTTTATTCTTTTTTCATGATTGAATTTCAAACAAATTCAAATGATGTGTTTCATACTTGTCATGTTACAATATTTCTCAAATCAAAATTGCAATCCAAAGTCTCATTTTATTTCCAATCATTCCATAATGAATCAACTAATAAAATGGTGGTTTTATTTCAATTAAGTAATCCCAAATTGCTTTCAAATTCAAAGCATCTTCAAACAGCACCTCATTTGAAAATTATAAAAATACCAAACAAATTCTAATCACATTTGTTCTATTTAATCAATAGGGGTCACCCTAATAAAAACATTGTTTCCAATATTAATCAATTAATTATCAACTTATTCAAATTCAAACCAAAAACTTTCAAACAGTACACATTTTTGAAAATTATGAAATTACAAAAACAAATATACTCATTGTTTCCAATTAAAGTTATTTGGGTCACCCTATTTAAAATTTTGGTTTCAATAATCATTTTAATACTCAAATCATCCAAATATAAATTAAATTCCAAACAGCATAAAAATTCAAATGTTTTTGAAAACCAAAGTTGACATTTGGTAGATATTGACCTAATTAACCCACATGAATTTTCCCTAAATTTTTAAAACCCAAAAACCTATCATTTGCTTCCATTTCCATTTGCTACAAAAAAAAACAGAAAAACAAAAAATAGGAAAAAGGAGAAAAGCTAGCGCGCGCGGCAGCTAACCTAGCAGCCCAGCCCACCTCTTTCATTTTCCACGCGCGCAGCCAGCCCACACGGCCCGAAAACGGTTCGCACCCCACCCCCCTCTTCTTTCCCATGTACGGCAACGATCTGGCCGGTGCCACGTCGCCGCCGCAGCCGAGCAGACGGCCATCCAGCGCCCTAGTGGCCTATATAACCCCCCTAGGGCAGCGCGCGCAGCCCTAGACCTAGCCTCCCTCGTTCCCCGAGCTCGCGCCGCCGTTTTTCCCTCTCTGCCCCGTGCTTTCACCCTCTGTCACCTCACCGGAGTTCATCCGCTCTGAATCTCCGTCCACCGCCGCCGCCATGGACCACTACCACACCTCCTAACCCCCGAAACCAACCCACCACTTCCTCCTCTTCCTTTTGGACACCCTAGCTACCCCGGAGATCAACCACGTCGCCGCCGCCATCTTCGACGTCGCCGCCGGCCGCGCCCCCTCGACCCTCTGCTTCCACGACATCGCCGGTGAGCCTCCACCGTTTCCCTCCTCTCTGTCTTGCTCACGTTGCACGCATCCGCACTGCACATGCATCACCAAACCACCCAGCAGCACACGCGCATCGAGCACGAGCACGTCAGTGATCGTCGCTGGCGACCTTGTCTCTGTCAGTTAAGTTCAGACAGCGCGCGTTCTTTTGAAATTCAGTTAACGAAGCGACACCATAACCTGTACGCGCGCTGTATACTGTCAAACATCGATTCGTAGCGCATCGGTAACAGGCAGTGTGCGCGTGCGTGAGATCGCGAGTTCGAGCCTTGGCTCGCGGGATAAAATCCCACTTTTTGCCCCGCAACGCTGACAGGGAGGGCCCCCTGTCAGTCACCCCGTGTCCACGCAAAGCGTCCAGTGGCCCAGTGGCCCACTGGCAGTGGCCAGGGTAGCCCCCTGTGCGGTAACAAACTGTTTTCCAGTTTCTGTTTTAATCCAAGTCCCTCAAAACTTGCAGATTGGTCCCTAAACTTAAAAAGTGAATAACTTTTATTCTATAACTCCAATTAATAAAAATAAAATATGTGTGCTGATCTAAATTAAATTATCTACCTATTGGTACCATTTGTTTCCTGTTTTGAAATTTCCAAATGCAATTCAAATTTGAATTCAAATAATTCAATTGCAATTTGCTAAAATCCATAACTAATTCATTCTTAATCCAAATAATGAAAATAAAATATGTTTTTCATGCTATTTCAAATAACCTTTTCAAATATAAATTTTGTTTCATGTTTTGAATAATTTAAATTGCCTAATTTAAACCTTATTTAAATCATTTAAATTTGATAAAATCATAACTTGCTCAAATTAAATTATTTTTGAACATGCAAAATATGTTTTCAAACTAGAAAGGTATAAACTTTTCAAATATGAACTTGAATTTATGTTTTGACCAAATAAAAATTCAAATACTATTTAAACTTGTTTTAAATTCATTTAAAACTTGTTTAATATTGTTTCAGTCATAATAAATTCATCCTAACTCCTATTTCAATAATTGAAACATGTAATCCAACTAAAATTTGGTATTATTTTCAAATATGAATTTTGTTATTTGTTTTGAACATTTTAAATTGATGAAAACAACAAATGCTTGTGTGACATCTTTAAGTAACCAAAAATTTCCCAACTTAATAAATGATTTCCAAACTTGTAAAATTCCTTTACCACTTGCATCTATTGTTGTTATTTTGTTGTTATCATCATGCATGCATCATGCTAAACCACTTTCACATGATAATTAATTGTAGTCCATTTGTTTCCACCCTAATGCATGGACCTTTACCATATGCAATCCAATTGCATAGGGGTCCATTTAAATTGTGTCACTTTGTCAACTAGTTTATTTTGATGCATCCATTTAACTTGACATGCATCATCCCATGATTGTGCACTATGCCATGATATTGATTGTTTATATTTCTGTCTTGTTTGTTTGCTTCTTCCCGAATAGACGACGACGTTGAGACAGACGATCTTTACAGCACCCCTACTAAGGATCTAGCTCAGTACCAGGCTGCTGAGTTTGCAGGCAAGTTATCACTCACATGAACCATTGTGTTCCTTTCAACATTGGTTACCGATACTTTCCGTTGTCTATTTCTGCTAGCCATAGTAGTAGTTGTTTCTGTTACGAACCTATCACATGAATCCCTTAACCCTGAGATTGCCTCACCACCACTCCTACAACCCTATTGTTTGAGCCAGTGTCTTACTAGCATGCTTAGGTTGTTTTGCTCGAGTCTGTTACCCGTTACTTTCTGTTACTATTGTTATTATGTTCTGGGGGCTCGATGTTTAATCAATCAATCATGCTAATGTTATTGTTAAATAATAATTTGATGATAAGGCACCGGCAGGAGGCCCTGTGTGGTTTTGAGGCCTGCTAGTGTCGACCCTAATAGGAAAAGGGTCTTGTCTACCGATCTATGATGAGCGCACTACCCGCATGTGGGAAGCGAGTATGGGCGCCCCCCTCAATTTGATTCGATTCGCATCTCGTCCAAATCGCCTCATTTAGTTCGTGTTTTCCATTTGCCGCATGCATGTTTTTGCGAGCCCAGCGCAGAGTGGAGCTTTTGTAGTCGGCATATAGGGGGACACGTTCTCAGAGTGCTATGAGGGTCCCCTTTCTTCGGGGCTCGATTAGCCATGCGCCCAAGGTGCTTTGGGCTTGATGCGAAGAAGAGTTGAGTTGTGTTGAGTGCCCCGCTTGGTGGGAGGCATCCCATCTGGCGGGTTATTCATACGTGTACGGCCAAATTGGTGCAACCCTGCAGGGATAAATCTTCTCGAGAAGCCGTGTTTTCCGCGGTTATGGTTAACTTGGTGAAAGTACTGGCTAACAAGTACTCAGGACAACTTAAACCTAACGATTCACAATCTCACACCCAATGATTAACAACTTGACTAGTAATAGGGTTATTGACACAATAACTTGATTCACCTTTAATTCAACTGTGTGAGTTATCCTCGGATTGCTTCTTTGGATAAGGGGCGAGATCCAGGATGGGTTTGTTTGAAGTTATCTTTCAGTTGGTTACAATACTCGATCTTATCTTCTTTCTGTTAGCCGGAAGTGGTAGAATCTCTGTAGTTGGTTAGCGCAGCCAGTTGCAGCATCTCTTATATCCCCTCTCTTCCGTTGAACCCAAGGCATCTGTGCTTGGTGTTGACGGGCTACACTTTGGTGAACTGTGAGTCTTGCTTGCCAGTACGTCTATGTACTGACCCCTTTGGGGCTGTGGTTTCCGCAGAATACGCTTACGAGGATCCCAATGACGGCTACTACGTGGAGTTTGACGAGGCTGCTGACGAGTAGGTAGCGGACCCGGGCAGGATCCGAGACTACGTGGATGGGCTCCGTTTTTCTTTCAGTTCCCGGCTTCTTAAGCCTATTTGGATTTGTCTGTACTCAGACCCTTTGAATGCTTCCGCTGAGATGTAATGATGTTATGTTGGGACATGTGTCCTCTGGATGATTGTATTTGCTATTCTCTGCCCTAGTGAGGGCCAGTTGCAACTTATTTCAATCGTTTGTGTCTTAGAGATATGTTGTGCTATCATTCTGTTACAAACCGTTGACGTACCATGTGTGTATGGTATGAAGTACGTCAATGGTAGTGTCCTGATTTCTATGGGATAGTTTACGTCGACGCTGAACAGATAGGGGTTGGTTGTCACACATACGTGTGTTGGCCTACTCGTAAGAGGACGCGGGTGCCGGTAAGCCCCGTAATTCAATCTACTACTGTTCAACGGAACGGCGAGTATCCTTTAGAAGTCCGGGTGCGACAGTTTGATACTCTATTGGAGCCCCAAAATGGTGGCCAAGAAGCTCAAGAACATGCCGAAGATGATGCCTAATAAGCTAGCAAGGAAGGCTAAGAAGATGGCCTCGAGGAAGAAGAAGAGAAGGGAGAAGGAGGCCATACAGAGCGTCCCGGCCTCCAGCCCGGCCTAGGCCGACTTCGTGCGCGCTAGGCCAGCGACCCAACAAAACGCGCAGACCAGGCCGGCTCCCCTGCTTGGGAAAGAGGGAATATTCCCTAGTAAAGTCTACCTACCCCCTTTTACCCCTAGACTATAAATAGACCCCCTTGGCTTCAGATCTAGGTTCGAGATAATATTTGGATGATTTGAGCTTTGCTCTTGTACCCCTCTTCTGAGGCTACTCGTATGATTCGTATCTAGGACCGTATCAAGGCTACCCCACTTACTTTATAGTTGGATCGTATCAAGGTTACATCGGAATACCCGTCTGAAAGTGCATTTGCATCTTTGATCTCTCTTAGGTTTTGGAGTTGATAACAACACCACTAAGCCTCTAATAGTGCGTCAAGTATTTCAGGTTAAATCAACTAGACGCCAAAAAGGTGAAGATAATTACAAGACAAAGCCAACAAGATTATCTTGATCCAGCGGTAGTACCGGGCAAGGCAGCGGTAGTACCGCTCTACACAGGGAGCGGTAGTACCGCGCCCAGTACCGCCAGAAGTACCGCCAGGAGGAAATTGCGTACTACCTCCAGCGGTACTGAGGCGGTAGTGGTTCGGTAGTACCGCTGGACCCTTTTTAATCTTGAGCAAATCCTTGCTCAGCGGTAGTACCGGTAAAGGCTGGCGGTAGAACCGCTCCCTCCAGGAATCGGTAGTACCGCCCCCAGTACCGGCCCTTCTACCGCTGGCTAGGTTTTTGCCCTCTGTATCCCACGATACTAGAGCGGTAGTGGCTCGGTACTACCGCCAGCCACTTCGAATTTATTCAAAGTGGGTGGCCAGCGGTAGTACCGTGGCGCACTCGCGGTAGTACCGCTGCTGGAGTACCACGGTACTTTGGTGGCAGTACCGCCTGCGCCCAGCGTCTGGGGCTCTCTAGTACCGCCCCGATACACAGGTAGCGGTAGTACCGCTGGCTCCAGCGGTAGTACCGCCAGGCACGAAAAGGGTCAAAACGGCTAGTTTTGGGATGGGGCTATAAATACCCATCCTCTTCTTCTCCAAAGGGTTGCTCGTTCCAGCATTTAAGAAAAGCATTTATTGAGCCTCCAAAATCTAGATCTCTCCCAATCCCTCCACCTAAACTCTTTGATACTTGGAGGATTGAGGGAGAAGACCCAGATCTACATCTTCACCGACTCGTTCTTCATTTTCCCCTCTCTAGCTAGAGAGATCTAGCCTAGGGTTTCCTCTTGTGGAGAACCTAGGCATCTTGTTCTTGTTGGTGATTCAAGAAGAGTTGGGAGCCCCCAATTTGGTTGTGGGTGTGTTCCCCAAGTTGTTTGTAAAGGACTCGATCCCCGCCTCAAAGGGGTTCAATAGTGGAAGGCGAACTAGGCCTTTGTGGCGGAGTTCATCGGAGAATAGGGTGAGGCCTTTGTGGCGTTGAGTAGGCCTTCGTGGCGAGCTCACACCCCTCCAACGAGACGTACTCCCTTAACAAGGAGGAACTTGGGAATACATCGTGTCTCCGTGTGCTTCACTTTGGTTACCTCGTTCCCTCACTCCCTTTACTTATCGCTTGCATTGTGTTTATCGTTATCCTTGTCATATAGGTAAATTCACCGTAGTTGCATTATCTAGAGAATTTACCTTTGTGTCAAGCCTAAATCAAAAGAAAAATTAAAATTGGTCGTAGAACCTATTCACCCCCCTCTAGGTGCCCATACTTTACTTTCAATTGGTATCAGAGCGTCGGCTATTTTATCGGGCTTAATCGCCTAAGAGTTTTAGTATGGGAGACGATTTGGATGCCAAAACGTCTGGTGGCAAGGTGACCATGGATGATCTCAATGCTTTGATAACTTCATTGACCTCATCCATAGACACCAAATTTGATGAGTTGCGTCAACTCATGGCACAACTCCTCAAAGCCAGACCGGAGGTAGTCGAATCCTCTCTTCCAGAAATTCCTCCGGAGGGCGCCAAGAAAGGGGTAGATGGTGATCCATCTAAAAATGCTTCTGCCGAACAATCCGCTAAGAAGGGCGCGGTGGGAGAGGAAGGATATCAATACGTTGAAGGACGATATTCTCCCAATCCCCCCGTCCGTCATCCTCATATAATCCCTAGGGGAGATCCACCTAAAATTGATGCTTTTTCTTATCGTTAATGGAAATACTACATGGAGACTCACTTGAACTCTTCTTGTATAGATCTTTGGAGGATCACTCGTGATTGATACAAGCCATTTGATCCCAAGAATCTCACAAGAAGAGAAGCCGTAGATTGCCAACTAAACTACACCGCCTTGTCCATTCTTCAACAAGCCGTGGGTCCTAACCACATGCCGCATATTCAACAATACTCCACCGCCAAAGAAACATGGGATGCTCTTGTCATCATGTTCGTGGGCAATGAGAGCATGCAAAGAAATAGATATGACGCCTTGACCAATGAGGCCGAAGGATTCTATATGCATGATGGAGAAGATCATGTTGACATGTACCGGAGACTCAAAACTCTTGCCACTGCCTTCTCAAGTGTTGGTGCCACGTACATTGACGATGCGTGGATCAAGAGAAAGTACATGATTGCCATAATGCCATTTGAGGGCGCGGACATGATGAGCATTCAAGGGAGACATGATTTGTCCTCCATGTCCTCAACTCAAGTGATGCAAGAAATGTGCTCCTATAAGGTGCAAACCAAGAATGCTCTTGACAACCGTGCTAGGGCCATTGGAATGCACCAAGGAGCGTCCGTTGCTTTGAAGGCCAAGGTTTTGTCAAGAGAGGTTGAGAATGAAGAAGATGGAGAAGAGGCATTGCCTCCCTTGAAGGAACAAGACTATGATCTCGTTCTAAAGGATCTTATTGCTCTCACCGTGCAAAAGTTTTGGAACAATCCACCCAAGGGAAAGAAATTTGTTGAGGAGAAGACCAAGTCTCGTTATGGAAATGATGGGGCTCAAAAAGTGAGGTCTTGCTTCAATTGCCAAGACAAGCATCACTTCATTGCGGAGTGCCCCTATGAGAATAGAGAGCTCCATAGTGGCAAGCTCATTTGCAAGGACAAGTCCAAGGTTGAGTACAAGAAACCTCACTTCAAGAAGAAACCATTCAACAAGAAATCCCCCACCAAGTTTGTGCTCTTGACTCAAGAGGAATATGATTCCGGGAGTGATGAAGAAGAAGAAACCACAAGTGAATTGGCCGCTCTAGCTATTGCTACAATTCCATAATCTTCATCCCTCTTTGAATCCCCCGATGACGATCTTCCTCAACGCAATGCCAAGTGCTTCATGGCTAAGGCCACGGAGGTATCACCTTCTTCCAACTCTAAGACTCCTAGTGAACTAGAACATCTTGCTAGTCTTAGAGAAGAAGATTATAGGGTCTCCTTGGACCGTTTTATGTCTAACATGCAAGGGGAGACCAAGAAGTACTTTGAGTATCTCTTGAGGCAATTGGGAGAGTCCCAAGAGGCCCTTGAGAAGAAAGGTTAGGTTGAGAGAAGGGATGCGGATGAAATTGCATCCCTCTCTATGACTCTTGAAGAAGAGCATGATGGTAGAGTTTCTCTAGAAGATGAACTTGAATCTTTTGAAGTAACTCATAATGAACTTGTCTCCAACATCACTTAGGAACGTGATCTTGCCATTGCTAAATATAAAAAGGCTAAAAAGGATAAAGTCGAGTTTGGGGTTGGTCATGGTAAACTAACCGATGAGTTTGAAAAGCTAACCAAGGCTCACAAAGCTTTGGAAAGCCAACACTCATCCCTCAAAGAGTTGCATGAACAACTACAAACTCAACTTAATCAACTTAACTATCCTAGCACCTCTACTTCTTATTGTGATCATGCAAATATTATTGAGGAAAATGCTAGGTTGAAGGATGAGCTAGCAAGGCTCAAGAGCAAAGGCCCTCAAGTTGAGAAGATTGTGATTCCTACCCCACAAGTGGTTGCCCCTATCTCTAATGTGGTCATTTCTACACCACAATTGAGTGATCCAAGGAAAAAAGTGGGTAAGAAAGGTCTTGGCTATGTAGCCAAGAAGAAGAAGAATAATAAGAAGAACAAGAACCAGAATGGTGCTTCGGGTGGTATTGTCATTAGGGACAACACTACTCGTAGCACACCAGCTCAAGCAAACAATGTTGCCTCGAGTATTAGTGTCATGAGGTACAACACTATTCGTAGCATCTCCACGGGAACTAACAATCCACACCATTTCTTATATGTTGATTATTATGGTGTTGTGCAAGCTAAGTATGTTGGTACTATTGAGGGTTTCATTGACTATACTATTTGGGTTTCAAAGACCCTTGTTGCTAACATGAAGGGACCCATCTCGGGTCCTAACTCTAGTAAATGATCTCTTGTAGGACTATGCTTCCGGTTGGACTAAATGGATAACTGATAGTGGATGCACTAGCCATATGACCGGAAGCAAAGAACTAGTGACGGAGTTGCGGCCAAATGGCATCCAAGCAACCGTCACTTATGGAGACTCGTCCTCTTCTAAGGTATCCGGGTTCGGCAAGGTTGTGGTGGCTCCCGATATCACTATCGTGAACGTCATGCTTGTCCAATCCCTTGGTTACAATTTACTTTCCGTCCGCTCTCTTGGAAAGATGGGTTTCTCCGTCTTTTTTGATGTTGATATTGTGGTCCTTTTGAGGAGCAAGACTCTTGACGTCGCTCACGTGGGACATGTTGAAAATGAGTTGTTCGTGGTGGACTTTTCAAAGTCAACCAACTCTCAAGCAATGTGTATTTTCGGGAAGGCGGACGTGGGATGGTTGTGGCATCACCGCTTGTCCCATGTCAACATGAGAACTTTGCAAAGTCTTCACAAATGTGGCCTTATTGTCGGACTAAAAGAAAATGTTTCCTTTTCAAAGGATCGCGTTTGTAGGTCGTGTGTTGAAGGAAAGATGCATGACACGGTGCACAAATCGAAGACTATTATTTCATCAAAGAGGATCTTGGAGCTTCTCCATGTTGATCTCTTTGGTGCCGTGCCCGAGGCCTTGGAGGCAAGAAGTATTGCTTGGTGACTGTCGATGATTATTCAATATACACTTGGGTTTATTTCTTCAAGTGCAAGAGTGAAACTCAACAAACCATCATCGATTTCTCCAACGAAGTGCAACATCAACACAATGTGCAAATCATGGCTATTAGGAGTGATAATGGTTCGGAGTTCAAGAACTATACATTGAATGAATTCCTTAGTGAAGAAGTCATTCGTCATGAATACTCCGCCACTTACACTCCTCAACAAAATGGTGTTGCTGAAAGGAAGAATCGCACTCTCTTGGATATGGCAAGGACCATGTTGGCGGAGTACACTTCTCCCCAATACTTATGGGCCGAGGCCATATCCACCGCATGCCACTCCTCCAACCGCCTCTACATCCGCAAAGGCTTGGACAAGACTCCATATGAGATCCTCACCGGCAACAAGCCCAACGTATCCTACTTCCGTGTATTCCGTTGTAAGTGCTTTTATTTGATCAAGGGTGTTAGGTTGTCTAAATTTCAATCCAAAACTATTGAGGGTATATTTGTTGGTTATGGTGCCGAATCCCACACTTATAGAGTCTTTGACAAAGCCTCACGGATTGTCATAGAATCTTGTAGTGTGGTTTTCGAGGAAAATGATGGCTCCCAAGTGGCGCAATTTTGTGTTTCTAATGTGGATGTTGAAATACCTCAAGAAGCCATAGGAAGGATGGGTGTGGGAGTTTTCCGCCCCATTGAGGGACACCTTATGGCGACTCGAGAAGGACTATGCTCTACTCAAGTGGAGC
The DNA here is from genome assembly GCA_028641055.1 of Alopecurus myosuroides. NCBI lineage: Eukaryota > Viridiplantae > Streptophyta > Magnoliopsida > Poales > Poaceae > Alopecurus > Alopecurus myosuroides. The sequence goes on from CM054060.1 coordinate 384,396,659, forward strand.
CCTCCTCTACAATAGAAGAACAAGCCAAGGAGCCAAGTGTTTCACCTAACCAAGAACATGTTGAAAACCCTCCTCTTATTGACCAAGTGACTTTGCAAGTCGTACCCACTCCTCTCACTAATGCAAGTCAAGGTCAAGGCCAAGATCAACCATCCTCTTCATCCTCTCCTCAAGTTGAAGCAAGTGTTGAAGATATTGTTGTTGTTGTTGATGATGATGATCAAGGCCAAATTGGTCAAGATGGGGACCCAAATGATCAAGATGATCAAGTGATCCCTCCTCGCAATAATGATGAGATCAAAGACCGTCATATCAAAATGATAAGAAGAGCTTTGAAGCAAATTGATGCCCAAGACAACAAGGTCCTGGAGGATATTCAAGCTAGAAGATCCACAAGAAAGCAATTGGCAAACTTTAGTGAGCATCAAGCTCATATCTCTATGGTGGAACCGAAGAAAGTGTTTGAAGCTCTTGAGGACTCCGATTGGGTTGAAGCAATGCATGATGAGCTCAATAACTTTGAGCGCAACAAAGTTTGGAGATTAGTTGAGAAGCCCAAAGATTGCCACAATGTTATTGGCACTAAGTGGATTTTCAAGAACAAGAAAGATGAGCATGGAATTGTCATAAGGAACAAGGCTAGATTGGTTTCTCAAGGTTACACTCAAGTTGAAGGCATTGACTTTGATGAAACCTACGCACCCGTGGCTCGCCTTGAGTCCATCCGTATCCTCCTTTCTTATGATTCTTCTCACAATTTAAAATTGCAAAAAATGGATGTGAAAAGTGCTTTCTTGAATGGTCCACTAAAAGAGGAAGTATATGTGAAGCAACCTCCCGGGTTCGAAAATCTCAACTTTCCTAACCATGTCTACAAACTTGACAAAGCTCTCTATGGTCTCAAACAAGCACCTCGTGCTTGGTATGAGAACCTTAGGGAATTGTTAGATGACCGTGGTTTCGAAGTTGGGAAGATCGACCCCACTCTCTTCACCAAGAGAGTAAAAGGAGAGATTTTCATATGCCAACTCTATGTGGACGATATTATCTTTGGCTCAACTAACCAAGCTTTCAATAATGAGTTATCTAAGCTTATTACTAACATGTTCGAGATGTCTATGATAGGTGAGCTTAAATTCTTCCTTGGCTTTGAGATCAAGCAATTGGCCTGTGGGACTTTCATTTCTCAAGCCAAGTATACCCAAGACATGATCAAGAGGTTTAACTTCCAAGATGCTAAGATCAAGACTTCTCCTATGCAAGTAAAGTGCCACCTATCACGTAATCCAAAGGGGAGTAAAGATGTGGATCAAAAGTTATATCATTCTATGATTGGTTCTTTGCTCTATCTTTGTACATCTAGGCACGATATCGTTTTGAGTGTAGGTGTGTGTGCAAGGTATCAAGCGCCCCCTAAGGATAGTCATTTGATGGCGGTCCATAGGATCTTCCGTTATTTGGTTCATACCCCAAGATTTGGTTTGTGGTACCCAAAGGGGGCACAATTTTCTCTCAATGGCTACACGGATTCCAATTGGGCGGGTGATCAAGATGATAGGAAGTCTACTTCCGGGGCTTGCCAATTTCTTGGTAGGTCCCTAGAGAGTTGGTCCTCCAAGAAGCAAATTGCATATCTCTCTCCACCACCGAAGCCGAGTATGTTGCCACCGCAAGTGCTTGCACTCAATTGTTATGGATGAGGCAAACTCTCAAGGAATATGGAGTTCATTTGGATAAGGTGCCTCTTTTGTGTGACAATGAAAGTGCCATCAAGATTGCATACAATCCCGTGCAACATACAAGAACGAAGCACATTGAGATTTGCCACCATTTCATCTGTGACCATGTGGCAAGAGGGGATATTGCACTATCTTATGTGCCCACCAAGGACAATCTTGCAGATATTTTCATGAAGCCACTTGATGATCCAAGATTCTTGTTCTTGAGGAATGAACTAAATGTGATTGATTCTAGGAGTTTTACTTGAAGATCTTGCACACATTCCTATAGATGAAACGTGTTCGAGTTTAGGTATAGGCATGGACATAGGGGGAGTGTTATCCTAACACATTGGGTTCTCCCTACCCCCATTATGCCCAAAGCAAATACTCATTGTTATCTCTCTTTTTCTAATGTGAATTGTGAGCTTAAATGTTGAGAATTGGCAATGTACCCAAGATATATCTTCGCGGTAACATACCATGATCTCTTACATGGTGGCTTAGGCCACCAACCTCTTCTCTTGAAGAGTTGGTTCTTGTGTTGGTTTTATAGTGGTGTTTTCATTGTGTTGGTTTGTGTTGTGTCGCTGTTGGTTTGGGAATCACACTCCCTCTTTTCTTTATTTGTTTTTTGAGTTTGTTTGCAAAAGTCGGAGTGTGTAGTACCATCTCAGCTGGTGTTCTAATCCCAAGTCCAAGCAATTCCCCCTAAGACACTTCTCTTTCTGGAATATTCAATCCTTTTGATCCCTTGGTGAAATGAAATTTTGGCTAGCGGTACTACCGCCAGTTATAAGCGGTACTACCGCTGTAACTGTCAGTAGTACCCAGCGCACCGTACTACCGCTGGGCATGAGCGGTACTACCGCTGCAGGAGTTTGTGCCCAGCACAGACTCGACAGCGGTACTACCTCTTGGCCCAGATAGTACCAGTGGGTGGTACTACCGCTGAGCGTGGCGGTACTACCGCTGCGGTAAAATCTGAGGGGATAAAAGAGATCTGGGAAAGGGGGGGGGGTTACCTCTTAACCCCCATCTCCTCCCCACTTCAGATCTCGCCGCCTCCAAGACTACCAGTCACCAAGGAGGGCTCTCCCCGGCCGTTGAACGCTCCTCTCTCGCCGGAGAACGCTCGGGGACCATCCCCAACTCCCCCTCCATGACGATGAGCTCCGGTACCCCTCCTATCTCTCTCCCACTACTAGGAAAATGGCTATAGGAGTGATGATACCCGTGACGCACTGGAAGTTTGGCACGTCACGCCTATTACCCGTGGCGCACCACCGTTTGGTGCGTCGCGCATAAAGACATACCCGCGGCGCACCAAACATAAGGCGCGTCGCGCCTATGTGTGGGGCCGGGGTGGCGAGCCTCCGAGGCATACCCGCGACGCACCTGGGCAGTGGTGCGTCACGGCTATGTTGGATACCCGCGGCGCACCTTCCATTGGTGCGTCACGGCTATCCTTTCGCCTATACTAGGATTGGCCCGTCCCCTCCTTCTTCCTCTTCGATCCACATCCACCGCGATCCACCGTCGCCCACCACCACCCCAAGTCCTAGCCTCTGCCCTCCCCTCCCTCTCGCCGCCGCCCACCACCACCCCAATCACTAGCCTAGCCTCTGCCCTCCCTCTAGTCGCCGCCACCACCTCGCCTCTGCATCGACCTAGGAGGAGGAGGAGCAGGCGCAGGACCAGGTCCAGGGAGCCGTCGACCACTGCGCCGTCGTCGTCTCCATCGACCTCTGTAGTCTACATTGACTGCGCCGTCGTCGTCCCGTCTCCATCGACCTCGAAGCCCGACGAACAAAGGTGCGCCGCCCCCTAGTCCTCTCCCTCCCCTTCTCCTCGATCCCGCCCCTAGATAGCTTGCTAGGAAGACGCAACAGCCGCTCGACGGTGCCGCGTGATCGGTCCATGGATGGGTGCGGCGTCTGCCGGAAATTTGAGCTAGGCAGGCAAAGCCGTCAGAGGCGCTCATGAATTCGTTCTCTGAAGAAATGGTTCCATTCGACCTAACAACAGAGGGATGATAAGTGTACCTATGCGTGTCTGTTCCTGATACATGCAATGTATAACAGCACAAGTGGCAAGCATTGTGTGCTCATGTGGGAATTAAAACTGGGTTTGTTCAAAAAAATTGATGGTCCACACTGCTTGAGCACTGACTGAAGCAGTGATTTTGTTTTGTGCTGCCTACAACTATCCCCCAAAAATAATCATGAGTAGCTGAAAATGATGTCTTCAAAGAAGTTCATATATATTCTGCACAGTAAAGAGGCCTGCAGCTCTCCTGTTATCACCTGTTAGCACAGTAGAATTCGAAGTGACCATTGATGCTTCCTGATAAGCAAGCCTAATAAGGAAGAAGTGATTTGTGCACTCTGCACTGTTCATCTCTCGGTCATTGGGGGCTTTGTGTCTTCCTACTGTTAACCTCCCATTCTTTGAGGGCTCTGTGTCTCTGCACTGTTCACCTCTCGGTCATTGGGGGCTCTGCATCGTATTTGCACTGTTAACCTCTCGGTCTTTGATGGCTTGGTGACAAGCAATAAGCACAGGTTATCTACTTCATCTTGCTGCCCCTGGAATTATTATCTGATAGGAAGTGCCCAGGTTTTTGTTGTGTGTGCTTGAGCTGTGTAGCTCGAGCTGTGGTGCAGGAGAAGAAATGGACTTTGTAAACATTTCTTGTGTTGGTGATGGTGCTGGTGAATCTTGTTTTGGAAATCTGTCCGGTCATCGAGCCGTTTAAAACTTTGCAGGGAATTCAAATGAGTTGCCCATTTTCGCCGAAATATTGATTAATTTCCGTTTCGGCGAGAATCGGGCACTCTAGTGTTAGAAAATTAGCAAAGGTCATGCCGAAAATTTCCCGTGAATTTAGGACTTAGCCATTTTCCCGTGATAGGAGCGATGTCGGATGTTATCTGTCACATTTAATTTTCAATAATGCGTATTTCCATGACAAATCAATGGTCTATGTCCCCAAGTGTTGCTTTGTTTTTGGATATTCCATTAAAGTAGATAGCCTTTCTGCATTTGTTTTGTGATAGGTAGGTTCTGCCATTGGTCTTTGTTTTGTGATAGCTATGCTCCTCTAACCTCTATGTGTACTTTCTTAATTAAATAGAACATGGCTTGCGAAGTATGTCGGTCTCGATGTGCCGAAGGACGATTCACTGGGGCTTCTTTTATGCTTCAACTCCACGACGGTGACGTTGATTCGTTGGTAATTAACAATTCTTTTTATGTTAACTTGTTCTTTCGTTTTACTATCTAGCTTGAGACTTGTGTTTGTTAACAAAATATTCTTTATATTTCTTTTTTAGATTCTACCATGCAATATTCGCGAAGAATTCAACGAGTTAGTTGGCAGTAACGTGGATTTCAATGTTCACGGGACCACCTACATTCTTCGAGTGAAAAAAGAAAGAACGAAGACCTACTTTTGCGGGCAAGCATTGCAGGCTCTCATCGCCACGTACAATTTAAGCGGAGGTGATTACATTCACTTCTCTATGGAAGGACCGCAACCTCGCATCAAAATTGTGTATATGGGCGGGATTGCGAGCGAGGATGGCGGGAGTGAGGAGGAAACTGAGAACACCGAGGATATGGACACTGAGGATGATATGGACGAGGAGGACCCATGGAAACATGTGGTGGTTGTTCAAAGAGCGAATCTTAGCGAGTTTGAGAAGGACCGTGTCCTTCAGAAACTTGCCCAGATAGATAGCTACATCGGGTCCCCTTTCGTGCATCGCATCACCAACACTAACATCTCCAATGGACATGTCATGGTATGTTTCTTAACACTTTCTTATTCGTATAGTTGCTTATGTTCTTAACACTTTCTTATCCGGTATTTGACATTGTGCTTTTATTCTTTCTTGGAATTGTGTGTTGTAGAAAATACCTTTGGCGGTAGCGGACAGTGCTGGCATGGAGCATATGGGTACCATTGGAGTACGCCGTGGAGAATCAGGACCTGTCACCGTAGTTCCGATCACCAGGGATAACGCTGATGGTCGGGTCATCCTCAACTCTCAAGCATGGAGGCAGTTCCATTCCGCAAGAGGTGGTATGGAGGTTGGCCGAGCTATTCTGATCACCATGAGGGATAGTGACATCGCCAACTTGGACATGATGATGGTCATCGACTACATCCGCGCCCGCTAGATAGATTATGTGGTGATGATCGAAAATATGTAATATGGTTGTTTTCGAGACTAACTCCTGGATTTATTAGTAGTATATATGTTTGTTTTCTAGACTATGTAATATTTCTGCTATGAAAATTTATTCTATCAATTGCATACCTGTGTTTAAGCTATTGATATTCTTCTGTATTTTGTGTACTGACATTCTTCTGTATTTGAGCTGTATATACCTGTATAAATACGGTACTGCCTTTTTAAAAAATACAGCATAGAATAGCCGTGACGTACCTAAATTACTAGCCGTGGCGCACCTTCGGAGTTAGGCGTGACGCGCCACGCAATAGCCGCGGCGCACCGTGCCCGTGCGTCACAGGTATAAATAGGCGCGGCGCACCTGCTAGGTGCGTCACGGCTAAACCCATAGGCGCGGCGTGATAGCCGTGACGAGCCCTGGTGCGTCACGGATAAGAAAAATGGTGCGTCACGGGTAAGCTTTTCCCTAGTAGTGTCCCTTGAGCAATCTTGAGAGATGATGATTCATATGGTCTAGAGATCTCCTAGTCTAGGGGTAGTTTGGTGTGTTTCCTTTAGTAGCTGAAATCCTATTAGCACTCTCTAGGTTTTTGACTCGAGATGGGATAGGTAGTTCCTTTGGGAGCCATGGTTGAATCCGCCAGCAGCGGTACTATCGCTGTCACCAGCAGTACTACCGCTATGGCTGGAACCGCTGAAAGCAGCGGTACTACCGTGGCCCCCCAAGCGGTACTACCGCTCCCTGGAGTCTGAAAATCCCAAGAATCCTAGTTTGATTCCCTCTCGCAGATCTTTTCGATTGAATTTTCACTTATCTTGTGCTATCCACCTATTTGCTTTCTTAGGAGCATGTGCTAGTGGCTCAAAGGGTGGAGGTCGCAAGCGTGCGGCTAAGAGAGGCCGCAAGAACCCCGAGGAAGATGAATCCCCTGAGATTATACCTAAGGGGAATTTGACTAGGAGGCAGAGGTCTATCAATATGAAGTCTAAAGCAGCTCGTGACAAGGCCCTCCCCAGTATGTCAGATGAGCAGTTCAGAAGGGAAAGGAGGACCAATCCATACAATCATCCTAGGGAAGCTCGAGCAAATGTGTGTTTCTGGACTAGGTTCCAGGAGAGGATCTTCGATCAGGAGTATCCACTTAAAAAAATAAAGTGGTTACTCAATTCTCTATTAATGTTGCACACATGAGAGCTAAGATGGATTACTTTGGTGAAGCATTGGAGATGTGTGAAGAACTTGGGCTCCTGGACTTCATGGAAATCAATGAAGACTATGATGAGAACCTAGTGGGCCAGTTTTATGCCACGTTGTACTTTCACACGGATGAGAGGAAGATCACCTGGATGACTAAGGATTAGAAATTTTCTGTGTCCTGGTGTGAGTTTGCTGCTATACTGGGTTTGAAGGACTATGGAGAGACCCCTGATGCTGATTTTCACACCACCTTCCTCAGGCTTCCATATCCGGAGAAGCCCATGTCTCTCACTGAGCTTTATGATCTTTACATTCCTGGACGGGCTGTGGTTGGACAGTCCAAGCATCTGCCGCCTGTATATGATATTCTCCATAGGATCTTCCGGAACACATTGACTCCTCGAGTGGGAAATTTTGATCAGATCCATGGCTCACTTTTTGACTTGATGGTTTACTCTCACATGAACCGTGGTGATGGTCTGAGGCTTGATATCATGGATATCCTTTGGAATGAGATGTACAATTGTACCATGAGGAGGAGGATGCCAGTCTTTGCAGCCTTGGTCTATAAGCTCATCTACACTACTTGGCACAATGCCAAGCTTGCTGATGCTCTGTTGGACAATGATCAGGAGCTGACGACTCATGGTGTCAAGGACCTTCCCATCAAGAAGCATGCTACTCCTCTACTTGGTCCGGATGATCTTGGTCCGGACACCCATGGCTCGAGTGACTTAGACTTTGAGATGCATGGGAGGGCTCACAAGGATGGCTTTCGTAGCCGTATGTCTTCTACATTGAAGAAGATCTTCTGTCGCCAGGTTGACATGGAGGATCAGGCTTATCTTGCTCATGTCCGTAGCAAGAAGGAGAGGCAGCTGACACGAGACAGGTTTGCCCATCTGGGGGTGCCTTTTCGTGCTGGGTCAGAGGACAGGATCACAGTGTCCAGGGAGTGGAAGTCAAAGCAAGGCAATAAATGGATTGATCCCGAGCTTCTAGATGATGCCACTACTTCGCAGGAGACTTGGACTCGTGGTGATATTGACGAGGAAGTTGAAGATGTGGACTCGGAGGATGAGCGTCGTCTTCACAGCCCTGTTAGTGCCTCTAGCCCCGGCGAGTGACCTCCAAGGACGTTAGCATCGCCTCTTCCCTTTTTGGTGCCTTGATGCCAAAGGGGGGGGGGAGAGTTCTATTAGGATCGTTGCATTTGATTGGGTTTGTGTCTTGTCAAAACTTTGTGTCATTATTGTGTGCTTGTGTTGAACTATTTGGTGCGTTAAATTTGTGTGTTGGTACCATTTGGTGTTAAGGATTTGGTTTTATGGCTATTATCTTATTTTCATTAAGCAAGCATTCATTTCATTATATTATTTGTACTCTTTCTTGGGTTTAAAGAGTTAGGGGGAGCACACTCACTAAAAGAGACCAAGTTTTGCCTCATAAGCAAATTTTATTATGTATCACTCTCTCGAAGTGCTCTCTCCAAACTCGTTGTACCTCTCTTAGTTGTGTTGTCATCAATCTCCAAAAAGGGGTAGATTGAAAGTGCATTTGCATCTTTGATCTCTCTTAGGTTTTGGAGTTGATAACAACACCACTAAGCCTCTAACAGTGCGTCAAGTATTTCAGGTTAAGTCAACTAGATGCCAAAAAGGTGAGAAGAATTACAAGACAAAGCCAACAAGATTATCTTGATCTAGCGGTAGTACCGGGGAAAGCAGCGGTAGTACCGCTCTGCACAGGGAGTGGTAGTACCGCGCCCAGTACCGCCAGAAGTACCGCCAGGAGGAAATTGCGTACTGCCTCCAGCGGTACTGAGGCGGTAGTGGTTCGGTAGTACCGCTGGACCCTTTTTAATCTTGAGAAAATCCTTGCTCAGCGGTAGTACCGGTAAAGGCTGGCGGTAGCCTCCAGGAAGCGGTAGTACCACCCCCAGTACTGGCCCTTCTACCGATGGCTAGGTTTTTGCCCTTTGTATCCCATGGTACTAGAGCGGTAGTGGCTCGGTACTACCACCAGCCACTTCGAATTTATTCAAAGTGGGTGGCCAGCGGTAGTACCGTGGTGCACTCGCGGTAGTACCGCTGCTAGAGTACCACGGTACTTCAGTGGCAGTACCGCCTGCGCCCAGCGTCTGGGGCTCTCTAGTACCGCCCTGATACACAGGTAGCGGTAGTACCGCTGGCTCCAGCGGTAGTACCGCCAGGCACGAAAAGGGTCAAAACGGCTAGTTTTGGGATGGGGCTATAAATACCCCATCCCCTTCTTCTCCAAAGGGTTGCTCGTTCTAGCATTTAAGACAAGCATTTATTGAGCCTCCAAAAGCTAGATCTCTCCCAATCCCTCCACCCAAACTCGTTGATACTTGGAGGATTGAGGAAGAAGACCCGGATCTATATCTTCACCGACTCGTTCTTCATTTCCCCCTCTCTAGCTAGAGGGATCTAGCCTAGGGTTTCCTCTTGTGGAGAACCTAGGCATCTTGTTCTTGTTGGTCATTCAAGACGAGTTGGGAGCCCCCAATTTGGTTGTGGGTGTGTGTCCCAAGTTGTTTGTAAAGGACTCGATCCCTGCCTCAAAGGTGTTCAATAGTGGAAGGTGAACTAGGCCTTTGTGGCGGAGTTCATCGGAGAATAGGGTGAGGCCTTTGTGGCATTGAGTAGGCCTTCGTGGCGAGCTCACACCCCTCTAGCGAGACGTACTCCCTTAACAAGGAGGAACTCGGGAATACATCGTGTCTCCGTGTGCTTCACTTTGGTTACCTCGTTCCCTCACTCCCTTTACTTATCGCTTGCATTGTGTTTATCGTTATCCTTGTCATATAGGTAAATTCACCGTAGTTGCATTATCTCGAGAATTTACCTTTGTGTCAAGCCTAAATCAAAAGAAAAATTAAAATTGGTCGTAGCACCTATTCACCCCCCTCTAGGTGCCTATACTTTACTTTCACCGTCCTTCCCCCTTGGGAATCAGTCGGGTTCTTTCCAATCTATCTCAACTAATTCTTGAGGTTCTATTGGCGTGGTCGACCGGCCACGTGTGTTGAATTGGTTTTCGATAAAGTGAGTTCAGTTTTGTAGATTTTTCCGTGAAGGATCTCTCTCCTTCTGTGGATATCAAAGTGATGAGGAATATACACACTGCTTCCAATGTTAGCCCTTCTGTTAGCCCTACATCGACACCTAATGGTCCCATGACAATATTGATACTTCATAAACGTATCCTTAATTTCTGATGTTCCATGTTGTTTTCATGTTATTTCCTAAATGTTTGCTATACACTTTATGTCATTTTTATCCATTTACGGGAGTAACCTATTGAAAAGATGCCACAGAGCCAGTTTCCTGTTTTCTGTTGTTTTTAGTTTAAGAAAATTTGTTATGAAAATATTCTCGAAATTGGAAAATTCGAAACCCAGAATTCCTAGAATTCCCGAAGAGGCCCGGAGGGGTGCCACAGGGGGGCCAGACCATAGGACGGCGCGCACCGTGGCCGCGCCTGGGGGTGGTGTGGGCCCCTCGGGCGCCCACCGCCATCTCCCTTTCGCCTATTTATTCTCCCCGACATATCAACCCTAGAAATATACCACTTTTTCCCGAGAAATACCAGAGGCCGCCATCATCGCCATCCCGAGATCGGGAGGGTTCTGGAGCTCTCCCCGGCACCTTGCTGGGAGGGAAATTCATCACCGGAGGGGTCTACACCACCATGCCCTCCTTCGAAGTGATGCATGAGTAGTTCATCCCTGGACTACGGGTCCATAGTAGTAGCTAGATGGTTGTCTCCTCCACTTTATGCCTCATGTTAAAATCTCGTGAGCTGCTCTACCTGATCGAGTTCATCTTTATGTAATGCTACATGTTGTGTTTGCTAGGATCCGATGAATGTTGAATGCTATGTTTTCTGATTATCAATCTATCATGTTATCTTCATGCATATGTTATTTATGATGCTGCATGATCTCCGTTATTAGTAGATGCTCTGGCCAAGTATATGCTAGTAACTCCAAGAGGGAGTATTTATGCTCGATAGTGGGTTCATGTCTCCTTTGCATCTATGCTCGAGTGACAGAAACGTGACGAATGGAGGATGTGCTGTTGATATTAGGGAGAAAACAACGATGTTTATTTCGTTTACATTGTTTACATTACACACTTTTCTTAATGCGATTATCTGTTGCTTGCAACTTAATACCCAACATTTGTTCGAATGATATTTGGAGGGTGGATTATTAGTCATAGATGCAATTGGATGACGGTCTATGTATCTAGTTGTAATGCCCACATGAATCACACAGTAATTTTTATGTCTTGCATATGCACTACGGTGCAGCCTTCATTTCTGTAAATTGCCCAGCTATAATTTGTTCACCACACATGTTATTTATCTTTCGCGGAGAGACACCACTAATGAACTGTGGACCCCGGTTAATTTTCTCATACTCATAATATACACACTGCTTCCAATGTTTTCACACTGCTGCTACTGTTTTCATACTATTCTCATATTATTTTCCACACCATACATTTAACTCTTTGTGTTCAGCAAAACCGGTGAGATTGACAACCTCACTACTTCGTTGGGGAAAGTGATTTGATTGTGTTTTGTAGGTTCCACGTTGCTGCTGTACCGGTAGTGCGCCCAGCCATCTCAGCTGCATCAACCTTATGAAGTTACTCCTTCCTCCTACTAGTCGATTCAACCTTGGTTTCTTTCTGAGGGAAACTAGCTACTGTGATCTTCATACCTTCCTCTTGGGGTCTCCCAGCGAACTTGTGTTACACGCGCATCAAAGATCATGTGTAAAGGCGATACAGGATAAGGTGAACTTACCCCTCTCTCTCTATGCCTTCGGTGACTTGGTGAATGGTGCGCTACCTCATGGAAATACCCTATGCATGCTCATGTTTGATCCTTCATTGGAGCCCCAAGACGGTGGCCAAGAAGCTCAAGACCATGCCAAAGATGATGCAAAAAGATAGCAAGGAAGGCCAAGAAGATGGTCTCGAGGAAGAAAATAGAAGGTAGAAGGAGAAAATGCAAGGAAACTCGGCCTCCAGGCTGGGCTCCCCTGCATCCTAGGCCAGCAACCATACAGAGCGCCCCAGCGTACAGCCCGGCCTCGGGCCAGCCTCCATCTCGGCCTCCTAGCCCGTCCTAGGCCAACTTTTATGTATGCCATGCTGGCAACCCAACATAACGCTCCGGCCTCCAGGCCGGCTCCCATGCGTGAGAAAGAGGGAATATGCCCTTGTAAAGCCTACCTACCCCTTACCCCCTAGACTATAAATATACCCCTTGGTTTCAGATCTACGTTAGAGATGATATTTGGATGATTTTATCTCTGCTCTTGCACCCCTCTTGTGAGGCTACTCTTATGATTTGTATCTAGGACCGTATCAAGGCTACTCCACTTAATTTGTATTTGGCTCGTATCAAGGTTACATCCGGATACCCGTCCTTTCCCTTGGGAATTAGTAGGGGTCTTTCCAATCTATCTTAACTAATCCTTGAGGTTCTACTGGCGTGGTGGACCAGCAACGGGTGTTGAATTGGTTTTTGATAAGGTGAGTTTGGTTTGGTTGATTGTTCCGTAGGTAGCCGTTGCGGCTTAGTTGACGGGAAATCGAATCTCTCATTTCGCACTAGTTATCCTTCCCTTCGATTTCACCCTTTCGAGTTCTTCCGTCCTTCGTTCTTCCCCGTGGTCTTGGTTAGTTCGTGAAGATCGGCCACCCTAGAGGTTAACCCCTCCATCACAAAGTTGCCACAAAAACAAGCCAATCGAAAATAACAGTTCTAAGCATCTATTCTATCTACATTAAGCCACCCACCCTGGTAGAAGATAGTTAGAACGACCGCCATCGGCCGAGTACATCAGGGATCTATATGTCCTCGTTGCGCCGCAAGAAGAAGAAAGGACCAAATGTGAATCCAGTATAGAGCCTTGTTGACAACCTGCATGTAATGAATAGTTTGTTGTTTGTTAAAATCCACGTCATTGTGGCAATTCCAAATTTCCCAAATAAAATCGGACACGCCGATACATATACGCACTTTAGTTTTTTTACTTATTCCATTCAACCAATTGCGAAACATATTAGAAATACTAGTTGGGGGATAAATATTAAAAGTGAAGTGCAAAAATCTCCAAATGTATTGAAAAACATAACAAGATATAAAAAAGTGTTCAACGGGGCACATCCGCATAGCAAAAACACATTGTTTACATCATGTCCACCTCCGTATTATCAGGTTATCTTTTGCTAATAACACCTTGCGATGAAGAAATTACAAAAATATTTTAATCTTTAATTACATCTTCAGTTACCACAATTTTTTTTTGCAAAAATATGGTGTTACCATTAAGCAATTCATCATAATATGACTTAACTGAAAATTTCCTATCAACCGATAATTTCCATTTAAAAACATCTGGCTCTTGTGTCAAGGAGAGTCACATTAGTCTCTCAACCATGTGCAACAAGTGACATCTCATATCCCTTATAATTTTCCTTTTAAACTGAATATTAATTGGATTATTTGATAACACTTTCGCAACCGTAACATGTTTATGGTAGGAAATATTATATAATGAAGGATACATATGTGATAACTATTCACCCCCTAGCCATGTATCCCCCCAAAACTAAACTTGGTTACCATTCCCAACTACGAATGAACCAAGCTGAAAAAAAATATCTTGCTTCACTCTCATCATACACTTCCGAAACGGCGAATCTGTTGGTTTTACTTGAACTTGGGAAAACGTTATATCCCGTAAGTACTTACTGGAAAAAATATCTTGCCACATCCCCTTTTCATGTAACAATTTGAGCAACCACTTACTTAATAAACATTTGATTTTAATATCAAGAACCTCCAGGCCCCCTTGGTGTTTCGGCCTACAAACATTATTCCACCTAGTTAATCGATACTTTCTCTCTTGCTATCACTTTGCCAAAAGAAACGTGAACGCTAAAAATCCAGTCTTTTTTCAACCCCTTTATGTATTTCAAAGAAGGATATCAAGAACAATGATAAGCTTGGTAGGACTGAATTTATTAGTACGAGACAACCCCATATGATAAAATCTTTCCATCCCATGATCCCAATTTTCGCTCGAATCGATCCTCTACAGGCTTTCACTCCTTATTAAACAATCACCTATAGTGGATTGGAATATCTAGATATTTAAAAGGTATCAATCTCACACCCAAAAATATGACGATAGTCATCTTGGGCCTCAATGGCCTTGCCAAAACAGAATATTTTGCTTTTATGAAACTTTATTTTTAAGCCGACAAGTCTTAAAGTAAAAGCCAAAATGAGCTTCATATTAACAGCCTTGTTTGTATATTGTTCCAGAAAGAGAATTGTATCATCGACGTATTGTATAATACATACTCCACCTTCTAGAAGATGTGCTACCAATCCTCCCACTTGTCCATGCTCCTTTGCACGTGCAATAAGGATAGCCAATAGATTCACGACAAGGTTAAAAAGAATGCGTGACATAGGATATCTCTGTCTCAACCCTTCGACTGTTTGAAAATAATGACCATATCGGTCATTCACTCGAATCCCTACACTTCCTCCTTGAAAAAATCTAGTTATCCATTCACACCATTGAGGCTTAAATCCTTTCATGCGTAGAAATTGCTGCAGAAAGCCCCAATTAACCTTGTCATACGCCTTTTCGAAATCTATCTTAAACAAAATCTACCACTTCTTCCAAAATCTTTCTACCAGGCATGAGCATAGTTGGACTTGGACGAATGACTCTATCCGCAATGGAAGTTATCCTATTAGTTCCAACTTTCATGAAAATTTTAAAGCTCACATATAACGCAGTTTGAGTTGGCCTATATTGTTCAATTCGGCTGGCATGTTCTTTCTTAGGAGGTAACGTGATAATTCCAAAGTTTAACTTAAAGAGAGGCAGATCACCGTTATTCAATTGGTCGAACATTGCCATCAAATCTCTTTTAATGATTGTCCATAAGGTTTGATAAAACTCTTCCTACACCCGTCCGTACTTGGTGCTTTATTATGCTTCATTTGGTTAATAACTTCTAACACACATCCTACTCAGTAAAAGGAGCCGTTAATATTGTATTCTTTTCTGGAGAAATCTGACGCATATCATTCGTCATATCCTCCATTAAAGAAACGTTATTCGAAGCCCATGCTCCAAATAAATTCTTATAATAGTCCGAAATAAACACTTCGAGGTTTTCCTCACCCACAATGGTTTCCTCATCTTGTTCTAGTTGGAATATTATTTATTCCTATACTTCCCATTTGCAATTAAGTGAGTGTTTTTTTTTATTATTTCTGCCTCCTGAATATATTTTAATTTAGCCTGCTGCGCCCTACTTGGACTCCTCATCTCGTCCTAGTTTAGCTAGATATTCATTGGTCTCCTTCTTTGCGGCCCGCTCGGCCACGGTAAGAGGGATTGTTTCTGCTCTTATGTCTAGTTGATCAATAAGGTAGGTTAGTTTCTATTTTAACTTTTTGTATTCTCCACTTTGATTTTTTAGCCTAGACCCGCAAGAGCTGGCATACTTATTTTGCCATTGTTCTACTCGTGAATTTCCAATGTGAATAGACATCCATTATTTCTGAATCATCTCGTAAAAGCCTTCCCGGTGCATCAAAGAGAGTTCAAACAAAAAATGACACTTATTTCATTAGTGGGCCTGATTTCTGGAGTCTAAAATAAGAGGAGTATCATTAGGTTCTGAACGAGCCAAAGCATGAACTGATATAAGTGGAAATTTTTGCTCCCATTCAATGCTTGCACGAAACCGATCCAACTTTTCGTATATTGGTGTTTCACTCCTACTAGCCAAAGTATACCGACATCCATATATGCATTTTAAATCTAAACTATCAATAATCGTATCAAAAATAGATGGTCAACGCGCATTAAAGTTGTCATTATTCTTTTCTTCTTGGCGCCTTATTATATTGAAATCACCTCCAACCACAACCTTCGAGGTGTCACAAACCCGCTCCTGGATCCACAACCGATAGTATTTGATCTTGGCGAACTCCACTGTCCTGCTGGAGAGAGCACCTGGGGAGTGACCGCACGTGCACTCTCCCTCTGATCCCATACGCAGCCGTACCTAGACCGTCGGATGTGAGCGAGGCCGAACTGTACTGCAGTGTCGTGCCGCTCTCAGTAGCAAAGACCGGCAAAAGGGGCTGTCAGCAGTTCTCATAGGCAAACTTTGCCCAGCAGCAACCTGCTCGACCGCGCCACCCGCCAGCACAGTAGCACCCGTGAGACCGAACAGTCCGAGCCAAATGGAAGCCCGACATCCATCGTAAAATAAGTGAAGTCCCCAGCAGTACTCCGCCTCCTCAGCCTACAAAATGCAATTTGAAGGCACCATCGCTTCCGACTCAAGCAAAGTTATTTGGAAGACTTGGGCCCCCCCTCCCCACAAAATGCAAGATGTTTGCATGGCTTGTGATGCAAAATAGAATTTGGACTTCGGACCGACTCGAACGAACACTACGGGAAACAGCACAGACGCCGAGGGCCGCCAGAGACGCCGACGGCCAAATGTCGGCCCCCTCGGCGTAGGGGGGTCGACAGGATTGGCTCGCGGCGTGCCCCTCGGCGTCTGTACGCCCCTCGGCGTATGCAATCTACCCCGAGGGCCACCGTCGGCGTAGAGGACCCCCTCGGCGTACGTGACGCTCCGTTACGGCGTACGCGCGCGGCCGTTACGTGCTGGCCTACGCCGAGGGGGTGCCGTCGGCGTTTATTTCTTTTTTTTTTTTCCTCCCCACGCGTTACTTGCTGTGTATACACGCGTTGCGTGCTTTTTTAAAAAAACTTCAATAGTATGATTGTGTTGCGTTGCGTGCTTTTTTTTCCTCCCCACGCGTTACGTGCCGTCGGCTTAGGTAGTTTTTCTTTTTTCTTTTGCTCGATCGCGATATTCTTGCAAGTCATTGCTCTGATATTCTGTTCAGGAACCACTTTTATCATGAATTTTTTTACTGCAAGTTAATATGATTGTGTCATCGACTCATTATCAACATACTCATCGCCGTCCAAAGATTGCACTCCGGGGTGTGACCCGCTTCACCGACGTCCGTTTCTCCCTCGTGAGTTTACATGCGCTTATAGGGTTAAACTCCCTTATCGGACGAAACGTCGGGAATCTTCCGAAGAGTTGGGTTCTACCAACTTGTTTTATGTTCCTATGGGCTACCCTAACACAAACAAGCAGCTGGTTCCACAATGCTACCCCCTTTCGACGCCGTTACCGCGTGTATCCGTATAAGTCCGGTATTTCTCCTGCGGGTCTAGGTTTTCACCGGAGGGGGGCTACGGAGCGTCCGGAACCTTTCACAAGCTAGAGGGTGCCATACCATGTTATTATATGTGTGTTGTGGTCTTTGGATGGCAAAGATTGCACTCCGGGGTGTGACCCGCTTCACCGACGTCCGTTTCTCCCTCGTGAGTTTACATGCGCTTATAGGGTTAAACTCCCTTATCGGACGAAACGTCGGGAATCTTCCGAAGAGTTGGGTTCTACCAACTTGTTTTATGTTCCTATGGGCTACCCTAACACAAACAAGCAGCTGGTTCCACAATGCTACCCCCTTTCGACGCCGTTACCGCGTGTATCCGTATAAGTCCGGTATTTCTCCTGCGGGTCTAGGTTTTCACCGGAGGGGGGCTACGGAGCGTCCGGAACCTTTCACAAGCTAGAGGGTGCCATACCATGTTATTATATGTGTGTTGTGGTCTTTGGATGGCAAAGATTGCACTCCGGGGTGTGACCCGCTTCACCGACGTCCGTTTCTCCCTCGTGAGTTTACATGCGCTTATAGGGTTAAACTCCCTTATCGGACGAAACGTCGGGAATCTTCCGAAGAGTTGGGTTCTACCAACTTGTTTTATGTTCCTATGGGCTACCCTAACACAAACAAGCAGCTGGTTCCACAATGCTACCCCCTTTCGACGCCGTTACCGCGTGTATCCGTATAAGTCCGGTATTTCTCCTGCGGGTCTAGGTTTTCACCGGAGGGGGGCTACGGAGCGTCCGGAACCTTTCACAAGCTAGAGGGTGCCATACCATGTTATTATATGTGTGTTGTGGTCTTTGGATGGCAAAGATTGCACTCCGGGGTGTGACCCGCTTCACCGACGTCCGTTTCTCCCTCGTGAGTTTACATGCGCTTATAGGGTTAAACTCCCTTATCGGACGAAACGTCGGGAATCTTCCGAAGAGTTGGGTTCTACCAACTTGTTTTATGTTCCTATGGGCTACCCTAACACAAACAAGCAGCTGGTTCCACAATGCTACCCCCTTTCGACGCCGTTACCGCGTGTATCCGTATAAGTCCGGTATTTCTCCTGCGGGTCTAGGTTTTCACCGGAGGGGGGCTACGGAGCGTCCGGAACCTTTCACAAGCTAGAGGGTGCCATACCATGTTATTATATGTGTGTTGTGGTCTTTGGATGGCAAAGATTGCACTCCGGGGTGTGACCCGCTTCACCGACGTCCGTTTCTCCCTCGTGAGTTTACATGCGCTTATAGGGTTAAACTCCCTTATCGGACGAAACGTCGGGAATCTTCCGAAGAGTTGGGTTCTACCAACTTGTTTTATGTTCCTATGGGCTACCCTAACACAAACAAGCAGCTGGTTCCACAATGCTACCCCCTTTCGACGCCGTTACCGCGTGTATCCGTATAAGTCCGGTATTTCTCCTGCGGGTCTAGGTTTTCACCGGAGGGGGGCTACGGAGCGTCCGGAACCTTTCACAAGCTAGAGGGTGCCATACCATGTTATTATATGTGTGTTGTGGTCTTTGGATGGCAAAGATTGCACTCCGGGGTGTGACCCGCTTCACCGACGTCCGTTTCTCCCTCGTGAGTTTACATGCGCTTATAGGGTTAAACTCCCTTATCGGACGAAACGTCGGGAATCTTCCGAAGAGTTGGGTTCTACCAACTTGTTTTATGTTCCTATGGGCTACCCTAACACAAACAAGCAGCTGGTTCCACAATGCTACCCCCTTTCGACGCCGTTACCGCGTGTATCCGTATAAGTCCGGTATTTCTCCTGCGGGTCTAGGTTTTCACCGGAGGGGGGCTACGGAGCGTCCGGAACCTTTCACAAGCTAGAGGGTGCCATACCATGTTATTATATGTGTGTTGTGGTCTTTGGATGGCAAAGATTGCACTCCGGGGTGTGACCCGCTTCACCGACGTCCGTTTCTCCCTCGTGAGTTTACATGCGCTTATAGGGTTAAACTCCCTTATCGGACGAAACGTCGGGAATCTTCCGAAGAGTTGGGTTCTACCAACTTGTTTTATGTTCCTATGGGCTACCCTAACACAAACAAGCAGCTGGTTCCACAATGCTACCCCCTTTCGACGCCGTTACCGCGTGTATCCGTATAAGTCCGGTATTTCTCCTGCGGGTCTAGGTTTTCACCGGAGGGGGGCTACGGAGCGTCCGGAACCTTTCACAAGCTAGAGGGTGCCATACCATGTTATTATATGTGTGTTGTGGTCTTTGGATGGCAAAGATTGCACTCCGGGGTGTGACCCGCTTCACCGACGTCCGTTTCTCCCTCGTGAGTTTACATGCGCTTATAGGGTTAAACTCCCTTATCGGACGAAACGTCGGGAATCTTCCGAAGAGTTGGGTTCTACCAACTTGTTTTATGTTCCTATGGGCTACCCTAACACAAACAAGCAGCTGGTTCCACAATGCTACCCCCTTTCGACGCCGTTACCGCGTGTATCCGTATAAGTCCGGTATTTCTCCTGCGGGTCTAGGTTTTCACCGGAGGGGGGCTACGGAGCGTCCGGAACCTTTCACAAGCTAGAGGGTGCCATACCATGTTATTATATGTGTGTTGTGGTCTTTGGATGGCAAAGATTGCACTCCGGGGTGTGACCCGCTTCACCGACGTCCGTTTCTCCCTCGTGAGTTTACATGCGCTTATAGGGTTAAACTCCCTTATCGGACGAAACGTCGGGAATCTTCCGAAGAGTTGGGTTCTACCAACTTGTTTTATGTTCCTATGGGCTACCCTAACACAAACAAGCAGCTGGTTCCACAATGCTACCCCCTTTCGACGCCGTTACCGCGTGTATCCGTATAAGTCCGGTATTTCTCCTGCGGGTCTAGGTTTTCACCGGAGGGGGGCTACGGAGCGTCCGGAACCTTTCACAAGCTAGAGGGTGCCATACCATGTTATTATATGTGTGTTGTGGTCTTTGGATGGCAAAGATTGCACTCCGGGGTGTGACCCGCTTCACCGACGTCCGTTTCTCCCTCGTGAGTTTACATGCGCTTATAGGGTTAAACTCCCTTATCGGACGAAACGTCGGGAATCTTCCGAAGAGTTGGGTTCTACCAACTTGTTTTATGTTCCTATGGGCTACCCTAACACAAACAAGCAGCTGGTTCCACAATGCTACCCCCTTTCGACGCCGTTACCGCGTGTATCCGTATAAGTCCGGTATTTCTCCTGCGGGTCTAGGTTTTCACCGGAGGGGGGCTACGGAGCGTCCGGAACCTTTCACAAGCTAGAGGGTGCCATACCATGTTATTATATGTGTGTTGTGGTCTTTGGATGGCAAAGATTGCACTCCGGGGTGTGACCCGCTTCACCGACGTCCGTTTCTCCCTCGTGAGTTTACATGCGCTTATAGGGTTAAACTCCCTTATCGGACGAAACGTCGGGAATCTTCCGAAGAGTTGGGTTCTACCAACTTGTTTTATGTTCCTATGGGCTACCCTAACACAAACAAGCAGCTGGTTCCACAATGCTACCCCCTTTCGACGCCGTTACCGCGTGTATCCGTATAAGTCCGGTATTTCTCCTGCGGGTCTAGGTTTTCACCGGAGGGGGGCTACGGAGCGTCCGGAACCTTTCACAAGCTAGAGGGTGCCATACCATGTTATTATATGTGTGTTGTGGTCTTTGGATGGCAAAGATTGCACTCCGGGGTGTGACCCGCTTCACCGACGTCCGTTTCTCCCTCGTGAGTTTACATGCGCTTATAGGGTTAAACTCCCTTATCGGACGAAACGTCGGGAATCTTCCGAAGAGTTGGGTTCTACCAACTTGTTTTATGTTCCTATGGGCTACCCTAACACAAACAAGCAGCTGGTTCCACAATGCTACCCCCTTTCGACGCCGTTACCGCGTGTATCCGTATAAGTCCGGTATTTCTCCTGCGGGTCTAGGTTTTCACCGGAGGGGGGCTACGGAGCGTCCGGAACCTTTCACAAGCTAGAGGGTGCCATACCATGTTATTATATGTGTGTTGTGGTCTTTGGATGGCAAAGATTGCACTCCGGGGTGTGACCCGCTTCACCGACGTCCGTTTCTCCCTCGTGAGTTTACATGCGCTTATAGGGTTAAACTCCCTTATCGGACGAAACGTCGGGAATCTTCCGAAGAGTTGGGTTCTACCAACTTGTTTTATGTTCCTATGGGCTACCCTAACACAAACAAGCAGCTGGTTCCACAATGCTACCCCCTTTCGACGCCGTTACCGCGTGTATCCGTATAAGTCCGGTATTTCTCCTGCGGGTCTAGGTTTTCACCGGAGGGGGGCTACGGAGCGTCCGGAACCTTTCACAAGCTAGAGGGTGCCATACCATGTTATTATATGTGTGTTGTGGTCTTTGGATGGCAAAGATTGCACTCCGGGGTGTGACCCGCTTCACCGACGTCCGTTTCTCCCTCGTGAGTTTACATGCGCTTATAGGGTTAAACTCCCTTATCGGACGAAACGTCGGGAATCTTCCGAAGAGTTGGGTTCTACCAACTTGTTTTATGTTCCTATGGGCTACCCTAACACAAACAAGCAGCTGGTTCCACAATGCTACCCCCTTTCGACGCCGTTACCGCGTGTATCCGTATAAGTCCGGTATTTCTCCTGCGGGTCTAGGTTTTCACCGGAGGGGGGCTACGGAGCGTCCGGAACCTTTCACAAGCTAGAGGGTGCCATACCATGTTATTATATGTGTGTTGTGGTCTTTGGATGGCAAAGATTGCACTCCGGGGTGTGACCCGCTTCACCGACGTCCGTTTCTCCCTCGTGAGTTTACATGCGCTTATAGGGTTAAACTCCCTTATCGGACGAAACGTCGGGAATCTTCCGAAGAGTTGGGTTCTACCAACTTGTTTTATGTTCCTATGGGCTACCCTAACACAAACAAGCAGCTGGTTCCACAATGCTACCCCCTTTCGACGCCGTTACCGCGTGTATCCGTATAAGTCCGGTATTTCTCCTGCGGGTCTAGGTTTTCACCGGAGGGGGGCTACGGAGCGTCCGGAACCTTTCACAAGCTAGAGGGTGCCATACCATGTTATTATATGTGTGTTGTGGTCTTTGGATGGCAAAGATTGCACTCCGGGGTGTGACCCGCTTCACCGACGTCCGTTTCTCCCTCGTGAGTTTACATGCGCTTATAGGGTTAAACTCCCTTATCGGACGAAACGTCGGGAATCTTCCGAAGAGTTGGGTTCTACCAACTTGTTTTATGTTCCTATGGGCTACCCTAACACAAACAAGCAGCTGGTTCCACAATGCTACCCCCTTTCGACGCCGTTACCGCGTGTATCCGTATAAGTCCGGTATTTCTCCTGCGGGTCTAGGTTTTCACCGGAGGGGGGCTACGGAGCGTCCGGAACCTTTCACAAGCTAGAGGGTGCCATACCATGTTATTATATGTGTGTTGTGGTCTTTGGATGGCAAAGATTGCACTCCGGGGTGTGACCCGCTTCACCGACGTCCGTTTCTCCCTCGTGAGTTTACATGCGCTTATAGGGTTAAACTCCCTTATCGGACGAAACGTCGGGAATCTTCCGAAGAGTTGGGTTCTACCAACTTGTTTTATGTTCCTATGGGCTACCCTAACACAAACAAGCAGCTGGTTCCACAATGCTACCCCCTTTCGACGCCGTTACCGCGTGTATCCGTATAAGTCCGGTATTTCTCCTGCGGGTCTAGGTTTTCACCGGAGGGGGGCTACGGAGCGTCCGGAACCTTTCACAAGCTAGAGGGTGCCATACCATGTTATTATATGTGTGTTGTGGTCTTTGGATGGCAAAGATTGCACTCCGGGGTGTGACCCGCTTCACCGACGTCCGTTTCTCCCTCGTGAGTTTACATGCGCTTATAGGGTTAAACTCCCTTATCGGACGAAACGTCGGGAATCTTCCGAAGAGTTGGGTTCTACCAACTTGTTTTATGTTCCTATGGGCTACCCTAACACAAACAAGCAGCTGGTTCCACAATGCTACCCCCTTTCGACGCCGTTACCGCGTGTATCCGTATAAGTCCGGTATTTCTCCTGCGGGTCTAGGTTTTCACCGGAGGGGGGCTACGGAGCGTCCGGAACCTTTCACAAGCTAGAGGGTGCCATACCATGTTATTATATGTGTGTTGTGGTCTTTGGATGGCAAAGATTGCACTCCGGGGTGTGACCCGCTTCACCGACGTCCGTTTCTCCCTCGTGAGTTTACATGCGCTTATAGGGTTAAACTCCCTTATCGGACGAAACGTCGGGAATCTTCCGAAGAGTTGGGTTCTACCAACTTGTTTTATGTTCCTATGGGCTACCCTAACACAAACAAGCAGCTGGTTCCACAATGCTACCCCCTTTCGACGCCGTTACCGCGTGTATCCGTATAAGTCCGGTATTTCTCCTGCGGGTCTAGGTTTTCACCGGAGGGGGGCTACGGAGCGTCCGGAACCTTTCACAAGCTAGAGGGTGCCATACCATGTTATTATATGTGTGTTGTGGTCTTTGGATGGCAAAGATTGCACTCCGGGGTGTGACCCGCTTCACCGACGTCCGTTTCTCCCTCGTGAGTTTACATGCGCTTATAGGGTTAAACTCCCTTATCGGACGAAACGTCGGGAATCTTCCGAAGAGTTGGGTTCTACCAACTTGTTTTATGTTCCTATGGGCTACCCTAACACAAACAAGCAGCTGGTTCCACAATGCTACCCCCTTTCGACGCCGTTACCGCGTGTATCCGTATAAGTCCGGTATTTCTCCTGCGGGTCTAGGTTTTCACCGGAGGGGGGCTACGGAGCGTCCGGAACCTTTCACAAGCTAGAGGGTGGCATGCCATGTTATTATATGTGTGTTGTGGTCTTTGGATGGCAAATATTGCACTCCGGGGTGTGACCCGCTTCACCGACGTCCGTTTCTCCCTCGTGAGTTTACATGCGCTTATAGGGTGAAAGTCCCTTATCGGACGAAACGTCGGGAATCTTCCGAAGAGTTGGGTTCTACCAACTTGTTTTATGTTCCTATGGGCTACCCTAACACAAACAAGCAGCTGGTTCCACAATGCTACCCCCTTTCGACGCCGTTACCGCGTGTATCCGTATAAGTCCGGTATTTCTCCTGCGGGTCTAGGTTTTCACCGGAGGGGGGCTACGGAGCGTCCGGAACCTTTCACAAGCTAGAGGGTGCCATACCATGTTATTATATGTGTGTTGTGGTCTTTGGATGGCAAAGATTGCACTCCGGGGTGTGACCCGCTTCACCGACGTCCGTTTCTCCCTCGTGAGTTTACATGCGCTTATAGGGTTAAACTCCCTTATCGGACGAAACGTCGGGAATCTTCCGAAGAGTTGGGTTCTACCAACTTGTTTTATGTTCCTATGGGCTACCCTAACACAAACAAGCAGCTGGTTCCACAATGCTACCCCCTTTCGACGCCGTTACCGCGTGTATCCGTATAAGTCCGGTATTTCTCCTGCGGGTCTAGGTTTTCACCGGAGGGGGGCTACGGAGCGTCCGGAACCTTTCACAAGCTAGAGGGTGCCATACCATGTTATTATATGTGTGTTGTGGTCTTTGGATGGCAAAGATTGCACTCCGGGGTGTGACCCGCTTCACCGACGTCCGTTTCTCCCTCGTGAGTTTACATGCGCTTATAGGGTTAAACTCCCTTATCGGACGAAACGTCGGGAATCTTCCGAAGAGTTGGGTTCTACCAACTTGTTTTATGTTCCTATGGGCTACCCTAACACAAACAAGCAGCTGGTTCCACAATGCTACCCCCTTTCGACGCCGTTACCGCGTGTATCCGTATAAGTCCGGTATTTCTCCTGCGGGTCTAGGTTTTCACCGGAGGGGGGCTACGGAGCGTCCGGAACCTTTCACAAGCTAGAGGGTGCCATACCATGTTATTATATGTGTGTTGTGGTCTTTGGATGGCAAAGATTGCACTCCGGGGTGTGACCCGCTTCACCGACGTCCGTTTCTCCCTCGTGAGTTTACATGCGCTTATAGGGTTAAACTCCCTTATCGGACGAAACGTCGGGAATCTTCCGAAGAGTTGGGTTCTACCAACTTGTTTTATGTTCCTATGGGCTACCCTAACACAAACAAGCAGCTGGTTCCACAATGCTACCCCCTTTCGACGCCGTTACCGCGTGTATCCGTATAAGTCCGGTATTTCTCCTGCGGGTCTAGGTTTTCACCGGAGGGGGGCTACGGAGCGTCCGGAACCTTTCACAAGCTAGAGGGTGCCATACCATGTTATTATATGTGTGTTGTGGTCTTTGGATGGCAAAGATTGCACTCCGGGGTGTGACCCGCTTCACCGACGTCCGTTTCTCCCTCGTGAGTTTACATGCGCTTATAGGGTTAAACTCCCTTATCGGACGAAACGTCGGGAATCTTCCGAAGAGTTGGGTTCTACCAACTTGTTTTATGTTCCTATGGGCTACCCTAACACAAACAAGCAGCTGGTTCCACAATGCTACCCCCTTTCGACGCCGTTACCGCGTGTATCCGTATAAGTCCGGTATTTCTCCTGCGGGTCTAGGTTTTCACCGGAGGGGGGCTACGGAGCGTCCGGAACCTTTCACAAGCTAGAGGGTGCCATACCATGTTATTATATGTGTGTTGTGGTCTTTGGATGGCAAAGATTGCACTCCGGGGTGTGACCCGCTTCACCGACGTCCGTTTCTCCCTCGTGAGTTTACATGCGCTTATAGGGTTAAACTCCCTTATCGGACGAAACGTCGGGAATCTTCCGAAGAGTTGGGTTCTACCAACTTGTTTTATGTTCCTATGGGCTACCCTAACACAAACAAGCAGCTGGTTCCACAATGCTACCCCCTTTCGACGCCGTTACCGCGTGTATCCGTATAAGTCCGGTATTTCTCCTGCGGGTCTAGGTTTTCACCGGAGGGGGGCTACGGAGCGTCCGGAACCTTTCACAAGCTAGAGGGTGCCATACCATGTTATTATATGTGTGTTGTGGTCTTTGGATGGCAAAGATTGCACTCCGGGGTGTGACCCGCTTCACCGACGTCCGTTTCTCCCTCGTGAGTTTACATGCGCTTATAGGGTTAAACTCCCTTATCGGACGAAACGTCGGGAATCTTCCGAAGAGTTGGGTTCTACCAACTTGTTTTATGTTCCTATGGGCTACCCTAACACAAACAAGCAGCTGGTTCCACAATGCTACCCCCTTTCGACGCCGTTACCGCGTGTATCCGTATAAGTCCGGTATTTCTCCTGCGGGTCTAGGTTTTCACCGGAGGGGGGCTACGGAGCGTCCGGAACCTTTCACAAGCTAGAGGGTGCCATACCATGTTATTATATGTGTGTTGTGGTCTTTGGATGGCAAAGATTGCACTCCGGGGTGTGACCCGCTTCACCGACGTCCGTTTCTCCCTCGTGAGTTTACATGCGCTTATAGGGTTAAACTCCCTTATCGGACGAAACGTCGGGAATCTTCCGAAGAGTTGGGTTCTACCAACTTGTTTTATGTTCCTATGGGCTACCCTAACACAAACAAGCAGCTGGTTCCACAATGCTACCCCCTTTCGACGCCGTTACCGCGTGTATCCGTATAAGTCCGGTATTTCTCCTGCGGGTCTAGGTTTTCACCGGAGGGGGGCTACGGAGCGTCCGGAACCTTTCACAAGCTAGAGGGTGGCATGCCATGTTATTATATGTGTGTTGTGGTCTTTGGATGGCAAATATTGCACTCCGGGGTGTGACCCGCTTCACCGACGTCCGTTTCTCCCTCGTGAGTTTACATGCGCTTATAGGGTTAAACTCCCTTATCGGACGAAACGTCGGGAATCTTCCGAAGAGTTGGGTTCTACCAACTTGTTTTATGTTCCTATGGGCTACCCTAACACAAACAAGCAGCTGGTTCCACAATGCTACCCCCTTTCGACGCCGTTACCGCGTGTATCCGTATAAGTCCGGTATTTCTCCTGCGGGTCTAGGTTTTCACCGGAGGGGGGCTACGGAGCGTCCGGAACCTTTCACAAGCTAGAGGGTGCCATACCATGTTATTATATGTGTGTTGTGGTCTTTGGATGGCAAAGATTGCACTCCGGGGTGTGACCCGCTTCACCGACGTCCGTTTCTCCCTCGTGAGTTTACATGCGCTTATAGGGTTAAACTCCCTTATCGGACGAAACGTCGGGAATCTTCCGAAGAGTTGGGTTCTACCAACTTGTTTTATGTTCCTATGGGCTACCCTAACACAAACAAGCAGCTGGTTCCACAATGCTACCCCCTTTCGACGCCGTTACCGCGTGTATCCGTATAAGTCCGGTATTTCTCCTGCGGGTCTAGGTTTTCACCGGAGGGGGGCTACGGAGCGTCCGGAACCTTTCACAAGCTAGAGGGTGCCATACCATGTTATTATATGTGTGTTGTGGTCTTTGGATGGCAAAGATTGCACTCCGGGGTGTGACCCGCTTCACCGACGTCCGTTTCTCCCTCGTGAGTTTACATGCGCTTATAGGGTTAAACTCCCTTATCGGACGAAACGTCGGGAATCTTCCGAAGAGTTGGGTTCTACCAACTTGTTTTATGTTCCTATGGGCTACCCTAACACAAACAAGCAGCTGGTTCCACAATGCTACCCCCTTTCGACGCCGTTACCGCGTGTATCCGTATAAGTCCGGTATTTCTCCTGCGGGTCTAGGTTTTCACCGGAGGGGGGCTACGGAGCGTCCGGAACCCAGTGATAGGGTCTGTGATATCTCCCTAATCTACTGGTGGAATTATTTGTGGTGGATTATTAAGTGCTTGCTGTTATTACTAGAGCTGAGTAGCTCGAGCTGAAACAGGGGCTTGCCTCTGAGTGTGCTATGTGCGTGCTTCCCTGCGGCTAGGATCTCTTGCCTGCTCTGGTGGTTGTCTTATCCGGGCAGTTACAATTGTTTTCACCTGCCAGTTGTATTTCCTCGGATCTGCTTATGATGCTGGTCCGAGGCTAAGCTTTATTTGATCAGATACTACACAAGTTTGCTGAACCCAGTGATGAGTTTAGCAGTGCATCTCACTGCTTATCTGAGGGTACTAATTCCCCACTCACCCCTCTGTTTGATTCTTTGTTTATTTTGCAGGTTCAGAAGATGACTATAAGATTAGATTATCAAGTTTGAAATAGTTTAGGGAATTAATCTTGTATTACTTCCTTTGTAATAAATCTTTGTAATATTCTGTTTTAAGAAATATTGTAATGACTTTGTAACATTGTGATTAATCAATAAACTTTAATCTTTTATTTTTCTAATTCTCTATTTAACTAGAATTGTATAATAATTATCATTACTTAAATGTTATTATATGCTTGTAGAGATGGTAGTATTTTTTACCCTAGAAAAAAAAAAAAAAAAATCCACCTAAGCCGACGGCATGCCGTCGGCGTATCTATCCACCACCTAAGCCGACGGCATGCCGTCGGCGTATGTACGCAGTTTTTTTTTTTTTTCGCGGACCCTATCCGCTAACTCACGCACGCACGCACACCACACACACACACCACACAAACGCACGCACGCACCCTGCCCCCGACCCGTCGCCGCCACCGCCGCCGGGCTCACCTCGCGCCGCCGCCACCGCGCTGCCTCTCCCGTCCCCGCCCCCGCCCGCCCCCGCCGCCGGCCCCGCTCCTCTCCCGCCCCCGGCCCCGCTCCCCTCCCGCCCCCGCCCCCTCCGTCCCCGTCCCTCCCCTCCGGCCATCCCGCCCCGCTTCCCTCCCCTCCGGCGACCCACTCCCCTCCCGCCGGCTCCCCTACGCTCTCCGGCCGCCGGCCCCGCTCCCCTCCCGCCCCTGCCCCCGCCCCGTCCGCCTCCCCCGTCCGCCTCCCCCGTCCGCTGTTAGTAGCTAGGTTAGTAGCTAGGTAATTTTTTGTAGTTAGTATCTAGGTTATTTTTTTGTGTGCTGTTAGTAGCTAGGTAATTTTTTGCAGTTAGTATCTAGGTTATTTTTTTGTGTGCTGTTAGTAGCTAGGTAATTTTTTTTTTGTGTGCTGTTAGTAGCTAGGATGTGTGTACTGTTAGTAGCTAGATTAGAAAATTAGTTAATTAGGTAGTGTTGTTAGTAGGTTAGAAAGTTAGTAGAAATTAGGTGTATTGTTAGAAATTATAGATTTTAATTTGTAGGATGTGTGTACTGTTAGTAGCTAGATTAGAAAATTAGTTAATTAGGTAGTGTTGTTAGTAGGTTAGAAAGTTAGTAGAAATTAGGTGTACTGTTAGAAATTATAGATTTTAATTTTTTTAATTCGCATATTATCTGCTACAGGGTAGGTGCCGCCACGACACGCCATCGATCCCGACCCCGCCGCCGCTGCTGTCTGGAGCCGCCATGACACGCCGTTGATCCTCGACCCCGCCACACCATCGATCCTCGACCCCATCACGCCGTTGTTCGACTACGTCCTCTACCGCCGCGGGTGAGCTAGAACTCTGTCTTCTCCCTCGCATTTTTTTTGTCGCGTCACCTAGGTGTCATTTCCCGTCCGCAAGCGTTACGAAGATAAATATGCAATAGTGGTAGGCATATTTTGAACCGTAACGCTTGCGGCATTTACGGGACAGTCGGCGGATGCGTAGTTGGGTACGTTTTCCATGTTCTGCTCCGGTCTGGGTCAGGATTTCGGTAGCGCTTCCCCGTTGTTCTCCTTATGCACATTCTCTCGGCTTTTTGCCGAGACGTGTATCGGGAGAGCAGCGGGGAGGTGCTGCCGAAATTCTGGCTCGGACCGGGGTAGAGCATGGAAAACGTACTCAATCTACGGATCCGGCGGCTGCTAGGACCCTTGACCTATTAGATATGTAGGTTTTGCCGCTAGGAAATAAAAATATCATGCATTTAATTTCATGCTATTATTTGAGATGATTACAGCAGATTATTTGACCTGTCTCGAATACAATATGTGTTGTTTGCCTCGCAATACAGCAGATTATGGCTGATAATGGTTGGATGTTCACTGGCCGAAAAGATGCGATGGAAAGAACAGATGAGTGGGTATGGAAGACTAATTTCTTAGTGAGGGAGTTAGGGCGTGGTTCAAAGTCGGGCATCCGTCCAGGTTGCCCTTGCGCTCGATGCAAGCTGCGTCTTCGTAAGGGAAAGCAAGATATGACTAAACACCTATGGTCTTATGGGTATTGGGCGGAGTACACCACGACGATCGACTTTGCTGAGTACGAACGTGAAAATGGTAGGGTGATGCGGCAGCGGATCAATGGCATTGAGGATGATGGGATAAGAAACTTCCTAGAAGATCTCCGTGATGCCGACATACCAGATTCGCCACCTTCACGGGAGGAACCATCCGAACCGAGTGAACCACAGGAACCGGAGCCAACCGCACAGTCCTATTTTCGTATGATGTCCTCGGGTCAGAGGCCTCTGTACGATGGTGCAAAAATTTGTCAGCTCGATGCCATCTCCCAAGCCCTAGCCGAAAAGCTGAAGCACGGCAATACCCGTTCATGCTTTGAATCTCATCTGCAAACATATGGTAACATGCTTCCTGAAGGACATTGTTTGCCTAAAAGCATGTACGAAACAAAGAAAATCCTGCGAGAGCTGAACATGGATTATGAGAAGATAGATTGCTGTCCTAAAGGCTGCGTTTTGTTTCGGCAACAGTTTGCGGAAGACAAGTACTGTATCAAGTGTGGGGCCTCTAGGTATCATGAGGTAAATGGACGTGATGGTCAGAAGAGGCAGACAAAAGTCCCCATGAAGATTCTTCGTTACCTCCCGTTCATAAAAAGAATCCAGCGGCTTTACATGAATAAGGAGTCTGCCACCCAGATGACCTGGCACAAGAATGGGAAGAGATACGAGGACGAGCACGGACGGATAAAGATGGGACATCCATCAGATGGTATGGCATGGAAGAATTTCGATGCAAAATACCCTGAGCAGGCAGCCGAGGCTCGGAACGTCCGAATTGCGATAGCAACCGATGGTTTCAATCCGTATGGTATGTCGACTGCCTCGTACAGCTGCTGGCCCGTGTTTGTTATTCCGCTCAACCTCCCTCCCGGAGTCCTAATGCAAAGGAAGACCATATTCCTGTCATTGATCATTCCAGGGCCTGAATACCCTGGAAAGAATTTGAGTGTCTATTTGCAGCCGCTTGTGGATGATCTAAACCACTCTTGGCACCACGGTACCTTCACATACGACCATGCATCGAAGAGGAACTTTTTGATGAAAGTTTGGTTCCAGTATTCCATGCACGACATGCCGGGGTACGCCCTATTCTGCGGATGGTGTACAGCTGGTAAGTGGCCATGCCCAGTGTGCAGGAACCGGCTTGAGTTTCTTTGGCTAAGCGCGGGTAAGAAGTATTCCGCGTTTGACACGCATCGAAAGTTTCTCAAAAGAAGACATCGGTTTAGAGATGACGAAAAGAACTTTAAGAAGGGCAGAGTTGAGCGTGTAGAGGCAGAGATACCAACTTTCGATGGTGCAGTTGTTGATGCCGAGCTAAGTGCTCTCGTGCTTGCTCAGGGAAATGGCCCACGATATTCGGGATATGGTGTGGACCACAACTGGACTCACGTGGCAAGCATTACGCAACTCCCATATTACAAGGACCTCGATCTTCCCCATAACATCGATGTGATGCACACCGAGAAGAATGTCGGAGAGTCTCTGTTTCACACTGTCCTGAACATTCCTGAGAAGTCAAAGGACAATGTGAAGGCTAGAGTCGATGTTCAGAAGCTCTGTGATAGGGAGAGATTACACATGCAGGAACCTGAGGGCCGTCGAAAAAACTGGTTCAAGCCGCATGCCTTCTACTGCCTTAATAGTATCCAGAAGAAAGAGGCGTTCATGTGGCTCAAATACGTCGTGATGTTCCCTGATGGGTATTGTTCAAATATAAGTAGGGGAGTCAATCTTTCAACGGGAAAAGTCAACGGGCTCAAGAGTCACGACTATCATATATGGATTGAGCGGCTGATGCCGGTGATGGTTCGAGGGTATCTCCCCGAACGTGTCTGGCGTGTGCTCGCGGAGTTGAGCCATTTCTTCCGCACGCTTTGTGCTAAGCAGATATGTCCCCTGATGATTAAGAAGCTGCATGAGCTAGTGCCGGAGTTGCTATGCAACTTAGAGATGATATTTCCGCCTGGCTTCTTTACTCCGATGGCACATCTTGTTGTGCATCTCGCGAACGAGGCACTATTGGGTGGACCGGTGCAATTTCGTTGGCAGTTTTGTATTGAGAGAGAGTTTAAGTATATTCGAACCAAGTGTGGAAACAAAAATAAGATTGAAGCATGCATAGCTGAGGCAACTGTCCTCCTGGAGATGGCAGACGCCAGGCTAACCTACTTTCCCGATGATGTTCCCACTATGCATAACCAGGCCTCTCGGTACAATGTTGATGAGCCCAAGCAAGACCCCAAGCTCCTCCTCTTCCAGTTTCCCGGTGGCAAGGCCGGTGGCGCAAAGAAGTATAACTTGACCTTCGAAGAGCAGGAGTGCATAATGCTCTATGTGCTTCAAAACATGAAAGAAGTGACCCGCGACGAGCAAAATGAGGCGGGCAGTTTCCTTAGGTAAAATGGTGAACAAAGTATCTTTTCAACTAGTATCTTGGTTTTGGTCTAATACGTATTTTGTCCTTTTAGTCAATTCACCGATGAAATGTGGCCGGGAACTGTGGACCCCGATGAAGCCGAGCTGGACACTCTTATGAAAGAGGGTGCCCCCGGAAAGAAAAATTTCACGGCTTGGTTTAGGGAAAAGGTAAACTCTAACCTGTCCGTCATACCTTGCAATCCGTGTCTTGTCCATCTTATTACACGTAACTAATGCACAGAACAATTTGTACCAAACTTGTAGGGAGGTGATCCCACTATTGTGATGTCGGATGAGTTGAGATGTGTCTCCCAAGGTTGTAATCGTAAAGTTGAGATGTATGAGAAGTATGACGTGAATGGGTTTCGCTTCCATACAGAGTCTCACCAGAACAGTCGGCCCAATGCAAAAACTATAAATACCGGGGTCTTCACCAAAGGAGCCGGAGAGTTTGATTACTATGGGAGGTTACAAAACGTATACGAGGTGACGTACAATAATACGAACATAGAACTCAAGCTCGTCGTGTTCAGATGCCACTGGTTTGACCCAACGGAGCATGGACTGAGAAAAACCCCTTCCATTGGGTTAGTTGAAGTTAAGCCTTCAACCACCTATAGCCGATCCGATGTCTTTGTTGTGGCTCACCAAGCGAAGCAGGTTTATTATTTGCCCTACCCATGCAAGAAAGATGGACTCAATGGATGGGAAGTCGTGTTCCATGTATCACCACATGGTAAGCTACCCATGCCCTCGGACGATGATTACAACAACATCGACCCTAAAACATATGAGGGGATTTTCTACCAAGAGCAAGAGAGCTTTGGGGACTTTGGCATACAAGATCTTGTGGACCTCGAGAACGAATCACAAACAGGCGGTGAGGCAGTGATGGATCTAAAGGACATAGATATGCTCAACAAGTTTCATTCGGACATTGCCAGTGATGAGCCTCCACCGTGCGATGAGCATCCACCGTACTACTCACGTGATAGTGATTCTGATAGTGACAATGAGAACACAAGATTTAACTATGAGAGTGATGGTGAGGGTCTTTTATGTTTATGCTTAGTATTTAATTTCTCTCATGTAGTTAGCTTAATACTTATTTTCCTTGCATTCTTTATTATGCTTACTATATATTTTTGAACATGCTTATTAATTGTTTACCCTTTGTCAATGCAGGTGATTGAGCAATATGAGCGGCAAGGAATCCTCGGCCACCTTGAGCAAGTCGCAGCGCCGGCGGTTTGCGAACCCGCGTTACACTCAGGAGGGGGGTGAGAGAGGAGGTGCACGGCGAGGTGGAGGGGTAGCTTCTGATGCACTTCCCCAGAGGGGACGCCGAGGTGGAGGCCGAGGTGGAGGACGAGCTGGAGGACGACTAGGTGGACGGGCACGAGTGGAGGAGTCTCCTGAGGCCGAGGCGGAGGAGCAGTCTCGAGACGAGGAGGTGGAGGCCGAGGTGGAGGCCGAGGTGGAGGCCGAGGTGGAGGCCGAGGTGGAGGACGAGGATTCTGGAGAGGAGAACCCCGAGGCTCCGAAGAAGCTAAAGTTACGTGGGGAATCCGGGGTACCTGATGAGTCACAGGAACCTGCACCGGAGGCGAGAACCCTCATTAAGGGCAACGGCAAAAGGTAAATGACTACCCATTTTGAACACGGTAATTTCATGTTGACGTGTATTAATGTTTCATTATTGTGCAGCACTTGGATTTATCCACCGGGGATCAAGCGTACTCCTAACAGCCTGGTTGGATCTCTGCTTAGGAAGTATTGGCCGGGCTATTACTCTCCCGTCCCCGGTGGCGAGAGGGTTCTAGCCAACAGTTGGCCCGACTATCAGGCCGCCCCTTGGGTTGGCTACGAGTCAGCTGCTGACGCTGTTATCACCAGGTTTTGGGTAAGACAAACTCTTCAAATTTCTTTTCATAGTTGATAGTTGATGACTCCACCATGCTACCTCATGACTCTCACAATTACTTTTATGCCTAATTTACAGAGATTCTTTAGGGTGCTTCCGGAGGATCAGGAGAAGGCGGACCAGACTTTGCAGGGGGCTTGTAAGAAATTGGTGCCGCAACAGTTCTATAATCAAAAGAATACGTCCATGAACTTATTCAGTTCTGAGAAGTTGGGCAAGAGGGCGCCGAAGCACGAGAATGTGGAGAATCCACCTAACATGACCCTGGATGATTACATGTTGGTAAGTAAATTGTCAAAAAGTTCATATGTTGCTGCTAAGGTGCATTTGCAATTTCTGTGCTTCAAATGAGTATCGATTTTTCAGGTTCGACCCTCGTGGACCTTAGGTAGGGAAGACGCATGGGAAGCGGTGGCGACAAAGTGGCTCGGGCAAGACGCCGAGTTCAAAGCCGTGAGCGACCGAAACAAGGCAAACCGTGGCCACGTCGGGACACACCGTGCGGGTGCCTGCGGCCTTGCCAACTTCAAGGAAAAGATGGTATACATGGAACAACCTGCATCTATTTCGTGTTGTTTTCCTACTTGATGAACATAACATTTCCTCTTGTGTTTCTACTTGATACGCAGGCGCAATCTACTGGAGCGTTTGTTTCGGACGTGAAAGCATGGGAAACAATAAAGCTTAAGAAGCCCGATCCATCCAAGCCTCCTCCCGAGGTTCCCGAGTACTACGGCAACGCAAAGGACAAGTTGGATTTGTACTGCTCGGCTTTCCAGACTTTCCATCCGCATGTGGAAAACCCTTTGGAGCACGAGACCGATATGAGAGCGTTGGTCGTGGCGGGAGGTGGCAGGGAGCATGGGCGTTACTTCCTAGCTGATACGGTGACCCCGCACATGCCTGAGTTGAGCTTGACGCGTGTCAAGTCTACCCTCACCGCCGATGACCCAAAGGTCACGCGTCATCGCCGGCCTTCCCGAGCTGACCACGATGTAAGTTGTCTCAATTTCATCCTATTTTCGACATTCGTTCCTGAGGTGACTGTTCACGAGATTCAATTTTCTTGGGATTGTAGCCTGCTTTCGAGGCGGCCTACGCAGCCGCTTTTGCGGAGTATGAGACGGCGTATAACGAGTGGCTGCAGGTCTCACAGGCATACGCCGAGTATAGAGAGATGCTCGATAATGTAAGTTACAACCTGTTGTTTCTATAAAATATTACAAGTCTCATTTTCCGTGGTTTGAACCTTCATATCTACAACGCCTAACATCTACCCTATCTTGCAGGCGACCCGCATGTTTCTTATCACTGGTGAGAGGCCGACGTCGCTACCAGAGGCACCACCGATCCCGGGGCCGGCGCCACGGGCCCCGTCGAAGGATATGTTCGCTGTTGCATACTACTCATCGACTCCGGTAAGTAATTTGGCAAACTAGTTGTGATCGATATCATGTGCATTCTAACTTGCTAACTTTTGCTCACACATGCATGTAGGGCTCGGGATGCTCCACGCATCGACCCTTTGGTCGTCCTGATGCCTCGCCCACGGGTTCCCGAGAGATCACAGCCTCGCCGAGTTCGTCTCGTCAGACCACACCGGTTCATGGCGGTGCCGATGGTCGTGCCTCGCCGAGTTCCGGGGTTGGTTCGACGGCGGCTACCCAGCGCCAGGCGTCGCCGATTTTCACGAGGTCGGAGATGGGTACCTCGAGCGACGAGGCCGTGTAGCTAGGAGATGGTTGTGCTTGTAAGCACGGTTGAGTAGTGTCGTTGGATCATGTATGCACGATGGTTGGATGATTATGTATGCACGGTTGGATCTTGCTTTTGTGATGTTTGGATTGATATGTACTATTTTGTGTGAAGTCTATGATGTTTCTGTGATGAGATTTAAAATGTACAGCTTTTATAATGTGAATTGATATGGTACAGCAAGAAATAACAGCAACAAATCAAAAAAACAGCTAAATTGCCAGGGGATACGCCGAGGGGAACCCCGTCGGGGTAGGCCTGTGGCCCAGCCCAGGAAGGGGGCTACGCCGAGGGGGAGGCCGTCGGGGCAGGCCTGTGCCCAGTCCAGCTCGCCCCAGACGCCGAGGGGGAGGCCGTCGGCGTACGCAGCTGCGCTGCGTCAGCTGCCGCCACGTGCCCCAGACGCCGAGGGGGTGGCCGTCGGCGTACGCAGCTGCGCAGCGCCAGCTGCCGCCACGTGCCCCAGACGCCGAGGGGCGTGGCCGTCGGCGTAGCGGGGACGTAACGGATCCGTCCTGGCCGTCTGTGGGGCCCACCAAACGTATACGCCGAGGGGAACCTATACGCCGACGGCCAGAAGGGCTTCGCCGACGGACTTGTACGCCGAGGGGGCTACGCCGAGGGTGGCCGTCGGCGTATGGATACGCCGAGGGGGAACGTGTAGACGCCGACGGCTTCCGGCCGTCGGCGTACCGTCGCATTCCTGTAGTGGAAGGGGTTGGCAAAATTGTGGAAATTGTCCCCTTTGTAATCAAACTCAAGAGTTGGCGGGCCATCTCATCTTCCAATGCCGCTTCTCAACTAGGATTTCGTCGGCTATCCTTTCTTGGTGTGGCTTCATGGATATATCCCCGGCAAGTTGGTCCAATGAGTCCAATGTTAAATCTTGGTGGTTGAATCTTGTCTCCAAGAAGGATCGAGCGCGAAAGGCCATTGCCTCTCTAATAATTCAAGTCTCGTGGGAAATTTGGAAGGAGCGTAATGCAAGAATCTTTCGCCATGTTGCCTCCCCTACAAATGTGGTCATCTCCAAGATAAAAGATGAGGCTAGGTTGTGGAAATTAGCCGGTGCCACTCATTTGGGAAATGTAATTTTGGGAGATTAGGCTTTTGAAAAGTCCTAGGGCTTGTCCTAGGCATTAAAACCAACCCTCTAAACTCTCTTTCTTATTTAATGAAAATGGCAAATCTTTTGCCTATTGTTTCAAAAACATATCCTAGGAAGCCACAATTTCAAACGCTACCGGTCTAGCCCAGGCTACAAGTCATCTCAATTCTAAAAGTCACTAACGTCAGCGACAGTCAACTGAAGAGCTGAGCAGTGACCAAGGCAAGGAAATAACCGCTAAGTGTTTCCTAGGAAACTACTATCCGAGTCTTGAGATGTATGCACTCCTGACATCTCAAGCCTTCCGTAATGGTGGTATCTTAGCGCGGTATCATAGGCAATATGCTGATGTGGCACCATATTTAATGAAGAAAGAGATTGGGGTTGTATCTTATATAAGCTACGGCTCTAGCACGGTATCATAGGCAAAAAATGTTGTTAGCCCAATCACATATAAGGATAAGGCCAAAATCATTTAATACAAGTATGCTTAGA
Source organism: Alopecurus myosuroides (assembly GCA_028641055.1). Classification (NCBI taxonomy): domain Eukaryota; kingdom Viridiplantae; phylum Streptophyta; class Magnoliopsida; order Poales; family Poaceae; genus Alopecurus; species Alopecurus myosuroides. The sequence continues at coordinate 384,434,965 of CM054060.1, forward strand.
TACACCTCTTAAGAAACAATGCATTAGGGATGTTGTCTCTTATAATTCTCCATCACCTAGGATGCCGCGCTAAGATACAATGCATTACGGAAGGCCTCACAATCCCGGGGGGGTGGCATATATGTGCCTCTATCGTCCATCTCAATGCTGTCGTTTCTCCCAAGTGCCATAAAAGATAGAATGTATAGTTTCTACGGAACAAGGAGCAACATTCAAGCATTAAGAATAAGCTAGGAGTCTCGCAGGTGGAGCTACTAAAATTAGTGTATAACTGAACTGCGTATATATGTGTGGACGTGCGTTGAAGGACCCTCAACTTGGGTGCCTCCACCGCGGGCAATTAATCTTCATAAACTGATGTGTTGGATGCATTAATTCAAATCTGCCTTACAAAAAGGACCTAAGCCATCAATGTTGGACAAATCAGCTCGCTACCTTAGCATCAGAATGTACGCTCCCAAAAACGCATGATTAATTGTGCTTGTGTGATCGATGGGCCATTGGTGCAACACAAGAATACGCTCACGTGATTTTACTTCAAACTCAGCGTCTTAAAATGTATAAATTGTTTATAAAACATAAATAACAATATTTTCCCATAATTTTAAATTTTATGTTCCGGTAAAAATTATTTATTTTCATATCCTAAATAAAAATACAAAATATTACAAAAATATTGTAGAATAATTAGACCGTGGAAACTTTGTTTTTCTTCTTACCTGAGATTGCAGATTATCTACTCCACAACATAAAATTTCTAATGGATGGTTTGATTTTGTTGCTCATCACTTTACTTTTAGATTATGTATCAAACCTCTTTTTTTTAACATATATGATTTGTGCTTGTTTGATCGATGGGCCATTGGTGCAACCACTAGTGGAAAACGGGGCATTAGCCCCGGTTGGTCAGGGCCTAATGCCCCGGCTGCCCAATCGGGTTCCTCAAACCCGGGCTAAAGGCCCCCCTTATGCCCCGGTTGTTTTACCAGCCGGTGTAAAAGGCGCGCCCCACGTGGTCTCTGCACCGCGAGCAGGCCGGCCCCCTTTACCCCGGCTGGTAACACCGACCGGGCCAAAAGTTATTTTTTTTAATAGCTGTTTTCGTGTCCTTTGAGCTAGATTAGAAATTCTATATATTATTATATGTTTTTCTGTTCTCTGCACTAAACATTTATATTAAGAAATATAAAAAATTATTGCACAAAAACATAGATGAAAACGAACAATAACATAAATATATATTCTGCCACGAATACAAATATTGTTCGACACAATGACATAATTAAACATAGTTCGACATAGCTAGACATAGTACGAAAAGCGACATAAGTATGTAAGCATAGATCGACATAAACATATATATACTACACATCGGCGTCAGCATCAGTCTTGCCCTTGCCCTCGGCGTCGGAGCCAGCCTTGCTCGGGCTAGACTCGCCGGAGTCAGACTCGGAGTCGGAGCTACTCTCAGACGAGCTATCCTGGCAGCAAAGGGGGCGGACTAAGGTGTCGTCGAAGATCTTCACCTCCAGCACGTGGGCCTCCTCGTCGTTGTAGTACCTTAATGTGAGCATGTTGCCCACATTTAGCTTGTGCATGCGCGTGAACTGCCCCCACCCATAGCGCAGGTAGACGTCATCGCCACGTCGCTGCAGGACAATGCACACGAGCCCGTTGTCACAATCCTCCAACCAGAGGGTGAAAATAGGGCCCGCCCCTGCGCCCGAGGAGGATCGCCGATATCTTCTCCGGAAGACGGAGCCTGTTCTCCTCTGGCTGGAGCAGGTGGACGTAGAACTCCGGTAGCCGGAGACCGTCCTCCTCCTCCACCGCAGCCTCCTCCTCCGCCGCAGCCTCCTCCGGCTCCTCCTCCTCCTCCTCCTCCTCCTCTGCAGCAACAGCGCCGCGCCGTTTACGGCGTGTTGACCCCTTGGCACCGCTCTTTGCCCCCCTTGCTGCGCTTGATGCCCCCCGTGCTCCGCGTCCGCGTCCATGTCCGCGAGTAGGAGGCGTCGCTTCCTCCTCCTTAATGACTATGGCGCCACCACAACGTGCATTCTATGCATGCGATCCATTTGTACGCGATCCACGTGGACGTCCAGGTCGACGTCCACCACGTACAGGGGTTTCTTCGACGCTGACGACGCCGCGCCCACCGCCGGTTGCACGCGAACCACGGGGACGTCTCGCCATGGCTAAAAAATAGCAAATAGCATCAATTTCATCAGTTCACAACAATTGCATATAATCTAATAAAAATATAGCTAATAGCATCAATTTCATCAAAATTGCTATAGATAACAGCTAATGGTACTACTATCTAAACAAGTCCGAAAAAAGAGTAACGATATGTTCTAGATCCTCATTTCAATTATAAATGCAACATTGATGAAATATTTAAACGTATGATAATACACACCAAGAGTTACATAGCTCAGGTTCCTTTTATTTAACCCTAATACATCACGATGTAATAATATCACTTATACATATTGATGAAACATCTCTCAAACTAATGAACTCCGACCGGGTCCTAAGCCGCGGGGTGCTGAGTCGCGGGTGCTACGGGCCCATAGGTAAAGAACCCTCACAGGGTCATAGCTCTGCTGCCATACTCCCTATCGATCAAGTAAATGTAGCGACGGACGGGCTCGTCCTCCTCCCTGATACGCTGTTGTACCACCTCCTCAGGGGCCGGCTCTCTCCGCACCGAGCGTGGCCCACGCGATGGCCACCAAAGAATATCCGGGTCGACCACGTCACCCGGATTTCTCACCAAGCCGCATGCCCCGGTACTAAGGACCTCCCAGTGCCAGCCCGACGGGGCCCAGTCCCGGACATCGCCCGGCGGGTCCAACAGAGACATCGTCGCCAAGGAAAATAAACTAAAAACACATGCATATGATATATGTACTAAGTAAATATTCCTAATTAAGTAAAAATTCAGTAAGAAAAACATCCACTAATTAGAAATTCATCTAATGGTACTAAGAAAAACTTAATTCACTTCTAAACTAAACATTCACTAAGAACAAAATAGCTAAGTCCAAAAGCTAAATTTTTTCTAAGTCTCCAATACCTAAATTTTTTCTAAGTCTCCAAAACCTAAATTTTTTCTAAGTGTTCAAGACCTAAATACCTAATACCTAATACTAATCTAACACTAAATACTAAATCTTACACTAATCAAACACAAATACTAATCTAAGACTAATACCAAATCTAACACTAAATCTAACACTAATCTAATACTTAATCTACCACAAACTTAATCTAACGCTAATCTAAGTAATACTAAATGTAACACTAATTAATCTAACACTAATACTAATTAATCTAACAGTAACGACTAACATGCAGTGAGGAGGATGGGCGCGAAGACAATCTCACCTGAGGAGTACGACACGGCGGCGAGGAGGAGGGCGCCGCGGACGTACGGGAGGCGTGGGGGACGGGCGGCGCGAGGACGGCACACGGTGTACAGGCGCGAGGACGAGCGGCGTCGAGGAGCGGCGGCGGCGAGGATCACCGGCGTCGATATCGGGCAGCCGCACGGCGTCGCTCTGGATTTCGGCGCCGGGGACTTAGCGAAAACTGCAAAACTGATCTGTGTTGCCCCGGGCGGTTGCTCTGCCCGGTGTTATATAGGCGGGAGCCTTTTGCCCCGGTTGGTAACACGAACCGGGGCAAAAGGGTGGGAAGTGGGCCTTCGCTTGCCCGCCCACCTCCCCCCCTTTTGCCCCGGTTGGTAACACGAACCAGGGCAAAAGGCCCAAAATTTCATTTTTTTTCTGTCGCCAATTTTTTCGTTTCGAACATTTCAAATACTATTTAAAACACGTTTTCAAATACACTTGAAATGGTTTAGAATTTGGAGAAACTTTCAATATGAAAAGTGTTTAAAATTGTGTAAACATTTCAAATACATTTTCTGTTTTATAAAATAATTATTCCAACTATTTAAACTAGTAACAATTTTTAAATTTTAAACATTTAAAAAAAACCTATTTTATGAATGGTTTACAATTTGGAGAAACTTTGTATACGAAAAGTGTTTAAAATTGCGTAAACATTTCAAATACATTTTCCGTTTTATAAAATAATAATTCTAACTATTTAAACTAGTACCAATGTTTGAAAATTCAAACATTACAAAAAAAAACTAGTTTATGACTGGTTTAATCTGCAATGTTTGATGCATTATTACAAAATAGTCTAGCAATATTACATAAACCATGAAGGTTTAATACGTTATCACCAACTATGGCCACCATTGTTTACTTCTCTGTCGTAGCCATGGAGCATCTTCCTTATTTAACGTGATGCTTGGGTCAATTTTCACTCTAAAGGGCGGAATTTCTTCAAATTTATCATAATCTTCTGACATGTCTGTCCTGTCCTCCACTCCCACAATGTTTCTTTTCCCTGAAAGAACTATGTGCCGCTTCGGATCACCGCATAATGTACTAGAATTCTTATTTTTGCTTTTCCTCGGTTGAGTAGACATGTCTTTCACATAGAAAATTTGAGCCACATCTTTGGCTAGGACGAATGGTTCGCTTCTGTACCTTTACTCCTGTCATCTTGACCAATTGGCACCGAAATAGAGGGACATTAAAATTAGGTCCACAGTCAAGTTCCCATATATCCTCTATGTAACCATAATATGTGTCATTTGTCCCATTGTATCCGGTTGCATCGAAACAGATGCCACTATTCTAGTTGGTGCTCTTTTTATCTTGTGCGGTCGTGTAAAATGTGTTCCCATTTATCTCGTACCCTTGGAAAGTCAGTATAGTCGAACAGTGTTGTTATTCATGAGTTCTGCCTGCAACCAGGCGCCGAAACTATCGATGTGTTCATCATTAATCGAGGATTCAGACAGCCCCGGGTTTTTGGACCGTATAATATTCTTGTGTTCCTGGATATAAGGAGCCACCAATGTGGACATTTGTAGAACTGTGTAGTGTGCTTTAGTGAAAGAATGTCCGTCCATAAATATCTTTGCTTTCCTTCCTAGCGTGCCTTTTCCACTCATTCTTCCCTCATGCCGCGATTCGGGAACACCAATCGACTTAAGCTTTGGAAGAAAGTCAACACAGAACTCAATTACCTCCTCTATTCCATAACCCTTGGAGATCCTTCCTTCTCGCCTAGCACGGTTGTGAACATATTTCTTTAAGACTCCCATGAACCTCTCAAAGGGGAACATATTGGGTAGAAACACAGGACCGAGAATGGTAGTCTCTTTGACTAGGTGGACTAGGAGGTGTGTCATAATATTGAAGAACGATGGTGGGTACACCAACTCGAAGCTGACAAGACATTGGACCACATCTGTCTGTAACGCTGATAGACTTTCTGGATTGATTACCTTCTGAGAAATTGCATTGAGGAATGCGCATAACTTCACAATGGGTAGTCGAATATTTTCTGGTAGAATCCCCCTTAATGCAATCGGAAGCAATTGTGTCATCAACACGTGGCAGTCATAAGACATCAGGTTTTGGAATATATCCTCCAAAGTGAGTGGCATGAGGAGAAGAGAGGGCTGGCGGCGTATATATATAGTGGGGGAGGGGGGGTCATTTGCCTCGGTCGGTGGCTCCAACCGGGGCAAATGAGCCCCCACCACGCGCCCTGTTCGCCCCGGCCCCACCTCTCCAGTCTTTTGCACCGGGTGGTGGCCGAGCCGGAGCGAAAGGGGTGGTCGCGGGTGAGCAAAAGCACCGTTTTCCACTAGTGAACACAAGACTACGCTCACGTGATTTTACTTCAAACTAGCGCAGTGGCGCGTGCACATGCGCGGGCAGCGTCTTAAAATGTATAAATAGTTTATAAAATATAAATAACAATATTTTCCCATAAATTTAAATTTTAAGTTCTGGTAAAAATTATTTATTTTCATATCCTAAATAAAAATACAACAACATTACAAAAATATTCTAGAATAATTAGACTATGGAAACTTTTTTCTTCTTCATAACTGAGATTGCAGGTTATCTACAACATAAAATTTCTAATGGATGGTTGCTCTTCTATTGCATTACCGAAACTGGTAGAAAGCACCGGTACTTATACTACTACGAGGTACTACTAGAATGATTACCTAGAGTGTGAACAAATGACAAAGAGTCAAGCCACCCTACTCTTCCTCTATCCTGATTCCTCTATCATGACTAGAGGCATCCACTTATTCTACTTATCCTGTCAGGTGCTTGAGTAGCAGCCGTAGAAACTTGACTTTGGTGGCTAACCTTCAAACCCCATGCATGGAATATTATCACTTACGTGCATGTGTGCGTGTTGCTGCTTGTAATGTATGAGTATAGAAACCAAGTTTGCTTAGGCTAACAATAACTTGGAGCATACCTCTTTCTCATGACCAACTGTGGCAACCCGCCGGCAGTAAAAGCAGGACCATATCGTCTAGATGAGATCAGTCGAGAGAGCTCTAGGGTAGTTTAAGGAAAGCTAGCAGAGATAGAACTAAGGGAGAAGGGAAAGATGTGATCTTCCCCGGGAAGGATCTGCTCTGCTTCGTCTTTCTCCGGAGTCTGCCGCCAGGCTACTTAAGAACCACCTTATAATCTCGCCACTACGGCCATGAATACAAGAGATGAATGACCTAGTGATGTTAGCCTCCAGACGGCTTGAACTTGGGTAAAACCTTTATGTTGTGCTTGTACTTGCGACATCCACAAAGCTGATTAATTAATCTCCTAGCGCCCCTTTCCAAACCTAAAAGAGGGGCACCTTGTACTCCCGATGCTCGTGATGTGGACACGACACAAGCTGATATCAAAACAATATTATCACATTTATTATACTTCATTTAATTGCATTATCAGCGTCTAGGCCATACAACTCGTCGTGGCTAAGGTCAAGTTGTCGCATGTTAGGCGCTTGCAGGTATAATTGTATTGACTTTGTGGACATGGTCAAATGCATGAACCAGCAAACGCCCATTGATGTGAGAGCTTGTACTATTAGAGGGGCAATGTTCAGTACGGATTCTTATAGTAGTACTGTTCGGGGAGTCCATAAGTAATCTCCTATGGATATCTACTTGCCGAGATATTTTTTTGAACTTATTTTTAAAGAGAAATCTAAGTTGTACGAGCCAGACACAAACTTCATGTTCGACGCAGTACTCATACTGAAGCTTATGAGCAAGAATTGTAGTTTATTAGTATCAAACTACGGCGCAACCCAGTAACATGCGTAAAGCGTACACAACCTGAAAAATGCGTTGCGGTGAGGAGGCTAGTATGGACATATCCTAAGAAACTCCAATATGAACTGCTGCCTTGTTAGGCTCGGCTGGATGTACGTAGTGTCCAGGCTAGAAGTCAACAGCGTCAGCGAAGAGTCGACCGAAGCGTTCAGCGGTGACGTCGGCCATCAAAAGACTTCTAATTGGTTCTAATGAACGTGCTATCTGAGTCCATATGTGTATGTACTCCTGAGACCTCACAAGCCCGCGGGCTGGCACCAGTGTGCCTCTATCGATCGTACACCTCAGCGATGCACATCTCCTTATGCATCGTGCCCAAATGCCATATGGGATATATAATGAATATTTTCTATGGAACAAGCAGGAGCAAAATTGAATATTTTGGGAGTAAGGTACTCCGGCTGTGGATCAAGTGAAAATAGTTGATAACTGAGTTGCGTGTATATATATGTGTGTATATGTGCTGGCTCAACTGGAGGCAATTATTCTTCATAACCTTATGGGCTGGATGCTTTAAAAGCTTCCTAAAAAATGGACCTAAGACATCAATGTTGGAAGAAGCAGCCTGGGGCTCGCCACATCAATCCTTCGCTGCCATATGTTCATATCCACATGTAGCATCAGCATGTATGTATCTCTGGCGCGAAATGGAGTACCACACAAGCAGTGTACGTTACAACAACAGTTGATTAATTGTGCGTGCGTGATCCATGGGCATTGGTGCAACACAAGAATGCTTTCACCTGATTTTAGTTCAAATTACGGAAGTCCCATGTGAATTTTTGTAACTAACTTTACCTTTAACATGGATAATGCAAAATTTTCTCTAAAGTTATGAGAATTGAAGACAATGTTGTGAAATGTATCATTATCATTTAGCAAAGTAAAATAAGCGTAACCTTATTTCTTGGATTTACAGTTTCAGCTGATTAGTGTTTTTTTTTTTGACAGTAGCTGATTAGTGTTTCCGCATGCTGCAAGTCTCATATTTCTAGTATATTAATATACATTATAATAATCATATATGACGAATAGCATGATATTATACATTGAAAACCATGATGGACGATTAAACATAGCTCCTATGACAACAACGTAGTTCTAGGTGGACTACTCACTTATCATCAGAGTAGCGTTTCAACAATCTTCGCGAATTTAGACAGGGGAAATGGAGCATCCGAAAATGCAATATATTTAATATTTGCAGTTTTTCACATGTGTGGAAATGTATGAAATTTTCAATAATCATGGGAGGGCTCTCGCCAGGGAGTCATGGGAGGGTAGGGGAGTCTGCTGGCGCAAGGTTTTGTCCTGGGATGCACTGTGGTGGTGGATTGAGAAAAAGGTGGGTGATCACTCCTTTTCCATTGGTTGGTGGCTGAGATAGAGAGAGAAGGGAGCAGGTAGACCATGTCTCGGGCGTTGAAGGACTAAATGCCACTATCGAGGTGCGGGAGAGAGAGATGACTAGAACAAGCATGATCTCAATAGTGGCCAAAATTACCATTAAGGGTTTTTGCTTGTTTTCACCAAGATTTTGAAAAGAACATATGTCAAAGATCATTTCCAATAGATAGAGGATGGAAAATGGAGTCTAGGGGTGGTGTTACGAAGGGTTTTTGAAAATATTTCTTTCACAAAATATTGGAAATACAAAAAGTGATGAATCTGCTTTTAAATGTTTTCCTCAAAATTTTCAACACAACATGCAAATAGTTTTGTATAAATAAGTCCCACATGACCATAGGCAAGTTGGGTATTTTTTTCCAATAATTTAGGCAACAATTTTATTCACAAAATATTTAAAAGTCCATTTCTAGCCTTTTAGAAAACGAAAAATATTAAATCTTTTTTAAAAAATATTTTTTAGTTGGGATGAGATAGTATATAATATAGGTCTCAAAAGTTATTTTTAATAAAAAACTCTTTTGAAAATATTTGAGGCACCAAGTGAAAAGGGTGAAAACATGAGTTTATTTAATAGCCCAAAACCCCTCAGAGAAGAATAATTAAATGTCCATTGAAACATACATGGACCACATGGATATGATGTATAAGTCATGAAGATGTCAAAGGTAGGTTTATGGATCTTGAAAATAATAGGTAGTGCATTTTAGTAACATAGACAAAGTGCATCAAGATAACAGGGACATGACCAATATTTGGGAAGCCTTCTACATGATTTTGAAAGATTATACCAAAGTGTTTCAGTATCCAAATTAACAACTGGGATGGAGATTATAGATATGAAACTTGAGATCCTTGAAGGTTTATTGATGAATAGATCAAGATTTGACATAGGGGCATGTCTCCAAAGTTGGAAGTTTTAAAGAAAACAAAAAACGAGATAGAAATAGGATGGAGTATGATACTGATGCATGCTCTTGTTATTCACAGATTTTAGTCATTGAAAATATCACACATTCATAACCAAACATATCTAATCACTTCCAAGCAAACACAGGAGAGGTCACACATTAAGAAGATAATAACAAGACTAAGCAAGTTCATTCAAGCAAGTGAGTTCTTGAAAAGAATTGCCAAAGTGTTTTATCAATTGTTGGTTAAAGAAGTACAAATCAAAGCTGGTTATTTCTAAAAGAATATATTTGAGGTTAAACACTGGGGTAATATAGTCCCCAGTTATAGTTTTTGCAAAGAAGGAAGTGAGATGGGGTTTTTGGAATACTTGCAAAAATATCTTGGTTGAAAACATGTAGGAGATGATTACCTCCAAAATAATTTTCATATAGTTTTGGAAAATACCTTTTGTTTTCTCGAAAGCTTGGCCTTTGGGTTTTTATTAAAACCAAATCTTTTTCAAAAGTGCTTGGCAAAAATAAGGGGGTAGATGAAGGTGGTAAGTATTCTTGTCAGGACTTGATCACAAGGGTTAAGTTTTTGGTAGGTTGTGAAAATTGATTTTATGGTTAGGTGTTATCAAACACAAACGAAAACAAAAACACAAACAACATGGAAGTAGAAATGAAAACAGAAGTATAAGTCAAATATTTCAAAAAAAAAAATTTGTTGGCCCTGATTTTTGGGTTATTGAAAACAAGTTTTTCCTGTCTTCAAAAAATTGGGCTGTTACAGTTTTAGAAGAAAGTATTGATGTTGGTTGGTCTATTTTGGTAATTAAATTTTTATGAGAATGCTGATATCTCCATGACGGAGAAGTAAAATTAAAGGATACTTAATTTGAGCATCTATCAACCAAGAGCATAGATAGTGCATTGAAATAATACTAGACTTAAGCGGAAAATTTATGGAGAACAAAGTTATAGGCTGAGGTGGAAATCATTCTTTGAATAATCTTGATGAGAAAAATAGAAGAACCACCTCAGAGGTTAATGCCTCTGCCTGAGATGCCAGCGGCTGAATCAACTGAATGTTGAGAAAATATGATTGTGGCATTCAATCAACATGAGGTTACATCGATCACTTAGCTACAGAACAAATGTGTGGGAATGATATATGGGGAGGAAGGGGATACAACATGGCAGATAAGGATGAGATATGATGTACATAGGCACATGGTCATACCGTAATGTGCTCTCTCATAGCCTCACTATTATGATATTATCCAGTGTTCCAAATTTCATCAAATAGAAATTTAGTGTCTCATTAGTATGATGACACAATGTAATTCGTAGGATTAACGTTGAGGCTTGATACCACTTTAAAAAATGAAGAAAACTATAAGATTTATCCATGAACTTGCATGAGGAGGATGAGCTTCTATAGAGGTCACGATTTCTCGAGCAGCGAAACGAGGATGAGCTGCTGACCTCAAGAAAATAGATAATGCTGACAAGTTCTAGTGTAGCGAAGTTGGCACGTGTGCCTAAAATCTTTGTGCTCTTCAATGAGTTAGGATGTTTTCGCGTGTTACATTTACTATATGTGAGTGATAGGAACAAAAGCATGTAACATACAGGTTCCGATGGCACAAAGATAACCAATGCTTCGTTTCTCCCGTGGACATAGGCTTGTCCACTACCACTATCAAAGTGGGGAAAAACCTCGCCAAGACAACCTCGACAAGGTTCAAGGCCAAGCCTAGAAGGAGAGATACAAAGAAGCATGCACGCAACAAAACTTTGCTTCCATGACAGGCCCTGCCAATGAAGAGACTTCACCTCGGAGACTTCAACTCAAGAACTTCTCGGGAACCTTAATAAGTTGGTTCCCGAGGACATGCAGACTCTTACAACAGATCCTACTCAAGGATTATACTTGGTCACGGTAATGAAACTGTGTAACGCATGAAAAACCTTAAGGTACGTCCAAGTAATGAGGGTAGGACGCACTGCTATACCACGACGCCAACGAAATATCAGAACTTGGATGCGAAGAACTCACCGAGAATGCCTTGTTAGGATGAGATCAGCTGAGGACAAATTTTCAAGATTGCAACCCGTTGTCATCTCTATCCCGCCAAGCGGCCCATCTTTTGGGCCTCATCTGACCATGTGTGGTGATACCTGTTAAACATGCTGAGAAGGGGACATCAGGCTTTCTCATGCCTCTCTCCCTCTTTTCTATCAGCCAAGCGACTCTCCCGCCAATAACTTGGAGCATACATCACTCTTGTGACCAACTATGGCAACCCGCCGGCTATAAAAGGAGGACCATATCGCCCATATGAGATAAGTCGAGAGAGTTGTAGGCTAGTTTAAGGAAATCTAGCAGAGATAGAGCGAAGGGAGAAGGGAGAGAGGTGATCTTCCCTGGGAAGGATCTGCTCTGCTTCGTCTTCCTCCGGAGTCTGCCGCTAAGCTACTCAAGAACCACCTCGTAACCTTGCCACTACGACTATGAATACAAAAGATGCAGGAAGTAGGGCTGTTAGCCTCTGGACAGCTTGAACCTAGCTAAAACCTTTCTGGTGTGCTTGTTCTTGCGGTGTCCACAAAGACGATCAATATCTCCTAGCGCCCCTTTCCAAACCTAAAAAATGGGGTACCTTGTACTCCCGATGTTCGTGATCTTGGACACGACACAACTTGGTATCAAAATAATATTATCACATTTATTATACTTCACTCGCGTTATCAACGTCTAGGCCAGACAACTCGTCGTGGCTAAGGTCCACTGGTCGCATGTGAGGCGCTTGCAGGTATAATTGTATCCACTTCGTGGACATGAGCAAATGATTGAACCAACAAACGCCCATTGATATGAGATCTTGTACTATGTCGAAAAAGGCTTTACACGCCGCTTTATAAATAAAGTAACCACCAATTTAGGTTCATACATAAAATACCACTAGAAAAGGAGAGACAAGGGGAGGGAAGTTCCCGGAGGCATCAACACAAGTACGCCCAAAGTACAACAACTGAGCCAAACATGAAAGAAAAGAAACAAAACAGGATGATGGAGAAAGGCGTGGGGAAGCAACGTCCCACCCAACTGCTGGGCTCAGCTCAAAGGTGGGGAAGAGGAAGAGATGTGTCTCGCCATCGCCACCAAACGATCCAGCATGTCGTCCAGCTGAGCCATTTGAAAAGCGAGACATTTGAATATCGAGTCAGTAGCGCGTCTAAGAAAGATCCGTTCAATCACCATCTTATTCCTAATTGTCCACATGGTCCAAGTCATCCCGGCAAGGATGACCCAAAAGAGGAGACGCCCCCTCCCGGTCTTCCTTGGCTGGAGTTTCAGAAATTCGCCAAAGTCCGAGGCCCGCCATTCGGGCACCAGACCTTAATGACCGAAATTCCATAGAACCGGGCCGTGGGGCATGTGAACAAAATATGGGTTTCCGTCTTACAGGTACAATGTTAAGGACGGATTCTTATAGTACTGTTTGGGGAGTCCATAAGTAAACTCCTACGGATATCTAGCTACTTGCCGGGCTACGCACCTAAACTCGAGGCGGTTATTAGATGTGTTAGGAAATCTTCATAAGAAATAGCTAAGTATCGATCTCTATTTCAAAAGAGATATTTTTTTGAACTTATTTTAAAAGAGAAATCTAAGTTGTACGAGCAATCACAAGCTTTATGTTGGACGCGGTACTCATAGTGAAGTTCACGAGCAAGAATCGTAGTTTCTTAGTATCAAACTACGGCGCAAACAAGCAAGATTGTGAACAACCCGTCAAACCAGTAACATGCGTAAAGCGTACACAACCTCAATGATGCGCTGCAGTGAGGAGGCTAGTCCGCAGATATCCTAAGGAACATGAATATAAACCGCTACCTGCGTAGGCTCAGCTGGATGTATTATCCATGCTAGAAGTCAACAGCGCCAGCGACGAGTCGACCGAAGCGTTCAGCGGTGACGTCGGCCTGCAAAATACTTGTAATTGGTGCTTAGGCACGTACTATCTGAGTCCTTATGTGTATGTACTCCTGACACCTCACAAGGCCGCCGGGTGGCAGCAGTGTGCCTCTATCGATGGTTCACCTCAGCGATGTACATCTGCTTGACTTCTAATGCATCGTGCCCAAGTGCCATATGGAATATATTAATGAATATTTTATATGGAACAAGTAGCAACATTGAAAATTTTGAGAGTAAGGTAGGACTCCGGCTGTGGATCAACTGAAAAGAGTTGGTAACTGAGTTGCGTATATATGTGTCTATGTGTGTCCAAGGATGATTAATTTGTGGTGGCTGGCAATTATTCTTCATAACCTGATGGGTTGGATACATTAAAATCTTCCTCAAAAATGGACCCACGACATCAATGTTGGAAGAAGCAGACTGGGGCTCGCCACATCAATCCTTCTCTGCCATATATATGATCATATCCACATGTAGCATTAGCATGTACATATCTCTCGCGCAAAATGGAGTACGTACCACACAAGCAGTGTATTTTTTTTGAAAATAAAACACACTATATTAAAGTCAGCAAGTCGCCTCATTAAAAACCTTCCAGTCCCCTTAGGTACACTGATAAGGAAAAGAGTGCGTCTGAAACTTGCTGCTTTTACGGTTCAAACAAATTTACATCGTCAAAAATAGTTTGCAAAATAAAACTAGGTGGATCTCCATCCCAAGACATCGGAGAATCAGAATCAAACACATATCTAGCAATCAAATGTGCAGCCTTGTTTGCCTCCCGAGGACAATGCTGGACTGTAATATTACCCACCCTTTGAGCTATCTGAAAACAGTCCAAAAGGATAGCAGTATAGTGGTTCCACAATTCAATTTTTCCATTAAAGGCCTCCACAAGCTCCAAAGAATCTGACTCCAAAGTAACCGGTGAACAGCCCAATGATTCAATAAACAATAATCCATTTCGAAGAGCCAAAGCTTCAGATGTTGCCACATTCAGAATATTTTTGAGGGGTACTCCTGTTCCTGCCAACGCTTCGCCTTTCCCATTACGAAGGATGGCACCTGAGGCTCCTATCCCATTAGGGAAAAAACAAGCATCAACATTTAACTTATAAACACCATTACTAGGTTTAGACCACTTAACCTCTTTTGGCTTTTGATTTTTTGAAGCACCCATATAGTTCAAGGCAAGAGCATGGATAGCAAAGCTAGTTCGAGCCGGAGATATCACCTGTTCACCTCTCGCCAATTCTCTGCGCTGCCACCATATATACCATGTTCCAACAGCTATAGTTTCTTTTATACCAATTTTCAGATTAGCTAAATTAGTGAGATTAGCCTTCAGTAACTCTTCAAGAACCACAGAACCCGATCTCTCCAGTTGTAGAAATTCCTTAATAATATCCAACATACCTAGTTCTTTCCAAACCTTCCTTGCTCTTTTGCATTTAAATAAGAGATGAACCATGTCTTCCGCCCCAAATTTACAAACCGGGCACTGCCCTGATACTGGTATATGCCGGTTTGCTATAATTGACATGCCAGGAACTATCCCATGTAGAGACCGCCAAACAAATATTTTCACCTTAGATGGCACCGATAATTTCCAAACCGTATCCCAAACCGAATTATTCATAGAAGGGCCCTGATCATCCGGTCTCGTAAGTCTTCTGCCATATTGATAATTCCATTCCGAGTAATAAGCGGACCTGACAGTAAAGATATTTGTTCTGGATAGGTGCCAAGCAACAAAATCTTCATCAAGGTTTTCCGATAACGGAATACGAAGGATCCTTGCCACATCAACTGAATTAAATCTGGCTTTAACAAGTCCTCGTTCCACGTCCCTGTTTGCGGATTAATAAGTTCATCAACTGTGCACAGACCACTATTACCTTTAGGAGTCATAACCTGTCTTGATGGGCTCCCAGGCACCCAATGATCCTCCCATATATTGATCGATTTTCCAGTACCCACTCTTACAATGTGGCCTCTTCTAAAAGTGCTCAGCCCTGCCATTATGCTCTGCCAGGTAAATGAGGATCCCTTCTTAGCACCCGCTTTTAGGATTTTTCCATCCGCAAAATATTTGGCTCTTAGTACTTTCGCACACAGGGACTCTGGATTATTGATTAGCATCCACGATTGTTTTGCCAGCATAGCAAGATTGAAAGCATGAAGATCCCTAAAACTCATACCTCCATTTTTCTTTGGAATACACAACTTCCACCAAGCCATCCAATGCATACGTTTATGATTTTCTGTATCACCCCACCAGAATGCAGCCATGGCATCAGTCATTTCCTTACAATTTTTTTTTGGGATCTTAAAAACACTCATAGCATAAACCGGTATGGACTGTGAAATAGCCTTCAATAAAATTTCTTTTCCACCCATAGATAAGAATTTTTCTTTCCAACCTTCCAATCCCTTAATTATTCTTTCAAGAAGATACTGGAAACTATCAGATTTGTCCATTCCAATAAGAGCCGGCAATCCAAGATATTTGTCAGAAACAACTTCCGTCATAATATTCAAATGAGTACAAATTTCAGCTCGGGTATCAACAAGAATATTAGGGCTAAAGAAAATACTGCATTTCTCTTGGCTTACCAGTTGACCTGAGCTTGCACAGTATTGATCAAGTACCTGTCTCAATGAGGTTGCATTATTTATATTTGCCTTCATAAGGACCAGGGAATCATCAGGAAAGAGTAAATGAGAAACTGATGGTGCACTTCTGCAAACCCTGACACCTTCTAAGCCACGAACCTCCACTCTATGAGCCAGCAGACTTGATAAACCCTCTGCACAGAGCAAAAACAAGTAGGGAGAAAGGGGATCACCTTGCCTTAAACCCCTGCTCGGAACAAATTCATCGGTCTCTTGATCATTAAATCTGATTTTGTATTTGACAGATCGAACACATGCCATAATAAGATAAATAAAGTCTTGATGAAAACCCAATTGTGTCATCATTCTCTCTAAAAATACCCATTCAACACGATCATAAGCTTTGTGCATATCAAGCTTAACGGCACAATATCCCCACTTCCCTTTCTTTTTATTCTTTATTGTATGTAAACTTTCATAAGCCAGCAGAATATTGTCTGTAATAAGTCTTCCCGGAACAAAAGCACTCTGTGTTGGAGAAATCACGTCATCTAGAACATGTTTAAGACGTATGGCAATCATTTTTGAAATTACCTTGTAAAGCACATTGCAGAGACTGATTGGACGGTACTGGGTAATAAGCTCCGGGTCCTTAATCTTCGGTATAAGAATTATTACAGTATCATTCCAACCTTATGGTATAATTTTCTCATTGATTGCCTCAAGAACTTCCTTGGTCAGAGAGTCACCCAAAAAATCCCAACATTTTTTGAAGAATATAGCGTGGAGGCCATCCACCCCCGGAGCTTTCATATCTCCAATAGAAAATAATGCCTTCCTCACCTCTTTCGCAGAATATGGACGCATAAGTTGCTCATTCATAATTAGGGAGACTTTGGGATTGACTTTATTAATAACATTTGGGTTTGGTTCATAAATTTCCGTGGAAAATAGACCTACAAAATAATCAGAGATAAACGGGTTTAGATTACAATTTTCTTCCACCCAATTCCCATTATTGTCTTTCAGCTTCTTAATTCTGTTTTTCTTCCTTCTTTCACTAGCGAAATTATGAAAATATGAGGTATTCTTGTCCCCTGCTTGCAACCAGTTAAGTCTGCTTCTTTGCAACCAATGAATTTCCTCTTTCTCCACTAATTCTTCTATCTCAATAGCCAACTCTTTTTGCTGCCGAATGGAATCATCATTTAAGGGGCTGGTAATAACCTTCTCCATCTCCTTCTGGGCATTCTGAATTCTTTTTTTTGTATTCTGTAAGACACTTTTGTCCCACTTGTGCAGCCGATCATGGACCAAAGCCAATTTCCCGCTAGTGAATTATTCTGAAACCGTGTACCAGCCTGCTCCCAGGCTTCTTTAGCCACTTGAGAAAACTGGGCCTCTTTTAGCCATTTTGCTTCAAACCGTAGCAGTTTCGGCCCATTCCTCTCTGTATCTTGGTCCATGTCGAAAGACATGAGAATAGGTCTATGATCCGACCTACTGTATTCAAGATTTTGTAAGACTGCATCCCCAAACCGAAGATTCCACTCCTCATTAGTTAGAGCTCGGTCTAGCCTTTCTCGAATACCACCTCTATGCCATGTAAATTTGTGGCCAGTGTAACCGAAATCACTCAGGTTGCAATAAAAAACTGCGTCTCTAAAATTCTGCATGAGGTGCCCTGGCCTTGCGTTGCCTCCCTCCTTCTCAAATGAATACATTATCTCATTCAAGTCACCCATTACTAACCATGGTAAGTTGGATTGTGCGTGTCGGTCTCGCAAATACTGCCAAGTTAAGTGTTTGTCCTGCCACTTCGGCTCCCCATACATACCCGTGAAACGCCACACAAATCCACTGTCATGTATAACATTCATATCAATGAAATTCTTCATCTTAAATCTCAACGACATATTTACCTCTTTTTTCCACATAAGCAACAGTCCACCACTCCGTCCATTACTTCGAACAACTTCTTTGTGATCCATCCTAACTTTACGACGCAAACATTTTGCCGCCCACTCATCCAGATGAGTCTCTGACAGAAAGATAATATCCGGTACACTCTGCTTCACTAGGTTTAGCAGAGCCCAGACAGCCGCAGCCCCTTGGAGGCCACGGCCGTTGTATCCTAATATTTTCATTGCGTCTGGACAGCTTCCTTCCCAGGGGCCGCCGATATCATGTTTGTTTCCCCGGATTTACCTTCAACGTCACCATCTTTTTTAGGAAGTTTCATATCACGCTTTGGTGCTGGGCTTACAAGGAGTTCAGCCCCCGCACCGGCTGCACTGCTCGACATTGTTCCTGCAATTAGTTTCTGACCCGAGGCAGGTAATTCTGTTCTAGCCTCTGCCGTGCCTCTTTTCCTCGAGTTCTCAATCTCCTCCATATCATTAAATTCCTCAATTTCATCCTCATCCTCTATAATTTTATTTTCACTCACCGGATCAAATAATTGGTCTCCTAGATCATCCCTTGCTCTTGCGTTCCCTCTACCGCTTCCGCCAAAACCCCCATTACGGCCTCTGCCACGTCCGCTGCCACCCTCCTGTTTGCCACCCGATCTCATGTACCAGGTTTCCCTGAGGTTTTTGAAAACCAGCGCTGATGGTGGATGGAGGCCGTCACTGTGTTCCTTATAAATATGCCCAAGCAACCCACAGATAGAACACCAATTAGGGAGTTTTTCATATTTTACAATGTAGATCTCCCGCTTCCCAGCACGTGAAAGTGACACGTGATTTCTTAGAGTATTTCGAACATCTATCTTCACATGAACCCTGAAAAACTTCCCAACGAAGTCATTCGATGGAGGTTCAGATGCTATGAATGTTCCCACTTTTGCCGAAGAGCTTTGATCATGTTCCTGTATCCTATAGGTAGATCATGTATTTGGATCCACATGTTCAAAAACACCAGCTCGATCGAAGAAGGCTTGGTGAATCCATCGTAAGGAGCGAACAGTACCGCATTACCTCTGAAGTGCCATGGACCCCCTGTTGTTACCTTCTCCCAATCTCCTAAGCAAGAGAATTGCATGATGAACATGTTATTCTCTAAAGTTTTGATCTTCACGTTCCGTGCTAACCTTACTGAAGAACTTCATATTTTTGAAGAACTAAAACTTACTGAACTCCCGATCCGTGCTAACCTTAACGATTAACATCCAGCGGTTATCGTCCTTATCAGGTTGATTCTCCTCTTCAAAAACTACGTCGTCTAGATCATCCTCCTGAATCCCGAGTTCTCGCATCATCTCCTCTAGACTTCCCTTGCCCTGCGCTCCAGAAGACGAACTGCCTCCCGAGTCCGCCATGACGTCGCCGAGTTCCCTCACAGAGTAGGGGAAGAAATGTCTCCCGTGGCCGTCCTTGTTTGATCGGGGCAAGCTGATCGGTCGGCGGGAGAGAACTTTTTTCTCAACGTCGTTGTGGCGGCGTGAGAGAGAAAACACTAACGAGAGGGAATGTGTAGTTAGTGGACTACCACACAAGCAATGTACGTTCCAACAACAGCTGATTAATTGTGCGTGTGTGATCCATGGGTCATTGGTGGAACACAAGAATGCATTCACGTGATTTTACTTCAAATTACGGAAGTCCCATGTGAATTTTTGTAACTACCTTTTCCTTTAACACAGATAATGCAGAGTTTTCTCTTAAGTTATGAGAATTGAAGACAATGTTGTGAAATGTATAATTATCATTTAGCAAATTAAAATAAGTGTAACCTTATTTCTAGGATTTACAGTTTCAGCTGCTCTGTGTTTCCGCATGCTGCAAGTCGTGTATTTCTAGTATATTAATAAACATTATAATAATCTTGTATGACGAATAGTATGATATTATACATTAAAAACCATGATGGACGATCAAACATAGCTCCTATGACAACCACATAGTGCTAGGTGGACTACTCATTTATCATCGGAGTAGCGTGGCAACAATCTTTGCGAATTTTGGCAGTGGAAATGAAGCATCTGGAAATGTGATATATTTAATATTTGCAATTTTTCACATGTGTGGAAATGTATGTAATTTTCAATAATGTGTGATGATTTGTGGAGTTTGACAAGAAACCATGGGAGAAATGAGTCATCCGGAATGGGCCATGGGACCGCCTGGAGCCTAGCATGTGGAACAAACCCATAAAGCCACGGGGCTCTGTCTTGTGTTCATTCCTGATCATTCTAGAAACTTCTTTATAATTTATCTGCAGATTTTTATCTTTTTAAGAAATAAACATAATATTAAGAATAAATTCTTCCAGGACTTACTAATATATTAGTACAAAAAAAGTTAAATAGTAGGAAAATACATAATTAAACTTCAAAACGAATATATATGTTTTCAATGTATCAGATGTTATTAGAGAACAACCAAGTTATGGTGGCTTTCTAGAAAATATACTTCCGGTGAAAAGCAACAATTAAGCATCATAACTTAGACCAGGTATTCAAATCGTTAACTTCGAGATCTGGATATGGGTCAAAATATATGTAGGAAATTTGGCATGGCAATAGTCATAATCATGAAAAAATCTCGACATCAGAACAAACACTTCGTCGGTTCATGAGATGCCAAGTTAAGTGCAACTTAATGCCAAATAGCTAATTACAAGAACTTTATATGTCTCTGATACTTCTTATGAATTTGGAACTTTCATGGTTTAATGAAGCATCCAAAATTTCAATGAAATATTTAGTACCACAAAATCTATGTAATTATTTAGATTATATGACGAAATCTTGTAAATACATTAACAAATCATTCACAAGAACATAAAAGAGTACATGAGATGGGACAAAATGGAATCGACAAACGAAATATTGTGGAGCCAATCTTGAAGAATAAGTGAAGTAAATTTTATGAATGGACAAAAAGATTACTATACTCTATGAACCAAAATTACATCACATGAATAATTTTCAAACTATTTTTTTTGTAGAACCATAAAATAATATTTATTAATGAAGGAACATTTAATAATACACTAGGAACCAAAAAACATGGCATGGCGCCGAAGAGCAATATTTTGGTCGAACTAATCTTCTATAAACACATAACACATCATTATGAACAAAAGGAACCAATAATTATGCACCAGGAAACAAAAAATAATCATACAGAACAAACAATAGAAATTATGGAAAACCATGATTAAAAAAAAGAAATTGTGGAACTGATTTCTGAAATAATAGGAAAAACTCTAAACCAAGGAAAAACTAATTGTACATAAGGGCACAAAAGACACAGATGGACATCGATGAATTATTTTTTGATAGCCATCATAAAATAAAATCAGAAAATATGGCAAACTTTCATTGTTAATGCAAACATAAATGGCCCACTGAACATGTTTTCTCCAATAGATATGGATTTTTTTAGTCTTGTTCCGTATCCAATCTGGAATATGACCCGTGTTCCCTTCAAATCATACATAATAAAATAGACAAATCATAAAAATATGCTTTTGAAATCTATCGAACTAATTTTTGGTACAACGAGAAACATTATGAATGAACAAAAATAAAAAATGAACCAGAAAAATCTTCCATGACAAACTTGAAACAAATATCTCATTTTCCGCTGGAATAAAACAATAATTGTTTGTAAAACAAAATTTATCACTTATGGAACAAAAACTATAATGATACAAAAAAAATAGAAATGACCATAAAATATTCATGCTCATGCGATTTAAAATCGCTCCTGCTACTCTTAAGATAAAATCTTAGAGTAAACGTGCATATCTTCCTTCTCATTGATCTATATCACAATCTAATGTCATATATTTATGTCTACTATTATCTTGTTTTTTTTGGTTTGCACTTTATGATCATTGTCTTGGAATTTTGATAAGTACATCACAATGTCATTATTACATAAAATTCCTCATATGAACTTTGTTGAATATTATAT
The DNA here is from genome assembly GCA_028641055.1 of Alopecurus myosuroides. Classification (NCBI taxonomy): domain Eukaryota; kingdom Viridiplantae; phylum Streptophyta; class Magnoliopsida; order Poales; family Poaceae; genus Alopecurus; species Alopecurus myosuroides. The sequence continues at coordinate 384,457,039 of CM054060.1, forward strand.
TAGAACTTTATGTATCTCATAAATAAATTTCTAAATAAGGATGTTAATTGGAAACATTTGCATGTTTCCCCTTTCATTCAATCCTTTCTTCAAAGATTCACAATCTTAAATTAATATACTTCCACCTCTCTCTCATGAGAAGAAACTTTTATCCTTAATCCAGTGTGTTAAAAAAGTTGGAGTTAAAGTGGAAATTTATTACCAATAAATATATTGGTTTTATGCATCAAACATGATCAATATTGATTCCTCAGAACTATCATTAAAATAACTCTAAAGTAAATTGATGACAATGATCCAACTTCAACAAACAAACAAAATAATTGTCTTCGTCGCTTTGAGAATTATAATATTGCTTCAGTACTTGTCTCACAAATATTTAACTATCACAATAATTTTGAGTCTCTCAAAATTTATCATGAGTAATCTTTGACTAAGAAAAGTTTTTTGTCGACAATGTTATAGTTCTATTAAGTCCTTCCTACTTTAATACAAAAATTTGATGTCAGTTTTATTGAAATACTCCCACTTAATTTAATGAAACATTCAAACTTGACTTATTTCATTCATTCCACTTCATCAGTATGATCAACTTATAACGTTGAATCTTCAATGGAATTAAGTTAATTGGGAAAACATCCATCCCTTACGCGAATTTTAAACTTCACAAGTTCCTAAAACTTTATGAATTTTTTCATTATTAAATATTTTGGACATAGTCTCCCAACCTTGATAAATTAAATGAAATACTTATCTCCTATTTATACAGCAAGTGATAAAACCATTAGGGAAACTTAAGTAATAATTCGAAACAAAATTTTCATGACTTAAAATTAAAACTAAATTAGACAATGCAATAAAGGAGATCATAAACTCTGAAATCATAGGCTTGGAATCCTACACATGTATTTTATAATTCGAACTCAACAAGTTTCACTAATATAAAATATTCACTACAAAATGATCGAACTCAAATTAATTATTATTACTAAGTCCTACTATTGATCCTCTTTATTGACTTGGACTCCATAGATGATGCAGCTGGTATGGCGCCATTATATTCGTCTTATACTACGCCTTCCACACTTTCCACCTCACTTTCCTCCATTCCTTAGATAAAAGAAAATATCTTATACTAAAATATCAAAATACCAAAATATCTCCGAGACAAGAAAATCTCAATAAATGGTATAACTCTTATACCTCATGTGGACTTGCTACTTGTGTTTGTCAATTGTTGTACATCATGTCATGGACGAAAACATCCATCTCAACTTACATGAGCATGTAGAAGACTTCATCAATTGTCTTCTCCATTTCCATGAGATTGTAGCAAGCCCCAAAACAAAAGTAATGTGATGGAAGTGACATGAGGAGTGTAGAACTGCTTTTTTATGGAATCGGAAAACCAGTGTCCTTAAGCTTCTGGAGTATCCTAGTGAACTTGTATTTGTGCTACCTCAACGGACCAAGGCACATGAGTTTGCACCTCAACAGTTCAACATTGAGCTTATGACGACCATGGCAGACTTGCATGGAGAACCGAGCCATTGAAACTTTCAGGAGACATAATGGGCGATATTGTGGGTAACAATCACCTAACTCAGAACTCACCCTGTCTAGCATGATCACATAAACTTGTTAATCCTCATCTCCAAATGGAGAATATTATCCACCAGGTGCTGGGACTTAAGTTTCCAGCACATGCTCTACATCAAGACCTCTAACAACAACTCTCATATCGTGAACCCATTCACCAAAATTCACGCTTTCCTTAGTTAATTTCTTGATCTCTAAGAACTAACGGGATCCATCTCTAAAATAAACAAGTTTATATGGTCTCTTATAGTTTAAAATTAGATTTCTCTATTTAATTCAATAAAATTGAATTAAGATATGCTCCCACTTAGACTGATATTTATCATAATTAACTTTTAGTGAAACGAGATCCCAATAAATTACGATAAGAAGGATGGTTACATCGCAACCAATCACAACCAATCACAACCTAAAGTGTAGGCCACTATGCCAGTCACTCAATGGGATTCTCGCTCATCTTTTGATGTATGTGCTCTATGCTCATAATTAGTTATGCATGAACATCAATTCAACCATCTGACACCGCATGTACGGACTTACCCTTGGATACAATTCATCAATCAATACCTGCTTGTAGATGATAAGAACACATTTACCCTTAGATACATCTAATGGACTTGATCCCAAGTCTGTTATGACGGTGGCTATAGTATGTGATAACACGAACAACCTTGATATTTTAAGTGAGGAATCACCATGCTTAATAACTATTGTGCAATCAAGGTGCATTCAACCAAGGATAAACATCAAAAACAAATTATAATTCCTGTGATTTTGTATAGCCTTTTTTCTTCCAAGATTCTTGACGCATCACCAATGAGGATCCTCCATCTCCGTTATTCTCACCATAGCAGAAAATCCGAGGAAATTCCGATGCGGTGAAAATTTCTTCAAGCTTTTCCATGATAGGGAAACAAACACTTTCTCTTATCATGTACATCGTCCGAGCTCCGGGATGAAGGCCTCATTGTCGATGTCAAATAATGGCAATCCTTTTGCACTAGCCATCATGACAAAACACAGTAACAAGATAGCTATACCAAACCACACACACACCCTGAAAAAGAAATTGAGAAGCCTCTAACATTTTCTTTGTAAGTTTTAGCGTGGTTGTAGGTTCTAAGATCAACTATTGTCATCTTCTACGCAATTCTAGGTGTTTAATTTCATTGCTCGATTAACTTTGCGGGGTGATTCAAAGACAAACATAACGAAAATGCCTTAAGACTCAATCTAAACTTATTCATAACCATGACCCCCGGGTGGATCCAATCCACATGTCGTTTCCACCATGCCCTTCTATGTGACCCACTATGGTGCGACCCAAGGATACTGGAGCACTTTTTCGAATCATGCGAGATATGCCATGGGAAACTCGAGCATCCTATGATTACTAGAAGTTTGTAAAAAGTCATAAATTCCGCCGAAAACAAAACAAAAACAAATATTGGGAAGAAAAAGAAATAAACTGAATATTAGAGAGCTTCCTAATATATTTGCAGAAGCTTATGCAATACCAGCACAAAATTGCGCTCTAAGATTTTTTGCACTAACTAGAAGAAAAACTAAGAATACTAGCATATCAAGCAAAGCGTGTCTCTCTCCCAAACAAGGATGATAGGTCCAATGATATTATTGCAACAAGGGAAACAAAATAAAAACAAACAGACGCTCCAAGAAAACTTCATATGATGTCACCGAATAAAAATATAGCCTCACGAGGAGTGACCTCATAGATAGTTGATGAAGAACAGATGGCATCGCCAATCTTAGATGCTTGAGTCTTCTAAAAATACGCTTGGATGAACCACGGGGGCATCTCCAATCTTTGACCTTTCACTCTTCTTGATCACATATATCACCTCTTCTCTTGAACGTTGAAAACTTCCTTCACACTATACTCAGACAGTAATTCACATTAGAGGGTTAGTGCAAAAAATAAAAATCTACGGATTCTGTATGGAATAAGTGCTATTTATACTTTTAAACATTAGCTACAGCTTCTGATGTTTCGTGAAGCAAAGAAATCTACTTGACATTGCAAAAGAGCCAATGCAAGAAAAATGACAGAATCTGTCAAAACTAGAACAGTCTGTAAAGACGAATTTTTTTGAGGCACTTAAGTTGCTCAAATCGAAAAACCCAGAGAACTAAAAAGTTGTGGAATTAGCTGGGGAATAAGCACACAAAATTTCAGATCATTCTAATCTTCCAGGATGTTATACGATTTTGTACGGTGGACAGCAGAAATCTGTTTTTTGCGCAGAAATCCGAAAACCAACTCCAACTCTCGTCAGAAACTTTACTTGACACTAATAAAACATGAAAGAAAGATACAAAGGAGTTAATACATAAGTATAAAACCCCTTGACTCAAAGAAAACAGATAAAAACAAAGCAAAAATAAAACAATGGGTTATCTCCCGAGAAGTGCTTTTCTTCAACGCCTTTTAGCTAGGCCAAGAAAAATAGAATCAAGTATTTTCAAGTGAATAATATGCTCACATAAGAAATATTAATTAAGAAAAAGAGAGCATAAAAAATAAAGTATAAAACAAAATTTAAGTCTAACCCACTTACTCTGCATTGGAATCCTATAAGGAAATAAATCAAAGAAGCTCAAACTAGAAATCATGGGAAGGTAGAACAAGAGAAACTTCAAAACTTTCAACAAAAAGAGAGGTGTTTTAGTAACATGAAAATTCCTACAGCCATATTTTCCTCGCATTGGAATCCTAGAAGGAAATAAATCAAAGAAGCTCAAACTAAAAATCATGGGAAGGTAGAACAGGAGAAACTTCCAAACTTTCAACAGAGAGAGAGAGGTGTTTTAGTAACATGAAAATTCCTACAGCCATATTTTCCTCTCTCATAATAATTTCCACTAGCATCATGAACAAACTCAACAACATAATTATCACATAAAGCATGTTTGTCATGGTATAAAATCACACAATTCATATCAAACTAAAAAATAGTGCGATCAATATTTCGACTCTTCTTTCTTCCCACTTTTAGCAATAGCAAAACAAGATGATGAACTCATAAAAGTTATAGGAAACATTATAGCAATCCTATTTTCAGTAGCATTATGATTTATAACATCATGTAACATAGGACCATCATCAAGAGCATTATCATAAAATTTTCGAAACAAACTTCCTCATTATCATGCGTATCAATAGTTGGAATAAATAGAGAATTCTCATAGGATTTATCAAAGTAGAATGGATTATCATAAATAATAGTAGCAATATCATTCTCAAAAGTTTCATTCATATTAGTATCAAGATCGCAAGTATAACAAGTATCGACTTCATCAAAAAGGGATATTTCGAAAGAATCGATATAATCATCACAATTATGAGGTAAAGAGTTACTATCACTGGGAGGTAGACATAGGTAGCTCCATTCTTCCTCCTCTCGATCATCACTCTCCTCCTCTTTTTCACCCAATGAGCTTCCAGTTTCAGCAATTTCTTCTCCCGTAGGTTCCTGCAAGGCATTAGTCTCTCCCTTTGGGGGAGAGAATCTATTAAGATAATCAAGTATGTAGTAATTACAAACCTTGTAATTATCAAAGAAATATTCAAGTATAGCATAAATCTCGTATTTATAAGGTGCATCATCAATACTTTCAAGCAAATAGGCAATTTCCAATGCACCCTTCCAAGCAATAAATTCTTCAATTTGTTCCACATCATAAAATTCATAATTTCCCCTAACATAAGAAGATATGGTAACATTATCATTATACTCACATTGAAGAGTGAGGTGTTTATACCTCCTACAACAACGGGATTTATCAAAGAAATAAGTAACATTATAAGGAGAGCACAAGTTTCTAGCATAGTCATGCAATTTATTAATTTGTTCCAATAAGGGTATCCCTTTTTCTGACAAGCGGTGTTCATTATAATATTTTTGTTGTTCATCCGTGAACCCACCTTGCCTATAAGATCTAGCTTTAAAGACATCAACCATTGATAGCAAGCATGATAAAGAAAAAATAACAACTATAATAAGAACTAATATTTTTGTGTTTTTGATAAAGAGAAGCAAACAAGACTAAATAAAATAAACTAAGAAAAACTAAAACAAAGTAAATAGATTGGAAGTGAGATACTCCCCTTGCAGAAATTCTCTTCCTCCCCGGCAGCGGAGCCAGAAAATATGCTTGATGCGTGTGAACACACATTCGTTGGGAGACCACAAGAGGAAGGTATGAGGAGTGCAGCAACAAGTTTTCCCTCAGAAAGATACCAAGATTTAATCGACCAGTAGGAGAAAGGAGTAACTTCAGAAGGTGAAGCAGCTGAGATGGCAGGGCGCACTACCGATTCATAAGCAACATGGAACCTGCACAACACAATCAAATCGCTTTGCCCCAACGAAGCAGTGACGTTGTCAATCTCACCGGTTTTGCTCAACACAAAGAGGTTAAACGTATGGTGTGGAAAATAGTAGGAACAATATGAGAGCAATATGAAAGCAATAGGTGTTTATCAGTATGAGGAAGAAGGACCGGAGTCCACAGTTCACTAGTGGTGTCTCTCCGTGAAAGATAAATAACTTGTGTGTTGAACAAATTATAACTGGGCAATTGACAGAAATGAAGGCTGCACTGTAGTGCATATGCAAGACATAAAGATTACTATGTGATTCATGCGGTCATTACAACAAGATATATAGACCGTTATCCAACTTCATCTATGACTAATAATCCACCATCCGGATATCATCCGAACAAACGTTGGGTATTAAGTTGCAAGCAACAGATAATCGCAGTAAGCAAAGTGTGCAATGTAAACAATAACATCATCCTTAGACAAAGCATTTTTGTTTTCTCCCTAATGGCAATAGGACATACTCCATCTGTCACTCGAGCACAGATGCAAAGGAGGCATCAAACCACTATCGAGCATAAATACTCCCTCTTGGAGTTACTAGCATCTACTTGGCCAGAGCATCTACTAATAACGGACAGCATGCAAGATCATAACTAACATAAGCATGAAGATAACATGATAGATTGATAATCAAAAGACATAGCATTTAACTTTCATCAGATCCCAGCAAAACACAACATGTAGCATTACATAAAGATGATCTTGATCATGTTAGGCAGCTCACAAGATCTAAACATGAGGTACAAAGTGGAGAGAACAACCATCTAGCTACTTCTATGGACCCGTAGTCCAGGGATGAACTACTCATGCATCACTTAGGAGGAGGACATGGTGGTGTAGACCCCTCCGGTGAAGATTTCCCCCTCCGGCAGGGTGTCCGGGGGAGTGTCGTGGTGGTGTCACGGCAGATGCCATGGGATGGCTAAAGATGTGGGGACGATGGACGCTGGAGGTGTCCGGGGAGGGATCACGCGACGAGTAGCCGCGTGAGGTAAGATCCACACAACACAAACAACACGATGTACCCAGGTTCAGGGCCCTCGTGAGGAGGTAAAACCCCTACTCCTGCCTTTCTCTATGTATTTTGATGTCTCTCCGAGTAGTCACAGTACAGATGTTATCGCTACCGAGTAGCCTCTCTCTCCTCTCCGAGTAGAGCTAGGTCAAGAACTTAGGGTTTCTAGGGTTCACTATGAACGTGGGAGAGCATCTATGGGAGCATGCCTCGCGCAGGAGGCGGCGGGGCACCTTATATACACGGTGCCCAGCCGGATACGTCCAAATCTAGACAAGTGTCGACATAGTGTGCACATCGTCCTTTCTCCGAGTACCCGCTGACAGCTTTGGTTCCTAACCTTGGCTGCTTCTGTAAAGTCGTTGGGCAAAACTAGGGGACAGACTGGTAACACTGTACCTAGGCACAGAGTAGGCCCCCCTTATCCTGCCACGGCCTGCTTCCATGCTGTCACTGTCAGGCAGGCCGTCCCCACGTGAACAGTAGTTCGAATGCTGCCAAGTACGGACCCAGGATACGCGGGATCCTGTGTCAGAACGGCTCCTTTGACTTCCTGGCCCGAGTAGTTTCCCGCCAATGGTTCCCGCCAATTGTACTCGGGCCAAACCTTTACTCGTCAGGGTAGAACTTGATTGATATCTCCTTCTGGTCATCTTGAGGTGAGACCGAGTAGCAGTCGACCGGGTAGCGAGTACCTGGTAGTCGGCTACTCGACCAAACCTCTCTTCTGTAAGCGGCCTTTACCACCTGTCTTTACCCTACTCGGGGGTAACCCCCCGACAGCAGTCCCCGAAGCTGGTTGAGTCTTGCGAACTTGTTCACTAGGCTCTGCCAGCTTAAAACCAGCCTTTGCATCTCAGCCATCGAACCTCAAGATGCCGAGTAGGTCCTCCGAGTAGCTATCTGGAAAGTACCTTGAGTTTCCTCCTTTCCGAGTAGCACTTGCTTTCTACTCTGTAACCGAGTAAAAAGACTTAGCGAAATTTCTCAGATTGAGCCTCTGCAGCACAGAGCACAATCCAGCCCTTCGCGCAGCAACTGCACACGTGTCAAGCATCCACGACCTTGTCGTTTGGTTGCCCAGGACACGACCTGCCACGCGTCCAGTTTTCACGCGATGGGCCCACCGGCCGTCATGTCCCATCAAGTGCAGTTATAGGCCACGATTCGGTGGTGGGATCCACTGTGGCCATTACGCGCGCAACCGGCGCTTGTGTGCGTTTCTAGCCGGCCACAGGATCCGCCACACGCCACAATCGATCCCACTACCAAGACGGTAACGGTAAGCTCGCGGAGGAGATATAAATACCCCCGCCGGTAACTTCCTTTTCCCCTTCCTTCGCACCATTCCTTCTCTGTCTCCTGCTCTTCTCCGCCACCGTGCTCTCCGCCGCCGCGCAAGCTCTCGCGCCGCCGCGGATTCGATTCACCAGCCAACTCCACTTGAAATCTTCCACCTTCCCAACTCGACACGATGGCCAAGTCAGGCTGGGCTGGCTCCTGCGTCACTGCGGAGGATTGCGCCTGGCTCGTCAATACCCGGCGAGTCCCTCCCGGCGTGGAGTGCCGGGCGCCGGATGGCGAAATCGTGCCGTCCCCGCGCGAAGGGGAGCGCGTCGTCTTCCTGGCGCATTTCGAGCGCGGGTTCGGGCTACCCGCCTCCGATTTCCTACGGAAATTCCTCAACCACTTCGGCATCCAGATGCACCATCTGCCGCCGAACGCCGTCGTCTTCCTCGCCTACCACGCCGTGGTCTGCGAGGCCTTCCTCGGCATCCGGCCCACGTGGGAGACGTGGCTCAGGTATTTCCACCTGCGCCAGCAGTCCACCGGGAAGAAGGACTCCGCGGGCGTCGCCCGCGCCACCGACACCGGCTGCGCCATGATGGTGCAGCGGTCCGGGACGAACCACCCCCGCGTCAAGGGGCTGGACTCCGTCAAGCTATGGCAGAAGACGTTCCTTTACGTCAGGAACGTTGCCGCCGAGCCAGGAGCCCCGGTGAACGACATAATCAACCTGCCCATTTGGTGCAATCGCGCTCCAATTGGGATGTACTGGAAGGACAAGCCCGTCAACGACGACGACGCCATCGAGATGGAGAATCGACTCGGGTGGCTGAGGGCGGAGGGCCTCAAGAACGACGACCCGGTGGCCTGCTGGATCCAGCGCCGAGTACTGCCCTTGCAGGAGCGGTGCCATCTCATGTGTTACATGGGAGGGCCCCGCGACTGCACCAGGACCACCACCATCGAGATCGACAACATCGACGTCCCCTGGCATGCCAGGAACATCTTGACGACAAGCCTTGGCGACCACTGGCAATACGGGTTCGTCCCGTACAGCCGTACAAAACCGATTGAGCGGGTACGCCTTCCTTACTTTGCTCTCTGCATAAATTTTCCGAGTAGGTAGCTTCTCCTTCTTGCATCAACTATCAATTGCCTTTCGTTCCGAGTAGGACATCTAGCCGAATCGCCTTAGGCTTTAGTATGCTTTGTGTTTGCACGCCTTGCCGGGTAGCCTACTCGAGAACGATTCTTAGGCTCCATGTGCTTTATGCCTGCACGCCCTTCCGAGTAATGTCTCTCGGCAAACATGTGTAGGCTTAGTATGCTTTGTGTTTGCACGCCTATCTGAGTAAAATGCTTAGTAAACTGCTTAGGCCTTGTGTGCTTTGCACCTGCACGCCTATCCGAGTAGAGTTTCTTCCTGGTACTCGGCTGGTTTGTGATCCTTCTCTGTTTTTCAGGTTCTCACTCGCCAGATAATTGAGAGCTGCGAGGTCTTTGAGGGCAACTGGTCTCCTGACCGTGAGGAGGATGATGTGCCCTCTTCTGATGCCGTGGAGCAGCCCAACCTCTCTCGCTCCCCCGTCCCTGACAAGCGCGATGCTCTCCGCACCTGGTCCGACGAGGATTTTGATGGTAACTGTATTTTCATTCTGTTTGTCTCCGAGAAGCATCAATCCCTCGTTTGCTGTTTCTGATTCTTTCCTCTTTTCTCTTTGATTCCCAGATGAAGCTACCGCGGACAAGGACGACGAGGACGAAGACGAGACCGAGGGCGATGCACCCCTAGTCGTCAAGCCCCTGGCCGTCGCCGCTCCTGAGACCCGCAAACGGGCTGGTAGCGGGGCACCAGCGCCCCTGCCAAGAAGAGGAAGCCCGCCGAGAAGAAGGCGGTTGCGAAGAGAACCAGACGAGAGCTCAAGTGCACCACCGCGTAAGCCCTCTTCTCGGTCACCTCCCTTCTCGCGCAGTGCTATTTTCCCAAATTCCTTCTGATTTCTAGTTTCCCTTTCTCTGCAGTCCTCCTATGGACGCGAATGCAGCTCTCGCGTCCGACCAAGCCAAGAAAAAACCAGTACCTCTGGTCAACCTGGACGATGATGATGATGACCACAACGCCAACACTGCTGCTGCCAATCCACAGGCCGCTGATGCACAAGGAGCAGCGTCTGAACCAGCAGCACAGGACACTGCCGTCCACGACGAGAGACCCCCTTCTCCTCCGGCTAGCAACGCCGAGGAGAATCAAGATCACGAGATGCAAGACAACACCGCCGCAGAGCGGCCTGAAGCAGAGCAAGAGCAGCCCGCCACAGGGGCTGCTGCACAAGAGAGCCTCGCTGCCGCGCAGCGAGTAGAAGACACCACCGCCACGGATGCCACTGCTTATCCATTGAGCAGCGTGCAACCGGGCATGACACCGAGTAGCGCCCAGCCAGGAGCTGCACAAGACGATGGATCTGCTGCGCCACCAACTGCGCAAGGCCCTACCGCACCAACTGCGCAAGGCCCTACACCGTCAACTGCGCAAGGCCCTACACCGCCAACCTCCTCCTCGCCGTCGAAGACCAAGGATGCATCCAGCCCTCCTGCCGGGCGAGTAACCAGGCAGCGAGCCTTGGAAGCTCTGAGGGACGAGGTTGTCAGAAGGGAATCCGAGAAGGAAGCTGCTGAGAAGGCCAAGGCCGAGAAGGAAACTGCTGACAAGGAGGCTGCTGAGAAGTCCAAGGCTGAGCAGAAGAAAGCCAGGGCTGAACAGAAGAAGGCCGAGAAGCAAGCTGCCGAGCAGGCAGTCGCCGAGAAGGCGAAGGCCAAGACTGACGGCAAGGCGACTGCGGATCCCGAGAAGCAGAGGGTTGAGAAGGAGCAAACGAAGAAACGGGCCAGAGACCAGAGTACATCCTCAGGCGGAGCGCTCGTGATCCACGAGTCCGGCCCGATTCCTGCTGCGCTCTCGGCTGATGCTCGCGCTGCTGGTCAGCCCTGCTACCCGGAGTACATGATTGAGGTTAGCCATCAGCACTCCATCGGCTTCCCTCCCAAAGACAAAGCTTTAGCTATCCAGAGGGGAAGGAAGGTTGTGGCCATGAACTCCCCTCCTCCAGATCCAAGCCAACAGCAATCTGTCAACATTGCTTCTCGCGGAGCCCAAGACAAACCAATAACTTCCAAGGGTCTTGAACAGGTTTTGGACACCGTTGGCCACATCAACGCCAGGTGGGACAGCAGGGTTCTCGGAGAGGAGAAGTGGCACAGCTTGACCCTTGGCTCCATCGACCACATGCGCGTGGATTGGAACAAGGTTGATCTGGGACACAAGCCCATGTCCGTCTCCACCGAGACCGCAACCCTCGCAGCCAAGATGTTCCTGCATCGCAAGAACGCCGAGGACATCGAGCAGTCCTATGCAGTAAGTCTTTCTTGTCTTTTCCGAGTTGAACTTTCTTCTCTTCTACTCGCCTTTCTTCTTTCTTACCATCACCCCCAGTCCCCGAGATTTGGGTCGAGTAGACGGATACTCTCCGAGTAGCCTTCTACTCGGGTCGAATCTTCTCTGCTCTTGTCTAACTTGTTTTCTTCTCGCTTCTCAGGATAGCGTCCTTAAGCGGACCCACTTATACCGCATCCTTCTCTGGAACCACTCCATCGCCAGGAGGCGTATCGCCGTACTGGAGAAGGAGAAAGCAATGGCCGAGGCCGCGAGCAAAGATGCTACCACCAGCACCCAACAGCTGGCTGAAGTGCAAGGTACGCCTTTAGCTCCGCGGTTTCTGCGTTTTATGTTTACGCCCGCTTTTGCTTTCTTATGCGCTAACCCTTCCTTCTCTGCAGAAAAACTAAAGGCCTTGGCAGATGAACATGAAAAATGCCGTAGCTTCGTGGAGAACGCCGAGGCCACCATAAAGAGACTTGAAGGTGAGTTTACTGTTTACTCGGTGTGACCTTGAATTTGGTTCTTCTCTGCTTATTTACTAACCTCATCTATCTTTTCGCAGAAGATCATAAGTCATTTGCTGAGGCACACCAAGATTGCGTCAAGCCAGCGGAGGTGGAGAAACAGCTATCCGACCAGGCCATTACTCTGGTGAAGGACCACACCACCGAGATGGAGAAGCTGCAGCTCCAGCTTCAGAAGGCACTCCAAGATGCCGTCAAGATTGGCGCCGAGAGGGACAAGGCCATCGCCGAGAAGGCCAAGGCCGAGACCACTTTCAAGGCCAAGGAGAGGGCCCTCGAGTCTGAATGCGAAACCTTGAAGAAGACCAATGCTGATCTCTTCGCTCAGATGGATAGCTTGCACCTGATCCAAGAAAAGCACATTGGCAACGAGGAGTCCTGGAGAACCAAGCTGCAGCAGCTGCGCCGCCAACTGATCGGTAAGCTTTCTCTTCATTGCATCTTTTCTTCTCGGTCTTGTTCCTTCTCGGCTTCTTTTTTCTTCTCGGTTTTTGATCTTGCCACTTGCTATTTCAGATATCTGGCCTCGTCTTGATTCTTCCTCTGCGCCTACGGTAGCCAAGGCCCGAGCAGTTCGCCTTTCGCTGGGCGAGCCAATTGACACTAGGGCTGATATCGAGGACAGCTTGCTGGTGCTCAAAGGTTACTTCGAACAGCTAGCCGGCGTCGGAACTGACTTGGTGCATGCTGGCTTTGAGCTCCACCGGCTGTTCTGGCCTCATGACCCCCAGCCAAGAAACATGCGGGATCTCGCCCTCAAGCTGGAGAGCGTGAAGGCCGAGCTGAAAAAATGGCGAGCCTCTGGAGCCCGTGCTGGTGCGGATGTGATGCTTCTCTGCATAGCATCTTGGTATGAAAACCTGGATATGCAGCGCATCCGCGGGAAGCGCAATGATTCCAAGTGGGAGACGGATGCCGAGAGCGTGGCCTTGCGCAAGCAGATCGCGTATGAGGTCGCAGAGTGCGCCGAGACGGAGGTCTACATCGAGGGCGTCCCCGAACCCGACACCGAGTACGAGGACGAAGGAGATGATGACGAAGACGATGATCTTGACGGCTTCTTCGAATCTCCCAAGGGCAAGGCCGGAAAGGGAAAAGCCACCGTCGTCGCGAGTAGCGATGAAGACGAAGGGGCGCACATCGACTCCGAGCCACTCGACTTCGGCACCTCGTCAGGTGCTGCTCTCGACGACACGGTGCCTCCTCCTGGCCACGCTTCAGGTTCCTCTTCGGCTCCAGGACCCGTCTCGGTGGCCACGGCCACTTCCGAGCAGGCGGCGACCCAGGAGGATGCCGAGATGACGGAATCCGCCACCGTCCAGACGGGAACGGATGCCACTCAAGCCAGCACCGAAGGAACAGCTGCCGCGACCGCCACTGAAGAAACTGCTGCCAAGACCGCCGCCGAAGAAACATCGGCCAAGGCCAGCGCCGAGAACACTGCCTCCTCAACTTGAAGCAACCTGCAATCTTTTTTCACTTGAACTCTTATCAGATCCCCGGGATGCCGGGAGCAGATGTAATAGACTACCTTTATCTTGCTTGCTACTCAGTTTTTATGCCCACTCGGTTTATGTTGACATTAATCAATTTGAACGACACTGGCTTAATGCCGAGTTGTGTTTCCATGCGAGTCCCCGAGTAGCATTTCTTATTCACCCTGTCTTTTCATCTCTGCTCTACCTGCGACTTGTCGCTTGTTTGGTATTCGAGTCACAAGAATCAAGTAGCAGGGCTGCAAATACTTAGCCGCTAGAAACAATCATGGTAACGCAGCCCACCACTTAGCCGAGAAGACGAAAACAGGGAACAAACAGTAACCGACAATCTACTCGGTTCCTGCACTCTTTCTTCCTTAGTGATTTTCGTGTGCTCATTGACCTTTTGCTTGTTCTCTTGCTTGCCATGAAGCCGGGTTTCGGACAGCAGCAGAGTCGAAGAGTTGGCATATAGGTTTAAACACAGTACTCAATGCACTTATGAGTTCTGAAGTGGAGCAACCGAACAGACAAAGGACCAAGCCGAGTAGGAAAAACACTTAGAGCAATTTTGGACGAGGGCAGTCCCCGAGAACAATTTCAGATTGCAGAGTAGAATTTCAACTCGGATAAGAGGGTACATACACATCTTTGCTCACGAATGAAAACGACGAAGTAGAGCTACATTCCAGGGACGCTTGGTTTCCTCTCCAGCTTTATCTGCCCTGTTCGCCTGCGATGGTCGTACATCTACAAGATAGTACGCGTCATTGTGCAGCGCTTTGCTGACAATGAAAGGCCCTTCCCATGGAGGAGACAACTTGTGCATCCCGGCTGTGCTTTGCACCAGCCTAAGGACCATGTCTCCTTCTCGGAAAACCCTTGGGTTCACCTTTCGGCTATGATAACGCCGCAGGTTTTGTTGGTAGATAGCCGAACGTGACAGAGTCAGCTCTCTTGCTTCTTCAAGCAGGTCAACGTCGTCTTCTCGAGCTTCTCTCGCCTCCACCTCAGTGTAGAGGGCTACTCGGGGGGAGTCATGCTCTAAGTCTATTGGCAACACGGCCTCAGCCCCGTATACCAAGAAGAATGGCGTGTAGCCGGTTGACCGGTTAGGGGTAGTCCTTAGACTCCACAACACCGCTGGCAACTCTTCTAGCCAACACCCTGGTGTTTTCAGCAATGGCTCAATCAGCCTTGGCTTGATGCCTGCCAGTACCATCCCATTTGCTCTCTCAACTTGCCCATTGGAGGCAGGGTGCGCGCCTGACGCAACGTCTAGTCGGATATGCTTATCTCTGCAGAATCGCACCATTGCCCCCTCTGCAAAGTTGGTGCCGTTGTCGGTGATGATACTGTGCGGGTAGCCATATCTCATGATCACATCCTTCACAAACTTCACAGCTGTGACCCCATCGCACTTCCGAATAGGTTTCACCTCGATCCACTTGGTGAACTTGTCCACCATGACCAAGATATGTGTCATATTGCCTTTAGCCGGCTTGAAAGGACCAACCATGTCCAAGCACCAAACAGCAAAGGGCCATGTGATAGGAATTGTTTTCAACTCGGAAGCTGGCATGTGAATCTTACTTGCGAACATCTGGCAGCCGGCGCACCTCCTCACAATATCTTCGGCTTGCTGCAGTGAAGTGAGCCAGTAGAAGCCATGCCGAAAAGCTTTCTTGACTAAAGCCCGAGAAGAGGCGTGATGCCCACATTCCCCTTGATGTATCTCCACCAGGATTTCTTCTCCTTCTTCTGGGCTCACACAGCGTTGCAGCACGCCGGTGGCACTTCTCTTATGCAGCACATCTCGGACTACGGTGTAGCCCTTGGACCTTCTCTGAATCTGCCTCGCAGTCACCTCATCTTCAGGTAAAGTGCCGTCCCTTAGAAAGGATAATATGGGCATTGCCCAACTCGGTGTCTCTCGCACGGGAAACACTGGTTCGTCCATTTCCATTGGGACAGGCTCTGGTGGTTGCACAGGAGGAGTAGGAGCGCTTCTCTGCAGCCCAGACCGATTGGCGAGAACTTCTTCAATGAATGCGACAGCTTCTGGGTTGAGGGCGGCAGTCCCCGAGTACGGAATGGCAGTCCCCGAGTAGGGAGTGGCAGTCCCCGAGTAGGGAACGGCAGTCCCCGAGTAGGGAGCGGCAGTCCCCGAGTAAGGAGTGGCAGTCCCCGGGTAGGGAGTGGCAGTCCCCGAGTAGAGGACGGCAGTCCCCGGGTTCCCTGCAGCACTCTCCCAGTCAATCTCCATTGGGTCAGATTCTTCACTTGGCAGAGAAGGGACAAAGATGGATTCCGAGTTGGGGGAAGGCTTGATGGATGGCTTCCTCAAATGCTCCAAGGCAATCCCTGCCGGGATGGACTGCCGAGAAGATCCCAACTTGGACAGCTCGTCTGCTGCTTCGTTCTCTGCTCGGTGAATGTGCTGGAACTCACAGCCTTCGAAAAACCCAGTCATTGACTGCACCAGGAAGCGATATGACGCCATGTTGGCATCCAAAGCATCCCAGGTACCTGAGACTTGCTGTACCACCAGATCCGAATCGCCATAGCATATAATGCGCTGCACACCAACCTCCTTTGCTACTCGCAAACCATGCACCACTGCCTCGTACTCGGCTACATTGTTGGATGCCTTGAAATGAATCTGCAGCACGTACTTGAGTTGATCCCGCTTGGGTGATGTAAGCACAACGCCAGCACCAAGGCCTTCTTTCACCTTTGAGCCATCAAAGTGCATTTTCCAATAGTTGGAAACTGGAGCGGGAGGTTCATACTGCATCTCGGCCCAGTCCACAAGAAATTCCGCCAGGACCTGAGACTTGATTGCTTCTCTTCTCGTATACGCAGGAGCGTACGCGGCTAGCTCAATTGCCCACTTGGCTACTCTGCCACTCGCCTCCTTGTTTCCCATGATGTCCGAGATGGGAGCAGAGCTCACAACAGTGATGGGGTGCTCCTGGAAGTAATGTTTCAGCTTCCTGGCGCCCAGGTACACGCCATATGTCATCTTCTGGTAGTGCGGATAGTTTTGCTTGGAACTGGACAGCACTTCACTGAGATAATAGACTGGGCGCTGCACACTCTTGCCTTCTTCTTCTCGCTCCACCACTATCACCACGCTGACTACTCGGTTAGTCGCCGCAATGTACAGCAACATAGGCTCCTTGGGTAGCGGACTAGCCAAGACGGGAGCGCTAGCGAGCATCGCTTTCAGCTCATTGAATGCCATGTCCGCTTGCGGAGTCCAGACAAACTTGTCACTTTTCTTCATCAGCTGGTACAGAGGCAGAGCCTTCTCGCCCATCCGGCCCAGAAAACGGCTCAGAGATGCCAGACAACCCGTGAACTTCTGCACATCCTTCAATGATCTCGGCAAAGACATGCTCTCAATAGCTTTTATCTTAGACGGATTGGCTTCAATGCCCCGACTAGAAACGAGAAAGCCGAGTAGCTTTCCAGCTGGTACACCAAAGGTGCACTTACTCGGATTCAGTTTCATTTTGTACCTGCGTAGGTTAGCAAAGGTTTCCTCCAGGTCGGCAAGCAGAGTATGTGTTTTATTCGTTTTGATGACAATGTCATCTACGTACACCTGCACATTCTTGCCGAGCTGGTCGTGCAAGCATTTCTGCATGCATCTCTGATAGGTTGCACCCGCATTCCTCAGGCCAAAACACATGACACGATAGCAATAAGCCCCGTACGGGGTAATGAAAGCAATCTTTATTTGATCAGCAGGGTTGAGTGCAATCTGGTGGAAACCAGAGTAGGCATCTATGAAAGACAACAGTTCACAGCCGGCAGTGGAATCGATCACCTGATCGATGCGAGGTAGCGGGAAGGGATCCTTGGGGCATGCCTTGTTCAAGTCGGTGTAGTCGACGCACATGCGCCATGCGGTGGCAGCCTTGGGATCTTCCTTTTTCTTCTCGACCATGACCGGGTTGGCTAACCAGTCCGGGTGCAGCACTTCCATGATGAAGTTACTGATCAGCAGCTTGGTGATTTGATCACCGATGGCCTTCCTTCTCTCATCCCCAAAACGGCGCAAAGCCTGCTTCACGGGCTTGGCGTCAGGACGCACATGCAAAGAGTGCTCAACCAACTCCCTCGGGACTCCTGGTAGATCTTCATTGGTCCAGGCGAACACATCCCGATTCTCACGGAGGAAGTGGATGAGCGCGCTTTCCTATTTCTCCGCCAACCCGGCACCAATGATGGCCACGCGCTCCGGGAACTCAGGGTCAACCTGGACTGTCTTGGTCTCCTTGGCAGCTTGGAAAGCAGTACTATGCTGGGTACTCGGCACACCTTGTGCGCCAGCTTGTGCGGACTGAGCCATGGCCACCACCTCGTACATCTTCTTCTTCTCGGCAGCAATCACCATTGATTCCGCCAGCTGGGAGCTAGCAGAGGCACACTCCATGGACTTCTTGTAATCTCCCGAGATGGTGATGATGCCATTGGGGCCGGGGATCTTCATCTTCAGATAAGCCACATGGGTAGAGGCCATGAACTTGCTCAGAGCAGGCCTGCCGAGTAGAGCATGATATGGGCTCTGATGATCCACCACTTCAAACTGCAGGCGCTCTGTGCGGCAGTTCTCCCGAGTACCGAATAACACATCAATCCACACTCGGCCAATCGGGTTGCATGAGATCCCGGGCACAATGCCATGGAACGTGGTCTTGCTAGGCAGCATCATGTTCTCGGCCAGGCCAAGCTTCTCGAGTGTGTCTTTGTACACAATGTTGA
This sequence comes from Alopecurus myosuroides, assembly GCA_028641055.1. Classification (NCBI taxonomy): domain Eukaryota; kingdom Viridiplantae; phylum Streptophyta; class Magnoliopsida; order Poales; family Poaceae; genus Alopecurus; species Alopecurus myosuroides. Next base: position 384,475,559 of record CM054060.1, read on the forward strand.
TGCTGCTGCCGTTGTCGATCAGCACCTTGCTGAACCTCACATTCTTCTCGGGGCCCAGGAAGGTAGGATCCAGCACCAAGGCATAGGTACCCGGATTGGGCATCACCTTGGGGTGATCTGCCCGAGTCCACCTGATCTCCTGGTCACACCAATACATGTAGTGAGGGACAGCCGGAATCACTGCATTGACCTCCATGGCCCGCCTGTGCTGTGACTGCTTGTCGACTGCCTCAGAAGTGAAGATCATATAGCTCTCATGGTGCTCTTGGTACTGGTTGGAGCCATTGCCCCCATTGTTGCCATTGTTGCCATTGTTGTTGCCCTGATAGTTGTTGTTGCCTCTGTTGTTGTTGTTGCGGTTGTAGTTGTTGTTGTTGTTGCGGTACCTCTCGTTGTTGAAGTTCCGGTTGGCTCCTAAAGCCACCTGGTTGACATTCTCTCTTCTCGGATAGACCGGCGGCCGAGTTGCGGGCGCGCGAGTAGGCTGAACAGTAGCATTGGCAGCTGGCAGAGGAGGAGGAGGAGGCAAGCCATCACTCTTGATTACATCCCACCATTCGCATTGCCGAGTAGTATGGTTCGCAGGCCTTGAGGGGTGGTGAGTGTGGAAGCTGCATGGACCATCCTTCATGTCGTCGAAGACAAACTTCTTCGGCTGCTCGGAGTTCCCGCTACCCGGCTGCGCAGTGCGGAACGGTTTCTTGTTGCCTTGGCCCTGGTTCTGGTTCTGCCCGTAGGCTCCAGCAGGTTTCTGCCTTTGGCCACCACCGCCTCCGACATTCACTGCATTAACCTCCTCAGGGTCATACCGAGTATCTACTCGGCGCTTGTTGCGGAACTCATTGCGCTTGCTGCTGTTGAAGTTTCTTCTCGGCTCAGAGGAGTCCATCAGTGGCTGAGTAGGATCACCGAGTGCGTACTGATCCGCAATCTTGATGGTCTCGGCCAGGGTGTTCGGCATCTCCCTCTGCAATCTCTGCCAAAGCATGCTGCCATGTCGGCAACCCTGCGCAAACCAAGTGATGGCCTGTGCTTCATTCACACCCTCACAAGTGTTCCTCAAGGTGCTCCACCGAGTAAGGTACTCGCGGTCCGTCTCGTCTTCTCGCTGCCGGCAAGCCGACAACTGCTGTGGCCTATTCGGCCTCTTGTATGTGCTGGTGAAGTTGCTGACGAAGGCGTCCGAGAAGTCCAGCCAGCAATTTATGTTGTGCTTGGGCAAGTTGTTGAGCCAAGTGCGAGCTGGACCCTCTAGCATCTACGGCACATAGCGCATCGCCCATCTCCTGTTGCCACCCGCAATATGGACTGCGGTGACGTAGTCATTGAGCCAATCTTCAGGCTTGGTGCTACCATTGTAGCTCTTGGTGCCTCTTGCGAGCTGGAAGCCCTTCACGGATGGCTCGTTCATGATGCGCGGGCCAAAGCACTCGGGGCCAGGAGGACCCGTGCTCTCAAGCCGCGCCGACAAGCTGAGACGGTCCAACTGGTGCCTTGCATCTCCAGGCGCCAACACACGCTCACCAACACGGTCATGGATGTCATAACCAGCCATCTCCATAGCCGAGTAGCCATCATCATACCTATCCACCTGCATTGCTGCAGGCTGCTCCACCGGGTTGGCGACCGGTGCCATTGGGCGCGGCTGCTGCCTCTGCCGAGTAGGCTGAGCTGCGGGTTGCCGAGAAGTACCCGGACGCGCGGCTTCTCGGACACGGCTTTGAGCTTGATGGGCTTGAGAGCCTGCTCTTGCAGCGTTGTGTTCCTGCCCGGGCTGCTGCGGCACAGCAACCTGTTTCGCGGCAGCAGCCGGGTCATACACCTGCATTTGCCTGTCTCTACCCGAACGCCCGCTGCGGCTCTTCTCGCGGCTCGGATGCGGTGACGAGGCCTGATCGTTAGATCTAGCCGCGTGCGAGTGAACTACCTGCGAGGCTCCAGCTCCCGGGTTGGCCTTCCGGAACTCCTCGTTCTGCCTGGCGGCCTCCAACACCAACTCATTGAGCCTCTCCTGCTGCCTGAGACGCGCCTCTCCATCTAGGCGCGGCAACTCGGCAGCCACGGCTTGCGCGGCCCTGAGCGTCTTGGCGGGCGTGCTGTACCTTGGCCTTGTGAAGGTGTTCGCGGTGGCGGACTGCGCGGGCTCCTCCGCAACTGTCGCCATCTCGGAGCCCAGGTTGCGCCGCGTAGCGCCCACTCTGCTGGGCCTCCTGGCGACCGGCGTGAAGCCGTGGGCCTTGTTGTACTCGAGCTGGTCCAGGCTCAGCTCTAGCCTGATCTTCTCCAACTCTGCCTGCTCGGCGAGCAGCTCCTGGCGTTGCCGCTCGAGCTGCTCCCTCGCGGCCAGGAGCTCGACGTCGGTGGGCGTTGGCATACCGGTTCGCGCAGCGGACGCGGGGATGACTGTAGACGTGGAAGGCGGCAGGTTGCTCTCCTTCTCGTAGGGCCGGTGGTTCCTGCCACCAGCAGGCGGGTCGTCAACCTCCTCGACGACGGCCGCAGCGCCAGTAGCAGCTGCGCCAGTGTTTGCCGCCAAGCCCGTCACCATCACCTCAGCGCAGCATGCGGAGCTGCATGCAGGCCTTCCGCGAGCAGCAACCACCGCGGGAGGATCCTCCGCGTCATGCACCAGCTCGGGGTAGGCGCTGTTGGCGACGGTGGCGACGTAGACGAGATGCGAGCCGAAGGAGATCACCGAGCCGCCCTCGGGCATGGCCATGCCGCCGAAACAGCCGGCGTTGTCGGTGACGAAGTCGAAGGAGCTGAATCTGTGGACCAGGCCACAAACTACGCGCTCCGCCGAAGAAGATCCCGTCCGAACAGAAACTCCAGCCAGCGCCGCTGGTTGCCCCACGGTGGGCGCCAACTGTCGTGGTGGTGTCACGGCAGATGCCATGGGATGGCTAAAGATGTGGGGACGATGGACGCTGGAGGTGTCCGGGGAGGGATCACGCGACGAGTAGCCGCGTGAGGTAAGATCCACACAACACAAACAACACGATGTACCCAGGTTCAGGGCCCTCGTGAGGAGGTAAAACCCCTACTCCTGCCTTTCTCTATGTATTTTGATGTCTCTCCGAGTAGTCACAGTACAGATGTTATCGCTACCGAGTAGCCTCTCTCTCCTCTCCGAGTAGAGCTAGGTCAAGAACTTAGGGTTTCTAGGGTTCACTATGAACGTGGGAGAGCATCTATGGGAGCATGCCTCGCGCAGGAGGCGGCGGGGCACCTTATATACACGGTGCCCAGCCGGATACGTCCAAATCTAGACAAGTGTCGACATAGTGTGCACATCGTCCTTTCTCCGAGTACCCGCTGACAGCTTTGGTTCCTAACCTTGGCTGCTTCTGTAAAGTCGTTGGGCAAAACTAGGGGACAGACTGGTAACACTGTACCTAGGCACAGAGTAGGCCCCCCTTATCCTGCCACGGCCTGCTTCCATGCTGTCACTGTCAGGCAGGCCGTCCCCACGTGAACAGTAGTTCGAATGCTGCCAAGTACGGACCCAGGATACGCGGGATCCTGTGTCAGAACGGCTCCTTTGACTTCCTGGCCCGAGTAGTTTCCCGCCAATGGTTCCCGCCAATTGTACTCGGGCCAAACCTTTACTCGTCAGGGTAGAACTTGATTGATATCTCCTTCTGGTCATCTTGAGGTGAGACCGAGTAGCAGTCGACCGGGTAGCGAGTACCTGGTAGTCGGCTACTCGACCAAACCTCTCTTCTGTAAGCGGCCTTTACCACCTGTCTTTACCCTACTCGGGGGTAACCCCCCGACAGGGAGCTCGAGAACCCTCCCGATCTCGGGATGACGGTGACAGCGGCCTCGGGTGTTTCTCGGGTAAAAGCGATATATATTTAGGGGGTTTGCCCTGGGGGAATAAATAGACGAAAGGGCAGAGGCGGTGGAGGCCTGGGGGCCCCACACCACCCCCGGCGCAGCCAAGGGGGCGCCCTATGGTGTGGCCCCCCCCGAGGCCCCCCTCCGGGTCTCTTCGGGACTCCGTGAAACCTCCGGCATTTCTAAGACTTCCGGATTTCGAATTTTCCAATTACGAGAATATTTTGAGAACAACTTTTCTGAATCTAAAAACAACATAAAACATGGAACTGGCTCTGTGGCATCTTGTCAATAGATTAGTCCGGAAAATCGATAAAAATGATATAAAGTTTAGAGCAAACATGTGGGAAATAACATGAAAATAAAATGGAACATCATAAATTAGGGATACGTTTACAACGTATCAACTCTCTATATAAAGACGGACGGGAAAAGCCCTAAGGGAGAGAATTAGCCATAGACTCAATCTGCCCATAGGTGATTGAACCTGGGTAAACACCGTGTCTTCGCCCAAAGCTCCCCCCTCCCCCCCCCCACACACACGTTAGCCTTCCCCACGTATAGTTCTAGAAAGATGGCTACCCGTCTCGGGAAACCTGATCGTGGAACACTTCAGCTATACCACGACACGAACGGAATATCAAAACTTCGATGCGAAGAACTCACCAAGAAGGCCATGTTAGGTAGAGATTAGTTCGGGACAAACTTTCAGGATTGCAACCAGTTGCCATCTCTGTCCCACCAAGCGGTCCATCTTTTGGCCATCATCTGACCACATGTGGCAATCCGTGGCAAACCTGATGAGAAGGGGACATCAGGCTTGCTCATGCCTCTCTCTCACCACTTTTCCATCAACCAAGTGACTCTCCCGCCAATAATTTGGAGCATGTTCGATATCTAGGATTGGAACCAGTGGGGTCGTCTCCCCTGGGTTACGTGTATATAAGAGGGCTGACAACAGCCGAGTTGTACAGGGGATCGGACCTATACACAGTCCGTATAGGTCACGAAAATAGAAAAGGAAAAAACAAGTTCTAACACCCTCCCTTAATCTTAACCTTCTGAAAGGTTGAGATTACGTTTAAATTCATCAAGCTTTTTTACAGGAAGAGCCTTTGTGAATCCATCTGCAACTTGGTCTTCACTTGATATGAACCGAATAGATAACCTATCATCAGCAACTCTTTCTCTGACAAAATGGAAATCAATCTCAATGTGTTTGGTGCGTGCATGAAACACAGGATTGGCAGATAAATATGTTGCTCCCAAGTTATCACACCAAAGACTTGGTTTTTCTTGTATTTTTACTCCAAGTTCAACAAGAAGAGGTTCAATCCATATTAGTTCAGCAGTGGCATTAGCAAGGGCTTTATATTCAGCTTCAGTACTAGATCGAGACACTGTGGCTTGTTTTCTGGCACTCCATGAGACTAAATTTGGTCCAATAAATATAGCAAAACCACCTGTAGAACGTCTGTCCTCAAGACAACCTGCCCAATCTGCATCTGAGAAAGCACTCAACAAGGTAGATGATGATTTTGTAAAAGTAATTCCAAGATTCAATGTATCTTTCACATATCTGAGAATACGTTTCACAGCTGTCCAATGTTCTGTAGTTGGAGCATGGAGATACTGACAAACCTTATTGACAGAGAAGGCCAAATCAGGACGTGTCAATGTGAGATACTGCAACGCTCCAACAAGACTTCTGTATTGAGTACTATCTTCAGGACCAAGAGGTGTTCCTTTTGTAAGAGACAACTGTTCTGTTGAGGACAAAGGTGTAGGAGCTGATTTACACCCTTGCATGCCAGCCCTATTAATAATATCAGTAGCATATTTCTCTTGTGTCAAAACCAGACCACTTTGTGTTCTTTTTACCTCAATACCAAGAAAATAGTGCAAATCACCTAGATCCTTGATAGCAAAATTCTCATTTAAATCTCGAAGAAGAGCAGCAATAGCTTGATCAGATGAGCCAGTGACTATAATATCATCAACATAGATCAGAACAAACATAGTGATACCTGACTTGTTGAGGAGAAATAATGAAGTGTCTGCCTTTGATGGTGTAAATCCAAGTTCACACAATTTAGAGCTCAACCTAGAATACCAGGCTCGAGGGGCTTGTTTCAAACCATATAGAGCTTTATCAAGTTTGCAAATATAACGCGGAAAGTGGGGGTTTTCAAAACCTGGTGGTTGCTTCATATAAACATCCTCTTCCAGAACACCATGAAGAAACGCGTTCTTGACATCTAACTGCCTTAAACTCCACCCACGAGAAATAGAGAGAGATAAAACAATTCTGATGGTAGCAATTTTTACCACGGGGCTGAAAGTATCCTCATAATCAATGCCATAACGTTGTTTGAATCCTTTTGCAACGAGACGTGCCTTGTATCTGTCAATAGTACCATCTGCTTTTCTCTTTATGCGATATACCCATTTGCAGTCAATTAAATTTTTGCTTCTATCTGGTGGAATAAGATGCCAGGTCTTGTTATCAGTCAATGCATTGTATTCTTCCTCCATAGCTTGACGCCAACAAGAATTATCAAGTGCTTCTGCTAATGTGTGTGGTTCACCTGTAGAGGACAACATACACCATCTCACAGTACCATCAGTGATTTTTTTTGGATTACGAATACCTTTTTGTAATCTGGTACGAACTCCAGGAGGAGATGGTGAAGCCGGAGGTGATGAAGAATCATCGGAAGAATTTGATATGTTGCCAACATTTTCATCATTTTGATCAGTTGTATTTCCCCCTTCACCGTCACGTGCCACAGAAGATCCAGCACCGAAATCTGGTGAGGCATGAGACAGAGGTGACGGAGAGGCATGCGAGCTCACATTGCTCCTCTCGCCACGCGTTGTCATTGGACTGGAGACATGCAGATGAGGCCCACCAGGCGTGTGGCTCTCATGCGCACGGGCGTGTGCTGGTTTCTCACGGGCAGGGGATGCATGCGCGTCGGGGGCAGCGCCAGACCGCGCAGAACCTGCATGCGGGTCGATGTCGGGTGCAGCATCACTCTGCGCAGGACGCGCATGTAGATCATCGGGAGCAGAGCCAGACACAGCACCAGACTGTGCGCCAGCCTGCAGATTCGAGACGGAATCTGCCTCGAATTCCTCCACCTCGGGATCTGCTGAGGAATGTTCTATATCTTCCTCGTGTTCAGCACTAGTTTCGTCATCTTCTGAATTATCTTCAACATCTAATTCTGCACTGTTTTGTTCATCATTTTCAACGGGAATTTCTTCTGGGGCTGCATCTTCCTGTTGCACATTAGTAACGGAAACAATAGGCACAATATGGTCATTGCAAATTTGTGCATCCTCATGTAAGTTGTTTGTGGATGATGGAAGGAGAAGAATTTCTTTCTTAAGGAGAGCACCGGCATTTGGATGTAGGGATGCAAAAGGGAACAAGTTCTCATCAAAGACAACGTCACGAGAGATGTACACACGTCCAGTAGAAATATCTAGACATTTTACACCTTTATGAAGAGGGCTATAACCAAGAAACACACACCGTGTAGACCGAAAAGCAAGTTTTCGTTTGTTATAGGGACGAAGATTAGGCCAACAAGCACAACCAAAAGTCCTAAGTGCATCATAATTTGGAGTGATATGAAGAAGACGTTCTGTGGGTGTCTCAAAGTTAAGAATTTTGCTAGGAAGCAAATTTATGAGAAAGGTGGCTGTGATAAAGGCTTCATCCCAGAATTTTAGAGGCATGGAAGCATTTGCTAGCAAAGCAAGTCCAACTTCAACTATATGGCGATGTTTTCTTTCAGCTGAGCCATTTTGTTGATGAGCATGTGGACATGAAACATGATGTGTGATACCCACTTTTTGAAAGAAGGCATTCAGTTTTTGATATTCACCCCCCCAATCAGTTTGCATAGTGATAATTTTCCTATCAAACTTGCGTTCAACATATTGCTGAAAATTAAGGAAGGCTTGATACACTTCAGAACGATTTTTGAGCAAATAGATCCAAGTGAACTTGCTAAAATCATCGATAAAGCTTACATAGTATGCATGTTTTCCCACAGAGAGGGGGGCAGGACCCCATACATCAGAAAAAACTTGTTCTAAAGGAGCAGTGGAGACACTAGAGGACATGGGGTATGGCAACTGGTGACTCTTAGCAAGCTGACAAGAATCACAAATATATGGAGTACTCTCTGGGGTGTAAGCTATTTTATTTCTTCTAAGAACTTGTTGAACCACGAATGAAGATGGGTGTCCTAAACGTCGATGCCACATAGAGGATGATGGCTTTATTGTAAGGAAGGCGTGCTTGGCAGTTTCATGGAACATGGGCACCAAAGGATAGAGACCATCCCAGCAAGGGCCTCTAAACAGAACTCTTCGTGTTGCTTGGTCCTTTATTAAAAAGAAGAAAGAATGGAACTCAATAAAGACATGATTATCAAGTGTAAAACGATGAACGGATAACAGATTTTTAGATGCACTAGGAACATGGAGAACATTATTTAGATCAAACGAACCATGAGGAGTGCGCAAAATTGAATTTCCAATGTGACTAATGTTCATACCTGAGCCTTCAGCAGTGCGAACTTTTTCTTGCCCATGATATTTATTTGCAACAAGAAGTTTGTTTAATTCACTCGTGATGTGATCAGTTGCCCCTGTGTCAGAGTACCAATTTGTGTCAACACCATAGGAGGCAAGATTTGCCCTCTTTTCACCATCATCCCTGTTCCTCTTGTCCTCCTCATAGCGCCACCAACACTCATTTGCTGGATGGCCATGCTTCTTGCATATTTGACAGTCAATGTTGACATATGGAGTGGGAGTGCGATCAGGACGACGTCCTCCACTGTCAGGGCGACGGTAGCGATCACCCCTACTGTCATCACGACGCGTGTCACGACGGTCATCACGGCGGTCACCACGGCGCTCATCACGACGCTCGTCACGACGCCAACTGCCACGGTCATCCTCTCTGTCACGGTAACCACCTTCTCCATGATATGAGGTATCATCAGGGCTGCGGCCTCGTTAAGAGAAAGTGTAGCCACGAGGAGGGGGAGTCCGACCACGCTGAGGAAGATCACGTATAGTGCCACGGCGAGCTAAGTTGGCCGATGACACAAAGACTCCGTTTTCTTCTACGCCATTGCGCATGTCATATGAACACAATTGTTCATAAAAATCATCAAGAGAGGTATTGGGATTTCCATTGACAGATGTAATTAGAGCATTGTACTCCACTTTATCTAGACCATGTAAAAGATATCCAAGCATCTCATCCTCTGGAACTGGCTTACCAAGAGCAGATAATTCTGAAGCAAAACCCCTCATCTTGGTGTAGTACATGTCAGCTGTCATGGAGAGTTTCTTGGTGTCATTGAGAAGACTACGAAGATGTTGACCTTTTGTGCGAGACGCTGTTTGGAACATAGCATTAATGGCAGTCCATGCTTCAGCAGTGGAAGTGACCTCAAGAAGATGAGAAAGAATATCCGGTGACAGTGTGTTTAGGCGAAATCGAAGCACCTGTTGATCCCGGGCAAGCCACACAACATATGCTGGATTTTCAACCTGAACCTTCTTGTTCTCTGAATCTGTTGACTCAATCACTTTGGCAGGGGCGACATCTGTTCCTTCGAGTAGTGCCATTACATTAGCACCACGAAAAGCCGGGAAGACCAATGCCTTCCATATCAGAAAGTTGTTGCGTGTTAATTGCTGTGCCGGAGGCGAGCCGAGGGCAGCAGCAAGGGCTGAACTTGACGAGTATGAGTTCATTATGGCGAAAGACACGTGGTCTGGAAGCACGTGTTTGTTCTGATCTCTGAATTTCTGCCGGTTTACCCGATCTCTCAATTTCTGCCTGTTTACTCACGGGACTTGGGAGCAGACTCGGTTGTAGCTTGTTGTGGCTTGCGATCAAGGGAAATTGATGTGGCTTGGTTTGGCTTCTCACGTGGCTTCTCACGTCAACAGTATACCACGGCCGGGGTTGTCGATCTTGGTGTCTCGGTTGTCAGGTTGTAGAAGACAGCCACGGCTCAAGAGAGAGCGACGGCGACTCGGTTGTCTGTAGGTTGTATGCGGCGGCGGCGACTCTCGGGAGCAGCGGCGGCGGCGAAGATTTTGGTTGATTGTCTATAGGTTGTATGTGGCGGCGGTGGCTCTTGGGAACGGCGGCGGCGGCGGGTGTTGGCAGTTAGATCTCGACGGAAGCTAGCTCTGATACCATGTTCGATATCTAGGATTGGAACCAATGGGGTCGTCTCCCCTGGGTTACGTGTATATAAGAGGGCTGACAACAGCCGAGTTGTACAGGGGATCGGACCTATACACAGTCCGTATAGGTCACGAAAATAGAAAAGGAAAAAACAAGTTCTAACAGAGCATACCTCTCTCTCGTGACCAACTATGGCAACCCGTGAGCTGCAGCGGGAGCTGAATGAGGTCCTATCGGGCCCCTTGTCCGATGAAGCAACGGCGAGGCAACAAGAACTACAGATTCAAATTGAACAGGCTAATGAAAAGGAGGAGATCAAATGGGTACAGAGGTGTCGAGCAAATTGGTTACAATACGGTGATCGAAACACAAATTTTTTCCACAAAATGGCTACCGAAAGGAAGAGGAGAAACTTTATTAAAACATTGGTGGATGATGCGGGGAATTCATTTGAGGGTGACCAACTTCCTCCACATATTCAGAATTACTTTTCGGGCTTATTTACTTCGGAAGTTTTCGATCCAGACCAGGAGATCATTGCTAAAGTGAAGACTAAGGTAACAAGAGCTATGAATTCTAATCTTACGGGGCCTTACACGAGAGATGAAGTTAAGAAGGCGTTGTTTAACATTGGGGATCTCAAAGCCCCGGGGCCGGATGGATTACACGCTATATTCTTCAAAAAATATTGGGATCTCATTGGTGATGCGGTAATTGATGAAGTTCTTATTGCCATCAATACGGCCTCTATTCCTGCTGGATGGAATCAAACATCCATTGTGTTGATTCCAAAGATCAATAACCCGGAGAAGGTAACTCAATTCAGACCTATTAGTCTTTGCAATGTTACTTACAAAATTATTTCCAAGGTTCTTGCAGCCAGGTTGAAACTTATTCTTCCGGATATTATATCTCCAACCCAAAGTGCGTTTGTTCCGGGAAGATTAATTACAGACAATATTCTAGTTGCTTATGAGGCTTATCATATGATAAAGAAGAAGAGAACGGGGAAATTTGGTTGGTGTGCTATTAAATTGGATATGCAAAAGGCCTACGATCGCGTGGAGTGGACCTTCTTGGAGAAAATTCTTATTCAGATGGGGTTTGATCCGAATTGGGTAACACTTATTATGGCATGTGTTAGACCAGTCACTTATAAAGTGAGATTTAATGGCCAAGAGACAGAAGAATTTACCCCTACCAGGGGGCTTCGGCAAGGGGATCCCCTCTCACCCTACTTATTCTTGTTATGTGCAGAAGCGTTAACAAATCTATTACAGGATGCCGAAGATAAAGGGGATATTGTGGGTGTGAAAGTCTGTCGATCAGCCCCGGCGGTTTCACATCTTTTATTCGCAGATGACTCACTTATTCTTATGAAGGTAATATAGACAATGCTATTACCCTGAGAAATATTCTTCAAGGATACTGTAATGCATCGGGTCAATTGGTGAGCGAGGCCAAATCTAGCATTTTCTTTAGCCCATGCACACAGGTGGAGATGAGGGAAGATATTTGTGTGCAACTCAATATTCTTACGGAGGCAATTACTGATTCATATCTGGGCCTTCCAACACAAGTGGGTATGGACAGGTCTGATTGTTTTTCTCATATCATTGATAGGATAGTGCAGAAACTGAGAGGTTATAAAGAAAAAATTCTATCCTATGGAGGGAAGGAGATTCTGTTGAAAGCGGTGGCCCAAGCCATCCCAACGTATGCAATGTCCGTCTTCAAGCTGCCTAAACAGGTAATTAAAGGGATCACAGATGCTATGACCCGTTACTGGTGGGGAGATGAGGAAGGACAAAAACATATGCACTGGTTTGCTTGGTGGAAGATGTGTGTCCCAAAGAAAAGAGGAGGGATGGGTTTCCGAGACCTACATTGTTTCAATTTGGCAATGCTTGCAAAACAGGCGTGGAGACTGTTAACTGAGCCTGATTCTTTATGTGCAAGAATACTACAAGCAAAATATTATCCGTCTGGCGATCTCTTGAATTCAACAATTAAGAAAGGATCATCCTTTACTTGGCAGAGTATTTGGGCTGGTATACAAACACTTAAAAAGGGTTGTGTGTGGAGAGTTGGTACTGGAGATAGTATAAGGATTTGGGAGGACCCATGGATTCCCTCTAGCCCGTCAAGAGGGGTTGTTTCTGTGAGAGGAGGGTCTACGGTTGTTAAGGTATCAGAACTTATTGATGCGAACCACTGTTGGGACGAGAACATTCTGAGACAAAACTTCCTAGTTATTGATGTGAACCGAATACTAAACATCCCCCTTTCTACTCGGCTGTCGGAGGACTTCGTGGCTTGGCAGTATACAAACAGTGGAATTTTTTCAGTATTATCAGCTTACCATACTGAGTGGGATTTTCAACATGGCAGAAAACTGATACGTACGAGTGGCCCGGGGACTTCTGATATTAATCATGTATGGGATAGGCTATGGAAATTGAAGGTACCAGCAAAGATAAAATTTTTTGGGTGGAGATTCCTCCATGCCACTATACCATGCGGTAGCATTCTAGCCAATAGGCATATTACTAATGATCCCATATGTCAGATATGTAAAACTCATTGTGAGGATCTCCACCATGCATTCTTCACGTGTGCTAGGGTGAGAGAAATATGGGAAAACCTGGGGCTTTGGCAGGACATTCAATCTATGGCAAGCTTGGAACGCGAGGGGTCGGGAGTGCTGGAATTGTTGCTGCGAGATGATGGCCTCCAGCGTGTCCACTCGGAAAATCTTTCGGTCATTGAGATAGTGATTACGGGATGCTGGTACATGTGGTGGGAGCGCAGGAAAATTACTCGTCAGGAGGCAGTATCAAAACCGGCGTTCACTTCACAAGAGATCATGGCCATGGCTCTCAATTACCAAAGATCATGCCTCAAAAAACCAGAGATTAAAAGGCTTGGATGGAGTAAACCGAGAGAAAATTATGTTAAACTTAATTTTGATGCCTCTTTTAATCCACAGATGTTTTCAGGAGCTACTGGGGCCGTCCTGCGAGATGAGAAGGGTAGATTTCTGGCGGCGTGCAATAGGGGCATCCAACATGTACCTGATGCAACTACGGCAGAGGCATGGGCGCTACGGGACGGCCTGATCCTGGCGGGTCAACTTGGGTGCAACAGAGTTGAAGTGAATGGGGATTCCTCGGATGTTATCTCAACAATGAAAGAGGGAGGTGTCTCCTTTCGAACTGATGCAGCTATCTTCGAGGAGTGTACCTTCCTAGCACATGATTTCACGCACATTGTGTTTGAGCATAGCTCTAGAGTTTGTAATAGTGTGGCTCATATCCTAGCTAGCAATGTGGAGGGATCCGTTTCTACTAGATGGATCGAGGACCCTCCTGATTTTATTCTTTCAGCTTTAGTTTCGGATGTAAGTCTCTTTGAGGCAACAATGTAATGTGGGGGGCTGCAAGTTTTCAGACGCACTCTTTTCCTCTCAGGGTACCTAAGGGGGCTGAGAGGTTTTTAATGAGGCGGGCTTGCTAGCTTATTATTAATGGAAAATGTTTCAAAAAAAAACTATGGCAACCCGTCGGCTATAAAAGGAGGACCATATCGCCCATATGAGATAAGTCGAGAGAACTCTAGGCTAGTTTATGGAAAGCTAGCAGAGATAGAAGGAAGGGAGAAGGGAGAGAGGTGATCTTCCCCAGCAAGGATCTTCTCTGCTTTGTCTTCCTCCGGAGTCGGCTGCCAGGCTACTCAAGAACCACCTTGTAACCTTGCCCTTATGGCCATGAATACACGAGATGCAGGAACAAGGGCTGTTAGCCTCCGAACGGCTTGAAACTGGGTAAAACCTTTTTGGTGTGCTTGCTCTTGCGGCATCCACAAAGCCCATCAATATCTCCTAGCATAAACATCTCTACTTAAACTAAAGAAGCCCCAACGTCTTTTTTTCTCGAGAACATGCAAATTGCATGTCATGTCATTAAGAAAGAAGAGAGAGTTTACAGCTTACAGTTTTCTCGAGAACATGCAAAGTGCAGAACCAGCATTGCTGTAATCGTTCTTAATTCTATCATCCGTAACATGATCTGTGAAATGCACTCGCTTGAAGTTACAATTATTACGTTCAAGCCAAAGGCGTCTACAACAGGCAACACTCAGCGTTGCCAGCTCAAGTCGCTTATCTTTGGGCGTGCAGCAGGTTAAGCCTGTCCACCAACCTCTCAGCGTTGAATCCTGGAGCGGAACGAACAAGGCGAGATCAAACTCAAGGAAGACATTGTGCCAAATTGCTCTGGCAGTCGGACATTGCATCAGGAGATGATCGATGGATTCCGGCGCTTGGTCGCAAAGCAAGCAGCGAGTTGGGCTTTGGAGCCCTCTGGCAAGTAGCCTGTCACCTGTCCAGCATCGATTTCTGAAAGCCAACCATACGAACAGCTTTTTCTTAAGCGGCGCCCAGGTACCCCACAAGTGATCTACATAATCTGCTTGAACTGATGCAAGGAAGAAACCAGGATATGCTGTTTTCGCTGAGTAATTTCCATTTGTCGCGAGCGTCCCTTTCCAAACCTAAAAAAATGGGGTACCTTGTACTCCCGATGCTCGTGATCTTGGACACGACACAACTTGATATCAAAATAATATCATCGCATTTATTACTACTTCACTCGCATTATCAGCATCTGGGCCAGACAACTCGTCATTGCTAAGGTCCACTTGCCGCATGTGAGACACTTGCAGGTATAATTGTATCCACTTTGTTAACATGAGCAAATGCGTGAACCAACAAACGCCCATTGCTACGAAAGATTGTACTATTACGGGGAAAATGTTCAGTACGGATTCTTATAGTACTGTTCGGGGAGTCCATAAGTAAACTCCTACGGATATCTACTTGCCGGGCTACGCACCTAAACTGGAGGCGGTTATAGATGTGTTAACAAAACTTCATAAGAAGAAATCACGAGAAATAGTTGAGTATCCAACTCTATTTCAAAAGAGATATTTTTTTGAACTTATTTTAAAACAGAAATCTAAGTTGTACGAGCAGTCACAAACTTTATGTCGACGCAGTACTCATAGTGAAGCTTACGAGCAAGAATTTTTGTTTATTAGTATCAAACTACGGCGCAAGCTAGATTGGTAAACCCGGCAACCCAGTAACATGCGTAAAGCGTACACAACCAGAAAAATGCATTTCGGTGAGGAGGCTAGTCTGCACATATCCTAAGGAACAGCACTATGAAGCGCTGCCTGCGTAGCCTCAGCTGGATGTACTATCCATGCTAGAAGTCATAAGCGCCAGCGACGAGTCGACAGAAGCGTTCAGCGGTGACGTCGGCCTGCAAAATACTTCTAATTGGTGCTTAGGCACGTACTATCTGAGTCCTTATGTGTATGTACTCCTGACGCCTCACAAGCCAGCGGGGTGGCACCAGTACGTGTGCCTCTCTATCGATCGTACACCTAAGCGATGTACATCTCCTTAACTTCTGATGCATCGTGCCCAAGTGCCATATGGGATATATAATGAATATTTTCTATGGAACAAGTAGCAACATTGAAAGTTTTGAGAGTAAAGTAGGACTCCGGCTGTGGATCAACTGAAAAGAGTTGACAACTGAGTTGCGTATATATGTCTATGTGTGTCCAAGGACGATTAATTTGTGGTGGCTCCAACAACAGTTGATTAATTGTGCGTGTGTGATCCATGGGCCATTGGTGCAAACACTCATCACGTACGTGATATTACTTCAAACTAGCAAGGTGTCCCTTGCAAATGCGAGTGCATCATCTCTAATTTTCAAAAGTGACTCCGGAATAAACTAAAAAGGATAAACTATTCTAGGGTACTATATATACCTATTCCACCTGAATAGATAGCAATATATTGGTATTTTCTCCATCATTTATTCAATGTATTGTGCATGTGTCCATTTGGACCGGACACTTAATCTAAGTTAAATAGACAATACGACATTTTATTTTGCCATGATTACATTTGAACGGTTTTTTACTTTCTCACTTCAATGTGGAACATTCCAACTTAATTTCTAGGTCAAGTATAGCATACAACAGGTTAATAGTTAAGAATTTCAATCCCCGTCTCCTCCTCTCACCTTGAGCATCCGCTATTACAATGGTATCCATGATAACCATGGATCAACTTATTACATGTGGTATATGCTTCTTATATCATTAGTTACCTAGTGTTCTACGACCATTATCAAGTGAACGTTATTAGGACCATTGATTCTTAACTACATATTCGTAACGGTTGATGGTGTGGTCCAAATAAGGTTGCCTCTTTCACTGTGGTCGTATGACCATGTAGATTTATTTGATGTAGATTTATTTCTTGTTTTTCTATGATGTTTTTTTTTCTCTGTAGTTCAAGGATGGTCCATAAATTTGGACGACTACCTTCTGAGTAGCCTGTTTGTAAAAATTCTTCTATAAATTATGAAGTTTCATCACGATGGTCATATAAGAACGTTTATCTTTTGATACCAAAAAGAATGCCAATGTGATTAGGGATAATCTAGAGGATTTTAATTTGAGAGGACTTGACAATCTAGAGGATTTCAGCACCAGAGTTGTAGAAGAACGTTTATGATTTTCATGTTGCCGTGTGTTTTAGTTGTTTCTATTTATTAGCTACGTTTCATGAAATGACATGTACGGATACTTGTGGAAAACATCTTCAGAAATTGTTTTGTAACTAATATTTCATATGATTCTCTATTTTTCTCTAGAAACTATTATACTATTCATCAACCCATGCATCCCCATGAGCTTGTCCCAAATCCATATGTCCAACAAATAATGGATTTTCGTAAAGTAACGGCTAAATTTATTTTAGTTCGTTTCCAGTTTTTTAAGCGTACCCTTGAACTTTGATTTTTTTTGGAAGAAAAAATATTTCTGTAGATGTGTTTACAAACCTATGGAAGCACCTCTTTCTGTTATTTATTTCTTTCTATAATTTTAACTTGGATTTTTTTTTGGAATCCATCCTTGTAGTTTTAAATCTCCAAATATTATTTGCAACTTTGATTTAATATTATTTATGACAACATGTAATTTTATGGAAACACAACCTTAAATGGTTTGAATATTCAAATAAATGTTTAGGTCTAGTAGATATATGTTTTTGTAAGTTGGTTTCTATATTTCATAAAATAGATCATGATGAGTTTTATAAAGTTCCATGGTTTTTGAAGCCGCACTATATTTTTTAAAGTTGGTCCCTAAA
The DNA here is from genome assembly GCA_028641055.1 of Alopecurus myosuroides. Lineage (NCBI taxonomy): Eukaryota > Viridiplantae > Streptophyta > Magnoliopsida > Poales > Poaceae > Alopecurus > Alopecurus myosuroides. The sequence goes on from CM054060.1 coordinate 384,492,868, forward strand.
ACTTTTAAAGATAATTCTCGGTTTATAAGAACATCATGAACATTTTTCTGTGTAACCTTTTCTCGTCAATTTGGGTATCTGTCAACATCAATTGGAAACTAGAGACGTGGTTTTGTTTCCCTAGTGATGTCAAGGTACCCTCACCTCTGTGTTATAGGTTTGAATCGACGAATCCTATACCATCAATTTATCTAGAAGCCGGAACATTACTTTGTTGGGTTACAATTCGATTATAACTATGTGCTAAAGCATGACATGAAAGAAGAAAATAAGCAGCATCAATCAGCCACGTGAATCCAAGTGAATCCCTCAGCATAGAAGTTGACGGTGACGATTCTAGAGGTGCCACGTGAATCCATTTGCCGACGGCTAATCTTTGCAGACAGTCAGCCAAAACCATCGGCAATGATGTATTTGCCGTCAGCATATATTATACAGACAATTTTCCTCCATTTGCCGACGGTTTCTGGACGCCGGGAAACGGAGCACTTCCTATAGTGGCTTAGTGTTCTGACCGTTTTGTTACTTTGGTGTAGAGTTTCAAGGCCGTGAGGAAATTTCTTCCCTACAGCAAACAGCGGTACCTTGCCTTTCTCGAAGTCAGCATCATATTTCAAGCTTGAACATGTAGTACACAAATTAATAACCAATAAATAAATGGCATGTGAGAAGGGGAGATCGAAATTTCCAGGACCCACCCCATGAGAGCATTGCTAGGGTCGTTCCAAAATAGCAAATCCCCTGCGCTTTTCGTACACTTAGGAATGATTAGATTGTCTCGTTGGTCGAGGTCCATCATCTCGAACAACTATAGCAGACTGCTGGCGCCAAACTGCGCCAACACAAAAACACGTGAGAACTAAATCCCACCACAAATTTCTCCAAAGAAAATGAACGCAAACAGTTCAGAGTAGCAACCATGTGTAGGTTTTAAGCTGGATTCGGCAACAGGAGCAGGAGCAGCGTACCGTCAAAGGGGGAGGACCATGCCGAGGCGCATAGAGGAGGGGGGGGGGGGGGGGGGGTACGGGAAGGCGGCACAGGTGAGGCAGAGGCCCGCGGGGAGAGAAGAAGCAGCTCCCATTTTTTGTTGATTCAGGCTCATCGAGTGCCTTTTTTTTCCGATGAGACGTAAGTGCAATGGACTTTCCTTATTGACACTTATAATGATGAAGCAGATATTCTAATCGTGTTTCCTAAAAAGGGTGGACCTGGAAATTGTGGATTCCACTACCGCGATAGGCATGGATTCTCTACCAAGTTTTATTCCCGTAACTCTAACAAATGTTTTTTCCCCTGTCATGTGCTACATATTTGACACGTATATCTAATTTTATTGTGCCAAATTAGTACGTAACATTTAATCTTTTGTTAAATCATAGCCATAAATTACAGATCCAACAATCCATATAATTTAGATGATCTGGCTCAACGTGGTGTCTCTATTTTAGACCCGCATATTGCTTTTAGTATATAATAGATTACGGAAGTCCCATGTGAATTTTCGTAACTAACTTTACCTTTAACATAGATAATGCAAATTTTTCTCTAAAGTTATGAGAACTGAAGACAATGTTGTCAAATGTGTATTATTATCATTTAGCAAAGTAAAATAAGCGTAACCTTATTTCTAGGATTTACAGTTTCAGCTGCTCAACGTTTCCGCATGCTATTTCTAGTATATTAATATACATTGTAATAATCTTGCATGTCGAATAGTATGATATTATACATTGAAAACTATGATGGACGATTAAGCATAGCTCCTATGACAACCACGTAGTTCTATGTGGACTACTCACTTACCATCGCAGTAACTTGGCAACAAACTTGGCGAATTTTGGCAGTGGAAATGGAGCATCTAGAAATGTCATATATTTAATATTTGCGGTTTTTCACATGTGTGGAAATGTATGAAAGTGTCAATAATGTGTGAAAATTTGTGGAGTTTGACAAGAAACCATGGGAAAAAATGAGTCATCTCGACTGGGCCATGGGACCGCATGGATCCTAGCATGTGGAACAAACCCACAAAGCCATGGGGCTCTCTCTTGTGTGCATTCGTGATCATTCTAGAAACTTCTTTATAATTTATTTGCAAATTTTTATCTTTTTAAAAAATGACCATAATATTAAGAATAAATTCTTCAAGACTAATTAATATATTTGTACAAAAAAAATTAAATAATAGGAAAATACATAATTAAACATAAAAATGAATATATATGTATTCAATGTATCAGATGTTATTAGAGAACAACCAAGTTATGGTGCCTTTTGAGAAACTATACTTCCGGTGAAAAGAACCAATTAATTATCAGAACTTAGTCCAAGTATTCAAATCGATAACTTCGAGATCTGGATATGGGTCAATATATATGTAGGAAATCTGGCATGACAATAGTCATAGTCGCGAAAAAATCTCTAATACTTAATGCCAAATAACTAATTACAAGAACTTTATATTTCTCTAATACTTCTTACGAATTGGGAACTTTCATGGTTTAACGAAGCATCCCAAATTTCAATGATTTAATAGACAAAATTTATGTTATTATTTATATAATGTGAAGAAATCTTGTAAATGGATGAACACATCATTCACATGAATAGAAAAGAGTGCATGATAGGGTACAAAATGGAATCCTCAAATGAAATATTGTGGAGCCAATTATGAAGATTAAGTGAACTAAATTTTCTAAATGAACAAACAAATCACTATACTCTATGAACCAAAATTACATCACATGGAGAATTGTCGGAATATTTTCCTGTAAAACGACAAACTAATATTTATTAACAAAGGAACACGTAATTATACACCAGGAACCAAAAAAGACATGGCATGGCGTCGAAGAGAAATATTTTGGTGGAACTAATATTCTGTAAAACACATAACACATAATTATGTACAAAAGGAACCAATAGTATGTACCAGAAAACAAAAAGTAATCATACAGAACAAACAATAGAAATGATGGAAAAACGTGATTAAAAATATAAATTCTAGAAATGATTTCTGAAATAATAGGAAAAAATCTAAACCAATCAAAAACTAATTGTACATAAGGGAACAAGAAACACAGATTGATCGAGGATTTTTTTTTATAAACATCATAAAATAAAATAACAAAATCTGGATCAAACTTTCATGATTAATGCAAACATAAATATAATCATACTGAATAAAATCGAGAAATCATAAAAATATGCTTTTGAAATCTAAGGAACTAATTTTTGGTACAATGAGGAACATTATGAATGAAAAAAAACTAAAGGAAACAAAGATCTCATTGGCCACTGGAACAAAAACAAAAATTGTTTGTAAAACAAAATTTATAACTTATGGAACAAAAAAAATATAATGATACCAAAAAAATAGAAATGACCGTAAAATATTCATGCTCTTGTTATTTTAAAATCACTCCTGCTACTTTTAAGATAAATCCTAGAGCTAACGTGAAAATCTTCCTTCTCATTGATCTATATGGCAATCTAATGTCATATATTTCAAAATTCTATTATCTTATTTGTTTTGTTTGGCACTTTATGGTCATTGTCTTGGAATTTTTATGAGTACATCACAAAGTCATTATTAAATAAAATTCCTCATATGAACTTTGTTGAATATTATGTTAGAAATTTATGTATCTCATACATAAATTTTTAAATACGGATGTTAACCTGAAACATTTACATGTTGCCCCTTTGATTCAATCCTTTCTCCAAAGGTTCACAATATTAAATGAATATAATTCCACCTCTCTCTCATGAGAAGACACTTTTATCCTTAATCCAATGTGTTAAAACAGTTGGAGTTAAAGTGAAAATTTATTACCAATAAATATATCGGTTTTATGCAAAACCCTTTAAAAAATTATGCATAAAACCTGAGCCATATTGGTTACTCGGAACTAGAATTAAAATAACTCTAAGTCAATTAATGACAGTGATCCAACTTCAACAAACAAAATAATTTTCTTCGTGGCTTTGGGAATTATTTTTGTTCCACGCTTTCCCATATCACACGAATACCTTTCAAAATTTCATTATAACATTGCTTAAATCCTTGTCTCACAAAGATTTCATTATCTCGATATCATGACTAATGTTTCACTAAGAAACCTTTTTTTGTCAACAATCTTATAGTTCTATTAAGTCCTTTCTAGTTCAATAAAATTTCTTTGATCTCGGTTTTTGATTGAAACACTCTCACTTACTTTAATGAAACATTGAAACTTCAACTATTTCATTCATTCCACTTCATCAGTATGATCAACTTATCACATTGAATCTTCAATGGAATTAAGTCAATTGGGATAACATCCATCCCTTATGTGAATTTGAACTTCACAAGTTCCAGCACTTTATGAATTTTATCTTAATTAAATATTTTGTAGGTAGTCTCTCAACCTTGATAAATCAAATTAAATACTTTTCTCCAATTTATACAACAAGTGATAAAACTATTAGTCAAAATTTTCAAGACTTAAAATTAAAAATAAATCACACAATACAATAACAGAGATCATAAACTTTGAAATCCCAAGCTTGGAATCCTACACATATATTTTATAATTCGAACTCAACAAGTTTCACGAACATAAAATATTCACTACAAAATAATCGAACTCAAAATAATTATTATTACTAAGTTCTACTATTGATCCTCTTTATTTACTTGGACTCCATAGATGATGCAGCGGGTATGATGTCATTATATTTGTCTTCTACTGCGCCTTTCACACTCTCCACCTGTCTTTCCTCCATTCTTTCGAGACAAGAAATATCTTATACTAAAATATCAAAATACCAAAATATCTTCGAGACAAGAAAATCTCAATAAATGGTATAACTCTTATACCTCATGCGGACATGCCACTTGTGGCTCTCAATTGTTGTAGTCATCACGGCATGGACGAAAACATCCATCTCAACTGACATGACCATCTAGAAGACTTCTTAAATTATCTTCTCTATTTCCATGAGATTGTAGCAAGCCCTAAAACCAAAGTAATGTGATAGAAGTGACATGACGAGTGTATCAATTGCTTGCTTTTATAGAATCACAAAACCAGTGTCCTTAAGCTTCTGGAGTATCCTAGTGAACTTGTCTTTCTGCTCCCTCAATGGACAAAAGCACGTGAGTTTGCACCTCAACAGTTCAATATTGAGCTTATGACAACCATGACATACTTGCATGGAGAACCGAGCCATTAAAACTTTCAGGAGACGGAATGGGAGATATTGTGGGTAACAATCACCTAACTCAGAACTCCACCCTGTCTAGCACGATCACATAAACTTGGTACTCCTCATCCACGAATGGACAATATTCTCCATCAGTTGCTAGGACTTATGTTTCAAGCACATGCTCTACCTCAATACCTCTGACAACAACTCTCATGTCGTGAACCCATTCACAAAAATGCACGCTTACATTAACTAATTTCTTTATCTCCAAGAACTAATTCGGACTTATGATTTCAACGGGACCCATCTCTACAATAAACAAGTTTATATGGACTCTAATAGTTTAAAATCAATTTGCACTATTTGACTCAATAAAATTGAAATTAAGATATGCTCCCACTTAGAATGATATTTCTCATAATCAACTTTTAGTGAAACAAGATCATAATAAATTATGACAAGAACGATGAATACATCTCCACCAATCACAACCTAAAGGGTAGGCCACTATGCCAATCACTCAATGTGATTCTCGCTCATCTTTTGATGTATTTCTGAGCTCATAACTAGTTATGCATGAACATCAAGTCAATCATCTGACACTGCATCTACGGACTAATCCTTGGATACAAGTCATCAATCAATAACCGCTTGCAGATGATAAGAACACGTTGACCCCTAGATACACGTGATGGACTTGAGCCAAAGTCTGTTACGACGGTTGCTATAGTATGGGATAACACGAACAATCTTGATATTTTAAGTGAGGAATTGATACGTCCATTTTGCATCACTATTTTATATTTTAATTTTATGTTATTCATCGATATATTTCATATTATGATGCATTAATTATGTTGTTTCATCTTATTTTGCATGTTTGATAATTACTGGAGAATAATCACCGGGACCAGAAATCTGAAGGAAAAAAGCACCGTCAAGATACCATATTTTTGAAGATCAGAAGAATAAGGGGGCATCGGAGAAGTCTTAGAAGTCCAGAAGAGGGAGCCAGCCGTGAGGAGAGCCGGGGGGGTGGGCACCAGCGGGCCTCACCACCAGGTGGAGCCCCCCTTGGTCGCGTCGCCAGGTGGTGTGGCCACTCTGGCCTACCACTGGCCGACTCCTTTCGCGTACTTGACCCCCAGGGAACCGTAAGACACCGAGAACCATCGAGGAAATATTCCGCCACCTCCTTGGGGGTGGAAAACAAGAGAGAGAGAGAGAGAGAGAAAATATCTCTCCTAGGAGAAATCTGTTGTCCTCCCCGAAGAGGGGAAATCTTCAACATCGTCACTGTCATCGCTCCGGGCATCATCAATTTCATCATCGTCATCGACCTCACCACCAGCACCATCATCCTCACCATCCACATCCGTCCCGCTGTAATAATTAGGGTTCTATATTGTTGTTTTCTACTATATCTCTATCCAGGTGTGGATTACTTGTTAGTAGTTGATGCTTACGGGATTTACCGGTGTTTGCAATTTATGACCATATTTTTATTCATCATTATATCACATTTGATCATGATCCATATGATTTCTTGTGAGAAGTTTTTTTAGTTCTTGAGGACAAGGGAGAAGTCTAGATGTTAGTAGTGAATTATGTTGAAGTAATATCTAATGGTTTGATATTTAAGTTGTGGTGTTATTCTTCTAATGGTGTCATGTGAACATAGACTACATGACACTTCACCTTTATGGGCACATATGAACGCATTGTGTATTTGTCTACTTATTGTAGGGTTGCCGGAGTGACAGAAACCTAAACCCCCATTAGGAAACCGATGCATGAGGGAGTGAAGGATCCTAGAGTTTAAGGTTGTGGATTTATCTTAATTATTTTGTTGTATGTGCGGGTGATTTCAAGGGGTTTAATCACAAGTATGTATTAGTCCTAGTTGGGCGGTACATTAGCATAGGTTCACCCACACAACACCTATCAAAAGAATAAATATTAATCAATTGTAAGAAACGAAAGCGCTTGACGAAGTTCCCATGTGTCCTCGAGAACGTTTGGTAATCATAAGTAAAACAACCAGCTTGTCCTTTGCTCTAAAAAAGGATTGGGCCACTAGCTGCAATTATTATTACTGTCTTTTATTTACTCGTACTTTATTTATCTGCTATATCAAAAACCACCAAGACTCTGTTTGCTCATGTTTACAGTGAATTCTCTATCCAATCTGCTTGTCAACACCTTCTGCTCCTTGTTAGGTTCGACACTCTTATTTATCGAAAGTACTACGATACACCCCCCCATACTTGTGGGTCATCAGGAATCAACCTAACTAATGACTACTATGCAATAAAGGTGCATTCAACAAAGGATAAACATCACATGCAATTTATAATTCATGTGATTTTGTATAGCCTATGTTCTTCCAGGATTCATGACACATCTCAATAGAGGATCCTCCATCTCCGTTAGTCTGACCTTAGCATAAAATCCGAGGAAATTCAGATGTGGGGAAATTTTCTTCAAGCTTTTCCATGATAGGGAAACGACCACTTTCTCTTATCATGTACATCCTCCGACAGCAATACCAACAAATTTTTTTTCTCTAGATGCAATCGTATCTACACATAGTACGCTCTGATACCACTACTGGTCTACGCTGTAGAATTTTAAAAAAATTGCCCTACATAGTCCACAAATATCATAATACAGATAACGAGGCATGTCCATAAATCCAATGATTAAGATCACGACTCACCGGGCAGCGCATTCGATGTTGCACTACTAGGAAAACAACTATAGGAGATATGATATGCATGGCACACGTCCATTGTGATGTCTCACGCCTAATTGCTCGTGGAGCACCAAACAGTGGTTCTTTACGCCTAATGCCTTACTCGTGGCACACCAGACTAGACGTGTGCCACGCCTATGTGTGGGTCCTGGGTGGCGAGGCACTCAGGCTTACACGTGGCGCACCGGTCTTTTTGTGCGTCAGGGCTATCTCAACTAGGAGTTTCCATTGTGTTGGGGCTTTCATGTACCACTGATGCAGTTGACGCATATGTGTTGTTAGAAAGCCGAGAAAGTCAGGTCTGACGAGAGACTTCCCTGACTCATATTTCCATCCGGTATCAGCAACTTTAAAGCCCCAATCGTGACCGCTTAGCAATTTCTCAATGGTGACACCACAAGATTTGGCAAACCTCCTAACTTCATCGATATCAACTGGCTCGGGGGGTTTCTGTGCAGCGGGTACCACCATGAGCGGGGAGATCGACTGTTTTTTTTTCTGCTGACCAAGCTAGGGAATTGTGCTCCCCTTCTTCTTCGCTTTGGCACGACTCTTTAATAAACTGCGCACATAGTCATCATTTGGATTTAAATGAATTTGTGGTGGCATTTCCAGAAGATCCTTAAAGTGTTTATGTACTGCAGGATCTATTGGCTGCTTTGGCGGCAAGGCGAGTTTCTTTCCCTACGTAGTCATCTGATGTTTCGTGCCGCAGCCACCCACGCAGCGTTCTGCTTGTCAGTCATATGGTAAGGAAAGAACTTTGGTGGAGGCATGGTTTCTTCTTCTGAGAAGGTTTCTTCCTTGGTGGAGACTTAGAGGCGGCGGTGGTACGACCCTTCTGCTTTTCCACGTGGGACTTAGCGGGCGGCGGAATCGGCTGAGGCAGCGGAGATTGAGGCGGACTCGAGCTGCTGAGGTCCATGGCGTCGATGTGTGGACTCGTCATAGGTGGCGATGGTGGATTGGCTCTCGGAGAAACAGGTGGTCCAAGACGAGGAGGCAGCTCCCCAAGGCCAGCAGGAAGCTGCCCAAGGCGAGCAGGCACTTGCCCATGGCCAGCTGGAAGCTGCCCAACAGAAGGAGGATGCTGACGAGGTAGCCGCCCAATGCGAGGAGGTACCTCCCTACGGTGAGCTGCCAGGTGTGCAAGGCGAGCTGCCACCTTTCCTAGGCGAGGGGCAAGGTTCCCAAGTCGAGGAGCAAGGTGCCTGCAACGAAGAGCAAGATGACATATCACAGAGATTGCATGCTCTACGAGGGGCCATGTGTGGAGGGAAATCCAAAATGCAGAATATTAACTCTAGCAATGCCACAATTTCTGTAGATTACCCATGTGAAGACATTGTTTCGAGTGGTGCGGCTGGGAGGAGAAGAAACATGTCCAAAGGAAACAGGATCTGAATTGTTATTCCTCTGGGAAAGACAAGGCCAGTGGACCCAAAGGTTGCTGCCATGTATGCTACTGCGTGTTCATTAGCTGTGAAGCACACTGTCCCTATCTTCCCCCATTGGAAAGAGTACAAGGGAAGGGAATATATATTTTCCTCCTACCACGGCCATGTGTCTGTAAGTTCTGTAACCCAACCTTCCAGTTCATTCCATTTCTGTTCATATAACTGAAAAATGCTCTTTCTTTTGTTTCAGTCAAAGTTTCATCCGAGAGACCCTGTTATTCGTCAATCTCTTCTGATGCATCTCAACAACTGTACAAGACAAAGACGCCATATTCTGAAGCAAGAATTTTTTGACAGCGTTAGAGACAAGAGTAGAGTTGTACAAACGCCTCCTGATGTAGTTCGGCACATGAGCGAAGCAGAATGGTGCAACCTAGTCGATAACTAGTCCTCGGTCATGAAACAAGTACTGTCTTTGTTCACTCTACCTTGCCACTGTTTCTATTCTATAACCTGGACTGTGTCTAATCAGTTCATATTTCGTTTATGTAGATGGCTTGTATGAAAGCCAGGCAAAGCAGACAGGCCGTCCAGTTCCATAGCGCCACAGGTTCTCGTACCTACGAGGTTTGCTACGACATGGGGAAAGATGCCTTTGAATTGTTCAAAGCTACGCACAACAACAAGACACGTGGATTCTCTTCGCCCGTGAAAAGAGCAATTGTAAGTCCCTCAGAATATTGTTTATCTCTGAGATCAACAATTACCTCAATAGATTCTTCTAGATACGTACTGATGCTTCCCTTTTTGAATTCTGATGCAAACTCCTGCTCTTTCACCTATGCTTGTCATCTCATAGTTCATGCACATGCATGCTGCTTGCTTTTCATCTGTTAGTTCATCTATCCTTGTGAGCTGCTATTTTCATCTATGTTCTGTACATGCTTGTCGTCTGCTATTATCAGCCATGTTTACTTACATGCCTGTCATGTGATGTTTTTCATTTATATTCCTTACAATCTTGTCATGCGTGCTTAATTGTTTGTCATCTGCTATTTGTATCTTTGTTATGTACAAGCTTGTCATGATATTAATGTTCCTTACAAGCTAGTTCAACTTCTATTTCATCTAAAGCTTTTACATGTTTTATAGGAAGAAATGCAATATCATATGCTAGAACGTACTTCAGTAGATGGCGCTGTCAGGGAACATCTTTCTACCACCGAAGCTGTCGCTGCCGTGCTGGCCAAGAACCGTCTAAAGTCTTCATTCCTGAATACCATAGGTGGGGTCACAACCAGTGCAAGACCAACAAAGTCTCAGCTTCACCTTCAACTTGATTATGAGAGAAAACAGTGGCAGGACCTGCAGTCTGTAGTTGATGAGTTGAAGCAGGCCAAGGAACAAGCTGATGCAGATAGGATGAATCATCGACAAGAATTGCTGCGTATAACGGAGGAACACAAATATATGCAGAATAGTCAAGAAATGTACAAAACCATTCTTGGTGGAATGTTGGCTCAAGTTCATCCGAGATATGGAACTGAGTAGCCCTTTGTGAACCCGCTTGTTGTATGTTGAACTGTACTAGACTGCCTTTGCTGGTGAGCTATGTTGTGACCTTATTCGGAATTTATGTATTTGTTGTGTTTGATTTGCTGTGAAAACTAGTATACTATATGGTAGGTCCATGAGGCGGCACCTTATTGGATGGAAATCGTGACGAAATAAACAGGTCACGGAAACGTTTTGATGTGGACATGCCGTGTTGGTACACGTGCTAGCTCATGATTCGCGACGTCTTACGACGAACTAAAACGTGGCACCGTCGGTCAACGTTATAAATTCGTCGGGAAGAAGCGTATACGTGGAACATTATGAGAGCGACACGTGGCACCTTATACTGCTTGTACCCGCGACGAGAAAATAGACGTCCCACATATTATGACGTCATTAACGGAGGTAACGGTAGTTCCAATCGCGACGTTTTTAAAATGTCAAGACGATGATGACGTCAGAAACGATGGAAGTGACGTCAGTAACGGGTAACGGGAAAACGATGCCACGTGTACACACATTGCGATGAAAAAAAACGTCGCTCCTTGTTGGGCCTTGTGCTGGGCCGGCCAGTAGCTCGCAACGGATTAGTGTTCATTTAATCGTCGCAGAATCATCCGTGACAGTCGATCAGGAACGTTCTCACTCTGCCGCGTAAACCGTCGTGGATTTCTCTTAGCGACGGTTTGGAGCCCATCCGCAACGGTATTAAAACGTCACTGATCGCGCGGAATTTGGTAGTGAGGGGGTGGTGGTGGTGGTGGTGAACTGCCTCTCAGAGAAGGAGATGGTGGTGGTGAACTGCCTCTCGAAGAAGGAGATGGTGGCTTTGGAAACACTATGTTTTCCTTTTTCCATACTATGAAGCTATTGCTCGGCTTGTCCCAGTGTCTCTATTTCACCGTCGGGGAAGTCAAGCCGCCGTGCCCTCCAATTCTACAAAACATCATCCACACTGACACGAGCATAGCCAGGTGGGATCGGCTGGCCATGGCAGGTCGCTCCATATACACAAGCTAAAGCATAGTCGTCTGCCACCTTCATGGATATGTTCAAAACGGACACATGGATCTCACAAATTGTCTTCTCCTTGATTGAATCCACGGCCTCCATAGGTGCAGCAGCATCATGTATCACCTGTTCACTATGTATCACCGTTGCATCGTCAACCGGTACCACCATCTAAGCCACACTGCTCCATCATTGAGATGGGCCCCCGTCGAGTGTATTGTCTTGCAGCTGGGAGCACAGTCGTCATGTAAGCTCGTCGATCTGCTTTTGCACCTGCTGATATTTGGCTTTGATTTCCCCAATATGGTCTAAGACCTCCGCCTCCTTCCGCTTCTTTTCTCTCTCTCGGCTTCAATATGCATATTTCGTTTCGCCGCGGTAAACCCGGTCGACCATGGGTATCCTGCGAAGCCTCGTGTCCAACCGAGATGTTCCGGATTACCAAGGGCCTTCGTCAACTCATCTTTCTCTCGTTTCGGCATGAAATTTTCCTCTTTACCCTCTTTGAATACACTAATATTTGCTGCAAAAGGGACCGCAATTTTTGCATCGACAATAAGATCCCATGAGGGGAACCAATTTTCTGTAGCTGGAGTGAGAGCTCGCAGATCCGCTTCAAGTTTATCAAACTTAGGAAGTGGAACCCTGTAGCCGCCTGAAACCATAGTATGGTGATATCTCTTCTCAGCCACATTTGCCTTATTCTTTGCTGACCTTTCCATACCCTCTAGTGATTCCTTGTATGCGTTAAATGCTAGCCAGTCTTGCCTCTGCTTCTCTAGCGGAGGAATATTGGAGCTCTATTTTTAGTCTGATATTCTTTCCATATTGTTTTCTTGTAAGCATTGAAAGCCCGAGCCATCTTCTTAAGAGACCAGTGCTTGACATTCTTGAGCATTTCCGCAACATCCTCTTCTTTATCACAGTGTGGTAGCGTGAAATGTGTCATAAGCTTGGTGAAAAGAGTGTTTTCGGGCTGGCTTATCAGAGACAAAAGTAACTCCAGGACGGTCTTCTATTTGTGCTGTCTTATTCCATTCTTGAACACTTATCGGGATGAGGTCCCTAACGATAACTCCACACTAATTTCCGAACTTAACTGTTGTCTTTTCGGGCTCCGCAGGTTCACCATTCCGATAGACTCCATTGATTATCAATTGCTCTCTAGAGGTCATCTCTTTAGCCGGGCCTAGTTTCGACTGCTTGCTAGAGGACATTGATGCAGAGGTCTTCCTGGAAGCATTAGGTTCCCCGGCCTTCACTAAGACTTTTTCATTGCAATTATCGCTGCTTCTTGCAGTGGCCACATTTGATCCTTCTGATTGCTCTTCTTCCTCCATTCCCTGACCTGACTCGTTAAGGTAATGTGCTCCGTCATCTTGATCTCCACCTTAATTGGGTCCAGCGGGTAGTATGCCATCTTTTATTATCGCGAACAGGTCTTCTTCACTCTCTCTGCCGTCTATAGCACAATTAATACAAATCAAAGAAAATTATTTCAATATTGTTGATAACACTAAGTGATATCTCTATTTCAACAAGTCAATGTAGCAGAATAATAATTCAAAGTATAAATATTACAAATAACAGAAAATTGTTTCAATAATCTGGAAAACTCTAAGTGATATCTCATATTTCAACAAGTCAAACCAGCGGAATAATAACTTAAGGTATCACTAATACATCGATATCACGAATAACTTCGACCGAGTTCTAAGGCGCGGGGTGCTGAGTCGCGGGTGCTGCGCGTCCACAGACACGGAACCATAACATGGTCATAGCTCATATGGTAAGGTTCCCTCTGTATAATCGACCATCTATGGTTATAATTAGACTCCCTTTGCAACAAGTAGACGTAGCTACGGAAATGCTCGTCCTCCTCCTCGATATGCTGACGTACCTCCTCCTAGGGGGCCGGCTCCCTTAGCACCGACCGTGGCCCACGCGATCGCCACCAAAGAAGATCCGGGTCGCCACGGCACCCGGCTTTTAAGTTCTCACAACAAGATTCATAGCGCTGATGTTTCCTGATACGAAAATGTAAACTTTCGTACCTTTGTATGGTTATACCTTTGGTACAGAGACCAGCTAGCCGTAGAATTTTCAGAGAAAAGTATATAATAGGGCAAGGTCCTCGGTGCTATGCCATCATGCCAGCAAACGCAAGTGCCAAATATATAGATGCGATTACTTTCTCAGTCATTTTGGATGGATCGCGTGGTCCTTAAAATCACTACTATTTCAGAACACAAAATCATGAGAAGATTAGGATATAATTGTTTCAGAGCACAGTACTTGGTAGTATATGTGTTACTTGCCGTCCTTTGAGGAATTAGTTATGTTAGACTGCTCATAGTGGGGAGTATCATACACTAGTATCATACATATGATACTAGTATATGATATTACATCTCTAATGCATAGTATCATATATGAGTATCATAGTTAGCTTCTATTTATTATTTTGTAGAATCTCAATGCAAATGTGTGTACAAGATTTGTTTGTCATTAATTTTCTTAGTTTTGCGTGTCATGATACGGTATCTACCTATAATACTCTAATCTTCTCTCTCTTTCTTAATTACATGCCACATTAACTTTTTTGTGGGACCAAGTTGCACGATACTACCTATGATACCACCACTATGGCTAGTCTTAGAATTTACACGACTAAGTACACTCCGCTTCGGACACGGTTCACACATCGGAAAGGGTGAAGCAAAAGTCCTCGTGTGTGATGAGGCATCCAGAAATGGGTCACAGCGAGAAGACCCAGATTGTCACTGGGACAAAATAAACGAGGTAGATAATAGACAATGCTCTTTTTTTATGAATAATTACAATTCTCTTTTTTTTATGAATATCTATGCAAATGATTATACTAGCTAGATAATAGACGATGTTACCATGACTTTATATATTCTCCATGTTACCCTTAGAAAAATCTTAAACGATCAGCCCCACTCTATCCAATATGGATGCTTGACATATCTCTCTTCTACCTCTGCAACGAGAGAATACCCGACGCCTAAGATCACAATGTCTACTCTCTGCTATGGCTAGATATCATGGTCTCCTCCTCGAAACATCGACTTGATCTAGCTCGGTGGAGGAGGGGTGGCCAGGGGACATGTTAGACTATGTCCGAAAGGTAGGATGAGGCCACCATGGATACGTCGTTGTTTGAGTATCTTATGGACCACTATGGACCGGATAGAGAAGGAGTACGACACTAACGCCGTCGCGGCGGTTTCAGTGAGGCACCCCGCCGGCGTATCACATCGCGATCGGCGGAGAAGAAGGCTTGTGTCGACTTCATCGCGGCTGGAAAATCAATATATTTATGATATGTACTACGGTCCTTGTGAGTTGTGAGAACATTTTTTTGTCGGACTTCTTAAATATCAAATCGTAAACCCAAATGACTACCTTACGGTATTTACGACATACCTTATTTCTACCTTTGTTTTAAAACTTGAATCTATTTATACCTTAGTGTTCGACCAGAAACCTCATAATGTAGAAATAGTAACGGAAATACAGCTGAAACGTTGTTAAAACCTTTGCGATTATTTTTTGTCACTGTTTTGTACTTCTTGCTATCCACGATTACCTCAATCCTAATTTCTGGGTAGCAAATATTTTGTGATTTTCGGGTGTCATTTTCTAGAACACGAACTATTTTTTACCTGAATTACCGGACCCAAAATTCCGAGAAAACTGAATGCCTGAAGTCATACATAATGAGCTTTCTTAAGTTGCTATGTGCATCTAAGATGCAAATGGAACATAAAAAGTAATCTTATAGGAGTTTCTTTTAGTTTCTTACGTGGTAGTTTCTTCCATGGTAGAAGAATAGGCAAATTTGTTTCCTCGACATAATATCAACTCACTGCACTATTTGATGAACCATAGTTGCTAGAGCAACCATATGGAATATGAGGCTTAACTGTTTGACACTACTTGGAATAACTTAGTATCTGAATTTGTAAAGTCATATTGTGTAGTTGAGAAGTTTTGAATAATTTTTACAATGTCATAAGAGCGCTAGGTGACAATTACGAACGTGCAATGAATATATCAGCATTACGAAACGGCGTGCAAGGCAGGAGAGGTCCTTCCAGTAGAGTGTAACCAGCCAGCTAACAAAACAACCAAAATATTTCATGCGGCCGAATGTTTATTCTTATAACACCGTGGTACACACTTTAGACACCTTTGTTTCACCGCGCAATCAGATTCCTTTACCTCCCAATCGCATGCTGCGTGGCCACGTATAATCAATCGTCGGCCTAGTCGTGTATGTGTTGCATGAAAAATATGTATAGCCCCTCCGTTATTTTTAGGCTTTTAAGTTTTATCAACTTCATACAAAAATATATCCATATTTACAACATCAAATTAATGTCACTAGATGTAACATAGAAATATGTTTTATAATATACTAAATTAATTTCATAAATATTTCTATATTTTTAATAAATTTGATCAAACTTTAGAAGTTTGACTTTTCATAGAAGTAGAATTACACTTCTTTGCCAACAGAGTGAGTACATGATACGCACAAGGGAAAATTAATAATGGTGATGAGACCTATCACGTATGTAGCGACAAAGATGCTCACAATTGGTGCATGTAGATTGACTACGGTGGGAGAGAATTGCAATGGTCATGGTTTTATCTTGTAATTTCGACATACATGTAGAATTGTGTGGCCTGTTGATAGGTCAAAAAAAGTGTGTCTCGTGATTTTTTCTATGTTCAACGATCTTTCACACACCGGTTTATGTAACCGGTTGTTAAATTCATGCAAAATTTCATCAAGTCTACTTTTCTTTCTTCGTGTCATGATAGAAAAAAGTTCTAGAAATTAAATATAAATCGTAAACTCAGCCGATCAAATGTTGATTAACCTCGTATAGTGTTACCAATAAACATACAGATCCAAAATTAATATATAATTTTTTATATAAAATATAGATATAAAAAATTGTTTCCCTAAGCTATCTCCTGCTCACGGACGCTCCTACGCTTAATAGTTCAACCGAAACAAGTATAAAATTGCATTTGTCATCCATCAAACCGAGATATCTAAACTCCAGAGTAGATTTATCTTTAATTTTTTCTTACGAATCTTAATTACTATCTAGACTAACATAGCTTGGCAATATTTTGCAATTATCATATCCAGTGCAAAGAGATATTTTGGAAACGAGGCAAAATATTTGCATTTTCATTAATTTAGTAGAAAAGAGATGGCCAATTTAATTATAAGGTACAAAGAGTTTTAGGATAGGTCCGAGTGGTGATTCCAAAAACATTTTCTATGTGTGCCTGGATGGATAAGCAGCATAAGCTAGAATATTTCATGGCATCTCATGGACCAATGGTGCCATGTCTACCATGATGTGATAATTTGTTTGTTCTGTTCTTTCGAAAAATAATTGGTAGCAACTAGAACATGCACCCATGGGCCTGTATGCTATAAGTGTGGACAAATTATATATAACGGGCAATAAGATATAGTTAAATTTATGGAATGGTGGTCCAATTTCCACTTTTCCTCATTGCCTGTATGGTTTGCACCAATATTTTTTGTAACAACACTTCTGTTGTATTACTTTTGTTCTGTACATATATCAACACTGGTTTATAGTAGAGTTTTTTAGTTTCCGGTTTGTGTTTGAAACGATTATCTTATTTAGCTTTCTTAGAATTTTGGTTTCTATTGTGGCTTGATGGATGGAAATAGGATTTTTTAGTGATTGGTGATGAAAGGTTGAATATTTTGGAGTTACTCTTATTTTTCAGGATTTTGTAGCTGATTTGATGAGTTATTCGGAACAATTTGGGACATGCCTTCACGAGTCTCGACCTTTTCATTCCGTGTTTTCTAAATATCTTACATGTGTTATTACTGTTGCATCTGCTAGGATTTTCCTTCCATGGTCTAACTGCTAGCGCTACGGCTTCTCTTTGCAGCAGAACTTAGAGATGTTTTTGAAGAAAACTAATATAAGTTAACTTGTAAGCAATGATCCATGAGGCACTCCATAGAGGTACTACTTTCACTTACAACAAAATTGTCATGGCTAATTTAACACCAAGTAGTCCGCTTTTTTGACAAAATATCTCCATGTAGCCCCTATATAATATCATGTGCTATGTTATCTTATAACATCATATGGAATGCTATCTAATAAAATATTTTGAAGTAGACCCTGTATAATATCATGTGTTATGTAAAATATTTCATCCAAGTATAACCATAATATAAATAAAATGATATGACTAATCATTTCAAAGTAATTTTCCTAAACCCTTAAAGAATGTTGGTATATCGCAAAAGGAGCACCATATAAGGTGGGTGTTGCAGCTTTGTTGATCACCAATCCTTCTATTCTAGTTCTCTAAATGTTCCCGGTTTTGCAAAGTTCACACTTGGCGGTTAGCCCTTCAATATTACCTATATTCTATTGCTCTGCTATCATACAACCATCATCATTTCAGATTACACACACTCGCGACATTAGTGAAATCATCATAGACGAATTGGTAGAACAAATAACTACATGTGGTTGCTCAAGTCCATCATTTTAGGAAGCATTATTTCACAACATACAAAATTATTCTTATACTTTTTTATGATTATTGAAAAGTTGTCTGCTGAGTGTGAAAGATCATTTAGGCATCTAATTCTTACATATAGTTTTATTTTTGTGTGTGTTTTCAGCTAGGACAATAAGTTCCCAAGTTGCGGCACTTGACCAAATAGGAAGTGATGTCCTATGACTTATCACGAAGGAAATCCAAGCTTATGTTTTTTCCTATAGCAGTTAGGCATCTCGATGGAAATTTATATAATTGGACATCTCATTATGTATACTATGTTTTTAGGAATGGTGATAATTTTTTTGCAAGGTAATACGATCTCATTCATAAGATAAAAATCCGGTTACAAGACACGTAAACACCGACATTACAGTACTGAAAGGATAGAAAAATCCTATGCAAACAACCATCGCCTGTCCCTCTCCTTCGGCACCACCGAAGCAACCACCAAGAGAGAGTAGACAGATCACCTCTTCACTTGAGCTCGACGCGGCTCCATCGCTGATCTGCAGCTTTACGGATCTCCAAAGTAGTTTGCCAAAAGCAAAACTATTATCGTTGAACGAATCAGACCGGGGCAACGTGTCCCCGGACACGCCATCGAACTCCAGATCTGGCATCCCCGCACGACTACAACGTCGGAGAAGGATACCAGAACTGACAGCCTCCAACCATAAATCCAGCACAAGATGCACCATCTTCCAGCTATCAACTGCGCAGGCAATCGTCTGCGCGTACTCCCGGACGACCAATCCTCCCTGCTCCACCATGACGTCGGAGACAACGCCGCAGCAACGGGGACAGAGCAGAAGGAGAGACACACCTGATGGGATCGCCGCCACCGCCTCGCCGACACCATCCATGAACTCTAAAGCCACCGATCTGAAGGATCGGCAAACACACGATGCCATCAACTCTGAGACGTCGCCATGAGGGACGACGCCGGTGTGGGAGTAGAGTTGGGGCAGATTTATTCGTCGCGACGCCGCTCCCACCACCCCAACGGCGCACCACGATCTACAGAACCAAAACCTAACTACAGAGCGGAGGAACGGGGTCCCCTCTCCCTCCTGCCGCCGGAGCAGCAGTCGGAGGGAGAGGGGACCAGCGCGCCGGCCGGTGAAGATCGGTGGTAGGCGGTCGTGCCCCTAGTCGCCGCTCCTGGCGGCTAGGTCACGGAAAACTGAGAGCACCCAGAGGAATGGTGATAATTGTATATGATTAATGTCATGTGTTTCTGCTGGTGTTTGTACTACATTGGTTTATAGTAACCTTGCAAAAATGATAAATGTCCGGGAGCTTATTTCCTATGAAGGTTGGAGAAAGAGTTGTTTATTTGCATGGATTCTGTTTCTATTGCAAAAGTAAAAAAGATCTTTGCTCCACGAGGCACTAGCTTATCTACGATACTTCATTCTAGCTTGAAATCGTGTACCTCTTGCAATTTACTTTTCTGTTTTTGATTACAATTTGTGTTGTAATTATGTAGAATTTTTGTTAGTGAGCTTGGAAAAAGCATTAAAGCTATTATTTTAATTTAATAAATAATTGTCATATCTTAGCGTAACAGTTCCATGAAATGGAAGTTCTACGTAGGAATGATACTCACTAAGCAAGTAAATTCCGCGAATACATTGGTCACCAAAATGATATAAAATTTATGGCTTGAACTATGACCTATGTCCGCCAATGGTGCTAGTGCCGTGCGAGCTCTCTAAGACCCTTATGTATGTTTATAATTGTGTATGCAGCACCCACTTTTTTTAAACAATAATACATCCAAAACAAGAGGTTGTTGAGATGGCAGTCATGAAAACCTATACAGGTGCGGACTTGAAGCATAGACAAAAGAAAAACATGCTAAATATGGTGGCATTAGTTAGCAAAGGATGTCGAGTCAAATGATCTGTGGGAACTTTAGCTCATCTACATTTCAGAGTGCAATAAAGAACATGTATATTTGCAACCGCTTATGTGTTTATCTAGGAAGTTTGATGTTCTTTTAAACAGTATGTATCCAAGGTTATGTAGCTGGGATTCATATACTTTTTTATAGGCATACGGCTGCAAATCTTAGTATGTAGACCTATATTGTGTGGACATAATGCCAATTTATTCAACTCATGAAATGGCCATGTTTATTCTGTTGTAAAACTTATGGCTAAAAGTTTTGCCTCGATTAGGCCACCTTGCGCCAGTGGCACAATTGCAAAAATGTCGTCTAGCATACGTAAAGAGCAAACAATTTCGAAGCTCCGTTAAAGTAAGGAGACTACTCCACACATATCATAGGACACTGGTGGAGAACAGGCCAGTAGCACCGGTTTGTAAGGGCCTTTGGACTCGGATACAAAACCGGTGCTACGTATCCGGGACTAAAGCCCCCCCCCCCCCTTTAGAACCGGTCAGTCAACAACCGGTTCTAAAGGCCTCCACGTGGGCGCCGAAGAGAGCGCGCAGGCGGAGGACCTTTAGAACCGGTTGGTAATACCAACCGGTCCTAAAGTTTTTTTTTCTCTTTTTTTTTCTTTTTTCTTTTCAGGGTTTCCAATTCCGTATTTAGGGTTTAGGGTTTAGGGCGTGTTCCGTATTTTCAGGGTTTCCGTTTCTGTTTGCAGTTAAATGTTGATGCACCAAATAGTAGTACATATATATATACATGTAACACGAAGTAATCGACCGATAATTACATAATCTGAGGTTCGTTTTGAATAGTTGTATACTTGCATAGAGAAGGGAGCTGGCTATAATTGGTTCATAGGATGGAAAAATTCTCCGTCTTCTGCTATGACTTGCGTGAGAAGAAATCCTGCCAATTCCTCTGCAATAGCCTTGCAACGGTCGATTGGTTTGAGCTGCGCCCGCTTTCGTGCCATCTTGAAAAGAAGTAGATGAAAACAATTAAGTTATGAACAAAACTAAACATAATTAATGGCAACATAAATAAAGTTGTGAAGATCCGGTTACGTACCTCTAGAGTTCTGGTAGTACGGGATTTCTCATTGATCCTCCTGTGAATGAACTCGCAAACCTAGTATCCACAATAATCAGTTCCCTGTGGTTGTTGCGGGACTTTCTATATACGAGAAACATAATTCAGTCAAATTAATAATAATCAAGAGAATGGTAATGGTATTTAAATCAGGGTACGTAGTACTACTTACTGTGTTAATCTGAAAGTTGAGCTTGTCTGCCCATGTACCGGGTTCTTCCTTGATGAACATTTGCCAAACCCTGGGCGACCAAAGAAAAATGAATAGAAGAGTTAATTATTACTTACATGATATCAGGGAATGAACGAAAAAGAGGCCGATGAACGAAAGAGGCTTATATATATATACTTTTGAAGCATCTGACGCGCGCTCTTCCATCTGTCAGCGCCCCAGTTTAACGAGTCCCAGACTTCAACTTGTCCTCTATCGATTCTAATGATGAACAATATGAAGTGGCCGCTGCGCACGTGTACACACGCAGTCATGCATACTCATCAATTACACTTAACATCAGGTAAGCAAAATGGAATGTCTACAAGACAGTAACACTCACCTGAATCCGTAGGGCCAAAGTATTTCTTTTTTGGTATTTTGTCGCTTCAAAAACCTTAGCAAATCATCCGGTGTAGTCTTGTTGAACGTTTCTACTGTGGTTTGATGATACGAATACGGGTCAATGAACCCAAAGTCCCAGATTCCTGCCAGTCTGCATTCACGAATCTTCATTCTGCATAGTAGCGTACAAAAAGAATGTCGTCAGTGATAATTATACGGGCAACGAAAGCGAGCTTAACTAAATAATTAAATTACACAAATAAATCACTTACAAACAGTAGCAGCTGAGGATAGACTTGTCGAGGGCACGTTGATTGTACATCTGGAAGAAATCATCGAACCCAAGCTCCACACCGTAATCTCCGAAGTAGTGTTGATCCTGAATTTGAGCCATGATACAGTCTCTCTCCTGCCTTGCGGCCTCCAAGTACCAATCATGTAAACTCCGTAGTTGGGTTGTTAGAGCAGTAGGATCTTCGACCAGAGGGTGCCCGGGCTTGTATTTATATACCACATCAGCAATAGCGTAATCCACGTCGCCCATGCGTGGACAGGACACTGAAGCCGCGTCAGATAAGACCTTGAGCGGGCCAACTGACTGTGCTTCTTGTTGTCCGAGCTGGGGAACTTGTTTCCCGCATTTCGTCTGCTCCGCCTGCTTCATCTGTGCGGCGTGCTTCTTTTCAATATACCGTTCATAGTCTGAAAGGGGCGGCGGTGGCGGCGGTGCAGGATAATATAAGTTGTCGATGGTCCGCTCAATTTTCCACTTTGGGATGTCCTTCAGATTTTCCTTCCAGACGTCTGGAGGGGGCTTCTGGGGAAACTGTGCGAACCATGCCTTGGTTTTGGATGCCACTGCATTGGTTAGTTCCTCCTCAGTCATCAAGCCTGGTAACTTCGGGGGACTCTTGACTTTCTTGGATTTCCTTGGTCTCTTCTTGGGAGGAGTCCCGTTTCTTCTGAACTGCAGCTTCCGCTTTGTCGTACCCGTAGTGGGCGCATCCGTCGGCTCACGGGAGTGCACGGGCGATGGACCCTCGGCCTCGGGCTCCGGCCAATCTTCGTTGTGGGGTGGACTTGGAGGTTCGTTGGGGGGTGGACTTGGAGGTCGTGCATTCTCTGTACGAAAGTGAAAAAACTATTAAAAATAAGATAACATGTGGTGCAACATTCAGTAATTGATGGAGGTATGGTGCATTCGTACCTGGAGGAGTCGGTGGCCTTGGCGCCGAGTTAGGGAACACGATGTGTTTCTTATTCCACAAGATGATACCAAGCTCCATTTCTCCCAGTGTCTTCTCGCCTTCACCTCCAGGAATACTGAGCTCAATTGAATGGCATCCCGGCGTAATTGTTGACAACCCGACACGAGCATGGGATGCTGGAATCTGACCACCATGGTAGGTTGCTCCAGGTTGATTCGGTAAAGCATAGCCTGACGCCACCCTGAAGGATATGTTCCCCATTGGCATATGTATCTCACAGTTTGTCTTCTCCGTGATATCATCCACGGGGTAGTGAGGCGCCGACGGTTCGACTGCACGACCGTCTTCTAGCTGCAGGTGCGTGGAACCCACGCTGCTTCTATGCTGAGATGGGACGGCATGATCGTCTTCTATTTGCAGCTGATCAGGTGCAGGACGATGTTCTACCTCCTCTTCAGTGTCAGGTAGAGGGTGTCCCCCTTTCTTCAAGAGAAAATCCACCTTTTGTTCTAATGTCGATATCCGTTCACTCGTCTTTTTCTTGCTTCTATCACGGCTTCTGTAAGTGGCAATGTCCGCTGCAAACCCTTGGCTCCACGGGGTATCCGCTCCAAAGCCTCGTGTTCGTCCCCACTTTTCGGGGTTCCCGAGTGCCTTCGTCAGCTCGTCGTTCTCTCTATCGGGAACAAAAGTTCCTTTTCGAACAGCTTCTATTGCCTTCTCTAGTTCTGCTACGACTTTTGTTATTTTTTCCGACCATGGTCCCTGAGCAACAATCATCCCAGTCTCAGCGTCCAACGTTGCCCCGTGCGCGAACAAACCAGAACTTGGACCTATCGGGCCAGTCATGTGTCTGTGGAATGATACCTCTTTTCACAAGCGCAGCTTCATAGCTTCGCCACCTAGGCAGGGCAGTCATGTAGCCACCTGACCCCAAAATATGGTGATATTTCTTGTTCTTCACATTCTCCGAATTTGTGGCCGATCGGGATGCAAAGACACCCGATTTCTTGTACGCCTTAAAATCATCCCAAGCGTCTCTTATCTTCACTAGGTTACCAGTGAAAACTGGATGTTCTTTCTGATATTTCTTCCACAGTTCTTTCTTCCACCTCTGGAATTGTGTGGCCATCTTCTTCAAAGCCCACTTCTCGACTTTCTTCTTCTTATCTTCCGCTACGCTGAAATTTTGCCATAGCGTTTCGCAAAGAATTTTTTTCAATCTTTCATCGACATAACTAGCTCCAACGTTGGCCCCGGTCTTCGGCTTATTCCATTCTATTAAGTTGATCGGGACCAGGTCTCTTACAACAACTCCGCACTGATTTACGAATTTGCAATAAGTTTCTGGGGGCTGCAGTGGTTTGCCATCAGCAGCAACTGTATCAATCGAGAACCTTGCGGTATCTTTCAACCTTGCGGCCGGGCCTCGTTTGGACTTTGTCTCAGTACTTGCGCTAGCTGTTCCGGAGGGCGCCTAAACGGGAAAATAATGATTCGTTAGTAAGTGCAATACAAATTAATTGTTGCGTGAACAGTGACTTGAGATATACATTGGCAGAGTTTGTTCTGGAGGGCACTTCTTCATCCTCGACGTTGTCGTCGTCATCATCTACTACATCTTCTATATTCTGATCTCCGTCGCCGGAGTCGTTCAAAAATTGATTGCTAAACGCTTGTCCATCGTCTTCATCACGATATATGGCCGTTGCATTATTATAAATCATCTCGCACATTAATCTTTCCTTCTCCGCCTCACCCATTCCCGCGAGTTTATCGGCGTGCGGATCATGTGCAGGTTCTTGGGGATCCATAGCTCAACACCTGCTAGTAAAATTTATAAAATGAAGAACACTTAGCGAAATTTTCATCGGGCACTTGGCGAAATTATTTCATCGGACAGTAATAAAATAATAGTTCTGGACATATTAATGAAATAATAGTTCTGGACACACCAAGAGTTACATAGCTCGGGTTGATTTTTTTAACCCTAATACATCACGATCGAATAATATCACTTATACATAGTCTCGTGACATCTCTCAAAATAATTAACTCCGACCGGGTCCTAAGCCGCGGGGTGCTGAGTCACGGGTGCTACGCATCCATAGATAAGGAACCCTCATAGGGTCATAGCTCACGTGGTAAGGAACCCTCCTAATAATCGACCAACTGCTGCTATACTGCCTATACTGCCTATCGAGCAAGTACATGTAGCGACGGACGTGCTCGTCCTCCTCCCTAATACGCTGTTGTACCACCTCCTCAGGGGCCGGCTCTCTCCGCACCGAGCGTGGCCCACGCGATGGCCACCAAAGAATATCCGGGTCGACCACGTCACCCGGATTTCTCACCAAGCCGCGTGCCCCGGTACTAAGGAGCTCCCAATGCCAGCCTGGCGGGGCCCAGTCCCGGACATCCCCCGGCGGGTCCAACAAAGACATGAACTAAAAACCTGCCCGGACTAAGTAAATATTCCATAATTAAGTAAAATACCTTAGTGTTTCTAACTTAGTAAAAAATAGTAAATTGAGAAATATAACAGAAATAAGATGAAAGTTAAACAGGAACAATATGGTAACTTAGTGAAAAATTTTAACTTACTGAAATTATATAGTTATTCTAACTTTCTGAAATTTTCTAACACTAACTTAGTGAAATTTTCTAACACAACATTCTAACAGAAAAATTCTAACACTAAACAAAATTGTAAAAACAAAATAAAGCACTAAAAAAATCTAACACTAACTCTAAAAATTTCTAACACTAATTAAATTCTAACACTAACACTAATAACTCTAAAAAAATCTAACACTAAATCTAAAAATTTCTAACACTAACACTAACTCTAAAAACAATCTAACACTAAATCTAAAAATTTCTAACACTAAACACTAACACTAACTCTAAAAATTCTAACAGTAAAACAAAATTGAAAAAAACCGAAATAAATTACCTAGCTAGGCCGGCGATCGACGGCGATCGAGGGGCGAGAGGCGGGGCGGCGGAGGCGGAGGCGAGACGGAGGCGGACGGACGCGGACGGCGCGACAGCGCGACGGAGGCGGACGGCAACCGCGGAGGCGCGACGGACGCGGGGCCGCGCGGGGGATCGACGGCGACGGAGACAGAGAGCGGCCGGAGGCGCGGCGGACGGAGGTGAGGCCGACGGAGGCGCGGCGGACCGAGGCGAGGCGTACGGCGACGAGGCGGACGGACGGCGACGAGGCGGAGCAGGGCTTCGCCGTAGGTAGAGGAGAAGACGCGCGAAAGAAATGAGGCCAAAATTTCACAAGTCTTGGAGATATATCCCCACTACAGGCCTTTAGCACCGGTTTGTGTTAACAACCGGTGCAAAAGGGTGTTTAGCACCGGTTGCTAACACAAACCGGTGCTAAAGGCCTGTAGTTGGGGCCACACCCAGACTGCGCGCCCACTACAGGCCTTTAGCACCGGTTTGTGTTAGCACCGGTGCTAAAGGTCTTAATACAAACTGCTCGCCTCCCGCGCGCGGCGGTTTTATTGCTACAGTGCGCACCGGCCCGATCGCGAGTCTCTGTTTCTTCTCTTCTTCCTCTGTCTCTTCTTCTTCCTCTCTTGATCTTCCTCCACTAAGCACCATGGCTGAAGTTTCTAAGAGATATGATGTGCCCACACCATGCGGCAAAAGTCTCGACGTGTTCTACACCAACAATTGCGAGGAGCTCCCCGGTGCTCTTGGGTATTTGACCATTCTGTATTTCTCCTCTCCCGAAGAACACCGGTTTTTCGGGCTTGACTTAGAGTATACGGCGGATAAACGGAATGTTACAGTCATCCAGATTGCGTTCAAGGAGGCCGTTTTGGTCTTCCAATGGTCAAGGTAACGCACACGTACAATCTTGCATCTTCGATTTGTTTGTTGCATGTGAAGAATACATGTGTTGCCATATATCTAACACGTACACGTATCAAATTTTTGTTGTTGCAGTAGTTCAAAGCATTCTCCAGCACTTGTTGATTTTCTTGTCAACAAGGGGTATGCCTTTTGCAGCGTTGACAACACGCAAGACCGTCCGAAGTTGATGCGCTTGGGTATTGTGATACCTGAAGATCACTACATTGATATTCAGGGTCTTATCCATTTGAACGGGCCAAAGACCGGTATGGCTCGCATGGCAAGTGCCTTCATCCACGAGGGCTACGGAACCATGAAGACTGATTTCCCCTCGAAGAATCACTGGTTGTGGGAGAAGAACCCACTGGACTGGACCAACATCACGTATGCAGCCATAGATGCATACGTCTCCTACGAGTTGTTCCGCTTCTACTCGACGGATCCATAGATGTTGTTTGTGTACCGCATCTTGTGTTCGATATATGCATGTAATGGATATATTAGTATGTAATGGATATATTATCATGTAATGTATATATTATTATGTAATGGATATTATTTCTATATTAATTCCTAGCTATACTATTTCTATATTATGTCAAACACACATTTCAAAACAGACAAACAAAAACACATCAAGAAAACAAAACAGAAAAACTACTGTTTCTGTATATGTGATCGCTTACCCCAGGCGCACTTTACACAAAATGCGCCTGCGGTAAATCTCTTATCCCAGGCGCATTTCCTGACTGTGCGCCTGCGGTAAAGTTACCCTAGGCGCATTTTGCTGTTTATGCGCCTGTGGTAAGTTAGGGTGGGTAATGAGTAAGGCAACGAGAAGTGAGAGCACAAGTGATACATCGAGCATATATATCGTGGATACATATATATAGATTGATTTAGCGAGATACCATACAGATTGATTTAGCGATTGCCGCAGTGTCGCCGGAATACAAATTCTTTTATTAAAAAGAGAAAACAGACGAACACTACTCCTCGCCGTCGTCGTCGGGGAACTCGTCGGTGACCTCCTCCGGGTCATCATCGTCGCCGAACTCGTCGGTGACCTCCTCGTCATCATCGGAGGTGCATGATGGTATGTCCGAGATAGGGCCCCACCTCGGATCGTCGGAGGCCCAGACTTCGCCGGCGCGGTCGGCCCGACGAAGCTCTTGCAGCGCCCTCGTCCTCGCCTCCCGAGCCGCATCTAACGCGAGGTGGCGTTCGAGGCGGCGCTCCGCCCGCTGACCCGCGCGTGTCTGCCAGATCTCCTCGTCGGCGCTCTTCTCCCCCGGGTTGTTCCGGTAATAATCGCGGACGACGCGGTCTTCCCTGGCGTCGACTAGGCCCTGAAACGCGCGGTGGCGGAGGTGGAGGTGGTCGGCGGCAGTGATGATCTGTGGCTTCGTCGCCCTGGCCTCCGCTTCCCAGACTGTGTGGCAGTCGTTGAAGTTCATCAGCGACCGCAGGCGGTTGAGGCGCCAGGCCGCCGCGTCCCAGGCGCGGGCTGCCTCTGCCGCCGTCGCAAAGGTGCCGAGGGGGATGCGGTCGTCCCCCCAGCGGATATCTGCGCTGAACATTCCGTTCTGCCGTGCTCGGACGCCGCGGAAACCGGTGGTGCTGTTCCTCCTCGGAGGCATGGTGGAAGCGCGACGGTGCAGAGGGATGGAGAAGAAGCGCTCGAGGCGCGACAGTGGCTACTGGGTGCATATATAGGGTCCTCTGGCTCACAAAGTGTTGAGCTAGGGTTTTGATCCAACGGTTAAGAAACATCCCAACGGCTCACAACAGCTCGAAAGAAACAGACCGTAGCCCTGATCGAACGGCTCACAACAGCTGGAAAGACACACACCCCGGATCCAACGACTCACAAGCGGTTGAAACAAACACACGATCCGTGTGATTCTATCTGATTGGTCCAAACGAAACCCTAACCTATTTAGTCCCGGTTGGTGTCCCCAACCGGTACTAAAGGGACGATCCGTTTCTATTTGTCTTCTTGTCTTTCTTCTGATTGCGCCGTAACCATGGAACATCTTCATCATTTAACTGAATGCTAGGATCATCTTTGACTTTGAAGGGAGGAATTTCATCAAATTTAATGTAATCTGATCAATTACCCCAGGCGCACATTGCACACCATGCGCCTGTGGTATAGCTCTTAGCCCAGGCGCATATTCTGTCTATGCGCCTGCGGTAATGTTACCCCAGGCGCATATTGTAGTCTATGCGCCTGTGGTAAGTTAGGGTGGGTAATGAGTAAGGCAACGAGAAGTGAGAGCGCAAGTGATACATCGAGCATATATATCGTGGATACATATATATAGATTGATTTAGCGAGATACCATACATGTAGATTGATTTAGCGATTGGTATACTAGCCCGCTGGTACTTTGTTTCTCACTTTTAAAAAGTACATACATATATCGCGAGTATTTCCCTCTGTCAACCTTTCATCACAATCTTACGCTTGCCCTTCTTGGTTGATGTTGAATACGTGACTGCCATACCGTGACTTCTTCTGTCTGCCTCTGTGACAACCGGTCGTCACAATCTTACTCTTGCCTTTCTTGGTACCGGTTGCGGTTAACAACCGGTGCTAAAGGGTCTTTAGCACCGGTTGTTAACGGCAAACCGGTTGTTAACGGCAACCGGTGCGAAAGGGTCTTTAGCACCGGTTGTTAACGGCAACCGGTCCTAAAGGCCTGTACAGGGGGGCGCACATTTCTTTTTCTTCTTCTTTCTGTTTCCAAAGGGGGGGTGTAGAACAAAACAAACGGTATCGCCATCATACAGCCCAACCGTGGCTACTGGGTGCATATATGCATACCAAATGCACGGCTGGACGTATGATGGCGAATCCGGATGTTTTGTATTTGCTCGATGAACTGAATATATGATGTATCAAACCTTAAAGGGTGGTGTAGAACAAAACAAACAGTATCGCCGTCATACAGCCCAACCGTGGCTAGCTACTGGGTGCATATATGCATACCAAATGCACGGCTGGACGTATGACGGCGAATCCGGATGTTTTGTATTTGCTCGATGAACTGAGTATATGATGTATCAAACCTTAAGGGGGGTGTGGAACAAAACAGACGGTATCGCCATCATACAGCCCGACCGTGGCTACTGGGTGCATATATGCATACCAAATGCACGGCCAGACGTATGATGGCGAATCCGGATGTTTTGTATTTGCTCGATGAACTGAGTATATGATGTATCAAACCTTAAAGGAGGGTGTAGAACAAAACAAACGGTATCGCCAGTATACAACCCCGCAGTGGCTACTGAGTGCATATATGCATACCAAATGCACCGCGGGGCGTATGCTGGCGAATCCGGATGTTTTGTATTTGGGAGATGAACTGAACGGTGTATGAAGCTGGGCTATATATAGGGTCCTCTGGCTCACAAAGTGTTGAGCTAGGGTTTTGATCCAACGGTTAAGAAACATCTCATCCAACGGCTCACAACAGCTCGAAAGAAACACACCGTAGCCCTGATCGAACGGCTCACAACAGCTGGAAAGAAACACACCCCGGATCCAACGACTCACAAGCGATTGAAACAAACACACGATCCGTGTGATTCTATCTGATTGGTCCAAACGAAACCCTAACCCATTTAGTCCCGGTTGGTGTCCCCAACCGGTACTAAAGGGACGATCCGTTTCTATTTTTCTTCTTGCCTTTCTTCTGATTGCGCCGTAACCATGGAACATCTTCATCATTTAACTGAATGCTAGGATCATCTTTGACTTTGAAGGGAGGAATTTCATCAAATTTAATGTAATCTTCTGACATGTCTGTCTTGTCCTCGACTCCCACGATGTTTCTTTTCCCTGAAAGAACTATGTGGCGCCTTGGCTCATCGTCTGATGTATTCGTTTCTTTATCTTTTGTTTTTCTCGGTCTGCTAGACATGTCCTTCACATAGAAAACCTGAGCCACATCATTGGCTAGGACGAATTGATCATTGTCGTACCCAAGATTCTTCTGATCCACTGTTGTCATTCCGTACTTCGGGTCTACCTTCACGCCTGACAGGTTGAACCATTTGCACCAGAACAAAGGGACCTTAAAGGAAGGTCCGTAGTCAAGTTCCCATATCTGCTCTATGTAACCATAGTATGTGACCCTTTGCCCGTTGTCGTCTTTTGCATCAAACCGGACGCCACTGTTTTGGTTGGTGCTCTTTTTATCTTGTTCTGCCGTGTAAAATATGTTACCATTTATCTCGTACCCTTTAAAGGTCAATACAGTCGAAGATGGTTGCTTGGCCAACAAGTATAGCTCATCTTCAACAATGTTGTCATTAATCAGACGTCTTTGCAACCAACCTCCGAAAGTCTTCGCGTGTTCTTTAGCAATGAAATCTTCAGGTTGCTCCGGATATTCCGAGCGTAAAATATCCGTGTGTTCCTGGATATATGGAGCCGCCAAGCTGGAATTAACTAGAACTGTGTAGTGTGCTTGACTGAAAGATTGCTCGTCCATACATGTTGTTGATTTCTTTCCTAGCGTGCCTTTTCCACGCAGTCTCCCCTCATGGCGCGACTGAGGAACCCCGATCGGGTTCAGGTCAGGAATAAAGTCAACACAAAACTCAATGACCTCCTCTGTTCCATAGCCCTTGACCATGCTTCCTTCTGGTCTAGCACGGTTTCTAACATAATTCTTCAAGACTCCCATGAACCTCTCAAAGGGGAACATATTGTGTAAGAATACAGGACCGAGAACGGAAATCTCTTGGACTAGGTGAACTATGAGGTGCGTCATAATATTGAAAAAGGTTGGTGGGAACACCAACTCGAAGCTGACAAGACATTGGACCACGTCCTTCTGTAAACTTGGTAGAGTTGCTGGATCGATTGCCTTCTGAGAAATTGCGTTGAGGAATGCACATAGCTTCACAATGGGTACTCGCACGTTTTCTGGCAGAAGCCCCCTCAATGCAATCGGAAGTAACTGGGTCATGATCACGTGGCAGTCATGAGACTTAAGGTTTTGGAACTTTTTCTCTTCCAGGTTTAGTATTCCTTTTATGTTCGACGAGTAGCCAGACGGGACCTTGATACTACTCAGGACTTGGAAAAAGATCTCCTTCTCTTCCTTGGTAAGAGCGTAGCTGGCAGGACCTTCGAAATTCTCTGGATTCATCAGGTCGTCTCGTTCGTGCATACGTTGGTGGTGCAGCCGTGCTTTTGGTGTATCTCTTGACTTCTTCCCATGCACGCCCAATAAGTTTAGCAGGTTCACGCAAATATTTTTCGTCACGTGCATCACGTCGATCGCAGAGCGAACCTCTAGGAATTTCCAATAGGGTAGTTCCCAGAATATAGATTTCTTCTTCCACATGGCTACGTGGTTGTCGGCGTCATTTGGAACAGATTGTGCGCCAGGACCCTTTCCAAAGATTACTTTTATATCTTTGACCATGTCATATATATCAGTACCTTTAGGGAGGGTTGGCTTCCTCCGTGTATCTGCCTCGCCTTTGAAATGCTTTCCTTTCTTTCTTACGGGATGCCTGTCTGGAAGAAATCGACGATGCCCCGGGTACACATTCTTGCCTATATGTATACTTTCTGTCTCGCCTAAACAGTGTGTGCATGCGCTGTATCCCTTGTTTGACTGTCCTGAGATGTTACTAAGAGCGGGCCAATCATTGATGGTAACAAACAGCAACCCTCGTAGGTCAAATTCCTCTTGTTTGTACTCGTCCCACACACGTACACCTTCGTCAGCCCACAACTCTAAAAGTTCATCAACCAGTGGCCTCAGGTACACATCAATGTTGTTGCCGGGTTGCGACGGGCCTGGGATAAGCACTGGCATCATAATGAACTTACGCTTCATGCATAACCAAGGAGGAAGGTTATAGATACATAGAGTCACGGGCCAGGTGCTATGACTGCTACTCTGCTCCCCAAATGGATTCAGGCCATCTGTACTCAGACCAAACCTTAAGTTTCTTGCGTCACGTGCAAAGTCCTCGTACTTATCGTCGATGTTTCTCCACTGCGACCCATCAGCGGGGTGTCTCAGCATATCGTCTTCCTTACGGTCTTCTTTGTGCCATCGCAACAACTTGGCATGCTCTTTGTTTCGGAACAAACGTTTCAACCGTGGTATTATAGGAGCATGCCACATCACCTTGGCAGGAACCCTTTTCCTGGGGCGATCGTCGCCCTCAACATCACCAGGGTCATCTCGCCTGATCTTATACCGAAATGCACCGCATATCGGGCAGGCATTTAAATTCTCGTGCTGGCCGCGGTAGAGGATGCAGTCATTGATGCATGCATGTATCTTATGCACTTCCAATCCTAGAGGGCAGACAACCTTCTTTGCTTCGTATGTACTGCAGGGCAGCACGTTATTTCTTGGAAGCATCTTCTTCATTATTTTCAGCAGGTTTTCAAATCCCTTGTCAGATAATCCATTCTCTGCCTTCCATTGCAGCAATTCAAGGGTGGTGCCCAGTTTTTTCTGGCCATCTTCGCAAGTTGGGTACAACAATTTTTTGTGGTCTTCTAACATGCGCTCCAACTTCAACCTCTCGTTTTCACTTGCGCAGTTTATCTGTTCTTCACGAATGACCTGACGAAGATCATCATCAGACTCATCAACAATGTCCTCAAGTTCAGGCTCATCTTCCCCCATTTCAGTATCACCGTGTTCATCGAACATAGGATACTCATCATTATCCTCTTCTTCTTCATTGTCTTCCATTATAACCCCTCTTTCTCCATGCTTGGTCCAACAAAAATAACTGGGCATGAAGCCTTCTTGCAACAGGTGGGTGTGTATGGTTCTTGAGCTAGGGAAATTCCTCTTATTCTGGCATTTTTTACATGGACAAAAAATAAATCCATTCTGCCTGTTTTTCTCAGCCACATTGAGAAAACTATGCATGCCATTAAGGAATTCGGGACGACGTCGATCACTGTACATCCATTGCCGGTTCATCTGCATTATATAAATTTATCAACAACCATTATGCTAAATCATCATGACTAAATTAGTTAATTAATACAAAAAGTTCATCACACGTTAATACCAAACTAGCGTATAGTGACCATATATACATATATAGTTCTCAGAAAAATACACACTGAAACCATCCATAAAAACTCTCTCTAATTAATGCATTTAAAAACAACAACAAATGCGATCAAAATCGCAACAAAGGTAACAATTGACCCGACGACATAATGATACCAAGACTCTTTACTAATTGCATATTTCCTAATCTTTCTAATCTTCAGGCGCATTGCGTCCATCTCGCTCTTGTGACTATCGACGACACCGGCAAGAACCTTTTCCAAGGTCATCTTCTCTCTTTCAGTTTTTTCCAACCTTTCTTCAGTTTTTTTCAATCTTTCTTTCAAGCCAATATTTTCTTGTTCAACTAAGTATAACTTCTCAACAATAGGGTCGACTGGCATTTCCGGTTCCACTACCTCCTATATAAAAATATCTATGTCAAGTTGGTCGGCGTAAGTAATTGTCGTATAATCAGGAAATGAAAATATGTAGTGAAAAAAGATAATATACCACATCCGAATCATAGACTGGACGAGGGCCAACGGGGACGGATATCAAAACCATGGCTCTAGAAAATTATATACAAGTAAATACGTAAATCATACAAATCAAAATTTGTTTTGGTAAATAAAAAACAATAGGCTCACCAAGGTTGTGTCGGTGATGGGGCGATTGACGGTAGTGAGTAAGGGGACAAGGCGCGCGACACTAAAAAAAGCACAAATCATAATTAATTTTGAGCTCAAATTGCATCAATTTGTATACATAACAAAATGAATAACAAATTCTAGCTTAGCTAGGCATTTCATCAAACACCTAGCTAGCACAACAAAAATGAAATGAGCAAGAAAACGAGCAAAACCTGCGATGCCGGAAGAGGGAACGTTGATGCTAACCGTAGAACCGATGGGTACCAACAATCTTGACAAATGGTGGAGAAAATGGGGATGGATTAGACCTCACAAGAGGAAGAAGAGAGCAAAAATGGAGTTGAGCTCGAGCTGGAAAAAATGGAGCTGAGCTCGGGGTGGTATGTAGGGTTTAGGGGAGGGCTTTAGGACCGGTTTGTGTTACAAACCGGTTCTAAAGGATATGACAGCGGGACCCGCAGTAGCTGCAAAAAATGAGAAAACCTGTAGAACCGGTTTGTGATACAACCCGGTTCTAAAGGTTCTGCCCCTGGGCCCCCCTCCCTGCAGCAAATGGCCCGCAAGGCCTTTAGGACCGGTTTGTGTTACAAACCGGTCCTAAAGACCTTGCGGGCATTTTGCTGCATGGGTGGGGCCCAGGGACAGACCCTTCTGAACCGGTTTGTATCACATCCGGTTCCATTGGGCTTGGCTCAATGCCCTGTTTTATACTAGTGGGAAACGACAACATTAATGGCAACCGATCTACCTCCGCATGGATGCGCTGGCCATGCTATATGTCATCTGTTGGCCAATAGATAACTTTGAGTTGATTAGTGGCCTAAGCTAGAAACGACTTTTGAAATGTTGATTATGCAATCATGATCCATTTCTTGCTATGTTTGTACTTCTGACACCACACAAGATTATCTAGGATATTATTTTCAAGTGATATTGTCGCTAAGCCATTGAGTCTTTCCCGCGTCATATTAGACCGCAAATAAGATTTCAACAACTTGAGTTTGGAGAAACTCTTCTCCACTGATGCAACAGCAACAAGAATGGTAAATAAAATTCTGTATGCAATAGTAGCGTCATTGAACTTGAGGCTGGCGACAGGTTAGTTAGATCAATGGATCTTCGATCAGAGCGATCATATAAAGAGCAGTCGATCGGTTCTAGTCGGATACGTATTTCCTACAATGGAATTTTTTTCTGGAACTACAAAGCAAAGACGTGGTGTGCCAGCCAGGGCCCACGTTGCTAGCTGAATAATTCTG
Organism: Alopecurus myosuroides; assembly: GCA_028641055.1. NCBI lineage: Eukaryota > Viridiplantae > Streptophyta > Magnoliopsida > Poales > Poaceae > Alopecurus > Alopecurus myosuroides. The sequence goes on from CM054060.1 coordinate 384,528,992, forward strand.
TGATAGCTAGTTTTCTTTGGAAACTATGATTGATGGTTGATATTTCCGCTAAATATTACAAGGCCTATATACACAGACGCTGGGAAATGGAGGCCCCCAGATTTTGGTAGCCCTGTGTGGTCGCCCATGTGGCACTGAGGGATGGACGGGCCTGTGCGTGTGTATATGGGAGTCTGTGTTTCAAATGTCCCTCAACTTATATGGGGCCTGCCACTTCCAACAATTAATCTCCAGGACGTGATTGGTTGGATGCAGTTACACCTAACTTTCTTGTTTTTTTTTAAAAAAATTAACCACACTTATATTAAACAAGCAAGCCCTCCCCATTAAAAAACTCCCGGTCCGTGTAGGTACCCCGGTGAGGAAAAGAGTGCGTCTGAAAACTTGCTACTGCCAGATCAACCAGTTACCTCGAAATGTTTACATTGTTTGCTAAATGAGAAAACAAGAAATTAGGTGGGTGGGGGGGGGGGGGTCCTCAATCCAACAAACTGAATCGGGTCCCTCTGCAAACCTAGCCTACGTATGAGCAACCCTACCACATTCTCTAGGACAGTGTGAAAAGGTGACATGGATGAAGTTGTGGGCTAAAAAGGGGCAGTCCTCAAACATGGCTGCTGCTTCTCCCATGTAAGAACCTCATGCGTTCATATTATTGATCACCTCCATGAAATTTCTATTAACTTCAATCCTGTTACGACCAAGCTTTCCCGCTAGAATGAGGCCATCATTAAGGGCGCAAGCCTCCGCACTTGTTACATCACCAATATGCGAAAGAGATCTTCAACTAGCCGCAATAAACATGCCCTTATCATCACGGATCACCGCACCGGTGGCACTTGAAAAAGATTGAGGGGAAATGATGCACAGGTGACACCTAACTTTCTAGTTCATATGGTTGGCTTACTAAAAGGACCTAGGCCATCAGTCTTGGACGGACCAGCTTACGGATTAGCACCTTAACTTGTCATTGTCATATGTACTTATCCACATAAAGCATGAGCATGTATATCCGTTGCTACCACAGGGAGTTCCCAGCCCCAAAAATGGGTGATTGACTATGCTCATGTTTATCAATGAACCGGTGGTGCAACATAAGAAAATTACGTCCATGGGATTTGATTTCCAATTACGGAAGTAATTACTTGTTAAAATTATAATTGATTAGAAATTTAACGTCTTGATCAAATGCAATTTCTTCTGTCAAGTTTGGAAAACAAAAGATCATGGCGTTCTATTTAGTACTATCACTTAGTAAATTAAAACAATTCCAAACTTCTTTCCCCGGATTTATGGATGGAAATCTTCAGCCTTTTTTGTAGGTTGCAAGTCATGTGTATGCGTCCTTCAATGGTTTATTTAAAAATTCCATTAAAAAATTGGCATGTATTTATAATATTCACATAAGATAATCTGCAGCCATGAAAGGATACCATACTCAAAATTTAATAAACGATCATGATCACTCAAGAGGATTAGACAGCTAGCATACGCTATGGAGAGAACTAAAATAGATGTCTGCACAAAATAGATTAAGGGCGTAGTCAAATATCTAATTTGTAAATAGATAAACTAGATGTATTATTAACTCCAATTGATAATATTTGAAAGTTTCGGAGAGCGTTTTATTTAGGAGGATATTGATCGTATTGTTCATTAAGAAATGCTGGCATATTATTAAACATGACTTCTGTAGGTCTGTTAGGATTGTCACCATGGACAATTCTTTATGAAGAATAGATATTCTTCTCATATAAATTAGGATCCCAAGAAGAACCATCCTAAGGAAGTTAATGATTTCAGACCAATTTCTCTCACCAAGACTTGTCTGGAATTTCTTACCAAGCTAGTTTTCAATATGTTGCCAATAGAAATCAAACGATGCATTTATGCTAGCGAATATGTTTTTATAAAGTCTAGAACTATCAAGGATTTTTTTTATCTTGGTCCTTTGAATATTTTTTCACCCATGTCAGCGGCCCAAGAGGAAAGTGGTGTTATTGAAAATTAACTTTCAAAAAGCCTTTGAGACCATTGAGCACTAGACAATTTTTTATATTCTTAAGTGCATGGACATCCATCCATTAAGATTGTAGTGTGAAGTCTTCCTTTGGGGAAAACAACTCCCAAGTATTAATCTAGTACACAAATGAGATTTTTTTATCCATGTCTAGTCAAGAACCATATTTAAATCTGTGGATGGCATGTGAGAAACCAGACAAAACATGCCATATCTTCCTCATACATGATGGTGGTTGGATAGACAAAGCACGATGCACCGCGTCACCTTTTGCATGTGCTATGATTTCGAATCAAGCATTCATGTTGGTCCGTCTATTTTGTTCTTGAAACTTTTATGTGCTTGTTGTTATATCCATGATGGAGAAGTACAAATTAAAGTGTATATAGTTTGAGCATCCATCGACCAGGTGCATAGATAGTTCAAGGCAATACTGCTCGACTTATGGAGAAAATTTTCTACGAACTGATGTGCCAATCAAAATGTGAAGAATCTCAGTGAGAAAAATAGAAGAAGCATCTTAGGGTTTAATGTCTCTGCTTTCTATGCCAGCCACTAAATCACCAGAATGTGAAGTAGGTAGCATTATGGAATTTGATCGACGTCAGTTTACATTGATCGGGCAGCTACAAAATGAATATGCGGGTTGGAATTCGGAGGGGGAAGCGGACACACACGGGAATTATGGATGATAGATGGTGGAAGTGGAAACATGGTGATATAGTAATAGACTCTCCGATCCTCCCACTATTATGATATTATCCGACGGTCCAAATATCACTGAATAGAATTCAACCCTCTTAATAATTTGATGTTGCAACGTAATTACTAGGATTAACTTTGAGGCTTGAGACTAGATTCAACAGTAAAGTAATACACGCGATTGCTAAATGCAGTTCCGAGAGGAGCGAGTGATGTACTGAATCAGTCTGTAAATGCATGTGGGTGTCATGACTTCCCTTGCACAAATGAGGATGAGCTTCCGGCCTCAAGCAAACAACTAATGGTAACAATGTCTACTGTAGGCAACCTGGCATGCGTTCATAAAATGTTTGTGCTTGCGATGAGTTGGGTGTTTTAGCATTTTATATTTAGTATATTTCCGTGAGAAACACATGAATGTAAGATACAAGTTAGCATGACATGAGACATGTGCTGGCTGCGATTTCTCACTTGATATCAAAAGTTGTTTATTGGTATCAAACCATGAGGCAAGCTAGGTTGGTGACACATGACAGTCTAGTAAAATGGGTATAGCGTACACAACCTTAAAGATGCACAGAAGTAAAATAACACCCAGAATGGCTACGTCCCTAGCACCGGCTTGTGGTACTGGTCATGCTAGAAATCAACAACACCGGCGACGAGTCCACTGAAGAGTTCACTAGTGTCCTTTGCCACGAAAGAACTTTAACTTGCTGACTAGGCAAGTACTATGCAAGTCTTGACATGTATGTACTCCTGACACCCCGCAAGCCCGTGGTGGTGGCAGAAGTGTGCATCTCTATTGCCCACCTCAGTGATGTATGGCTCCTTAACTTCCCATGCATCTTGCACATGTGTCATAAGGGCCTAAAGCATGGAGTCCAGCAGGTGGAGGCCTGGAGCAACTGAAAATATTTGATAACTCCAGAGTTTATGTGTCTCCGACGACCCTCAACTTGCAGGTGGCTCACTACATACAAGCAATTAATCTTAAGACCGTGTTGGGATGTATGCATTCAAATCTAAGTTTGTTAGTGCTACAAAAAGGACCCAAGCCACCAATATTGGACATAGCATCCTCTGGCTTGACACTCAACCCTCGTTGCAATATATACATATCCACATGTAGCCTATGTATATTGGGTGACATATGACGTATAGACCACAAGCAGTGTACACCCCACCACAGATGACTAATTGTGACCGTGTGGTCGATGGGACAGTGGTGAAAACAAAATACCAAGGGGATTTGATTTAAAACTATGAGTCATATGTAAAACATAAAAAATGCTAGAAGTAACATTTAACATTGTGATCTAATGCATATCTTTCTCCGAAGTTAAAAATTGAAGACAATGTTGTTCAATTGAATATTATAGCCAAGCGAAGAAAAATAATTCCAACCTTCTTTCCATGGCAGCAGGTGCTCACGATTGTGTTTTAGGATGTTGCAAATCATATGTTTTCTGGATATTAAAATTAAACCAGAATTTTATTAAATTCTCTTTTAGTACTCTTCTTCTTAAAATAGGAGCAGCGTTCATAGGTTTACTAATGCATCTCGTAAACATGGTGATATTAAATCACAAGCATGGATATGTGTTTGAAATCTCTAAATAAATGCAAATTTATAAAGTACATTTATATTTTCATCATGTCTACATGTCAATAAAATCCTAAAAGAAATCACATGCCAACCTCTCCCAAGCGTTAAATTACTACAGGGTGGACAATTTCTTATGAGACTTATTAATATATTATTACAAAAAAGTTAAATTAGAAAATAATGTTAAAAATACATAATCGAACATCAATGTGAATAGGTATATATCTTTGTAATGTATCAGATGTTACAAGAGGACAAACAAGTTACGGTGGCTTCCCAAGAAAAACTTCTGATGAAAACCAATTGATTTTAAAAACTTTGTGCAATTGCATCTCAAGATTGGCTAAATAACTCCAATGCATGGATATAGGAACAAATTTGGGGCCAAAATATAGTAGAAAAGTTAGAATGGAAAGAGTAATAGTCGGTTTACAAGATGTAAAAATAAGTGCCACTTAATGCAGACCACTTAGCAAAACAATCTATATGTATTTGCGATAGTTTTTGTGAATTCAGAACTTCAGGATACAACAAATCATCACAAATTTCATTGTAAAAATAGCAGCCCACAAATCTTGTGTAGTTTAAGTTTTTGTATGCACATTATTTTTAATTAAACATGTCCCTCCAATTATAGAAAATCTCGGACAATTAGTTTTTGGAAAGTATGTAGAACTTACAGAAAAAATAGATTCAACCATAAAAGAAGAATTTCGCTAGCTATTATTGGTTGGTAATGATGTTCTTGAGTTGCAAACCTAGTGAAATACATCATGATCATGCGAGAATTTCAGTTCCCATAATGCTCTGGTTACCTCCTCGACCATACGGATATTTAAAATTGAGAAATTCTACTATCCAGGAAATCATCCATGTAGAAAAGGGCATAGGATATAGGAAAACCTACTATTGATATGCAACCACACAGAGGAAAATAGGTAAGCATTTTTGTTTATTTTCCTTTTCTGGGGTACGTGAATGCGAATCTTAAAAGTACACTTACCGATTTTATGTCCAATGGTAATAATATTCAAAGATTTGTAATCTATTGCTTAAAATACAAAATTATGGTTGCATCGTTAATGAACAATTATCAAAGGAGATATTGTTAGCACTCACGAGTTAAACCCCAATTACTTTCTCAAGAATGTAAATACGTACTAGGTGAATCTTCTATTAGTCGCAAAAGGTTTGATCTTCGAAACCACGCGTTTCATCATGATGGCTTGGCCTCCCTTGACCACTCATTCCCTCGTTTTATTTTATAGAAACAAGGGACAGATCGTTAAAAATGATTTGTTGAGAGGGGCAAAATTGCACTATAATTAATCATTAGGGCCTAATTGTTTCCGTAGGCATTTTTGAGTTAATGTTGGCACACTATAAACAAGGTTATCTTGTTATCAATGTATCCAACTCATCAAATTTCACTATGCTGAATAAGCATTAATGGACGTTGTGCCAAAAAAGTGATTCTTCTACTATCTAAAAGCATAAACGGTGGTACCTCCAGGCACCTTCCGAGCGATTTTAGATTTTGGGTCGTCCGATTCGACGCTCTGCACGCATCCTGTCCGCTCGTCGGGGCAGTCTTAGCGGATTCGGTTTCTTTAGGAATATACGTAAATATTGCGCACACGCTTTTTCGCCTCTCCTTGCTCGCTGACCATGGCATCGAGGGTCTGCTGGCCCACTGTGCGTCCTCTGTGTGCTTGTTTTCCCCGGTGCAGGCTCGCCGACTTTCGCTTTGGACAACACACATTGAATTTCCCACACTTTAACCGTTTTGGGTTTCATGCAGCCTTTTGCTCTGTGACGCTTGTGTTCTCAAGCGGCTCGTGGCCCCATCTTACCTAGAGTTGCCCATGTCGTGTTGCCATGGCATCTCCGGATTGTTTGGTCTTCACATGCATGAGTTCCTTCGGAGAGGCGGTATAGGGTTTGCGTTACATGATCCTCTGTTACTATGTGTAGCTGACGGTGAGGCCGCCCCTTCGCCGGATCGTAATTTTTTGGGATATGTTCTACTGTGCGTCCATCGTTTTCTCATGTTTTACGACACCTATTATCACGTGTGTATGTTGTTATTGGGCCCGTCTTTCTCCGGGTTCATCTTCCAATTGCACAGGTTCATTGAATGTCTAATGCTTTCATGCTCGAGGAACATGTAGAACACAGTAACGAGAGAGGCGTACCATAGGCCATTTGTCTAGGTTTGGGCCCGGTCGACTCGGAAATTTAGTTAGTATTTCTTTATGGCGTTTCATGATTAGCCGGTGGCTATGTGTGGCCGTGTTGGGATGATTTATATATGCGTGTCATGCTGGTAAATGCTATGCTGGAACTGATATTCGTGTTCCTCCTCCTTCGCCAGTTTGTCTTTGTCGATTAGTTAGTTTCGTGCTGCAGACCTGCAGTCATAGCTTGTAATGGCCGCCTGTTTTTCACCATGTACGTTCTGTTGTCTCCAGCTATTGTGCTTTAAATCACGGTTAGGCCCGGTTTGTGCGGTGGGGGTGGAGGCGAGGGGGGGGGGGGTGTTAGAATTTTATTCACGAGTTTTTACCGTCCTTTTTGTTGTTGTTGGGAAGCAGATGTGCCTTTTGCTTCATTTGAGATCGCAACGATAAGATCGGGTGATTCTTCGTTATGCTCTTTTCTTTAGTTTTGATGGGTCTTATGCTTGTGGAGTTTTTTCCTCGTCTTACACTATTTTGGTTCGGATTATTTTGGCACATATCTAGTGTGTGTTCGGCAACTGTTTATTTTGTTTGTTTGCAGATTGTCACATTCTTGGAGATCACGGTTTCGTGGGGATGCGTCTCCTTTTTGGTTTTAGTGCCTGCGTGTTAGTACGGTGAGTAGTTATCCTGTTGTAGTTGCGGATTCTAGATTCGTGTTTGTTGCTTCTCTCGTGTTTCCGCCGGATGTTTTGTCCTTATGTGTTATGTTGTTTGTTTTGCCTTCTTTGTGCACGACATATTATTTTTGGATATGTATGGAGCAGTTGATCTCTTCTGGTTTCGTGGATGTGCGTGCTTCCAGTGAGTTTTGTCGTTGCGTTCATACCGTTCTTAGTTTCACTCTGGATTTACTCGGGCTTAGTTCCGGTTGTTTTGATCAAGGTTTTTTTTGTCTAAGGAAGTGTAAGTCCTTCTTTCTGTGATGTTTCTATCCTTTATATTGTGTCATGTTTCTTCACGTTTTTGTTGCCCTGTTGTTTGAGCATAGCCTAAAGTTTTGATCTATCGTATGCCCATTCATTTACCAAATTTGGCTCATGGCTTCGTTTTTCTGTCTTTAGTCTGCGTGTTGTGGCCGAGTGTATCCCTTACAATTGAGGCGTGTATTTTAGATCGTTTGAGGAACTACCATTTTCCGTGTAGTTAAAATGTTATGTTCTGGGCCCTGCCGTGTGTTTTCCTGTGTCGTTGTCGTGTGTTGTTTCTTTACTGAGTATTATATGTGCCCTACAGGAGAAATTCGTGTGTTGCCTTGTTCCACACCCTAGGACACACACGAACGGATTTTCCCGTAGTGCATGTCTTCTGAATAAATGAAGGTGGTTGGATAGATAGGGCACAATGCACTATATGGCCTTCTCGATCTGGTGGGAGTTCAAAAATTATTCTTGTTGGTCGCTCTATTCTGTTCCTGAAATGTTCATGTGAAGGTTGATATCGCTCGGCGCCGTCCCTAGCGCCCTTCGTAAGGGCACCTCGTCGCTGATCATGCTGACGGCGTGGTGGATTTGGAAACACCGGAACGCGGTGATCTTCGAGAACGCACAACCCTCGGTGGCCTCCCTACTCCAGACAATCATGGCAGAGGCGCAAGACTGGGCGCACGCTGGGGCCCGGGGCCTTCGCCAAATCCTCCCCTAGATAGGTTGTTCTTGGGTTGAGTTGTTTTGTGTGGGGTTGGCCCGCTTTTCTGGGTCCTGTACATATTAACTCTCTTTTCTATCAATGCATCGAAACGCAAAGCTTTTGCGTTTTCGCGAATAAAAAAAAGGTTGATATCGCCATGATGGAGAAGTGCAAATTGAAGGGCACGTAGTTTGAACTTGTAGCTACAAAATGAATGTATGGAATGGATTAGGATGAAGTGCCACATGGTAATATTCTTTAATGGATTCTCCAATCATCTCACTATTATCATATATCGGACGGTCCAAATATCATCGCATAGACATCGAGTGTCTTGCTAATATGATGTCGCAATGTTCTTCCTAGAATTAACTTTGAAGCTCGACAACAGTTCCAAAAGAAACGCATTCTATAAGATTGAGCGATGAACACTTGGCAGGAACGAGTGATGTACAGAATCAAGGTGTAAATACGTGCAGTATGGGTGTGATGACTTCTTTAGCAAGGAAATCAGGATGAGCTTTAATCTCAAGCAATCAACTAATGGTAACAATGTCTGGTATAGCCAACTTGGCATGCATGTCTGAAATGTGTCTGCTCTGTGATGAGTTGTTTTAACTTTTTATATTTAGTGTCTTGTCATGAGAAATGAAAATATGTAAGATGCATATTTGTATGACATGAGACAAGTGTTGTCTATGATTTCTCAACTGGAGATATCAAAAGTTGTTTTATTGGTATCAAATATTGCAGCATGCTATGTTGGTGACACATGACACATCCTCACAACATGGGTAAAGCGTACACAACCTAAAATATGCCGAAGTAAGGACAGCCTATACGTGTCTAGAAAACCAACATCATGCTTAGTGTACCTTCATCGTCCACCTCTGCTTGTTGGACAGGTCATTCTAGAAGTCACTGAAGATATGACTAGTGACTTCGGCCATGAAATAACTTTAACTTGCTGCTTAGGGAAGCACTACATGTGTGTTGATATGTATGTACTCCTCACACCTCACAAGCCCCCACGCTAGTGGCCAAAGTGTACTTTCATCGTCCACCTCTGCCATGTGCGTCGCGTTAACTTCCCATGCATCTTTCCGAGGTGCCATCCAGGGTAGAGTGAATATTTTGTATGAAACAAGGAGCAACATTGAAGCATTGGGAGTAAGGTGGTAGTCCGGCACATGGAGTAACCGAAAATAGTTGATTACTGAGCTTGCCGGGGTGCATATATTGAGCTTGCCCCATTGCAAGCAATTAATTAATCTACTAAAAATGTTGGGTTTGGATGGGTTCATATTTAAGTTGATTGTTGATGTGTCTGCCTTACAAAAAGGACCTAAGTCATCAATGTTGGTCGATGAAGCCCGTTGCTTGCGATCTCAACCCTCATTGCAATATGTACATATCCACGTGTAGCATCAACCATGTATATAGCTCGTGTCAAATGGTGTACAAAACAAAAGCAGTGTACACCCCAATAGCACATGATTAATTGTGCGTGTGTGATCGATGCGAGTGGTGCAACACAAGAATAGGTTCACACGTTCTTACTTCAAAGGACCAGGTGCATATATGTTTTTCTCTATAAAGGTTACAAGCATGAGAACAGGCTTAGCGCATGGAGTTTTGGACAATAGCAGCCTCGGTCTTAATCATTAAAAAAAAACTAAGGAAAACAAAATGTTACAAACCAAGCAAACCTGTCGACTCTCTCCTAGTCCTTTGCGTGCATCCACATGTCTCCGTCTTTTCGCTTGGTAGGAACAGCTCCGACGCTAGATCGCAATACCGTCCTCGACACTTGGCGTCGTCCTGTGCCATGACCGAAGAGAAGTTGGCAGTGTCATATTTATAGGACCTTTCTTCCTAAACGCCCATGGACTGGGTGTTGGGTTGCCCGCCTTATGGCGTACATAACTCCACCACTACTAAGGGCTAATTTGGTTGCAAAGGAAAACTATCCCAGGGATCTAATCACACAAGGGGGATTTCGATGGGCATAGGGGATCCTCTCCCCCCATGGGTGGATTTCCCCACGTGACTGTGAGTTTGGACAGCAGGGGAGAGGTGGGCGGAAATTCCACGAGCACAACTGCTAGCAAGATCTAGATTTCTTAGCATGATCACAAAAAGTGCCAACGAAACCATAACTTGGAAAATTTATAGTATTCAAAAACATGAATGAATTCCGCTTTTCCATAAAAACATCGAATCACCTAAAAACTAATTAAAAAATTATGTCTTTCTCCTTACAAAACCAGGAATACAAACGTCAGGAAACATGAAATACATGAATAGTTAGCAAAATAACAAGGTACTTTAACCCAATACAAGCAGATCACAAATTATACATGCATAGTCACGCAAAAATCCAGTAAAAATAAGCATTTCATTCTATCTCAACATTTCCATGTGTGACAGATCATGCTAAATTTCTTGCTGCCCGAACTAGTTATTGAACTTCAACCACCAACTATTTTCATTTGCTAGCTTTAGGAAAACCTTCTGAGCAAACAAAGTACAAACTAAATATTACTGTATATTTGCAAAGTATGATCTACCCAAAACATAGAACTGGAAGAAGTCGTTGTCTCAGTCTTCTGTTATCGGGATATTCTTGGAGCTGGTTGCTCAGCTCCTCAGAATCTATATCTACTATACCTCCAAACTATCGTTTAGCCCATCACGCTCTAGCCTCCATCTCATCCTGTTGGAATATATGTCGAATATGTGTACGAGTAGGGCTACGCTAGGACTTGTAATTAAACGGAAGGTTAGGTGTTTGAGTCGGACACGTGTAACCTGGTCTAATATATAAAGGCACCGGGAGTAGCCCAAATAGACACGACGAAAGCTGGTAGGCTAGACACAAGATCATGAGGGGACGGTCCGGCGCCCGAGGCAGGGGCGGCCGGACCGGCGTGGCGTTGAGATCTGGTGCGTCTGTATTGCCTCGGTGGGCTTGTCGTCGATGACGACTTGATAGCAGCAGGCACGCAAGGGAAGCCGGCGGTTTGTGCCGGCGACCAAGGCGGCCGGTGCAGCGGTATCAATGGGGAGGTGCGCTCGTAGTCATGCCCCGCAGATGTAGACGAGTTCGCCGAACTGCGTTAACAAATCTCGGTGTCGTCATCGTGTTGTGATTGCTTGGTCCTAGGTAGATCAATTGTGCGCCTAAGATTTGTAACAAGTGGTATCAGAGCAAGGTTCGGAGGCGATGGTTTGTTGATCTAGAGGGATCCGAGAAAATTGATCGATGGACGTGGAGCAGATGACTCGCAGGTTGCAAACCCGGCGAGTGTTTCCGTCAGATTGGCAGGATCGGAATTTTCTTGGATGGGAAAAAGCAATCAGGATCGGTTCGAGCGCGGACGCAGTAGCGATGTGCTGTGCATGTCGGCCGGCAGTCTGCACATGCATGTGCCAAGGGCATGCAGCGTAAGCAGTAGGCCAAAGGCCATGTGACGTATCGGCATGCATAGCTAGGCAAGCTAGCTTACGATGGAAAGGATCACATGCATACCTAGGCAAGCTAGCTTACGATGGAAAGGATCGATCGGCAAGGACGAGATTTGTTTGCGGAAAAAGAAAGCATTCTGCATGGTCGTGGCCGCATGGAAAGCAAAGTGATAGAGAAAAAGGAGATTTGACAGCTATGTGGAGATGCTACGTGCGCCCTAGGAGCTATCAAAACTGGGTTTTCTTTATGTATTGCTAATTGTACACGGATGTGGCAGATTGGTGATGCACGTAAGTCTCGAGAAGGTTAGAGTGTGTCGCAGAGCACCATGCATATACAGGGCGTCGGAAAGTGCACGATAATATGACGGGTGTACTAGGCGCGAGGTGGAGCATGGTTGCAGTCGGATGCGTTTCAGCTGGGTTGGACTGGACAGTCTGACGGGACAGAATACGGTGAAGATCGGCGATGACGACGTAGGAGCGTGACGGCTGATGGTGTCCGGATTCTGTGGCGTGGAAACACGTGGCGCATGCCTGAGGGGTGCGTGCTTCAACATGCAATGGCGCGGGGTTGGTTCAAGATGGCGTACGCATGAGATCTTGAGGTCGACGGGGCGCGGGGTGGACTGATCATCTACCATGGAGTCATGTTGAAGGTGGAGCTGGAGTCTAATGATTCCACTCGGCTGATGGAGGGGCTACGGCATTAGCGCGGAGAGTCGAACCCTAGTCAGCGGGAAGGCGAGAAGCACATTGGTCGGACTGGACGTCAGGGTTCGAGAGATACGTGGAACTCGGCATCGGTCGGGTACGACTGATGGTTATCTATAGTGGGGCCTGAGATGGTGTGGGTTAGCTACCTGGTAGATCTTGGCCAAGATTGCGGATGCTCGACGCGGTAATAGCGGCGAGGCGTGCGGTAAGTACGGGACACAGCGACAGACCAGGGCATTGGCGGTCAGACATTAGTGCAAGGGGTGCTGAAGCAGTGTTGGCGAGTAACAGGTTCATGATGGTAACTATCTATCAAGACCATGGAGATAGATGAGTGTTGGCCATGGAGAATCTGCGAAAGCGGTGATGAGATAGTTGTGAATTTGACTGGAGATGACTTAAGGCAACGACGAAATTTCTTCAAAGTTTCAGAGATGCAGTGTAAGGTCCGCCCTTCGAAACACTGTTCAAGGACACCTTCGATATGCATACATTCACGATCCCAGGAATTCAGTCGTGAACAACATATCAAGTTGGTACACATATACAATATCCATTACACGGTTGCATAAATACTTACAAAAGGGGCATGGTCACTTGACCAAGCCTAAACGGATGCCACGCAGGGCAACACACAATACACACAGCGGAAGACTAAACACTCATAACGCAGTAGAGCCCAAGTCACGCCTTAACCTACAGGCTGCTGAGCCGGAGACGATCCTAGTTCGCAAAGCCATCAGCTTCGTACTCCTCCTCGTTGATCTTCTTCGAGGACTCCTTCTCAAAGTCTGGCAAGTAGATACCAGGGGCGAGACCATAATGAGTACATTTGAATGTACTCAGCAAGACATCCATCATGTAACTTACCAAAGTGCAAGTATGCTTATATGGTGGAATAGGTAGGCTATAAATAGGGTTCACTATCAATGGTGTTCATATAGGATGACACCACAGTTGCAGTCAAATTAATCTGTACCTTCGTTGAAGAAGATACTTCAGAAGAAAAATAATATAGTTTTATTTCTCTTGTAGATATCACATGTACAAGAGGTTTTGTTAAACTTTTGTTAAAAGAATATATTTCTCTTTGCAAAACTTCATGGAATCAGTTTCCAGAATTCTTACTTAGAGTAGAAAAGTTGTATTTGCAAAACTTTTTAGTTTGTAAGACAACTTCTGGCTTTCCATCATCAGTACCTCCACGGTACAAGATTTCCTTCCTTTCCGAACTTCACAAGTTCAAAACCCCTTTTCAAAACATCTTTTTGAAAAACATTGACACAATGCTAGCTACATGGCCATTCAACTGTCCATATCCGATGACGCGGCTTCTTCGAAAAAGTTGTACTCTGCAGAGATGTACACATCCACTAGATCCCAAAACTCTGCCATGGACCACCCGTGGATCGTCACGGCGATATGCAAGCACCAGAGAATTCGATCCTAACTGTCCACTCTGACACAAGCTAGTATATGCTCATTCCTTCAGATGGGTTGTCTCCCCGGCATCAGGACCCACCCTGCCTAGTCGGGAGGCCCAACTGTCGCACCCGGAGGGAAAATTAATCCCACACTGTGTATGTCCCGTTTCCCTCTCCTGGTGACACTTCGGTTCAGAGAATCCGCTTCTCAATAGCACTTTGGAATAAGGCATACACTAACAAGTTCAAGCATCTAGATAGGCCCCATACCCATATAGGGGTAGAGTGGCAGTACAGTAAAGGTTGTCCGACGAAGACTAGGTTATGTGTCATTTTTTAAAACACCAATTTCCCAAAAATGACCACTTCCACATTCCTCCGGAGAATAAGGATCCGCCTTTTCTCCGGGTTTTCCATAAAGCCTTTGTTTTGTAAAATCACAATTTTAGGGTGTCCACTTAGGGACTAGTATAGTTGATGGTAATAAATACCATATGGTGGCTTATGGGCTTGGTATTACCAAGTTTAACTACTGGCATGATAGTAACCTATATAATAGAATAGTAGTAATAGCCACATCAAAAATAGTTTTGATAATCAAGTTTTGGTAAAACTTCAGAGGTAAAACATGCATGATAGGTAATGATAAGTATTGTATCAGCAAGCATCAGGATGGCTTGCCTCAAGTCTCTTAATGTCCCTGGCCTTGAAGCAACTTGAACTTGACGCACAGCTCCACAACTGCTTCTTCTTCTTCTTCGCGTTCTAGCGTCGTAAAGGAAATAAAAGACACACACTCAGGTCTAAAGGACAAACAACTAAGCTAAGAAACACATACAACAACAAATGTTCACTCTCGAGTTCTCTCGAAACGATAACGCGGAAACTATCTCACATAATTCTCACGGTCCAAAACTATCGTCATGCACTATGTATGGTTTAGAAAACCATATCCCACATCATACATACCATATATGGAGTGTTGTACCAATCTCATAATAAGATATACAAGGAGCTAAAAATATAGCTTGTGGGTGCAAAAGATTAGGTTGCTAAGGTAAAACGAACAGACAGAATAATACCCATGGCAGTGGGTATTACTCACCACAAGCAACTATCACTTTATGTGTTCATGATTTTAGATGGATGTTTTAGTTTCACAAGATACTCTTAAACACAAGCATAACACAAGTATAAACTCATGCTAAGGTAAAACATTCCAACAAAATCCAAACAACAAGAAAACACACCACAATTGAATAGACTATTTATTCACTATGCTCTTGTTTACTAGAGGTTTTGGAATCCATCAATTATGAAAAATTAGCAAACAACCAGTACCTAAAAACAAGGATAACAAGTCATAAAAATAATATAAAACACAATCATCACTCAAGGTAATATCCCTATCAAAAACATAGAAACAGGACTGCACTGATAACACACTAGTGTGGAAAATCTACACAAGCATGTTATAAGAAAAACTTATATTCTACAACTATAGAACAAGAAACTAAATGATTCATGGCATCATAACAGAAGTAATAACTTTATAAATATGCTATAATAAACTCATACACTTATGAAATAAAAGATGAAAATACTATAGCAAAAATCACCATTTTCTAGTGGTGACACTAGTTCATCACTAGAGAAGCAAACAAGGTTACTATGATGCTTAATTCTAAACAAGCAAGTCATGATCATAAAATGTACCTAATAACAGTACACAAAACTTACACATGCTAGTAAGCACAAACATTAAAACAATCCCATGAAACAACTATTAAACATGCATAAATTAATTTTAGCAATTTATGTTTTTCTTAAACCATTACTAGCAAGCAAGCAAGGTATAACTTACACAACCAGTAGCTATGCAATCAAAGAAAAGTTATCTAAACCTTTTCAAAAATCCAAACACTCAATTTAAAATCATTCACAAACAATCTATCAATCAAAAGGAATTTAGCTTATTTGCAAACACTTTAATTTAGCACTCAATAGTGAATCAATTCTTAACAAGATACTCCTAAGGAATATTATGCTAACAAAGGGATCACACCTAACATACTAGTAGCTTTTGATAAGAAATAAACTTCTCACTTGCATAAGTGAAAACAAACAATTATATTCTCCATGGTGGAAAATATCCTATCAATCACATAATTAAAACATGTTAATTTTTCACATGTGCATAGTTGGGAATTTTCATCCACAACCAAGCTGCAATGGGACCAGTGGGTTATGGGCCCATTTATCAAGGTAAATGAGGTACTAAGCCTCTGGTTACTCATGACAAAAATTAGCATAACAAAATAAATAAAACAAGGCTATTTATTTTAGTGCATTCAAGACTAGTGCATAAGAATAACAAAACCTACACATGCTTCACCATAAAAATACATGCAAGCTAGAGATAGTAGCATAGAAATAACATTACGAAAATGGTACTGGACTCCACTCAAGCATGGCACAACTTAGGTAAAAACAAACATACAAAGATTTGGTTCACATGATATCGAAATAAATAAAACTAGAAATTGACAAATGCTATTCCTATTTCTATTTGACTTTCCAAACATGAACACACTTTCTAAGGTGGATGTACTGCAAGAAAACAACTTAATAACAAGTCCTAACAACTATATACAAGTTAGAAAGCAAGATTAAAACAACCAAACATTTCATTTCAAACAAAAACAAACAAAGAAAACAAAACAGAAAAGCTGTTGTTTCTAGATCTGTCCACAAAAAATAATCTAGAGCCTCAAAAATTAATATAATATATGATAAGATAGATCTAGTCAATACCAAACTCATACAATTGGATTTTCTTCAAAAATCGTTTTTAAACTCCGTATAAAAAGTCTAGAAAAGCCTACTGGTCTTTTACCAAAATGGATGTCATTTCCATTTGGTAACTGGCGTTGATGTAAGGCCAAGTTCTATGGATAGATCTAGTCATAGTCTACTCAAAACATTTTGATTTGACCAAAATGGATACGGATCCAAAAAGTTATGCCAAAAATGGCTAAACAGACAGTCTGTGGCAAAACAGGTATTGTGACAAAAATAAAAGTGAAAACTTGGATCTTCCAACGGGACATGGTTAGGAAAACATAAGCCTAGTGCTGTGAACTTTTGTAGAAAATAATCTGCAGGAAAACTATTTTTCACAAGCTCAAAACGATAGGCAAACTTCTGCAGGGATTTGAGGTTCCTCACCTCGGTTTAAGAAAAATGGCCGGCGGCGATTTTGGAGCTCATGGAGCTCAAAGGGCTGGCTCAAGGCTCTTCTCAGCTTGGGGATGGAGTGTGGTCGTGAAGGTAGGTGGAGGAGGGATGTGGAGCAAGGAAAGTCACAAGGAGTGGCTTATAGCAAAGGGCAAGAAAAAAATGGCAAGGGTGGCTTTGGGTTCATACCATTTGATGGCATATCAGGTGCTCAAGGGGCTTTTTGGTCACATCATAATAATGCAATGAGGCCAAGGGGCAAGACCACCAAGGGGAAAGTCAAGGTTGGCCTTTGGAGTGAGGAAAGATCAATGGCATGGGTTAAGGGTCAAGGGCAAAAATGGCAAGTGTGGCTTTGGATCCCTACCATTTGATGGCATAGAGGTGTTCAAGGGACTTTTTGGTCATTTCCATTTGAGTGAACATGGTGTCCTATTCAAGTACACATGTGACATGGGCAAGGTTGGCCTTTGGGGGCAAGGGGAGGCAAAGGCAAGCCAAATAGTCAAAGACATGTGTGTGCCCATACCTTTCCATGTCACCACCTCTCTCCTCTCTTATCTTCATGCCTAAGGCTTCTAGAAGCAAGGTCAAGCATCCAAGGTGGAGTACTAGTTGTGTTAAACACAAGGGACAAGCTTTTACTTCGAATCTTGCAAGGGAAGGCAATGAAATATTCTGCCCAAAATCGTATCTGTTACTGTTCCGAAAATTCAGAAAATTCTCTAAGTGTTGGAAAACAGATCAAAAGTTCAAAAATTTGAGTTTGTTTTCTTTCCAAAATTGGTTTTAAAAGTATGGATGTGTTAACCATGTTATATACTTTCAGAAACATCTTTTAAAAACAAATTTGAAATAGTTTAAGGCTATGAAAACAATGTGGGAAAAGGTATACTTTCTGTTTTTATCTGTTTCTCAAAAACTGTCTTTTTCTGCCTTAATTTCGTACCACAAAAACAACAAGCAAAAGATAGTTTTTATTTTTTCAAAAATAAAAGTAAGCTTATAGTTTGGTATTATATATATCAAGGATTAATTAAAAGTCAAGAAACCATAATATAACAATTTATAGCTTGGTGAAGACAATGGTAGAAAACAGGTACTTGGCTTTATTTTCAGGAATTGTTTTCTATAGGAAAGTTAAAAGAAAACTTTCATAGATCATTTTGGAAACTTGTTTTCTTGGATCCAACAAGGTTAAAAGTTTGTTTTAAGATGCAAACAAGAATGATCCAAGTCTTGGAATAAAAATCCACTCAAGTAATATTAAGAAAACATTAGGAAAAATATCAGGAATATTTTTCAGAAACATATGGTGTTGGTTTTATAATGAAACAAAACTTATGTTGCAAATATGATTAAGATCATAACACAAGTTAGTTCAAACCATCATGTGGTTATAAAAATAATTTGTTGGCCCTAATAGTTGTCTTTTTGAGCACAGTCCAAGAGTCCAAAAACTGGGATGTGACAGACCTTCCCCCCTTACAAGAATCTCGTCCCGAGATTCGCAGGCAAGCGAAAAGAGGGTATGGTCAAAACAACAATGTTAGATGATTTGTTTACAAAACATGTGTTGGTGTTTTGTAACATTATTTACAGGGGCTTCCCCCCTTTGATTTATCTTACCAGAATTCACCGGTAAATTTGTTTTCTTTTCAAGGGTTTGGGTGCCATGGTCTAAACCTCGAACATATTGCTCCTTAAAACCATGATATCCAACCAGGGGTTATTCTTTAGTCATAAGATCTATTTGCTTCCAAACTCATATGATCAATTAAATGGATATCCATCAACATTTATAGAATGAGCTTTCCATTGCTCACTGTCCAAAATCCAGGAAATCCACTACCTTCCTCTTAACCTAATTTAGTTAAAACTCAAAACATTTGTTTTCCTCAAAGGTAGAAGCTATACTAACTCTGAGTACTATCAGCTTTATAAGGTTCCTTTCAAAAATCTCCCAACTCTTTACTCATGACCAACGCTAAATCATTCTCATCCAATAATCTTGCTAGAGTGTGACAAGCTCTGAGAATATATCCTCAAGGGCAAGCATCTACTAACTCCAAGCTCATATTGATTTTTCCTAAAATCTATCATCATCAATTTATATCCACCAATCTTTCTAAGCCTCAACCATTCTTCGAAAACTACAAAATCTTAGTTACTGATAACTTCCAAATATTTGGGTCCTCAACTGGTTATCCCCGGATGTTAGCTCATAACTTCACTTCACTAAAAAAAATCAAAAGATCCTCAATCTTTCACTCCTACGCTAAACCTCAATGAGTTTTCCACCATCTCATATTCTAAAATCTGGTTCTTCCAACACATATATACGAGAGATCTTGTCGCCTAGTAATGATTATAGTTTATCTACCCAATATTTTTTTCCAACCATTCACTACTTCAAAACCGCTATAGAATCATCCTAAGGCACCTTTCTCTTTGTTTTTGGAAAAAGTTGATTAGACGTTTTCTTTTTAAACGGGTGCTAACGACTCTGCAACATATCAACTCTGTAAGTTACTTTGCAAGGTATTTGGTTTTAGATACCACTTCTGCAGGGTATTTAAACTAAAATGTGATGAGCCAACTCTATAGGTTTTTAAGCTTAAGATTAGATGAGGTTATACCTGTAAGGTCTCCAATTCTGTAAGGCCTCGAACTAGAATTAGATGAAACCATTTTACTAACTCTGTAGGGTGGCAACAATTTTATGTGGCAAAAATTTAATTTACTCCGTAGGTTGGTATACTAAAAATTGGATGAGATTCTGTTAGTATCGTTAGTTATTTAAGATTTTATTTATCCCGACGTGACACTTCTAGTGTTCCATTTACGTCGGGCTTTTCAGGGTACAATCACAAACGAAACAAGGGGGTTCACAGATGTGGTTTGAACGTACCATTGGCTATGGCATGAGTTGCAGATGCTCCTGCAACATCATCTCGGTCTCGAGGTGCACTCATCAGATTCTTGCGTTTCTTCTGGGCTGGACCTTGGGTTTCTTGGGGTTCTTCAGGATGAGCTAGAATACGGTTCTTCTTGGGACAATCACGAGCAAAGTGTCCTTCCTGTCCACAGGTAAAGCAACCCGTGGTTTTAGGCTTGACTTTCACCCGTATCCTTGAAGATTGTGGCATTGCAGGCAAAACGCTGCGAGTCACCCATAGACTAGTTTCTCCTGGCGTCACCATCTTCCGTTTACGGCTCTCTCTAGCAAGCAGTTGCTGGTATCCTCTCATAAGGAACGCAATATCCTCAGCATTGGTGATGATAAGCTGAGTCAAATGTTCCAGGATAGCATGGGTGGCGATGTGCTCAGCACGAGCGGCTTCACTTTCTTCCCTCAACAGAGTAAACAGTTGAGCAACTGTCGGCTCAGGTGACGGAGGTAGATCGCTGGCCATGCTGAAGACAAAGAACGGTGTAAGACGAGAGCAACTAAAGGTGGTTTTGGTTTTAAAGGCTCGTGACATATACCGGCTCATAACGGAGATGAGAACGGTAGGTAACACGACAACAAGAAAACATCGAAGAAACTAAAGCCAACTCAAACCAAGATTAACATACGCATGAAACAGAGTCTTAACAAGCATAACTTAAATTAAGGGTTCACAAGGCTACATCAGAAGGCTTACAACACAACTAGCACACACAACGCTCTAACAGAGGAGCTCACACTACACGGACACAAACACAAAAAGCGTCTGGGGTGGAAAAACATCATAAGTCCTAACATCCTGCGGCAATCCTAAGTGCTCGATGAAGCGCGTAGCTGTTCCTCCAACTCTTCAACTCTGGCCTTGTTGGCTACAAGCTAAAGCTGAAGTGCTATCACTTGAGTGCGGTGCTGGGAGTCAGTGTACTTCATGGTCTTCTTCAGTACCTTGAGACGACGCTCGGTAGCCGAAGATGCACCAAGACTGGCTTCTAGTTGGTCTATCTCTCTGCCTCGGAGGTCATAATCTGCTCTAACTCTATGAAGGGAGAGCTAGGTGTTGTACAGCTGTCCTTCCAGATGCTGGAAGTGACGTGCAAACATAGCGTCTCCCGTGACTTCTATTGGCTTGTCGTCCTCGTCGCGTCTTCCAAAGTAGCTATATGGGGTTCCTGCAAACTTGCGATGGAAGAAGTTCGCGAGCTTGGCGATGGTCAGCTGTGTTGGGAATATGCCCTAGAGGCAATCATAGATGATGTAATTCCCAATGTATTCATAAAGTTATTAAGTTGTCCTTGTTTTGAACATCTGATATATGTCATTGAATATGTGATTCGATTGTGGAACCATATATTCACGTTGTTCATACTAATTGTCCTTGGTCGTTAAGGTTGTGCTGGACACACATCCTAGACTAATGTGAGTGTTGGCTGATGACACGGTTCCACTTGTCATACGCATGGTGATGCCATTCCAACGTTCACGGACTTGGCTAAAGAGTTTAGCAAGTCGGACTGACCCACATTGAGATGCAACGATCAAGTCGTCATTTGCATGTCTCAATCAATGTAATCCTTAGACCTGAGGTTGTCGCACAATCCGAGTTGTGGACCACCGACTTAGGTTCTGTCAAACGTTGTTCTGTGACAAGGCAACTATAAAGGCAGAGTTCGGGTCGAATGAGAAGCAAGCTGCGTGATGTGGATAATCAAGATGGGATTTTGCCCCTCCGATTGGAGAGATATTCTCTGGGCCCTCTCGAGTGATATGATTCAGGAAGCATGCCCATGCGCAACTCAGTTAAGTGTTAACTGTGTCTGTTGACTAAGAGTTAGTCAGGTGAATCACATATCACGGATCGAGAAGAGAGTTGAACTATTAAAGGGATGACGATAAATCGCCTATAGTTCGACAAGGTATATCGTGAGGCAAAAAGGACTAAGATGAATATCACATTGAAAGGTATGTCGTCATGACTCAATGGGACTTGGGAGTCGGCACGTTCTGCTAGGAGCCGCTACCGATTGATCGATTGAGAGTTGGACTCTAATCGTGTCCAAGTCGCCATGAGCCTGCAGGGTCGCACACTTAAGAGCGGGAGCAAATATTGGTTGGGTTGGACCCGAACCGGAAATGGACTGAATTAGTGAGTCGGACTCACAGAGGGAATGGGCCACAAGTGTTGTGCAGCCCATTACCATACGCTATATAAAGAGGGGCGCAGGTTGCCCAGCGGGCACGTTAGTCCACTCTCCCATGC
This sequence comes from Alopecurus myosuroides, assembly GCA_028641055.1. NCBI lineage: Eukaryota > Viridiplantae > Streptophyta > Magnoliopsida > Poales > Poaceae > Alopecurus > Alopecurus myosuroides. Next base: position 384,551,245 of record CM054060.1, read on the forward strand.
GTTGGGAACCCTAGCCCACTCAGTCCAGCCGTCGCACCAGACCTAGCAGTCTGCCGTCGGAGCTCCTCCTCGTACGTGTGGATACCGGCAGAGGTGCTGTACGTTCAGCACTTCGACGTTCGAGGGATTGGATCGGCCGGATCGGATCGTGGGACTGCACTGCCCCGACGCGCTGCATCGATAATCCGCACCTGCGCGTCTAGTGGTAATCATCGTGGCCTTCTACCTCGGCTAGATCTTGGGAGTACCGCGTAGGAAAAGTTTTCGTTTATCTCTACGCGCCCCAACAGTGGTATCAGAGCGGTAGCTTCTGGTATTAGGCCCGAGATCCGTACATATGTGATATGTAGTTAGCGTTAGATGTGATCTAATTGTTGTTTTGGTGGTCGGTCTATGAGATAGATCGGTTTTGTACAAGGTTGATTGGATCAATCGTACTCGGGGTTAATGGATGATCAGGTTTCCGTGATCATACTGCTAAGGTCGTGGAACAACTTACCCCTACCGGTCGGTTTCCGCCATCGGGGTATACCGTGACACATAAATCCAGTTGCGGTGATCGAAGATCAAAGAGTTTGGTCGAGTCGGAATACGGATCAGATTCGGGTAAAATCGTTTTATCCGATGAAGAAATCCATGATCGGAATGCAGATGAGATCTGCGTTTTCCGCCATCGGGACCGCCGGCTTCGCCCTGTCGTAGCGCCTTAGATGTCGTTGCGAGTTTCACAACGCCGGTAGATATCGTATCTATGCATAACTTGTTTTTGCAGGAAGTTGTGAATGGTATGGCTTATGTGCATGTGCTGTGTGTAATCCATACATGATCTGTGTATCATGTTTATGTCAGCCGGCTGGAGCCTAGGTGCTGTCATTTTATTGTATACCGGACTGCGTGTCGGATTCTCTATGTAAATTTTTGATTTACTAGCTAGTGTAGCTTGTTGGAGAACCCGGAAGGCATGCAAGTCGATGTACAAGTCGGCTACATGGAGCAAGATGGCACGTGACAAGAGTTGGCACGAGCCGACTTGCAAGCTTCGTGGAGATGGAGATCACCATGAAGAGATCCATACCATTTCACATTATAATTGCTTTATTTGTGTTATTGTTATGTCTCTATTTACCTCTATTTAGATAGTTGGTAGATTCTTTAATCCCTCAAAGAAGGTCTAGTCGGTCGCCCCGCCAGTGTTGCACCATCACAAGTCGGACATTCTTGGTAGTGGGCTCATGAAATTGAGGTGCTACGAATTCTTTCCGGTTAGGTGGGTTTGAGTCGGACTCTTACAAGCAGAAGCACTTGGTAATCTAGACGAGTCCATCACAACGGTTGTGGGGCTCGGGGCGAGGTAGGTTGGGACCCGGGGCATGTGATGTCACCCAACTAACAGGAGTCGTATAGAGATACGATTGGCAAGGTGTTGGCTACCTAGATCACTTGACGGCTAGCGGTGATGCTAAAGCTCACTAGTCGGCTTGCTTATTTAGGGTCCTGAATCACTAAGCAACCATCGGAGGGATGTTGGTTCTAGTGGGAGCATAAGTATTAAAACGTTTAATATGCCTGCTCTTTTATGAATACATGTCTTAAGTGTTTTTGCGTATTTTCTGTTGTAGATCAATGGCACCTAGCAACCTTCCTCAGTTGTCCACTTTTGCGTTGAGGTCAATCCTAGAGAAAGATAAGCTTAATGGAATTAATTTCACCAACTGGTATCGTAATCTGAGGATAGTCCTCAAGCATGACAAGAAAGAACATGTTCTAGAAACTCCACTTCCAGAAGAGCCTGATGATGATGCGACTGTCGCCATCACAAATGCCTACCGTAAGACTAGAGATGAGTCTACGGAGATTAGATGTCTTATGCTTGCACACATGGAACCGGACTTGCAGCAGCAGTTCGAAAATGTTGAGGCCTACGATATGATCGAAAGCCTCAAAAGTATGTTCCAGGCTCAAGCAAGGACTGAGAGGTATCAAGTCTCTCAATCTTTGCTTGGCTGTAAGCTGAAAGACGGCGATCCACTGAGTCCGCATGTAATTAAGATGATTGGTTACATACAGTCTTTGGATCGCTTGGGCTTCTCAATTAAAGAAGAGATCGCGACTGATATAATTCTGAACTCTCTTTCTAGTGCGTATGGTCCGTTCATCTCGAACTATCATATGCATGGTATGGATAAGAGTATCACTGAATTACATGGGATGCTCAAAACGGCAGAGGCTGATATCAAGAAAGGCGCCAGTCAAGTGTTGATGGTGCAGAATAAGGCTAAGTTCAAGAAGAGTTCTTGGACTAAGAAGAAGAAGGATAAGTCAGGAGGTAGCGCCCATGGCCCTGTCCAGAGTGCTCCCTCAAAGACTAAACCTTCTCCTACAGCCGGAGCCAACTGCTTCTATTGCAAGCAAGATGGCCACTGGAAGAGGAACTGCACCAAGTATTTGGCTGACAGAGCCAAGAGTGGAGGTGTGACTTCCAACTCAGGTACGCTTGTGTGCAATGTTATAGACATTTATCTTGCTGATGCGCCTAATAGTTCTTGGGTATATGATACCGGATCAGTTATTCACATATGCAACTCGTTGCAGGGACTGGTAAGAACTAGGAGCGTGGCAAGAGGAGAGGTTGACATTCGGGTCGGCAACAAGGCGAGAGTCGCTGCGTTGGAAGTCGGCACGATGCAACTTCATTTACCTTCAGGATTTATTTTGGAACTAAATAATTGTTATTATGTTCCAGCGCTTAGTCGAAACATTATTTCCGCCTCATGTTTGATGAGACAAGGTTATGAGTCGAATATTAAGAATAATGGTTGTTCTTTATATTTGAAAGATATGTTTCATGGCTTTGCACCCGTTCAGAACGGGTTATTTATTTTAAATCTTGATAGTGAATCAGTCTATAACATAAATGTTAAAAGGTTGAAACCAAATGATCTGAATATGACTTACTTTTGGCACTGTCGGCTTGGTCATATAAGTTGGAAGCGCATGAAGAAGCTTCATGATGATGGACTTCTAACTTCGTTTGACTTAGAGTCATTCGAGACATGCGAATCATGCCTATTAGGCAAGATGACCAAGACACCTTTTGCAAGGAGTTGTGAAAGGGCGTCCGACTTGTTGGAACTAATACATAGTGATGTATGTGGACCAATGAGCACGACAGCTAGAGGTGGTTATGAGTACTTCATTACCTTCACTGATGATTTGAGTAGGTATGGATATATCTATTTAATGAAACACAAGTCGGAAGCCTTTGAAAAGTTCAAGGAATTCCAGAGTGAGGTACAAAATCAACTCGGCAAGAAAATAAAGTTTCTACGGTCGGACCGTGGGGGCGAGTACATGAGCCATGAGTTTGATGACCATCTAAAGAGTTGTGGAATAGTTCCTCAACTCACTCCGCCGGGTACACCGCAGAGAAACGGTGTATCGGAACGGAGAAATCGGACCTTGTTGGACATGGTACGATCAATGATGAGTCGGACAGATCTACCTTTATCATTTTGGGGTTATTGTCTAGAAACTGCAGCTTTCACACTAAACAGAGTACCATCAAAGTCAGTAGAGAAGACACCACATGAGATGTGGACGGGCAAAAAGCCAAGTTTGTCTTTTCTTAAGATTTGGGGTTGTGAGGTATTTGTCAAGCGACTTCAGTCGGACAAGCTCACGCCCAAGTCGGATAAGTGTATTTTCGTGGGGTATCCAAGGGAAACCTTGGGGTACTACTTCTACAACCGGGAAGAGGGCAAAGTGTTTGTCGCTCGGAATGGTGTCTTCCTTGAGAAAGAGTTTCTCAGTCGGGAAGTCAGTGGGAGCACAGTGCAACTCGAAGAAATTCGAGAGGAACCGGCTAGGGGCGAGTCGGCGAACGCCTTGGAGGCTGAGCCGGTCGTGGTACCTACGCCGGTAACAGCACCTGAACCACGGAGATCTGCCAGATTACAGAGTGCTCGAGATGTTTTACTGTTAGACAGTAATGAGCCGGCAACTTATTCGGAAGCGATGGTGGGATCTGATTCCGAGTCATGGCTTGGAGCCATGAGATCCGAGTTAAAGTCCATGGATGAAAACCAAGTTTGGAATTTGGTTGATCTGCCTGACGGTGCAAGACCCGTCGAGTGCAAATGGGTCTTTAAGAAGAAAATTGATATGGATGGAAATATTTCCGTCTATAAAGCACGACTTGTCGCGAAGGGGTTCAGACAGGTTCAAGGAGTTGACTACGACGAGACATTCTCGCCTGTAGCGATGCTTAAATCAATTCGGATCATGTTAGGTATAGCAGCCTATTTCGACTATGAGATATGGCAGATGGATGTCAAGACGGCTTTCCTTAATGGAAATTTAACTGAGGACGTGTATATGATACAGCCCGAAGGTTTTGTCGATCCAGCTAATGATGACAAGGTATGCAAACTTCAGAAATCCATTTATGGGTTGAAGCAAGCATCTCGGAGTTGGAACATTCGCTTTGATGAGGTAGTCAAATCGTTTGGCTTCATCAAGAGCGATCATGATTCTTGTTTATACAAGAAGTTTAGTGGGAGCAAAGTAAACTTTCTAATCTTGTATGTGGATGACATATTGCTGATTGGAAATGATGTCATGATGTTGCAAGAAACCAAAGACTCATTGGAAAGGAGTTTCTCAATGAAGGATTTGGGTGAGGCAACTTACATATTAGGAATCAGGATCTATAGAGATAGATCCAGGCGGCTCATTGGATTGAGTCAGAGTACTTATCTGGACAAGGTTTTGAAGAAATTCAAAATGGAAGAGTCCAAGAAGGGATTCTTACCGATGTCCCATGGCATAAAACTTAGCAAGACTCAGTGTCCTTCGACGACTGATGAGCGAAGTCAGATGAGTGTGATTCCGTATGCTTCGGCAATCGGATCCATCATGTATGCCATGATTTGTACTAGGCCAGATGTTTCCTATGCTCTAAGTGTTACGAGCAGATACCAGGCTGACCCTGGCAAAGCCCACTGGGCAGCGGTTAAAAACATTCTTAAGTATTTGAGAAATACTAAGGAAATGTTCCTAGTTTATGGAGGTGACGAGGAATTCAGTGTAAAGGGTTACACGGATGCGAGTTATCTCACCGACTCGGATGATTCTCGTTCGCAATCTGGATACGTGTTCGTGATGAACGGAGGGGCTGTGAGCTGGAAGAGTTCCAAGCAAGATACGGTGTCTGCATCTACAACAGAGGCTGAGTATATTGCTGCCTCAGAGGCGGCAAAGGAAGCTGTTTGGATCAGGAACCTCCTGATTGATCTTGGTGTGGTTCAGGGCGCGTCCAATCCTTTGGACGTATATTGTGACAACAATGGTGCTATCGCACAGGCCAAGGAACCTAGACAACACCAGAAGAACAAACATATACTCATGCGGTACCACCTCATTCGCCAGTTTGTCGAACAAGGTGATATCAAGTTATGCAAAGTACACACGGATGCAAACATTGCAGATCCGTTGACAAAGGCGCTACCACAGCCTAAGCATGAGGCGCACACGAGAGGTATGGACATTAGATGCCTAGGCATATGATGCCAAGATGATTGACTCTAGTGCAAGTGGGAGACTGTTGGGAATATGCCCTAGAGGCAATCATAGATGATGTAATTCCCAATGTATTCATAAAGTTATTAAGTTGTCCTTGTTTTGAACATCTGATATATGTCATTGAATATGTGATTCGATTGTGGAACCATATATTCACGTTGTTCATACTAATTGTCCTTGGTCGTTAAGGTTGTGCTGGACACACATCCTAGACTAATGTGAGTGTTGGCTGATGACACGGTTCCACTTGTCATAGGCATGGTGATGCCATTCCAACGTTCACGGACTTGGCTAAAGAGTTTAGCAAGTCGGACTGACCCACATTGAGATGCAACGATCAAGTCGTCATTTGCATGTCTCAATCAATGTAATCCTTAGACCTGAGGTTGTCGCACAATCCGAGTTGTGGACCACCGACTTAGGTTCTGTCAAACGTTGTTCTGTGACAAGGCAACTATAAAGGCAGAGTTCGGGTCGAATGAGAAGCAAGCTGCGTGATGTGGATAATCAAGATGGGATTTTGCCCCTCCGATTGGAGAGATATTCTCTGGGCCCTCTCGAGTGATATGATTCAGGAAGCATGCCCATGCGCAACTCAGTTAAGTGTTAACTGTGTCTGTTGACTAAGAGTTAGTCAGGTGAATCACATATCACGGATCGAGAAGAGAGTTGAACTATTAAAGGGATGACGATAAATCGCCTATAGTTCGACAAGGTATATCGTGAGGCAAAAAGGACTAAGATGAATATCACATTGAAAGGTATGTCGTCATGACTCAATGGGACTTGGGAGTCGGCACGTTCTGCTAGGAGCCGCTACCGATTGATCGATTGAGAGTTGGACTCTAATCGTGTCCAAGTCGCCATGAGCCTGCAGGGTCGCACACTTAAGAGCGGGAGCAAATATTGGTTGGGTTGGACCCGAACCGGAAATGGACTGAATTAGTGAGTCGGACTCACAGAGGGAATGGGCCACAAGTGTTGTGCAGCCCATTACCATACGCTATATAAAGAGGGGCGCAGGTTGCCCAGCGGGCACGTTAGTCCACTCTCCCATGCGTTGGGAACCCTAGCCCACTCAGTCCAGCCGTCGCACCAGACCTAGCAGTCTGCCGTCGGAGCTCCTCCTCGTACATGTGGATACCGGCAGAGGTGCTGTACGTTCAGCACTTCGACGTTCGAGGGATTGGATCGGCCGGATCGGATCGTGGGACTGCACTGCCCCGACGCGCTGCATCGATAATCCGCACCTGCGCGTCTAGTGGTAATCATGTGGCCTTCTACCTCGGCTAGATCTTGGGAGTACCGCGTAGGAAAAGTTTTCGTTTATCTCTACGCGCCCCAACAAGCTGCATCACTCTAAGGATACCATCTTCCCAACTGTTCTCCACGACTTCCCAAGTGATCTCTGGGTTGATGGTGCTCTCAATGGTGCACGGATGGTGCAGACGACCAACCAGGACATTTCTCGTCCATCCATGTGGAACTGGGCTCCCTTTAACTCAGGTAGGGGACGACCGATCAGGCGAGTCATCTTGATCAAATCCTCCTCAAAGCGGCGGTAGCAAGGTGCATGCGATCCCAGCCGGAAGGACTTGGTGAAGACAACTGCCATCTACACCAAGGCTTTAGGTATAGTTTAAGTTGGGTAACAGTGTGCAAAATTTTAAGATGCTTATTTTTTTCGGATAGACCAATATTTGGGTCTTTCTCGAGACATTGCCAAGTATACAAGAATGGGTGAGATTGTGCAAAAAGTTTGTTTTTTAAACACTAATTATTTTATTTTTCGACAGGAAAATTGATGGTCGAGAGATATTTCAAAAACAAGAGTGGGGCAGTTGCAAACAAGCAAGAAATGAACTCTTAACCCAGAGAGATAAGGTTTTAGAATGTTTTGAAAAGATAAAATGGATGGAAACTATAGTTAAAACTCCCTTAGATAAGAATAATTTAGATAGTAAATATATTTTTACCCAAAACTACTTTCCTTTCCTATCTGACGTCCATGCTAACTAAGGTCTCCTAAGGTCAGGATAGCTCTGATACAACTCTGTAAGGTCCGCCCTTCGAAACACTGTTCAAGGACACCTTCGATATGCATACATTCACGATCCCAGGAATTCAGTCGTGAACAACATATCAAGTTGGTACACAGATACAATATCCATTACACGGTTGCATAAATACTTACAAAAGGGGCATGGTCACTTGACCAAGCCTAAACGGATGCCACGCAGGGCAACACACAATACACACAGCGGAAGACTAAACACTCATAACGCAGTAGAGCCCAAGTCACGCCTTAACCTACAGGCTGTTGACCCGGAGACGATCCTAGTTCGCAAAGCCATCAGCTTCGTACTCCTCCTCGTTGATCTTCTTCGAAGACTCCTTCTCAAAGTCTGGCAAGTAGATACCAGGGGCGAAACCATAATGAGTACATTTGAATGTACTCAGCAAGACATCCATCATGTAACTTACCAATGTGCAAGTATGCTTATATGGTGGAATAGGTAGGCTATAAATAGGGTTCACTATCAATGGTGTTCATATAGGATGACACCACAATTGCAATCAAATTAATCTGTACCTTCGTTGAAGAAGATACTTCAGAAGAAAAATAATATAGTTTTATTTCTCTTGTAGATATCACATGTACAAGAGGTTTTGTTAAACTTTTGTTAAAAGAATATATTTCTCTTTGCAAAACATCATGGAATCATTTTCGAGAATTCTTACTTAGAGTAGAAAAGTTGTATTTGCAAAACTTTTTAGTTTGTAAGACAACTTCTGGCTTTCCATCATCAGTACCTCCACGGTACAAGCTTTCCTTCCTTTCCGAACTTCACAAGTTCAAAACCCCTTTTCAAAACATCTTTTTGAAAAACATTGTCACAATGCTAGCTACATGGCCATTCAACTGTCCATATCCGAGGACGTGGCTTCTTCGAAAAAGTTGTACTCTACAGAGGTGTACACATCCACTAGATCCCAAAACTCTGCCATGGACCACCCATGGATCGTCACGGCGATATGCAAGCACCAGAGAATTCGATCCTAACTGTCCACTCTGACACAAGCTAGTATATGCTCATTCCTTCATATGGGTTGTCTCCCCGGCATCAGGACCCGCCCTGCCTAGTCGGGAGGCCCAACTGTCGCACCCGGAGGGAAAATTAATCCCACACTGTGTATGTCCCGTTTCCCTCTCCTGGTGACACTTCGGTTCAGAGAATCCGCTTCTCTATAGCACTTTGGAATAAGGCATACACTAACAAGTTCAAGCATCTAGATAGGCCCCATACCCATATAGGGGTAGAGTGGCAGTACAGTAAAGGTTGTCCGACGAAGACTAGGTTATGTGTCATTTTTGAAAACACCAATTTCCCAAAAATGACCACTTCCACATTCCTCCGGAGAATAAGGATCCGCCTTTTCTCCGGGTTTTCCATAAAGCCTTTGTTTTGTAAAATCACAATTTTAGGGTGTCCACTTAGGGACTAGTATAGTTGATGGTAATAAATACCATATGGTGGCTTATGGGCTTGGTATTAGCAAGCTTAACTACTGGCATGATAGTAACCTATATAATAGAATAGTAGTAATAGCCACATCAAAAATAGTTTTGATAATCAAGTTTTGGTAAAACTTCAGAGGTAAAACATGCATGATAGGTAATGATAAGTATTGTATCAGCAAGCATCAGGATGGCTTGCCTCAAGTCTCTTAATGTCCCTGGCCTTGAAGCAACTTGAACTTGACGCACAGCTCCACAACTGCTTCTTCTTCTTCTTCGCGTTCTAGCATCGTAAAGGAAATAAAAGACACACACTCAGGTCTAAAGGACAAACAACTAAGCTAAGAAACACATACAGCAACAAATGTTCACTCTCGAGTTCTCTCGAAACGATAACGCGAAAACTATCTCACATAACTCTCACGGTCCAAAACTATCGTCATGCACTATGTATGGTTTAGAAAACCATATCCCACGTCATACATACCATATATGGAGTGGTGTACCACTCTCATAATAAGATATACGAGGAGCTAAAAATATAGCTTGTGGGTGCAAAAGATTAGGTTGCTAAGGTAAAACGAACAGACAGAATAATACCCATGGCAGTGGGTATTACTCACCACAAGCAACTATCACTTTATGTGTTCATGATTTTAGTTGGATGTTTTAGTTTCACAAGATACTCTTAAACACAAGCATAACACAAGTATAAACTCATGCTAAGGTAAAACATTCCAACAAAATCCAAACAACAAGCAAACACACCACAATTGAATAGACTATTTATTCACTATGCTCTTGTTTACTAGAGGTTTTGGAATCCATCAATTATGAAAAATTAGCAAACAACCAGTACCTAAAAACAAGGATAACAAGTCATAAAAATAATATAAAACACAATCATCACTCAAGGTAATATCCCTATCAAAAACATAGAAACAGGACTGCACTGATAACACACTAGTGTGGAAAATCTACACAAGCATGTTATAATAAAAACTTATATTCTACAACTATAGCACAAGAAACTAAATGATTCATGGCATCATAACAGAAGTAATAACTTCATAAATATGCTATAATAAACTCATACACTTATGAAATAAAAGATGAAAATACTATAGCAAAAATCACCATTTTCTAGTGGTGACACTAGTTCATCACTAGAGAAGCAAACTACTATGATGCTTAATTCTAAACAAGAAAGTCATGATCATAAAATGTACCTAATAACAGTACACAAAACTTACACATGCTAGTAAGCACAAACATCAAAACAATCCCATGAAACAACTATTAAACATGCATAAATTAATTTTAGCAATTTATGTTTTTCTTAAACCATTACTAACAAGCAAGCAAGGTATAACTTACACAACCAGTAGCTATGCAATCAAAGAAAATTTATCTAAACGTTTTCAAAAATCCAAACACTCAATTTAAAATCATTCACAAACAATCTATCAATCAAAAGGAATTTAGCTTATTTGCAAACAATTTAATTTAGCACTCAATAGTGAATCAATTCTTAACAAGATACTCCTAAGGAATATTATGCTAACAAAGGGATCACACCTAACATACTAGTAGCTTTTGATAAGAAATAAACTTCTCACTTGCATAAGTGAAAACAAACAATTATATTCTCCATGGTGGAAAATATCCTATCAATCACATAATTAAAACATGTTAATTTCTCACATGTGCATAGTTGGGAATTTTCATCCACAACCAAGATGCAATGGGACCAGTGGGTTATGGGCCCATTTATCAAGGTAAATGAGGTACTAAGCCTCTGGTTAATCATGACAAAAATTAGCATAACAAAATAAATAAAACAAGGCTATTTATTTTAGTGCATACAAGACTAGTGCATAAGAATAACAAAACCTACACATGCTTCACCATAAAAATACATGCAAGCTAGAGATAGTAGCATAGAAATAACATTACGAAAATGGTACTGGACTCCACTCAAGCATGGCACAACTTAGGTAAAAACAAACATACAAAGATTTGGTTCACATGATATCCAAATAAATAAAACTAGAAATTGACAAATGCTATTCCTATTTCTATTTGACTTTCCAAACATGCACACACTTTCTAAGGTGGATGTACTGCAAGAAAACAACTTAATAACAAGTCCTAACAACTCTATACAAGTTAGGAAGCAAGATTAAAACAACCAAACATTTCATTTCAAACAAAAACAAACAAAGAAAACAAAACAGAAAAGTTGTTGTTTCTAGATCTGTCCACCAAAAATAATCTAGAGCCTCAAAAATTAATCTAAGCTAGGATAAGATAGATCTAGTCAATACCAAACTCATACAATTGGATTTTCTTCAAAAATCATTTTTAAACTCCTTATAAAAAGTCTAGAAAAGCCTACTGGTCTTTTACCAAAATGGATGTCATTTCCATTTGGTAACTGGCGTTGATGTAAGGCCAAGTTCTATGGATAGATCTAGTCATAGTATACTCAAAACATTTTGATTTGACCAAAATGGATACAGATCCAAAAAGTTATGCCAAAAATGGCTAAACAGACAGTTTGTGGCAAAACAGGTATTGTGACAAAAATAAAAGTGAAAACTTGGATCTTCCAACGGGACATGGTTAGGAAAACATAAGCCTAGTGCTGTGAACTTTTGTAGAAAATAATCTGCAGGAAAACTATTTTTCACAAGCTCAAAACGTTAGGCAAACTTCTGCAGGGATTTGAGGTTCCTCACCTCGGTTTAAGAAAAATGGCCGGCGGCGATTTTGGAGCTCATGGAGCTCAAAGGGATGGCTCAAGGCTCTTCTCAGCTTGGGGATGGAGTGTGGTCGTGAAGGGAGGTGGAGGAGGGCTGTGGAGCAAGGAAAGTCACAAGGAGTGGCTTATAGCAAAGGGCAAGAACAAAATGGCAAGGGTGGCTTTGGGTTCATACCATTTGATGGCATATGAGGTGCTCAAGGGGCTTTTTGGTCACATCATAATAATGCAATGAGGCCAAGGGGCAAGACCACCAAGGGGAAAGTCAAGGTTGGCCTTTGGAGTGAGGAAAGATCAATGGCATGGGTCAAGGGTCAAGGGCAAAAATGGCAAGTGTGGCTTTGGATCCCTACCATTTGATGGCATAGAGGTGTTCAAGGGACTTTTTGGTCATTTCCATTTGATTGCACATGGTGTCCTATTCAAGTACACATGTGACATGGGCAAGGTTGGCCTTTGGGGGCAAGGGGAGGCAAAGGCAAGCCAAATAGTCAAAGACATGTGTATGCCCATACCTTTCCATGTCACCACCTCTCTCCTCTCTTATCTTCATGCCTAAGGCTTCTAGAAGCAAGGTCAAGCATCCAAGGTGGAGTACTAGTTGTGTTAAACACAAGGGACAAGCTTTCACTTCGAATCTTGCAAGGGAAGGCAATGAAATATTCTGCCCAAAATCGTATCTGTTACTGTTCCGAAAATTCAGAAAATTCTCTAAGTGTTGGAAAACAGATCAAAAGTTCAAAAAGTTGAGTTTGTTTTCAGCGTTCAATTGCTTTCCAAAATTGGTTTTAAAAGTATGGATGTTTTAACCATGTTATATACTTTCAGAAACATCTTTTAAAAACAAATTTGAAATAGTTTAAGGCTATGAAAACAATGTGGGAAAAGGTATACGTTCTGTTTTTATCTGTTTCTCAAAAACTGTCTTTTTCTGCCTTAATTTCATACCACAAAAACAACAAGCAAAAGATAGTTTTTATTTTTTCAAAAATTAAAGTAAGCTTATAGTTTGTTATTATATATATCAAGGATTAATTAAAAGTCAAGAAACCATAATATAACAATTTATAGCTTGGTGAAGACAATGGTAGAAAACACGTACTTGGCTTTATTTTCAGGAATTGTTTTCTATAGGAAAGTTAAAAGAAAACTTTCATAGATCATTTTGGAAACTTGTTTTATTGGATCCAACAAGGTTAAAAGTTTGTTTTAAGATGCAAACAAGAATGATCCAAGTCTTGGAATAAAAATCCACTCAAGTAATAATAAGAAAACATTAGGAAAAATATTAGGAATATTTTTCAGAAACATATGGTGTTGGTTTTATAATGAAACAAAACTTATGTTGCAAATATGATTAAGATCATAACACAAGTTAGTTCAAACCATCATGTGGTTATAAAAATAATTTGTTGGCCCTAATAGTTGTCTTTTTTAGCACAGTCCAAGAGTCCAAAAACTAGGATGTGACATGCAGTCAACAATAGCGAGAATGATGAGTTCAGGTAACTCTTATTTGTGACACATAATCTGTGAGTTGTTCACTTTCACATGGATCAAGGACGAGGCTACCAAGGTGACGATGCAACGGCGTTGTCGATATGGTGACTTTATGATCATTGTGTGATGGCGGTGGACGGATACTCCGGAGAGTTGGGAGCACAAGACAAGAGTGAGGAAGAACTTAATTTTCGTGGGAGCATTGACTGTGGTGAAACAAGGAAGGAAGTACGGTTGCAGGTGGAGTCATATGGAGTCAAGGAAGTAGTAGCTGAGCTCATGATTAATGGTTCAAGTCCAGGTATACAAAGATTCGGCATGACGGCTTCAAGATGGCGAAGGGCATATTCGCCAAGGTGGAGTTTGTTGGAATATATGTCGAATATGTGTACGAGTAGGGCTACGCTAGGACTTGTAATTAAACGGAAGGTTAGGTGTTTGAGTCGGACACGTGTAACCTGGCCTAATATATAAAGGCACCGGGAGTAGCCCAAATAGACACGACGAAAGCTGGTAGGCTAGACACAAGATCATGAGGGGACGGTCCGGCGCCCGTGGCACGGGCGGCCGGACCGGCGTGGCGTTGAGATCTGGTGCGTCTGTATTGCCTCGGTGGGCTTGTCGTCGATGACGACTTGATAGCAGCAGGAACGCAAGGGAAGCCGGCGGCTTGTGCCGGCGACCAAGGCGGCCGGTGCAGCGGTATCAATGGGGAGGTGCGCCCGTAGTCATGCCCCGCAGATGTAGACGAGTTCGCCGAACTGCGTTAACAAATCTCGGTGTCGTCATCGTGTTGTGATTGCTTGGTCCTCGGTAGATCAATTGTGCGCCTACGATTTGTAACACATCCTGCCGCATGGCGTTTCCGTATCACACAGCCCCATCGGCATCTCGCCATGCTTGTCGCATCACACGGCAGGCACTTCTAACAGCAGACTATTCATTTCGGCATGTGGAAAAATATGTATGTAAGACACAACTAAATTGCATTATGTAGATCTCAGAGATGTTAAAACAAGAGAGCACCTAGTTTCGGCTAGAATACACTACTTGACTCCATGTATTGGAATGACTAGAAATTAAAAAAAATACTCCCTCCGATCCATATTAATAGGTGATAAAGTGGATGTATTTAGACATGTTTTATTGCTAGATACATCCACTTCAGCACCTATTAATATGGATCGGAGGGAGTATAAATAAAAAGAACAAGTGTTTAATTAACGGTAACGGTAACCGACATCCAGTGTCTGAAATACCAGAATCATTAACAAAGTTGGTTTCATAATACAATACTTTCATTAAACTACATTAAAAAAATGTAAAACAACAAACAATACCCTGGAGAAGATGTAACTATTTGCAGCAAGGAATGACGGCAAATGAGGGATGGAAGTAAGTAATGGGAATGCTGCGCAAGAAGGTTCGGTGGTCACATGAGCAGCACGAGGCAACAAATATATTAAAATTTATGGAGAATTTACAAGAGGGTAGCAACCGCAAGGGAAGATTTCAACTACTCAATTGCGACATAAGTATAAGTTAGAATGTTTCACACCCCCGCCCCCCATTATTCCTCGGTTTTGTAACAAGTATTCCATTAAGAAACTTGAGGCTATGAGCGCGATTAAGATTTACATACAGATTTAGTAAGTCTTAGACATGACTAATTGGCATATGAGCCAACATGATTGTACAGAATGTACGCACGGTAACAACCTACCCAGATCAGAGCAATGCAATCTATATCTGACATATTGAATTAAATTGGATAGAGTAGGAGAGCATACTGAACACACAAAGACGTGTTTAACAGGCTGAAATATTGGTTTCAGAAATTTCAGGTAAACACGAACTTGTTGCATAACATTCTGTCTCAGGAACATGAAGAAGTTGAGAGGGGACAATTGTCTTTCGGCCATTTTCCCTATTTATTATTATATGGTTTTCCTTTTTACAAATTCGTACGGATATTTATTATCTGGCCACCTATCAACCAGCGATCAAATAAAACCCGCTGCATATATCTGTGCCCAATAACACATCATGCTAAATGATCATTTATTCCCTGTTTGATCTAAAAATTAAGGAAAATTAACCATGAAGTTTCAACTTGCAACACCAAATTAATCTCACCACCCAACATGTCTGCCTGTCCAAAATAGTGATGATGATCATCAATTATATTATGATGGTGCAATGCAATTCTGCGGAAGGCAGATATTGAAGTTGCTGGTAACTCACCAGTTGGGTGATAGATTAATTCGAGATCTCCTTTTCATCGGATGAACTCTCACCCTTGTCCTCTTCTTTGGATTTAGAAAGGTCCTTGGTTTCCTTGAGCTTATTGGAATCACCTTCACTTTCTCTTTTGCGGCAGCAAAATGGTAAGCGTTATTGGCAAGCATTTTAACACTAAACACAAACATGTAAACATGCATGATTTCACTCAAATAAACATCTTAAATGCACCACCATTTTTCTGTATGCTCCATGCCACCTATATGCAACTTCTAGTGTACAAGGATAGCATCCTAACTTGGCCTAATCCAAAGAGAACATATAAATACACACACACACAATTAATCCACACAAACATGACTCATGGTGACCAATATGGGCACAATGGCCATGAATTGAGAAGAAAACATAAGGAAGGGAAGGAGTTTCTCAGATGTGAACGACTGCCAAGGCTAGTTAAATCTAGTTTGTCTCGACAGTTGTAAGATGTGAATATGTAGTTTGTCTCGACAGTTGTAAGATGTGAATATGGCCGGTGTCGGCAGCTACAACATCTGGAGATGCAACTCGTCATTGCTAGGTCAATTGAGCCTGAGATGAGAAGGAAAATAGGTGGCAAGATAGTAACCTTCTTCCGATGAGGACCGTTAATGTTGGGCTCTCGCCGTCGCCGGAGAGTACACGGTCCGAGCAGAGCAGCTTGAGAGAGAAGGACGGCCGCCGGAGAGGGGAGAGAGGAGACGGTCGCCGGAGGGAGACGTTGGAGAGGGAACGATCGCCGGAGGTGAGAGACGCGAGAGGCACGTGCCTCACACCCAGCACCGCCGCCTAGTCGAGAGAGAAGTCGCGGGTTTCCTCTCGTGGAATTGACACCCGGGAAAAGACGAGGAACAGATTGTTTTCACTGGTGGAGAACAGGGCATTAGCACCGGTTTGTAAGGGCCTTTGGACCCGGATACAAATCCGGTGCTACGTATCCGGGACTAAAGGCCCCCCCCCCCCCCTTTAGAACCGGTCTGTCACCAACCGGTGCTAAAGGCCTCCACGTGGGCGCCGAAGAGCGTGCGCAGGCCGAGGACCTTTAGAATCGGTTGGTAACACCAACCGGTCCTAAAGCTTTTTTTTTCTTTTTTTTTCCTTTTCTTTTCAGGGTTTCCAATTCCGTATTTAGGGTTTAGGGTTTAGGGCGTGTTCCGTATTTTCAGTGTTTCCGTTTACGTGTTTCCATTTATGTGTTTCCGTTTAGTCTTTCCGATTACGTGTGTCCGTGTTTCGTTTTTTACAAACACGGAATCGGAAACACGTAATCGGAAATACGTATCCGGAAACACCGATTCCGTGTTTGCGGTTAAGTGTTTCCGATTCCGTGTTTGCGGTTAAATGTTGATGCACCAAATAAAAGTACATATATATATATATACATGTAACATGAAGTACTCGACCGAGCATTACATAATCTGAAGTTTGTTTTCAATAGTTGTATACTTGCATAGAGAAGGGAGCTGGATATTGGTTCATAGGATGGAAAAATTCTCCGCCTTCATCTATGACTTGCATGAGGAGAAATCCTGCCAATTCCTCTGTAACTGCCTTGCAACGTTGGATTGGTTTGAGCATCGCCCGCTTTCGTTGCATCTTTAAATGAAGTAGATGAAAACAATTAAGTTATGAACAAAACTAAACATAATTGATGGCAACATAAATAAAGTTGTGAAGATCCGGTTACGTACCTCTAGATTTCTGGAAGTACGGGATTTCTCATTGATAATCCTGTGAATGAACTCGCAAACGTAGTATCCACAATAATCAGTTCCCTGTGGTTGTTGCGGGACTTTCTATATACGAGAACATAATTCAGTCAAATTAATAATAATCAAGAGAATGGTAATGGTATTGAAACCAAGGTACGTAGATCTGAAAGTGGAGCTTGTCTGCCCATGTACCGGGTTCTTCCTTGATGAACATTTGCCAAACCCTGGCCGACAAAAGAAAAATGAATACAAGAGTTAATTATTACTTACTTGATATCAGGAAATGAACGAAAAAGAGGCCGATGAACGAAAGAGGCCGATATATATATACCTTTGAAGCATCTGACGCGCGCTCTTCCATGTGTCAGCGTCCCAGGTTAACGAGTCCCAGACTTCAACTTGTACTTGATCGATTCTAATGATGAACAATATGAAGTGGGACCTGCGCACGTGTACACATGCAGTCATGCATACTCATCAATTACACTTAACATCAGGTAAGCAAAATGGAATGTCTACAAGACAGTAACACTCAATTGAATCCGTAGGGCCAAAGTATTTCTTTTTTGGTACTTTGTCGCTTCAATAACCTTAGCAAATCATCCGGTGTATCCTTGTTGAACTTTTCTATTGTGTCTTGATGAAACGAATACGAGTCAATGAACCCAAAGTCCCAGATTTCTGCCAGCCTGCATTCACGAATCTTCATTCTGCATAGTAGCATACAAAAAGAATGTCATGAGTGATAATTATACGGGCAATGAACGCGAGCTTAACTAAATAATTAAATTAGACAAATAAATCACTTACAAACAGTAGCAGCTGAGGGTAGACTTGTCGAGGGCACATTGATTGTACATCTGGAAGAATTCATCGAACCCAAGCTCCACACCGTACTCTCTGAAGTAGTGTTGATCCTGAACTGCCGCCATGATGCAGTCTCTCTTTTGCCTTGCGGCCTCCAAGTACCAATCATGTAAATTTCGTAGTTGGGTTGTTAGAGCAGTAGGATTTTCAACCAGAGGGTGCTCGGGCTTGTATTTATATACCACATCAACAATAGCGTAACCTACGTCGCCCATGCGTGGACCGGATACTGAAGCCTGGTCAGATAACACCTTGACCGTGCTTCTTGTTGTCCGAGCTGGGGAACTTGTTTCCCGCATTTCGTCTGCTCCGCCTGTTTCATCTGCTCCGTCTGCTTCATCTGTGTGGTGTGCATCTTTTCAATGTACCGTTCATAGTCTGAAAGGGGCGGCGGTGGCGGCGGTGCAGGATAATATAAGTTGTCGATGGTGCGCTCAATTTTCCACTTTGGGATGTTCTTCAGAGTTTCCTTCCAGACGTCTGGAGGGGGTTTCAGGGGAAACCGTGCGAACCATGCTTTGTTTTTGGCTTTCACGGCCTCGGCTAGTTCCTCCGGAGTCATCAGGCCTGGTAACTTCGGGGGAGTCTCGACTTTCTTGGGTTTCCTTGGTCTCTTCTTGGGAGGAGTCCCATTTCTTCTGAACTGCAGCTTCCGCTTCGCTGTACCCGTAGTGGGCGCATCCATCGGCTCACGGGAGTGCACGGGCGATGGACCCTCGGCCTCAGGCTCCCAATCTTCATTGTGGGGTGGACTTGGAGGTGCGTTGGAGGGTGGACTTGGAGGTCGTGCATTCTCTGTACGAAAGTGAAAAAACTATTAAAAATAGGATTACATGTTGTGCAACATTCAGTAATTGATGGAGGTGGTGCATTTGTACCTGGAGGAGTCGGTGGCCTTGGCGCCGCGTTAGGATACACGATGTGTTTCTTATTCCACAAGATGATACCAAGCTCCATTTCTCCCAGTGTCTTCTCGCCTTCACCTCCAGGAATATGGAGCTCAATTGAATGGCATCCCGGCGTAATTGTTGACAACCCGACACGAGCATGGGATGTTGGAATCTGACCACCATGGCAGGTTGCTCCAGGTTGATTCGGTAAAGCATAGCCTGACGCCACCATGAAGGATATGTTCCCCATTGGCATATGTATCTCACAGTTTGTCTTCTCCGTGATATCATCCACGGGGTAGTGAGGCGCCGACGTTTCGACTGCACGACCGTCTTCTAGCTGCAGTTGCGTGGAACCCACACTGCTTCTATGCTGAGATGGGACGGCATCTGCTACAGGATCGTCTTCTATTTGCAGCTGATCAGGTGCATGATTTTCTACCTCCTCTTCAGTGTCAGGTACAGGGTGTCCCCCTTTCTCCAAGAGAAACGCCACCTTTTCTTCTAATGTCGATATCCGTTCTAGCGCCTTCTTCTTGCTTCTACCACGGCTTCTGTAAGTGCCAAGGTCCGCTGGAAACCCTTGGCTCCACGGGGTAGTGGCTCCAAAGCCTCGTGTTCGTCCCCACTTTTCGGGGTTCCCGAGTGCCTTCGTCAGCTCATCGTTCTCTCTATCGGGAACAAAAGTTCCTTTTAGAACAGCTTCTATTGCCTTCTATAGTTCTGATACGACTTTTGTTATTTTTTCCGACCATGGTCCTTGACCAACAATCATCCCAGTCTCAGCGTCCAACGTTGCCCCATGCGCGAACAACCAGAACTTGGACCTATCGGGCCAGTCATGTGTCTGTGGAATGATACCTCTTTTCAGAAACGCATCTTCATAACGTCGCCACCTAGGCAGGGCAGTCATGTAGCCACCTTACCCCAAAATATGGTGATATTTCTTCTTCTTCGCATTCTCCTTATTTGTGGCTGATCGGGATGTAAAGACACCCGATTTCTTGTACGCCTTAAAATCAGGCCAAGCGTCTCTTATCTTCACTAGATGCCCAGTGAAAACTGGATCTTCGTCCTTATATTTCTTCCACAGGTCTTTCTTCCACCTCTGGAATTGTGTGGCCATCTTCTTCAAAGCCCACTCCTCGACTTTCTTCTTCTTATCTTCCGCTACGCTGAAATTTAGCCATACTCTGTCGCAAAGCACTTTTTTCAATCTGTCATCGACATAAGTAGCTCCAACGTTGGCGCCGGTCTTCGGCCTATTCCATTCTATTAAGTTGATCGGGACCAGGTCTCTTGCGGTATCTTTCAACCTTGCGGCCGGGCCTCATTTCGACTTTTACTCAGTACTTGCGCTAGCTGTTCCGGAGGGCGCCTAAACGGGAAAATAATGATTTGTTAGTAAGTGCAATACAAATTAATTGTTGCGTCAACAGTGACTTGAGATATACCTTGGCAGAGTTTGTTCTGGAGGGCACTTATGCATCCTCGACGTTGTCGTCGTCATCATCTACTACATCTTCTATATTCTCAGCTCCGTCATCGGAGCCTGTCCACCGTCGTGATCATGATATATGGCCGTTGCATCTTCAAAAATCATCTGGCACATGTATCTTTCCTTCTCCTCCTCACCCATTCCCGCGAGCTGATCGGCATGCGGATCACGTGCAGGTTCTTGGGAATCCATAGCTCAACACCTGCTAGTAAAATTTATAAAATGAAGAACACTTAGCGAAATTATTTCATCGGACACTTAGCGAAATTATTTCATCGGACACTTAGCGAAATTATTTCATCGGACACTTAGCAAAATTATTTTTTAAACTCAATTTCTCTAATTTTCTCTAAGTCTAAATATTAATTTTCTCTAAGTCTAAATTTTAATTTTCTCTAAGTCTAAATATTAATTTTCTCTAAGTCTAAGTATTATTTTTCTCTAAGTCTAAATATTAATTTTCTCTAAGTCTAAATTTTAATTTTCTCTAAGTCAAAAAATTATTTTTCTCTAAGTCTAAATATTAATTTTCTCTAAGTCTAAATTTTAATTTTCTCTAAGTCTAAATTTTAATGTCGAAATAGAAAAAAAAAAAAAAACTCACACTAGTGTGACGTCCTCTGTGCGTCACGCGTACTGCGTCGGGGGCGGAGGCGAGGCGGACGGCGTCGGGGCCGGGCAGACGGCGTCGGGGGCGGATGGCGTGGCGGCGTCAAGGGCGCGCGGCGAGGAGGCGAGCACGGCGGTGTGGAGGCGACGGCGTGGAGGCGCGCGGCGTGGCTTGGAGGCGTGGTGGCGCGCGGCGTGGAGGCGAGGCGGCGCGCGGCGTGGAGGCGTGGCGACGGCGACGAGGAATCGAGCAGGGCTTCGCCGCGGGGAAGGAGAGAAGACGCGCGCGAACTGAATGAGCGAAATTTTTTGCTAAGTGTTCGATAAGCCCCTTGTACAGACCTTTAGCACCGGTTTGTGTTAACAACCGGTGCTAAAGGGTCTTTCGCACCGGCTGTTAACACAAACCGGTGCTAAAGGGTCTATACAGGGGCCACTTTCAGAATGCGCGCCCCCTGTACAGACCTTTAGCACCGGTTTGTGTTAACAACCGGTGCGAAAGGGTCTTTAGCACCGGTTGTTAACACAAACCGGTGCTAAAGGGTCTGTACAGGGGTCACTTTTTCTTTTTTTCTTTTTTCTGTTTCCTTTTTCTTTTTCCTGTTTCTTCTTTTATTTTTCTTTTTTGTTTCCGTTTTCTGTTTTCTTTTACATTTATTTATAAAATAAAAGTAGACTCAAAAAATTGTAAAATCAAATATTCATAAAAACATATTTATATTTTCTCATATTTTGTGTAAAAATTGTCTAAATGTCTTTTAAAACAATAAAAAAATAAGGTATTTATCAAACTAATTTGAAAATATAAAGAAATTTTTTTGTTTCCTTTTCTTTTTCCTGTTTTATTTTACATTGATTTATAAAATCAAAGTAGACTCCAAAAATTGTAAAATCAAATATTTGAGAAAACGAGTGGAAAACACGGAAAACAGAAGGTTACTTAAATGTCCCAAAACCTTGTGAGATAAAATATCTAATTTCATAACTTTTATCTAAAACAGAAAACAGACGCGCTAGCGCGCCGCAATATCGCCGGAATACAAATTTTTTTATTAAAAAGAGAAAACAGACGAACACTACTCCTCGTCGTCGTCGTCGGGGAACTCGTCAGTGACCTCCTCCGGGTCATCGTCATTGTCGAACTCGTCGGTGACCTCCTCGTCGTCGTCGGAGGTGCATGATGGTATGTCCGAGATAGGCCCCAACCTTGGATCGTCGGAGGCCCAGACTTCGCCGGCGTGGTCGGCCCGAGCGGCATCTAACGCGAGGTGGCGTTCGAGGCGGCGCTCCGCCCGCTCAGCCGCGCGGGTCTGCCAGAGCTCCTCGTCGGCGCTCTCCTCCCCCGGGTTGTTCCAGTAATACTCGCGGACGACGCGGTCTTCCCTGGCGTCGACTAGGCCCTGAAACGCGCGGTCGCGGAGGTGGAGGTGGTCGGCGGCAGTGACGATCTGCGGCTTTGGCGCCCTGGCCTCCGCTTCCCAGACGGTGTGGCAGTCGTTGAAGTTCATCAGCGACCGCGGGCGGTTGAGGCGCCAGGCCGCCGCGTCCCAGGCGCGGGCGGCCTCCGCCGCCGTCGCAAAGGAAACGAGGGGGATGCGGTCGTCCCCCAGCGGATATCTGCGCTGAACATTCCGTTCTGCTGTGCTCGGACGCCGCGGAAGCCGGTGGTGCTGTTCCTCCTCGGAGGCATGGTGGAAGCGCGACGGTGCGTGGAGAGGAGTGGGCGCGTGGAGAGGAGAAGACGCGCTCGATGCGCGACAGTTTATACCGCGCCCTCCTGGCCACGCGTCACAACTCCCGCGCCACGCGTCAACTCCCGCGCCACGCGCCACCCTAACACAACAATCGGTATCGCCATCATACAGCCCCACCGTGGCTACTGGGTGCAATATGCATACCAAATGCACGGCAGTACGTATGATGGCGAATTCGGATGTTTTGTATTTGCTCGATGAACTGAATATATGATATATCAAACCTTAAAGGGGGGCGTAGAACAAAACAATCGGTATCGCCATCGTACAGCCCTACCGTGGCTACTGGGTGCATATATGCATACCAAATGCACGGCAGGACGTACGATGGCGAATCCGGATGTTTTGTATTTGCTCGATGAACTGAATATATGATGTATCAAACCTTAAATGGGGGTGTAGAACAAAACAAACGGTATCGCCATCATACAGCCCCACCGTGTCTACTGGGTGCATATATGCATACCAAATGCAAGGTAGGACGTATGATGGCGAATCCGGATGTTTTGTATTTGCTCGATGAACTGACCGATGTATGAAGGTGGGCTATATATAGGGTCCTCTGGCTCACAAAGTGTTGAGCTAGGGTTTTGATCCAACGGTTAAGAAACACCCTCATCCAACGGCTCACAACAGCTCGAAAGAAACACACCGTAGACCTGATCGAACGGCTCACAAGCGCTTGAAAGAAACACACGATTCGTGTGATTCTATCTGATTGGTCCAAACGAAACCCTAACCCATTTAGTCCCGGTTGGTGTCCCCAACCGGGACTAAAGGGATGATCTGTTTCTATTTTTCTTCTTGCCTTTCTTCTGATTGCGCCGTAATAACCATGGAACATCTTCATCATTTAACTGAATGCTTGGATCATATTTGACTTTGAAGGGAGGAATTTCATCAAATTTATTGTCATCTTCTGACATGTCTGTCTTGTCCTCGACTCCCACGATGTTTCTTTTCCCTGAAAGAACTATGTGGCGCCTTGGCTCATCGTCTGATGTATTCGCTTCCTTATCTTTTCTTTTTCTCGGTCTGCTAGACATGTCCTTCACATAGAAAAGCTGAGCCACGTCATTGGCTAGGACGAATTGATCATTGCCGTACCCAAGATTCTTCTGATCCACTGTTTTCATTCCGTACTTCGGGTCTACCTTCACGCCTGACAGGTTGAACCATTTGCACCAGAACAAAGGGACCTTAAAGGAAGGTCCGTAGTCAAGTTCGCAAATCTGCTCTATGTAACCATAGTATGTGACCCTTTGCCCGTTGTCGTCTTTTGCATCAAACCGGACGCCAGTTTTTTGGTTGGTGCTCTTTTTATCTTGGTCTGCCGTGTAAAATATGTTACCATTTATCTCGTACCCTTTAAAGGTCAATACAGTCGAAGATGGTTGCTTGGCCAACAAGTATAGCTCATCTTCAACAATGTTGTCATTAATGAGACGTCTTTGCAACCAACCGCCGAAAGTCTTCGCGTGTTCTTTAGGAATGAAATCTACAGGTTGCTCCGGATATTCCGAGCGTAAAATATCCTTGTGTTCCTGGATATATGGAGCCGCCAAGCTGGAATTAACTAGAACTGTGTAGTGTGCTGGAGTGAAAGATTGCTCATCCATACATGTTGTTGATTTCTTTCCTAGCGTGCCTTTTCCACGCAGTCTCCCCTCATGGCACGACTGAGGAACACCGATCGGGTTCAGGTCAGGAATAAAGTCAACACAAAACTCAATGACCTCCTCTGTTCCATAGCCCTTGACCATGCTTCCTTCTGGCCTAGCACGGTTTTTAACATAATTCTTCAAGACTCCCATGAACCTCTCAAAGGGGAACATATTGTGTAAGAATACAGGACCGAGAACGGAAATCTCTTGGACTAGGTGAACTATAGGAGCGTCATAATATTGAAGAAGGTTGGTGGGAACACCAACTCGAAGCTGACAAGACATTGGACCACGTCCTTCTGTAAACTTGGTAGAGTTGCTGGATCGATTGCCTTCTGAGAAATTGCGTTGAGGAATGCACATAGCTTCACAATGGGTACTCGCACGTTTTCTGGCAGAAGCCCCCTCAATGCAATCGGAAGTAGCTGGGTCATGATCACGTGGCAGTCATGAGACTTTAGGTTTTGGAACTTTTTCTCTTCCAGGTTTAGTATTCCTTTTATGTTCGACGCGTAACCAGACGGGACCTTGATACTGCTCAGGACTTGGAAAAAGATCTCCTTCTCTTCCTTGGTAAAAGCGTAGCTGGCAGGACCTTTGAAATTCTCTGGATTCATGAGGTCGTCTTGTTCGTGCATACGTTGGTGGTGCAGCCGTGCTTTTGGTGTATCTCTCGACTTCTTCCCATGCACGCCCAATAAGTTTAGCAGGTTCACGCAAATATTTTTCGTCACGTGCATCACGTCGATCGCAGAGCGAACCTCTAGGAATTTCCAATAGGGTAGTTCCCAGAATATAGATTTCTTCTTCCACATGGCTACGTGGTTGTCGGCGTCATTCGGAACAGATTGTGCGCCAGGACCCTTACCAAAGATTACTTTTATATCTTTGACCATGTCATATATATCAGTACCTTTAGGGAGGGTTGGCTTCCTCCGTGTATCTGCCTCGCCTTTGAAATGCTTTCCTTTCTTTCTTACGGGATGCATGTCTGGAAGAAATCGACGATGCCCCGGGTACACATTCTTGCCTATATGTATACTTTCAGTCTCGCCTAAACAGTGTGTGCATGCGTTGTATCCCTTGTTTGACTGTCCTGAGATGTTACTAAGAGCGGGCCAATCATTGATGGTTACAAACAGCAACCCTCGTAGGTCAAATTCCTCTTCTTTGTACTCGCCCCACACACGTACACCTTCGTCAGCCTACAACTCTAAAAGTTCATCAACCAGTGGCCTCAGGTACACATCAATGTTGTTGCCAGGTTGCGACGGGCCTGGGATAAGCACTGGCATCATAATGAACTTACGCTTCATGCATAACCAAGGAGGAAGGTTATAGATACATAGAGTCACGGGCCAGGTGCTATGACTGCTACTCTGCTCCCCAAACGGATTCAGGCCATCTGTACTCAGACCAAACCTTAAGTTTCTTGCGTCACGTGCAAAGTCCTCGTACTTATCGTCGATGTTTATCCACTGCGACCCATCAGCGGGGTGTCTCAGCATCTCGTCTTCCTTACGGTCTTCTTTGTGCCATCGCAGCAACTTGGCATGCTCTTTGTTTCGGAACAAACGTTTCAACCGTGGTATTATAGGAGCAGGCCACATCACCTTGGCAGGAACCCTCTTCCTGGGGAGATCGTCGCCCTCAACATCACCAGGGTCATCTCGCCTGATCTTATACCGAAATGCACCGCATACCGGGCAGGCAGTTAAATTCTCGTGCTGACCGCGGTAGAGGATGCAGTCATTGATGCATGCATGTATCTTATGCACTTGCAATCCTAGAGGGCAGACAACCTTCTTTGCTTCGTATGTACTGCAGGGCAGCACGTTATCTCTTGGAAGCATCTTCTTCATTATTTTCAGCAGCTTTTCAAATCCCTTGTCAGATAATCCATTCTCTGCCTTCCATTGCAGCAATTCCACGGTGGTGCCCAGCTTTTTCTGGCCATCTTCGCAATTTGGGTACAACAATTTTTTGTGGTCTTCTAACATGCTCTCCAACTTCAACCTCTCGTTTTCACTTGCGCGGTTTATCTGTTCTTCACGAATGACCTGACGAAGATCATCATCAGACTCATCAACAATGTCCTCAAGTTCAGGCTCGTCTTCCCCCATTTCAGTATCACCGTATTCACCGAACATAGGATAATTATCATTATCCTCTTCTTCTTCATTGTCTTCCATTACAAACCCTCTTTCTCCGTGCTTGGTCCAACAAAAATAACTGGGCATGAAGCCTTCTTGCAACAGGTGGGTGTGTATGGTTCTTGAGCTAGGGAAATTCCTCTTATTCTGGCATTTTTTACATGGACAAAAAATAAATCCATTCTGCCTATTTTTCTCAGCCACATTGAGAAAACTATGCATGCCATTAAGGAATTCGGGACGACGTCGATCACTGTACATCCATTGCCGGTTCATCTGCATTATATAAATTTATCAACAACCATTATGCTAAATCATCATGACTAAATTAATTAATTAATACAAAAATTTCATCACACGTTAAAACCAAACTAGCGTAGTGAACATACATATATAGTTTTCATAAAAATACACAGTGAAACCATCCATAAAAACTCTCTCTAATTAATGCATTTAAAAACAACAACAAATGCGATCAAAATCGCAACAAAGGTAACAATTGACCCGACGGCATAATGATACCAAGGCTCTTTACTAATTGCATATTTTCTAATCTTTCTAATCTTCAGGCGCATTGCGTCCATCTCGCTCTTGTGACCATCGACGACACCGGCAAGAACCTTTTCCAAGGTCATCTTCTCTCTTTCAGTTTTTTCCAACCTTTTTTCAGTTTTTTTCAATCTTTCTTTCAAGCCAACATTTTCTTGTTCAACTAAGTATAACTTCTCAACAATAGGGTCGATTGGCATTTCCGGTTCCACTTCCTCCTAGATAAAAATATCTATGTCAAGTTGGTCGGCGTAATTAATTGTCATATAATCAGGAAATGAAAATATGTAGTTATAAAAGATAATATACCACATCCGAATCATAGACTGGACGAGGGCCAACGGGGACGGATATCAAAACCATGGCGCTATATATATATAAAAAAAATCTTACACAATAAGAAAATTATATATAAGTAAATATGTAAATCATACAAATCAAAATTTGATTTGGTAAATAAAAACAATAGGCTCACCAAGGTTGTGTCGGTGACGGGGCGATCGACGGCGGTGAGGAAGGGGACAAGGCGCGCGACACTAAAAAAAACAACAAATCATAATTAAATTTGAGCTCAAATTGCATCAAATTGTATACATAACAAATTCTAGCTTAGGCATTTCATCAAACACCTAGCTAGCACAACAAAAATGAAATGAGCAAGAAAACGAGCAAAACTTCCAATGCCGGAAGAGGGAATGTTGATGCTAACCGTAGAACCGATGGGTACCAACAATCTTGACAAATGGTGGAGAAAAATGGGGATGGATTAGAGCTCACAAGAGGAAGGAGAGAGCAAAAATGGAGTTGAGCTCGAGCTGGAAAAAATGGAGCTGAGCTGAGGGTGGAATATAGGGTTTAGGGGAGGGCTTTAGGACCGGTTTGTATTACAAACCGGTGCTAAAGGGTCTGACAGCGGGTCCCGCAGTTGCTGAAAAAAATGAGAAAAACTTTAGAACTGGTTTGTATCACATCCGGTTCCAATGTGCTTGGCTCAATGCCCTGTTTTCTACTAGTGTTTCCTCTCCCACGCGGGCATCCAAACGTGCAGATAGATTTCCCTGGGATCTATTGGCCCGCGGAATGTCAACCAAGGGAAAGGGACGGGATCCCAGCATTTTCCCTACGCACCAAACAAGCCCTAAGGGCATACACCACATTTAGAACAAACCTGCAACCGGTGGCGCCATGGGGGATTTGTCCTTTATGGAGTCATCTAGTGGGATTTGGAGGAACCTTTTCACTGGTGCCTACTGCCGCTGATCATGAAAGTATCTTCAAATTTCACATAGATTTTATTTTCTTTATTAGTCATAGTGTAATTATACATCTGGTGCTGTGGCAGTGATGAAAAAGAAGGGGAAGCGAGTGGTAAACATACTGATTTTTTATGATAAGATATATATGTATTTGATTATTTTAACCAAATTAATTCCCAAAGAAAAAGGTGTAATTCCTTCTCGGTTAAAGAGTGACACTTTAATATCAAAGGTAGTTCCACAAAGTTTTGTTGGTCCAAAGCTCTACCGTGAGGGAAAGTTCTAGTCAAGCGGCCTTGACTAAAACTACACTCCAAGCCATGTTACATAGAACCCTAAAGGTTGTATACATGGACTAAATATCTGAAATACCCAAAAGGAGATTATACATGATATACGAGCATATAATGGATGATGAAGTGTGACTCTAGCTGAAGATATAATAAACCTAGCAGCATCGACAAGAGTTTTTTTTGGATACCCACAAAAGTTTCCTTTAAGAGGTGTACCCACCTAGTTCCTTGGAACCCATATACACAAACGTAGCTTTCTTTCTAGCAGTCAAAAATCTCGGAATAATATTTCTTGTAAGGGTGGTAGTTTGTAACATACCTGATTTTTTGGAAAAAAATCAAAAATCCCAAAAGAGTTAAGTTTTTTTTTATTAAATGGAAGCCACCAAAGCACTATAAATTTCAAAATACCAAAGAAATAATGTGACCTTTCCAAAGTATTTGAAATTGCTAGTCCAAATGAGCATTTATCTTAATAAACCCTCATAGTTGTTTCAAATAAATATTTATGCCAAGTAATTCAAATTATTTAAAAGCAAAATCTATTCCATAAAATAGTCTCAATTCAAACACTGGTTTCAAAACTAGAGGATTATCACCCTTGATAATATTCTAGGCATAAGATTATTTTAAGAATCCGAAAGTAATTATGTTGTCAAGGTTTTAAAACCATAAAATGATTCTCCAATATTTTATTTGGACACATAAATAAGTTTATCTCTACCACTCCTTCCGTATCAAAATATAAAATGTTTTAGCATTTTGTAGATATAATGTATGTAGACATGTTTTAGTGTGTAGATTCATATGTATCTTATACTAAAACATGTCTAGGAAATGTTAAAACATCTTATATTTTGATACTGAGGGAGTATATAATAAAGCTACGCGACCATACAAACGTCCAAAAAAACCTGCTACCTCCGTCCAGTCACTGACTTAAAAAGCCAGCATATCGCGCTTTCTTTGGTACTTCAATTAGAGCGCTAAAATGACTGGTATGTCAATCCCTCAAAATACCAACCAACCCTAAAGAAGTTTAGCCTATTCTATTATTATATATTAAAAGTACATTACGGGGTCACCAGAAAAAAGATAAACCTCTAGAAAATCCCACATCCCACAATAATCAGAAACATCTGGCCATTTATTTAGTGGTCCACCGAACCACAACCGTAAGATGTTTTTAACCACACGTGGACCCATACACGGAACAACCGTACATCATAGATCTGTATAATCTTTCACGTGTAGCTCTATCTATGACTCAAAACCGTTTCAAACATGTTTTATGCAGGTCACATCCCGCACCAGGTATATGAGAATCAATCTTCGATCTGTTGTCAGGATGCAGTGGGAGCGGGCAGATGTGGGCTGCCCACTTTACCCACATAGAACCCACGAGAGAGCCAGCCAGAGAGAGGGGATCCCCCGAGCGCAGCCAGAGAAGGGATCCGCCCGAGCGCCATGGCGGCCGCTGCTCCTCCAACTCCGGCAGACGGACTTCCTTCCAATCATCCACCCCCCTCTCCCTACGATGCTACCATACGGGAATCGGGTGGCGGTGAAGACGACGGCGGCGAGGTCGGGGAGCAGGTCATCCATGACAGCCTCAAGGAGTGCCCAAGATCAAAGATACCAGGGAAGAGGAAGCACAAGTTCGCTCGTCCTTCGGCTCTGGGATACCGAGCGTCACTGGAGAGAACCACCATGGCAGCCCCTCCTCGTTCGGCTTCGGGAGACGGAGCTCTTCCTTCCGCTCCTCCTTCGGCTCCGGGTGGCGGTGACAAGGCGGTCGGTGACGATGGCAAGGTCACGGAGGCAAGATGCAATATTCACAGGAAGCACAAGGTGAGCCCCCAAAATCTTGCTACTACTGGCCTGGATTCTGTAGGTTTCTAGTCTCTTGTAGGTTTCTACATCGTATTCCCCTTTTTTCTAATTTCAACCTACTCCTACTTTGATATTTTTCCAACACAAGTCACTGGTTTAGTTAGTACAAATGAATATTTTCAAATTTTCTTGCTAACTCACGCCACATATCCCTTGATTTCAAATTTCAAACTTGAAATGCAGCAGCCAAGGTGCGTACGTGCAGTACAGATAGTATTACTAATGAACTGGAGCAGCAATCACTGCGTGAAACATCAGACGCTGATAGGCTTAACTAAGCGAAAAATGCAGTTTTTTTTTTTACCAATTTGGTGGTTTGGTTTACCCTGGAATAAACAACAACTATTTGAGCCGCCATAAGGTTGGCAGAACAACCTGTTCATGTGAGCACTAACCTATAGGTGTTTGACGATCTAACCGCCAAGGAACTGGCCAGTCTATTGGTATATGAACTACCGGTAGTTCTGAAAAGTCCAAAGAGGAAAAGAAGTGATGGCAGACGAGAATATCCCAAATTATGAGCTAGCATGTAAGCTTGCAACAATGCAAAAACACGAATGTCCCAAATTATGTGCTGGCATGTTATATCAATATATATACCCTCTTGTTGTACTCTAGGTATACACGAATGTGTGAAATAAATTCCACTGGTAGAAAAAAGGCCTTCCATACGCCCCCATTAGTCCCTAAACTTCGCGCCCCGTGACTAAAGGGGTTTTAGTCCCGGATCGCGAGGAGACCCGCGACCGAAGGTCATGCCTCGTGGGTTGGGAAACGCGTGGAGGCGCGTGGAGGGCTTTAATTCCGGTTGGCGTCGCCACCCGCGACTAATGGTTCCCGGCAGCTGGCCTCCCTGCCTTTAGTCCCGGTTGGCCTGGCCACCCGGTACTAAAGATACAAACTGCTCGCCTCCCACGCGGAGGTTTATTTCGCGAGCGAGAGGCAGAAGGGCGCCATTGCTACAGTGCGAACCCGAGTCTCTGTTTCTTCTTCTCTCTTCTCTTCTCTTCCCTCTCTTCGATCTTCCTCCACCAAGCACCATGGCTGAAGTTTGGAAGAGATATGGTGTGCCCACACCATGCGGCAAGATTTTCGACGTGTGCTACACCGACAATTGCGAGAGGCTCCCCGGTGCTCTTGCACATTTGACCGATCTCTATTTCTCCTCTCCCGATGAACACCGGTTCTTCGGGCTTGATCTAGAGTATACGGCGGATCAACGGGATGTTGCCGTCATCCAGATTGCGTTCAAGGAGGCCGTTTTGGTCTTCCAATGGTCAAGGTAACGCACACGTACAATCTTGCATCTTCGATTTGTTTGTTGCATCTGAAGAATACATGTGTTGCAACATATCTAACATGTATCAAATTTTTGTTGTTGCAGTAGTTCAAAGCATTCTCCGGCACTTGTTGATTTTCTTGTCAACAAGGGGTATGACTTCTGCAGCGTTGACATCACGCAAGACCGTCAGAAGTTGATGCGCTTGGGTATTGTGATACCTGAAGATCACTACATTGATCTTCAGGAGCTTATCCATTTTGATGATTTGAACGGGCCCAAGACCGGGATGGCTCCCATGGCAACTGCCTTCATCCACGAGGGCTATGAAACCATGAAGTCTCGTTTCCCCTCCAGGAATCATAGGTATTGGGGGAAGACCCCACTGGACTGGACCAACGTCAAGTATGCAGCCATAGATGCATACGTTTCCTACGAGTTGTTCCGCATCTACTCGACGGAGCTATAGATGTATGCGTTCGATATATGCATGTAATGGATATCTTAGTATGTAATGGATATCTTAATTAGTATGTAGCTCTTGAAGCATAGCTTGTATTGTGAGACTTATGTTTGTGTTATGTGTGATCGTAAGACTCTATGTTATGAATGTGATATGATTGTGTTCTATTCACTTGTCTTTTGTTGTTCATAAAACTATTTTTGTTTCCTAGTTTTAAATGACTTGGAAAAATTTGCAAAGTGTTGCAAAGTGTAATGGATATTATTTCTATATTAATTCCTAGCTATACTATTTCTATATTATGTCAAACACACATTTCAAAACAAACAAACAAAAACACATAAAGAAAACAAACAAAAACACATAAAGAAAACAAAACAGAAAAACTACAGTTTCTATATATATGTTCACCAAAAATTAATCTAAGCCAGGAAAACATATATCTAGTCAATATTAGAACTAAGACCCATGATCTAAAAATGAAAATCTACAGTAGCATCATGAATAGATTCTACAGTAAAATCCTCATTAGTGATAGTGGGAGTTAAACATTCATAATTTTCATTGCAATCATCATATATAGGAGGCATAGTATCATCAAAGTGAATTCGTGTGGTTGTCACAATTAGTGAAGCACATGTTTTAGTCTTAGTTGTTTCTTCTAGGAAGGAGCCATGAATAGGTATAGTCAAGTAAATGACTGCACAAGATTGATTAAGACATAAAGTAATGAATTAGTTTTATTTTCTGAATATTTTGATATATTAATAGTATTTTTAGATCATGGGTCTTAGTTCTATTTTTCTTAATTTTTAAAATACATTTTTGAACTCATCCAGTTGGATTTATTTCAAAATACATTTTTGAACTCATTCTAAAAATAATAGAAGAGCCTACTGGTCTTTTTAAGATTTTAAAATGAATTAGTATTATTTTTCTTAATTTTTTGATATATTATTTGTATTTTTAAGATTTTAAAATGAATTAGTACTATTTTTCTTAAATTTTTGATATATTATTTGTATTTTTAAGATTTTGAAATGAATTAGTATTATTTTACTTAATTTTTTGATATATTATTTGTATTTTTAAGATTTTAAAATGAATTAGTATTATTTTTCTTAATTTTTTGATAAATTATTTGTATTTTAAAGATTTTAAAATGAATTAGTATTATTTTTCTTAATTTTTTGATATATTATTTGTATTTTTTAAGATTTAAAAATGAATTAGTTTTATTTTCTGAATATTTTGATATATTAATAGTATTTTTAGAAATAACACAAATTAAAAAGTTAATGTTTATTTATTTATTCAAAATTATTAATTACATCATTACTTTTGTTTATTAAAAGATTTATATGAAGTTCAAACAATAAAGAAATGTGGCATCGACCAACATGTTAATAAGATTGATATGATACTACTATCACATACATGCGTGCGAAACACTTGGATACGTGACGGAATGGAACTAGGAAGTTAAGCGTGGTAGTGCTAGAGTAGTGGGAGGATGGGTGACCGAGCGGGAAGTTTGACCACGAGTAAATAATTTGACTAGAGATAATTGTAGTTAGACACTAAGCAAATAATACAAATTCTGAAAAAAAAAAAGGGAGTGAAAAAAAGGGAGAGAAAAATTGGTGTGAAAAATAATTAGAAACCCAAATGAATTAATGAAATAAAGAAATAAAGTTTAGTCCCGGTTCATGTGGCCAACCGGGACTAAAGGTCCTCCGACCCCCGGCTCCGCCACCCGCCAACGTGCCCGGGCCTTTAGCCGCGGTTCGTAAGCGGCGCGACTATAGGGGGGGTCTTTAGTCGCGCAGAGCTAGTCCCGGTTGCGCGGCCGGGACTACTGGCCCTGGCGAACCGGGACTATAGGACTATTTTCTACCAGTGTTCTGTGTACTTCTGTCCACAAACACGTCATCTTCAGCAATAAAAGGAAATTGTGGAGCTGAAAGTAATACCAAGTTGTATTTAGATAAAAGGAAATTGTGGAGCTGAAAGTAATACCAAGTTAGATTCTGTTGTAATATTTGTTTACAATATTCCACATGCGTCGGGATGGCAACTTCATAAATCCATGATAGCCGCCGCCAACCTCGATACAATCTTTCTATCCACTAGTGGAAAGAGGGCCTTTTGTCCCGGGTCGTAAGGGCCAGTTGTCCCGGTTGTGCAACCGGGATGGGCTGGCCGGGACAAATGGCCCGTCCCATTGGTCCCGGTTGTGCCAGGACCCGGGATGGTAAGCACAGGCCACGTGGCGAACCTGGGCCAGGGAGTTCGTCCCGGTTCGTTCAAGGGACCGGGATGGATACTTTTTTGACAAAAAAAAAATATAATCGTCCAGGCCCCACGTTTTTTTGGGCTCCTGTCTCCCAATCACGAGCCGGCCTCCCCTTCCCCAACCGCGTCCAGGCCCACGTCTTTTATTAAGCCCACTGGTCACATTTTTTTGTCAAAAGGGCCCACTGGCCCGCGTCTTTTATTATGGTCAGTCAACGGTTCGAAGGGCCCACTGGCCAGCGTGGTCAGTCAATGGTTCGAAGGGGCCACTGGCCAGCGGCCCGTTGGCTGGCTCGCCTGGTCCCTGAAATTAAGACTACAGGACGGTCAAAGGGCCAGTCGCCTCGTCTTCCCGCCCCGCCTCGGCTTCTGCCCGCGCCCCCACTTCCCCACGCGCGCGTGCCACGGCTGCAACCGCCGCCACGCCTCGGCTCCTGCCCGCATTCATGGCCGCCTGCAACCGCCGCCACGTCCAGGCCGCCGGTTGGCATGCCAGCCCACCCCGGGTCCTTTTTAAAGGCCCCCCGCCGCCCGTACAACCCATTCACCCCGGCCGCGCCCAAGGCAGACCAACCGTAGCCACCATGTCCCGCTGGTTCGGCAGCGGCTCCGGCAGCGGCTCCGGCAAGCGCCCAAGGAATGAAGGCGGCTCCTCGAGCGGCGCCGGCCGCGTCCCACCACCGCCGGCGGAGGCCTTCGGCTACGGCCCTGGAGGTGTCCGCCTTGGGGGACGCCGCGCGTGCCCGCGCCACCTCCGGCTGCACGCCCGCCGCCCAGCGCCGCGCCCAAGGGCAAGCGGTTCCGCCGGTACGTCCGGGTGGACGAGGCCGAGTGGCACTGGAACAAC
The DNA here is from genome assembly GCA_028641055.1 of Alopecurus myosuroides. Classification (NCBI taxonomy): domain Eukaryota; kingdom Viridiplantae; phylum Streptophyta; class Magnoliopsida; order Poales; family Poaceae; genus Alopecurus; species Alopecurus myosuroides. Next base: position 384,586,911 of record CM054060.1, read on the forward strand.
GCCACGCCGGTGTTCTATGCCGACGTCCACCTCCCGGACGGCTGGCACCTGAACCCCCAACGGATCCCTGTGCCGCCGGTCCCGACCGGCCAGGCGCTGCTGGAGGAGGTCGACCGCCGGCGCGAGCTCCTGACGGCCCCGCGCCGCAGGGAGCGGATGTACGCGCGCGGCTCCCCCTATTGGGCCGCCTGGCTCGAGCAGGAGCACGAGCTGCGCCGGCGCTCCTTCATCCCCGCCCCCCACGAGGTGGACGTCGAGGACTACCCGCCGCCACCGCCCGGCCGCGAGAGGGAGCTGTGGTTCCTCGAGGACATCCCGGAGGACTTCTCCGGGGAGGAGGACCCCGTTCTCCGGCCCGCCATGGAGGATGCCTGCGAGGCCTCCCGCCGCTCACTCGTCGAGGACGAGATCAAGCGGTGGGAGCGGGTCGTGGCCGCCGCCCGCGCCGATGCTGCCGCCATGCCGCCGCCGCCGCCGCCCCCTACCGAGCCTACCCCCTGGTGGCACGCGCTCTACGCCGAGTACGAGGCGTCCGAGGACCAGCCGCCGCCGCAGCCGCTCCCCCCCGGGCTGGAGTACGGCATGTCCTGGGCCTGGACCGGCGGCGTTTGGGCGCCGGGGTCGCCGGAGCAGGAGGAGGAGCTGCCCCCTCCGCCGCCGCCGCCGCAGGAGGTGCTGCCCCCGCCACCGCCGTACCCGCCTCCGATGCCCCCTATGCCTGCACCCCGGCCCAGGCGCCGCCTGCCCACCTGTGGCAGCCGCCCCCCTACCATTGCATCTCCGACGACGAGGAGGACTAGTAGATCGGCCGGTCGCCTGTGGCCGCGCCGCCGCCCCCCTATTCTATGTAAGCAAGGCCCCTAGCTACCCCCCAAGAAACGGCCGGCCGCCTGTGGCCGCGCAGCCGCCCCTTTATGCAAGTACGGCCGGCCTCCTGTGGCCGCGCTGCCCCCTATCTATGTAAGCAAGGCCCCTGGCCTTTTTTAAATATAAGTTGTGTGCCCCCTAGTCCACCGTGTCCCTAGCCCATACCCGCCGGCGGTCCGCCGGCGGGATCTGACGACTCGTTCCCGCCTCCGGCAGGGCTTCGCCCAGCCATGTCCACTCGTACCTGTCCCTGGGGTGTTCGTTCGGCCTGGAGAGAGGGCCGCGTTTTTTATACACCTGGGCCTCTAGTCCCGGCCCGTGCCACCAACCGGGACTAGAGCCCCTTTGGTCCCGGTTGGTACCACGGCCCGGGACCAAAAACAAATTTCGAATTTCGGTGGCACCCCTGCGCGCCCAAAAATTTTTAGCGCCAAAATTTGAAAAGGGTTAAGTTTGCACATTAACAACTTCTATATACTTTCAAATTTGACAAAAATTCCAACATGAAAAATGCTAGAATTTGCAAAACTAATTTAAATCCATTTTTCGTGTAACTAAATAATTATTCTAAGTATTGAAACTATTAATTATTTTTTCATTTGTATATAATTTGAATATAAAAATGTTACAATTTTTGATTTCTCTCGTGATCTTCCTAATTCAAAGCGAGTTGTACCTTATTGACACGGTGAATTTGGGATCTTCGTCTACAACAGAAATCACTGTCTTCATGTGGATGACAAGTCTGTGCAAAGCTATCTCTCCTCCTCGAATACCGGAGAATAAGGACACCACATTAACACCATTGGGAAACATGTTCTTCAACACCGACAAGTGGCAACCCACAGTATCAATTTGGAATGAATTGCATTCCGTGTATGCTATCATTACTGAGAGACTTCACGTCGGCAATCTCAATTAAAGTGCCAGTTTGTGTCTGATCCCACCAACCCCTCAAAATCCTCCTATTAACTTCACCTATCTCAACTCAAATCACTGTCTTCATGTGGATGCAAAGCCTGTGCAGAGCTATCTCTCCTCCTCCAATACCGGAGAATAAGGACACCACATTAACACCATTGGGAAACATGTTCTTCAACACCGACAAGTGGCAACCCACAGTATCAATTTGGAATGAATTGCATTCCGTGTACGCTATCATTACTGAGAGACTTCACGTCGGCAATCTCAATTAAAGTGCCAGTTTGTGTCTAATCCCACCAACCCCTCAAAATCCTCCTATTAACTTCACCTATCTCAACTCAAATCACTGTCTTCATGTGGACGCCAAGCCTGTGCAAAGCTATCTCTCCTCCTCCAATACCGGAGAATAAGGACACCACATTAACACCATTGGGAAACATGTTCTTCAACACCGACAAGTGGCAACCCACAGTATCAATTTGGAATGAATTGCATTCCGTGTACGCTATCATTACTGAGAGACTTCACGTCGGCAATCTCAATTAAAGTGCCAGTTTGTGTCTGATCCCACCAACCCCTCAAAATCCTCCTATTAACTTCACCTATCTCAACTCAAATCACTGTCTTCATGTGGATGCAAAGCCTGTGCAAAGCTATCTCTCCTCCTCCAATACCGGAGACTAAGGACACCACATTAACACCATTGGGAAACATGTTCTTCAACACCGACAAGTGGCAACCCACAGTATCAATTTGGAATGAATTGCATTCCGTGTACGCTATCATTACTGAGAGACTTCACGTCGGCAATCTCAATTAAAGTGTCAGTTTGTGTCTGATCCCACCAACCCCTCAAAATCCTCCTATTAACTTCACCTATCTCAACTCAAATCACTGTCTTCATGTGGACGCCAAGCCTGTGCAAAGCTATCTCTCCTCCTCCAATACCGGAGAATAAGGACACCACATTAACACCATTGGGAAACATGTTCTTCAACACCGACAAGTGGCAACCCACAGTATCAATTTGGAATTCTCAATTGGCAAATTATGGATGTAGCCTCTTTCTTGAGCAGCTGCACAGAAGTGCTTAGAATCCACAAACTCCGGCTCTATGTCATACAAATTTCTGGAAATTTCCACCCATACACTTTTTGGAGCTAGGGCCTCATTTTCATTTGGAATAATAATGAAGTCAGACTGGTCATAGTTGTCAAGCACTCAATGCTTGCCAGCTTTTGACCGATCAATACAAATTATTGGTCAAACTTGCACCTACTCCATTCATAATCACATAATATGTATAAATATCATTTTGGTTAACAAAATCTCGTTCATACTACGTTATAAGAACTATGATCATGTATTCCACGTTTATTATTACACATCACCAACAACATCCCTATCTAGTCTTCTGAATTTTCTTCGTGTCCCTTGCTTATGATCGCTTCGGCCGTAACCATGGAGCATCTTCATTATTTAACGGGATGGTGGGGTCAGCTTTCACTGTGAAGGGTGGAATTTCAACAAACTTATTATAATCTTCTGACATGTCTGTCGTATCCTCGATTCCCACGATGTTTCTTTTCCCTGAGAGAACTATGTGACGCTTCGGCTCATCGTATGATGAAATTGTTCCCTTATTTTTTCTTTTCTTCGGTATGGAAGACATGTCCTTCACATAGAAGACCTGAGCCACATCATTGGCTAGAACGAATGGTTCGTCATTGTAACCAATACAGTTGGGATCCACTGTTGTCATTCCATAAAGCGGGTCTACATTTACCCCTTCTCCATTCAGGTTGACCCATTTGCACTTGAACAAAGGGACCTTAAAAGAAGGTCCATAGTCAAGTTCCCATATCTCCTCTATGTAACCATAGTATGTGTCAGTTTTTCCATTCTCGTTTGTTGTATCAAAGCGGACACCACTGTTTTGGTTGGTGCTCTTCTTATCTTGGGAGCTCGTGTAAAATGTATTTCCATTTATCTCGTACCCTTGAAAACTCCCAATAGTCGAAGATGGTGACCCTGCCAACATGTATAGCTGATCTTCAACAGTGGTGTCATTTATAAGACGTGTTTGCAACCAACTTCCGAAAGTCTCCATGTGTTCGCGTTTAATCCATGAGTCATCCTTCCCCGGGTTTGCAGACCGTACAGTATTCTTGTGTTCCTCGACATACGTAGCCATGAACATAGAATTTTGTAGAACTGTGTAGTGTGCTTTGGTCAAAGAATGCCCGTCCCTAGGTATCATTGTTTTCTTTCCCAGCGTTCCTTTTCCCCTCAGTCTCCCCTCATGCCGCGATTCAGGAACACCAATTGTCTTAAGGTCAGGAATAAAGTCAACACAGAACCCAATGACCTCCTCTGTTCCATAGCCCTTCGAGATGCTTCCTTCTGGCCTAGCACGGTTATGAACATATTTCTTCAAGACTCCCATGAACCTCTCAAAGGGGAACATATTGTGTAGAAAGACCGGACCGAGAATATGAATCACTTCACATAGGTGAACAAGGAGATGAGTCATAATGTTGAAGAAGGATGGTGGGAACACCAACTCAAAACTAACAAGACACTGGACCACATCCCTCTGTAATCTTGTCAGAATTTCTGGATCGATTACCTTCTGAGATATTGCGTTCATGAATGCACATAGCTTCACAATGGGTACTCGAACATTTTCCGGTAGAAGCCTCCTCAATGCAATCGGAAGCAATTGCGTCATAATCACGTGGCAGTCATGAGACTTCAGGTTTTGGAATTTTTTCTCTGCCATGTTTATTATCCCCTTTATATTCGACGAGAAGCCAGACGGAACCTTGATACTGTAAAGGACTTCAAAGAATATTTCCTTCTCTGCTTTAGTAAGAGCGTAGCTGCTTAAGGAATGGCGCCCTGTATCTGTGTGCTTGTTGCTTGGGTCTTTCATACGTTGCTGGTCCTCCCGTGCTTCAGGCGTATCTTTTGACTTCCTATACACGCCCAGGAAGCATAGCAGATTGACACATAGATTCTTTGTCACGTGCATCACGTCGATCGAAGACCGGACATCTAAAACTTTCCAATAGGGTAGCTCCCAAAATATAGATTTCTTCTTCCACATGGGTGCCCGCTTATCAGGGCCGTACGGAACTGGTTGGCTGCCAGCAGCCTTACCAAAGATTACTTTCAGGTCCTTGACCATATCGAATATATCATTACCACTACGGAGCTCAGGCTTCTTTCGGTTATCTGCCTCACCTCTGAAATGCTTCCCTCCTTTTTTCCTTAAGGGATGCTTGATCGGAAGAAATCTACGATGCCCCAGGTATACAACCTTTTTACATTTATCCAAAAAAACACTGTCAGTCTTATCTAAACAGTGTGTGCATGCATTGTATCCCTTGTTTGTATGACCGGAAATGTTACTAAGAGCTGGCCAATCATTGATGGTCACGAAAAGCAACGCCCGTAGGTCAAATGGCTTTTGTTCGTTCTCATCCCACACACGTACACCTGGTTTGCCCCACAGTTCTAAGAGTTCTTCCACTAATGGCCTTAGATACACATCAATGTCGTTGCCAGGTTGCCTCGGGCCTTGGATGAGAACTGGCATCATAATGAACTTGCGCTTCATGCACAACCAAGGAGGAAGGTTGTACATACATAGAGTTACAGGCCAAGTGCTATGACTGGAGCTCTGCTCCCAAAAGGATTAAAGCCATCTGTACTTAGACCAAACCATAAGTTTCTCGCCTCTCCTGCAAAGTCTGGAAAGTCTCTCTCGATCTTTCTCGACTGCGATCCATCGGCGGGGTGCCTCAACTTTCCATCTTTCTTACGGTCTTCTTTGTGCCATCGCAACAACCTAGCATGCTCTTTGTTTCTAAACAGACGTTTCAGCCGTGGTATTATAGGAGCATACCACATCACCTTAGCAGGAACCCTCTTACGGGGGGGCTCGCCGTCAACATCACCAGGATCATCTGCTCTGATCTTATACCGCAGTGCAGTGCATATCGGACATTCATCCAAATTCTCGTACTTCTCACCGCGGAAGAGAATGCAGTCATTAATGCATGCATGTATCTTCTGCACATCTAATCCTAGAGGCCAGAGAGCTTTCTTTGCTTCGTACGTACTCTCAGGCAATTCGTTATCCTTTGGAAGTTTTGGCTTCATTAGTTGAAGTAAACTCTCAAATGCCTTGTCAGTCACACCGTTTTGTGCCTTCCATTTCAGCAACTCCAGTGTGGTACCGAGCTTTGTGCTACCATCTTCGCAATTTGGGTATAACAATTTTTTGTGATCCTGTAACATGTTGTCCAGCTTCAACCTCTCCAATTTATTTTCACAGTCTTCCCTTGCATCAGCAATAACTCGGCCAAGATCATCATCGGGCTCTTCTGATGCCTGTTCTTGATCACCTCCTTCTTCTGCATTCTCTTCCATTGCAGTATCGTCGTATTCAGGGAACAAAGGATCTTCTTCTTCTTCTTCATCGTCTTCCATCACAACCCCTCTTTCTCCATGCTTGGTCCAGCAATTATAGCTGGGCATGAAACCTCTCCGAAGTAGATGGCCGTGAAGGATTCTTTCGGAAGAATGTTCTCTGACGTTCCGACAATCAACACATGGGCAACACATGAAGCCATTATCTTTGTTCGCCTGAGCTACAGCAAGAAATGCATTCAGGCCTGCCATATACTCGGAGGTGCGTCGGTCACCGTACATCCATCGCTGCCGTGCATCCATCTGCATCATATAATTAAGTTTATCAAAATACATATTAATACAGAGATGACCACAGTACATCGACAAATAATACTTTTTTATGTATCAGTTACAGATGAAAAAGATAATTTGTTAACCTCAGTCGAAGATACCATTTTCAGTGAGCTTGTATGCGTCTCGGGAATTTCGTCGAACACCTCGTGTGCATAGTAAAAAAAAACACACTAACACCACACTCTCTCACACCTCCAAGCAAAAAAAAAAAAAGATGGAAGGAGGGGGGGCTGGGGCAGTATATATAGGGGAAGGGGGCATTGGTCCCGGTTCGTGGACTGAACCGGGACAACAGGTCATGCGCGTGCCACGTGGCATGTGGCTAGGCATTGGTCCCGGTCCGTGGCACGAGCCGGGACCGATATGCCCCCCACGAACCGGGACCAATGCGGCCAGGCGATTCCTGTTGCCCCGGGCGCACGAACCGGGACCAATGCTGGGCATTTGTCCCGGATTTGGTTGCAACCGGGACAGCTGCCCCCCGGCCCCCTGGACGAGAGGGGTTGTTTCCACTAGTGATCGTACGATGTGCTGCTAGCTTCCTAGTTATTCCTACTCAAGCTTTACCGGCTTTTCAGATCTTTGCCCAATCTTTGCAGCAGCATCGTGTTGATGGCACAAGGCTGGTAGGCTGGTAGCAGGTTCGATGTCCTGTTTCTAGCATACTGGCGTCCTAGATCTTCCTACTGAAGCTCCACCTGCTAGGCGGCACTGCAAGTTACCCGCTTCAGAATCTGTGTCCAATCTCTTCGACAAAATCGCCCTGATGGTCGGAGGCTGGCTGCAGGTTCTTTGACCTGAGGTGACACCTCAATTACCTTGCTAATCCCTCATGGTCAGCTGTCTAGCTTCTCCACGTGGCTTTTGATTTGTTTTCCGTCCTCTAATTTTATCAGTAGCCGCGTCCTGCAAGGCTAGCTGCAACACCTCAACGGCATCGCTAGAGTTGAAAACAAGAGTTATTGATTTTCTTGGATCAAGCACCACTTCCATCAGCGCCTAGCATAGGTACTTCTGTTTTCTTTTTTGCGGGTACTTAAGCCTACACTGGAAACCGTTTTGCCCGGTAAGAAACCAGAACATCATGTTTAATTTCGCGAGTACACCCATAACCCATTACATTGCATCCAGAGTTAGCAGTACCTAATTTCTATCTGAATAGAATTATTGTATTACAACATGTAGACCCAACAATGCATATACCCTACTATAATAAAGTGCGTGGGTTTCTAGGAAGCTCAGCGTTTGGCCTGTCCCTATCACCTTTCCCAGGTCTGTCTCACCACTAAATTGCCTATGTGGCTTACTCCTGTCCAACCACGTCCCAGGCCTGAGGTGGGCTTTTTCAGACCCTGGAAAGCCTCATTATAACCATGAAAAACTCGTTTGCCAGGCCCTGCAAGATCCACTTTTTCTCTCTCCTTCCGACCTGATCGTCCCGGCCGGTAGCCACCTTCTGCAACCGGTTGCCCTTCCCTTGACTGAATCTTCCCGGTTACCCGTTTGGCATGCCTTCATATTCAACAACCGGGAAACTAGGAAACAATAGTAGTACTACTTCTAACTAAAAGTAGAACGTAATTACATGAAGTAGATTAGTTTACTAAGCAAGTGAAGCATACTCTTCCAGGTTGCCTCCCACCGGAGCTAGAAGAATCATTAGAGAGAAGATGACGCGCCCAATAAATTGTCCTTTTACAGGTTGCCTCCCACCAGAGCTCTTGCGACTTCCGGTGTAACAAAAAAGAGCCTCATTGCCTTTGCATGGCTGCACGCACGTTCTGCAGTTCATGGACAAACATGGCACGAATTATACAAGTAAAGTAAGAGTGAGTTCTTTTGCACATGAAAGAACAAGGAAGAAGAGAAGAATAATACACGAATGGTGACTGCATGCAATTTATATTAAGAAAGTGAGGATATGAATGCCATGGCAGAGTAGGCATGAGACCGACTTCGCAAAGAAATTAAATTCATTGTGGGTTGAGATAAACTATTTTTGCTGCTTAAGTCAAACTAAAGGAGAGGATGGGTTAGAAGAAAACAGTGTGCACATTTTTCGTTGTCGTTGCTGCATTGCAGACTGGAAGGGGAACTTGGTCAGCTGGAGGACCGCAGCGGCGCGCTGGAAACAACTCGGCTCGCACGTTGGCCATCGGCGGCCTCTCCATGCCACCCAGGTTCGGACTTCATTGTCCTACATGGGATAATCGCAACATTGCTTGCCATTCCAGGCGTCCTGCTCTCACAAGATCAAATGGTGGCCTAACGGCCTCGATGGCAGCCCGATACACAGCGGGCACGCTAGGCCACCATGCGCCATCCGCAGTTCCAGGCATGTAGCCTACCGGGGCCACCCACAATGAGCACCAGCTAGGAACCCATCCCGCCTAGCACCGTCTCGGTGGGCAGGGAGCCAATGGAAACACCGGTAGAGGATCTAGGCGGTGGCCTCGTCGGTTTGGATCACACATGGGAGCAGCGGGAAGATGGTTGATGGGATCGATGGCGCCAGCATCACACAACATGCGGAGCATCGTGGGGTTGGCTCTGGTGGAGGCGGAGGTCGCTGGGCAGACGGGGCAGGGATTTGGGGTGGAGACGCCGAAGAGCGGGAGGAGAAACAGCGAAAGAAGGGGAAGAGATATGATATGTGTGTGGTCTAGATCGGTGCGTGGGGTATTGGCCTAGGTCCATGTGGTCAAGTGACAAACTCAGAAAGCCAATGTTTGGTCAGAAAGTGTTTTCCTTCCTTGTATTTTTAGCAAATGTTTACTCGGAAAGAGTAAGTTAACAATAACCTTGCAGATTCACGTACTGTATAACTTGCAGAATCCTTTCTCATATTTACGAAATCTTATTTGCACAGTGTATTTACCACCTAAGATGAAGTTTTTTTTAACACCAGACATAACCTTCATAGGGCGGTTGGGTGTCTTCTCTTGCACCTCTCGCCGCCCCCTCTCTCTCCTTGTTTCGTTAGTCTGTTACTTTGGGCTTACCTGTGCTACTGCCCAGTGAGCTACTATATTGTCTTTCTCTCTTTTTCGCTCATTTATGATGTTGGTGTTGTTTTATTTATAAAGCGGGGCGAGAAGATTTTTTCGGCAACTTCATAATTCTCCATTTAACCATCATTGTGAGATTACATGCTATGGTCCATGCTATCTTATGGCTATTTGATATCCATGATAAACCATATGCTTCCTTCTCTCCTTATGCCGTCCTCATATCTTTAGTACAATGGCAGAGCTCCAGCCAATTCCCCGTAAAAAAACCTACATTTCTTTTTATTTTCAAACGTGACACCATATATGTCAAGATATTTTGAGTCATATATCTAGCTTTGTACAAAAAAATTATAATTCTTTAATAACTGAAAACAAGTACACTAGAAACTATTTATGTGTGATCACAGGTGGTTTAGGACAATATGTATGCTCGTCCTTATTTTCAATTTATTTTTTAGGTCATGATTCTCGTGTCTTGGTATCCTCTTCGATAGAAGGTACACGAAATTGTAACACACAATTTAATTTATGAAAATATGGTAATTTTCTCTGAAATTATAGTTCATGGTCGTTGGCACACTAAGCTAGAACTAAAATCTTAAGAATGTGAGAGGAGGCATGGCCATGAGGAGTGGGATCAGGGTAGACTAACAGACATTGAGAATTTGGTTGTCAAACGGAGGAAAGGTAAGAGAATAATAAAGTGAGATGGGTGTAGACTAGGTTTGAGCACGAGATGGTGGAAGACAAGAGATAATGAGAAGGTTTTTTTTTCGCTGAATGAAGGGTTTTTAGCCTGTGGTTCTAAGCATGTTATGTAAAAACTGTTGACCAGTGGGCCAACTTAAATATTGAGGGAGTATACTTTCTACATGTTGGTAAGAGATCATTTTCTTCCATCACATTTTTATTGCAACATGGAGCGTTTTGAATCTATTACAAATAAATATATAGATATTTGTCTTCGCATCTTAAAGTTGCTACATCTCTTCGGGGAAGTGAGAATCACCACCCATGTGAGATGGGTATATTTGTGTGCAAAGTGTTGTAAGTTTATTGCGTGCGTTAAATGCTTGGCTATATATTCAGTTCAATAAACCTTTAAATCAAGATTAAAAGAGAATATTTGATAAATATGTTATGTACATGGAACTCAACTAAATATTATCAAATTGAATAGTGTCTCAGGGCGAAAAGTCAATTAAATAGCATACATCAATATTTATATCATTGTACTAAACTACACATGACCTTTTACAATGTTATTTCCAATTTCATTTTCTTGACGCTCTAACATTTCACCTGTCGATGAATCACCGAGAGAAACAAGTTAAAGAACAAGTCACCTAAAATTGTTAATTAATTTTGTTCATCAAATAACTAAAACACATTTTTAATAAATGTTTAGGAATTCATGAAAGTAATATGTACACGGTACGATCTAGCAAAGCATGTATACTTAGTTACGGCAACTTAACTAAAAAAATGTGATATGTCATGTGCTTTTGTAAAAAAGGTATGCAATGCCCTATTAATGTGTATCGTATCAAGTAGGACCTTTGCGGTTTATTTTTACATCTTTGTCTGCGCCACAAAAGGAATTCTACGTATTTTAGAGGGAGGAATATCCCTGGTTTAATACTCGAAGTATACAAACGACTAAAATTGGCAAATGATATTGCATAGTATACATCGAGATATTTCTATCATTGTACTGAACTACAACTTACCTCCTACAATGTTATATCCAATTTTCACTTTCTTGACACTCGAACATATCGTGGGAGGACGACTTATCCACATAAACAAGTTTCTAAGAACAAGTCACATGAAATTTTAAGCTAATTTCGTTCATACTAATAACTTAAGAACGAGTTTATAATATATGACAAATTCGCAAAAGTAGACATGTACGTACGGTCTGATAGAGGTTACATTTCACAGCCAATTTAACTAACAAATGTGCCTATATTCATGTTCTTCTAGAAAAAAGTAGGGCATGCTCTTTTCGTGTTAAAAAGCTTTGCAATGCTCTACCATATAGATGAAGAAAAAACATTAATGTGCAAAATATCAAGTAGGCCCTTTTTAATTTGTTCGTTTCAGCACCCTGTTGTGTGTGCCATCTGAGGTATTGTATAGGTTTTAGAGAAAGAAATAATCTCATTGATTTAGCATCTTTAGAGCATTCCACTCGCCACCCCCCCCCCCCAAACGCCACCCCGAGGCACTTTCCCGTCCGGACCGATCCCAACCTCGCTCACTCATGCCCCAAAGGCCATTCTATAGATGAAGAAAAAACATTAATGTGCAAAATATCAAGTAGGCCCTTTTTAATTTGTTCGTTTCTGCACCCTGTTGTGTGTGCCATCTGAGGTATTGTATAGGTTTTAGAGAAAGAAATAATCTCATTGATTTAGCATCTTTAGAGCATTCCACTCGACCCCCCCCCCCCAAACGCCACCCCGAGGTACTTTCCCGTCCGGACCGATTCCAACCTCGCTCCCTCATGCTCCCAAAGGCCATTCTATAGATGAAGAAAAAACATTAATGTGCAAAATATCAAGTAGGCCCTTTTTAATTTGTTCGTTTCTGCACCCTATTGTGTGTGACATCTGAGGTATTGTATAGGTTTAGAGAAAGGAATAATCTCATTGATTTAGCATCTTTAGAGCATTCCACTCGCGCCCCCCTCACCCCCCCCAAACGCCACCCCGAGGCACTTTCCCGTCCGGACCTATCCCAACCTCGCTCACTCGTGCCCCCAAACGCCATTCTTGTCCAGACACTACCCAATTCCCGTCCGGCAAACCCACACAAAACCCGCACCCTAGGGGTTGGGTTGGGCCGTCCGGACGAACTTTCGTCGCCCGCACCAACAAAATGTCTACACATGTCCATCCTCTCTCTCCCCACACCTACCGCTCATCCTCTCTCTTCGTGACCACAGACGAAGCGGCGAAGACGAACCCAACTAGCCCATCCTCTCACTCTCTCTGTAGATCGTCCCGTTGACCTCCCGTCGAGTGGAGATGCTCCGGCGGCGCGAAGGAGGTTGCGGAGGACAGCGGCCAGCGCAGGAGCGTGGCCGTCAACCGCCTCAGACTAGGAGAGCGGCGGCAGGACGGGTGGGAGGAGTTGCCGCGCAGCCGCTTGTCGACGCAGTCGGCGTGGAACGCGTGCCCACGTTGTGTCAGCACGCGCATGACCTCGCGCGTGGCTGCACTGTGCCTTGCTAGAGCCGGAGCTGGAACTTCGAGGGTGAACAAGAGGAAGAGGAGGTGGCGGCGACAATGGCAAGGACTGCATGTCGGCCGCGTGTTCGCGAGCGCTCTCCCGGCACGCTCCCGACGTGCTCGCGACCGCAGATGCTCTCCGTCGGGGAGATGCACGCCATCTTCCTCGTCCTGAAGGAGATGCGCTGGAGCTCTTCTCCCTGATTGAGGAGGAGGCCCAGTGCGAATGGAGGCGTGGGCGTGGGCGCTGTCGAGCCGGAGTCAACGTGAGCAGAAGCACCTCCCGCTTGCGGCATTCCCTGACTTCTCCGACTTCACGCGATTGTTGTAGTCCAGGCCGGTGTCTGGCGAGCTACAGCTCTGAGCGATACAACATCAGCGTGCCCTCCGGCTTCGACATCACGACGTATGACATCAAGTCCTTTCTTCCGCCCTCACGACAGTGGCTTGGGATGGACTGCGAGAACGGCCGCGTCGTCGAGGTCCGCCTTGCGGGTGCCGGCCTCATGGGCGCGCTCCCCCGTGGCGTCTTCCTCGATGCCGACTTCGCTCGTGGAGGTCGGTCTTATTGGTGGTCACGGCCTCGTTCATGACATAGGACACCGGCGTGGCCAGGCTGTGCTGCTCGGCCGTTGGCAGCTGTGGTGCGGTGGGAGACCATGAGCATGGTGAGGAGCGTGGTCCCGGTCATGGAGGCGTGTTCCTGCTGGTGTGTCCCTTGCGAACTCCCGCGCCCAGCTCTTGGAGGCCCCCTTGCTAGCTCCCGCGCCCAGCTCTCGGAGGCGTGTTCCTGCTGGTGGTCTCGGAGCACCGAGCACGCGGCGGAGCACGGGGAGGTTGTCTCCGGCCGGCTGTGTGCTCTACCTGTTTGTGAAAATGTCGAACAAAGGAGGAAGACAGAAACCTCGTACTAGGGGGCGTGACTGGGAAGAGAGATATGAGAGACACGCCCCAAAGCGCTCGTGTCGTCCAGACACTCCCCAAAGCATTGAAAAAATGCAAATCCGGACCCCTATTGAGGGTAGCGAGTGGAGATGCTCTTAGTATATATATCTAAACTAGTCCAATGATGTATATTAATTAATTAGTGTAGATGCATGGTTACCTTGCCCTACCAACTAGGAACCTTAAAAACTTGAGCGTGAAGGAGATGCCGATTCGTATTCTCTCGCTTAGCGTACCAACAATATGGGTGTAAACTTGAAGGCATTAACTACTAACTAGGTGGGCTTTCTAAAATCAGAGAGCCTAACAAATCAAGTGCATATTCTATAAATCCATGAAATTTCTGAAGCTTATAAATCCTAGAAAAATAACAAATATTTATTTCCAAACAGATATATTTATTTTATTTTCTAACCACAAAAAATCTAACTACTAGAATTAAATATATATTGACCTATCCCAAAAATTCTATATGTGCCATGGTTTTTACACTAAATCAAGTTTTTCATACTCTACCTTACAATTACACTACGGGCGCGGCGTGCCGCCGCGCTAAGGCCCACTAGTACCGTATTTATTGTGATGTTAAAACCCTACACCAAACTGATCTTTAAACGGGCTATAGAGATTAACTGTAGCTACAAACAAATAAACCCAATGTTTGTTGGTAATAGTTAACAAAAACTGGCAAGATAACCAGAAATTTATGTCTTAAATATATGAGCTCAAGTGCAAGATTGCATCGATTGGTCCATGCACAGAAGCAACTCCCTAGCCAGCTGCAGTTTCATAAATCCAAATATGTGTGCTGTGCGCACACACGGAGTTTTTTTTTTTTGAAATGGAGGTCTGCCCCCAGCCTCTGCATCAAAATGATGCACACAGCCGGTTTTTATTAAAAGATCGAACAGAAAACACACTGTCTTACAAGTAGATACACCAAACAACTAGATCTGAATCCACCAAACTAAGCCTACCAATACTGATGAAGGGGGTGGACAATCCCAGAGCCGATACTCTGAGAATCCACCAACGCGCCTCATCCAAAAATTGAAGGCCTCTCCATGCCGTCTGATAGCGAGCAAGGGGCAAAATCGGTCCAGCACACCGCAGCGTGTACGATATACACGCTCGGATAGTAGCTGCCGCCGTCTTCCGCTCACCCGTCTTCAGGACAGCGATAAAAGTACCCACACAGTCAGACCTGTTGTCGATACCACCATGGCACCAGACAACTCCAACTCCCTACGCGCGTCCAACATCCCGCAAAAAACACCGATACCCCACAGCACCAAGCTGTCGAGAACCGCCGTCGTGACTGCAGTAGAAGAAACGCCGCATCCTCTGTAGGACCCTCCGGCCTCTGCTCCAAAATGATGCCCCCAAGAGGGAGAGCAACACCGGCGGTGTCACCATCATCCAATCCGGGAATCCCAGATTTAGGGTTTCCCCCGGAGCGGGTCGAAGCAAGGTAGCTAGTCGACGTTGCCGTTGCCGCGTAGACCATCGAAGAACCTGCATCCACCACCTTACTCATCCTCTGATCCCTTCGACCGGCGCTCTCCTCCAAGAATGATGCCCCCAAGGAGGTAACGACGTAGAAGCGCCTCCATCATCCGATCGACGGATCAAGGGTTTCCCCCGGAGTTGACGTGAAGACGGGGCTTCCTCGATGATGCCTTCAGGAAGGGAGCGACACTCCAATTGTCACCATCACCGGCTCCGAGTAATCGGAGATAGGGTTTTCACCCGGAATCCATCGCGCTTCATCAACGTCGAAGGCGCCGTATCAACCACCATATGGATCGTCCAACCTCGAGCATCGGGGCGAAGGCATCGACAACATCGCACGGAGGAACGCCGTCAGCAGGCTCAGCCCCTCACCGCCACCACGCCGCCACAGATCGCGCCGGGAGGACCGGATGGACCACCGCCATAAGGAGCACGCCGGCCCTCTCGGAGGCCGCCGATGCCGCTCCCGAGGACCTGGTCACCCGCGGCGCCGATCTCCTCGCTCCCGAGGTCCTGGCCGCCCTCGGCGCCGATCTCCTGCACGGCATGATGCCCGCGGCGCCGATCTCCTCGCTCCCAAGGTCCTGGTCACCCGAAGCGCCATGCCCCCAGTGCAACGTGGACAGGCGGGATGGCCGGTGGGGGCGCCGTCACCACCGCTCGCTGAAGGCGCGCCCGAGGACGCCGATCTCCTCCTCCACAGCACCCCGACGCCGCTCCCGAGCTCCACCCAGCGGCACCCGATCCGGCCGCCCGTGGCGCCGCGTACGCCCCCGGCCCCGCGGACAACACCTCGCCGCCGCCATCACGGGCGCCGCCCGGGGAGATCCCGGCGACTCCTTAGGCGACGACGAGGGGTGGGCGCAGCGGGAGGTGGCCTAGGGCGGCGGTGCGAGAGGGGTTAGGTCGCACACGGAGAATATGAGGCCATCGGAAATAGATGGCTTCAGAACTGAACGTCAGATTGTTCAATTTGTGATGCAAAATTGTACTTTCGATTCGGAAGTTTTCTTGTACAAACATACCCAGGTTTTAGTAGCTCAAAGAAGAAGAAAAAAAATTATCTTTCTTTTGCAGTATTTTACATACGCATCTGACAGGCCGACGACCATTTCTGCGTATTTTGAAGGCATATTATACCTAATATGGCTCAAGGATAAATAGACATGTGCGACAACATATTGTAGTAACTTGAGTTGCTATACTGCCTCTTTGACTCGCTACATCCAATGATTTTGTATTGATCATGGTGCATTCATGTCATTTATTACAATGGCCTTGCCACGCGAAATACACATTGCCGAAACAGGCTTTCGCCCCGCTTTATAAATAAAGCCACATGGCCGAACCGATACATAGTAATGAGGGAAACCTCATACAAGCAGATCAAAGATAAAAAAGAAAAACTAAGAAGCATCGAGCTTGCCATCGGGATCAAGGAAACCAGTGCTCCACGACCATGCCCCCAAAGAGGAAACGACGCACGCAAGCGCCGCCGTCATCGAGACCCCTAGGTCTAGGGTTTTCACCCGGAGCCATACCTAGAGGGTAGCCACAACGACGCCCTCAAGAGGGGAACAACACCCGCAGGCGTCGCCGTCGTTGGCGCAAAGCGCTGAGCTTTCGCTCGGACGGACCCATCCCGCAGTTGGTACCTCAGATCACCGACAATCCCCGAGCCGAGCTTTTCACACACGATCTGGACACTACTAGGAAAACAGCTATAAGAGTGATGATACCCGTGACGCACCAGCAATATGGCGCGTCACGCCTAATAGCCGTGGCGCACCACAGTTTGGTGCGTCACGCCTATAGCCTTACCCGCGGCGCACCAAACCGAAGGCGCGTCGCGCCTATGTGTGGGGCCGGGGTGGCGAGCCTCCGAGGCATACCCGCGACGCACCGAGCCACAGGTGCGTCACGGCTATGTGGGATACGCGCGGCGCACATACCCGTGGTGCGTCACGGCTATGTGTTCCACGTGTAGCATCTATAGCCGTGACGCACCACCAGCAGGTGCGCCGCGCCTATCCCACATAGCTGTGACGCACGAACAACACGGTGCGTCACGGGTATACCTGGGAGCAATTTAAGTGGTTGGGACCACCCCCAACCTCCCATCCCCCCATATCTCCACCCCATTTTAGATCTGGTCGCCCCCACCTCCTCACCGCCCCATTTTCCCACCATTTAAAACTTATTTAACCTATTTTATTTGATATATATGTGAGGGCAATCTAGTAAACACTTCTCTCCACCCCCATCTCTCACTTTACCACTTTCCCTTCCATCTTTTTCACTCCCTATAGCCACATACACACGTACTCTCTCGGTCTCGAGTCGGCAAGATCTATAGTTGGTGAGTTGTTGGAGGGATATGTATATGTGTTGTATGTATGTGTGTTGATCTCGCTCTCTCATAGTTGTCACAAAAGATTCATATGGTTGCATATATACATATGCAAAATTGTGTTGCGTATTTTTGATGAAAGTTGTGGATGTCTTAAAAATGAGTTGACATGTGTTGCCAAAATGTTGATTCATTTCCATTTCGGCGACCACGCACTCCGAGAATATCCTATTTTTAGCATAGGTCATGCCGAATTTTTTCGTCGACGACCATGCATGCATCATCCATATATTACGTAATTTGATTCTAATTAATTTGTCCTTTGATCTTTTTTTACTATGCAGGCAACCATGCATATAAGCACAGGCACTGTGGCTAGATTTATGAAACATGCGACGGCCGAAATGTTTCGAAATAACATGACGGAGATAAGATGTCCTTGTCGAAGATGCAAACTGAAACAGTTGATCAGATACGATTGTGGTGACTTGGAGTCGCACCTTATCCGTCGTGGTTTCATGGATGGCTACACTCTTTACCCGAAAAGTGATAAAGATGAGAGTCTCCCGGACATGATTAAGGACATCATGATCAAGATGGACATGATCATAATCAAGACGTAGGACATCGTGATGAAGATGTCGGACATGATCATAATTAAGACGAAGGACATCATGATGAAGATGTCGGGACATCGTCGTCGGACTGGGTGCGGGACCCTCATGTCCAAGCTCTGCTTCTCAAGGAGACTAGCAACACCAGAGCTGCTGCTAGAGAGAAATCGAAGCTGTCGCAACTGGAGATAGTAGCCATTACTCCATTGTATGAGGGATGCGTGAGCGAGGATACCCGTCTGAACGTAACATTAAGGACCCTCGAGATGAAGACAAAACACCGATGGACCGATGCGAGCTACGATGAGAACATGGCATTCTGGCACGGCCGTCTTCCCACGGGGAACAAGTGTCCAACGAGCATCGAGGAGGCCAAGAAAGTCGTGTGCCCTCTGGATTTACCTCACGTGAAATACCATGCTTGCATTAATGACTGCATCATCTATCGGGGCGCGGACGCAGAGAGAACCATATGCCCGGTGTGCGACGCAACTCGATACAAGCCAGGGAAGAAGGCCTCTCCTCGAAAAGTGGTGTGATACTTTCCGATAACTTCCCGTCTGCAGCGGTATTTCGCAGACCCCACACAGGCGAAGCTCATGCGATGGCACGCGGAAAGGAAGAAGCCAGAAGAGGATGATGGAATTGATCCGGAGAAGGATGACACGATGCTGACACACCCCTCAGATGCTAGCCAGTGAAAGGCGCTAGACATCGAATACCCCGAATTCGGCGACGATCCAAGGAACATCAGGTTGTGCATGAGTACGGATGGATTAAATCCTTTTGGCAACCAAAGCAGCACCCATAGCACCTGGCCCGTGTTTGTATGTATATACAACCTACCCCCCTGGTTGTGCTTGAAGAGGAAGTACATACAGATGAGTATGCTTATTCAAGGGCCAAAACAACCAGGTAACGACATCAATCTGTATGTCCAGTTGTTGGAAGAGGAGCTAGCCACGTTATGGGACGAGTCAGCCAATATGTGGGACGCCTATGGAGAAACGTTTTTCCCAATGAGAGCCGCGCTCATCACGACGGTGCATGACTACCTCGGTTACGGATATGTCGCGGGGCAGGTGACGCACGGATTATGTGCATGCGTTAGGTGCATGGATGACACTACGTATCTCCAGCTAGAGAGAAACCCCGGGTCTTCGAAAACCGTGTTCTTGGGGCATCGAAGGTGGCTTCCAAGGATGACCCGTGGAGAAAACGCAAAGATCTGTTCAACAATCAAGTTGAGATGCGAAGAGCCCCACATCAAAGGAGCGGCGAGGAAATCGACGAGCTGTTGAAGAATTGGAAAGAGTGCCCTGCGCCGGGAAAGAAGTGAAAGGCGCCGACGCCGTTGGAAAACAAGGTCTGTTCTCTGGGCCCGAGGTACTGGAAGATTCTCCGCACGCCCCACTGCCTTGACCTCATGCATATCACGAAAAACGTGTGCGAGAGTCTGCTTGGCACCCTGCTCAACATGCCGGAGAGGACCAAAGATGGGCTGAAAGCAAGGAACGACTTGAGATTTTTGAATATCAGGGGCGAGCTCCACGGAGGAAAACCAGATGATGATGACGATGATGATGATGATGTGTTAGATGGGACGGAAGGTCGCTGCAAGGGAAAAAGTCCAAGAAGACGGAATATTACTGTCCCCCTTTGTGCTTCACGCTATGCGAGAAGGAGATCGACCAATTCTTCAAGTGCCTCCTTGGAGTCAAATTTCCTTACGGTTATGCGGGGAAGATAAGCAGATACCTAGACGTACCAAAGCAGAAGTTCAGCGGGATGAAGTCTCACGACTGTCACGTGATAATGACGCAGATACTTCCAGTTGCAATTCGAGGGATAATGGACGAGCACGTCCCTGAAACGCTGTTTGGACTCTGCAACTTTTTTGACGTCATCTCTTGAAAGTCGATTGGCGTAAAGCAACTCGCAAGGCTACAGGAAGAGATCGTGGTGATACTATGCGAGCTTGAGATATACTTCCCGCCCGCATTCTTCGACATTATGGTGCATCTCCTTGTCCATGTCGTGGATCATATCATCCAGCTCGGGCCGCCATTTTTACACTCCATGATGGCGTTCGAAAGGATGAATGGTTCCATCAAAGGATTCGTCCGCAACAGGGACCGTCCAGACGCAAGCATTGCCAAGGGCTTTCTGACATAAGAGTGCATCTCTTTCTGCACGAATTTTCTAGACAAAATGAGAACCCTAGTCTGCCCGTAAACAGGCACTTTGGCAGGCTCGCTGGATGGGGACACCGCGAGGGCCAGCGCGAAATGAATGTCGACTTTCAGGGCCGACACAACAACTTTGACAGAGCAAACCTAGTCGCGCTACAACATCTAACAGTGGTCGATCCTTGGTTGGAAAAGCATAATATGCTAATCGCGAAGTATTACAGTGACCGGGGACAACATAGGACCGAAGCAGAAATAATAAGAGAGCACAACATCCATTAAACACAGTGGTCCAGGGAGAAGATTATGACCGATCACCCGGAGACGCCTTATTCTAGAGAAGAAAAACTCATACTCACATTGTCACAAGGCCCCGCACATAACCTCATGACATATCAGGCATACGATATCAATGGTTACACATTCTACACGGCAAATAAGGGCCGGAATTGCGAATACCATAACTCGGGGGTAACGATGGAATCCTTAACAGGTGACATCAAGGAAAGATACTATGGTAGAATCGACGAGATATGGGAACTCGACTACTGCGGAGAGAAGGTGCCAATGTTCCGTGTCACATGGGCAAAGAGCGTCAGGAAAGAAGGACAATATTTCACCACCATGGTGATACCTGAAGCCAAATCCGGCACGAATGTCACCGCAAAAAATGAGCCATGGGTCTTGGCTAACAAAGTGGACCAATGCTTCTTCATTACTGACCCGACAAGGCCTAGCCGTGTTGTCGTGCGGAGAGGCAAAAGAAGCATCATCGGAATGGATGGAGTAGCCAACGAGCAAGACTTTGACCAGTACGGCGATCCGAAAATGGAAGATGACAACGGCGATGGAACGAAATACACAACAAGAAGAAGCAGGACAACGCTACCTACAGGTCGCCCATTCCACCGAAGAAGTCACGATGTTTCGGGACTGAATTACTCAACCGCGACAAAGAAGGGAAAGAAAATTGTAAAACGCTAGCTCTAAGAACAACGATATATGTGTCGTGTGTTTGCATGCATTCGAGGATGTGATGACGATGTAATATATATACACTAACTAGGATGTTTAAATTGATCAACAAATTTCTTGATTTTATATTGATTTATTTGAATTTATTTTGAGCTTATATTCATTTCTTTCCTAAGTAAAAAATCATTTATTGAAAAAATGGGGGGTGGGACTCGAACTTGGGGCAATGGAGCAGTGGCAAAGGGGTCATCCACTGGGCTAAGAAGCTAGATCTGCTATAGACCAGCGCGCACAGTTTTTGAATAGATAAAAGAAATAGGCGCGACGCACCTCTCCTTGGTGCATCATGGTTAAATTAGGCGCGACGCACCTCTCCTTGGTGCGTCACGGTTATGTTAGGCGCGACGCATCCCTCCCTGGTGCGTCACGGTTAAGTTAGGCGCGACGCACCCCTCCTTGGTGTGTCACGGCTAAGCTATGCGCGGCGCACCTCCCTTCAGTGCGTCACAGCAATCCTTCCGCATATTAGGACTGGACCGTTCCCCTCTTCTTCCTCTTCCACATCTCTCTTCCACATCGATCTCGATCTGCACAGCATCTCTGAACCACCGCGCCGCTGCTGCCCCTCTAGCACCCTCTAGCCACCGCGCCGCTGCTTTCCTCTCGCCACCGCCACTATCCAGCGCCCACCGCCCAGCGCCCCTCTCACATCTACCCTAGGAGGAGGAGCACGACCCGGAGCAGGACTAGGAGCCATCGAGGAGGGAGCAGTTGAGGAGGAGGAGGTGAGATCGAGGAGAAGCAGTTGAGGAGAAGGAGGAGCAGGCGACCAGAAGGCGAGGAGGAGCAGGCGACCAGGCAAGGAGCCACCACCGTTCGTCGCCATTCGTCACCGTCGCCTGGACACCGCGTCCCCGCTGCTTCCTCCACCCCCGTCCCAGTCGCCGCCCGACAGGTTTCGAGGTACGAGCCCCTTTCTCGCCCCGCGGTCTGCTGAATCCCACCGGACTTCACCATTTCCGCATGCGCACCCTCTAAATCCGCCCCATGGACCAAACCCTCGGTGCAATAAGCAGAGACGATCATCTAGGCACATGTTTGTGTTTGTGTAAGAGCATATTGGTTTGGTTGTGTACAGCTGAGAGGGCTTATTTCAGAGATGGTTCATAGATGGATGGAAAACCTTCTGTTAAATTGAGTTAATTGAAAATAAACCTTCTGTTAAATTGTCCAGTCATGCCTAGATAGATGGATGTTAAACTGAACATTTGCTTAGTTGGTTTGGTTGGGATGTTGTATGATGACCTGCTATCTTGATACTTTGATTAGTTAGGTGTTTGTTCTGCGGAGAACTGTACTTTGATTCAGTTAAACAAGTACTTTCTACTCAATCAAGCAAGAACTACTCACACTATTAATCTAAGCAAGAACTGTAATTGTATAGTTTTTCGGAGCGATACAGTTTGCCCCCTCTGTCATGATCTTAATAAAACACAGCTCCTTTTGTTTCTTTTCCTTTTTCAAGAGCTGGGAGTTAAGTTTAATTTTCTTGAATATAGGATCAAGTCATTAATTCACTCTGTTGATTGAATCATTCTATATTAGACCTTTCACATTATAAATTTCTATAGCAAGCTTTCCTATGCTCCTCAATCGATCCATATATGAAAAAGTTTTTTTTACCAAGTTTCTGTTAAAGATTAGATTATTATGTAACCCAATATGGTTAATAGATTATAAACCAATTCAGTATCTCTTACAAATATATTAGGAAACCATGGTTTGCTTCATTGTTTGGAGTTATAGAGAACTGGTGTACATGAGATTATTCAGCTATTGTGCTGAAGCACCCTGCACCTGCGAGATACTGGAAGTAGTTGGTCCGAGAGATTAGGCACATCTGAGTGTTGTGTCTGCATTTGACTTGATATTGGATTAGGCAAATCTGGTTTATTCAGAACATGAAGAAATTCTTGCATCTCGCCTGCTATGTTATTGTTTTTTCGGTTTTTATTGATTGTGTACAATTATGCAGAGACGCTATAAGTAATAAAACTTCCTTTATACAAAAAACATTTCTTTATGTAATATACTCCATGCACATAATGGGCATCTATAAGTGATATTGTTGTTGTTTACCAAGGCACACAACAGGGTAAGCACCACTGGAAGATGGCATGGCAGTTTCTATCGCTCGAATATACTGAGTAGATGGTTCCCTTTATAAGGATGATCAACTTAATTAGCACTCAAAGGCTGCTAGGTTGCTGCTTCTAGGCTGATAGAACAGTAGAGGGGTTGCTGCTGCTAGGCTGCTGAATTTTCTAGAGCTACTGCTAGGCTGCTGCTGTTAGGAATTTGTACACAAACAGAGAAGTGCTATTGTTGTTTTACACTTAAATATGTAACAGTTTTTCGTGTTGGTACTTGTCCAAGCAATATTTTTGTGCTGGAGTTGTCAATATTTGCAGGGAACAGATTTTTGGTGTTGCAATTGGTACTTGTCAAAATGTGCTGTTTGCTGCTGGTACCACTTTTGGTGTTGGTACCACATTTCGAAATCTGTCCGGCCATCGAGCCGTTTAAAACTTTGCAGGGAATTCAAATGAGTTGCCCATTTTCGCCGAAATGTTGATTAATTTCCGTTTCGGCGAGAATCGGGCACTCTTGTGTTAGAAAATTAGCAAAGGTCATGCCGAAATTTTCCCGTGAATTTAGGACTTAGCCGCTTTCCCATGATCGAGTAGTATGTCGATTTTTTGTTTCCTTTAGATTAACCAATAATTTCCCCCTTCAGAACATGGCACATGACGACGAGGCCGGCGGTTCTAAGCCGTTCTGGCAAATCTCCGACGAAGAAGATGAGCAATACGACCCGACGGCGGATGCCGGGGCTGACGCGGACACTAGCGGTGGCGAGGTGGATGACGCCACGACTAGTGGCGCCGGTGATACCACTAGTGGCGCCGCCGGCGGAAATGACACCACTGATGTCGGCAGTCAGACAGATGGTGGTAGCAAAGCCAAGAAGAGGACGACAACGAGAAAACGGAAAAGGAACAGTCTCCGCACCTAACGTGAAGAGATCACGGAAATTGATAGCAGTGGGTATCCAATCGCGCCCGAGGCGGTGGTCAAAGGATTGGGCAACCAAATTGGTTGCATTGTCCGGGACACTGTCAGGATCAACACCGATGATCTAAGGAAAAAAGAGAATGCCCATTATCGGGTTGTTCTCTTTAGAAATCTGCACGGACGATACTTGTACCCGCATCCGCCAGATGAGCCGTTTAAGTACAATAACGACAATCTGGAGGGGAATAAGGTCAACCATTCCGCCATTGGTAAGATGAACACCGCCTTGCGCAACTGGAAACACCGGGTGAAGGTTAAGGTCTTGAACCCCAAAAACAGCTTGGAGGATGTTTTAGCGAGTGAGCCGAACATCACCGAAGCTGAACTCCGGGACTTCAAGCTACTTTGCGAGAGCAAATTCGCCAAGGCTAACAGTGATTGGGGGCAGAGGATGCGGCGGTTGAACATAGGTACCCACAAACTGGGATGCGGCGGTTACAGAGCGGCGATTCCCAATTGGGAGAAGAAGGACGCCAAACGTGCAGCAGAGGGCATCCCTGACCCTCTCGCAAGGTACTCGCCGCGGACAAAAAAACTTCATCAGGGCCCGGTTTACATATGACCCGGTAGCTAATGAGTATACTACCGATGATGAGAAGGTGTATGAAAACTTGGTAAGTAAATACACCACCCTAGTTAGTTTGCTCTCGACGATCTAGTCGATTGCATTATAGTGTACTGGTGGAATTCTAAACGGTTCACGCTAGTTGTGCAGAACGCAGAAATCGAAAGTGGTGGAACCTCGTCATCCATGCCGAGGCTGCACGGCCCGTGGGACGACAATTTAAACAGGGCGGTGAACGTGATCAGGGGAAGGAAAAGCACAAAAGGCCGTCAGGTGGCCGAGTTTGTGGCCTGGGCACGACGACAAAGCTCAGAGAGTACTTCAAGGAGCCTAGGGAGGCGAGAAGGAATAGAAGGAGGACCGTCGAAGATATCCAACGTGAAGAAGCCCGCGATCGCGAGATTGCAGACCTCAAGGCCAAAGTTGCCGATATTCCTAATATTGTCAAAGAAGCTTTGGCAGAACAAATGGGCAGCGTTTTGCCGACCATCTACGATGTGGTTACTCGATGGAATGAAGGAGGTCGAGTGGGGCCGTTCCCGGTGCCTAGCGTGCAGGGCAGCAACTCAAGAGACTTGTCCAGAGTCTCGCCGGCCAACGCCACGATTGCGGACCCACTGGTGACTCCGCCCGCCTACAACACGGCGCCGATAGTGACTCCGCCCGCCTCTAGCCGCCTGACCATCCGTTGCGCGCCCACAGTGGGCGGTCCTCCGCCGAATGAAGAGCGTGCACTAACGAACGACCGCCGCCTGGCCATCAGTTGCACGCCCGCCGCCGGCGGTCCCTCGCCAGTCAACAGTAGCATGCCCGCCGTCGTTGGCCCCTCGCCACTAGAGGAGCTCGACGCCCTCGCCAGCCAGGTAAATAGTTAAGCGTTGGAGCGTCGATCTTCCTTTGCCGTAGACTGGCATCTCTGACGTCCTGCATGTTTTCCGCAGAACGCCGACGTTCCATGCACTCTCCTACACACAGTGGACGGCGTGTTGAAGGATGTTGTTGTGGGTATGATCGTTCAACCGTCAACCCACAGGTTCCACAACAGGCCGATGCGCGAAGACGTATATAGAGTTCGATTGCTTCGGGTGCTGGCGGGCTACGACGACTTGTTGCCTCCCATTCAACCCTACCAGGAAGAAGATGACCCCGATACCCTGACGCTGCTCCAGTGCCTACCTTGGAACATGGAATGGCCGAAGAGCCAGATTCGCCTGGGGAAGAGGGGCGCCACCCCGCAAACATCGCCTCTAGAACTACCGGCGCGAGGAACCACCTCGAAAACAACCCCTCTAAAAGCGCTGGAGCGGAGCCATGGCAAGACCGTCGCCGCGCCGTCGCCTACCCCTGACATGGAGATGGCACAACACCCGGCGGATGACGTTGATCTTGATGCCATGGATTTCATCGCTGATGACTTTGATGGCGGAGATTACATTGCTCCTCCCCCAGAAGAACCCTACCATAGCACGGAGGCTCGTGGTGAGGCTCCTTCCGCCGATAAATCCAATTGCAAGCGTCTATTCGGTTCTCAGGAAGACACGCCTCCAGATGTCGCCCCCTGCACCGAGACTCAGAAAAGTGCGAAGGGGGGAGTTATTTTCAGCCCTGGCACAATCCGTAAGGTGGCTAATGAGGATATTGAGAAGGAGATCATTCCGAAAGCACCAAATCCGCGGAAAAGAGGACCTAGATCCAAGGCCGCAAAGTCCGCGAGCCAGCCTGCTAAGATGCCGCTCCGTGTTCAGGACGGCCCACCTACATCTAGGAATGCGAAGATGCATGTGATTGGTCAGCCTATGCTTAGCCAGAGCAAGCTCAAGGCCGCAAGTGGGGATATGCGGAGTTTGCATGACAGCATTCTTTATCTTGAATCGCGCCTTCTTGAATCCCAGGATCCATCATACCCGGTTTTCATTGCCATGGTGCCAAAGGACTTGGGCTTCGTCGAGTCAACCGGCGCGGATAGGATAGTACTGCGGTTTTTGGACATCTTCGATATGTTCCACAGCAATCCGCTGCACTACTCCATGGTCCGCCTATACTCGCTCGGTCTGGCGGTGCAAGTCAGCAGGGATAATACACCGGGCATCGCGATAGCGGACCCCTTCTACATGCGCCACGACGTGTTGTGCGGCGTTGGGAACCAGGTAGTCGCGTTGACATATCTCCGGGACTTCATGCTGGCGAACCAGACCAAGGATTACATCCTCGTGCCTTACTTTGCCGGGTAAGTCAATATTCTTAGCCGAATCGAAAGTGATTTTCTTTAGATTTTCATCGCTCCTTTCCAACACTTTGTTTGGATTGTTCCGCGCAGATATACACAATGCACACTCATCTGCATTTGTATCAGTCATTCGCATGCCACGTATCTCGACTCAGGGAGTGCGGTGAAGAAAGACTACTCCAACGTGAAGAAAGTTTTGGATAATGCTCTCACCGGCTACCATGCAAGGGGGGGGGGGCAAAATCACTAGGGAGAAGGTCGTTCAGTGCATTCGGGTGTTCACCCACACGACGACTTTCGCGTGCGTCAAGCAGCCGGCAGGCAGTAACCGAGACACCTACTATGTCCTCCATCATATGCGGGCGTATGTACGGGATCAACAGTTCCTTACCCTGCCTAGTCAAGTCCAACTATGGGCCTGCCGCTTGTCGATGGTCGGCGATGACAAGGTTAGAGAAGAGATATATGATATCCAGAAGTGATTTGCCACGCAAATCGTTCATGAAGTGGTGAACAAGAGTGGGACATTTTACTTCCGGTTCAACATGCCGAACCGCGACATAGATACCTACCTAGCAACTGCATGTGACGACAGGCCCTTCATCACTCCGGAGGGCTGTCCCGTTGTAATCCCTGGGAGGATGAGTCAGAAGGAGTGAGAACTATTGTAAGGCTTGCTACATTTTCCGAAATTAGTCGAACTCAATCGTTAGGGTTATGAATCGTCTATCGTGTAACAGATGCTCAATTATGTCAATGCTTAATTATCTTTCTTTTCATTATTGCGGTCTTACTTGTGATGGTCATTCGATCTTTTGAATAAGTAAATGCCGATGATTAAAAGAGTTGGTTCACACTCAGATGGCCTAGGTGGTCCGTTGCGCCTTGTGATTTTCACAAAGTTAGGATCTTGTGCATCCCACTTGGCGCAGCGGCACCACCTACGGCCGCTTGTATGTGTCCACCCTAAATATGAGGCACACATCGTTGCGGTTATGAATCGTCCATTCTGTAACTGATGCTCAATTATGTCAATGCTTGATTATCTTGCTTTTATATCCGGTCCTATGTTCGTTCGATCTTTTGAATAAGTAAATGCCGATGAATAAAAGAGTTGGTTCACACTCAGATGGCCTAGGTGGTTGGTTGCGCCTTGTGATTTTCACAAAGTTAGGATCTTGTGCATCCCACTTGGCGCAGCCGCACCACCTACGGCCGCTTGTATGTGTCCACCCTAAATATGAGGCACACATCGTTACGGTTATGAATCGTCCATTCTGTAACTGATGCTCAATTATGTCAATGCTTGATTATCTTGCTCTTATATTATTCCGGTCCTATGTTCGTTCGATCTTTTGTATAAATGCTGATGATTAAAAGAGTTGGTTCACACTCAGATGGACTAGGTGGTCCGTTGCGCCTTGTGATTTTCACAAAGTTAGGATCTTGTGCATCCCACTTGGCGCAGCGGCTCTACCTACGGCCGCTTGTATGTGTCCACCCTAAATATGAGGCACACGGACCGATGACCATCTTGTTCTAGTTAAGAGGTACTACAGGAGGTGGTGATCCGGGGAAAGGAACGAATGCGAGGGTTTCTGGATTTCTTTCGAACTATGAATGGCCAATTTGATCCTTTGTGTTTAACTTTCAACTTATTTATGTAATATATCTCCATTTACTAGTTATTACAGACATGTTTAAAACTATTGTTTTTGGTTTTCTTTCTTGTCATTACAGATGCCGAGGTGCTACGTGGTGTTTAGAGACAGGGTTCCAGGAGTCTACGATCACTGGGAAGACTGCTTCGAGCAGGTGAACAAGTTTAAAGGGAATGCCTACAAATCCTACAACACAAGAGTGGCGGCGGAAGCTAGGTGGTTCATCCATCTCGAGGAGGAACAGAAGAAGAAGAAGAAGAAGAAGTGGATGAAGACCATCGCCGCCGCTCTTGTCGCCGTCGCCTCGCTCGTCATGCTATGGTTCCTAGCTAGATGATTAGGTTATCGGCGACTAGATAGGTCACTTGTCCCTATGATGAAGCATCATCGATCGATGTAATCGGTCCCGATGATTAACCGTCTGATGTAGGTCACTTGTATCTATTTGACTGTGATAAACACTTTGTATTCATAATCAACTGTTTGATGTAGCTATTCGGAATTCTAAGCAGTATGATCAACTATGATATATAATTTGTTTGTCAGAGAACTGTTTTGATACATTTTGTCTACTGATATTCTTCTGTATTTGAGCTGTGTATATATCTGTATAAATACGGTACTGCGTATTTTAAAAAAATACAGCATAGTATAGCCGTGACGCACCAAAAAAGGTACCCGTGACGCACCTGAGAAGATAGCCGTGACGCGCAATAGTGGATACCCATGGCGCACCAAGTAACTTAGCCATGGAGGCATTACATACCCGTGACGCACCTAAATTCCTAGCCGTGGCCCACCTCCGGACTTAGGCCTGACACGCCTCCCAGTAGCCGCGGCGCACCTCGCCCGTGCGTCACGGGTATAAATAGGCGCGGCGCACCAGCTTGGTGCGTCACGGCTAAACCCATAGACGCGGCGTGATAGCCGTGACGCGCGCAGGTGCGTCACGGGTAAGCAAAACGGTGCGTGACGGGTAAGCTTTTCCCTAGTAGTGGGATGTTGAGCCGTCGTCGCCAACACCAGGAGACCCCAAATACCACTCCTCGCCACCCACGTGGTCCAAAGAGATGGACCATCACCACCGCAACGCCGCCCTGCTGTCAAAACGGACGTGCAGTTCACCTTCCGGGGCCGCCGCCCCGTCATCCGCGGACTCGCGCTTGTGTATCAAGGCACACCGTATGGACTGCGAGGCGGATATGGTCGGGATGGACGAGACCAGAGGGCGGTAGCAACAGCAGGGCCATCCGGAGGAGACCAACCTCCACCACCATAGGTGGGCGTCGACCGGGCGCGGCAGCGGGGGCACACCATGCCCTCTGGCTCGGCCAGGCCCTGGATCGGGCCCGTGAAGTCCCCGCCGCCACGCTGCAACACGACAGCCGCCGCTGCGCCGCTACCCTGTTCTCACTGCCCCACCATATCACCTCACCATGGCCATGACCGGTGCCCACACCTCCGGCGGCGTGCTCCTCGTCACGACCCGTTCCTAGCCGCCACAGGCCCGCTGGCCCTCGGCAGGCCCAGATCGGGCACAACTCGGTGCGCCGCCGGCAGAGGTGCTGCTGCACCGCCTCCTCGAAGACCTCCGTGCCCGCCGGAGATCCGTGCACCGGCGCCCACCACGCCGCAGAAGGCCGCGCCGACGCCCCGCGCGTAGAGAACGCCGCCAATCAGGGCCGCCAGAGCCCGCGCTCCAGCCACCACGAGAGGGGAAAGAGGGTCCTTCCGCCGCTGGCCCCGCGCGGGCCTGGCCCGGCGGCGCACGCCGGCGACGGCAGGGAGGAGGGAAGGGAGAGGGGAGACGAGCGGCGGCGAGCAGCTGGGCGTCTCGGGGGCGACGCGAGACGCGAGGAGGAGCTACGGGAGGGAGGGGGGGCGGCATGTGGCGGCGCTGGGATGGAGGGGGAAGGGTGAGGGGAGGCGGCGCGCCGGCCGGCGGCTGCGGCGGCTAGGGTTCCGCTCGCTCGCTGTCTGTGTGGGAGGAGAACGACCTGTTTACTGGGCAGCGCGAGTTCGAGAAATACACATTGTATCCTTATCAACCAAGGAAGCTCTATAAATTCACCTTTCTTCAGATTTTCTATATAACTAATTCATGATATTCTTTGGAGATGCATAATTTACGAGTATATACGTAGCCCCGTAGTAGCAATTACTGTGTTTAGAAAGCGCAAATGACAATGCGTGCACATTTACCCAATTGTCACAAAATAAATATAATGTTTTCTTATAATTCTTTGTTCCATTTAAGTAAGTAAGTACAGGTAAATATTTCTCCTTTACAATTAGTGTCCACAGAATGTAGTAGAAATTATACTTTTTTTGTTAAAACTAACTAGCAATTATAATAATGAACGATAAGGCCAAGATAGGCAGAATATTGGCGTCGCGAAAAATGGCATCGAGGAAAATGGCAAGAATATTAGAAACATATAAATGAAAGGAAGTGACGAAATAAATATGGATGCCATGGAGAATAAGAATCAACGATGCAAATAAGAAGTTGCAAATATTAATTGAAAATATTAATATTTGTTGATCATGAGAGGATTGTGCAATTAAAGCTGATTATGCAAGTGTTAAATTAAAAACTTGAGTCATGTGGTCACAATTAAATGGTTGATTCGGATTGCTTGTTTTCCCCGAACTCAGTTTGTTTAAGTATGGATACAAATACATAAAACCCATGCATTTTCAAATTTTGGGTTCAGCGTCACGTATTAAGGACTTAAACTAAAAGAGACAATAAATATATATTTGATAATATTTATATCGAGAAACAATAAAAATGTAAAAAATGCAAATTATACGGGATCCTCAAGGAATTCTAGGATAAGTTTGTAAACCTTGATTATGTGTATTACTACTCTAAAATTTTCAAAATATAAGCAATGTTTGACTTCTTACTATTTCCAATTCATGATTTTCTGTTATATTATGCCTGAAGGGTTAACTAAATCACACCTAACATCAAACTGCAAAGGCATATACAAGGCTAATATTTGCGGGATATGTACCTTTGATTATATTAGTGATCAAAGTTAATGACGACACATGTGCTTATATATCTAATAATAATGAATACATATATCAAGAGAAAACCGTGCAAATTATAGATCTATTCAAGATGATTGCCCGCGCATGTGAGCGGGCCACTGTGCTAGTGTTCATGATAAGTATTACACATCGGTCTGTTTTGTCGAGGAGACGAGATCCCCCACGATGAAAGCTCCGAGATATATCTGACCTACACGCAACCATCGACCGAACGAGCTAAGAATCGAGAGAGCATAGGCCGCTGGCTCGAGAACGACCAGGAGGAGGAAGATCATGATCAGGAAAGATTTGGCTCACTCTTCTTCATCGACGACCTCTCTCTCTGCCCAGATGGAGCAGCTGCTTTGGCACGCCGCCTGTCCACCGGTTCTTCGTAAAGCCCAACCCAGCATGGCGTGCCGTTGGTGTTCGCCGCCACACATTACCCCTCCAAAATCGGCACCCCGAACAATGGTTCTGGCCTCGCGCGGCAGAACAGAGACATGGTTGTATGCGGCCGACCGGAGGCATGCATGTTGGGTCTTCACGCTGAGGATGCCGGCTGGTCCGTGCGGACCTCTCCTTCCCGTCGCCGCAGAAGTCCATTGTGCGCCCACACCACCTCTGCAGAATAGCGCCTTCCCGGCGTGCCCTGCCGTTGTCGGCATCCGAACCCACGATGGCAACCCCAGAACTCCTTCCCAGCTGTCGACATGGCTACCTTAACACCAAAGTCGAGCACACCCGGTGCACAACATGTAATTCTAATGTGTGTCCGCACGTCCCCGGCGACATGTTGTAAAAGTCCACCAAGCAGCTCTCCTGCAATCAGAGTTGCCCAAATCCATGAGCGTGTCCTCTGAATTTCGGTACCGGTGGAGATGCTCTTAGTCGTGATTGACTCTGCCTATAATGAAAAGTAGATGCACGTCACAACATCCCCCTCAATCGGTTTCTGGCCACTCGCTTCTTCGCAAGGCATAAAGTGTGGACCGTGAAAACAACAAGGTCAAGTCTAAAGAGAATTGAAGCCATTGCTAACTTACTACGGGAATTCAATTGGACCAGGTGTACCGCTACATGTCCAACGACCGGGTGCACAGAATTGCCCCTAAATCATTCTTGCGGCACTAGTGACGGTGCACCAAGTAAGATGTAAGTAGCTCCGCACCTGGTCGCCCGCGGCGCCGAGCCCGCCCAGGGTGACGATGAACTCTATTTGGTCCTCCTGCCCGACGAATAGTAACAACGTCTAGTATAGCCAACTTCGCACGCGTTACACAATTTTTTTTAGAAATCGGAGCCTGGGCCCGGCCTCTGCATCAAACCGATGCACACAGCCGGATTTTATTAAATGATAGAAAAAAACATGCAGAGTTCAAATGTAATACAGTCATGGATCTGATAAAGTGGCCACGAAAATAAGCCACACAAACATCGATGAATTACACCTCAATTCGCCTATAATTAAGTCACCCAGTCTGGCTGTAGATAGCCCGAAGGACAGGCATCAGTCGAGCACAGCCTGAATCCATAAGTCCGCGCTGATCCACGGGGAGAAGGAAAGCCCACATCTGGATAAAATAGACCGCCTTGTTTACAACTTGCAAAAAATGAGTGTTTGTTTGTTTGTTAAAAACCACGTCATTACGACAATTCCAAATCGCCCAAAGGAAAGCAGTTCACCAATTCGTATTCGTGCTTTTGTTTTCCTATCTATGTCATTTAACCAGTTAACAAACATATTCGCAATGCTAGTAGGTGGATAAATGCTATAGGTGAAGTGTATCAAACGCCAAATATCACGGGCAAAAGGGCATGTTATAAATAAGTGTTCTACAGACTTATCTGCATCGCAAAAAACACATTTTTTTACAACCATACCAATTTCTCTTAATCAAATTGTCTTTAGTGAGAATAACTTTTCTATTAAGGAACCATAAAAAGATCTTAATCTTCAATGGCACCTTTAATTTCCACAGATATTTTCGCAAAAATCTTGTGGATCCATGCATCAAGTCAGCATAGTACGATTTAACAGAAAACGACCCATCCATTGTAAGCTTCCAACGGAACACATCTATATCATTTGTTAGAGAAACTCCCATTAGCTTTTCCACCAAATGCAACCAACGATCCCTTCTGTGTCCAATTATAATCCTACGAAACCGAACGTCTAGAGGATTATGAGCTAACACATCCGCAACCGTAACATGTTTATGGGAGGCGATATTATACACCGATGGATAGGATTGTGATAACGGTTCATCACCTAGCCATGTATCTCCCCAAAACCGCACCTGCTGACCGTTCCCTAAAGAGAACTTGCCACGTGAAAAGAATTCATTCTTAACTCTCATTAATCCTTTCCAGAAGGGTGAGTCGGATGGTTTACTCTCTAGTTGAGATAACGTTTTATCCCCTAGATATTTATTAGAGAGCAGCTCTTGCCACACCCCTTCTTCAGTTAAAATTTTGTAGAACCATTTACTTAACAAGCACATATTTTAAATCTCTAAAACTTCAATCCCTAAGCCTCCTTGATCCTTCGGACGGCAAACAATATTCCATTTTGTTAGTCTGTATTTCCTCTTTTTCACATCACTTTGCCAAAAAAAAAGCTCGACCGATAAAAATCCAAGCGTTTCCTAACTCCAACGGGAATTTCAAAGAATGACAACAGAAACATAGGTAAACTAGATAGGAAAGAGTTAATCAAAATGAGGCGGTCCCCATAAGATAACAATTTGCCAATCCAAGAACTAAGTTTCCTGTCAAACCTGTCCTCAATCGGTTTCCACTCTTTATTAAGAAGTTTTCTATGGTGGATTGGTATGCCTAGGTACTTAAAAGGTAAACTACCTACCTCACAGCCCAAGATATTACGGTAATCATCTTGGGCATCCTTAGCTTTAACAGAACAAAAGATCTCACTTTTATGGAAGTTAATTTTAAGACCCGAAAGAAGCTCAAACATCGCAAGTATAAGCTTCATATTCAGGGCCTTTTGCACATCATGTTCCATGAAGATAATCGTATCGTCAGCATATTGAAGAATGGATACCCCTCCTTCGACAAGGTGTGGTATCAACCCTCCTACTTGACCATCCTCCTTAGCTCGATCTATGAGGATTGCCAACATATCCGCTACAAGGTTAAAAAGAATAGGTGACAACGGATCACCTTGTCTAAGTCCTTTTAGCGTTTGACAATAATGACCGATATCATCATTAACTTTAATACCGACACTCCCCCCTTGAACAAAACGAGCGATCCATTCGCACCAAATTGGTGAAAAACCTTTCATTCTTAACACTTGTTGCAAGAAAGATCAATTCACTTTGTCGTAAGCTTTTTCGAAGTCGATTTTAAACAAGACCCCGTCCAAATTTTTCCTTTTTAATTCATGTATAGTTTCATGTAGAACTACCACCCCTTCCAGAATATTTCTACCGGGTAGAAACGCTGATTGAGTTGGTCGGATAACTCTACTCGCAATAGAGGTGACCCTATTAGTTCCTACTTTTGTGAACACTTTGAAACTAACATTGAGTAAACAAATGGGTCTATATTGCTCGATACGGCTCGCATCCTCTTTCTTTGGCAGCAACGTAATGACCCCAAAGTTAACTTATATAATGGTAAATTTCCATCGTATAGCTGAGCAAACATAGCCATCAAGTCTATCTTAATCACCTCCCATAACTTTTGATAGAATTCAGCGGGAAACCCATCCGGTCCTGGAGCCTTGTTATGCTCCATCTGAGATATAGCTTCGAACACCTCTTTTTCCGTAAATGGAGATGTAAGAATAAGATTTTCCTCCGGTGAAATATGAGGCATGTCAACCGTCATATCCTCTACTAAAGAAACGTAATTCGGCGCCGGTGCCCCAAATAATTTCTTATAGTACTCCGAGATGAAAATCCGCAAGTTTAAATCCCCTATAATAGTGCCCTCGTCCTGCTCTAACTGAAATATTCTTTTTTTTCCTATGTTTGCCATTCTCAATCAGGTGGAAATATTTCTTATTATTTCCCCCTTCTTGAATGTGCTTTACTTTAGCCCTTTGTGCCCATTTAGATTCCTCATCACGTTTCAATTTTCTTAGATATTCATCAGCCTCCTTTTTTGCAGCCCGTTCGGCAGCGTTTAAAGGAGTCGATTCCGCCTTAATATCTAGCGTATCAATGAGAGTTGTTAATTTATCTTTCAGCTTCCTATATTCACCGCTGAGGTTTTTAGCCCAACCACGCAGAAATTGTCTCAGATGCCTAATTTTATTTTGCCACCTCTCAACCGGATTGTTTCCAGAACTAATAGATATCCATTCTCTACGCACTAACTCATAAAAACCTTCCTGGCGTATCCAGGATAGTTCAAATGAGAAGTGACTCTTATTTCCGGCATGCGCCTGAAGCCCAGAATCCAAAAGCAATGGTGTATGATCAGACCCCGTGCGAGTCAAAGCATGCACCGAAACTAGAGGATACTTCTGCTCCCATTCAATGCTATTAAGAAAACGATCTAATTTTACATATGTCGGATTATCACCCCAACTTGCCCAAATGAATTGTCTTCCAGATAAAGTAATCTCTTTCAAATCTAAACTCTCAATGATGGCGTTAAAAATAAAAGGCCACCTAGCATTAAAATCATCATTACTCTTTTCTTCCTGGCGCCGAATAATATTGAAATCCTTCCCCCCCCCCCCCCCCCCCGATCAAAATCGGAATTTTAGCTTACTGGCGCCAGGAAGCTAAAATAACGTAAATCACGAAGAACACACACATTTGTGTTCTTCATGATTTACGTTATTTTAGCTTTCTTATGTTTAGCAACTTCCCCTGCGGAACACAATAATCCAAGGTACAGATTAGTATGACACAACTCATGTGCTTGTTGTGATTTCTTGACATGATAGTTCAAGTTGTCTAATGGCAAAATCTGGGTTGGTGACACACAGGTATCCGAGTACCATGGGTGAAGCGCAAACAACGTGAAAGTGGCGCTGAACTGCGGAGCCTAGTCGACAAATATCCTAGGAAACAACGATATGAATGGCTAGTTCTCTAGCCCCCGCTATATGTATTGTCTATGCTAGAGGTCAACCGCGTCATCCATGAGCCCACTTTAGCTCAAGAGGGATTTGTCCTGGCTGGCCCATCCGGGTTGCACAACCGGGACAAATTGGTCTTACCAACCGGGACTAGTGGCCATGTTTCCACTAGTGAGCTGATAAGCAACCTAAGCTAGTAGTGGATTTTGAAATGCTAATTTGCCATGCACTGTCCGTATCTTGTCATGTTTGTACTTCTGACACCTCACAAGTCAGCACAACTGGCAAAAATGTGCCTCCATGTCCAAGTGCCATGTAGAGTAGTACGAATGTTTTCTATGGAATAATTAGGAACAGTGCAACGTGGAGAGGGAGAAAGGGGTCAGAACGATGTAGCAAATGAATTTAATTGATAACAGAGTTTGCGTCCGTGAATACCTGGATGGGCTGTGTGTGTGTGTCTCAGGTGCCTCGACTTATATATGGGGGCTGCGACCTCCAACAATTAATCTCCAGAACGTGATTGGTTGGATGCATTCATAGCTAACTTGTTGATATGTTTGGCTTTCGAAAATGACGTAGGCCACCAGTTTTGGACACACCATCTTGCCGCAAGATTAATGTATGCCTTGGCAGCCATGACACCAATACTTTTTCTTATTATTTTGTCTTACCTGAGAATTGCACCATGATATGTTTCATTTTTACTTTTTCTTTTGAAACGGAAAAATCCTAGCATCTGCATCCAGGGGATGCACACAACTTATTTATTAAGGTATCATCCAGTAGGAAAAATTATTCCATCGTATTACATCTCAACGAAACTGCGACGTGGCTACAAAGATGAGCCACCAAAACAGACCGAACGAAAGGAAACTACACATATTATATCCTCCTAGTGTGCAGCCACCCACCCTGGCCGAAGATAGCCCGCACGACCGCCATCAATCGTGCACATCCTGTATCCAAGCGTCTACGCAGCTCTTCTGGGGAGAGGAGCAACCACAAGTGGATCCAGTGAGTGGCTCTATGTACAACCTGCAAAAAATGACCAGCTTCCATCTTGTTAAAAATAATATCGTTCCTGCAATTCTAAATTGCCCAAAGAAAAGCACATACACAAATGCGTATACTAGTTTTAGTCTTTCTATCCACCCCATTTAACCAACCCCAAACAGGTTGTTAATCGATAACGGTGGAGTAATACTAAAAGTAAAATGAATCAATTGACAAATCTTTTTTGCAAATTCACAAGAGATAAATAAGTGTTGAATAATCTCTTGATTACCACAAAAAACACATTTTGAACAACCCGTCCAACTCCGTTTAGCGAGATTATCTTTTGTCAATAATTCCTTACGATAAAGAAACCACATGAATATTTTTATATTAAGTGGCACTTTCATTTTCCATATATATCTATGCAGAAATCTAGTACCTTCATTCATTAAATCCTCATAATACGACTTAACCGAGAAAATACCAGACATTGTCAATTTACACTTAAAAGAATCTGGGCTATTAGAATTGGATATACTCATTAAGCGTTCAACTAAATGCAACCATGGGTCCCATTTATACCCAGTCAACGCTCTCCGAAACGCTAGGTTGGGATGATCATTCCACAATACATGTGAGACAAGAAAATTTCTATGTCGCACCACATTATAAAGAGACGGATACTGGGCAGCTAACGTAGTGTCCCCTAACCAAATGTCCTCCCAAAAACGTACGGTCTGACCATCTTCCAACGTGTACTGAACCCGTTCGAGGAAATCCCCTTTGACCCGCATCAACCCTTTCCAAAAGGGTGAGTCAGTTTGTTTCGCTTCCACCTGCTGAAGTGGTAAATCCCTAATATACTTATTATGAAGTATCTCACACCACACCCCATCTTCGGTAAGGAGTTTATAAAGCCACTTGCTAAGTAGACACTTATTTTTTATCTCTAGAACCTCGATCCCCAGACCACCTTGATCCTTGGGTCGACAAATAATATTCCACCTAGTTAACCTATATTTTTTCTTCTTTTCATCGCTTTGTTAAAAAAAGCGAGATCTGAAGAAATCCAATTTTTTTCATACCCCAATAGGTATCTCAAAAAATGAGAGGAAAAACATAGGCAAGCTAGAGAGAACCGGATTAATAAGAACCAACCTATCCCCATATGAGAGTAATTTACTGATCCAAGTACTCAGCTTGTTTTCAAAAGGTCCTCAATCGGAAGCCATTCTTTATTCAAAAGTTTTCTATAATGAATCGGGATACCCAAGTACTTAAATGGTAACTGTCCCACATCACACCAAAAAATGTGACGGTACTCATCCTGCGCCTCAACCGCAGCCCTAAAGAAAAAGATTTCGCTCTTATGAAAGTTGATCTTTAAGACATATATTTGTTTGAACAGTGAAAGTATTAGTTTCATATTGACCGCTTTATCAAGATCGTGTTCAAGGAACATGATTGTGTCATCAGCATATTGGAGAATCGAGACCTCACCCTCAACTAAATGAGGTACAAGACTCCCAACACTACCATCCTCTTTTGCCCTTGCAATTAGGACTACTAACATCTCAGCTACGAGATTAAAAAGAATAGTTGATAACGGGTCTCCCTGTCTTAATCCTTTTAATGTTTGGAAATAATGACCAATATCATCATTCACCCTGATGCCCACAATCCCTCCTTGAACAAATCTCGCCACCCAATCACACCACTGAGGTGAGAACCCTTTCATTCTAAGCGTTTGTTGCATGAAAGACCAACTAACCTTGTCATAAGCCTTCTCAAAATCAATCTTAAATAAGACCCCCATTCATTTTCTTAGTTTGAAGCTCATGAATTGTTTCATGTAGGACCACCACCCACTCTAAAATATTTCTACCAGGGAGAAACACACAATGAGTGGGTTTTATGATACGCTGCGTAATCGCAGTAACTCTATTGGTCCCAACCTTAGTAAACATTTTAAAACTGACATTAAGTAGACAAATGGGCCTATACTGTTCAATTCTAGCTGCATCCTTTTTCTTAGGAAAGAGGGTAATCACCCCAAAGTTCAACTTATAAAGTTGCAACTCCGCAGCATGTAACTGAGCAAACATAGACATCATGTCAAACTTGATCACATCGCAAAACCTCTTATAGAACTCAGCCGGGAACCCATCTGGTCCCGGTGCTTTATTAAGTTCTATTTGAGTTATGGCGTCAAAAGCCTCCTCTTCAGAAAAAGGAGCAGTTAAAAGAGTGTTTTCCTCAATTGATACTTGAGGTAGATCAGCAATCCTACCCTCATCAACTTTAATTGTTGTTTTTTCGGATGGCCCAAACAATTTCTTGTAATATTCAGAGATAAAAACCTTCAGTTCTGTTGACCAACAATAGTCCCCTCATCTTGCTCTAGCTGAAATATTTTTTTCTTTCTATGTTTTCCATTAGCCATAAGGTGAAAATACCTAGTGTTATCGCCCCCCCCCCCTTCTTGAATATGTCTCATCTTAGCACGTTGAGCCCACTTGAACTCTTCATCACGTCTAAGGTTGGCTAGATACAAATCAGCCTCCCTTTTGGACTTTCTTTCATCATTTGAAAGGGGCATAGTCTCGGCTTTACTGTCTAGCTTATTAATCAAGAGAATACGTTTATTCCTTAGAATTTTATACTCCCCACTCATATTTTTGGCCCACCCCCGTAGAACACTACGCAGATGTCTAATTTTGTTTTGCCAGATCTCAATAGATGAATCACCCATCTGCGGAGACATCCACTCCGGTCTAACCATATAATAATAACCCTCCTGTCTAAGCCAAGATAACTCAAACGAGAAAGTTGTTCTATTTCCCTTGTGAACCGAACTACCCGAGTCCAGAAAAAAAGGGCACATGATCAGATCATGTTCTTGCCAATGCCTGAACAGCAAAAAGTGGAAATTTCTGTTCCCACTCTACACTTGCTAATACACGATCTAACTTCTCATAAGTAGTTACCTCTTGTCTACTAACCCAAGTGTACTGCCTCTCCGACATCTCTAACTCCTTGATATCCAAACTCTCAATAATGGCATTAAAAATCGATGGCCAACGTGTATTAAAATTATCATTACTCTTCTCGTTGGGTCTCCTCAAAATGTTGAAATCTCCGCCTACCAAAATAGGCCGAGTCTCACTCTCAGAAATGTGTACTAGTTCAGACAGGAAAACGGGGTTTTTATCATCTTGAGCAGCCCCATAGACCACTACGAACGCCCAAAGGAAACCATCGTCCTTCGTTCGTAAATGAAATTTAACAGAAAACTCTCCCGCAACAACCGTCTGAACAGTCATAATAGCATTATTGAAGCCAACCAAAATCCCTCTTGAGCTAAATATATTCTGATGTATGAGTGTGGTGGTGTCTAGTTGCTGACAGTAAAAGTCGTGTACATCATGCCTAATGCAAGAAAGTTATGTGAACATTAAATATGCAATTCATCAAAAAAAAACTTTTCTTTTCTCTATGTTGCATCTTATAAGCAATGGGAGTCATGAACTTTTCAGCATGATCAGATCAAAAGCACCAAACTATAGGAAAGCACAATCTTCATTATTGGTCATCTCTTACAATGTCGTTCTTGTTAGGAGTGGTCTCATGGCGTTGGGGCCTACGGGGCAGAAGAATAATGGTGGTGGTCCTAAGGTGACTCGGGCGCCAAGACGAAGAACTACCACACGCCTGTCATCTTTTTTTTTGAAACAACGCCTGTCATCTTTGATCTGGACAGAGTGTCGAGTTTCGTAAGGCTCCGCTGGCGATCTCCCACTAGCGATAATGCTTAGATATTGCTGGATCGGGTGGTATTCGGTCGTGTCGGAGAAGCGGCGCGAAGCTCTAATTTGTTGCCATCATGGGCATTCCATGGTGAAGTGAGATGGAGAATTTCATGGAACTTCGATTGGGGGACTGGCAATGGTGTTCGGAGCCTTTGCATTGACGAGAAACTAGCTCGGAGTTTAAGTAATCGTGGCAGCAGTATATAAGCGGAGGAGATAACACATGTGAAGTTCAAAGTCCTACCTTTCAGGGTGAAAATCCAAGGTCTAGCCTTAATTGGTTCTGCCTGACAGTGGTCTTGTTGGAGACATTGTTTTGAGAGCGAAGATTATCTTCAGGGTGAAAACCCAAGATCTGGCCTTAATTGGTTGTGCCTGACACTGTTCTTCTCGAAGACGTTGCTTTTGAAAAATTGGACATCAGGTGTTGTTCTGGTGGTGGTTGTGCGGCTGCTGCAAGGACAGTAACTATGTAGCGGTTTTTTTTATTTCTTCTTCTTATTGTCTTTCGGCTGTGTGCATCCGTAATGTCTCTCTTACTGCGTTGTTGCAGAGTCTAGGTTTAATTTCCATCTCCTTAATATTAATATATATTCTTTATCTAAAGATAATAATAACTACGCGACGCTTGTAACCTGCTATTTTTGTCATATGTTTGTCGACTGAGGCGATACTTGTAACCTGCTATTTTGGTCATGTGACCAGGTTAAGATTGAGATTTTACTAACGTATATAAACCATTTATGTCCTTGTTGCTACTCGTACAGTTCATCTAGTTTTTATGTTCCCCTATGGTACAAAATTCAGTCATGCATGATTGTGTTGATATGCTTAATTCTTGTAATGTTCAGACAAGATTATGAACGTAATTCCTGGTTGCGGGTTATGTCACATACAGTACCAGTTCTAATATTGAAGTATTCCCCAAATTAACTGGATTTTTTTTTACATA
This sequence comes from Alopecurus myosuroides, assembly GCA_028641055.1. Classification (NCBI taxonomy): domain Eukaryota; kingdom Viridiplantae; phylum Streptophyta; class Magnoliopsida; order Poales; family Poaceae; genus Alopecurus; species Alopecurus myosuroides. The sequence goes on from CM054060.1 coordinate 384,629,756, forward strand.
AACGTGTCGGTGTAGAAATAACCACCAGAAGTGCTAGCTGCAAGCCTACAACGAGCTGGCTGCTCGGACGTGCTAGCTGCAAGCCTGCAATGTGCTGGCTGCCGTAGTCGCCAGCAGCAAGCAGAAGTGACCACAGCGTGCTATGTGGAAGTTGCGGCACCATATAGCCGCATAAAATCGCCAATTATATTAACTGGATGCCACAAAAAACACCAAACTGCTACGTGGTCGAACTGGAAATGTCCACACCGTCCAATGGATTGTCCACTTACAACCTGCATCTTGCAGCTCCCCCTCATCATGTCATTACCGTATGTACCCATCCACGTAAAGAATCAACACATATATCTGTTGGTACCACAAGTCGTTCCTAACCCAAAACATTGGTGATTAATTTTGTACATGGTTTCAAGAAACTAATCCAAGAACGTGCCCGATCCAAACGACCGGGTCAATCGACCTACTACAAAACGCCCCATAGGGACCAAGACAAAGCTTACAATACAGGTTGCAGCGATCAGTTGCTCCCCTCCACAATTTTGAGCAACAATTCCTCCAGGGATGGTTTGGTTTGGTTTGCGACCGAGGAGAGGATTTTCAAGCGGAGGATAAGAGGAGATAAAAACAAAGGGTGCAAATGATTGCCACTTCAGCTGAAATGTCAAAATTCCATTCAACAAAAGGAATGTCTTTATAATTCGTCACCGGCGAGAATCTGCAGCCATTAAATAATCAACATTTATTGGACCATCTGGATCACACTAAAGGATTGAACTCCTAATCCATGCTCCAAAGAGAAGTGAACAAGATGTCTATATCTAAAGATGAGGAGATTAAGGGTGTGGTTAAACCTCTAGTCGGTAAGTTGATAAACTAGATGTCTCAACTCCAATTGATAAAATCTGAGGTTTGACAGAGCGTTTTACTATGGAGGAGACTAAGGGAGTCATTAAATATCTAAAGCCCTGGGCATGATGGTTTCCCTGTACTAGTGGAAACAGGGCCAAAGGATTTTAACTATAGTACTTGTTCAGTTACAAAACGGTACAAATGGGTGTCTTGTACCGGTTCGAACGGGGAGGGCGCTGGGCAAGCCTGATATCGGTTTGATCCTTACCTTTGATACCGGTTGGTGGCTAAAACCGGTACAAGAGGGGCGTGGCAACTGTTCGCCTGGTACGAACACCTTTGGTACCGTTTTTAGCCACCAACCGATACCAATGGGGTGTGGCAACCGTTTTCCTAGCGCGAGCACCATGGGTACCGGTTGGTGGACAAAACCGAAACCAAAGGGTCGAATCGTTTTGCCTCCGGCGTGTATGAGTTCGCGAACTACTACAATGCACGGTGTCATTCTTCTCTGTTTCTCTGTTTCCTCCCTCTCCTCCCCTCTCTTCTCCCTCTCTTCTTCCCATAATCCACCATGGATCAACCAATGACTCGCATGACGCCTGTTCGTGTACATGCCACGAAAGTGCTTACCGTCGTCTACACCAACGAGAGTGCCATGATGTCGGGTTATATTGCCACATTCCAAGGATGGGTTGAAAGCGTGAAGGACCAAGAGAAATTCATCGGGCTTGATCTTGAGTACACGCGCAAAGGAAGGAGGTTGCGGTCATCCAAGTTTGCTTCAAGAAGAATGTCATGGTCTTCCAATGGGCAAGGTACTTTTTGGGGCGTAATCCATTCATAGGTTTATTATGATCAAAATTGCATAGAATAGCAACATGTCTGATCCCCATTTGAATCATATATCCGTGACATAGAGGCACATATCCTAGCCCCATTTGAATCATATATGCGTGTGATATATAGAAAATTTCATAGATTTATTATTATTAAAATTGCATATGTTTATTATGTTGAAAATTGTATTGGTTTATTATGATGAAAATTGCATAGTTCATTATGATATGTAGTTCATGCATGGCGGCTTGTTGCATATTGGAAAATTCGTGTAAGAACATAGAAGACATAGTTAATTTAGAACATATTGGCAAATTGTTTTAGGTGATACAAATTGCATGGGATAGCAAATTGTTCTATGTGATACCAATTGCATAGGAGTCCCATTTGAATTCTATGTGATAGATCAATTTGTATTTACTGGTGAATTAATATTACTTGTTGCATATTGACATATATATTTAATTAATAGGTTATTGTTATGCTTCTTAATTAACAATTTGTTCCATTCTAATTTGTTGTTGCAGTACTAACAAGAAGTGTCCAGCTCTCATGAACTTTCTTTGCCGCAGCGGCTTTCGTTTTGTTAGCGTTGATATAAACAATGACAAGATCAAGATGAAGAAAATCTTCAATATTGCAATACCGGTTGCCTGCGATTGACATCTAGGAGATATTCAGGTCTCGGCATGATAGGACTTCAATGGTTCATACAGCAGTCGATTTCATCGACGACTACTACACTGATATGAAGACCAAGATCGGAACCGCAATGAGTGGGAGACGACCCCACTTCATGGCAAGAACATTGAGTATGTTGCCATAGATGTTTACGTTGCATACGAGTTGTACCGCAATATTCAAGTCGTCAACCTTGGGCAGCTTCACCTCGTACCGGCAGCACCAGCATTTGATTATGATGATGATTCAGACGACTACTATTGTGTTTACATGGGCGAACACACTTTTTATATATCTCTATGATGTGTAGTGCTTGGGGGTCGATCCTTTGATCTCTATTATGTATAGTACTTTATATGTATGTCTCGATGATGTAGTAGTGCGGGTCTCCTGTGATCTGTAAATCGAGTACCTTTATATGTATCTATATTTATGTGTTCATTTTTAAGTATGATGTGAGCAAGATTTCATCGTGATCTATGTAATGGATGGGTTAGACACTTTTCTACCCCATTGTGCTATGGATTTCATTGTAATTTATGTAATGGATGAGTTATACACTTTTCTACCCCATTGTGCTATGGGTTTTGGATGACATCCACTTCTCTCTAGAGAGTTTCATGACTTATAGCCTCAATGTCTTGGATCAGACAAACATGAGGGAAACTTGTCAAGAGTTGGGTCCTACATTTGTCTTCTGACTTTCTAGGGTCTAGCCTAACACAATCAAAGCAACTAGTTAGACACTTTTCTACCCCATTTTGACGCCGGTACCGGCTTTATTCGTATAAGCCTAGTTTTTCTACAACGGAGCTAGGGTTTCATCGCAGAGGGACTCCGGCGTTGGGATCCCACCACAAGATAGGGGTTCCATAACATGTGTGTACAAGTGTCCTATGGGTTTTGGATGACAAACAATGCACTTCGGGGTGTGACATACTTCATGGGTATCAACTTCTCTCTAGCGAGTTTCATGACTTCTAGCTTGAAAGTACTAGATCAAACAAACATGAGGGAATTTTATCAAGAGTTGGGTTATGGATGTCTCATATTTGGTTTTCTCTTATTTTTCTAATCGATTTAGACATATTATTTGTCAAATTTCAATTTACAGATTTGCATATATGAATTATTCAATATTAAATAAAAAAGGCAAATAAGTGAATTATTATTTGCATTTAATAATATTTTAACTTGGAAAAATTATTAATATTTCATTTATTTTTATTTAAATAATTATTTTGATTCATACAATAAATGTGTGTGACATCATAGTACATGGGTTAATAGGATTGATAGGATACTATTGTGAGTTAAGTATCTCGTGTTTGTACGAAGCTCGTAGAGAAGCAAGTAAGAAGTTAAGCGTGCTAGTGCTTGAGTAGTGCGAGGATGAGTGACCTTTGCGAGAAGTGTTAGTAGAAGGGAGTAATTTAGATTGATGTTAAGAATGCTTAGTGACAAATGTGAGTTTAAGTGGTTAAATAATTGAAATAAATAAAATGGAAATAAAATGAATTTTTTCGGAAAAAATCGAAAAAAAGGAGAAAAAAGACTATCCTTTGGTGCCGGTTTTTGTTACGAACCGGTACCAAAGGTATCCGGACCTGTGGGCTCCTCCTGGGCCACGTGAAGGCCCATTTAATACCGGTCTGTAAGGAACTGGTACTAAAGGCTGGTGGGCCTCTAGTGCCGATTAATTAGTGCAAGTAAGTTCATCAAGATATAGTGGCATATTATTGAGCAAGACTTCACTAGGTTCTATTAGGATTGTCAACATTGGTAAAATTCTCTGTTTAGAAAGTATTGTCGTGATTCTTTTTTTATGATTTTAGAATAATTTCCTGAGAAAGCTGATTTTCAGTATGATCCAAACAGAAATCACACATTACGTTTATCCTAACCAATATGGTTTTACAAAGTAAAGAACTATATATGATTGTTTAGCTTCGTGTTTTTAATATTTTTACCAATCTTTGTATTCCAACAGGAAAGTGGTGGCATTTAAATTTTACTTTTGAGAAATATTTTGACACCACTAATAATATACCATTTTGGTTATTCTTATGTGCAAGGGATCCGTCATTTTTTCTTGACGTGGGAAGTTCAAATTTTTAGTAAAGATCTCAAGTAAAAAATATAGTTCACTAGTCAAGCACCATATTTACATCTATGAATCACATGTGAAAAATATTATAAATGATGTCATCACTAGGGGAACGTTTTTTTGACATGTGCCAAAAAGACACAACAAAGGTGCCTCGGAACATGGAAAACGTAGGTTATGTATGCGAACCACACACAAGACAGAAAGTGATGGCAACCTGGATTTGCCGTTTGTTTTGTGCCTAGAAACGACAGAGGTCGTTGTCGTGTCTTTTTTCACGTCACTCGGCATAGTAAAGGACGTGACGACGACACAAAGCTGTCGGCAATCAAATTTTTGCCGTGCCCTGTCACAAAACACATTGCAAAGTTTCACAGTGTTGTCTCTGTGCCTCGAAAGAAATACACGTCAAAGGAACTGCACTTTTTCATATAGTTATATTTTCCATGTTCCGCAATCTATAATGTGTTTTCCTCGGTCGTTGACGTGTGTTGTTTATTTACCGAGTATTTTATGTTTTCTACACGGAAAATTCTTGCTTTGCCTTGTTCCACACCGTAGGACACACATAAAAGAGCCGAAGACACGACAACGAAGGATTTTCTCGTAGTGCATGTCTTCCCAAAACATGAAGGTGCTTAAATCGGGCACAATGTACTACATGGCCTTATAGTTGTTGTGGGAGTTCCAAGAAATTATACTTGTTGGTCGGTCTATTTTTTCACGAAATGTTAATGTGAAGGATAAAATACCCTTGATGGAGAAGTGCAATTTAAATAGTACATAGTTTGAGCATCCATCGACCAAGTGCGTACCTAGTGTCGGGAAATAATGCTACACTTGTGGGAAAAATTGTTAAAGAACATAGTTACAGGATGATGTGGTAATCAAATGAAAATCTTGGTGGGGGAAATAGGAGAAACATCTTGATGTCTCCACCTATTGTGCCAGCCGCTGAATCAACCAAATGTGAAGAAGTTGGGATTAGGGAAATTTGTCGACAAGAGATTACATCGATCGCGTAGCTATAAAAAAAATGTGTGGAATGTAATTAGGAGGAAGTCACACCTGTTGATATATAATAATCTCTGATCATCTCACTATTATGATATTACCCGACAGTCCAAATATCCTCCAATAGACATCGAGTGTCTCACTAATATGATGTTGTAATATCATTCCAAATATTAACTTTGACGCTCGAGGCCAGTTTCAAAATAAAAGTATTATATTTAATAGATCAATGAAGTTGTTAGAGGAGTTAGTGACACACAAAGTCAATGTGTAAATTCACTATCGGTGTGAAGACTCCTGTAGAAGAAAAATGAGGACAAGCTTCCGACCTCAAACAAACATTAATGGTAACAATGTCTAGTATAGATAACTTTGCATGCGTGTCTAAACTATGTTTGATCTGTGATGAGTTGGGCAGTTTTAGTGTTTTAATTTTAGTATCTTTCCTTGAGAAATGAAAACATGTAAGATATAGATTAGTATGACACGAGACAAGTGTTGGCTATGATTTCCCAGCATGATATCCAAAGTTGTTTTGTTGGTATCGAACAGTGCATCATGCTGGCGAACCAACCTGTGGTCGGATGGTTAGAATGGTGGTTATAACCCCAGGCCAACAAAGTTTAAACATCAGGTTTGACACATGTGTGTCGCATATAGGCGGAATATTTTTACAGCAGGAGGCGACGTTCCTATCGACAGTTAGCCGCCTGTGATGACTTCGTCAATCTCAAGACCAACCCGCCCGCTCAGTCTCTCGGAGATGCTCATAGGGGTAAAGTGTGCGTGTGTGCGTTCATAGGGGTCAGTGTATACATGTCTATGTATTTGTATTTATACTGTGTTTGTAAAAAAATTTAGCACGCTAGGTTGGTGAGCGCAATATTATAGGCAATTTTATGATGTGTCACTATATTTAATGAAGAAAGAGATTGATGTTGTAGCTTATCTATACTTCTTATAAAGAAAAACCCCACTATCATGCATTAATTATTTTTCTATCTCAACATGCAAGTTATCCACATCATCCATCCTATTAGCCAAACAATAGACCATGTCATCTCCACTTATATTTATTAATCATCACATGCAACCTACCCATCATTCATTTATTAAAGCATCCATTTGTTCAAATAATACACAACCATCATATGTCTATTAAATTTACTATGTCGAGTTTCCATCACGAGTTTTACATATTTATTTAGACAACATAATTTGGGATAAGGCCAAAATCATTAAATGCAACTACACTTAGATACAACTCTTAAGAAACCATGCATTAGGGATGTTGTCTCTTATAATTTTTCATCACATAGGATACCACGCTAAGATACGATACATTACGGAAGGCCTAAGATGTGCCGAAGTGTAATGATACTAGCCTATACGTGTCCGGAAAAACAGCATCAAGAGTGGCTACCTGCTTAGCCCCTGCGTATTGTACAGATCTAGCTAGAAATCATTGAAGAGTTGACCGGTGACCTCTGCCACGAAGGAACTTTAACTTGCTGCTTAGGCAACTACTATATCTGTCTTGATATGCATTTACTCCTGACACCTCACAAGCCGGCGGTGGTGGCCAAAGTGTGCCTTCACCATTCACCTCTACGATGTGTGTCTCGTTAACTTCTCATTCATGTTTCCCGGCTCAGGTGTTTTCCGGGGTAGAGTGAATATTTTGTATGAAACAAGGAGCAACATTGAAATATTCTGAGTAAGGTAGGCGTCCGGCACATATATAGAGTAACTAAAAGTAGTTGGTAACTAAGTTTGTGTGCGTGTATATATATGTGTGTATGTGTGTCTAAGGACTCTTGGTGACCCCATTGCAAGCAATTAATTGATCTACGAAACATGATGGGTTTGGATGGATTCATATCTAAGTTGATTGTTGATGGAGTATAGGCCTTACAAAAAGGACCTAAGCCATCAATGCTGGACGATGCAGCCTCTTGTTCGCTACCTCAATCCCTCGCTGCCATGTGTGGAATATTTAAACCTCCAGCTACTTTATTATGGTAACGTATAACTTGTCGATCAAGCATTGTATTGTTGGAGATCCAGCCCCATAATATGACACACGTCTTCCCACACATCCTATCTAATAAGAAAGTAGAGAGCAACATGCTGGGTAATCCAATAGAAAATTAAGGGAGGTCACTAAGTTCACAAATTCATTTAAATGGGTGAAGTTCACGTAAGAATGGAACGTGTCAGAAACGCATACACTTTTGTTGTGTGGTACCTACTATGGAGTGTGCGAGTGTTAGATGACCGAGATTGTCCCGCTCACATGCGATGGAGTCATATCAGTAGATGTGCCTTTGCACCCGTCGCATTCTACGCTCATACCAACCAGCACGACAGTAGTAGGCCTCCACACTTCCCCTGAGCTGTCGACTCCATCCTAGTAGATTGCAATACAATCTCGACACATATATACTACCGTAGATGTACACAAACGATCAGTGAACAACACCGCATCATGACATGTCAACCTTAGGAGTTCACGATTGATAGAAGTACTACCCCTTGATCTGAAGATGCACTTGTTTTGCTTGCGTAGCTTCAATTCATACATAATCCGCACATCACTCGCATTCTCTAGCCAACTTGTTAAGTAACGCAGGCGTGGGAGTGGGAATGGAAGGTGCCAGGAAGATTAATGTCCAGTCCGTGCCGCTACATACTACCTAGGATACAAGAACCGAACATCATTTACTTGACTGCCTCCTCGAGGAAGCATCCGTCTTAAAAACCAATGCTTGATTGTTATCTTAGTGCTTACCCGCTGGAACGTGCATATACAAAGCAACTAGGTTTAGTTGGCTAAATCCTTACTAGCTCTCATCGAAAAGAAATAGTCGTGACGATTAATAAGATTGATAGGACTATATTGTCAACAAAGTATGAGTTGTTCATAGGTTAGCTCAGAGGGAGGAAACTAAAAAGTTAAGCATACTGGGGCTAGAATATTGTAATTAAGGATGGGTTCCTGATGAGGAAGTAAATGATTTAAATTGAAGTAAAGCAAAAAAGAAATCCTACACTATGACTAAATTGTCAACAATTTAATTGTTTGGAAATTTTCAAAATAAAATGGGAAAAAAATACCACATATAGGTAGATATGGTTGACACATTTGAAAAACTTTGGTTTTTTGGAGTTGGATGCACGAGTAGAGATCATACTCAGTACAAGTGAAGGCTAGCAGTAGACTAGGAGCGACAATCAAAAGAGCAACAACTGTCATAATCATGCTTGCGACAAAACAAAATTAACGGGGGCATTAAGGTGATACAAATACTCTGAGGCAAAATAAATCATCGAGGCTTAATTGACTTGATACGGATGTTTGCCCGATCTTTCACCGCAAGAACCATCGATGATAACTATCCTCCCAATTAGGTGAGCAATACACGCAACCCGAAGAATTTGGATAAATTTAGACGAGCAACAAGGTGACGAACACCACGCCTCACGCCAAACTCGACAACTCTTGATCGCTCGAGGACCTTCTCGCAAACGCACGATAACCCTTGGCATATCCAAGAATACTCGTGCCTCAATTTCAAAGATAACTTGACGAACGTCCGAGACACCATCCACACGCTGATCCCCGAGGGACGGTGGTAACCTGAACACTTGGTTCTACATAACTCAACTCTTTCTAAAACCCTAGGCTCTGGCTCTCTTTATATAAGAGGGCAACCCTTAGTCGGTTGGACAAACCCAAACCGAAACTGACTCGAACCCTAAACCTAGTTGGACTCTGACTCAAACTGCATACAAACCGGCCCATTAGAAAGCTCGGCCAACGGCTTGCAGGCCTGACGTGCTAACCAAATAGTTGCCCGCATCATCCTCCCCTTCTTAGGAAGGCGTTGTCCTCAACGCCAGGATGACTTCTCCCGCGTGTGTGTGGCGTCGAATCTTCACATCTCCACGATCCTGCACCATCCTCAAGTCTTGCCGGCCTACACACCACATCCGTCCACTTGGCTAGCTCAACTTGTTCTTGGCACTCTCCACATTTGGCACCACCAATATGATTGAGACACACAACATTCAGACCTCAAAGTGTACACGAATCACACAAATCATCCCAGACACAACAGGACAAACTACCGCACACCAAGGATCCAAATAAGATGAATACGTTTGCCGATGCAATCTAAAAAAATTGTATCTCTTTTACCCTCCTTAGTTTTTTTCCGTCCAGAAATCTGATGCAGCTGTCCACCTTTTTTTTTAACACGGATACCAGGCTATTTTTTTTTTGAAAAGGGAAACCCAGCCTCTGCATCTAGGTGATGCATACGGCTTTTATTAAAAATGGATCATCCAAAATTATCTTACAAACATGACACACTCACATAGGGACTCAACATGACCTACAGAGCCAGATAAAACGAAAGACCAATAAGGGGCAACAAGATGCCAAACAACTAACTCCATCGTCATAAGACTATCCAGCACCGATTCGTTTACTACGCAACCAGCCACCCTGGCTGAAGATAGCCTGAACGACCGCCATCAGTCGAGTGCATCCACCATCCAAACGAGCACGCTGGTCCTCTGGCAGAAGAATCGACCACTGTGCATCCAATAATTGGCCTGATGAATAACCTGCAAAAAATTCCCAACTTTCTCATTGTTAAAAACAATATCGTTTCGATGTTTCCAGAGAGCCCAAAGCAAAGCACATACTCCTATGCGTATAAGTGCTTTTGTTACTTTATCAACCCCACATAACCAATTACCAAACAAATTTAGAATATTAGACGGAGGTGAAATACTATAAGTAAAATGCAGCAACCTCCATATTTTATTAACAAAATCACACGAGATGAAAAGATGGGTCACTGTTTCAGGCTCCCCACAGAAAACACACCTATTACATCGATCCCATTTTCTCTTAACAAGGTTATCTTTAGTCAGCAATTCTTTCCTAGACAGAAACCACATAAAAATCTTTATCTTCAAAGATACCTTTAGTTTCCACAAATACTTGTGAATAAATATAACATCCACATTCATTATCTCCGTATAAAAAGATTTAACCGTATAAATTCTAGAATCAGTAAGGGACCAACTACAACCATCTTGATTAACAGATAGATTAATATCCATTAATCTCTCCATTAGATGCAACCATCTTTCCCATTTGTCTCCAGTAAGAGCACGACGAAAGTGCAAATCAGGAGGCAAATGACGAAGAACCTTGGACACTAAGATATTCTTTTGCCGAATGTACCAAGCTATGCACTAAGATATTCTTTTGACGGATACCAGGCTATGCACTTGCCAAATCTGTAATTTCCTTTTGCCGAATGTACCAAGCAAACCATGTGCACCTACATAGCCAATTCCGTTCCTTTCCTATCTGGACGCCACATGCCAAACATATTCGATCCAAACTTTTCTTTTCTCACGTAATAATCCCATCCGAAATAAACTCCACGCTTCACCATGGACCGCATCCTTTACATATGCAAAACGATATACTTTTTTTTCCAATTGCTGATCCGATCCAATCCCTTCCCGGTACGAAACCAAGGTACAACTGAACGCTGATCCGATCTGCAGTAGTCGAGCTACTCCGCCGGATCAAAAGGAAAAATCCTACTCGACGAGATACAACCAATATGCCAAATCGTCGTCTTCCACCAACTATCCCAGCAAAAACAAATCAGCCAATTTTTACAAACCTGCAGATCAATTTTAACTTGACGAAATTCCTCGCGGTGATCAACTTGGCGCTTTGATACCAGATGATACGGATGTTTTCCCGATATTTCACCGCAAGAACCACTGATGATAACTATCCTCCCAATTACATGAGCAATACACGCAACCTGAAGAATTTGGATAAATTTAGGCGAGCAACAAGGTGATGAACACGATGCCTCACGCCAAGCTCGACAACCCTTGATCGCTCAAGGACCTTCTCGCAAATGCACGACAACCCTTGGCAGATCCAAGAACACTCGTGCCTCAATTTCAAAGATAACTTGACGAACGTCCGAGACGCCGTCCACACGCCGATCCCCGAGGAACGGTGGTAACCTCAACACTTGGTTCTACATAACTAAACTCTGTCTAAAACCCTAGGCTCTAGCTCTCTTTATATAAGAGGCCAACCCCTAGTCGGTTGGACAAATCGAAACCGAAACTAACTCGAACCCTAAACCTAGTTGGACTCTGACTCAAACTGCATACAAACCGGACCATTAGATAGCTCGGCCAACGGCTCGCAGGACTTAGACATTATACATCGTAATTTATTGTCCTGGCGTGCTAACCAAATAGATGCCCGCATAATGACTTTTTGTTTTCAGTCATATGCATGCGTGAGCTTGTGCCAAGTCGATTCAAGCGAAACATCCAGAGGAAGATACCAGAATGTCATACCCTTCAATGAATAAAATAATGCTAGCAAACATTAATACGAAATGCTATCTAATATTAATAAGTTGGCACTCAACATGAGAGAGCAAGAACTACTAAGCATCGATTAAATAACATACACCTTACCCAAACAAACCAAACATCTCCACATGGATGAGTATATGTACAAAAATGAAAATAAATAGAGTTACCAGCCTCTCACCACAACTTGGATTGTCGTAAATCGTCATTATTTCTCTTCACTCGTGTGGACTGAATAATATAAAATGATAACCAAGCTCCAACGGAGTCACGAAGGACTACTGAACTCTGCAGCAAACTTTGCAAAACCAAAGAAGAAGAACAAATATTTTTTTGTGTTTTCGAATTTAAAACATGAACATAACGAAACAAGCAAACAAAGAAAAATCTTTTTGGATTTTTGAATATTAAACAAAAACCGGAAAGTAAAGCAAACAAAAAAAACTAAAGAAGCAAATAAAGGAAAACAACAGAAATATTTTTGATCTTTTTGTGTTTTGGAAAGAAAGCACAAAACAATAAAAACAAAAGAAAGGAAAACAAACGAAAGAAATTAAAATATGGATATACAAAGAACTGACAGAAACATGATATATAGATAAGCGTGATGTCGGTATACCTCCCCCCAAGCTTAGGCTTTTGTCCCAAGTGGAGATCAATCATGGCGCGGGAAGTATCCCCACGCTGGTGGGCCGTCCCTAGCATGGTCGTACTCAGGCGCCCATGGAGAAGATGAAGCACCAAGCGCATAATCATGACCTGGCTGCTGGTATGGAAACCCCATGGTGTCGGAGGGCTGGACGGAATCATTGTCGTCCCCCTCTCCAACATCCTCCACATGTTGGGGATGCTTCTCAATGTATGCATACAATTCTCTCTCTCTGAGAGTGAACATCCTTCCCTGCCATAAAGGTTAAACAAAAGAGGTGCATGCAAAAGTACTACTCTATCAGATTTAGTCACTCTCCACCTTGATTGCTTGGAGAAAGTTATTTCAAAGGATAAATTGTTCAGGTTAGCATAGGTGGAAACAAACTTATGATATATCATGGAATTAAGGTCCATCCTCTCTACGGTAAACTGAAAGTCTAAATAATGTGGCTCCACACCATGCAAAGCTAACCAACGAGAGGCAATGAGACCTCCACAAATTCCGCCTTTATGACGGTTAAGTGGGAGACAGAAAGAAATTAAAGCGCCAAAATTATACACGTTTCAAAGCAGCTGAATAAAAGCTAGATTATACACAGATAACTTGTTGGCAGTTTTTCTAGCAAGCACACACTAGGCAATAAAATAGGCAAAATAGCGAATGGATGTAAGTTGAATTTCTCGAATTTTACCACTCTCTCATGTGAAGCTTCTACCTTGGCAAATTTCTTCATATAGATCGAGCAATGGTTTGGGCTCCCCTCTTATCTTCCCACATGATCCCCATTGTGGCGCTCTGATAGCTGCACAAAAATCATCAAAAGGCAACTCGACAACTTTATTATAAATTTTATAATGGACCATAGGGATAGGAAAGGACCAGCTAAAGCGAAAATACTACACCACAGACATAGTTAGTTTAATATGTTGGGTAGGTTCATCCTCAATAAAACGTTCCAATCCTGCATTAGCCACGAGAGTATAGAAATCCTGCAGAATTCCTGTAGCGTGCATGAATTCCTGGCGTGGATAAATTGATGGAAATACTCTTTGTTCACGGTGTACGTGCATGACCTCACGCAATTCCAGCTCATGCTGCTTAAGTTGATACACATTGTACTCCATTTCTGAAATTTTTAAACAAGCATTACAAAAGTTGGTTTCAAGCAGCTTTATGATACAACTACTATAGAGACTTGTAAGAGTGATAAAAATGCATCAACACTAAATTATTTCACACAAATCGAGCATGCTCGCTCACATAAGCTGTCACCTAGAGTACCAAAATACTCAAGAAATACTGCACCAAATAAAATTCTACTTTGATAATCGGAGGAGTCACATACCGGAGAGCAAATGCACCAAATTTCAGCAACAATGATGGGCTGAGCAAAGTGATCGAGAAATTTGTGAAGAAGAACAGCAAGAGCTCTGGTTCCAGGAATGTTTTCGAGTTTGGTAGAGAGAGAGAGGAGTGTTTAGCAGGGAGGAGAGCTAGTGGAGGGCCAGAGGGCCCACACCACGTGCAGGTGCCACCAGGGGCTCGCTGTGCCCAAGCATGGTGTGCCTGCATGGTGGCTCCCCTTGTGGTCTACCAGGTTCTTATCTACCTCATTTTTTACGTAGAAATTTAATATAACATTTCTGGAATTTTTAGAGAAACTTCATTTTCGAGTAGTTTCCATAATTTCATAAATAATTAAAAACTAGGAAAACAAATGTGGAAAGGTGAAAAAAACCAGAACCAGAACTACAGATGTTCTAAGACACTCCAATAGGCAAATAACTAGTGAAAACAAAGGTGGAAGTGGTGAAAACAAAATTATGGTGGTGAAAACATGAGTATCCACAATAAACAAGGTGAAAACATCATGACAACATGACTATGGACGGTGGAAATCATAATGACGAAAGTAGCAAGGTGAGAACATGGTGAAAACATAATGTTGAAGGTGAAAACATAGTGAAAACATTGTCATCTTCATTCAAAATCACTTTGTTAACCAGGTTGATCAAGGCTCGTTATCAGAATAATTTTTATATGAAGGAAAACTTTGCTTATCACTAAATCATTATGTTACCTCAACCTTGATAGACATAGTCCGAATAATTATAATTTCATATTATTTTGGTGGCACTGGAACGGGATGATAAACTTCTCCAATCTTTATGGTCTCAATATTTTCAATGGAATTTAGACCATATATCCTATCAATCTTCTTGGGAATATAAACTATGTGCTCTTTATCATTAACATCAAAAGTTTCTTTTCCTTGATTGCAATCAATAATAGCCCCTGTAGTGTTAAGAAAAGGTATCCCGAGAATAATAGACATATTATCATCTTCAGGCATTTCCAACACAACAAAGTTAGTTAATATCAAATAGTTAGTAGTCACTTGAACAGGAACATTCTCACATATACCAACTGGAATATTAGTAGATTTATCAGCCATTTTGTCGGATATATACCAATTAGGGGTATATCAGATAATGGTCTAAAGTTCCGGATTACCAGGGTGGCCTAAATGGTAATAGATCATGGTCTATTGGGCGGCCCAGTAAACTGACGCACGGAAGCCGGATTCTAGAAGAACCCGGATCACAGCCCGCGTGATACGGCTTGGAGTAGAAGGCAGATTCCTTGCTTTCCAAATTAGCACATACCGTAGTCTTCTAGGTTTCCTTTTCTGTAAGCCCTAACCAGGCTATTATATAAAGCCGGACGGGAGATAAGAAAGATAGACAAGAAGCTAGACGCTAACTCGCTGAGAGGTGGATCCTTGTCGAGTAGCTAAACTTAAGCTCACATTGTACTCTGTTTACTTTAGGCTTTAGTCCTGAATAGTGAGATTGCAGGAGTAGGAACGCCGCATTACTGCGACGTACCGAACATGGGTAAAACCCTGTGTCATTTTTCATCATACGATCACGTCCCCCCACTTCTCTATCGGTAGTCTCATGGCACCGCCGTCTATGAATTCTACTACGATGTCTCGACAATTGGCGCCCACCGTAGAGGCCAGCGACGTCATGCGTTATGTTTTGATCTGGGATACTCGGCGGAATCGGCAGTACTATAACTGTCGGAAGCTTGGAATTCGACAACGACGTCGCGCGCTTCCTCGACAACGGATCGTCCATGCCGGCGCGGAATCATCTTGTAAGTGTCTGTGTTCTACCGATTGGATCTGCAAACATCTTTATCATATTAACTGCAGAAGCAATGGGATTCTGCGGCGGAAGCAAATTTATCCCACCCGCCCTATACCCAGTCGAAGACGACTTTGACGCTGGATTTGGCTCAGATCGCCGATATACTACCGACTCGCACTTTATAAGCATGGTGCAATCCGAGATCGCTGAAAACACGGATGAAAATAATCCCGTGGAAGAGGTAGAAAGCAACAATCCCACAACAGAGGTGGAAGATCCGACATCCGTCAATATAACGACGAACTCGGAAGCTAACTCTGTGCTAGCCGCCATCGAGGCGAGATTAGAGTCGGAACCCGGATCGGATCACTTCGATACCGAAGACGAAGATGACGAAGCTTTCGAGAGAAAGTTGAAATCTTTCCAAGAGGGATTCCACGAAGTACTGATGGCAAAACCGGCTGAAAACACAGATGCCGACAGTCAGGAAAGCCCTAGAACACCTCCGCCAGAGGAAGAGAGAGAAGAAGGAGAAACCTCTCTGATGGGGGGATGATAACCCGGTAGGCTCATGCCTAGGTGAAACCCGGCCCGAAGGGATTCACACAAGATCCAGCCCAAGGTGGAGGAGTTTCTAGAAGGCCCAAGAGGGAACGTAGGCCTTGTAACCCGTACCTTAGGGGTCAAGATTAGGACACTTAGGGTTGTGTGCGGTTTCCGGGTATGCCTTGTATAGGAAGCCAGGGAGCCGGGTAATATATAAACCGGCTCCTGGGACAAAGAAAGGGACAAGAGTTTTACCAGATATTCGAGTATCCTTGTAGTACGAGAGCTGATAATTGTAACCCTAGATCGGAGACTCGGCGACATTGCAGCCTGAGCTACCAGATCGCCAGATAACATGATTTCCTCTGAGCTAAACCCTCTCCCAAGCACGAGAGTCGATTTGCCCCAAAGTAAGTTACCCCAGGTAACGTCTGCCGTGATTATCCCACGACAGTTGGCGCCCACCGTGGGGCCTACGTCCATGGGTGTTTACATCACGGGAGAAGCTCAGGAAAGCATGAAGAACCTCGTCATCGGCGAGATCATCACCAACCCTGAAGGAGAGAAGATGGTGGACGACTTTGGTTGGGGACCAGAGTCGGATCTGCATGAAACCGGATCTATCGTTACAATCGGCCGGGTCAACGTCTTCGTCGGCATGGTACGTACGTCCGGTTTTGTTCCTGATAATATTGAATATGATTCTGTGTCAGGAGAAGCAACTTGCGTTTAGTCGGATGGAAAAGAATCGGTTGGGACAACCGATCCAGAAGAAGAGCCCACCACGAAGAGGGAACAGCCGGAGGATCCGGCATGGACCCCGCGTGGCCTGGTCATAAGAGAAGATGATACCGAGTCTATCCTGCACCTGCTTGAAGACCGGTACGAGGAAGATAGTTGTGACGAAGAGGAATACAAATCATCACCAAGCATCGCGCGCCGGGTCGCGGTCTATACAGCCCCGGCAATCAATCTTAATCAGGGGGGTGTGACGACGGCCGCGGCCGGAGCGGCGCGAGCGCTGGCCCAACAGCAGGCACCGGTTGACGGAAACCCGGTTATAGCCCGGGTCGACGGAGAGTCGGCTTCTGTCACCAGTCATACCAGAGAAAGTGAACGGCAAATGAATATGTTTGGATTCACAGCAAACAGAACGCCGGGTGCGGGAACCTCGGCTCCGCGAAATCCGGCTCTGTTCAACAATAACCTAATCTTGGATCCCACAGTGTTAGCAACTGTGATAACCCCAGAAAACGCGGCGGCACGTGCCCGAGATCTGGATGTGGCTCGTCGCGCATTGGATCAACAAAGGAGACATATCGAAGCCGAGAAACAAGGGATGGCCGCGTGCCAGCGCGAGTTGGAAGAACTGGAGAATCGCCTTCAAACTCAATCGACCAGGATTTACAATTAGAGGCACCAGACGAGATTACCGGCAACCGGAGGGAATTTACAGCCAGCCACATTGTTTGTTACCCCTCAGGATCAACCAATTCCGGCGGTGAATCAAGAAACCGGATATCGAGCTGCAACCCTGGGAGGACAGCCGGTGAACGTGCAAGCCGGGTTACCCACGTTGCAAACTGGGATCGCTGTTGGCAATACCGCACCACCACCACCACCACCGCGATTTCATACTCCACCGGGTCACTTCAACAATCCCATGGATAACGTGTACGCCCCGACTCTAGCGCTCGACCTTATCCCACTGGGAGAGACGCCTCGAGAAATCGAAACTCGGCAGGCCATAGAGATGCTACGCACCGCAGTGGCTCAGCAGGCAAATTACCCGGATCATAGAAGTGGTTTGCACGGGACACCGTATGTCAGCCGGCAACCCGGGAATACCGGGTATATTCAGTCAAGTTCGGCAAGGCGGAGGGCAGAGCAACAGCAAATGCCGCCTCCTCCCCATAGACCGGCAACGCCCGCAGCATCAGCAGCACAAGCCATTGTGGACAGTTCTCGAGCCAGGCGCGCAGCAGCCGGGTCTGCGGTAAGAGGGCCAGTAGCGGTTGCACCCCCCGCCGCACCAGCTGCAGTATCGCACGTTTCCCGAGTAAGGCCGGTACTGGCAAACCTCGCCGGGCCTAAGTGTTTATCGGATGTCATCAGAGCTGAGCCCTACCTGGATAAATTCAAGGAGCCGGGTAAAGTGGTTAATTATGAGCCGACCATGGACCCAGAAACCTGTTTGAGCAGTTACGAGATGGCTATATCAATTCGCAACGCATGCGAGAATCTCCAAGCTAAGTTTATGTACCTTATGATGTCCGAAGGAGCAGCAAAGTTGTGGTTCAATAACTTGCCTGAAAGATCCATCAATTCATGGAGTGAGTTGAAAGATGCCTTTATCAAACATTTTCATGGGACGTGCCGAAAGTTATTCACGATTGACGATTTAGAGCGTTGCGTCCAGAAGAAGGGAGAGTCGGCGCGCAGCTGGGTGCGCCGGGTTATGGAAATTCTCCACTCTTCCACTGATATCCAGCCAAAAGATGCATTGCAAGCTATGGAAAAAAAGTGCAAATACCTACCCCTGGTGCAAAAGTTGACACGCATGAAATCTAGTCGGCACGCCTCGGAGGTTACAATGGGAGAATTGATGGACGCTTGCAATAAGCACGCCGCTACAGACACAACAGAGGAGGATGTTGATGACAAAAAAGCGAAACCCAACAATGGAAGACCCGGCAATGGAGCTGCACCGGGTAACAATGGAGGAAATAATGGAAATAACCAGCACAAGCGCCCATACGAAGGAAATTCCGATTTTGTTGCTAATACAGAAGTCGGGTTTGCAAGACCCAGGGCAGAGGGAAATTTCAACGGAGGAAACTTTAATGGAGGAAATTACCAAGGACCACCGAGACCGGCTAACCATATAGAGGCATTCAGGATGCCATGTCCGCGTCATAGCAGGAATGGCAGGTCGGCTAATCACTCATTGGAGCAGTGTGTGGACTTACAGAGATGGAAGAACAAGGAAATACATAAAGCCCTGCGAGATGCAGGCCGGGGAGGAGGACTGGGTCCGGGTGGAAACCTGGGCAACGGGCCACCCCCGCTGGCAACGCAGGAGGTGGCAATCCGGGTAATAATCAAGGAGGTGCCGGGGGTTTCTAGGCCAACCCAAAGCAGTTAGGGCAGTACCACGTTCACACTACCGGGACTTCCAACAGAGATAGAAAGATACTTAAAAGGGCCGTAAACTCGGTTTCTTCAGGTGTTCCGAGATATTTGAGATGGGAAGATCAAGAAGTAACATGGAGCAGAAGGGATCACCCGGAAACAATAGAACATCCGGGTGTGTTAGCTTTGGTGGTTGCACCACAGGTCAAGGGTTACGAGCTGAAAAAGGTTTTGATGGATGGTGGAAGCAACATTAATATCTTGTATTGGGAAACCTTCCTACGCATGGGGATTAAGGAGTCTCAGCCACAGAAAATTTCCACAATTTTCCATGGAATTCTGCCGGGTCACTCGGCGTGCCCTGAGGGAAAGATAACACTAGAAGTCGCTTTTGGAGAATCCAAGGACAATTTCTGAGTGGAATGGCTCACATTTGAGGTGGTAAAATTGCGCAGTCCTTACCACGCATTGTTCGGAAGGCCGGCTTACGCTAAGTTCATGGCCAGGCCATGTTATGTGTATTTACGGCTAAAGATCCCGGGTCCCAAGAAGACCATTACCATACATGGGAACCGGATTGTGGCAGCAGAGTGTGATGAAGGAGATGCGGCAATGGCAGAACATGCTTGCAGGAAGGAAGAACTCAAGTATTACCGGTCTCAAGTAGACCCGGAAGATAGAACTGCTTTGAAAAGGCCAAATACGGAGGACGAGAGAGCAAAGTTTAAAGCGGCCCAGGATACCAAGATGGTGGCTTTTGTCGAGGGAGATCCCTCCAAACAATTTGCCATAGGTTCTAACCTAGACAACAAACAAGAAGAAGAACTTATCGAGTTTATTCGTGAGAATCGGGACGTTTTCGCTTGGACGCCCAGCGATATGCCGGGTATCCCGACCGAGTTAGCTGAGCACAGTTTGCATGTTGATCCCAGGTCCCGGCCTGTGAAGCAGGGTCTGAGAAAAATGAATGAGGAAAGGAGAAAGGCTATAGGAGCAGAGATAGCTCGGCTCCTCGCAGCCGGCTTTATTATGGAGGTTTTTCACCCGGAATGGTTGGCAAATCCGGTTCTAGTGCTCAAAAAGAACAATGAGTGGAGGATGTGCATAGACTATACAAGCCTCAACAAGCATTGCCCAAAGAATCCATTTTCCCTTCCAAGAATGGACCAGATCATTGATGCGGTGGCAGGTTGTGACTTATTATGTTTCCTGGATGCTTATTCCGGGTATCATCAAATAAAGCCCAAAAAAGAGGATTGGGAGAAAACTTCGTTTATAACCCCCTTTGGTGCTTTTTGTTATAAGACCATGACCTTTGGGCTGAAAAACGCAGGCGCAACGTATCAGCGGTGCATACAGAAGTGTTTTGAGGATCAAATTGGACGCAACGTTCATGCCTATGTGGATGATGTGGTGATTAAAACAAGGAAAGCTGAAGCTTTTATAGATGACCTAAAGGAGACCTTCAAGAACTTGAGGAGATACCAGATGAAGCTTAACCCGACTAAGTGCGTGTTCGGGGTGCCGGCGAGGAATTGAGGCAAACCCGGAAAAAATCAAGGCCATCCAGGGCCTAAAAAAGCCGGAAGGCCTGAAGCACGTTCAGAAACTCACGGGGTGTGTGGCAGCATTGAGCCGGTATATATCAAGGATTGGAGAAAAAGCAATACCTCTATACCGACTCTTGAGGAAAACCGACAAATTCGTGTGGGACCAAGAGGCGGACGAGGCATTTGAAGCTCTGAAAAATCAGTTATCTGAGGCACCAATCCTGGGAGCACCGGGTCCCAAATATCCCATGTTATTATACATCGCGGCCGGGCCTCGGGCAGTCAGCGCAGTGGTTGTGGTTGAGCGCAAGGAGGATGGATAAGATCACCCGGTTCAAAGGCCGGTTTACTACATGAGTGAGGTCTTATCGGAAGCAAAGCAGCGTTACCCGCATTGGCAAAAGCTAGTTTTTGGAGTCTTTATGGCTAGCCGGAAATTGAAGCCGTATTTTCAGGAACACCCCATAACGGTGGTCAGCTCTATACCCATGGCAGATATTATCAGAAATTCAGATGCGACAGGTAGAATAGGCAAGTGGGCCATTGAGATGGGAGATTATCACATCAACTACAAGCCTCGATCTGCAATTAAGTCCCAGGCTTTAGCTGATTTTATCAATGATTGGACTCACACAAGCATGCCCACAATGATGCCAAGTTCCGAGTCTTGGGTGATGCACTTTGACGGTTCCAAGCAATACGAGGGATCAGGAGCTGGGGTGGTTCTTACATCGCCTAAAGGAGATAAATTGAGTTATGTGTTGCAAATTCACTTTGATTGCTCCAATAATGTGGTCGAGTATGAGGCCCTATTACGCGGACTGCGAGTAGCAAAGGAGATGAATATCAGGCGAATAAGGTGCTATGGAGACTCGGATCTTGTAGTACAGCATGTCTCTGGAACTTGGGATAGGAAGGATGCAACAATGGCAGCATATCGCAGAGAGGTAGATAAGGTGGCCGGGTCTTTTTCCGCGTATGAGGTGGAACAAATTGATAGGCGAAAAAACGAGGTAGCAGATGCACTCGCAAGACTCGGTTCGCGCCAAGAGCCGGTCCCGCCTAACATTTTTCTGGACGAGTTATGGCGGCCTTCCATCAAAACCGAGTCTGAGGAAGATGTGGCCAACCAAGACCCGGATTTGGAGCTCGTAGCCGCCGTACGCGCTATTCCTGAATGGAAAGAACCGTTTTTGGCCTACCTATCACGGGGCGAGTTACCACCACAGGAAGTTTTAGCCAGGCAAATTCTGAGACGAGCGAAGGGTTATTCTATCATCAATGGCGAGTTGTATAAGAGAAGCGCCGCAGGAGTCTTTTTGCGCTGTGTAACACCAGAGGAGGGCCGACAGATTTTAAGGGAGATCCTTGAAGGTGATTGCGGGCATCATGCCTCCACAAGGTCCCTTGTGGCTAAAGCATATCGACACGGTTTCTTCTGGCTCACGGCTTTGGCGGACGCGGAGCGATTGGTAGCAAGATGTGATGGATGTCAAAGGTATGCTCGCCAAACCCATGTGCCGGCTATGGAGTTGCGAACAATCCCGCTAACCTGGCCGTTTGCAGTTTGGGGTATGGATATGGTAGGCCCCTTTCACATGTCGCCTTGCAAAAATACTCATCTTTTGGTGGCTATCGACAAGTTTACCAAGTGGGTTGAAGTTATTCCAGTCACCAATTGTGAAGCAGTCACAGCAGTCAAGTTCCTCAAAAGGATCATCTATCGGTTTGGATACCCTCATAGCATAATAACAGACAACGGAACCAATATGTGCCTTGGTGAGATGGAGAAATTTTGTGGAAACAATGGCATCCGCCTTGACGTAGCCTCTGTAGCCCATCCACAAGCTAATGGACATGTTGAGAGGGAAAATCAGGAGTTGCTTCGTGGGTTGAAACCACGACTACGAGTCCCGTGCCTCAGAGCTGCGGGAGCATGGGTTGAGGATTTAACATCAGTGGTTTGGGGAATTAACACTACACCTAACAGATCTACCCAGATGACTCCGTTTTTAATGGTTTATGGTGCAGAGGCAGTCCTGCCGAGTGATATTATTCATGACTCGCCCCGAGTGGCAGCTTATGTTGATGTGGAGAATGATAAGACCCGGCAGGATGCTGTGGACATGTTAGAAGGGTACAGAGAACAAGCCTTGGAGAGATCAGCCATATATCAACATGATTTGAGGCGATACCACAGTCGGCGAGTCAAAACCCGGGTCTTTCAGGAAGGAGACCTGGTATTACGCCTCGTACAGTCAGAGGAAGGAAAGCACAAGTTATCTCCACCATGGGAAGGCCCCTTTGTCATCAGCCGGAATCTGCACAATGGATCATACTACTTGATAGATGCAAGGGAAGAGTCGGATACTGTCAATGATACCGCACATACCACTTCATCTATGCAAGAGCGGGAAAGACCGTGGAACGTGGCTCAGCTACGTCCCTACTACACTTAGCATAGGCTAGGTTCACAAGTTGAATTACACGATGTAACAGGCAGCAGGTTTCAGACGCACTCTTTTCCTATCCAGGGTACCTAAGGGGACTGGAGGGTTTTTAATGAGGCGGCTCGCTGACCTAACTTTTCTCATATCAATAAAGAGATGGTTAAACTATATATTTCTTCTTATTTATTTTCTGTTAGTTTGTTCTTAATGTTTACGTTTTACTTTGTTTCATACCAGGTAAGTATTTATTGTTTAGTCATGATGTACTAGGTTTAAAATTTTCATAGATTGCATACATAGGCCTTGGGGGCTGATTGCTTGAATAGCACATCTACAATCTCAAGACCCGGCCACGATGCCATTAAGTCATGAGGACCGATTACTTGTAATAAGTACGGTTACAATCTCATAACTGGACAATAGAGCCAAATTTCCTTGTTTTCTCTTGTTTAAGCTTGATGTGACTCGCAATAATGTGGCGTGACTTGCTAGCGTATAATCACAATCACTCACGATGCCCATTGGGACTTGCCTGACCCTGTTTTTATACAGTTATAACAGCATTGAATATCCACGCGAAAGCCGGCTTACAACAAAGAGGATCAAAAGGGTCATCCAAACCAAAAGTTATGTGGAGTAAAAGGTTACAGCTGGAAACTCACAACGTATTAAGCATTGCTTCAAAATTTATATGGGTAGCTACATATTTGGGCCCTGGTAAAAACAGGTAGTTTTTTCTTAAAAACCACTAATCCCTACACTCGGAAATTTGGGTCTTGGGGACTTGAGAATTTGAGAAAAGCAACAAATTGTTTAGCTATTGAGCTCGAAACCCAAAAAACCGAGTCTTGGGGACTTGGGGACTTAGGAATTTGAGAAAAGCAATAAACTGTTAGCCATCAAGCTTGAAACCCAAAAACCCGAGTCTTAGGGATTTGGGGGCTTGGGGACTTGAAAAGCAAAAAGTTCAACCAGTCAAAGATCCTGAGACCCGGAAACCGAGTCTCATGGATGGGGAAAAGAGAAAATATCAGAAAAGCGGCAAAAATCTTTATCTGGAGAAAGCATATCAGGGTGGACGGCCAAAAGGGCCATCAAAGCCATTAAAGTTTAAACGTATTACAAACCGAGGAAATTGTATCAAAAGTGCACAGGCGCACTATTAAACAAATAATTGTATCAGGCATATTACAACCATGCCTATTGGCCGAATAAGTGTTTTAGGGCGAGAATTGATAAAAATTTCACTCGGCATCCATAGCCGAGTCTTTAGCAGCAGCCTTGGCAGCCGGGTCTTCGACGTTCTCCTCTGTGTCCTTCTCAGCCTCCATGTCCGGGTCAGTTGCGGCATCAGCACGAGCTGGAGGAGGAACAGCCGGAGTAGATGTGGATGGCGCATTCTCGGCCTCGGCCTTCCTCTTGGCAGCCTCCTCCAACCACCGGGCCAGCATGTCAAAGGGCTTCAGGAGATCAGACGGGACCGGCTTGTCTTCAGCATTGTATGGCGGGGTGAGCCTGTTCACATCCAGCTTATCGGCTATCAGGCTTGCCGAGTGACGTACCTGAGCATGGATAGACTTGTAGTCCTTAGCCGAGAATATTGAGCCGTCATTGTTAAACTCGGGGAACCCATTCACGAGCTTTGCCGGCTCAAGCCTAGGAAAATAGGCTTTGGCCAAGGCAAGGCCGCGGGTTACCCCAACCCGGTATGCTGAGCGCTTCCAGTGATCGATCCAAGCAGGGACCGTGGAATACGCGTTAAGCATGTGGGAAACACCGCCATAACCACCAGGCCACTTTATGGCCTCAAGGGTCCACTTGGTGCCTGCAGAAAATTGCCGGATCATGGCCTTAAGGGTCTTCAAATTCTCTATGTCATCTTCATCATCAGCTTTGTCACCCGGACCTGCAGAGTGAAATGAAAAGTAAAGTGGTAAGATCCGGGTCATAGATCATATTAAATGAGAAATCCGAGTCTTAGTTAGAAAGTTAAGATCTTTTACCGAGTAAGGAGCGGTAAGTGTCGGCAACAGAGGCTAACAGTTTCTTCATTAAGTCCTCAGCTTGGTGGAGTTTTTTCTTGTATTTCTTGCAGTCTTTGGAAAGATACTTCACCTTGACCTCCAGCTCCTCTCGCAGTTTGGTCTCGACTCGGAGGAGTTCATTGGTTTTCGCCAAGATCTCCTCCGACCGGGTCACATAAGCCTGAAAAATATGACAAGGATAAGTTAGTCGGTTACAGTGTAAAAGCCGAGTATGGATGGACATACAGCTATGGAAGTACCGTTTAAACTATGCATTGTTCACCCGGAACTTGGGGACTAGGTGAGTAGGGAAATAATATCAGTAGATTTACCTGATGCTCAGCAGCTAGGGACTCGAGGATGTCTCTCTCATTGGTTTTCAGGGAGAAAAACTCATCTAGCATCCCTTCGAAGTCAAGGCCACTCCACTTTGACCTGGAGGAGCTTGGGTTCTGGTTACCCGGTGGCGGGGTCCTTTCCTATTTCAGTGGGTCGACTCTGGTTGCCTGAGTGTTGGGAGCAGGGACACCCCTCTGTGATCCCAGAAACTCGACATCATCATCGGCCGGCTGATGTGTTGGTAGGGGAAGCTCGGCCTCCTGGTCAACAGGGTTGTCCAACTGTTCTTCTTCTTCTTCTTCACCACCAGCCGTGGGATGCACAACGTTCTCCGGGTTTTCCATAGCCGGGTTATCAATGTTCATATCTTCAGGGTCACCAAGTGTAACCTTGGCCCTGAGAAAGGAAAAGGAGCAGTTAGTAGATATTGAACGAAAGACGTGGAAAATAGTAGTGTACTGACTAACAAGGAAAATGAATTACCCGGTATTCACGAAGAAATCTGGTGGGAGATCGTTGCTGGACCCGGAAGATGCTGACAAAGAATTGGAAAGTGAGACCCTAAGTTGTCCGGCTAATGGGTGATTCGGAGAAGGATATCTTTGAGGAATATGGGGTGTATGAGTTTGGGAAGTACCGGCTCGGCGAGCGGGTGATGAAGGGATACCCGGGTGAAGAGGATCGTCACCCGGGGAATTCCGGGTTACCCTCCGTTTGGTCGTGGCAGGTTCCTTCAAGTATGATGAATTGGTTAGACGATGGTTAAGTTCACACATATTGGCATACGAGTACGGCTTGGAGGTCATGGAGGAATGGGGCACCTTGAAAACAACACTTCGGGTCTTCCTTTTCGCCCCAATCTCCGCCTCCGACTCATCCTCACTCTCTTCCGACTGGGTGTCTTCCTTGTCCTCTAGCTCTGGTAAATAAGGGGCATTTTCGGAAAAGGAGAAGATTTGGTCTAATAAATTAACGAGGTAAGTGTAAATATAAGACCCGGTTTTACCTTCATCACTATCAGCCGGCTCCTCGTCCTCCTCCGAGTTTTCTGAAGGGGGAGGGGTGACTATCTTCCAGAACGCATCGTCTTCCTGTGTAAGAAATACAGAGACAAAGGTTAGTATATATGCATAAGAGATATCAGTCGGATAAAGAAATTAAGCCGGTTCTTACTGGAGGAGTCGGGTTAGAGCGAGTGAAGGGGTTAAGCCCGGCTATGTTCTTGATAGCATCAAGTTTCTCAGCTAAGAAGGTTTTCATGATCTTGTTCATATCAGCAGCCGGTTAATTTTTCTCCGAGTATCGGAGAGAATCGGTGACATGCCCAGAATATTCGCACATGAGTTTGGACCAGGTGCTGTTAGGCTGGATCCGGCAGCTTACCCAGGTCTTCACCAGATTAGGCCCAAGGAGACCTTGGGCAGAAAGTACAGCGAGCTTGTGAAGAAAAGGCTGGATAGATTGCCTATCGGCCTCGGATGCGATAGAATTCAGGTTATCGGACAAGGAAAGCATGCCAGTAGAGAAACCCGGCAATGGCTTCTCGCCGGGTAATGAGGTGTCTTGGCAGTAGAAGTAGGTTTTCTGCCAGTGTTTTACATGTGTGTGGAGGCTAAGAGTTGGCTTCAGGGAATTTTTGCGTCTCTGAATTGAGACTCCCCCACAAACTAGGAGGGCCCCTTCACCGCTCTCCCGGCAGGGTTTGCATTGAAAGAGTTCAAGAAATAAGGCTAAGTTGGGAGGAATGCACAAATAAGCCTCACAAAGGACTATGAAGTGGCAGATGTTAAGCATAGAGTTCGGGCCGATATCGAATACCCGGAGTTTGTAGTGATCCAGGAGTTCCCGGAAGAAAGGGTGACCCGGGGGGCGGAAGCCCCGGATCACGTGCTCGACGAAGACCACCACTTCATCCAGGCCTGGTGCAGGCCGGGTCTCCTCGCCGGGTATCCTCCAGTGGATCTCAGACCAGGTGGGCAGGACACCCGACTCGGCCAGCTCGTCAAGCTTGGCCTTCGTGACAGTCGATTTCGCCCAGTTGGCCAAAATCGATTGACCCAGCTTTTGCTTGCCGGCCGGGTTTTCTCCCTTTGACTTGGTGCTAGCCTTAGGAGCCATGGAGCGTATATCTAAAAGGAAGAAAAAACGCAACTGTGCGAATATTGGGAAACTCGGATAGCGCAACTATTCGATACAATAAGAAGAGGAAGGGGCAACAAACAACTAAGTACTTGCAAGATTTGGCAAATGGATCTAGTTAAGAACGCATGGTGGAAAAATATGAGTTTGCAAATAGCAAAAATGTGCTAAGAGGCATAGACAAGGAATTAGCTAAGTGCAAGCCGTGGAAAAACGTGAAATTAGGGATTGCAAAGGCATGCCAAGCTAACGGAGGAATAGCGGATAGCTAATGGGTGAGATTCGATCCAAATTGTTCGCGCGCGATTGAAGAAGGGGAATCTAGATCTGAGAGATGGAGGAACTTACTAGATGGACCAATGGAGGAGATGCACGGCGGCGGCGATTAGCTCGACGGCGGCGGCGTCTCGAGATCTCCGGCAGCTCGAATGGAGGTTTGCTCGCGGGCGCTGACGGCGGCGATTGACGGCGGCCTTGCGGGCGCGGGTGGCGGTGACCGGCGGCGACCCCGCGGGCGGCGGCGCAGTTCCGGTGGCACGAGCTCGAGTTAGGGCTCGTGGGCGCGGAGGTGAAGTGAATAGAAGAGAGAGATGGGAAATGACCGGTGAGACCTAGGGTTAACCCCTGGTCCCTATTTATAGGCGCGGGGGGAAATCCCTGGTTTTGGGCAGTAAGTGAAAAAATTTGGGAGAAAAAGATCCGGCCCGGGTATTTGGGGATAACAATCAAGATACCCATTGCGAGATATCCGGATCTACATTAAGATAGATTATGAGCGTGATATTCGGATTGATTGATAACGGTATGGAGGCCGGGTCTTGTCATTTTTCCTCGGAGTGTTGACCCGGAAATGATGCTTTGGCTCGGGAAAAACCGGGTTATTATATGGACCACCTAAAGAGCAGGCCTAGCTCAAATTGAAAGCATTCTAACCCGGTATGTTATGTATTTGAATGTTTATTGTTTTGCAGGGAATAGGGTGCGCTTCATGGTTGACTCCGAGAAGCCCAAGCTATTATGGGGACTACTGATGGGGGGATGATAACCCGGTAGGCTCATGCCTAGGTGAAACCCGGCCCGAAGGGACTCGCACAAGATCCGGCCCAAGGTGGAGGAGTTTCTAGAAGGCCCAAGAGGGAACGTAGGCCTTGTAACCCGTACCTTAGGGGTCAAGATTAGGAAACTTAGGGTTGTGTGCGGTTTCCGGGTAGGATTCCGGGTATGCCTTGTATAGGAAGCCATGGAGCCGGGTAATATATAAACCGGATCCTGGGACAAAGAAAGGGACAAGAGTTTTACCAGATATTCGAGTATCCTTGTAGTACGAGAGCTGATAATTGTAACCCTAGATCGGAGACTCGGCGACATTGCAGCCTGAGCTACCAGATCGCCAGATAACATGATTTCCTCTGAGCTAAACCCTCTCCCAAACACTAGAGTCGATTTGCCCCAAAGTAAGTTACCCCAGGTAACGTCTGCCGTGATTATCCCACGACACTCTCCAAAATACCCCGATGTCGAAGAATTGACAGAGGACGAACCTGGTAAAAAACCTCCCTCTTCTAAGAAAAAGCACAAAGCTTCCAAAAAACTCTAGTACAAACTCCGGAAGAAAAAATTGGCCTATCCAGCCAATGAAAACCTGGAAGAAGGAGGAGGAAGCGGAGTTAAACCAGCGGAGAAGAAAACGAAGGAAATCTCTGTTCCGCCTATGTCAGAACAGGACGAACAAGATTTACATCAAACACCAGTGGGACCACACGAGCCCCCTGAAGTGCTGGAAGCCAGAAGACAACCTCTCCAAAGGCAACAACAACATCTATTCCGAACTCGATAACACCTCCAAAAAACCTAGGCTGATATTAAGCTAAAGCAGGAAGAAATTGAGGAATACGAGAGAAGGAATAGATCCAGCATTAAACCTACACGGTTACCCGGAATCACAAGACCGGAAGTATTGCTGCCAAAGGAAAGGTTTCACAACCCATCTTGGAAAAAGCAAATAAACGGCAAAGATGCCAGAGGCGAGCCAATATACAAAACCCCTGCAGAAAATGCGGAAGCAGCGTTCGCCATCCTCAACAATGATTATTACTCCAATGGTGAAAAACTTCAAGGGGTGTATGCTTTCCTAGGAAAAGCATTGCAACAACAACAGCGAGGGCAAGAGCGATCAGGGAAGTTACACGATGACTCCGCCCTATGTAAAACAGCTACATGCGCCGCTGGGGCACCTGGACCGGAAGAACCTGGAGATTCAAACAATTCGAAAGAGAAGAAATCAGATCCGAGAAAGGACAAGAAAAACCCTGACAACAAGGATGCAGCGTCCAGAACCGGATCCCATCTACCGAAAGATGGAATTAATCCCCGAGATCGGGAAGAGCAAAACCGGAAGGACGGAAAAGCGATGCCGCCTCCGAGACGCCCCGCTGAAAAAGTTGGAAGACGGGATATACCTCACAGGCGTGAGAGATCCCGCACGCCCCCCAGGAATAAGGAAAGACACAGGAGTAGAACTACATCTTATCCCAACGGGCACGATCACGGAGGTAATAGAGATAATCTCGGAAAAACGCGTCCGCGCCACAATGGAAAAGAAAGGAGCCGATCCCCTTCTGTCCATTCTGCCGGCAGATACTCCGCACACATTGACAGAGCGGAAAGAGATGATTTATACTTTGGACCTAAGTGTTTTACCGACATGATCCGAAGGATAACTCTGCATTTTGGCTTTGCCAAAGTTGGTTCAACGTATCAAAAATATACCGGTAGCACAAACCCGGATACCTCACTCTCAGACTATTACACAGCCGTCCAGATCAACAACGGGACAGACCTGGAGGCAGTAAAATTCCTCCCTCTAATGTTACTGGATGAAGCCAGGGATTGGATAAAGGGGTTACCATCAAGAACTGTCGACAGCTGGGATGATATGGCTAGAGTTTTTACTCAGCATTTCCGGGGAACTTACAAGCGCCCGAATAGCATTAACCAGCTAAACTGTTGCACCCAGTTTTAAGATGAACCATACGTGGATTTTATCTCAAGATGGACTGCAATGAAGAATAGTTGCTCTGGAGTAACTGACGTACAAGCAATGCATGCTTTCGTCAATGGCTTAAAACTCGGACTCGTACCGTTCATGGTCGGTTCCAAAAAGCACAAAGATCTCGGATCTATGCTTACGACCGCCAATGAGCACGCAGTGGCCGAACACGACATCAGAGCGAGAGGCGGCAATACCGACACTTTGACCCAAGGGAAAAAGAACCCTTGCCCTGAGAAAAAAAGCAACTTACGAAGCAATGCAAAAGCCCAAAGAAGTTAACATAGACTTTGGAAGAGAAAATGGGAGCAAGTGGAAAGGACGAAGCACAGAGCCGATAAATTACACCAAAGAAGAGTGGGAAAGAATAAAGTCGGAAAACTGTGTCCACCACTCGCAATTTGGGAAACCCACCCATACTAACGCACAATACCGGCTAAACAAGCATATGAAAGGTAGTGCAGGATCCGAAAGCAAAGGGAAGAACTCCAAGAGGAAATTCTCCAAGCGAAAGCCAAAAGCTGAAAAAGAAGACAGTGAACCGGACACTGACGAAAAAATCCAGGAACAACAGCCAAAAGGCGAGCCTAAGTTTCCGAGAGTTGTCGGAGAATGCAACCTAACTTTCCTGGCGACTCCCTCGGCAAAGGTGGCAAAGAGAACACATCGATAAATAAACGCGGTTGTTCCGGCAACCCCAAAATTCTTGAAGTACTCAAATACACCAATTACCTGGGATCAGTCTGATCATCCTAGAACCCGGCACGCAAGCTCTAGTTGTAAGTCCTATTGTTCAGAACACTAGGCTAAAAAGAGTGCTGATGGATGGAGGATCCAGCATTAACATAATGTACCTGGATACACTGAAGCACCTGCGAATCTCCGAGACGCAGCTCAATCACAGCAACATACGTTTTCACGACATCGTCCCTGGCAGACAAGCACGATCCCTAGGAGAAATTTCCCTAGATGTAACCTTCGGAGAGAAAGATCACTTCCATCAGGAAAAAGTATCCTTCGAGGTTGTGCCATTCGAGAGCGTGTATCATGCAATACTCGGACGCCCATCTTTCGCCAAATTCATGGCAAGATCATGTTATATTTATAACAAGCTAAAGATGCCGAGGCCAAAAGGAGGAGTAATCACGATAAGTGGAGACTTCAAATTGGCAAACGAGCTGGCAAAAGAAAACGCCCTTTGCGCAAAAAAGTGATAGCAAAGGAAGAACTGAAGGAGCTGGCCAAAAAAGTATCGCCGACAGAAATGCCGGCAGGAAAAGAAAGCCGAAAGCCGGCAGATAGCTTCAAAGCTTCCGAGAATACAAGACATGTAATAATATATCCTAAAGATCTGACAAAGTTTGTCTTAATAGGAACTGGGATGTCCGACAAATAGGAAGGCGAGCTCATCAAGTTCCTCCGTGAGAACTGGGACATTTTCGCATGGTGTCCAGCTAACATGCCAGGCGTACCCAAGGAACTTGCTGAGCACCAAATTAAGGTGATTCCAGGATCTAAACCCGTCAAACAAGGTCTCCGTCGATTCGACGGAAGAAGACGGAAGGCTATTGGCAAGGAAATTATCCAGCTTTTAGCAGCAGATTTTATCCGGGAAGTCATACATATTGAATGGTCCGCAAACCCAGTATTAGTCCCGAAGAAATACAGTACTGCCCTTAGGATGTGTATAGATTATACTGGCCTGAACAAATTGTGTCCAAAAGATAGATTTGCGTTACCGCGAATCGATCAAATAATAGATGCCACTGCCGGCTCTGAGCTTTTATGATTTTTAGATGCATATTCCGGGTATCATCAAATACGTATGAAGGAGGAAGATCAAATCAAAACTTCCTTCATAACCCCATATGGAACGTACTACTACATAACCATGCTGTTTGGCCTGAAGAACGCAGGTGCAACTTACCAGCGTTGCATGCAACGATGTTTGCATAGCCAGATTGGCACAAATGTCCATGTTTACGTGGACGACATCGCCGTTGTTTCCAAAGAAAAAGATACACTCCTTGAAGATTTGCGAGAAACCTTCGAAAATTTACGCACTTGTAAGATGAAATTGAATCCTTTAAAGTGTGTATTCGGGGTTCCCTCAGGAAAACTTCTGGGTTTCATCGTTTCTCATACAGGAATAGAAGTAAACCCGGAAAAGATCAAAGCAATCTTAAATATCTCAAAGCCAACATGCGTAAAATATGTACAAAGATTGACGGGTTCTGCAGCAGCCGTTAGCAGGTTTATTAGCCGGCTAGGGGACAAAGCTCTGCCATTATACAAATTGTTGAATAAATCCGACAAGTTTCTATGGACAGAAGAAGCAGACATAACATTAGCCCAGTTGAAAGAAACTCTGATGAAAGCTCCGATTTTGGCATCCCCAAAAGACGAAGAACCCATGTTATTGTACCTCACAACTACAAACCGGCTTATCATCGCAGTAATAGTTGTGGAAAGGCGGAAAGACGATCAAAGCATACCAGATCAACATCCGGTGTATTATGTAAGTGAAGTTTTTTCTGAGTCTAACCAAAGGTACCAACACTATAAAAAAACTGGCATATGGCGTATTTTTCGCATCTCGGAAACTTCGTCATTACTTCCAAGGACATTGCATGACAGTGGTATGTAAAGCACCACTGGGGGTTATAATAAACAATGCGGATGCAACAGGCCGAGTAGCCAAATGGGGCATCGAGCTAGCTGTGTTCGACATTAAGTACCAACCCCGGACGGCGATAAAATTCCAGGTGTTGGCAGATTTTGTCGCTGATTGGACAGAACCAATGGAAAACACACCAATGCCGGAGTCAGAATACTAGGTCATGCACTTTGAAGGATCCAAGATGAAGGAAGGCGCGGGAGCTGGTGTAGTCCTAAAATCCCCCAAAGGAGACACAATGGAGTATGTATTACAAATACACTTCAATGCCAGTAATAACGTGGCAGAATATGAAGCTCTACTTCACGGCTTGCATATTGCAAAAGAAATAGGTGTTAAACGCATCTTGTGCTATGGCGACTCAGATTTGGTACAACACCAGCTCAACCAAACTTGGGACGCCAAAAGTCCCATAATGGCCGAATATCGGAGAACGGTGGACGAGTTCGCAATTTGTTTCCTAGGATTTGAAGTGCTTCACGTCAAAAGGGAAGAAAATTGGAACGCGGATGCATTAGCCCACATGGGATCAGAAAAATCCTCCCACCAGGTGTGTTTGTCCAGCATCTGGACGAACCATCCATAAAAGGTGGAGATGTCGACTATCCTCTGATTTCCGAGTCAATCGAAGTCATGCTCGTTAACCCGGAATGGACAATTCCATATCTAAACTTCTTAGCTGATCAGAAGTACCCGGAGGGCACAGACGAAATCTTGCAAAGACAAATACAGCGTCGATGCAAACGATACACGGTAATAAACGATTGGCTGTATCAACGCAATATTACGGGAATTTTTCTGCGATGTATTTCGCCGGAAGAAGGACGAGAAATTCTGCAATAAATTCATGCTGAAGATTGCGGACATCATGCTCAAACAAAAAGCATAGTTAAGAAAGCATTCCGTGCAGGATTTTTCTGGCTAACCGCAAAGACAGATGCTGAACGCATAGTAAATACATGCGCTGGATGTCAGTATTACGCCAAGCAGACAAATATGCCAGCCCAAGCACTCAAAACTATCCCTATTACATGGCCGTTTGCGGTCTGGGGGCTAGATATGATGGGACCATTCAAAACTGCAAGAGGCGGACTTACACATCTACTCGTTGCAGTGGATAAATATACCAAGTGGGTGGAAGCTAAACCCATCAAAAAACTTGACGGTGCAACTGCCAGAAATTTCATCATTGACTTAGTCACGAGATATGGCGTTCCACATAGCATAATAACTGACAACAGGATAAATTTCTCCATTGGAGAGTTGGCAACAAACGGAAATTCTCCTAGATCTTGCATCTGTGGCACACCCACAATCCAATGCACAGTTGAAAGAATGAACAGCTCAATCTTGCAAGAAATACGCCCAAGACTCGAATCTCCTTTTCATAGAGCAACTAGAGCATGGGTGGAAGAATTACCCTATGTGCTTTGGAGCATTCAAACGACACCAAATAGGTCAACAGGGCAAACCCCGTTTTTCCTAGTTTATGGTGCGGAAGCAATTCTTCCAACGGACATGATCCATGATAGCACAAGAGTGCAGGATTTCGATGAATCGGATGCCGAAAGTGCACGACAGGATGCCGTCGATCTCTTAGAAGAAGAACGAGAGCTTGTGCTTCAAAGATTCGCCATATATCAGCAAAGTTTGCGACATTATCATAGTCGGAAAATCATGCATCGTCCTTTTAAAGAAGGTGACCTAGTGCTAAGATTGGTACAACAAATAAAGCACAAATTGGCCCCAGTATGGGAAGGACCATTCGTCATTAGCAAATCTATGAAAAATGGATCATACTATCTTGTGGACATTCGCGACACGGAAGATCATCCCGAGAAGCCGAATCGCAAAAGAAAGAGAAAGATAAATGATGAGCTGGGAGAGACAAAGAGGCCTTGGAGTATCTAGCAGTTACGTCCCTTCTATACTTAGTTCAATATCTATGTAAACATCTTTGAGATCATGAAATAAAGTTGTCGGAATTCATACTTCTATGTTTTTACATGTTTAGTATAGTAAAGCATATTTCCACCTTATCTATTTCCCAATGATCTTTCAAAATACTCAATGTTAACCCGAATTGTGCCTACGTGCTCGGCGTTAAAAAACTGAATTGTCGGATATATACTGAATAGGGGTATAGAAGATGGTAGACAAAAGAGCCGGACTACCGGGGTGGCCTACATGGTAATGGGCTTAGGTCCATTAGGCGGCCCAGTAGTCCGACGCGCAGAAGCCGGATTCTAGAAGAACCCGGATCACGGCCCACGTGATCTGGCTTGGAGGAAAAGACGGATTCCTTACTTTCCAAGTTACAAGTTAAACGTAGTCTTCTAGGTTTCTTGTTCTGTAAGCCCTAATCCGGCTATTATATAAAGCCGGACGGGAGATAGATTAGATAAGTTCCAAGGATATAGGTTCAAGTTTCACAAGCTAAAGCTCTACGCAACTCGCCGAGAAGCTCATCCTCGTCGAGTAGCTAGATCTATTCCCTCACACTGTAACCCTGTTATACGGGCTTTAGTCCCAATTAGTGAGAAGTGCAGGAGTAGGTACGCCGTACTGTCGCGACGTACCAAACCTGGGTAAAATCCTGTGTTCCGTGTTACTACGCTATCCCGTTACCCCACGTCTCTACCGTAGTCTCATGGCACCCCAGTCTATGAAAACTACTACGATGTCTCGACAGTTGGCGCCCACCGTGGGGCAAACGACGTCAGGCGTGAAATTCCGATCTGGGATACTAGGCGGAATTGGAAGATCGATCACTGTCGGAAGCTTGGAATTCGACGACGACGTCGGGCGCTTCCTCGACAACGGATCCTACATACCGGCGCAAGACCACCTGGTAAGTGCCTGCGTTTTACCGATTGGATCTGCTAACATCTTTATCGGATTAACCGCGGAGGCAATGGGGTTTTGCGGTGGAAGCAAGTATTTCCCACCCGCCCTATACCCAGTCGAAGACGACTATGATGCTGGATTTTGCTCAGATCGCCGACAAAGAAGTGACTCACACTTTATCGGCATGGTGCAATCTGAAGTCGCCGCAAACACGGATGATGGA
Organism: Alopecurus myosuroides; assembly: GCA_028641055.1. Classification (NCBI taxonomy): domain Eukaryota; kingdom Viridiplantae; phylum Streptophyta; class Magnoliopsida; order Poales; family Poaceae; genus Alopecurus; species Alopecurus myosuroides. The sequence continues at coordinate 384,666,465 of CM054060.1, forward strand.
AATCCTGTGCAAGAGGCAGATAACAACCTACCCGTCATAGAGACGGAAGAACCAATACCCGTCACAGAGACGGAAGATCCGACATCCGTCAACCAGACGATGAACTCGGAAGCAGAGTCCGTGCTTGCCGCCATAGAGGCGAGATTGGAGTCGGAAACCGGATCGGATAACTTCGACTCCGAAGACAAAGACGACGATGCCTTCGTAAGAAAAGTTAAGTCCTTTCAAGAGGGATTCCATGAAGTGCTAATGGCAAAACCAGCTGATACAACGGGTGCCGATAGCCAGGAAAGCCCTAAAACTCCTCCGCCAGTGGAAGAGAGAGAATACGGAGAAACTTCTCCGATATTCCCTAATGTCAAGGAGATGACAGAAGATGAACCTGTCAAAAAACCTCCTTCTTCCAAGAAAAAGCACCGTGCTTCTAAAAAACTCCAGTACAAACTCCGGAAGAAAAAGTCAGCTGATCTCGCTGATGAAAACCTGGAAGTTGGAGATATTAGTGGCACAAAGCCCGCGGAAAAGAAATCTAAGGAAATCACTGCTCCGCCAATGACAGAACTGGAAGAGCAAGAACTGTTACAAACACCAGTGGGACCAGATGAACCCCCTGAGATGCTGGAAGCCAGGAGACAAGCTTTCCAACGGCAACAGCAACATCTGCTTAGATCTCGGCAACATCTCCAACAAACCCATAATGACATCAAGGTCATGAAGGAAGAAATAGAGGAGTACGAGAGAAAGCATAGATCTGCCTTAAAACCTACTAGGTTACCCGGAATCGCAAAACCGGAAGAACTGCCGCCAAAAGAAAGGTTTTATAACCCATCTTGGCAAAAACAGTTAAATGGCAAAGATGACAAGGGCGAACCAATATACAAAACCGCAGCAGAAAACGCGGAAGCAGCGTTCGCCATCCTCAATAACGATCTGTATTCCAACGGGGAAAAACTCCAAGGGGTGTATGCTTTCTTAGGAAAAGCATTACAGCAGCAACAGCGAGGCCAAGAACGATCAGGGAGGCTGCATGATAATTCCGCCCTTTGCAAAACAGTTACTTGTGCTGCTGGAGCACCTGGACCGGAAGAACCCGGAGATTCGGATAAAAAAGAGGATCCGAGAAAAGATAAGAAAAACCCCGACAACCGGGACGCAGCGTCTAGAACCGGACCTCATCTCCCGAAAGATGGATATAAACCACACGATCGGGAAGATAAACAGCGGAATGACGGCAAAATAATGCCACCTCCGAGAAACCCAGCTGAAAAAGCTGGAAGATATGATACACCTCACAGACGTGAAAGATCCCGGACACCTCCTAAGGATAAGGAAAGGCATAGAAGCAGAACTCCGCCTAAAGGACGTGAACATGGAAGGGATAGAGATAACCTCGGAAAAGCGCGTCCGCGCAACAATGGAAAAGAAAGGAGCAGATCCCCTTCTGTCCATTCAGCCGGGAGATATTCTGCACACATTGATAGAGCAGAAAAGGATGATCTATACTTTGGTCCTAAGTGTTTCACTGACAGGATCCGAAGGATAACCCTGCATTCTGGCTTCGCCAAAGTTGGTCCAACCTACCAAAAATATACCGGCAGTACAAACCCGGATACCTGGCTTTCAGATTATTACACAGCCGTCCAAATCAACAACGGGACAGACCTGGAAGCTGTCAAGTTTCTTCCCCTAATGTTGCTAGACGGAGCCAGAGATTGGATCAATGGTTTACCATCAAGAACTGTCGACAGTTGGGATGATATGGCGAGAGTATTTACTCAGCATTTTCGGGGAACATACAAACGCCCAAATAGCATCAACCAGCTGAACCGTTGCACCCAATTTGAAGACGAACCATACGTGGATTTCATCTCCAGATGGACTGCAATGAAGAATAGTTGCTCTGGAGTAACTGACGTACAAGCAATGCATGCTTTCGTCAATGGCCTAAAACCCGGACTTGTACCGTTCATGGTTGGTTCTAAACAGCACAAAGATCTCGGATCTATGCTTACAACCGCCAATGAGCATGCTGCAGCCGAAGATGATATCAGAGCAAGAGGAGGCAATATTGAGTCACTAATACTCGCCAAGAAAACCCCTCGTTCTGACAAAAAAGGAACTCCAGAGTCAACAACAAAGCCCATGGAGGTCAACATAGCCTTTGGAGGAGAAAAGGCGAATAAGTGGAAAGGCCGCAGTCCAGATCCAATCAATTACACTCCCGAAGAATGGGAGAGAATTAAGTCGGAACCCTGCGTCCACCACTCGCAATTTGGGAAACCAACCCACACAAACGCGCAATGCCGGCTAAACAAGCATATGAAAGGCAATGCAGGATCCGGAAATAAGGGGAAGGGTTCCAAAAGGAAACCTGCCAAACAAAAGCCAGAAGCTGAAAAAGAAGACAGTGAATCGGACACTGATGACAAAATCCAGGAACAACAGCGAAAAGGCGAACCCAAATTTCCGAGAGTTGACGGAGAAGCAATGTTAACCTTCTTAGCAACCCCGTCAGCAAAGGTGGCCAAAAGAACACTTCGGGAGATAAACGCAGTTGTTCCTGCGACCCCGAAATTCTTGAAGTACTACAACACACCGATAATCTGGGATCAGTCTGATCATCCCGGAAATATCCCTGAACCCGGCACACAAGCTCTTGTTGTAAGCCCTATTGTTCAAAACACTAGGCTAAGGAGAGTGCTGATGGATGGAGGATCCAGCATCAATATAATGTATCTGGATACGCTGAAGCACTTGAAGATCTCCGAGTCCCAGCTCAACTACAGCAATATACGCTTCCATGGCATTGTTCCTGGCAGGCAAGCACGATCCCTAGGAGAAATTTCCCTAGATGTCACCTTCGGAGATAAAGATCACTTCCGGCAGGAAAAAGTATCCTTCGAAGTAGTGCCGTTCGAAAGCGTGTATCACGCAATACTCGGACGTCCGGCTTTCGCCAAATTTATGGCAAGATCTTGCTATATCTACAACAAGCTAAAGATGCCAGGACCCAAAGGAGGAGTAATCACCATTACCGGTGATTTCAAACTGGCAAACGAGTTGGAGAAGCAAAACACCCTTTGCGCTCAAAGAGTTATAGCTCAGGAAGAACTGAAGGAGTTAGCCAAGGAGGTATCGCCGAAAGAAATGCCGGCAGGAAAAGAAACTCGGAAGCCAACAGATATCTTCAAGGCGTCCGAGAATACAAGACAGGTAATCCTAGATCCCAAAGATCCGACAAAATTCGTCGTTGTAGGGACTGGGATGACCGACAAATAGGAAGGCGAGCTCATCAAGTTCCTCCGTGAGAACTGGGATATTTTTGCCTGGTGTCCAGCTGACATGCCAGGCGTACCCAGGGAGCTTGCTGAGCACCAACTCAAGGTTATTCCTGGATCAAAACCCGTCAAACAAGGTCTCCGTCGATTTGACGGAAGAAGACGGAAGGCTATTGGCAAGGAAATTATCCGGCTTTAAGCAGCGGATTTCATCAAGGAGGTAATCCATACTGACTGGTCCGCAAATCCGGTATTAGTACCGAAGAAAGACACAACTGCCCTCAGAATGTGTATAGATTACACAGGATTGAACAAGTTATGTCCGAAAGATAGGTTCGCACTGCCGCGAATCGATCAAATAATAGATGCCACTGCAGGCTCCGAGCTTTTATGCTTTTTGGATGCATACTCCGGGTACCACCAAATACGCATGAAAAAGGAAGATCAAATCAAGACTTCTTTTATAACCCCGTACGGGACGTATTACTACGTAACCATGCCTTTTGGCCTGAAGAACGCAGGTGCAACCTACCAGCGTTGCATGCAACGTTGTTTGCATAGTCAGATTGGAAAAAATGTCCATGTTTACGTGGACGATATTGCCGTCGTAACCAAGGAAAAAGATACACTCCTTGAGGATTTGCGAGAAACGTTCGAAAACTTACGCACCTACCAGATGAAGTTGAATCCATCTAAGTGCGTATTCGGGGTTCCCTCAGGAAAACTTCTGGGTTTTATCGTTTCTCATAGAGGAATAGAAGTTAACCCGAAAAAGATCAAGGCAATCTTAAACATCTCAAAACCTACGTGCGTAAAAGATGTCCAAAGATTGACGGGTTCCGCCGCAGCCGTTAGCAGATTTATCAGTCGGCTAGGGGATAAAGCCCTACCACTATACAAACTGCTGAAGAAATCCGACAAGTTCGAGTGGACAGAGGAGGCCGACGCAGCGCTGACCCAGTTGAAGGAAACCTTGATGAAAGCTCCTATTTTGGCATCTCCAAAAGACGAAGAACCTATGCTATTATACCTTACGGCGACAAACCGGGTTATTAGCGCGGTAATCGTTGTAGAACGGACAAGGGAAGAGCAAAGCATACCAGACCAGCATCCGGTATATTACATAAGCGAAGTTTTTTCCGAATCCAAACAAAGGTACCCGCACTATCAAAAGCTGGCATATGGCGTATTCTTTGCATCTAGAAAATTGCGTCATTATTTCCAAGGACATTCCATAACAGTGGTATGTAAAGCGCCACTAGGGGATATTATAAACAATGCAGAGGCAACTGGCCGAGTAGCCAAATGGGGCATCGAGCTGGCGGCCTTCGACATTAAGTACCAGCCAAGAACGGCAATAAAATCCCAGGTTTTGGCAGATTTTGTTGCCGACTGGACAGAAGCAATGGAAAATACACCAATGCCAGAGTCCGAGTATTGGATCATGCACTTTGATGGATCCAAGATGAAGGAAGGAGCCGGGGCTGGCGTAGTCCTAAAATCCCCTAAGGGAGATATAATGGAATACGTATTACAAATACACTTCAACGCCAGTAATAATGTGGCAGAATACGAAGCTCTGCTTCATGGCTTGCATATTGCAAAGGAAATAGGGGTTAAACGCATCATGTGTTATGGAGACTCAGACTTGGTACAGCATCAGCTAAACCAAACCTGGGATGCGAAAAGCCCTATAATGGCCGAATATCGGAGAACGGTGGATGAGTTCGCCATCTGTTTCTTCGGGTTCGAGGTCCTTCACATAAAAAGGGAGGAAAATTGGAACGCGGATGCGTTAGCCCGCATGGGATCAGAGAGAGTAAAAACTTTGCCACCAGGGGTATTCGTTCAGCATTTGCACGAGCCATCCATAAAAGGTGGAGATGTTGATTATCCTCTGGCATCCGAAGCAATCGAAGTCATGCTCGTTAAGCCGGATTGGACAATTCCATATTTAAACTTCTTAGTCAATCAGAAGTACCCGGAAGGAGCAGACGAAGTCTTGCAAAGACAAATACAGCGTCGATGCAAAGGATATGTTGTAATTGACGATTGTCTGTACAAACGCAGTACTTCCGGAATTTTCCAACGGTGTATCTCACCAGAAGAAGGGAAAGAAATACTGGAAGAAATCCATGCCGGTGATTGCGGACATCATGCTCAATCAAAAAGCATAGTCAAAAAAGCATTCCGGACAGGGTTTTTCTGGCTAACAGCCAAGACAGACGCCGAGCGCATAGTTAATACGTGTGAAGGATGTCAATATTACGCCAAGCAGACAAATTTGCCGGCCCAAGCACTAAAAACTATCCCCATCACATGGCCGTTTGCGGTCTGGGGGCTAGATATGATGGGACCGTTCAAAACTGCAAGAGGTGGACTTACACATCTACTGGTAGCAGTAGATAAGTATACCAAATGGGTAGAGGCTAAACCCATCAAAAAGCTGGACGGTGCAACTGCCAGAAATTTCATCATTGATTTAGTGATGAGATATGGCGTCCCACACAGCATAATAACCGACAACGGGACAAATTTCTCCATCGGAGAGTTGGCAAAATATTGCCAACAAACGGGAATTCGCCTAGACCTAGCATCTGTGGCGCACCCGCAATCCAATGGGCAGGTTGAAAGGATGAACAGTTCAATCCTGCAAGGAATACGCCCAAGACTCGAATCTCCTCTTCACAGAGCAGCGGGAGCATGGGTGGAGGAATTACCGTCCGTACTCTGGAGTATTCGAACGACGCCAAATAGATCAACATATCAAACCCCGTTTTTCCTAGTATACGGGGCGGAAGCTATCCTCCCAACGGACATGATACATGACAGCCCTAGAGTGCAAGAGTTTGATGACTCAAATGCCGAAGAAGCACGACAGGATGCCGTTGATCTCTTAGAAGAAGAGCGAGAGCTTGTGCTTCAAAGATCCGCCATTTACCAGCAAGGTTTGCGGCGTTACCATAGTCGGAAAATCAGGCATCGTTCTTTCAAAGAAGGTGACCTAGTACTCAGGCTGGTACAGCAAAGGAAACACAAATTAGCCCCAAAATGGGAAGGACCATTCGTCATAAGTAAAGCCATGAAGAATGGATCATACTATCTTGTCGATATTCGAGATACGGAGGATGATCCAGATAAGCCGAATCGCAAAAGAAAGAGAAAAATAGATGATGAGCTAGGAGAGACAAAAAGACCTTGGAGTATCCAGCAGTTACGTCCCTTCTATACTTAGTTCAATATCTATGTAAACATCTTTTGAGATCATGAAATAAAGAAGTCAGAATTCTTACATCCATGTTTTTACAAGTTCATTACAGTACAAAACGTGATCTTATCTATTTCCCAATGATCTTACAAAATACTCAATGTTAACCCGAATTGTGCCTGCGTGCTCGGTGTTTAAAAGCTGAACGATTCAGCCTGCTAAAGGTTAAAGGAAACTCGGATTGTGCCTGCGTGCCCAAGTTTCAAATTAGTTCCTTACCATTCTCAAAGTGTTATTTGATTATGGATGTGTTGGGTCACTGAAACTAGTCGGTAAAATTGCCTATAGCATAATCCGTGTAATCGAGTTTCAAAACTGCTTGGTTCGTCCTCAGTTACTCGGCACGATGATTCTTATTGCTACCAGAGCCATTTCAAGCACTAAAGGCAGTTAAAACACATTTTCCGGATTACTTAGAAGATAAAAGGAATAACCAAACCCGACAAAACTTTGCAAGGAATTTAATAATTCACAACTGTAAAAGGTGGAGTTCTTGTTTCAGCAAAAGGTACAGAAGCAGTACACTATGAATTACATTGTAAAAAAGAAAATGCTTCTGTACACATCCATCATCCAGGTCAAGTGCGCCCCCTTAAACTTCTGAGTCTTCATCACTGCTATCATTCTCGGGGGCTGCGGGCACTTCTTCTTCCGGATAAGTAATGGAGATATTCACCATGGAGGCAATCTGAGTGGCGTGGCCTTCAACTTCATTAAAGATCGCATTTATTTGTGCTTCCGTACATTCTTGAGGAATACCGGATGCTAAACGCCAGGATTTTGCATCAGGGTAGTGTAAGCGCATGAGGCCAAGTGCCATTCGCGCACCACCCCGTGCAGCAGAGCGAAGGAAAGATTCCTTCGAATTGGCTACCTCCATGATGGCATCCGGAAGTCGGTAAACTTCTGAAGATTGTATACTACTTGTGGGCAGGAATTTATTAATTAAATGCATTCCTGCATTTCTGATTGAATTCCATATCCTCCCAAAGGCCCGGATCTTTTCAGTCCGAGAAATTCCTGGAAAATTTCCTGCTTTTTTGACAAAAGCAAAGATTAGAGAATACAAGAAATATGACATGAAAGTATTGGTAAAAGAAGTCAACTTACCAAGAACCGCGTCAATTTCATCGCCCTCTTTCATACGAGGGAATAGCATACTTTCTAAATCATTGATAATAGATCTATCCTCTGCTGCCTGCAAAGAAGCCTTGGATTGCGCAATCCCAAGGGCTAGATTACTGGCTTCCAGTTCTTCTCGAACTTTTGAAAGTTCTTTTTGAAGGTTGGAGTTTTCTTCACGAAGTTGAGAAAAATAAGCAGCGTTTGCTGTGTGCTTCTTGGCTTTGGTTAAAGCAGCTGAAAAGCAGGGACAAAATATTCCGACATTACGGCAAGATCTAGCAATGATTTTCCAGCAAAAATCAATAAACACGAAGTAAAATACCAGTGGCTTTTGATAATTGCCGTTGAGACGACGCCAGTTCGTTGCTTTTTGACTCAATAACAGATTGAAGTGTTTTTACTTCTCTGCTTTTGAGGCTAAGTTTTCTCAAAACTTCCAAGTTTATGGCATCTGCGGAATGCTGAAACATGGAAATGAAAGCCAGATGCTTAAGTTTGAACAAGCATACAAAGAAGCATTAAGAAGAATTTAGGGTTTCAACTTAATGCTTGGGGGCTAGAAGTATTACCTCGCTCATTTCTCGCAAGTCAGCCAAGGTCTCCTTGAATTCCCTGGCCATCGTGTATGACCTGACGGGGCGAGAATGCGATATTATTGCGGATAACTACTCCATTTTGTGGCCAGGGGCGAACAAGAGGCGCAGGAGCAAAAAATTTCTTAGCTTCCGGACGAATATATCCGAGGTCGTCGAAAGGCTCTTCTTTCACCCGGATATCATCTGGAGTAGGAATGGATTCGTTTCCAGTAGGTGATCGAAAATTTCCTCCCATTGGCGTATTCGTTCTCCCCCTTTTACCCGTAGCTGCAGAAGGAAATTCTTCTTTGATAGTAGTTTGCCTCTTGCGCTTTTGGTTGTTGTAAAACTCGGCATGTAATTTGCTGATTTCAGCATCAGAAGCAAGATCATTTTCTCCAAGTTCGTCAAACTAGGAAAGAATTAACAGTATGTTCAAAAATGAAGAGAGAAGATAATCTGAGGAAACTCAGAAACAAGGGAAGGAAAGTACCTTAGGAACCAGATTTTCCGCATGATAAATGGCTAGACTTTCCTCAATCTGGCTATCGGCGGCAACTATCTGATGAAGGCGTTCTATAAAATCTTTCTTGCTAAAGGACCTATCTGTTCCTCTCATGCTATCTTCCGGTCCCGTGTACTCGCAAAGAAGTCGGGAACGAAGGGATAAAGGTTGTACGCGACGTCCAAACCAGCATAAAACGATATCCTTCCAAACCAAAGGTGGTTGAGAAGAAGAAAGTTTGGCAATGCGCCGCTTTATTTTCATCAGGTTTTCAGGCAAATCCTCTGTTACTGCAAGTGTCCAACTCTCGCGAGGAGTAGCGGCAGAATTAACAAAGGGAGGAATTCCGGTTTCTCTGCCGGGGAACGGAATATCTTGGTGATAAAAGAAAGAACCTAGCCAAGATTGGTCAGGTTTTGGCATTCTTATCTTTGGATACCATTCTTCCCTAAAGCTTCTGAGGGTAAAAGATATGGTCCCGCAGATGGGCGAAACACCGTTTGTAATGTTATGTTTTACCTCAAAACAATAATGCCAGAAGTCTAATTTGGGAGTTATTCCAAGATACCCTTCAAAAAGAGCTTGGAAACTAGCTAATTGAAGGATGGAATTTGGAGAGATATTATGTGGTTGAACACCATAAAAGTTGAGGACGTCTAGGAAAAAGGCGGAAGGGGGAAAACCCATACCTCTCGTGATATGAGAGGTAAGGAGGACACGTTCTCCTTCCTTTGGCTTGGGCTCTGGCTCATCCTTCGAGATCCGCCATTTGCCTTTAACTATTAATCTATCCCTTGACATCCGACGAAGGAGGACGAGTGAAGTATTACTCTGATTCCAAATTCCGACAAATTCTGCTTCTTCATCAGCTCCGGTGGAGAAGCGCTCAGTGCCACGGGAGTGAATCTTGACCCTCGCCGGTTCTGAGGCAAACGGCGGAGTTGTTGTGGCGCTTGGGCCCGCGACGTCCGCGGCGGCGGAAGCGTTTCCTCCGCCCGCCGCGGATGCCGTGGCCTTTTCCGGCTCGCCACCGGCGTGCTTGGGCGACCCTAGCTGTGGATCTAGGTCGCCCAAAAGATCGTCGATGGAAGCGCGGGCCGGCGAGGACTGCGGAGAGGCCATCTTCCTTGGTGATGTGTGTGCGCTCCGGCGTGCGAAGAGCTCGTCGGGGCAAGGTCTCGTTCTCGCTCTCAAGCTCGCGTTCGCAACAATGGTGAGGGCAGTGAGGGAGTGAAGAAGATTGCCGATGGGGACGAGGACGGCTATTTATAGCCTGAAAACCTCTAGATACGTGCTAACGGCTCTTTCGAATGTTGGATGTTTGACGCGTGTCAACCATCGAGAAATCCGGGAAACGGAACGACAGTGGAATGATGGTTATCTCCTCGTTTCCCGTGAGAATCTGTCAGAGATACGTTACAGGGTTTCCCGCGTGAAACCAAGCGTCGCCTACGTCAGCATGATTAAAGCACTGACGTCAGAAGTTCCTTTTCCGCGAAGGATCGCGAGAAGAAAAGCCGGATTTTCAGAGTTCCGAGTTTTATGTTACCATCTCCTTCAAAAGGAAAGTAGAAAGAATCAAGACTGCTGAATCAAGATTTCCCGGACAAATGCATTTGACGAAAGACGGAGAATCAGAGTTTTGATCCTTCCTGGGGGCTACTGTCGGATATATACTGAATAGGGGTATAGAAGATGGTAGACAAAAGAGCCGGACTACCGGGGTGGCCTACATGGTAATGGGCTTAGGTCCATTAGGCGGCCCAGTAGTCCGACGCGCAGAAGCCGGATTCTAGAAGAACCCGGATCACGGCCCACGTGATCTGGCTTGGAGGAGAAGACGGATTCCTTACTTTCCAAGTTACAAGTTAAACGTAGTCTTCTAGGTTTCTTGTTCTGTAAGCCCTAATCCGGCTATTATATAAAGCCGGACGGGAGATAGATTAGATAAGTTCCAAGGATATAGGTTCAAGTTTCACAAGCTAAAGCTCTACGCAACTCGCCGAGAAGCTCATCCTCGTCGAGTAGCTAGATCTATTCCCTCACACTGTAACCCTGTTATACGGGCTTTAGTCCCAATTAGTGAGAAGTGCAGGAGTAGGTACGCCGTACTGTCGCGACGTACCGAACCTGGGTAAAATCCTGTGTTCCGTGTTACTACGCTATCCCGTTACCCCACGTCTCTACCGTAGTCTCATGGCACCCCAGTCTATGAAAACTACTACGATGTCTCGACATGAATGATTTTCAGCCTAAAACGTCTTAAGGAAACCCAGATTGTGCCTGCGTGCCTGAGTTTCATACAAAAATTTCTTACTGTTCTCTAAATATTATCTGATTGTTTTTGTGCTGGGTCACTGGAGCTAGTAAGAAAAATGCCTTTAGCATGATCCATGTTTCCGAGTTCAGAACTGATCGGTCATACCCAGTCACTCAGCATGAATATTAAAACACTATCGAGCCATTTCAAGCACTAAAGACAGTTAAAGCATACAAACCAGAGAATTTAGAAGATAAAGGAATAATAATAACCCAAAAAACTTGCAAAATAGTTAAATAACATTGCTGCAAAAGCCGGAGTACTTGTTCATTCAAAAGAATAGAAGCATTAAAATAATGTTTACAACATAAGTTCAGTAATGCTCCTATTTCCTATCTACCCAGGACCCGGAATTCTCCTTCAAGCATCCGAGTCGTCTTTGCTGGAGGACTCTTCGGGAGTGTCCGGGATTGCCTCCTCCGGATAGGAGATGGAGATGTTGACCATGGAAGCAATCTTGGTGGCGTGACCTTTGATCTCATCAAAGATGCTGGTCCGCTGGGCTTCCGTGTATCCTTGCGGGATGCCGGACGCCACGCGCCAAGATTTGGCAGAGGGGTAGTGCATGCGCATGAGCCCTAGAGCCATGCGCGCACCACCACGTGCCGTGGAGCGCAAGGTGGATTCCTGGGACTCTGCCACCTCCATGATAGCTCTCGGAAGTTTCTCAACTTCCGAGAATTCCCCAGTCCTAGCGGGAAGGAACTTGTTGATAAGCAACATCCCTGCGGCCTTGAGCGCGGTGAAGACCTTCCCAAAGGCTCAGATCTTTTCAATCCGAGTAAGAGCTGGGTCATCTCTAGTTTTTCAGACAAATAACCAAAGTGTTATGGAAAAAGCAGAGAAAGATTGTAAAACATCAAAAGTCTGGTAAAAGTAGAATACTTACCGAGAATTTTATCCATCTTGGAGCCCTCCTCCAGGCGAAAGGTCAAGGAATTCTCTAGGTCTCGGATAGTGGACTTATCCTTCGCAGCTCGGTTGGAGGCATTGGATTGAGCAATGCCAACAGCCAGCTGGCTGGCCTCCAGTTCCTTCTGAACCCTCATAATTTCCTTATGAAGGTCCATGTTTTCCCGCCGGAGGTTCTTGGCATTGCCGGCATCTTCAGCAATTTGCTTGGCTCTCGCCAAAGCAGCTGAAAAGCAAGTAAAATCCCGAATTAGAACAACTCGGAAAAATACTTATGAAAAGGCATAAAATTAAAACACAGAGAAATCACATACGTGCCGTTTCCTCCAGCTGACGCTGAGATGATGCCAATTCCGCCTCCTTAACATCAATAATAGAGAGAAGGTTTCTAACTCCTTATTCATAACGGTAAGCTTACCGAAAACTTCCAGGTTTATGCTTTCAGCGGTTTGGTGAAACACGGAAAATAAACAAAAAACTTAGGTTAGCAGCAGGCATAAGAAGGATGAAAGCATTAAGTCAAAAGCATGCGTTTGACTTATTGCTTGGGGGCTAGAGATATTACCTGGCTCATCTGCTGTAAACCTGACAAGTTTTCGGTGAACTCTTCTGCAAATTCTGCAAATAGAGACCCGGTAACGTTAAGACCCTCGTTGATACTCTTGAAATCCTTATCAAAGGTGGGAATAGGTTCTTCCTCAGCTGTTTGAGAGGGACCTCCCACTTCCGAGACCACCTTTTCCCTCGTGTCCGTTTCTGGCACAATAGGCTGGCTGGTCTACAGGGTTTCGGCGTTGGGGGCATCAGCATGCTCTTCTGTAGCTGCTACTGGGGTATCCGGGGCGGTTGCAGGAGAAGGGTGTGGACCTCTGCTGGCCACAGACTTAAGCTTTTTTAGCTTCTTAGGCTTCAGAGTTGAGGGGGCCAAGCTAAAAAAGAGAAATGCCGGAAAGTTAAAACTCTTAGACAAGGGAAAAAAGCCCCGATAAATCGAGAAAACCCGGATAACAAACCTGGAAGTAGCGACGGGGACACCGTCAAGATCGATAATTTCCTGCGAGGCGGAAATCTTCTTGCGCTTACGGCCGCCAGCGAAGTTGGTGCGTAATGCGTCCAACTCGGCATCCGTAGCGAGATCCGACTCGGAGAGTTCAAGGATCTGTCAAAGAGGCAAAGGCCGGGTTAAAATAAAATCCGAGAAAGCAAAAAGAATACAAACTCAAAGGGCGAAAAACGTACCTTTGGAGCCTTGTTCGATGCGGTGTACATTGGTCGGCTTACTTCATATTGATCGCACGAGGCGACCAATTGGTTTACGCGTTTTCGCAAGACTCTTGCCGCCAAAGGCTTGTTTGTCGTCCGCATAGCGTCAGCGGTTCCCGTGTATTCGCACAGGAGGTGGGAGCCATGATCAGCCAAAGCCTGAATTCGCCTCTCTAACCAGCATAGAACTGTGTCCATGCCAGTTAGAGGAGGGTCAGAGGCGACGAGGTTTGCGATGCGCCGCTTGATCCTGAGAAGATCCGGCGGCAGAGATTGCACGGCTTTTGTCCCCCAGTTTTCTTGGAGAACGGCAACGGTATTGGCAAAAGGTGGAACCCCGGTGGTTTTTCTGGGAAAGGGAACATCAGAATGATAGAAGAAAGAACCCGTCCAGAATTTGATGGATTCCGAGGTCTTGATCTTGGGGAACCAATCCTCCCTGAATCTACGCAGGGTGAAGGATATGGTCCCGCAAGTCGGGAGTGCGCCCTCGGAAGGGTTTCGCTTAACCCCGAAGCAATATTGCCAGAAATCTAACCTAGGAGCTAAACCTAGATACCCTTCGAAAATAGCTTCAAATCCGGCTAAGTAGAGGATGGAGTTGGGTGGCAGATTATGGGGTTGAATGTGGTAGTGGTTCAAAACCTGAAGGAAAAAGGCGGATGGTGGAAAACCCATACCTCGAAGGATGTGGGATGTAAGCAGAACTCGTTCCCCGTCCTTAGGAAGGGGCTCGGACTCTTCTTCTAGGCTCCGCCATTTGTCCTTCAAGATTAACCCCTCTTTCTCCATTGTCGGGAGAAGAGAGGGAGGAATACTGCTCTGGCTCCAATTCCCGGCATTTTCCCCTTCGTCCTCAGCCCAAGTGGCGGCGGACGCGGCAGCGAGCTCTTCTCCGACGAGAAGTATCTTTTCCTCCACCGTCTCGGGAGCGAGAGGCGGGGATGGTGCGAAGGAGGACGCGGTCAGATTTGTGGCAGCGAGAGGTGGATCCTCGCTAGCCTGGCCGCTGGCGTTCTTTTCCGGCTTGTCGCCGATGGCGCGGAGGGGCGAGTCCACCATGGGGTCCATGGTGTTGATGATCTCTTCGATCTCCATCGCGACGGAGAGGTCCGGGGAAGCGTTCGGAGATGTCATTCCTGGGCGGCGCGAGGAGAAATCCGTGCGCTCAGGCGAGGTTTGCAAACGGCGCGGTTGCGAGCGCGTGCTGGGAACTTGCTCTGCTCAAAGTGGCGCATGCTGAGAACTGGGGAGTGGAAGGTTTGCCGGAGAGGATGGAGATGGCTATTTATAGCCAGAAATCCGTCGCGGTACGTGCTAACGGCTCTTTTGACCGTTGGATCATCAATGTGTGTCACTCGCCGGAAATTCCGGGAAATGAGAACACGGGTGATTATTGCTATCTCCTCGTTTCCCGCGAGAATCTGTCAGAGATACGTTTCAGAGTTTTGTGCTCGAAACCCAAACGTCAGCATGATTAAAGCGCTGACGTATGACGTTCCTTCTCCGCGAAGGCTCGTGAAAGAAAAGCCGGATTTTATGAAATCCGAGTTTCGCGTTATCACATGGTTTAAAGGAAAAGAAGAATCAAGACAGAAAGCTAGCATTTCTCGGAGAGAATGCAAATATGAGGAAAGATGGCAAATCGAAGTCTTAATCCTTCTTGGGAGCTACTGTCGGATATATACCAATTAGGGGTATATCAGATAGTGGTCTAAAGTGACGGATTACCAGGGTGGCCTAAATGGTAATGGATCATGGTCTTTTGGGCGGCCCAGTAAGCTGACGCACGGAAGCCGGATTCTAGAAGAACCCTGATCAGGGCACGCGTAATACGGCTTGGAGTAGAAGGCGGATTCCTTGCTTTCCAAGTTAGCACATACCGTAGTCTTCTAGGTTTCCTTTTCTGTAAGCCCTAACCAGGCTATTATATAAAGCCGGACGGGAGATAAGAGAGATAGACAAGAAGCTAGAGGCTAACTCGCCGAGAGGTGGATCCTTGTCGAGTAGCTAAACTTAACCTCACATTGTACTCTGTTTACTCCAGGCTTTAGCCCTGAATAGTGAGATTGCAGGAGTAGGAACGCCGCATTACTGCGACGTACCGAACCTGGGTAAACCCCTGTGTCATTGTTCATCATATAATCACGTCCCCCCACTTCTCTATTGGTAGTCTCATGGCACCCCCATCTATGAATTCTACTACGATGTCTCGACACATTTGCAAAGATATATCAGTGTGTATCAATTTTTTCAGAGAGAGCCTCTTATACAGAGAAAAAGGCATACCACTAACTCCTGCTCCGAGGTCACATAAAGCAGTTCTAACATAATTAATTTTAATAGAACAAGGGATAGTGGGAATACCAAGATCTACAAGCTTCTTTGGAACCTAGCCATTGAAAGAATAATTAGCAAGCATAGTAGAAATTTCCTCATTAGGAATTTTCCTTTTGTTAGAGACAATATATTTCATATGTTTCGAATAAGAAGGCGGTTTAATAGCCTCAGTCAAACGAATTTGCAAAAACAGTAGTTTCATCCACTCATGGAATTTATTATAATGTTCTTATTCCTTTGATTTATGTTTCTTATTAGGAAAAGGAATTTTTTTTGAACCCAAGGTTCTCTTTCATTACCATGTTTATTAGCAAAGAAATATTCCTTAGTATACTTTGCAGTTTTAGTTTACTTTTTAGGTTCAACTTCAGTCTCTTCTTCATCAGAATCATCACTTTTATCATTGCCACTTTAAGTTTCAACATCAGAGATAGATATACAATTAGGATCTTTAGCAGGTTCAGGAGATTCTACAACAGTTTTATGTCTCTTCTTCTTTTTCTTGGAAGGAGAACTATTGTTTGTAGGTTGCTGAGAATCTTGATCAATTCTTTCCACAAACATGTTTTTCTCTAGAAGTATTAACTAGCAAATCTTTTTGCACTCTAGTGAGTTGATCATTTTGAGTTTGAAACATATGAAAAAATTTAACAAGCATTTTAATATCATTGGAGGTTCTCTCAATAATACCATGCAAATTAACAATAGCTCTAGAGTTTTCCCCTAGATGATTTTGCACTCTCGTATTAAAATTATCTTGCTTAACAACATAATTATCAAATTCATCTAAGAATTGATCAGGTGGTTTAGAGTAGGTAATATGTCTATTATCAAAATATTGGAGAGAGTGTACCTCAACTGTTGATGGATGAGGAATTGGCTTGCATAATTCTTCTATAGGTGGTAGATTCTTCACATTTTAAGAGATTTCTTGGATTCCCTCGTCACTTCATCATTTAATTCAATCATTCCACTCTTCTTGGGTGTTGGTATTGGTGTTGGCTCTTGTTTAGGTGTAGGCTCATGTATAGTCCAATCATCATTATTTTTGGCTATTTTAGTCAATAATTCCTAAGCTTCTTCTGGAGTACTTTTCCTGAAAACACAACCAACACAACTATCCAGGTATGTCCTAGATTCAACAGTTAGTCCATAATAAACTATGTCTAGGACCTCATTTTTAGGTAATGGATCTCCAGGGATAGCTCTTATTAAAGAATAAAACCTTGACCAAGATTTAGGTAGCTTCTCTCTTTCAATTTGCTTGAGATTAAAGATACTCTGCAAAGCAGCATGTTGAGCACTTGCAGGATTTTTTTTTTTGAAAGAAGGCATTAACCAAACCCATAAAACTGTCAATAGATCTGGGTGACAAATTGTTAAACCAAGTTTTAGCTTCATCTTTCAAGGTAACAAAGTAAGTGCGTATCTTAATATCATCAGAAACTAGACTACTCAAAGATGAAATCTCCTTCATATGTTCCATAGCACTTTTACTTTCCGTACCAAAAAAATGTTCTTTCTCAGCAATGGATATATAAGATCTAGAGAGAAATCATAATCCTTATCTTTAATATGTATGGGAGATATAGCAAACTTAGCATCAGGAGAAGATTTATATTTAACAGCATATCTTGCAAGAATACTCTTAAGAGCACTTGCACTAGTAGTAGCTTGAACTTCTTCAATAAAGTCATCATTAAGTTCAATGTAGGTTTCCTCAAGTTCATCACCAGGAATTTCTTTAGACTCAGGTGAATTAACAGGTGTACTACCATTTTCAACAGCAATTTCAGTGTTTTCAATTTGTTTAGATCTAGAAATTGCAGCATCTAGGAAAGGACCTAGTGAACCAGTATCATCAAGAACAATAGAAGCATCATCAAAAGTATCAGAAACATTTCCAGACTCGGCAGAAGTAGCAGTGTGTGTAGCATGTGGTGGTGTAAGAAGCTTACTCATCACAGACTGTGAATCAAGATTAACATAGGTGTTCAGAGTTGTACCTATCCTTGTAGTGGATGGTAATATATATACTTTTCCATCATGAGTTTTACCCATGATGAAAGGCTTGCAGCGAACAATATCACTTTCTAGTGAGAAAATAAATAAATCTACGCTCCCCAGCATCCGCGCTAGAAAATAGTCTTTATGACCCACAAGTATAGGGGATCGCAACAGTCTTCGAGGGAAGTAAAACCCAAATTTATCTATTCGACACGGGGGAGCCAAAGAATATTTATAAGCCTTAACAACTGAGTTGTCAATTCAGGTGCACCTGAAAGTAGACCTGCTCGCAACAGTTTATAAGTGCTAACAATTTTATAGCAGTAGCAGTCTTAAAATAACAACATAAGTAAAATTGTAACAACAGTAGCAATTGCGAGAAACAGTAGGATTAAGGTACTGTAGGCATAGGGTGGGGTAAACGGTCGTTGCATGGATAAGATAGTTCATGTAATAATCAAAACATGGGCATTGCAGATAGATAGTATTAAAGCATCCAAGTTATAGGAAAACCATAAACATGTGTTGCCATATAGTCAAACGTGCTCGCAATGAGAAACTTGCAGAAAATATTTTGTCCTACCAGCCTGTTTGCAGCAGGGCCTCAAGGGAAACTACTGGTAATTAAGGTGCTCCCTTTAATAAAAACCGGAGCAAAGAATTAACACTCCGTGAACACACGTGATCCTCACATCACATCCACCCCCTCCGGTTGTCCCAATTCTTGTCACTTTAGGGCCTTGGGATCCGGACAACAATGTGTGTAAACAACTTGCAGGTACGATCAAAAAACATAGTTATACTGATGAAACAATAACATGTTCAGATCTGAGATCATGGCACTTGGGCCATAGTGACAAGCATTAAGTATAAAAAGTTGCAACAACGGTACAAAACAATTTTTTACACACATTGTTTCTCAATATTCAACCCCTAGGGGGATGTCGACTCGCTCCTTTGGCGACGCCCATGGCGACTCTGAGGCGATCTAGGGTTTTAGCCTCCCTCCCTCGACAATTGTCACTTCGTCACTGACGTCCACCTTCCTCTCACGATGTCCAAGGCCAAGTCTCTCTTCTCCCCTTCATGTTGGCGTTGGAGGGCTCTCTTTTCCGCTGAGTTAGATCTAGAGTTGAACACCATCTGTGTGGGTTTTATTCTTCTGGATTCGAAAGACAAGAAGATTCAACTTGTCGATCTTGCGGGCTATGTTCTAGATCAATGTTTTCTCAAGGTACGTGAAAATGTTCACCCAGGATCTGAGATCTATTTTACTTTCCATCGTGCCAAGGTTCAAGATCACTTGATTGCTCGCAATTGTTCTCTGATGGATCACTCTCATGTTATTGCCCCATTATCGGATGTTAATCCTTCAGTCCCGGTGTTGGATCGGACCCGGATTGATCCCTCTGTGGGTTTGGTCCATGCTGCCAAGGTTTTAGACCTCAATTTCTCTAGGGGTTTAGCGTTGACTAAAGAGGTTCGGCTGTTATTCGGATCAGACGTGCATGCCTCTAAAGAGTATGGTGCTTTCAAATTGGTTGTCTCTTTTGGACGTGCTTCATTTAAGATGAGTACACCGTAGCCTTGGCTCTTGAGGCGGCTATTGGTGGTTATTGTGGCATGCTCAATGTTAAATTCCTTCATCAGCGGGCCTTCTCGTTTGTGGTTTCTTCCAAGGAGGTTGGCTTTCACATTATGAAAATTAAATGGTTTAAATGCTTCCACTTCAAGTGTTATTTCCATCTATGGAGTTTTGGCGGTCCTAATTGGATTTCTGAATTAAAGAAGTGGAATGATGATCAAGATAAGGAGTGGACTTTGGTCACTAGGAAAAAGAAGAAAATTACCAAGCATTTATTCCCAAGGCATTATTTGACCAAGGCTAAGACAGTCATTCGTCTGCTTAACAAGGATCCTTATGTTACTTCTTCGGACGATGTGGTTAATACTCATAATTTTGTCTCTCCTATAATTAAGTTTGGTTCTTTCGAACCAATATTTTCTATAACTAAAACTTTGAAGGATTCTGCTCCTCCGGATCCCATCTCTGATTTTTCTTTGAATTACGATGGCTTTGCTAAACTCATTGATAAGGTTGCGGCCCATGTTTGGCCTTGTTCTCGTTGCCTGTCAGCTAAGCATATTACAGAAGTTTGTACAGGCCGGATACGATGCTGGTCTTGCTCACGTTCGGGCCACATCTGGAAAAAATGCTTGGGTCTTAATGGAACTCATCGTTGGATAGTTAAAGCGGCGACAGGTGGAAACGAGGAGTCCCCTTCCTCTGCTCTATCCCCTGCTCTCGCGACTGTTAATCAAAAGTCCTCACCGGAGATTCCGCCCATATCTGAACCACCATTGTCAATGGCAAACTTCCCTTGTGATCCTGCCAGGTTCCTTCCAGTGGGGATGCACATCTTGGAACCTTGGGGAGCCGAGGAACGCCCTGCCCGTTTCTACATCACCTCCTCGTCTGCTCCGATCAGACACCATGAATCCTGGGCCATTGCTCAGCTCGACCCCATGCAGATGATCGTTGAAGAGATTGATGATGCTATGCAGATGATCGTTGATCATATCCTCTAAGAACATAATCTGCAGGTAATCTCCTTTTCGGAAAGCGCAGTTGGTGTGGGGCTTTTTCGCCTAGCAGATCATATCGCCAGAGACATCTTGGACAATTCTGCTGCGACTCCTTTTGCTGGAGGAAGGATTCTTACTTTTGCTAGACATGATGAGGGGGATAACCTGAGGGCAACCGTCTACACAAGGACTGGCTGGATTATGATCCTGAATCTGCACATGGATTACCGCACAAATGATTTTCTTCATGAACATGTGTCCAAATTTTGTAATATGAGGTCATGGTGGGGAGAGGATGCTTCTCTTTATTGCACCCTCATCAAGGTTTCTCATGGAGGAGCAGCCGATATACCACGTGCAGTGGTTATTCGTGAAGTGCAGCGGTATGGTGGGCATGTTGTCTCCTGTACATGCCCCGTTTTCATTTTGGACGATGAGGCGGCCAACAACTTACAAGGTGATGAGTCTCCTATCCCTGGTGATGGCAATCCACACCCGGCTTTCGGAGCACCTTTCATCCCTGTTAATGATGACTGGGTGCCTCTGTTTGTCCCTCAAGGCCATCAGAAAGGGATCCAAGGGTGGGGTCCAAGGAACGTGGAAGCTCAAGGTGAGAACATGGGGCATGACGGACCTGTCGATCAGCCGCCAGAACCAGCACCTGAGCAGGTGCAGTCCTCTGTTTCTGTTTATCTTCAACTCTCTAGTGTGATGACCCACAAGTATAGGGGATCGCAACAGTCCTCGAGGGAAGTAAAAAACCAAATTTATTGATTCGACACAAGGAGAGCCAAAGAATATTTGTGAGTCTTAACAAGTGAGTTGTCAATTCACCTGCACCTGAAAGTACTTTTGTTCGCATTGTATTATCGGTAGTAATCGTTTTATAGTAAATGAAATTTAACAGAAAACTCTCCCGCAACAACCGTCTGAACAGTCATAATAGCATTATTGAAGCCGTCCAAAATCCCTCCTGAGCTAATGTAACATCCCAAGTATGAAAAATAGCCATTAGAATGTTTGCTCTCTGTTATTTTATGTTTTGCATCATGGCATCATGTTCATTTCATTTGTTTTTCTTGTTTTCCATTTGTTTTCCTCTGTTTTACTTTGTTTTCCAACTGTTTTCCTTTGTTTTCCTTTGTTTTCTATTTGAATTTCAAACCAAATCTTAAACCTCTTGTTTCATACTTGTGATGTTACAATTTCCAAAATGATATTTCAAATTAAAACAATCAATTGTTTCCATTAAAGTTGTGATTCCAAAACTGTTGTTTTGTTTCTATCAAACTTCATTTAATACCAAACCCTTTTCCAATTCAATTAATTTCCAAAACAGCAACCCTTTTAAAAATTATGAAAATGACAAAACCCTTTCATCATTTGTTTCCATTAAACTAAGGTTCAAACTAATTAAATTGTTGCTTTCAATATTTCACTTAATACCCAAAATTCATTTAAATTGCATTCCAATTCATTTAAGTTTCCAAACAACAACCATTTGAATCAATGAAACAAAACACTCCAATCAATTTGCTTCAAAATAACTTGAGGGCCCAAAAACTAATTATATGTTTCTTTTTAATAATAACTCACTTAATCTCAAATTATTTAAAATCTCAATCAAATTACAAATAGTATTTAGAATTTGAACTTTTTGAAAAACCAAACTTGGCAAGTGATTGTTTTTGACCTAATTAACTCACCCAATTTTTCCCTAATTTTTCCTAACCCTAAAACTCATCTATTCTTCCTATTTCTAAATCAGCAAAAAAAAAGTAGCAAAATAAAAATAAAAAAACGCAGGAGCGGGGGAGAGGCAGGCCCAGCCCACCAGGCTGCAGCCCGTTTTCCATCTCCCCCAACCTCCGTCCGTACAGTGCACGTCAGCCATGGACAGCACGTACTGCTCCACCTTTTCCCCCATCCTATATCTACTCCTCCCCATCCCTCAGAAACCCTAACCCTAAACCTAATCGCCCCTCTCCCTCCTATCTCCCCACCACCGCCGCCATCGAGGAGCTCATCGCCTCCGTTTCTACTGTCACCGCCGCCGGCCGACGGAGCACGCCGCCGCCGTCTCCGCCACCCCCCGGCCGCGCAGAGCCCACCTCTGCGAAGAGGGTGAGATCCCCTTTCTATTCCCCTCCTTGCCCCCCTCGTTCCCTTGCGGTGTGCCTCAATTGCTTCCATGCCAAATCCCTGTTCGTGCTCTGTTTCAGTCGACAGGAAGACAACCTGCACGCGCGCGCTCGTGTGCAGTTTCAGTTAACAGCGAATTGTTGTGTTCAAAAACCAATCGCCCCCTATGTATTCAGAACCGGCGCAGCAGACCAACTGGCAGCAGCCGCGCGCAGCGAGCCAGCAGATCCCAGGATCAAATCCCCGCACCCCCACCTTTTCTGCCTATTTTCTCGATTTGTTTTCAGTACCGATTCCTGAACCTTAAGACCCCTCCGTTGCCCTTACTGTCAACAAGCAGCAGCACACCCCACTGGTCAGCACCCCTTGCGCACAGACCCAGGTGCTGGGTTCGATCCCCCTAACCCCACCTTTTTTATTTCTGTTTTGTTCTTTTCTGCCCGAAGTTCAGAAAAACAGATCTGAGCAGTTAACTCTAAAATCCATAACAAATCCAATTTTGCTCCAAATTGAACGATTCAAAATCCTGTGGATTCATAATTTTGTGCTCCTTCTATTAATGTCAAGTTTGCAACATGTTTCTGTAACAATTTGTGTACTAAATAATTAATTACTGAAAATGCAATAAAAATTGGAAACTTTGGAATTTCATAACTTGAGTTTGGTTCATCCAATTTAAGCAAACTTGGGCTCTAAAAATTTGTCTTAACAAAATCTACACATAGGTATTTTATTTGGTCACAATTGAATTAATTTTGAACATGTTTTCCTCTGTTTACTAAAAAGGGCAGAATAAGACTATTTATGGAAAATTGCATAATACATTCAATAATCACCCTAAAATTATGTTTAATAGCTCAAAATGTTCAGTGAAACATTTGCTACATGTTTTCAACCTTTTCAATGCAATTTGTTTACTGTTTTGAATATTTTGAATTGGTGCAATATTTGAATTCTTGTTTAATTCACTTAATTTTGCAAAAATCATAACTTGTGCATAAAAATTCCAAATTCAACGAACTAAATATGTTTTCCATTCAATTTTTCATGAACTTTGCAAATATCAACTTTGTTTGATGTTTTGAATAATTTAAATTGCTGAAAACAACTGTTTCTTATTCATTGCATTTAAAATTGCCAAAATAATAACTTACTCATTTTAAATCCAATTTCAACAAATGAAATATGTTTTCCATGCAAAATTAAACCACCTTTCCAAATATAATTTTTTTTTCATGTTTTGAATAATTAAAATTGGTTAAATAATTTAAACCTTGTTTAAATCATTTAAAATTGTTAAATTCATAACTTGGTCAAAGTAATTTCTTTTGGGACATATAAAATATGTTTTCCAACCCTAAAGGTATAAACTTTTCAAATATGAACTTTGTTATCTATTTTGAACAATTTAAAGTGGTGAAAACAAAAAATGCTTGTGTGACACCTTTAAGTAACCAAAATTCCAAAACTTAATAAATGAATTCCAAAACTTGGTAAAACTTATTTCAAATTGTTTCTATTGTTGTTATTTTTCTGTTTTCCTCATCCATGCATCATGCTAATCCACTTTCATCTATTGGTTAGTTGTAAAACAATTGTTTCACCCTTAATTCATGGGCTTTCCATATGCA
Source organism: Alopecurus myosuroides (assembly GCA_028641055.1). NCBI lineage: Eukaryota > Viridiplantae > Streptophyta > Magnoliopsida > Poales > Poaceae > Alopecurus > Alopecurus myosuroides. Next base: position 384,690,417 of record CM054060.1, read on the forward strand.
ATCCAATTGCATATGGATCCATTTAATCATGTTATGTTATCTTGTCAACTAGTTTATTTTGATGCATCAATTAAATGGTCATGCATCATCCCATGTTTGTGCACTATGCCATGATATTTATTGCTTGTCTCTCTGTGTTGTTTGTTTGCTTCTTCTCGGATACACGACGACGTTGAGACAGACGAGCCTTACGACACCCCTTCTGAGGATCTAGCTCAGTACCAGGCTGCTGAGTTTGCAGGCAAGTATTCACTCACATGAACCATTGTGTTCCTTTCAACATTGGATACCGATACTTTCCGTTGTCTATTCTGCTAGCCCTATGAATCGTTGCTCCTGTTCGAACCTATCACATGATATCCTGAACCCTGATATTGCCTCACCTCCACACCTATAACCCCTTTGTTTGAGCCCGTGTCTTACTAGCATGCTTAGGGTTGTTTTGCTCGAGTCTGTTACCCGTTACTTTCTGTTACTATATTAACATTTATGTTCTGGGGCTCGATGTTAAACAACAATCTGTTAATTTTGAGGTAATAATAATTTGCTGATAAGGCACCGGCAGGAGGCCCGGCATGGTTTTGAGGCCTGCTAGTGTCGACCCTAATTAGGAAAAGGGTCTTGTCTACTGATCCATGATGAGCGCACTAACCGCATGTGGGAAGTGAGTATGGGCGCCCCCTCAATTTGATTCGATTCGCATCTCGTCCAAATCGCCTCATTTAGTTCGGGTTTTGCATTTGCCGCATGCATATTGCAGGTGCGAACCCTTGGCGCCAGGGTGGAACTTTTGTAGTCGGCATTTAGGGAGACACGTTCTTAGAGTGCTATGAGGGTCCCCTTTTCTTCGTGGGGCTTGATTAGCCGTGCGCTCACTGCACGGGGTTCTTTGGGCTTGATGCGAAGAAGAGTTGAGTTGTGTTGAGTGCCTCGCTTGGTGGAAGTGCATTTCCTATCTGGTGGGGTATTCTTACGTGTACGGCCAAATTGGTGCATCCCTGCAGGGCAAATCTTCTCGAGAAGCCGTGTTTTCCGCGGTTATGGATTACTTGGTGAAAGTACTGGCTAACATGTACTCAGAACAACTTACACCTAACTAATGATAACTTGACTAGTAATAGGTTTATTGACACAACAATTTGAACCATCATTAATCCAACGGTGTGAGTTATCCTCGGATTGCTTCTTTGGATAAGGGGCGAGATCCAGGATAGGTTTGTTTGGTGGTCAGTTATAGTTGGTTACGATACGCTATCTTATCTCTTTCTGTTTAGCCGGAAGTGGTAGTACCTCTGTAGTTGGTTAGAGCAGCCAGTTGCAGCATCTTTTATATCCCCTTCCTTCCGTTGAACCCAAAGCATCTGTGATTGGTGTTGACGGGTTACACTTTGGTGAACTGTGAGTCTTGCTTGCCAGTACGTTTATGTACTGACCCCTTTGGGGCTGTGGTTTCCGCAGACTATGTTTCCGAAGATCTACATGGTGGCTACTACGTGGAGTATGACGAGACTGCTGACGAGTAGATAGCGGACCCGGGCAGGATCCGAGACTTCGTGGATGGGCTCCGTCTTTTTGTTTCCGGCTTCTTAAGCCTATTTGGATCTTGTCTGTACTCAGACACTTTGGATGTTTCCGCTGCGATGTAATGATGATATGTTGGGACATGTGTCCTCTGGATGATTGTATTTGCTATCTCTGCTCTAGTGAGAGCCATTTGCAACTTATTTCCATCTTTTGTGTCGTAGAGATCTGTTGTGATATCACTTGTTCCAATGCCGTTGACGTACCATGTGTGTATGTTTTGAAGTACGTCAACGGAAGTATCTGGATTTCTATGGGATGGTTTGCGCAGGCGATGAATAGTAAGAGAATGGTTGTCACACGTTTACGTGTTGGCCTGCTCATATTGAGATGCGGGTGCCGGTATGCCCCGTAAGCCATTTGTCTACTGTTTAACGGACTGTGAGTATCCCCTAGAAGTCCGGGTGCGACAAATGGTATCAGAGCCTGTCTGCCTGTAGGATCCCTTTTTACTGGTCGCAGTTGAGTCTAGAAACTATTTTGTAGCTATATAGGAAAAATGAAACGTGAGAGTAGGAATTCTGTTCTTTTTCTTCTTTCCCCACCCACCCTCCCTTTTCTGGTAAGGAAGTGCTATGTTGTTTTCCCTTCTCATCTAAACTTTCAAGTTAGGTTTTCACGTATCCTAGTTTCTCTAGGATGGTTATATCTACTAGACCATAGGAATGGAGGTGGTTGTGACATGATTTATCATGTTGCCTACTCACGATTGAGAACGGAGGCGTGTAAGCCCCGGAAGCAGATCCTCTATTCCTTAAGCAGTAGATATTGATCCTTTAGAAGCCCGGATGGGTTTTCCGTAGTACCTCAGGCGTGTTTTGATCTCGTTTTCCCGATGTTGCTTCGTTATCCTGTTCTTCTCAACATCCTTTTCGTCCGTTGAAACCTTGTTGTTGCTTCCCATTTCAGTTATTCTACCGGCGTCTAATCAATAACTCTATTCCACCCTTCTGGCCAGATAGTCTATTCTCCAAATGAATCAAGTTCTATCCAGCTATACACCCTCGATACAAAACCTCTACCTTTACTCGAAAATGTTCCGGTGGTTTCCCAATTCCCTGACATATTTCCAGAAGAGTTGCCAGGAATGCCTATCATTTTGAAATTCCAGAAAAACTATCCAAGGTGCACGATGTGTTTCACGTGTCATAGCTCAAGAGGATCTTCGCAAGAAGTATCCTGACCTTTTCCCTTCTCAGTAGGAATCTCGGGGCGCGATTCCTTAAAGGGGGGGCGTTTTGTAACATCCCAAGTATGAAAAATAGCCATTAGAATGTTTGCTCTCTGTTATTTTATGTTTTGCATCATGGCATCATGTTCATTGCTTTTGTTTTGCTTGTTTTCCATTTGTTTTCCTCCGTTTTACTTTGTTTTCCAACTTTTTCCTTTGTTTTCCTTTGTTTTCTATTTGAATTTCAAACCAAATCTTAAACCTCTTGTTTCATACTTGTGATGTTACAATTTCCAAAATGATATTTCAAATTAAAACAATCAATTGTTTCCATTAAAGTTGTGATTCCAAAACTGTTGTTTTGTTTCTATCAAACTTCATTTAATACCAAACCCTTTTCCAATTCAATTAATTTCCAAAACAGCAACCCTTTTGAAAATTATGAAAATGACAAAACCCTTTCATCATTTGTTTCCATTAAACTAAGGTTCAAACTAATTAAATTGTTGCTTTCAATATTTCACTTAATACCCAAAATTCATTTAAATTGCATTCCAATTCATTTAATTTTCCAAACAACAACCATTTGAATCAATGAAACAAAACACTCCAATCAATTTGCTTCAAAATAACTTGAGGGCCCAAAAACTAATTATATGTTTCTTTTTAATAATAACTCACTTAATCTCAAATTATTTCAAATCTCAATCAAATTACAAATAGTATTTAGAATTTGAACTTTTTGAAAAACCAAACTTGGCAAGTGATTGTATTTGACCTAATTAACTCACCCAATTTTCCCTAATTTTTCCTAACCCTAAAACTCATCTATTCTTCCTATTTCTAAATCAGCAAAAAAAAAAGTAGCAAAACAAAAAAAAAAACGCAGGAGAGGGGGAGAGGCAGGCCCAGCCCACCAGGCTGCAGCCCGTTTTCCATCTCCCCCAACTTCCGTCCGTACAGTGCACGTCAGCCATGGACAGCACGTACTGCTCCACCTTTTCCCCCCATCCTATATCTACTCCTCCCCATCCCTCAGAAACCCTAACCCTAAACCTAGCCGCCCCTCTCCCTCCTATCTCCCCACCACCGCCGCCATCGAGGAGCTCGTCGCCTCCGTTTCTACTGTCACCGCCGCCGGCCGCCGGAGCACGCCGCCGCCGTCTCCGCCACCCCCCGGCCGCGCAGAGCCCACCTCTGCGAAGAGGGTGAGATCCCCTTTCCATTCCCCTCCTTGCCCCCCTCGTTCCCTTGCGGTGTGCCTCAATTGCTTCCATGCCAAATCCCTGTTCGTGCTCTGTTTCAGTCGACAGGAAGACAACCTGCATGCGTACGCTCGTGTGCAGTTTCAGTTAACAGCGAATTGTTGTGTTCAAAAACCAATCGCCCCCTATGTATTCAGAACCGGCGCAGCAGACCAACTGGCAGCAGCCGCGCGCTGCGAGCCAGCAGATCCCAGGATCAAATCCCCGCACCCCCACCTTTTCTGCCTATTTTCTCGATTTGTTTCAGTACCGATTCCTGAACCTTAAGCCCCCTCCGTTGCCCTTACTGTCAACAAGCAGCAGCACACCCCACTGGTCAGCACCCCTTGCGCACAGACCCAGGTGCTGGGTTCGATCCCCCTAACCCCACCTTTTTTATTTCTGTTTTGTTCTTTTCTGCCCGAAGTTCAGAAAAACAGATCTGAGCAGTTAACTCTAAAATCGATAACAAATCCAATTTTGCTCCAAATTGAACGATTCAAAATCATGTGGATTCATAATTTTGTGCTCCTTCTATTAATGTCAAGTTTGCAACATGTTTCTGTAAGAATTTTTGCACTAAATAATTAATTACTGAAAATGCAATAAAAATTGGAAACTTTGGAATTTCATAACTTGAGTTTGGTTCATCCAATTTAAGCAAACTTGGGCTCTAAAATTTTTTCTTAACAAACTCTACACATTGGTATTTTATTTGGTCACAATTGAATTAATTTTGAACATGTTTTCCTCTGTTTACTAAAAAGGGCAGAATAAGACTATTTATGGAAAATTGCATAATACATTCAATAATCACCCTAAAATTATGTTTAATAGCTCAAAATGTTCAGTGAAACATTTGCTACATGTTTTCAACCTTTTCAATGCAATTTGTTTACTGTTTTGAATATTTTGAATTGGTGCAATATTTGAATTCTTGTTTAATTCACTTAATTTTGCAAAAATCATAACTTGTGCATAAAAATTCCAAATTCAACGAACTAAATATGTTTTCCATTCAATTTTTCATGAACTTTGCAAATATCAACTTTGTTTGATATTTTGAATAATTTAAATTGCTGAAAACAACTGTTTCTTATTCATTGCATTTAAAATTGCCAAAATAATAACTTACTCATTTTAAATCCAATTTCAACAAATGAAATATGTTTTCCATGCAAAATTAAACCACCTTTCCAAATATAAATTTTGTTTCATGTTTTGAATAATTAAAATTGGTTAAATAATTTAAACCTTGTTTAAATCATTTAAAATTGTTAAATTCATAACTTGGTCAAAGTAATTTCTTTTGGGACATATAAAATATGTTTTCTAACCCTAAAGGTATAAACTTTTCAAATATGAACTTTGTTATCTATTTTGGTGGTGAAAACAACAAATGCTTGTGTGACACCTTTAAGTAACCAAAATTCCAAAACTTAATAAATGAATTCCAAAACTTGGTAAACCTTATTTCAAATTGTTTCTATTGTTGTTATTTTTCTGTTTTCCTCATCCATGCATCATGCTAATCCACTTTCATCTATTGGTTAGTTGTAAAACAATTGTTTCACCCTTAATTCATGGGCTTTCCATATGCAATCCAATTGCATATGGGTCCATTTAATCATGTTATGTTATCTTGTCAACTAGTTTATTTTGATGCATCAATTAAGTGGTCATGCATCATCCCATGTTTGTGCACTATGCCATGATATTGATTGCTTGTCTCTCTGCGTTGTTTGTTTGCTTCTTCTCGGATGCTGAAAGTAAAGTATAGGCACCTAGAGGGGGGGTGAATAGGTGCTACGACCAATTTTAATTTTTCTTAAGATTTAGGCTTGACAAGAAGGTAAATTCTCTAGATTATGCAACTAGGGGTGAATTTACCTATATGACAAGGCAAGCAATTAAGGCAACTAGAACAACACTTAATACAACTAGTACAACAATAAATGTAACAAGTACTAGTAAGTAAATAGGGAGGAACGAGATAACCGATGGAAGCACACGGAGACACGATGTATTCCCGAGTTCCTCCTTGTTAAGGGAGTACGTCTCGTTGGAGGGGTGTGAGCTCGCCACGAAGGCCTACTCAACGCCACGAAGGCCTCACCCTATTCTCCGATGAACTCCGCCACAAAGGCCTAGTTCACCTTCCACTATAGAACCCCTTTGAGGCGGGGATCAAATCCTTTACAAACAAGTTTGGGGCACACACCCACAACTTAATTGGGGGCTCCCAACACTCACAAATCACCAAGAGTAGCAAGAATCCTAGGTTATCCACATGAGGAAACCCTAGGCCAAGATTCCTCAAGCAAAGGAGAGGGGAAATGAAATCCGGTTGGTGAAGACGTAGATCGGGGCCTTCTCCTTCAATCCTCCAAAGATCTAGGCTTTCGGGTGGTTGGATTGGGAGATCTAGCAAGGTGGTTGAGCTCCAACAATGGTGTCTTTAAGTCTGGTCGAGCTTGGCTTGAGGTAGGTGGAGGGGAGGGGGTATTTATACCCCTCATCAATGCAAAGAGCCGTTGGAGCATTTCTGTCGAAATCACACCGGAGACTCCGGTGTAAAGACCGGAGACTCCGGTCTGGGCCGGAGACTCCGGACAGTTTCCGGTGTCCCAATTCTTCAGAGAAAATCCACTCCGGAGACTCCGGTCTGGCGGACCGGAGACTCCGGTCTTGGCGCTTCGAATGGGCACAAAGGGAGTCTGTGGTCTTGCGGTTATAGGAAAAATGTACTCACACCGGAGATTCCGGTAAGTATCCGGCAAGTCTCCGGTGTGGGTACAGTGCGCGACACCACCAAGTCCTTAGCGAAATTCTTGAAGAAGATCCCACACCGGAGACTCCGGACAGTCTCCGGACACTCTCTGGTGTGGGTACAGTACGCGACACCAAAGTTCCTTAGCGAAATTCTTGGAGCAAAATCCCACACCGGAGACTCCGGACAGTCTCCGGACACTCTCCGGTGTGGGTACAGTACGCGACACCACAAGTCCATAGCAGAATAATCCAGGGAGAAATCTCCACACCGGAGACTCCGGTCTGGTGGACCGGAGACTCCGGCCTGAAGAAAACTCCAGTGAACCGACTTGGATATCTAGCTCCTTTTTGCACCATCGATAAATAAGTTGAAGTAAACCCCTGAAATACATCAACACTCATTAGATTACATGTGTTGTTAACAAACACCAAAACAAGGTGATTTAAGCGCGTTTGCACTTTCAATCTCCCCCTTTTTGGTGTTTGATGACAACACACGTATTTTAGCAATTTAGAGCATAGCTAGGCTAAGTTTGTAAAAGATAGAGCACTCACAAAGTGAGCTCCCCCTATTTTTCACAAACCAAACCCTACTAGAGCAAGCATTTGAACAATAACAAATAGAGAGACAAGGATAAGGCATAATGAGTAATGATAAATAAAAGATAGCTTCACCACAAGGTCTCTCAAAAATAGCAATCATTGTTCACTAAACACGCAAATCGAAATCAACTAAGATAGTGGGAACACAAGTCATAAGAGGCAAATCAAGTTCAACGACTTGTGTTCCGAAGCAAATAAAGCAAAGTGGAGAAGACACAAAGCTACTTCTCCCCCTTTGGCATCGAGACACCAAAAAGGGGCGAAGAGAACAACGCGGTCCTAAGGCTCAGTCCTCATCCTCGTAGTCCTCATCATCATCCTCCCCTGGTTCCGTGTCACCATCATCATCATCAGCTCCACTCCCAGCATCATCATCATCATCACCGGAGGCAAAGTCACCAAGGTCCTCATCCTCTGGATCATCCTCAGGCTGATCATCAACAAAGTCTTCCTCAATCTCCGGGGTCCTAGCATGGTGAGTCGAGGTAGAAGGAGCCGAGGTGACATCCTCAAAGTCACCTCACGGAAACTGATCAATGTTCCACCCCTCATAGGACATAGTCACAGAAGCGGTGGGAGGGGTGTGTGGAGTAGTGGGAGGAGTACCCATAGGAGGTGTAGCACCAAGGCCCGCATGGTCATGCAGCTTGGTGATCATCTTCTTCAGCTCGCGTCGCTCCTTATAAGCAGCATGGTTCTCCTTGTGCACAGCCACAGTCATGCATAGAATGTTACGCTGGAACCACGTGAGCTTCTTCATCTCATCCTGAGTCTCCTCCCTGCTAGAGCGGCGAGAGGGAGGATCGGCATTCTTCCTCCTAGAGCGAGAAGGTGCCTCAACATCCCCCATGGGAGTGTCATCGTCACGAGAGCGGCCGGACAGAATCTGGAGAGAGCCAACAGGGTGCACAGTATCGTGAGCTAAGCCAGGCAGCTGGTCAAGAATGAGCCTCATCACATATGGAGCATAGACAGGCACCTTCTTGATCTCGATCATAGCACAGTAAATCTCCTCCTTAATAAAGTGCATCACATCAATCTCAAAACCCTCTCCATCAGGGCCAGCAAGGTGACACTGGAAGGCCTGATAAAGGAGGTTCACTAGGCCACCACGAATAGCATCCACATTCCCAACCTTGGGAGCAATGTTGCAGCGAAAGAGACGAAGGCAAATGTTGTATACCCTCTTCAGATTCTTGGCAGTGCCGCAGCTGGAGAGCTTGTCATACATAGGAGCCATGCGCTTGTTATCATAAGCAACTCCATGAACGTGCATACGCTCACCATTCCCTTCTCCCCAAGGGTAACCAAGAAGCTCAGCAAATCGTTCCATGGACGACTCGCACTCCACTGTCCCAGACATCCACTTCATAGTGACCTTCTCATCTTCAGCAAGAGTGACAGTGGCAAAGAACTGCTGAATAATAGGAGGGTTGTAGTTCTGCTGAATGCCCACAAGATGCTCGAGACCCAGCTTCCTAGTGATCCAGACTGCCTCCTCAAAGTACTCACAGCTGCCAAGTGCCTCTAAGTCAAGGACTTTCTGTGGACACACGGGCTGCCTGAACCGAGTATAGATCTCATCCATGATCAACTCGGACTCCCTCCTCCAATAGTGGGCTGTATGAGCAGTGCGGGGCATCTCGAAGAAAGGACGACCCCTCATAAGCCTGTACTCCTTCTTGCTCAAGGATACCACTGAGGATAAAGAATCATATCTTGCCTTCTTTGCAATTTCAGCATTCACTCTGTGCTCGTGCTTGTTTTTCTGACGCCTCTCACTCTCAAAGGCACCCCTCTGACCATAAAGACCGGTGGCTTCATCAATAACCATATAGTTGCGGGAGTGAGGACGAGAACTACGCTTGACCACGGCCTTCTGCTTTGTTCCTGAAAGCCAACAAAAACGAAACAACAACAGAGAAAACAAAAAAAATGAGCATACATGTCCAACGAGGTGCAGAAATACTACCGATGCACCAGAAGACGCAGCTGAAAGAACCACACCGGAGTCTCCGGTCCGAGACACCGGAGTCTCCGGTCTGCGACACCGGAGTCTCCGGTCTGATAAACAGCAAAGTGCAGGGTTCTTAACAGGGGGTACTACTGGTGAATCTAAGCATGTTCTTTACACAAAAACTAGCCAGAGGAAGTTCTACCAACAGTAAGTGCAACATCCCCAAAGAAATCACCTAGTTGTTCAGATCTAGATGCAAAACAGAGAAAAGACGTGGGGAGATGTTGTACCCTTGCTTCCTTGGTCTGCCATTGTCCCTCCCACGGATGGGAGAGGCAAGGGGGAGGTTGGGGGACGACTTTGGGCGGAGGAAATCGCCCGGGACGGTTCCTGGCGGTGGCAGCGGCGCAGTAGTGCTTTGGGGGGCGTGGGGGAAGTGGGGAATGAAACCCTAACTTCCCTCAGCCCCCAGCTTAAATAGCACCCGCAGCACACCGGAGTCTCCGGTGTTAACACCGGAGTCTCCGGTCTGGCCGGAGTCTCCGGTATGGTACACCGGAGTCTCCGGTCTTTCGCCAGAAACACTACCCAAAAGAACATGTAATGCTCAAAAACAACAAACATGAGATTTTGGCAGGAAAAAACAGAAGCAACACAAGGAGGGAAAAATGTACCCAAAAACAACGAGAAAGAAACGAAGAACATCAAATGGTGAGTACATCCCTTAACAAAAAAATGCCAAAAGCTCGCAAATAAGAACCAATTCTTCACGGAAGAGGTTGGTGGCCTAGGCCACCATGTAAGAGTTCATGGTATGCAACCGCGAAGATATATCTTGGGGGCATTGCCATTACTCAACATTGAAGCTCACAATTCAACATTAGAAAAAGAGAGATCACAATGAATTTTTGCTTTGGGCATAATGGGGGGAGGGAGAACCCAATGTGTTAGGATAACACTCCCCCTATGTCCATGCCTACACCTATACTCGAAAACGTTTCATCTATAGGGGTGTGTGCAAGATAATCAAGTCAAGCTCCTTGAATCAATCACATTTAGCTCACTCCTCAAGAACAAGAATCTTCCATCATCAAGTGGCTTCGTGAAAATATCCGCAAGATTGTCCTTGGTGGGCACATAACTTAGTGCAATGTCTCCTCTCGCTACATGATCACGGATGAAGTGGTGGCGAATCTCAATGTGCTTCGTCCTTGTGTGTTGCACCGGATTGTATGCAATCTTGATAGCACTTTCATTGTCACATAGAAGAGGCACTTTGTCCAAATGAACTCCATATTCCTTGAGAGTTTGCCTCATCCATAGCAATTGAGTGCATGCACTTGCGGCGGCAACATATTCGGCTTCGGCGGTGGAGAGTGAAATGCAATTTTGTTTTTTCGAGGACCAACTTACAAGGGACCTACCAAGAAATTGGCAAGCCCCGGAAGTTGACTTCCTATCATCTTGATCACCCGCCCAATCGGAATCCGTATATCCATTTAGAGAAAATTGTGCCCCCTTTGGGTACCACAAACCAAATCTTGAGGTATGAACCAAATAACGAAAGATCCTATGAACCGCCATTAGATGGCAATCCTTAGGAGCCGCTTGATACCTTGCACACACACCTACACTTAAAACGATATCGGGCCTAGATGCACAAAGATAAAGCAAAGAACCAATCATAGAACGATAAAGCTTTTGGTCCACATCCTTACTCCCTTTTGGATTACGAGAGAGATGACACTTGACTTGCATGGGAGAAGTCTTGATCTTAGCATCTTGGAAGTTAAACCTCTTGATCATATCTTGGGTATACTTGGCTTGAGAAATGAAAGTCCCACGAGCCAATTGCTTCATCTCAAAGCCAAGGAAGAATTTAAGCTCACCCATCATAGACATCTCGAACCTGTCAGTCATAAGCTTAGAGAACTCATTATTGAAAGCTTGGTTAGTTGAGCCAAAGATGATATCGTCCACATAGAGTTGGCATATGAAAAGCTCTCCCTTTACTCTCTTGGTGAAGAGAGTGGGGTCAATCTTCCCAACTTCGAAACCACGATCATCTAACAACTCCCTAAGGTGCTCATACCAAGCACGAGGTGCTTGTTTGAGACCATAGAGAGCCTTGTCAAGTTTGTAAACGTGGTTGGGAAAGTTGAGATTCTCGAACCCCGGAGGTTGCTTGACATATACCTCCTCTTTTAGTGGACCATTCAAGAAAGCACTTTTCACATCCATTTGTTGCAATTTGAAATTATGTGAGGATGCATAAGCAAGGAGGATACGGATGGACTCAAGGCGAGCCACGGGCGCGTAGGTTTCATCAAAGTCAATGCCTTCAACTTGGGTGTAACCTTGAGCGACCAATCTTGCCTTGTTCCTAATGACAATGCCATTCTCATCTTGCTTGTTCTTGAAAATCCACTTGGTGCCAATAACATTGTGGCAATCCTTGGGTTTCTCAACCAATCTCCAAACTTTGTTGCGCTCAAAGTTATTGAGCTCATCATGCATAGCTTCAACCCAATCGGAGTCCTCAAGAGCTTCATACACTTTCTTAGGCTCCACCATAGAGATATGAGCTTGATGCTCACAAAAATGAGCCAATTGCCTTCGAGTGGACCTTCTAGTTTGAACATCCTCCAAGACCTTGTCATCTTGGGCATCAATTTGCTTCAAAGCTCTTCTTATCCTTTTGATGCGACGGGCTTCGATCTCCTCATTATTGCGAGGAGGAATCACTTGATCATCTTGATCATTCGGGTCCCCATCTTGACCAACATGGCCTTGATCATCAACATCGTCATCAACAATATCTTCAATACTAGCTTCAACTTGAGAAGAGGAAGAAGAGGATGATTGATCTTGGCCTTGATCTTGACTCGCATTAGTGAGAGGAGTGGGTACGACTTGCGGAGTCACTTGATCAATGAGAGGAGGGTCTTGAATATGTTCTCGGTTAGGTGTAGTGGTTGGCTCCTTGGCTTGATCTTCAAATGTAGAGGAGGGCTCCACTTGGGTAGAGCATAGTCCTTCTCGAGTCGCCATAAGGTGTCCCTCGATGGGGCGGAAGAATCCCACACCCATCCTTCCTATGGCTTCTTGAGGCATTTCAACATCTACATTTGAAACATGAAATTGCGCCACTTGGGAGCCGTCATTTTCCTCGAAAACCACACTACAAGATTCTATGACAATCCGTCAGGCTTTGTCATAGACTCTATAAGTGTGGGATTCGGCACCGTAACCAACAAAAATACCCTCAATAGTTTTGGATTGAAATTTCGACAACCTAATACCCTTGATCAAATAAAAGCACTTACAACCGAATACACGGAAGTAGGATACGTTGGGCTTGTTGCCGGTGAGGATCTCATATGGGGTCTTGCACAAGCCTTTGCGGATGTAGAGGCGGTTGGAGGAGTGGCATGCGGTGGATATGGCCTCGGCCCATAAATATTGGGGAGAAGAGTACTCCGCCAACATGGTCCTTGCCATATCCAAGAGAGTGCGATTCTTCCTTTCGGCAACACCATTTTGTTGAGGAGTGTAAGTGGCGGAGTATTGGTGGCGAATGCCTTCTTCACTAAGAAATTCATTCAATGTATAGTTCTTGAACTCCGATCCATTATCACTCCTAATAGCCATGATTTGCACATTGTGTTGACGTTGCACTTCGTTGGAGAAGTCGATGATGGTTTGTTGGGTCTCACTCTTGCACTTGAAGAAATAAACCCAAGTGTATCTTGAGTAATCATCGACAATCACCAAGCAATACTTCTTGCCGCCAAGACTTGCCTCGGGCACGGCACCAAAGAGATCAACATGGAGAAGCTCCAAGATCCTCTTTGATGAAATAATAGTCTTGGCCTTGTGCACAATGTCATGCATCTTCCCTTCAACACACGACCTACAAACACGATCCTTTGCAAAGGAAACATTTTCTTTTAGTCCAACAATAAGGCCACTTTTGTGAAGACTTTGCAAAGTTCTCATGTTGACATGGGATAGGCGGCGATGCCATAACCATCCCAAGTGCGCCTTCCCGAAAAGACACATTGCTTGAGTGTTGGTTGACTTCGAAAAGTCCACCACATACAACTCATTTTCAACATGTCCCACATGAACGACGTCAAGAGTCTTGCTTCTCAAAAGGACCACAATATCACCATCAAAGAAGACGGAGAGACCCATCTTACTAAGAGAGCGGACGGAAAGTAAATTGTAACCAAGGGATTCGACAAGCATGACGTTCACGATAGTGATATCGGGAGCCACCACAACTTTGCCAAATCCGGATACCTTAGACTTGGACGAGTCCCCATAGGTGACGGTTGCTTGGATGTCATTTGGTTGCAACTCCGTCACAAGTTCTTTGCTTCCGGTCATATGATTAGTGCATCCACTATCAAGAATCCATTTAGTCCCACCGGAAGCATAGTCCTGCAAGAGATCATTGACTAGAGTTAGGACCCAAGTTGGGTCCCTTCATGTTAGCAACAAGGGTCTTTGGAACCCATATAGTATAGTCAATAAAACCCTCAATAGGACCAACATATTTAGCTTGCACAACACCATAATAATCAACATATAAGAAATGGTGTGGGTTGTTAGTTCCCGCGGAGGAGCTACGAGTAGTGTTGTCCCTCATGACAATACCACCCGAAGCACCATGTTTGTTCTTCTTCTTCTTGTTCCTTTTCTTGGATACATAGCCAAGACCTTGTTTGCCCACTTGTTGCCTTGGAGCACTTACTTGTGGTCTAGAAATGACCGCATTGGTGCTTGGGGCAACCACTTGTGGGGTGGCAAGCACCACCTTTTCAACTTGAGTGCTTTTGCCCTTGAGCCTTGCTAGCTCATCCTTCAACCTAGCATTTTCTTCAATAATTTTTGCATGATCACAAGAAGAAGTATAAGTGCTAGGATGGTTAGATTGAGTAAGTTGAGTTTGAAGTTGTTCATGCAACTCTTTGAGGGATGAGTGTTGGCTTTCCAAAGCTTTGTGAGCAATGGTTAGCTTTTCAAACTCCTCGGTTAGTTTACCATGACCAACCCCAAACTCTACTTTATCCTTTTTAGCCTTTTTATATTTAGCAATAGCAAGATCACGTTCCTTAATGATTTTAGAGACAAGTTCATTATGAGTAGTTTCAATAGTTTCAAGTTCATCCTCTAGAGAAACTCTACCATCATGCTCTTCTTCAAGAGTCATTGAGAGGGATGCAATTTCATCCGCATCCCTTCTCTCAATCTCACCTTTCTTCTCAAGGGCCTCTTGGGCCTCTCCCAATTGCCTCATGAGATGCTCAAAGTACTTCTTGGTCTCCCCTTGCATGTTAGACATAAATCGGTCCAAAGAGGCCCTTTCCTCTTCTTCTCTAAGACTAGCGATATGTTCTAGTTCACTAGGGGTCTTAGAGTTAGGAGAAGATGATACCTCCGTGGCCTTGGCCATGAAGCACTTGGCATTGTGTTGAGGAAGATTTTCATTGGGGGATTCAAAGAGAGATGACGAAGATGGAGTGGAAGCAATAGCTAGAGCGGCCACTTCACTTGTGGTTTCTTCTTCTTCATCACTCCCGGAATCATACTCCTCTTGAGTCAAGAGCACAAACTTGGTGAGGGTCTTCTTGTTGAAAGGTTTCTTCTTGAAATGAGGTTTCTTGTATTCAACCTTCGACTTGTCCTTGCGGATGAGCTTGCCGCTATGGTTCTCTCTATTCTCATAGGGGCACTCCGCAATGAAATGGTACTTGTCTTGGCAATTGAAGCAAGATCTCACTCTTTGAGCCCCATCATTACCATAACGAGACTTGGTCTTCTCCTCAACAAATTTCTTGCCTTTTGGGGGATTGTTCCAAAACTTTTGCACGGTGAGAGCTATTAGATCCTTTAGAACGGGATCATATTCTTGTTCCTTCAATGGAGGCAATGCTTCTTCACCATCTTCATCATTCTCAACTTCTCTTGCCAACACCTTGGCCTTCAAAGCAACGGAAGCTCCTTGATGCATCCCAATGGCCCTAGCACGGTTGTCAAGAGCATTCTTGGTTTGCACTTTGTAGGAGCTCAATTCTTGCATGACTTGAGTAGAGGTCATGGTGGAGAAATCATGTCTCCCTTGAATGCTCTTCATATCCGTGCCCTCAAAAGGCATCACGGCAATTATGAACTTCCTCTTGATCCAAGCATCATCAATATGTGTCGCACCCGCATTAGAGAAAGCGGTGGCAAGAGATTTGAGCCTCCGATACATGTCAACGTGATCTTCTCCATCACGCATGAAAAATCCTTCGGCCTCATTGGTCAAGGTGTCATAGCGATTTCTTTGCATGCTCTCATTCCCAACAAACATGAGGACAAGTGCATCCCATGTCTCTTTGGCGGTGGAGAAGTGTTGAAGATGCGGCATGTGATTGGGGCCCACGGCTTGATGAAGGATGGATAAAGCGGTGTAATTTAGTTGGCAATCTACAACCTCTCTTCTTGTGAGATTCTTGGGATCATATGGCTTGTATCCATCACGAGTGATTCTCCAAAGATCTATACAAGAAGAGTTCAAGTGAGTCTCCATGTAGTATTGCCATTCACGAAAAGAATATGCATCAATTTTAGGTGGATCTCCCCTAGGAATTATATGAGAAAAAGGGATGGGAGGATCGGGAGAAAATTGGCCTTCAACGGCATGATATCCTTCCTTTCCACTCGCACCCTTCTTTGCGGATTGTTCGGCGGAAGCAGTTTTAAGTGGTTCACCATCAACCCCTTTCTTGGCACCATCCGTTTCCGGAGGGGATGAGTCGACCACCTCCGGTTCCTTGGCTTTGAGGAGTGTTGTCATGAGTAGACGCAACTCCTCAAATTTAGTGTCTATGGATGAGGTCAATGATTCTCTCAAAGCATTGAGATCATTCATGGACACATTTCCTTCGGACGGAGCGTCATCCTCATCACCCATACTTAAACTCTTAGGCGGTTAAGCCCGATAGAAGAGTCGAGGCTCTGATACCAATTGAAAGTAAAGTATAGGCACCTAGAGGGGGGGTGAATAGGTGCTACGACCAATTTTAATTTTTCTTAAGATTTAGGCTTGACAAGAAGGTAAATTCTCTAGATTATGCAACTAGGGGTGAATTTACCTATATGACAAGGCAAGCAATTAAGGCAACTAGAACAACACTTAATACAACTAGTACAACAATAAATGTAACAAGTACTAGTAAGTAAATAGGGAGGAACGAGATAACCGATGGAAGCACACGGAGACACGATGTATTCCCGAGTTCCTCCTTGTTAAGGGAGTACGTCTCGTTGGAGGGGTGTGAGCTCGCCACGAAGGCCTACTCAACGCCACGAAGGCCTCACCCTATTCTCCGATGAACTCCGCCACAAAGGCCTAGTTCACCTTCCACTATAGAACCCCTTTGAGGCGGGGATCAAATCCTTTACAAACAAGTTTGGGGCACACACCCACAACTTAATTGGGGGCTCCCAACACTCACAAATCACCAAGAGTAGCAAGAATCCTAGGTTCTCCACATGAGGAAACCCTAGGCCAAGATTCCTCAAGCAAAGGAGAGGGGAAATGAAATCCGGTTGGTGAAGACGTAGATCGGGGCCTTCTCCTTCAATCCTCCAAAGATCTAGGCTTTCGGGTGGTTGGATTGGGAGATCTAGCAAGGTGGTTGAGCTCCAACAATGGTGTCTTTAAGTCTGGTCGAGCTTGGCTTGAGGTAGGTGGAGGGGAGGGGGTATTTATACCCCTCATCAATGCAAAGAGCCGTTGGAGCATTTCTGTCGAAATCACACCGGAGACTCCGGTGTAAAGACCGGAGACTCCGGTCTGGGCCGGAGACTCCGGACAGTTTCCGGTGTCCCAATTCGTCAGATAAAATCCACTCCGGAGACTCCGGTCTGGCGGACCGGAGACTCCGGTCTTGGCGCTTCGAATGGGCACAGAGGGAGTCTGTGGTCTTGCGGTTATAGGAAAAATGTACTCACACCGGAGACTCCGGTAAGTATCCGGCAAGTCTCCGGTGTGGGTACAGTGCGCGACACCACCATGTCCTTAGCGAAATTCTTGAAGAAGATCCCACACCGGAGACTCCGGACACTCTCCGGTGTGGGTACAGTACGCGACACCAAAGTTCCTTAGCGAAATTCTTGGAGCAAAATCCCACACCGGAGACTCCGGTCAGTCTCCGGACACTCTCCGGTGTGGGTAGAGTACGCGACACCACAAGTCCATAGCAGAATAATCCAGGGAGAAATCTCCACACCGGAGACTCCGGTCTGGTGGACCGGAGACTCCGGCCTGAAGAAAACTCCAGTGAACCGACTTGGATATCTAGCTCCTTTTTGTACCACAGCACCACCATCGATAAATAAGTTGAAGTAAACCCCTGAAATACATCAACACTCATTAGAGTACATGTGTTGTTAAAAAACAGCAAAACAAGGTGATTTAAGCGCGTTTGCACTTTCAGATGCACGACGACGTTGAGACAGACGAGCCTTACGACACCCCTTCTGAGGATCTAGCTCAGTACCAGGCTGCTGAGTTTGCAGGCAAGTATTCACTCACATGAACCATTGTGTTCCTTTCAACATTGGATACCGATACTTTCCGTTGTCTATTCTGCTAGCCCTATGAATCGTTGCTCCTGTTCGAACCTATCACATGATATCCTGAACCCTGATATTGCCTCACCTCCACACCTATAACCCCTTTGTTTGAGCCCGTGTCTTACTAGCATGCTTAGGGTTGTTTTGCTCGAGTCTGTTACCCGTTACTTTCTGTTACTATATTAACATTTATGTTCTGGGGCTCGATGTTAAACAACAATCTGTTAATTTTGAGGTAATAATAATTTGCTGATAAGGCACCGGCAGGAGGCCCGGCGTGGTTTTGAGGCCTGCTAGTATCGACCCTAATTAGGAAAAGGGTCTTGTCTACTGATCCATGATGAGCGCACTAAACGCATGTGGGAAGTGAGTATGGGCGCCGCCCTCAATTTGATTCGATTCGCATCTCGTCCAAATCGCCTCATTTAGTTCGGGTTTTCCATTTGCCGCATGCATATTGCAGGTGCGAACCCTTGGCGCCAGGGTGGAACTTTTGTAGTCGGCATTTAGGGAGACACGTTCTTAGAGTGCTATGAGGGTCCCCTTTTCTTCGTGGGGCTTGATTAGCCGTGCGCTCACTGCACGGGGTTCTTTGGGCTTGATGCGAAGAAGAGTTGAGTTCTGTTGAGTGCCTCGCTTGGTGGAAGTGCAGTTCCTATCTGGCGGGGTATTCTTACATGTACGGCCAAATTGGTGCATCCCTGCAGGGCAAATCTTCTCGAGAAGCCGTGTTTTCCGCGGTTATGGATTACTTGGTGAAAGTACTGGCTAACAAGTACTCAGAACAACTTACACCTAACTAATGATAACTTGACTAGTAATAGGTTTATTGACACAACAATTTGAACCATCATTAATCCAACGGTGTGAGTTATCCTCGGATTGCTTCTTTGGATAAGGGGCGAGATCCAGGATAGGTTTGTTTGGTGGTCAGTTATAGTTGGTTACGATACGCTATCTTATCTCCTTTCTGTTTAGCCGGAAGTGGTAGTACCTCTGTAGTTGGTTAGAGCAGCCAGTTGCAACATCTTTTATATCCCCTTCCTTCCGTTGAACCCAAAGCATCTGTGATTGGTGTTGACGGGTTACACTTTGGTGAACTGTGAGTCTTGCTTGCCAGTACGTTTATGTACTGACCCCTTTGGGGATGTGGTTTCCGCAGACTACGTTTCCGAAGATCTACATGGTGGCTACTACGTGGAGTATGACGAGACTGCTGACGAGTAGATAGCGAACCCGGGCAGGATCCGAGACTTCGTGGATGGGCTCCGTCTTTTCGTTTCCGGCTTCTTAAGCCTATTTGGATCTTGTCTGTACTCAGACACTTTGGATGTTTCCGCTGCGATGTAATGATGATATGTTGGGACATGTGTCCTCTGGATGATTGTATTTGCTATCTCTGCTCTAGTGAGAGCCATTTGCAACTTATTTCCATCTTTTGTGTCGTAGAGATCTGTTGTGATATCACTTGTTCCAATGCCGTTGACGTACCATGTGTGTATGTTTTGAAGTACGTCAACGGAAGTATCTGGATTTCTATGGGATGGTTTGCGCAGACGATGAATAGTAAGAGAATGGTTGTCACACGTTTACGTGTTGGCCTGCTCATATTGAGATGCAGGTGCCGGTATGCCCCGTAAGCCATTTGTCTACTGTTTAACGGACTGTGAGTATCCCCTAGAAGTCCGGGTGCGACAACTAAATATATTATGAGTGTGGTGGGGTCTAGTTGCTGACAGTAAAAGTCGTGCAGATCATGCCTAATGCAAGAAAGTTATGTAAACATTAAATATGCATTTCATCAAAAAAAACTTTTCTTTTCTGTATGTTGCATCTTATAAGCAATGGGTGTCATGAACTTTTCAGCATGATCGGATCAAAAGCACCAAACTATAGGAAAGAATAATCTTCATTATCGGTCATCTCTTACACTGTCATTCCTGTTAGGAGTGGTCTCACGGCGTTGGGGCCTACGGGGCAGAAGAATAATGGCGGTGGTCCTAAGGTGACTCGGGTGCCAAGACGAAGAACTACCGCACGCCTGTCCTCTTTGATCTGGACAGAATGTCGGGTTTCGTAAGGCTCCGCTGGCGATCTCCCACTATCGATAACGCTTAGATATTGTTGGATCGGGTGGTATTCGGTCGTGTCGGAGAAGCGTCGCGAAGCTCTAATCTGTTGCCATCATGGGCAATCCATGGTGAAGTGAGAGGGAGAATTTCATGGAACTTCGATTGGAGGACTGTCAATGGTGTTCGGAGCCTTTGCATTGACGAGAAACTGGCTCGGAGTTTAAGGAATCGTGGCAGCAGTATATAAGCGCAGGAGATAACACATGTGAAGTTCAAAGT
Source organism: Alopecurus myosuroides (assembly GCA_028641055.1). Classification (NCBI taxonomy): domain Eukaryota; kingdom Viridiplantae; phylum Streptophyta; class Magnoliopsida; order Poales; family Poaceae; genus Alopecurus; species Alopecurus myosuroides. The sequence goes on from CM054060.1 coordinate 384,710,727, forward strand.
CCTACCTTTCAGGGTGAAAATCCAAGGTCTAGCCTTCATTGGTTGTGCCTGATAGTGGTCTTGTTGGAGACATTGTTTTGAGAGCGAAGATTATCTTCAGGGTGAAAACCCAAGATCTGGCCTTAATTGGTTGTGCCTGACACTGTTCTTCTTGAAGACGTTGCTTTTGAAAAATTGGACATCAGGTGTTGTTCTGGTGGTGGTTGTGTGGCTGCTGCAAGGACTTTAACTATGTAACCGGATTTTTTTTTATTTCTTCTTCTTATTGTCTTTCGGCTGTGTGCATCCGTAATGGCTCTGTTATTGCGTTGTTGCAGAGGCTAGGTGTAATTTGTATCTCCTTAATATTAATATATATTCTTTATATAAAGATAATAATAACTAGGCGACGCTTGTAACCTGCTATTTTTGTCATATGTTTGTCAACTTAGGCGATACTTGTAACCTGCTATTTTGGTCATGTGAACAGGTTAAGATTCAGATTTTACTAACGTATATAAACCATTTATGTCCTTGCTGCTACTTGTACAGTTCATCTAGTTTTTATCTTCCCCTATAGTACAAAATTCAGTCATGCATGATTGTGTTGATATGCTTAATTCTTGCAATGTTCCGACAAGATTATGAACGTAATTCCTGGTTGCGGGTTATGTCACATACAGTACCAGTTCTAATATTGAAGTATTCCCCAAATTAACTCGATTTTTTTACATAAACGTGTCGGTGTAGAAATAACCACCAGAAGTGCTAGCTGCAAGCCTACAACGAGCTGGCTGCTCGGACGTGCTAGCTGCAAGCCTGCAATGTGCTGGCTGCCGTAGTTGCCAGCAGCAAGCTGAAGTGACCACAGCGTGCTATGTGGAAGTTGCGGCACCATATAGCCGCATAAAATCGCCAATTATATTAACTAGATGCCACAAAAAACACCAAACTGCTACGTGGTCGAACTGGAAATGTCCACATCGTCCAATAGACTGTCCACTTACAACCTGCATCTTGCAGCTCCCCCTTATCATGTCATTACCGTATATATGTACCCATCCACATAAAGAATCAACACATATATCTGTTGGTACCACAAGTCGTTCCTAACCCAAAACATTGGTGATTAATTTTGTACATGGTTTTCAAGAAACTAATCCAAGAACGTGCCCGATCCAAACGACCGGGTCAATCGACCTACTACAAAACGCCCCATAGGAACCAAGACAAAGCTTACAATACAGGTTGCAGCGATCAGTTGCTACCCTCCACAATTTTGAGCAACAATTCCTCCAGGGATGGTTTGGTTTGGCTTGCGACCGAGGAGAGGACTCTCAAGCGGAGGATATGAGGAGATAAAAAGAAAGGGTGGAAATGATTGCCACTTCAGCTGAAATGTCAAAATTCCATTCAACGAAAGGAATATCTTTATAATTCTTCACCGGTGAGAATCTGCAACCATTAAATAATCAACATTTACTGGGCCATCTTGATCACACTAAAGGATTGAAGTCCTAATCCATGCTCCAAAGAGAAGTGAACAAGATGTCTATATCTAAAGATGAGGAGTTTAAGGGTGTGGTTAAACCTCTAGTTGGTAAGTTGATAAAATAGATGTATTTCTCAACTCCAATTGATAAAATCTGAGGTTTGACAGAGCCTTTTACTATGGAGGAGACTAAGGGAGTCATTAAATATCTAAAGCCCTGGGCATGATGGTTTCCCTATACTAGTGGAAACAGGGCCAAAGGATTTTAACTATAGTACATGTTCAGTTACAAAATGGTACAAATGGGTGTCTTGTACCGGTTCCACTACTAGGGAAAAGCTTACCCGTGACGCACCATTTTGCTTATCCGTTACGCACCTGGGCGCGTCACGGCTATCACGCCGCGCCTATGGGTTTAGCCGTGACGCACCGAGCTGGTGCGCCGCGCCTATTAATACCCGTGACGCACGGGCTAGGTGCGCCGCGGCTACTTCTGGGCGCGTCACGCCTAACTCCAGAGGTGCGCCACGGCTATGAATACAAGTGCGTCACGGGTAAGCTAATGTCTCCACGGCTAAGTTCGCCGGTGCGCCACGGGTATCCACTTTGGCGCGTCACGGCTATCCTCCCAGGTGCGTCACGGGTACTCTTTTTGGTGCGTCACGGCTATACTATGCTGTATTTTTTTTTAAATACGCAGTATCGTATTTATACATGTATATACAGCTCAAATACAGAGGAATATCAGTAGACAAAATGTATCAAAACAGTTCTTTGACAAACAAGTTATATATCATAGTTGATCATACTGCTTAGAATTCCTAATAGCTACATCAAACAGTTGATTATGAATACAAAGTGTTTATCAGAGTCAAATAGATACAAGTGACCTACATCACACGGTTAATCATCGGGACCGATTACATCGATTGATGATGCTTCATCATCGGGACAAGTGACCTATCTAGTCGCCGATAACCTAATCATCTAGCTAGGAACCATAGCATGACGAGCGAGGCGACGGCGACAAGAGCGGCTGCGATGGTCTTCATCCACGTGTTGTTCTTCTTCTTCTTATTTTGTTTCTCCTCGAGATGGATGAACCACCTAGCTTCCGCCGCCACTCTTGTGTTGTAGGATTTGTAGGCATTCCCTTTGAACTTGTTCACCTGCTCGAAGCAGTCTTCCCAGTGATCGTAGACTCCTGGAACCCTGCCTCTAAACACCACGTAGCACCTCGGCATCTGTAATGACAAGAAAGAAAAGCAAAAACAATAGTTTTAAACATGTCTACAATAAGTAGTAAGTGGAGAAATATAAAAGGCCATCTGAGTGTGAACCAACTCTTTTAATCATCGGCATTTATACAAAAGATCGAACGAACATAGGACCGGAATAATATAAAAGCAATATAATCAAGCATTGACATAATTGAGCATCAGTTACGAATGGACGATTCATAACCGTAACGATGTGTGCCTCATATTTAGGGTGGACACATACAAGCGGCCGTAGGTGGTGCCGCTGCGCCAAGTGGGATGCACAAGATCGTAACTTTGTGAAAATCACAAGGCGCAACGGACCACCTAGGCCATCTGAGTGTGAACCAACTCTTTTAATCATCGGCATTTACTTATTCAAAAGATCGAACGAACATAGGACCTGAATAATATAAAAGCAAGATAATCAAGCATTGACATAATTGAGCATCAGTTACAGAATGGACGATTCATAACCGTAACGATGTGTGCCTCATATTTAGAGTGGACACATACAAGCGGCCGAAGTGGTGCAGCTGCGCCAAAGTGGGATGCACAAGATCCTAACTTTGTGAAAATCACAAGGCGTAGCTGACCACCTCGGCCATCTGAGTGTGAACCAACTCTTTTAATCATCGGCATTTACTTATTCAAAAGATCGAACGACCATCACAAGTAGGACCGCAATAATAAAATGCAAGATAATCAAGCATTGACATAATTGAGCATCAGTTACAGAATGGACGATTCATAACCGTAACGATGTGTGCCTCATATTTAGGGTGGACACATACAAGCGGCCGTAGGCGGTGCCGCTGCGCCAAGTGGGATGCACAAGATCCTAACTTTGTGAAAATCACAAGGCGCAACGGACCGCCTAGGCCATCTGAGTGTGAACCAACTCTTTTAATCATCGGCATTTACTTATTCAAAAGCTCGAACGACCATCACAAGTAAGACCGCAATAATGAAAAGAAAGATAATTAAGCATTAATTAACATAATAAAGCATCCGTCACACGATGGACGATTCATAACCCTAACGATTGAGTTCGACTAATTTCGGAAAATGTAGCAAGCCTTACAATAGTTCTCACTCCTTCTGACTCATCCTCCCAGGGATTACAACGGGACAGCCCTCCTGAGTGATGAAGGGCCTGTCGTCACAGGCAGTTGCTAGGTAGGTATCTATGTCGCGGTTCGGCATGTTGAACCGGCAGTAAAATGTCCGACTCTTGTTCACCACTTCATGAACGATTTTCGTGGCAAAGCACTTCTGGATATCATATATCTCTTCTCTAACCTTGTCATCGCCGACCATCGACAAGCGGGAGGCCCATTGTTGCACTTGACTAGGCAGGGTAAGGAACTGTTGATCCCGTACATACGCCCGCATATGATGGAGGACATAGTAGGTGTCTCGGTTACTGCCCGCCGGCTGCTTGACGCACGCGAAAGTCGTCGTGTGGGTGAACACCCGAGCGCCCTGAACGACCTTCTCCCTAGTGATTTTGCCCCCCCTTGCGTGGTAGCCGGTGAGAGCATTATCCAAAACTTTCTTCACGTTGGAGTAGTCTTTCTTCACCGCACTCCCTGAGTCGAGATACGTGGCATGCGAATGACTGATACAAATGCAGATGAGTGTGCATTGTGTATATCTGCGCGGAACAATCCAAACAAAGTGTTGGAAAGGAGCGATGAAAATCTAAAGAAAATCACTTTCGATTCGGCTAATAATATTTACTTACCCGGCAAAGTAAGGCACGAGGATGTAATCCTTGGTCTGGTTCGCCAGCATGAAGTCCCGGAGATATGTCGACGCGACTACCTGGTTCCCAACGCCGCACAACACGTCGTGGCGCATGTAGAAGGGGTCCGCTATCGCGATGCCCGGTGTATTATCCCTGATGACTTGCACCGCCAGACTGAGCGAGTATAGGCGGATCATGGAGTAGTGCAGCGGATTGCTATGGAACATATCGAAGATGTCCGAAAACCGCAGTACTATTCTATCCGCGCCGGTTGACTCGACGAAGCCCAAGTCCTTTGGCACCATGGCAATGAAAACCGGGTATGATGGATCCTTGGATTCAAGAAGACGCGATTCAAGATAAAGAATGCTGTCATGCAAACTCCGCATATCCCCACTTGCGGCCTTGAGCTTGCTCTGGCTAAGCATAGGCTGACCAATCACATGCATCTTCGTATGCTTAGATGTAGGTGGGCCGTCCTGAACACGGAGCGGCATCTTAGCAGGCTGGCTCGCGGACTTTGCGGCCTTGGATCTAGGTCCTCTTTTCCGCGGCTTCGGCGCTTTCGGAATGATCTCCTTCTCAATCTCCTCATTAGCCGCCTTACGGATTGTGCTAGGGCTGAAAATAACTCCACCCTTCGCACTTTTCTGAGTCTCGGTGCAGGGGCCGACATCTGGAGGAGTGTCTTCCTGAGAACCGAAGAGACGCTTGCAATTGGATTTATCCGCAGGAGGAGCCTCACCACGAGCCTCCGTGCTATGGTAGGGTTCTTCTGGAGGAGGAGCAACGTAATCTCCGCCATCAAAGTCATCAGCGATGAAATCCATGGCATCAAGATCAACGTCATTCTCCTGGTCTTGTGCCATCTCCATGTCACGGGTAGGCGACGGCGCGGCGACGGTCTTGCCATGGCTCCGCTCCGGAGCTTCTAGAGGGGTTGTCTTCGACGTGGTGCCTCGCGCCGGTAGTTCTAGAGGCGATGTCCGCGGGGTGGCGCCCCTCTTCCCCAGGCGAATCTGGCTCTTCGGCCATTCCATGTTCCAAGGCATGCACTGGAGCAGCGTCAGGGTATCGGGGCCATCTTCTTCTTGGTAGGGTTGAATGGGAGGCAACAAGTCGTCGTAGCCCGCCAGCACCCGAAGCACTCGAACTCTATATACATCTTCGCGCATCGGCCTGTTGTGGAACCTGCGGGTTGACGGTTGAACGATCATACCCACAGCAACATCCTTCAACACGCCGTCCACTGTGTGTAAGAGAGTGCATGGAACGTCGTCGTTCTGCGGAAAACATGCAGGGCGTCAGAGAGGCCAGTCTAAGGCAAAGGAAGATCGACGCTCCAACGCTTAACTATTTACCTGGCTGGCGAGGGCGTCGAGCTCCTCTAGTGGCGAGGGGCCAACAACGACGGCGGGCGTGCTACTGCTCAATGGCGAGGGAGAACCGGCGGCGGGCGTGGAACCGATGGCCAGGCGGCGGTTGTTCGTTGGTGCACGCTCTTCATTCGGCGGAGGACCGCCCACTGTGGGCGTGCAACGGATGGTCAGGCGGGTAGAGGCGGGCGGAGTCACTATCGGCGCCGTGGTGTAGGCGGGCGGAGTCACAAGTGGGTCCGCCATCGTGGCGTTGGCCGGCGAGACTCTGGACAAGTCTCTTGAGTTGCTGCCTTGCACGCTAGGCACCGGGCACGGCCCCACTCGACCTCCTTCATTCCATCGAGTAACCACATCGTAGATGGTAGGCAAAACGCTGCCCATTTGTTCTGCCAAAGCTGTTTTGACAATATTAGGAATATCGGCAACTTTGGCCTTGAGGTCTGCAATCTCGCGATCGCGGGCTTCGTCACGTTGGATATCTTTGATGCTCCTCTTTCTATTCCTTCTCGCCTACCTGGGCTCCTTGAAGTACTCTCTGAGCTTCGTCGTCGTGCCCAGGCCACAAACTCGGCCACCTGACGGCCTTTTGTGCTTTTCCTTCCCCTGCGTCACGTTCACCGCCCTATTTAAAGTGTCGTCCCACGGGCCGTGCAGCCTCGGCATGGATGACGAGGTTCCACCACTTTCGATTTCTAAGTTCTGCACAATTAGCGTGAACCGTTTAGAATTCCACCAGTACACTATGATGCAATCGACTTGATCGTCGAGAGCAAACTAACTAGGGTGGTGTATTTACTTACCAAGTTGTCATACAACGTCTTCACCTTCTCATCATCGGTAGTATACTCATTAGCTACCGGGTCATATGTAAACCGGGCCCTGATGAAGTTTTTCGTCCGCGGCGAGTACTTTGCGAGAGGGTCAGGGATGCCCTGTTCTGCACGTTTGGCGTCCTCCTTCTCCCAATTGGGAATCGCCGCTCTGTAACCGCCGCATCCCAGTTTGTGGGAACCAATGTTCAACTTCCGCATCCTCTGCCCCCAATCAGCGTTAGCCTTGGCGACTTCGCTCTGGCAAAGTACCTTGAAGTCCCGGAGTTCATCTTCGGTGATTCTCGGCTCACTCGCTAAAACATACTGCAGGCTATTTTTGGGGTCCAAGACCTCAACCTTCACCCGGTGTTTCCAGTTGGCCAAGGCGGTGTTCATCTTACCAATGGCGCAGTGGTTGACTATATTCCCCGCCAGATTGTCGTTATTGTACTTAAACGGCTCGTCTGGCGGATGCGGGTACAAGTATCGTCCGTGCAGCTTTCTAAAGAGAAGAACCTGATAATGTGCATTCTCTTTTTTCCTTAGATCATCGGTTAAGATCCTGACAGTGTCCCGGACAATGCAACCAATCTGGTTGCCGAATCCTCTGACCACCTTCTCGGGCGCGATTGGATACCCAAAGCTATCAATTTCCGTGATCTCTTCACGGTAGGTGCGGAGAGTGTTACTTTTCCGTTTCCTCTTCTTGTTGGCTTTGCTACCACCATCTGTCTGACCGCCGGCATCAGTGGTGTCATTTCCGCCGGCGGCGCCACTAGTGGTATCACCGGCGGCGCCACTAGTCGTGGCGTCATCCTCCTCGCCACCGCTAGTGTCCGCGTCAGCCCAGGCATCCGCCGTCGGGTCGTATTGCTCATCTTCTTCGTCGGTGATTTGCCAGAACGGCTTAGAACCGCAGGCCTCGTCGTCGTGTGCCATGATCTGAAGGGGGAAATTATTGGTTAATCTAAAGGAAACAAAAAATCGACATACTACTCGATCACGGGAAAACGGCTAAGTCCTAAATTCATGGGAAAATTTCGGCATGACCTTTGCTAATTTTCTAACACTAGAGTGCCCGATTCTCGCCGAAACGGAAATTAATCAACATTTCGGCGAAAATGGGCAACTCATTTGAATTCCCTGCAAAGTTTTAAACGGCTCGATGGCCGGACAGATTACCAAATGTGGTACCAACACCAAAAGTGGTACCAACACCAGCACCAGCACCAACACCACACAACACCAGCACCAACACAAGAAAACAGCAGCAGAACGCCTTCAAAAATTAGCAACAACTCCCTGTGATAGGCAGCAACAGCAGCTAGGAGCAGCAACAGCAGTGCAACAGCAGCTAGAGTACCTATATGATTACATTACTTGTAGCAGCAATATATCACAGTAGATACCAACCATATGCACTAGTAAATAAGAAATCTGAGATACAAGGCAGATACAAGGCATATGGTTTCAGGTGCAGATACAGTGAACCAAAAGAATAAATCACATGATGGCTCTCAGAAATACTCCTATATCTTTTACTGTCTTAGTGTTAGTGATCTGGATGGTCATAAAGGCCACTCATCATCCTTTGGGTAAAGAATTTGAGGCAACAGCTAAATGTACTAGCCACATACTTATTTATCCAAACAGAGAGAATAGCCTCCTATGCCTAGTTAATTTCTAAAAGAAAAAGGAGGGCTTAACGAAATTATAACATGCACAGAAGCGAAATTATAACATGCACAGAAGAGTACAACCTGAATCGTATAACATCAAAGTCGATGCTAATTAACCAATTAACCAAGTCTATTCATCCCCAGAGCTGAAACATTTTATGGATACCAATTAACCAAGTCCTTGTGGTAAATGTTGTTCTTGAGTTGGTTCTATTTTTATCACAGATCTAAAGAATACGGTGATACAGTCTACATCACTTTCCTGTGAAATGCAGTGCAAAAAAAATCCCTTTCTCTTCTCTCCCAGCTATCCTGTCGTGCATCTAAAAAAATGGCGAGCCTTCACAATGCTCGAGCCAAAAATGGCTTGGATGCTGTGGTGTACCATATCTAGCGTTATTATCAAAGCTAGGCAGGCCATGTTCTTGGATGCGATGTCGTCTAACCAACGCATGACATGGCTTGGAGCTTTGAATTTGGCAGCACCCACCGCCGAGGCCGCATCTGGGTGTTGCAATGTTGCATATGGGTGTTGTAGATGGGTAGCCATGGAAGAATTGGAGAGCAAAATTCAGGGAGGGGAGGAGGGGGGGCCTTACCTGGGGCACGGTGTAGTTGTTCACGCCGGTGCCTTGGTCCTGGATGGTGTCGAGGAAGACAGCGCAGGCGGCTCCCTCCTCCTCTCTCGCTGCAACGGCGCGGGCGATGGTGTCGACGAAGACGGCCGGGGCGGTCCCCTCCTCCTGTACTCTTCCCCATCGGGCAGACGGCTAGGGCGCTGGGCGCCGGTGGCTAGGGCAGCGGAGGCGTGCGTGCGGTGGCTAGGGCAAGGGGACGGTTGCGGCGGCGATGGAGAGAAAGAGGGAAGAAGAAGAAGGAACGGCCGGGCGGCCTAGCTCGATCTATATCAGCTATAGCCGTGACGCACCGCGGCCAGGTGCGCCGCGGATAAGATAGCGGTGACGCACGGCTCGAAAGTGCGCCGCGCATTAGATAGCCACGACGGACATCACAAGCGTGCGCCACGCATTACTAAACCGTGGCGCACAGCGGCTTGGTGCGCCACGCATATTCGCATAATATGTTCAAAAGGTTGTGTTGCCTGTCAATATCACAACTGCTTCGTTAGCCCAGTGGTTGATATTGTGATGTGCCCCAGCACCCGGGTTCGAATCCCCCACACCCCATTTTTTGAATAGTTTTGGAAAACACAATATAAATCAACATAAATTCATATAAATCAATATAACTTTCAAAATAAAATCTCAATTCATGTGTTGACTAATTTAAACACCACATCTTAGTGCATACATATAAAATACAGCATCATACATTGTCATCACTGTCTCGAATGCATGCAAACACACGACACATATATCGTTGTTCTTAGAGTTAGCGTTTTACAATTTTCTTTCCCTTCTTTGTCGCGGTTGAGTAATTCAGTCCCGGAACACCGTGACTTCTTCGGTGGAATGGGCGACCCGTAGGTAGTGTTGTCCTGCTTCTTCTTGTTGTGTATTTCGTTCCATCTTCATTGTCATCTTCCATTTTCGGGTCGCCGTACTGGTCAAAGTCTTGCTCGTTGGCTACTCCGTCCATTCCGATGATGTTTCTTTTGCCTCTCCGCACGACAACACGGCTAGGCCTTGTCGGGTCAGTAATGAAGAAGCATTGGTCCACTTTGTTAGCCAAGACCCATGGCTCATTTTTTGCGGTGACATTCGTGCCGGATTTGGCTTCAGGTATCACCATGGTGGTGAAATATTGTCCTTCTTTCCTGACGCTCTTTGCCCATGTGACACGGAACATTGGCACCTTCTCTCCGCAGTAGTCGAGTTCCCATATCTCGTCGATCCTACCATAGTATCTTTCCTTGACGTCACCTGTTAATGATTCCATCGTTACCCCCGAGTTCTGGTATTCGCAGTTCCGGTCCTTATTTGCCGTGTAGAATGTGTAACCATTGATATCGTATGCCTGATATGTCATGAGGTTATGTGCGGGGCCTTGTGACAATGTGAGTATGAGTTTTTCTTCTTAGAATAAGGCGTCTCCGGTTGATCGGTCATAATCTTCTCCCTGAACCACTGTGTGAAATGGATGTTGTGCTCTTTGATTATTTCTGCTTCGGTCCTATGTTGACCCCGGTCACTGTAATACTTCGCGATTAGCAATTTGTGCTTTTCCAACCAAGGATCGACCACTGTTAGATGTTGTAGCGCGACTAGGTTTGCTCTGTCAAAGTCGTTGCGTCGGCCCTGAAAGTCGACATTCATTTCGCGCTGGCCCTCGCGGTGTCCCCATCCACCGAGCCTGCCAAAGTGCCTGTTTACGGGCAGACCAGGGTTCTCATCTTTGTCTAGAAAATTCGTGCAGAAAGAGATGCACTCCTCTGTCAGAAAGCCCTTGGCAATGCTTGCGTCTGGACGGGCCCTGTTGCGGACGTATCCTTTGATGGAACCATTCATCCTTTCGAACGCCATCATGGAGTGTAAAAACGGCGGCCCGAGCTGGATGATATCATCCACGACATGGACAAGGAGATGCACCATAATGTCGAAGAATGCTGGCGGGAAGTATATCTCAAGCTCGCATAGTATCACCACGATCTCTTCCTGTAGCCTTGCGAGTTTTTTCACGCCAATCGACTTTCGAGAGATGACGTCAAAAAAGTTGCAGAGTCCAAACAGCGTTTCGCGGACGTGCTCGTCCATTATCCCTCGAATTGCAACTGGAAGTATCTGCGTCATCATCACGTGACAGTCGTGAGACTTCATTCCGCTGAACTTCTGCTTTGGTACGTCTAGGTATCTGCTTATCTTCCCCGCATAACCGTAAGGAAATTTGACTCCAAGGAGGCACTTGAAGAATTGGTCGATCTCCTTCTCGCATAGCGTGAAGCACGAAGGGGGACAGTAATATTCCGTCTTCTTGGCCTTTTTGCCCTTGCGGCGACCTTCCGTCCCATCTAACACATCGTCATCGTCATCGTCATCATCATCCGGTTTTCCTCCGTGGAGCTCGCCCCTGATATTCAAAAATCTCAAGTTGTTCCTTGCTTTCGGCCCATCTTTGGTCCTCTCCGGCATGTTGAGCAGGGTGCCAAGCAGACTCTCGCACACGTTTTTCGTGATATGCATGAGGTCAAGGCAGTGGGGTGTGCGGAGAATCTTCCAGTACCTCAGGTCCCAGAGAACAGACCTTGTTTTCCATACACCCTCGAACGGCGCCGGCGCCTTTCGCTTCTTTCCCGGCGCAGGGCACTCTTTCCAGTTCTTCAACAGCTCGTCGATTTCCTCGCCGCTCCTTTGACGTGGGGCTCTTCGCATCTCAACTTCATTGTTGAACAGATCTTTGCGTTTTCTCCACGGGTCATCCTTGCGAAGCCACCTTCGATGCCCCAAGAACACGGTTTTCGATGACCCGGGGTTTCTCTCTAGCTGGAGATACGTAGTGTCATCCATGCACCTAACGCATGCACAGAATCCGTGCGCCACCTGCCCCGCGACATATCCGTAACCGAGGTAGTCATGCAACGTCGTGATGAGCGCGGCTCTCAATGGGAAAAACGTTTCTCCATAGGCGTCCCACGTATTGGCTGGCTCATCCCATAACGTGGCTAGCTCCTCTTCCAACAACTGGACATACAGATTGATGTCGTTACCTGGTTGTTTCGGCCCTTGAATAAGCATACTCATCTGTATGTACTTCCTCTTCAAGCACAACCAGGGGGGTAGGTTGTATATACATACAAACACGGGCCAGGTGCTATGGGTGCTGCTCTGGTTGCCAAAAGGATTTAATCCATCCGTACTCATGCACAACCTGATGTTCCTTGGATCGTCGCCGAATTCGGGGTATTCGATGTCTAGCGCCTTCCACTGGCTAGCATCTGAGGGGTGTGTCAGCATCGTGTCATCATTCTCCGGATCGGTTCCATCATGCTCTTCTGGCTTCTTCCTTTCCGCGTGCCATCGCATGAGCTTCGCCTGTGTGGGGTCTGCGAAATACCGCTGCAGACGGGAAGTTATCGGAAAGTACCACACCACTTTTCGAGGAGAGGCCTTCTTCCCTGTCTCGTATCGAGTTGCGTCGCACACCGGGCATATGGTTCTCTCCGCGTCCGCGCCCCGATAGATGATGCAGTCATTAATGCAAGCATGGTATTTCACGTGAGGTAAATCCAGAGGGCACACGACTTTTTTCGCCTCCTCGATGCTCGTTGGACACTTGTTCCCCGTGGGAAGACGGTCGTGCCAGAATGCCATGTTCTCATCGTAGCTCGCATCGGTCCATCGGTGTTTTGTCTTCATCTCGAGGGTCCTTAACGTTACGTTCAGACGGGTATCCTCGCTCACGCATCCTTCATACAATGGAGTAACGGCGTCTATCTCCAGTTGCGACAACTTCGATTTCTCTCTAGCAGCAGCTCTGGTGTTGCTAGTCTCCTTGAGAAGCAGAGCTTGGACATGAGGGTCCCGCACCCAGTCCGACGACGATGTCACGACATCTTCATCATGATGTCCTTCGTCTTGATTATGATCATGTCCGACATCTTCATCACGATGTCCTTCGTCTTGATTATGATCATGTCCTTCATCTTGATCATTATGTCCTTCATCATGTCCGGGCGACTCTTCATCTTCATCACTTGTCGGGTAAAGAGTGTAGCCATCCATAAAACCACGACGGATAAGGTGCGACTCCAAGTCACCAGAATCATATCTGATCAAGTGTTTCAGTTTGCATCTTCGACAAGGACATCTTATCTCCGTCATGCTATTTCGAAACATTTCGTCCGTCGCATGTTTCATAAATCTAGCCACGGTGCCTGTGCTTATATGCATGGTTGCCTACATAGTAAAAAAAGATCAAATGAAAAATTAATTAGAATCAAATTACGTAATATATGGATATATGATGCATGCACATGGTCGTCGACGGAAAAATTCGGCATGACCTATGCTAAAAATAGGACATTCTCGGAGTGCGTGGTCGCCGAAATGGAAATGAATCAACATTTTGGCAACACATGTCAACTCATTTTTAAGACATCCACAAATTTCATCAAAAATACGCAACACAATTTCGCATATATGTATATATGCAACCATATATATGAATCTTTTGTGACGACGCACGGCGCCGACACACATACATACAACATATCGTCCCTCCAACAACTCACCAACTATAGATCTTGCCGACACGAGACCGAGAGAGTACGTTTGTATGTGGCTATAGAAAGTGAAAAGATGGAAGGGAAAGTGGTAATAAAGTGAGAGATGGGGGTGGAGACAAATATTTACTAGATGCCCCACACATATATATCAAATAAAATAGGTTAAATAAGTTTTAAATGGTGGGAAAATGGGGGAAATGAGGTGGTGAGGAGGTGGGGGGCGACCAGATCTAAAATGGGGTGGAGATATGGGGGGATGGGAGGTGGGGGGTGGTCCCAACCACTTAAATTCGTTCCAGGTATACCCGTGACGCACATCATATTCGGCACGTCACGGCTATGTTGGGTACCCGCGGCGCACGTTCCTGTGGTGCGTCACGGCTATAGATGCCACCCGTGGAAAAGATAGCCGTGACGCACCACTGGAATGTGTGCCGCGGCTACCCAACATAGCCGTGACGCACCGCTGGGTTGGTGCGTCGCGGGTATGCCTCGGAGGCTCGCCACCCCGGCCCCACACATAGGCGCGACGTGCCTCCCATTTGGTGCGCCGCGGCTATGCCTTTAGGCGCGACGCGCAGAAACGTGGTGCGCCGCGGGTAATAGGCGTGACGCGCCAAATGTGATGTGCGTCACGGGTATCATCACTCCTATAGCCATTTTCCTAGTAGTGTTCGAACGGGGAGAGCGCTGGGCAAGGCTAATATCGGTTTGAACCTTACCTTTGATACCGGTTGGTGGCTAAAACCGGTACAAAAGGGGCGTGGCAACTGTTCGCCTGGTACGAACACCTTTGGTACCGTTTTTAGCCACCAACCCATACCAAAAGGGGTGTGGCAACAGTTTGCCTAGCGCGAGCACCATTGGTACCGGGTGGTGGCCAAAACCGATACCAAAGGGTCGAACCGTTTTGCCTCCGGCGTGTATGAGTTCACGAACAACTACAGTGCACGGTGTCATTCTTTTCTGTTTCTCTGTTTCCTCTCTCTCCTCCCCTCTCTTCTCCCTCTCTTCTTCCCATAATCCACCATGGAGCAAAACCCCACTATCATGTATTAATTATTTTTCCATCTCAATATGTAAGCTATCCACATCATCCATTCTTCTAGCCAATCAATTGGCCATGTCAACTTTACTAATATTTATTAAACACTACATGCAAATTACACACCACGCATTTCTTAAGCCATTTAATTATGTACATTAATAATTTAAAAATTATATATGATGATCATTTTAATTTTGCAAATTCCTTTGAAAAAATAATGTATCACGTCTCTTATAAAATTTTGTTTACACATGATTCATTTCTTAAACCATCCGATTAATCAAATTAATAATTTAAAAAATATATATACTATGATAAATTGTAATTTCTAAAGCGATCCCCGCAGCAACGCGCGGGGTATCCTTCTAGTTTACATTACATGTTTTCCTTTAGGATTTCACAGACCTTCTGAAAGAGGAGTGAAGTGAACACCCTTTTTTACTACATAACCAGAATGCTTGATGCTATGCGGTCTGTATTATTTATTGAACTAACTTATCCTTATGTTTCAGTTGACCTAGCGTGAAAGTGCTTTTTCATTGTTCAGCTGCCGACTCAGCCTGACGCCCCGACACGGACAACCTCGACTCGTCACAATACCTCCGTAGTTTATTTACCTTCAAATTCTTTTTGAAGTATTGTTTGTAAAAATGGCGCAAGCTTGATTTTCTGTCCAAACTTTACCTTCAGATTTTGTTCACCACATGGTTCAGATTTTGTTTCATTGATTTTGATACTGAAAATGATTTATGTTAGTCCTGCAAATTTGAGCATCACTTTGGTGTCATTGTATAACATGTATCTCAATGAATCTCATTTGGTACAGAAACTGATTTACAGTGAAGCTTTCCTTGATGATTTACAACAGCGGATAAGAGCTCAGGATATATATAGGTACTGATTAGAGGTAGTTTTGTATATGCTTGAGCATAATAGATATGCGACTTCACAAATTTTTATCATGATCTGCTCTGTTTAGTCTAGCTCATGTTAGTTGATGCTAATTATTCTGGAAATTATTAGTTAACCCAATTTCCTATGTGGTCTGTACAGATACTTTCCACGACGATGTATTCAGTTGTGACATGTATGGCTACGCTACTGCAGCAGCCCACAGTTAGTTACTCCGTCAAGATGTTAGTTCTTGTCTCCTCGTGCTATACGTTGAAATGCATTTGGTATTTTTTTCCTTCCTAATTTCAAATTTTTTCGGATGTTGTCTTACTAGATTGGTTAGTGACATACATGGTAGTGATTCTCCATTTTCTCTCTCTCTCATGGCGACAGTGAGTCTGAAACCTGAATAATTTGTCAACTCCTATCGTAGTATGCAATTGTCAGGGAGCTAGAAACTGGGACATGGCCAGTGAAAGAAATCTCACATGTTCCCTCCACAATTAGCATAACTGGTTTTCTCTCGGCGTAGGTTGTAGATTCTCTTGAGAAAATTCTCTCGCTGTCAGATATATGCTTTCAATTAATGTAATCTTCTTTAGCTGCTTATTCATGATTGTCACTTCCATTGCATCCATCATAATGATTATGTCTTAATTAACCTTCATTTTTGTGTTTGGGTTGTGTTTCAAGGCTTTAGAAGTACAAAAGTTTGGAGGTTTCATTGTGTACCATGACATGTGATATATGTACTAAATTAAGTGCAGAGCCATCAGAAGCACCCTGATCCACACCCTTCCCCGCGTACGCCATGCCCAGCCTGAGGCTGTACGCGAGCTCCTAGGACGAGCTCTTCAACCTCACGTTGGACATTGTCATACCATGCGGAGCGGGGCTGCTGGCGGCGCTCCAGTTCTTCCGGCAGGATCTTGGGGGCGCCTTCCTCTGCTCCAAGGACAGGAGGACGACGAGCGAGTACGAAATGGTTTCTAATGTCATCTCTTAGCATGTTCTACATCATTGTCACAAGATATAATTATAGAGGAGTTTTCTCACACGTGGAGTAACTGATAGTTATTCTGTTTCCTGGTGGATGTTTCATGCATGTATGATCTGATTCGTTTGTGATTTGCCCTTGTTCATTCTGTCACTTAGAGGCGGCTAACCCAGGTGGCTTTCTATAGCAAAATACTTGGAAGTTAATCCGTCTCTTCATTTTCTGAGCATTGGGTTTTCTTGTAACCCCAATTGTAAGCATCTGATTATCGGAGATTTATTTGTAATGTTTTTTACTCACTTGTAGTAGACCAACTTGACTTGACTCGTGTATTGTGTCTGTTCCCCTGAAATTGAGAATTACTGTGTGTGAGTGTCTTTTTTCCCTCGAAATTTTGACTTATATTTACAATCATATGAGAATGTCTTAAGTGCTCAGGAATTGGATAGTTGATAAAACATTAGTGTCCTTTGATTCGGGAGGCAAGGCGGATATAGTGGTCGGAGAAACAAGAGGAAGAATAAATACAACATAAAAATATATACTTTTCTACAAACTCATTTTAGTTGGATGATTTTTTTTCTGTTTTTATTAGATCAAATAATGTTTTCACATGGTTTTTACGTGTGTGGTGAGTGATGGTGGGATTGAGATTTAGTTCAATGTGTGTGTGGGTGGGGGAGGAAGGGGATGAGCGTGAAATAGAGATAGTTTGAGATGGTGTCCTTAAATAGGCGACAAAGAGACAAATAATGTTTAAATGGGGGAGGCAATAGACAAGGTCTCCTAATGTCCATGAGGGTCAACCCGTGAAAATATACGCCCCCAGACTATCAAAGTATATATCCCGTTGCAACGTACGGGCATGTTTCCTATAGTAATCTAAAAGGCAGAAAAGGTGGAAAAATACACTTCTCAGAAATAGAATTCTTTCACCCGTTGCAACGCACGGGCACGTTTGCTAGTTCATTTAAATGGGTGAAGTTCACGTAAGAACGGAACGTGTCATAAACGCATACACTTTTGTTGTGTGGTACCTACTATGGAGTCTGCGAGTGTTAGATGACCGAGATTGTCCCGCTCGCATGCGATGGAGTCATATCAGTATATGTGCCTTTGCACCTGTCGGATTCTACGGTCATACCAACCACCACGACAGTAGTAGGCCTCCACACTTCCCCTGAGCTGTCGACTCCATCCTAGTAGATTGCAATACAATCCTCCACACTTACGCCGCGTCCTGTTCTCCGACTAAGAGCACATGGTCTGGGTGTTGGGGTTATCCCTCATGGTTTCGCCATAGCTCCGATTAAGGGCGGGCACCACATGTTGAACAAATCTGAAACCGGTGCCGCCATGCAAGATTTGTTCTTTAGCCTTGTTTGGTAGTAGAGTATTTTAGTGGATTAGTGGGGATAATCCCTAGAGGGTTTGGGTGAAACCCCCACCTCCACCGGGATAATCCCCATCAATCCCCAAATATACACCCGTACCAAACAAGCCCTTATGGAGGCAGTGAGCGGGATTTAGAGGAACATGTTCTCTGGTGCCTACAACCGATCATGACAATATCTTCAAATTTTGCATGGATTTGACTGTCTTTATTAATTGTGTATTTATACCTGCAGTGCCGTGGTAGTCATGAAAGAGCAGGGGAAGCGAGTGGTAGACATACTGATTTTTCGTATAAGATATATATGTATTTGATTATCTTAACCAAATTAATTCTCCTAAAAAAGAATGTGTAATGCCTTCTGAGTTAAGAAAACAAGTTGTGGTCCGTCGTCGCTACTAACTAGTAACACCAACTTTTTTATGAAGTAAAAGAAAACACAAGTGTTATACGGTGTTAAAACCTAGATATACTTGGACGTTGATATGTGTGTTTTTATATCTCTGTCACATATTTGGACGCTGCATGGAAAAATAATGTGTTCTACGGCATTGGCCCGTCTATTATTTTAGGGACGGTGTTGGCTCATCTAACATCGTGCTACTATTATAACCTCTGGATATATATGTAACAGAGACAACACGGTTACAAAATGTAGGTAGGACATTTAGGAGCATCAAATTGCAAATCTTTCACGATCGTGTCAGGGCCTTCATTATGCTCTCGGCACATATATATACTACCGTAGATGAACAACACCGCATCACGACATGTCAACCTTAGGAGTTCACGATCGATAGAAGTACTACCCCTTGATCTGAACATGCACTTGTTTTGCTTGTGTAGCTTCAATTCATACATAATCCCCACATGACTCGCATTCTCTAGCCAACTTGTTAAGTAACACGGGCGTGGGAGTTGGAATGGAAGGTGCCAGGAAGATTAATGTCCAGTCGGTGCCGCTACATACTACCTAGGCTACAAGAACCGAACATCATTTATTTGACTGCCTCCTCGAGGAAGCATCCGTCTTAAAAAACAATGCTTGATTGTTATCTTAGTGCTTACCCGCTGGAAGGTGCATATACAAAGCAACTAGGTTTAGTTGGCTAAATCCTGACTAGCTCTCATCCAAAAGAAATAGTCGTGACGGTTCTTCGTTAATTGGTTCAACTTGTGATTTGTACCTGCATCTGAACATGGTAACTTATACATGAACGACCCGTCGTTCCCATCTTTGTGTAGGATTATACATAAAAAATGGTGCCGATTACAAAGCTGTCCGTGACGCAAATCAAAGCAAACACACATACTGCTATCCCACTACTGCATGGACTCAACTAGATAAATGTACACATAATGGATGAATCTTTCAGAGTTTTTTTTCTAGGTTCTGCTTCTAATTTTACAGAAAAATTTATTTCATTACTTTGCCTAACTTTAGAAATGCCGATTTGTTTTCTTTTTACATGTATGAACAGGCCATGTCAGATCCAAAGTTGAGCTCCTGAAACAAGTTAGTTCATTACAATTTTTCTTTGTTACATCATATTGATTATTTAGAAGTATGACTTACCATGGTGTATCTTTCTGTAGCTTAATGCGTTAAGAAGTATACTAGGAAGAGGGTTGGAGTAGAATATGGGAAATGGCAGATACATCCGCCATGGTAAAGGGTTCTTTTTTTTTGGGGAAATCCTCGGCCTCTGCATCGAGTGATGCACACAGCCTTTATTAATTATTTGACATTCAAAATATCATAAAAGTTTACAGAGTCAAAGCACTCACGAGAGATAATCCTCCCAGACAAAAGACCAAAAGGCTAAAAGCAAACTACAAAAGTCTACTAATATGCTGCCACGTATGTCGGGAGAAAAAATCCTGTGCCACCATAAGATAGCGCCTGCACCCATCTGCCATTAGCTCCCTCTGATCCGAAGGTAAAAGGAGTGCCCATAATTTGATCCAATGCACCGCCATATAAATTACCTGTAAAACATGAAAATTGTCCTTCCTGTTAAAAACAATATTATTCCTACAATTCCAAATAGCCCAACAAATAGCCGAAACTCCAATACGAATTCCATTTTTAGTCTTCTTATCAATCCCATTCAACCAATTCCCGAACATATTTGAAACATTGGAGTGGGGAGGTATATTATAAGCACCAAAAACCACACGCCAGACTAGCTTAGCAAAAGGACAGTGAATAAATAAATGGTCAACTGATTCTTGGCTCCCACAAAAGGAACAATGCGTATCACCCTCCCATCCACGCTAAGCCAGATTATCTCTAGTAAGCAACACCTTCTTATCTAAGAACCACATGAAAATTTTAATCTTTAGCAGGATTTTCAATTTCCACAGGTACTTTTTGAGAAAGATCGTATGCCCATTCATGAGATCCTCATACATGGACTTAACCGAAAAAAGCCCATTCTGAGTTAAATTCCACTGAAACCTATCCGGGAACGAGGTAAAGACCACCGAAATCAAGCGCACACATAGATTCGACCACAAATATCAAGTAACTCCAACAAGGTTTCTCCTAAAACCGATATTAATAGGTGCAGCATTGTGAAACACATCATGTACCGAAACATTTTTCCGTTGCACAATGTTACATAGGAGAGGATACTGGTTCATTATTGGGGTCGGTCCTAACCACGTATCCTCCCAAAACCTAATGGTTTCCCCATTCCCGAGAATCCTCTGCGAAAGAAATCATCCTTCACTCTCATGGTAAAGGGTTCTATTATGTATTACCGTGTGTGATTATTTTATACTATGTAGTTCAAACGTAGTAGCCCGAAAGGTGATGTTCCATCGCACTAAGGCTAGCTTGTGCTTTTTTTATGGTGTATGATGTATGCTACAGGTGTGCTCTTTTTGGCAAAAGGATATCAAAAAAAAGATTCTGTGTGTGACCAGTAGGCTATATTTTTTTTTTGATATAACTAGGTATAGTTTGTTGTGTCCAGTTAAATATCTAGATTTTCACCCTAATGAGTTCTTACTAGCTACAAGTTAGATGGTTGATTCTATATTGTAAAATTCTGCTCCTTTGAATGTGTCTTATATGGACTTGTTTACATTTTTAATTGCTATTCGTTCCGAAAACCTTTGCAGGTTCAGCTGACAAGACTATCAAATTTTGAGATCTTGAAATGTTTGGGTTGATTGGCTCTTCTGGACTAGAGGTATAAGATCTCCTAATTAATGATTTAAAAAGTTTACTATCAGTTTGCCGTTCTGTGGTAAACTTAGGTGTCGAAAATATTTAGAATTTTTTGTTAAGTGGTATGTGCATTAAATCATACGCTTGGCTTCAATGCAGTTTAATTCAAACTAATTCCAACATTCTGAAATATGGTTACCTTTTTCAAATTATGGCTAAATATTACCCATTCAACATAGCAACCTGTCAGTTAATGCTCATATTAATGGCCTAGCAGATCCTAAGAAATCTAAGTGAAATATGCGGTAGTTGTTTGGAAGAGGTTTCTTGATGACCCCTTGCAAGCCTATCTTCTAGGGAACCTTCTTCAGTATGAGGCATACTACTGTTTATGTCTGCGCAATCTATACATTTTCAACATCAAAGAGAATTATAATATGAACAACTGAAACTCTACATCTCTTGATTTTTTTATTTAACATATAAGCCATAGGGCATGTTTTCTTAAAAGCACCTTTGGTTTGTATTTCAGACTACGAATGTGAGTAGGATGGAGCAGATGAGTACAAGGCAGCACATGGTGGAAGCTTTGATGTTTCCCAAGAGTTGGACATTTGTACTTCAAGTGTTGCTTGTTTTCAAACAACATCAAATTGTTTTGGATATTGTGCTACAGATGTTAATTCAAAGTTGTACTTCTTAAGACCATACTTTTGTTACCGATGAGTGTCGGTGATCATGTTGTATTATCAATGTGCAAATGCAATATATTTGAATTTGATTTTTTAAATTTCTAAAATATATAATAGTGACATGCTAACTATCAAATTAGAAAAGGATTTGTCGCTTCTAAGATCGTCTAATAAGGTAAAAGCGTTATTTGTGAAAACTAGCTATGACATGCACAAATAAACTGCAATCACTCATGAATAGATTACTAGTAACATACACTTGCATGTCACTAGTAATCTATTGCCGGTGACTAGTCTCCTCGTTATACCAAACCGGGGATACCAAACGCTTGCATGGCACTTCCTATTCTTAATTGAAATGTGATGGCATCTAATTAGAAGAGAGAAATATGGAGCTCATCTGAACTAGTCTCCTCGTGATACCAAACGCAGTGTACAAAGTAGTGTCACTTATGCGATGCAGACTACCTAACAAGATGCACAACATAGTTTTGGGGGTGGCTCAGTTCGGCCAAGCTGGGGAGAGAAAGCCCCACGGAGCCAACAAATACATGCACGCTACTAAACACGCCCTATGTTCTCGGCACATATATACTACCATAGATGCACACACCCTGTCACTAAACAACATCGCATCACAACATGCCAACCTTAGGAGTTCAAGAATTGATGGAAGCACTACCCATTGATCTCAATGTGCACTTGTGTTAATTGCCTAGCTTTTCAATTCATACATGAGCCGCACATCACTCGCATTCTCTAGGAAACTTGTTAAGTAACGCAAGCGTGGGTGTGGGAATGGAAGGTGCCAGGAAAATATATGCGGCTGATTAATGTACAGTCTGTGCCACTACCTACTACCTAGGATACAAGAACTGGACCTCATTTATTTGACTGCGTCCACGAGGAATCATCCGTGGTAAGAAAAAACAATTCTTGATTGTTATTTTAGTGCTTACCTGCTCGAATATGCATATACAAAGCAAGTATGTTTCATTGACTAGATTCTGACTAACTCACATCCAAAAGGAATAGTTGTGACGGTTCATTGTTAATTGGTTCAACTCCTGATTTGTACAAGCATATGAACATGGTAATTTATGCATGAACGACCCGACGATCCCAACTCAGTGTAGGATTATACATCCAAAAGTGTGCCGATTACAAAGCTGTCTGTGACACAAATCAAAATAAGCACACATACTGCTATTCCAATACTGCATGGACTCAACTAGATACATGTACACATAATGGACGAAATCTTTGAGGGTTTTTTTCCTAGGTACACTATTGTTAATTTTACAGATAAATTTATTTCATTACTTTGCCTAGAAGTAGAAATGACGATCTGTTTTTTTTACATGTATGAACATACCATGTCAGGTCCAAAGTTGTGCAACTTAAACAAGTTAGTTCATTACAAGTTTTCTTTGTTTACAATATATTTATTATTTAGAAGTATGACTTACCATGGTATCTCTTTCTGTAGCTTAATGTGTTCAGAAGTATACTACGAAGAGAGCTGGAGTTGGATATGGGAAATGGCAGAGGCATCGGCCAATGTAAAAGATTCGATTATATATTACCGTGTGCTCTTTTTGGCAAAAGGATGTCAAAAAACTTATTATCTGCTACTGAAAAACTGTCGCTCAAAAAACTTATTACCGTGTGCTATTTTTGGCAAAAGAATGCGTTTTTGCATGGCGTTGTAGAAGAGGAAGTATATATGAAGCAACCTCCTCGGTATGAAGATGTTCATCATCCTCACCATGTTTGCAAGCTTGACAAAGCTTTGTATGGTCTCAAACAGGCCCCGAGAGTATGATATTCATGTTTGAGCACCAAACTCCAGCAATTGGGTTTCAAACCTTCACAAGGAGATACACCCTTCTTTATTTATACTCAGTCAGGTATCATAGTTTTTGTTCTTGTTTATGTGGATGACATCATAGTGACAAGTTCATCAAACCAAGCAATTTGCACTCTAGTAGATGATTTAAATAAACACTTTGCTATTAAAGACCTTGGAGAGCTTAGTTATTTCTTGGGTATTGAAGTGAGGAAAATTAATGATGGTCTAGTTCTTACTCAAGAAAAATATGCCTTGGTATTATTAGCAAAAGTTGGAATGAGAGATTGCAAACCTTACAATACCCAATTATCTGCTATTGAAAAACTGTCACCTTATGAAGGAGAACCTCTTGGATCAGATGACATTACTAGATATAGAAGTGTAGTTGGAGGTTTACATTACCTGACATTAACAAGGCCTGATATTTCCTTCTCAGTAAATAAAGTGTGTTAATATCTTCATGCTCCCACAACAGTACACGGGACCTCAGTAAAAAGGATATTGCGTTATATACAAAGCTCTCTTGCTCTTGGACTTACTTTTCGAAGATCCACTTCCACTCTTATAAGTGCATTTTCAGATGCTGATTGGGCAGGATGTATTGATGACAGAAGATCTACTGTTGGCTTTGCTGTATTAATTGGACTAAATCTTATATCTTAGAGTGCCAAAAAAACAAGCAATTGTATCATTATCAAGTACATAAGCTGAGTTTAAATCATTAGCAAATGCCACAGCTGAAGTTATATGGGTTGAAAATCTTCTCAAGAAATTTGGCATTAAACTTCATGAAAAGCCATGCTTATGGTGTGATAACATGGGAGCTACATATTTATCTGCTAATCCTGTTTTTCATGCAAGGACAAAACACATTGAAATTGATTTTCACTTTGTGAGGGAAAGGGTTGCACAAAATTTGCTTGATATTCGGTTTATCTCTACCAAGGACCAAGTTGCCGATGGATTTACCAAGCCCTTACCATATAGAGAGTTAGAAGAGTTTAAGCGTAATCTAAACTTAGTACAAGTTCTGATTAAGGGAGGATGTTAGAATAAAAACAAACTTGTAACCGAACCTCCAAGTAATCTATAAGGTGGCTCAGATAGATAAGTGTTCCCCCTTGATTCTCTCTGTAAAAACCGGGTGTTTATGCCCCTATATAACACGCACAACGAACCGAGATAAAGGTATCGTTTTCCACTACCTTTGATAGGGAAGACTGACTGAAGCTGAGAGAAAGCGGACACTTCCTATTTTTAATTGAAATGTGATGGCATCTACATCTACAATATACGAATGAGAGCAACCCACTAACTCTATTTATCTTGACATGCAGGGTATCCACATCGGCAACCATCTGGTTGGTCCACGTCATCAGCTCGCTCAATGTGTATCTCTCTTCGTGTCATGTTCGGTCACTGACAATCCAATTTTTCTGTTTTTTTTTTTTTGAAAAATCCAATTTTTCTGTTCGATCAGTTAGGCACCTTCTTAATCACAACCTGTAACACCTCGTGACCAAATATCCCTTTGGCCTGCCCATCCCCAATCATAACGCTTTGGGGTTTAAATGCAATCTTGAATCGTGGAGTTGTACACCACAGGCAACACCATCCTTTCCACACGACCGATTCCCCCTTTCCCCGTCTCCTTATCATCTATCAGCATGGTTGCCGATCTTTATAAGGAGCGCAGCCTCAGATGAGCAGTCGATGGTGCAAGCAGAGGTGTAAGGTGTTAGTTTCATGGGAGTCGTTGGTCCAGAACGTCTGTACATGCCTCCTGTTTTCCCTCCCATCAGATAGGTGCTACTAGACCTTATTCGCTCTCAAATAATTGTTCATTCACGAGTTCGTATATCTCTCTGTCCTCCAGTTCTCCGGCCGGCCGTTTGCACACAGCGAGTTCTGGTTCTTTTTGTTTTTGTGAAACTGAGAGTTGCAATTACCATAATGTAACTAAGCAATTTTGTGTGATTTCAATAGATCGTTTGGATTGTAGGTGGCTAATTTTACAATTCTAAGTCTTTTCTTGAAATAATATGTTGCTACACTGGTATCTGCAGCTTACCTTGTACTGGCCTGCCCAAAAATTTCGTCGTGTTTCACATGGGTTGTTTACTTTGTATTTTTGGATGAGTTACATCGAGTTTTAGTAGCATGGAAATTGGAGAAAGTTCTTCACGTATACCATAAAACAGTGGACTTTCCAGTATTATGACACATGTACTCTTCTCTCTTTTCCTCTCCTTACTCATTGCAATACCTTGAAGCTCCATCTCATTCTGTATTTTGTACTGAGTTTGTAATTTGTCGTTCTATAGGTTCACTTGTATATATCTGACAGTCTGCTCACATTCAAGATTGAAATTGTGTCGTTGACACAAGTATCATTTCAAACACAGTAATTCAGTCTAGGCATTGTTATTTACTCATCTGTTTATTTTCTTCGTGACATTGTTGTTTGCCTGTTGAGAGATTCTCTCCGGCCATCTCCATATGCCCACTCTGCTTGGTGCAGCCAAACTGATTGTGCCTCCATTCACTATTGGTGTGACTTTGATTTTGTCTTATTAGGTTGGTGGAACAATGAAAACTTTACATTCGGTTCTCTATGGACATGCTTTTTTTCTTCTTCTTCCAGGTTACAGTCGCAAGAGAAACTAAATAAGATGGGGGAGTGCTTTCCAATGGATGACAGTGTCCAGTAATTTGCGGTGATTTTGTACCACACGTCCATTTGTCCCGCAAATTTTGCTTCTCTATCGGCTCAATTCCTAAGCTCGCCCATTGGTGAATAGGAGGGTCTTCATATATGTAGCCTTGCTCAATTTTGTGCAGCTGTGTGTCAACCCGTTATATTTTTTGAAGGCCATATCAATTTTTTTTAGAAAGCATGCAAATAATGCCCTGCTTTAGTATAGTGGTGAATATTTCGACATGTGACACCTGTATTTCAGCACGATTTTACTGACAGTACTATCACAACCATCATGTTTGTAATATACTTCTCACTCATATCAAATTTGTTATACACCTGTGAAATATTTCTGCTCCAGAGAAGGTGCAAGGCACCTATATATGCAATCGTTTTTCAGTGATAGCATTTGTTGAAATTTCCAATGGGTTATGTAACTAAAATGTAAATGATTAATAGTCTAAGCAGTACATTGTAAATTGGCGCATCAGTTGATGAAATTTTAGTTCAGTATGGCCTCAAAATGTGACTTCAGTTTATAATACACATTTATTTATTTTATTTTGATTCTGTTATTCTTTACAACATAGCTGTATCAATGTGCCCCGCTGCAACGTCTAGGGTATCATCTAGTCTAATTAGAAGAGAGCAGCATGAAGCTCATATAAACCAGTGTCCTCGTGATAATATTTGGACCAGTGTACTCTCTCCACGACAAACAAAATCATTGGATAACATAAAACCATGCCACCTGTCATAACAAAGATGTATCTCTTGCATGTTTGTTTCTACCGGACATTTCCCATAAGGGTTCATTTATTTTCCTAATTTTAGTTGTACCTTCAAAATATCAAATATTCCATTGGCCCCAGAATTCTAAACTACCGGTAATAGTTAATTTGTTTGATTAATTTTTTTTCCTAAACCAAACTAACCCGCCTTTTCCATTATAACCTTTCTCCTGTGACCAACAAAAGGCATGTGTATTAACCTAGCTTGGTAGCTCGCCTTTCTCTTTGCTGGTCGGCTCGGGCACCCAGATTTCATCGGTCCACATTG
The DNA here is from genome assembly GCA_028641055.1 of Alopecurus myosuroides. NCBI lineage: Eukaryota > Viridiplantae > Streptophyta > Magnoliopsida > Poales > Poaceae > Alopecurus > Alopecurus myosuroides. The sequence continues at coordinate 384,738,070 of CM054060.1, forward strand.
TGCGAGCATCAGAACCATCTTGAATGTTCCGGCAGCTCATGTATCGACATGAGCGTTGCCTATATCTTTCTGATGCACTCCAAACAAAATATCCGACGTAAGCACTAGTTAATGTGCACTACAAAGCTGCTTGAATTTTTAACTAAGGATCATAGAAAGAAAATATTATCTGAAATGTCGTTACATTATTATCTGCCTCAGTTAGCCATCCATGATGGGTCTCTCTCTGTTTCATCAGCATTTTTAGCGGACATTTCAAAAAAGATGAGTGTCCCGTGAAGCAGATAAAGACTACTTTCAATTAAAAAAAACATAAGCTACGAACACTGCAAGATGGGTGTCACCAACTCGGCAACTGATCATGGTAATTCGAACTACATGGATGTATCATTTGTAGCAAGATCTAGTGTGGAGCGAGTGACAGGTTTGATCCAATCTTAGGGCCATGTGGCACTTTAGCCTACCAAACATGTGATGCTTCCCCATGTGGTACGGGTCCGGTGTGAAGCACTGCACTCTAGATGAATCCAAATCTCTTGCAAATAGGTATTCAACGTTATCAAGTTCGCATAAGATGAAATATGATTAGTGTGCATTGGCCCGACAGAAAATAAAATGACGATGCCTATCATAATTACCATGTCCAACATCCCGTTACCTCCCAACCCTATTCAGCAATATGACTTTCACCACAAAATGAGAGTAGGTAGCTGATGCACAACCACTGGTATGCTTGCTTTCTCCTTTTAAATAGAGGTCCGTCCTTCCAATCTTTCATGAAAACTCAATGGTTGTTCAACAAAACGGATAATCTTGAAAATAACTAAAATAGAAGGTGCTCCTCGGAATCGTTTATTCTATTGGTATTAAATGCATATAGTACTTGGCACGTCTAGCTCTCTGAATCCATTTTTGATTCAAGCACCAGATAAAAATAGTAAGGTACATAATATGCCCTCCGAATTACAATATTCGATGTTCTAAAAACACCAAATTATGTTGCATAGCCGTGGCGCACCACATGGTTCATACGCCACACCTAAATACCCGTGGCGCACTACACCGTGCTGCGCCATGTCTAAGGTCATAGCGGTGGCGAATCTTCGATGCTGTGCGCCACACCCATAGGTGTGTTATGGGGACGGGGTGCACAGAAATAGCCGTGGCGCACCAGCGGTCCCGTACGCCACGCCGTGGGGCACATAACTGTGGTGCGCCGCGAGTATAGGTTAGGCGTAGCGCACGTAACTTCTAGTACGCCACGGCTATGCCTAACCCAAAAAAAAATTCGTCGGCGTTTACCCGGTGAACTTTTCTCAGAATTGCGAAATTCAAAAAAGAAAAAATATATATAAATTTGAAACAGATGATATTTTCCTACAAACAAATAAAATAAAAAAAGATAGTCGTGGTACACCACATGTTCGGTGCGCCACGGCTAAGCGTTGGGGAAATTCAAAATTTTGGCCGGCCGCCCCACACACCTACATATACCCCCTTCTCCTCGTCCCCTTGCATTTCTCTTCTCCACTCTCACTTCTCCCTTGTTTCTCTCTTCTTCTTCCTCCCTCTCCCTCCCGTGGACAATGACCAAGGCCACGTCCTGGGGGCGACCTCCATCCACACTCCATCACCATCTCTCCGATGAGGACAACCTCCTCAACGAGGCCTTCGTCCTCAGCCACCTCCGGCTGCCCTCCATCACCACATCTCCGATGAGGACGACCTCCTCAACGGAAAAAAATCACTGGCGACGCCATCTACTCACCGACGCCGCCACTCTACTCTCCATCCACCTTCACGGCCACCTCCTAGTGGGCCACCGAGTCGTCGTCCACGTCCTCTCCGGCAAAAAAGAGAACCTTTTTCTTTTTGAAATTTATAAATTTTGGGAGGCCAGATCCAAATCTAGATCCGTCCCGCCCTTTTTTTTGAAATTTGAAATTGATAGGCGTGGCGCGTTGGTTCATCAAACTGGTGCGCCACGGCTACTTTTCCAGCTTTTTTTTTTTGCAATTTTAAAACCATACCCGTGGCGCACCGAAAAATAGGCGTGACGCACAGGAGCGGTGCACCACGGCTAAGTTATAGCGGTGGCGGACATGCTTGTTGTGCCACGGCAATTTTATAGCAATGGCGTGATAGGCGTGACGCACCATGGTGCGCCACACATTAGCAACTTCTATATCTAAAATAGGAATCCCCCACTACCTAATTTTCCAGCCCTCCCGTGCCTCCACGTCGCATTTTATTCTCCTAGCCAATCAGCGAAGGATACAAAGACATGGTGCGCGATATGCCCGATCGGTATCGTTACGACTGGCCAGTCTGAACGGGTCGTCGGCTGGACACGATGCCTCGCTATGGGCTAACCTGTTCGGCCTATTCTCCAAACAAAAAACCTTCTTGGCCTGCACGAGAGGATCCAGATCGCCCCTTCGCTCAGCCTTCAACAGTTCAATGTGTAAAATAAATCTCTACGTAGGTCTGTCCGCTCCCCGCCGCCAGACCTCCGCCTTCATACGCCCACCTCTGACGTATGGCCTTCTTCTCAGAATTACTCCCGAAACTGCCCCATCGTGCTAGCATATATCACCCATGAAGAAACTCCTCTGCTCGGTTCGCCTGCCCACCCCCACCTCCATTTTGAAAAATCTGCCTCTCTTGCCATGGACATCCAGCGCCCCCGTCCGCTCCCCTCGCGCAATCTCTTCCACGCTTACGCCGTTCTCAACTCTGGTCGCTATACAGATTGTCCTTCTCCTTCTGTTTTTTTGTACCCACACTAATTTTTTAGGTCTGGTAGGTTGTGGTGCGCTCCTAAGCTGCTCGATGTGTACGCCCAGGCTACTGGTACGCACCCTGAATTTTTTAGAAAATAAATGGTCCTTATAGAATTTTGGTTCCCAGGAAGTATTGTCGTGAATTTTTTTATGATTTTAGAGTAATTTCCTGAGAAAGCTGATTTTCAGTATGATCCAAACAGAAATCACACAATATGTTTATCCTAACCAGTATGGTTTTACAAAGTAAAGAACTATATAGGATTGTTTAGCTTGGTGTTTTGAATATTTTTACCAATGTTAGTAGTCCAACAGGAACAACTGGTGGCATTCAAATTTTACTTTTTGAAAATTATTTTGACACCATTAAGAATATACCATTTTGGTTATTATTATGTGCAAGGGATCCGTCATTTTGTCTTGACGTGGGAAGTTCAATTTTTTAATAAAGATATGATAAATGATGTCACCATATTTACATCTATGAATCACATGTGAAAAATATGATAAATGATGTCATCACTAGGGGAAAGTTTTTTTTTTTGACGTGTGCCAAAAAGACATAACAAAGGTGGCTCGGAACATAGAATATGTAGGTTATGTATGCGACCACACACACAAGACAGAAAGTCATGGCAAACTGGATTTGCCGTTTGTTTTGTGCCTGGAAACGACAAAGGTCTTTGTCGTGTCTTTTTTCACGTGACTCAGCATAGTAAAGGACGTGACGACGACACAAAGCTGTCGGCAATCAAATTTTTGCCGTGTCCTGTTAAAAAACACATTGCAAAGTTTCACCATGTTGTCTCTGTGCCTCGGAAGAAACACACGTCAAAGGAACTGCACTTTTTCATGTAGTTATATTTTCCATGTTCCGCAATCTGTAATGTGTTTTCCTCGGTTGTTGACATGTGTTGTTTCTTTACTGAGTATTTTATGTTTCCTACACGGAAAATTCTTGCTTTGCCTTGTTCCACACCCTAGGACACGCATAAAAGAGCCGAAGACACGACAACGAAGGATTTTCCCGTAGTGCATGTCTTCCCAAAACATGAAGGTGCATAGATCGGGCACAATGTACTACATGGCCTTATAGTTGTTGTGGGAGTTCCAAGAAATTATACTTGTTGGTCGGTCTATTTTTTTCACGAAATGTTCATGTGAAGGCTAAAATACCCTTGATGGAGAAGTGCAATTTAAATAGTACATAGTTTGACCATCCATCGACCAAGTGCATAGCTAGTGTCGGGAAATAATGCTACACTTGTGGGAAAAATTGTTAAAGAATATAATTACAGGATGATGTGGTAATCAAATGAAAATCTTGGTAGGGGGAAATAGTAGAATCATCTTGATGTCTCCACCTATTGTGCCAGCCGCTGAATCAACCAAATGTGAAGAAGTTGGGATTAGGGAAATTTGTCGACAAGAGCTTACATCGATCGCGTAGATATAAAACAAATGTGTGGAATGTAATTAGGAGGAAGTGACACCTGCTGATATACAATAATGGACTCTCTGATCATCTCACTATTATGATATTACCCGACAGTCCAAATATCATCCAATAGACAGCGAGTGTCTCGCTAATATGATGTTGTAATATCATTCCTGGAATTAACTTTGACGCTCGAGGCCAGTTTCAAAAGAAAAGTATTATATTTAATAGATCGATGAAGTTGTTAGAGGAGTTAGTGACACACAAAGTCAATGTGTAAATTCACTATCGGTCTGAAGACTCGTGTAAAAGCAAAATGAGGATAAGCCGCCGACCTCAAACAAACAACTAATGGTAACAATGTCTAGTATAGATAACTTTGCATGCGTGTCTAAACTATGTTTGATCTGTGATGAGTTGGGCAGTTTTAGTGTTTTAATTTTAGTATCTTTGCTTGAGAAATGAAAACATGTAATATATAGATTCGTATGACACGAGACAAGTGCTGGCTATGATTTCCCAGCATGATATCCAAATTTGTTTTGTTGGTATCAAACAGTGCAGCACGCTGGCGAACTAACCTGTGGTCGGATGGTTAGAAGAGTGGTTATAACCCTAGGCCAACAAAGTTAAAAATCAGGTTTGACACATGTGTGTCGCATATAGGCGGAATATTTTTACAGCAGGAGGCGACGTTCCTATCGACAGTTAGCCGCCTGTGATGACTTCGTCAATCTCAAGACCAACCCGCCCGCTCAGTCTCTCGGAGATGCTTATAGGGGTAGAGTGTGCGTGTGTGCGTTCATAGGGATGAGTGTATACATGTCTATGTATTTGTATTTATACTGTGCTTGTAAAAAAATGCAGCAGGCTAGGTTGGTGACACGTGACGTCCTAGGGACATGTGTAGATCGTACACAACCTAAGGCCATCCGTAATGGTAGTATCTTAGCGCGATATTATAGGCAATATGCTGACGTGTCACTATATTTAATGAAGAAAGAGATTGATATTGTATCTTATATAAGATACAACTATTACACAGTATCATAGGGTAAAAATGTTGTTAGACCAATTACACACAAGGATAAGGCCAAAATCATTAAATGCAACTACACTTAGATATAACTCTTAAGAAACCATGCATTAGGGATGTTGTCTATTATAATTTGTCATCACCTAGGATACCACGCTAAGATATGATGCATTACAGAAGGACTAAGATGTGCCAAAGTGTAATGATACTAGCCTACACGTGTCTAGAAAAACAACATCAAGAGTGGCTACCTGCTTAGCCCCTGCGTATTGTACAGATCTAGCTAGAAATCATTGAAGAGCTGACCGGTGACCTCTGCCACGAAGGAACTTTAACTTGTTGCTTAGGCAACTACTATATCTCTCTTGATATGCATTTACTCCTGACACCTCACAAGCCGGCGGTGGTGGCCAAAGTGTGCCTTCACCATTCACCTCTACGATGTGTGTCTCGTTAACTTCTCATTCATGTTTCCCGGCTCAGGTGCCATCCGGGGTAGAGTGAATATTTTGTATGAAACAAGGAGCAACGTTAAAATATTCAGAGTAAGGTAGGCGTCCGGCACATATATAGAGTAACTGAAAATAGTTGGTAACTGAGTTTGTGTGCGTGTATATATATATGTGTGTATGTGTGTCTGAGGACTCTTGGTGACCCCATTGCAAGCAATTAATTGATCTACGAAACATGATGGGTTTGGATGCATTCATATCTAAGTTGATTGTTGATGGAGTATCTGCCTTACAAAAAGGACCTAAGCCATCAATTCTGGACGATGCAGCCTCTTGTTCGCTACCCCCTCCGTCCACGAATAAGTGCACATCTACTTCTATACTTAGTCAACCTTTTTAAATTTTGATCAATTTTATATAAAATTGTAGCAACATATATGACATCAAAATGGTATATTTTGAAACTTCATATCAAGACAAATCTATTGATACTAATTCTGTGTCATAAATGTTAGTACAGTTTCCAATAAAATTAGTCAAAGTTTAGTAAGTTTGACTGACGAAAAAGGAAAACGTACACATATTCGCGGACGGAGGGAATACGTCAATCCCTCGTTGCCATTTGTGGAATATTTAAACCTCCAACTACTTTATTATGGTAACATATAACTTGACGATCAAGCATAGTATTGCTGGAGATCCAGCCCCCATAATATGGCACACGTCTCCCCCCCCCCCTTCTATCTAGTAAGAAAGTAGAGAGCAACATGGTGGGTAATCCAATAGAAAACTAAGTAAGGTCACTAAGTTCACAAATTCATTTAAATGGGTGAAGTTCAGGTAAGAACGGAACGTGTCAGAAACGCATACACTTTTGTTGTGTGGTACCTACTATGGAGTCTGCGAGTGTTAGATGACCGAGATTGTCCCGCTCGCATGCGATGGAGTCACATCAGTAGATGTGCCTTTCCACCCGTCGCATTCTGCGCTCATACCAACCAGCACGATAGTAGTAGGCCTCCATACTTCCCCTGAACTGTCGACTCCATCCTAGTAGATCGCAATACAATCCTCCACACTTACGTCGCGTCCTGTTCTCCGACTAAGAGCACATGGGCTGGGTGTTGGGGTTACCCCTCATGGTTTCTCCATAGCTCCGACTAAGGGCGGGCACCACATGTCGAACAAATCTGGAACCGGTGCGTCCATGCGAGATTTGTTCTTTAGGCCTTGTTTGGTACTAGAGTATTTTAGAGGATTCGTGGGGATAATCCCTAGAGGGTTTGGGTGAAACCCCCACCTCCACCCAATCCCCTCAAATCCCTCCCCCAATCCACTTGCTAGAGGGAGTGGATTTGAGATGGAGAAAAATACACTATAGGTTGGGGGAATTTTGGGGAAAAGTGGGGATAAACCCTGCTAATACACTTGTACCAAATGGGTTTTCGGTGATTTTTGACGATTGGGGTTAGACCGGGATAATCCCCACCAATCGCCAAATATACACCCGTACCAAACAATCCCCACTGGTAGAAAATAGGCCTTCCATACGCCCCCATTAGTCCCCAAAATAATCGACCCGCGACCATAGGGGTCTTTAGTCGCGGTTCGGGACGAGACCCGCGACCAATAGTCTGGGCCCAGCACGCTCGGTCCACAGCTGGCGGACTGGAGGGGCTTTAGTCCCGGTTGGCCAGGGCAACCGGGACTAATAGGTCCTTAGGCTGGCCCCAAGGCCATTAGCCGCGGTTGTCCAGGTGAATCGGGACTAAAGGCCCATCCCTATATATAGGGCTCAGCTGGCTGCACTTAGCCACATTTGGTGTCACTTCTACTCACAATATTCACAAGGGGTGGTGGGTTTGCTTTTTGTTCCTCCTATGCACACAAGGTGTTTGATGAAATTCCCGAGAGCATGAAACACACATGATATGAAGTGTCCGAGCCGCACTTGAGCGTTTTCATTTATTTTACCTCCGCGATCGTGGTTAGCAACTTGAACCTTTCATGATTTGTATTATTTCCAGCTAGTTAGTTTAACAAATGCATGATGGTTAATTATATACTTTATATAATAATAATGCAGATGAATCGGCAATGGATGTACGGTAACCGACTCTCCGGCGAGTTCACTACGGGTTTGAAAGATTTTCTCGTAGTGGCAAATGCGAACAAGCAGCGAGGTTTTATTATCTGTCCATGTGCTGAATGTAAGAATGAGAAGGGTCACTCCTCCTCAAAAGTCGTTCACATGCACCTGCTTCGGCACGGTTTCATGCCAAGCTATAATTGTTGGACCAAGCATGGAGAAAAAGGGGTTAGAATGGAAGAAGATGAAGAAGAGGATGATATCGATTTCAACTATCATGACGCTTTCGGTGATACTTTCATGGAGGATGATGCTGAAGGTGGGGAAGGGTTTGGTGAAGGTGAAGAAGAGGCACATGATGAGCCCGCTGATGATCTTGGTTGGACCATTGCTGATGCACGGAGACACTGCGAAACTGACAAGGAGAGGGAGAATTTGGATCGCATGTTAGAGGATGACACGAAGTCGCTGTACCCAGGATGCGATAATAGTCTGAAAAAGCTGGGCTGCACACTGGATTTGCTGAAATGGAAGGCACGGGAAGGTGTAGCTGACTCATCATTTGAAAATTTGCTGAAAATGTTGAAGAATATGTTTTCGAAGAATAACGAGGTGCCCGCCAGTACGTACGAAGCAAAGAAGGATGTCTGCCCTCTAGGTTTAGAGGTTCTGAAGATACATGCATGCATTAACGACTTCATCCTCTACCGCGGTGCATACGAGAATTTGAATGAATGCCCTGTATGCACTGCATTGCGTTATAAGATCAGAGACGATGACCCTGGTGACGATGTTGAGGGCGAGAAACCCAGGAAGAGGGTTCCCGCCAAGGTGATGTGGTATGCTCCTATAATACCTCGGTTGAAACGCCTCTTCAGGAACAAAGAGCATGCCAAGTTGTTGCGATGGCACAAAGAGGACCGTAAGTCCGACGGGGAGTTGAGACACCCCGCTGATGGAACGCAATGGAGAAAGATCGACAGAGAGTTCAAAGATTTTGCAGCTGACGCAAGGAACATAAGATTTGGTCTAAGTACTGATGGCATGAATCCTTTTGGCGAGCAGAGCTCCAGCCATAGCACCTGGCCCGTGACTCTATGCATCTACAACCTTCCTCCTTGGTTGTGCATTAAGCGGAAGTTCATTATGATGCCAGTGCTCATCCAAGGTCCGAAGCAACCCGGCAACGACATCGATGTGTACCTAAGGCCATTAGTTGATGAACTTTTACAGTTGTGGGGCAGACCTGGTGTACCTGTGTGGGATGAGCACAAAGAAGAGGAATTTGACCTACGAGCGTTGCTTTTTGTAACCATCAATGATTGGCCTGCTCTCAGTAACCTTTCAGGACAGTCAAATAAGGGATACAAAGCATGCACGCACTGCTTACATGAGACTGAAAGTGTATTTTTGGATAATTGTAGGAAGAACGTGTACCTGGGTCATCGTCGATTTCTTCCCCGAAATCATAACGTAAGAAAGAAAGACAAGCATTTCAACGGCAAGGCAGATCACCGGCCGAAGCCTGCGGAACGTACTGGAGCTGAGATATTTGATATGGTCAAGGATTTGAAAGTCATCTTTGGAAAGGGTCCTGGCGGACAATCAGTTCCGCAGGGAGTTGACGGGCACGTACACATGTGGAGCCTACAGTATTGGAAAGTCCAAGATGTCCGCTCTGCAATCGACGTGATGCATGTTACGAAGAATATTTGCGTGAACTAGCTAAGCTTCTTGGGCGTGTATGGGAAGACAAATGATACAAAGGAAGCACGGCAGGACCAGCAACTTTTGAAAGACCCATATGACCGGCATCCGGAATGGTTTCAAGGTCGTGCCAGCTACGCTCTTACTAAAGAAGAGAAGGTCATTTTTTTTGAATGCCTGAGCAGTATGAAGGTCCCGTCTGGCTTCTCGTCGAATATAAAGAGAATAATAAACATGGCGGACAAAAAGTTCCAAAACCTGAAGTCTCACGACGGCCACGTGATTATGACGCAATTGCTTTCGATTGCTTTGAGGGGGCTCCTACCGGAAAATGTTCGAGTAGCCATTGTGAAGCTATGTGCATTCCTCAATGCAATCTCTCAGAAGGTAATCAGTCCAGAAGATCTACCACGGTTACAGAACGATGTGGTCCAATGTCTTGTCAGTTTCGAGTTGGTGTTTCCACCATCCTTCTTCAATATCATGACGCACCTCCTGGTCCACCTAGTCGAAGAGATTTCCATTCTCGGTCCTGTATTTCTACACAATATGTTCCCCTTCGAGAGGTTTATGGGAGTATTGAAGAAATATGTTCGTAACCGTGCTAGGCCAGAAGGAAGCATCATAAAGGGCTATGGAAATGAGGAGGTAATTGAGTTCTGCATTGACTATGTTCCTGACCTTAAGCCGATTGGTATTCCTCAATCGCGGCACGAGGGGAGACTAAGTGGAAAAGGCACGATCGGAAGGAAATCAACGATATGTATGGACGGTCATTCTATGACTGAAGCACACCACACAGTTCTGCAAAATTCGAGCTTGGTGGCTCCGTACTTCGAGCAACACAAGAATATTTTACGCTCGGACAACCCGGGGAAGCCTGAATCATGGATTAGAAAGGCCCACATGGAGACTTTCGGCAGTTGGTTGCGAAAACATTTAATGAATGACAATGATGTTGGAGATCAGCTATACATGTTGGCCAAGACACCATCTTCGACTATAACGACTTTCCATGGGTACGAGATTAATGGGAATACATTTACACGATCTCCCAAGATAAAAAGAGCACCAACCAAAACAGTGGTGTCCGCTTTGATGCAGCAACCGAGATTGGGAAAAAGGTCACATATTATGGTTACATAGAGGAGATATGGGAACTTGACTATGGACCCTCCTTTAAGGTCCCTTTGTTCCGGTGCAAATAGTTCAAGCTAACAGGAGGTGGGGTAAAGGTGGACGAGCAATACGGAATGACAATGGTGGAATTCGACAATCTTGGTTACCTTGACGAACCATTCGTCCTAGCCAAAGATGTCGCTCAGGTTTTCTATTTGAAGGACATGAGTAGCAAACCGAGGAAACGGAAAGATGAGAAAACGATCAGTACATCATGCGATGATCCAAAGCTCCACATTGTTCTTTCAGGGAAAAGAAACATCGTGGGAGTGGAGGACAAGACAGACATGTCAGAAGATTATAATATGTTTGGTGAAATTCCGCCCTTCAAAGTCAACACTGACCCAAGCATTAAGTTAAATGATGAGGATGCTCCATGGATACGGCCAAATCGTAAGAAAGCGGGGACACAAGGGAAGAATTGATGTGTAATAATTTATTGTACCAAACTTTTTTGAATGGATCATATGAATTATATTATCTCTGGTGTGTTTAAGACTAACTCCTTTGCAAAATATTTGAGAAAACGAGTGGAAAACATGGAAAACAGAAGGTTACTTAAATGTCTCAAAACCTTGTGAGATAAAATATCTGATTTCATAACTTTTATTAAAAACAGAAAACAGACGCGCCAGCGCGCCGCAGTGTCGCCGGAATACAAATTATTTTATTAAAAAGAGAGAAAAGACGAACACTACTCCTCGTCGTCGTCGTCGGGGAACTCGTCGGTGACCTCCTCCGGGTCATCGTCGTCGGCGAACTCGTCGGTGACCTCCTCGTCGTCGTCGGAGGTGCATGATGGTATGTCCGAGATAGGCCCCCACCTCGGATCGTTGGAGGCCCAGACTTCGCCGGCGCGGTCGGCCCGACGAAGCTCTTGCAGCGCCTTCGTCCTCGCCTCCCGAGCGGCATCTAACGCGAGGTGGCGTTCGAGGCGGCGCTCCGCCCGCTCAGCCGCGCGGGTCTGCCAGAGCTCCTCGTCGGCGCTCTCCTCCCCGGGTTGTTCCGGTAATACTCGCGGACGACGCGTTCTTCCCTGGCGTCGACTAGGCCCTGAAACGCGCGGTGACGGAGGTGGAGGTGGTCGGCGGCAGTGACGATCTGCGGCTTCGGCGCCCTGGCCTCCGCTTCCCAGACGGTGTGGCAGTCGTTGAAGTTCATCAGCGACCGCGGGCGGTTGAGGCGCCAGGCCGCCGCGTCCCAGGCGCGGGCGGCCTCCGTCGCCGTCGCAAAGGAGCCGAGGGGGATGCGGTTGTCCCCCCAGCGGATATCTGCGCTGAACATTCCGTTCTGCCGTGCTCGGACGCCGCGGAATCCGGTGGTGTTGTTCCTCCTCGGAGGCATGGTGGAAGCGCGACGGTGCGTGGAGAGGAGTGGGCGCGTGGAGAGGAGAAGACGCGCTCGAGGCGCGACAATTTATACCGCGCCCTCCTGGCCATGCGTCACAACTCCCGCGCCACGCGTCACAACTCCCGCGCCACGCGCCACCCTAACACAACCAAGCAAATAGTTGCACATTACTACCCGAGCTCAAAGTGAACAAGGACCCAAGCATGGATGGATGTGTTAAAGGGGGGGTGTAGAACAAAACAATCGGTATCACCATCATACAGCCCTACCGTGGCTACTCGGTGCAATATGCATACCAAATGCACGGTAGGACGTATGATGGCGAATCCGGATGTTTTGTATTTGCTCGATAAACTGAATATATGATGTATCAAACCTTAAAGGGGGATGTAGAACAAAACAATCGGTATCTCCATCATACAGCCCCACCGTGGCTACTCGGTGCAATATGCATACCAAATGCACGGCAGGACGTATGATGGCGAATCCGGATGTTTTGTATTTGCTCGATGAACTGACCGGTGTATGAAGGTGGGCTATATATAGGGTCCTCTGGCTCACAAAGTGTTGTGCTAGGGTTTTGATCCAACGGTTAAGAAACCACCTCATCCAACGGCTCACAACAGCTCGAAAGAAACACAACGTAGCCCTGATAGAACAGCTCACGACAGCTCGAAAGAAACACACCGTAGCCCTGATCGAACGGCTCACAACAGCTGGAAAGAAACACACCCCGGATCCAACGACTCACAAGCGCTTTAAAGAAACACACGATCTGTGTGATTCTATCTGATTGGTCCAAAGAAAACCCTAACCCATTTAGTCCCGGTTGGTGTCCCCAACCGGGGCTAAAGGGTTGTTTTCTTCTCGCTATATATATGTATGCATTGCCACACCATTGGCATAAACACATACAAACTCACCACTCTCTCATGGCTTCTACCGTACCCACTCTAACATTCATCCAGGCGGAGGCACTTTCCGCCTCGAACTACCCCTGCCCATGCGGCTACAACGTTCCCGCCGGTTGGATGCTGAGCGCCGGAGGAGTGCCGGTCCCTCCTCTTCCTCAAGGTGTGGCGCGTCGGGCGGCCATCACGAACCACTACTATCACGAGCTCACACCGGAGCAGCGGAGGAATCCCAGTTGGCATCCCGATAACCAGCATACTTGGGATGCCTTCTTCATCAATCGGCGTGAGAGGGCGCTCGCTTGGTACGAGGAGGACGGCCTGTCTCCTGGGAACTTTCACGAGGCCGGTCGTCGGCTATGGTGGTCCGGACGGACTCTACAGAGCGTCATGGACTACATCAGGGCCGGCGATATCCACCGCCTGCGCTACCCTCAGGCCCAGTCCTGGAGTCGTGATCCTCCGAGGGAGTGCAGAGCACCGTCAGACGATAGTGACGACGACGGCGGCGACTACGACGACTACGAGTCAGAGTACTATAGGCCTAGGCAGGATTATGACTAGCAGATATCAGATCATGCATCTATGCTCTCCGTTTAGGTTCAGATCCACTCTAGCCATTATGTACTGCCTTTTTTATCTATATATATATTCAAGATGTGTGTGAACCTTTCTGATTGGATGGAACAAAACCATAACCATTTCGTCTCGGTTGGTAAAACATGGCGGGACTAAAGCGGTTTTATTTTTCTGAATTTTCTGATATATTATTTGTATTTTTCAGATTTTAAAAATAATTAGTTTTATTTTTCTGAATTTTCTGATATATTATTTGTATTTTTAAGATTTTAAAAAGAATTAGTTTTATTTTTCTGAATTTTCTGATATATTATTTGTATTTTTAAGATTTTAAAAAGAATTAATTTTATTTTTCTGAATTTTCTGATATATAGTTTGTATTTTTAAGATTTTAAAAAGAATTAGTTTTATTTTTTTGAATTTTCTGATATATTATTTGTATTTTTAGGATTGGAAAAATAATTAGTTCTTTTTTCTGAATTTTTGATATATTATTTGTATTTTTAAAATTTTAAAAAGAATTAGTTTTATTTTTCTGAATTTTCTGATATATTATTTGTATTTTTAGAAAGGAAAAGTATTTGAGTAACCACCTTTAGTCGCGGTTCGTGTCACGAACCGGGACTAAAGGCTCGTTCTGCGCGGGAACGAAAACGCCGCGAAAAATTGCACCTTTAGTCCCGGTTCGTGACACCAACCGGGACTAAAGGCCCGCCGAGGGTACCCCGGGGGACCTTTAGTCCCGGTTGGTGACACCAACCGGGACTAAAGGCTGGAGCTATATATGCGCGATGTCTTCCTGCCCCAAAATTTTCTAAGTCCAAACCCTCGTTTTCCTCGCGCCGGCGCCCGCTCGTCTTCTGCCCCGTCGCCGTCGCCGTCGCCCGCTCGTCTTCTGCCCCGTCGCCGTCGCCCGCGAGAGGACCGCGCCGTCGCCGTCGCCGCGCCCTTCTCTCCACCTTCTCCACCCTGCTCCGCCGCCGACCCGTCGCCGTCCGGTAGGTTCCCCGCGGGCCTCGCGCCGCCCTCGAACCAACGCCCTCGAACCAACGCCCTCAAACGCGCCGCCCTCGAACCAACCCCCGCAGGCCAGATTCGCCGCCGGCGAGACCACAGTGGCAGTGGCCGTGTGACGCCAGGGGGTGATGTCATCATGACGTCACCTGGCCACCTGTTGGCGAGATTTTTTTGATGACGTCATCGTGACACGTGGGGCCCACTGTATATGGAATTACAGAACATAATTAAATCTTCTAAATTATGGAAAAATATGCAAAATGTTCACAAAAATGTAAGCTATCTGTTTATATTATTTTCAATCATGGTTGACAAAGTTCTAAATGAGACCATATTTGAATTTGAAATAAATTCATTAAAATAATGAAAATAAGTTTTAATTCAATAAATTAAGAATATTAAGTGTAATATACCAAAATGACCAGGAAAGCAAATGCAACCTAGCTATGGGGTTCTCCAAGTCATTTGAGCAACTAATCTTGGACACACCTCTTAAGTATGGTTTTCCCTCTCCGGTGGTCATCGTTCTTCCACCCAAAACCCTAGCAATCTGTTTTCCCTCCTTCTACGACAATATTTGCTAATTCTCCTATATACTTAATTAATTTTTACTACATACATGTATGCAGGAGTGACATATGCCGGACAATAGAGCCTTGCCGTTTACGGATCAGGAGGCTGAAGGTTTTATATTAGGCATGATAGCCGAAGAACATGATATAGTCTCTTCTTATCTGAACCTTGATGATCAAGAACGTGAAGGAACGGACATTGTCGATGATCAAGGAGGAGAAGGAACGGACATTGTGGATGATCAAGGAGGTGAAGGAATGGACATTGATGACGGAGGTCAACCGTCGACAAACGACGATCTCCAATTGCAAAGAACAACCACCTCCGGCGAGGTATATATATATATACATTGAGCCTCTCGTGATACAAACTTACTGAAATGTGAATACATATGCACTAACGCGCGCGACTCTCTTTCTTATTTTAGCCCTCGGCCGGATCGAGTACAACAAAGCGTGGCAAATCCAAGGCGATGAAAGAAGGAGAAACATATACCATCGAATCAGTCGGTGAAATCGGCAAGCCCCTACAGCACACCACAAAGTTTATTAACCAATGCGGAGTCATTGTTAGAGACACCGTCCCGATCACCGTCCAGGAATGGAAGGAGCCAAAGAAAGCACGTCTTGGTTTCAGTTATGTCCACAAGAGAACGAAAAAGGAGATGTTCAGAAAGCTTATGGTACATTTCATTCTACCTCCGGAATACAACAAAAAAGATGAATTCGGTGACGAGGTTCCGGGTGGACGTCAGAGGAGGAGGCTAGTCAAAGAGTTCGCTCTTCAGAAGATGGCCGAAGCATTCCGGAACTTCAAGAAAAAATTGTTCCGTGAATATGTCAACAAGGGCAAGACTCCGATTTTCACTGGACAATATGAGAAACTGAGAGCGGATTGGCCAGAATTTATGACGCAGAAGAAATCGGAGCATTTCAAGGAAATATCGAAAAAAATTAGATTAATGCGGATAAGAAACAGTACCATCATGTTATGGGGCCAGGAGGATACCGCGTTTCGGCGCCTAAGTGGCAGGCGATGGAGGACGGCATGAGGGCAAGAGGAATCCCTCTAGGTACAGAGGGATGGGACGAAAGAGCCAAAATGTGGTGGTACGGGCATGGGGGATCGCTAGACGCGGAGATAGGGGCGTGTGTTCATCGGTAGAAAACGTTTGCTCCCACAAAAAACCTTTTTGACGCAATGACCAGAGCTCAACAGGGCTGGATCACGTTCAACAGAGGGAGAGACCAACTGACCCATGCCCTTGGGAATCCTGAACACGGAGGACATATACGAGGCAAAGGCAGATTGCCGTGGAAAGTACGGTTTTCCCAGGAGGGTGACCCGTACTGTTACAGAAGCCGTAAGAGAAATACGGACCGGGCTGCAGATCTTTTGTCGAAGATTGCAACGGAAGTTAGTGAGTTGAAGCAGACCGTGGCGGGAATACTTGAGAAAGAAACAGCGGCGGCTGCAGGGCCGCATGAAGAACATGCAGCGGATCTCGGAAGCCAGCATCAGCGGAGAAGCAGCGTGGCTTCCACAGAGGCCCCGCCTGCAGGTGCTAATGCACCGATGATCGAGAGTCGTGCACCGGAGCCTCACTACCCCGTGGATGATGTAAAGGAGATGAAAGAATGTGATCTGCATTATCCCGTGGGGAACATTTCCACGAAGGTAGCTACCGGCAGTGCTTTACCCTGTACACCTGGAGCACTCCATCACAACAACCCCATTCCATATGGCTATGCTCGTGTCACGGTGGAAGACATAGTCCAAGTGTTTGAGGACCTGGAGATTGACATAGCTACACCCTCAGGGGAGAGAAGACTTGGAGATGTCAAGCGCCAGTTCATTCTATGGAAAAAGAAGTACATAGTGTTTCCAGGCGAGACGCCAAGGCTAACAAGTCCACCCCCCTCCGATGGTGCACCTACGCCTCCTTCACGCCATTCGACGCTGTCCCCCGATCCACAATCTCCGGCGGGTAAGCAGGCGTCGCCCACCAATCCTCCTCCGGCGGGTAAGTAGCCGTCGCCCCCCATTCCTCCTCCGGCGGATAAGCAGCAGCCGTCACCCCCCATTCCTCCTCCGGCGGATAAGCAGCAGCCGTCGCCCCCCATTCCTCCTCCGGCGGATAATCAGCCGTCGCCCCCCATTGCTCCTCCGACGAAGAAACAGAAGCATGCGGACAGCAAGGAAACCTGCTCTTGGACTATTAACCCGGAGCCTTATGTACCTAAGACCACACGGGTACCGGAGCCATCATGGAAGCCTATCCCCCCAAGGCCTTGGGAACTTAATGATGCTGAAACCAAATTGGCCGCGAAGGCTGACTATGAGAAATGGAAGGCCGATAAGAAGGCGCTAAGGGAGCCTAAGCCCAAGGAAGTATACCCTCCGGAGGTAGACAAGTGGGCTATGGGTTTTTTGTCGACACCATCCCAAGCCGAGAAGAATTTGCCTAAAGACTATGATAATGAACTTCGTACGCAAGCAAAAGCATTGGCGGAGGAGAAAGAAAAAATGAAAAAAAGCGGGAAACAAGTTGACCAGCTCGGGATGCAGAGTAAACAATCGATCCCCCCGCTCATAGTGAAAGCCGGTCCGGAACAGGACCCCGAGGTCAGAGCACCTGCGGCAGCAATGGGATTGACTGTAGCTACTGCCATGAAAAATGCGTCCGAGGTGGGTATGTCTCTTCGTGCCTTGTTAGGCCTGGACGATGCGCCAATGGCTGAGGTAGCATTACAATATGTGAAGAAAGGGCCTCTCGTCGAGCCTACGCAGGAACAAAATCTACCACCACTAATGCAAAGTCTGCTATGTTGGTACAAACAATTCATATCATGGTCTGACAGAGACTTTGTGTATGTGGATGTTACAGAGGAGCATCACACCAAAAAGTACACTGTAGCAGTTGAGATGAGTGAATTGTTCCAGCTGTTCAATCTGCGCGAGCTCGACAAATCTATCCTGAGTTGCTACGTTCTGTAAGTGATTTATTTCTACCTCATCTCGTTCTTCATTGCCTACACTATATATATATATATATATATATATATTGTCCTAACTATATTGTTGCGTACGCTATTATGCAGATTGAAGATTTGGGAATGCAAAATAAGACTCATCCATGATGTTGGGTTCATTGACCCACAAATCATTAATGGAACTATGTTAGAAAATCACCCCAAAGACGTGGAGAAAGACTTGTACAATTTTCTTAGAAAGCATGAACTCAAAAGTCATATTCTATTTCCTTACCATTTTGGGTGAGTGTTTCTCTCTTGTGCCCATTCTCTTTTGTTTACTCCATGCATGGTATGTCTAATCGATAAGTTATGCCTGACTGTGCATGTAACGTGTCCGCAGGTTCCACTGGTTGCTGCTAAAAATTGAACTTCACAGCTCCACAGTTTCTATCATGGACTATATGGATTCAGATCCAAAGCTTTGGATCGACATGAGAAAAATGATGCAAAGGTAATTATTTTCAATCATTTGCGCTCTATATCGATCGGTCTCTTTTGTTCATTTCCTAATATGCAGTAGCTAATAACTCCCTTGTTCATTTAATTTTATTTGCACTGTAGAGTTTGGAGACGGTTCTCACATGAAACTATCGGTGAATTCAAACATCAGCTAGAATTTAAAAATGTGGTTCGTGGTGTGGATAAGCAGCCACCGGGGACCAATCTATGTGGATACTATGTTTGTGAGAACATACGGAAAGAAACCACTGAGAAGAAGAAGCCGGAGACCACGCGGAAGAGTCTCAATAACTTGCGGAGGGCGCTTACTCCAGAAGCTCGCTTCCGACCAATTCAAGAGAAAATAGCAGGATTTTTCCTTAGGCATATCATCGATTCCAAAGGAGAACACTATGCGTCCTCCGACGATGCAAATTATAATCATCTCGCAGTTTGAAACTTCTTCGAAGTTGTGTATGGTCATCTATCTTAATTGTGTATATAGAAACTTGTTCGAAGTTGTATATGGTCACCCGATATTGAATATATATTATATATTCCTATTGAATTCTTCTTGTTTGAAATTTCATATATATATGCATGTATATAGTAGCGTAAAATATATATATATGTGTACTGAAACTTCATCAAAATTAAAATAAAACACAAAATAAAATATAAAAGAAATAAAACAAAACAAATTAAAAAAGAAACCAGGTTTAGGGGGCCTAAAACCCTAAACCTGCGCAGGAGGTTTTCAGTCCGGGTTAGCCACAAGAACCGGGACTAAAGGTCCTCCGCCGCGACGGACTCCTGGCGCCCACGTGGACGGGCCTTTAGTCCCGGTTCGTAAGTAGCGCGACTATAGGGGGGGTCTTTAGTCGCGCATAGCTAGTCCCGGTTGCGCGGCCGGGACTACTGGCCCTGTCGAACCGGGCCTATAGGCCTATTTTCTACCAGTGCCCTTATGGAGGCAGCGAGCGGAATTTAGAGGAACGTGTTCTCTGGTGCCTACAACCGATCATGACAATATCTTCAAATTTTGCATGGATTTGACTGTCTTTATTAATTGTGTATTTATACCTCCAGTGCCGTGGTAGTCATGAAAGAGCAGGGGAAGCGAGTGGTAGACATACTGATTTTTCTTATAAGATATCTATGTGTATTTGATTATCTTAACCAAATTAATTCTCCTAAAAAAGAATGTGTAATGCCTTCTGAGTTAAGAAAACAAGGTTGTCGTCCGTCGTCACTACTAACTAGTAACACCAATTTTTTGATGAAATAAAAGAAAACACAAGTGTTATACGGTGTTAAAACCTAGATATACTTGGACGTTGATATGTATGTTTCGTTATCTCGGTCACATATTTGGACGCCGGATGGAAAAATAATGTGCTCTACGGCATTGGCCCGTCTATTTTTTTTAGGGACGGTGTTGGCTCATCTAACATAGTGCTACTATTATAACCTCTGGATATATATGTAACAGAGACAACACGGAAATTTAGGAGCATCAAGTTGCAAATCATTCACGATCGTACCAGGGCCTTCACTATGCTCTCGGCACATATATACTACCGTAGATGTACACAACGGATCAGTGAACAACGCCGCATCACGACATGTCAACCTTCTGTGTTCACGAATTGATGGAAGTACTACCCCTTGATCTCAACATGCACTTGTTTTACTTGCCTAGCTTCGATCATACATGATCCACACATCACTCGCATTCTCTAGCCAACTTGTTAAGTAACGCGTGCATGGGAGTGGGAATGGAAGGTGCCAGGAAAATATACGTGGAAGATTGATGTCTAGTCCGTGCGGCTACGTACTACCTAGGCTACAAGAACCGAACATCATTTACTTGACTGCCTCCACGAGGAAGGATATGTGGTAAAAAACAATGCTTGATTGTTATCTTAGTGCTTACCCACTGGAACGTGCATATACAAAGCAACTAGGTTTAGTTGGCTAGATCCTGACTAGCTCTCATCCAAAAGAAATAGTCGTGACGGTTAATAAGATTGATAACACTATGTTGTCAACAAAGTATGAGTTGTTCATAGGTTAGCTCAGAGGGAGGGAACTAAAAAGTTAAGCGTACTGGGGCTAGAATATTCTAAGGATGGTTTCCCGATGAGGAAGTAAATGATTTAAATTGAAGTAAAGCAAAAAAGAAATCCTACACTATGACTAAATGGTTCAACAATTTAATTTTTTTGAAACTTTCAAAATAAAATGGAAAAAATACCACATATAGGTAGATATGATGGACACATTTGAAAAACATTGGTTTTTGGGAGTTGAATGCATGAGTAGAGCTCATACTCAAAAGAGCAACAATTATCATAATCATGCTTGCGACAAAACAAAATTAACGGGGGAATTAAGGTGATACAAATACTCTGAGGCAAAATAAACCATCGAGGCTGAATTGACCTTTTGTTTTCAGTCATATACATGCGTGAGCATGTGCCAAGTCGATCCAAGCGAAACATCCAGAGGGAGATACCAGAATGTCATACCCTTCTATGAATAAAATAATGCAAGCAAACATTAATATGAAATGCTATCTAATATTAATAAGTTGGAACTAAACATGAGAGAGCAAGAACTACTAAGCATCAATTAAGTGACATACACCTTATGCAAACAAAGCAAACATTTCCACATGGATGAGTATATATACAAAAATGAAAATAAATAGAGTTACCAGCCTCTCAACACAACTTGGATTGTCGTAAATCGTTATTATTGCTCTTCACTCGTGTGGACTGAATAATATAAAATGATAACAAAGCTCCAACGGAGTCACGGAGGACTACTGAACTCTGCAGCAAACTTTGCAAAACCGAAGAAGAACAACAAATATTTTTGGGTTTTCAGATTTAAAACATGAACATAAGGAAATAAGCAAACAAAGCAAAATCTTTTTGGATTTTTGAATATTAAACCAAAACCAGAAAGTAAAGCAAACAAAAAAAAAGAAACTAAATAGGCAAATAAAGAGAAACAACAGAAATATTTTTGGTATTTTTGTGTTTTGGAAAGCAAGCACAACACAATAAAAACAAAAGAAAGGAAAACAAATGAAAGAAATTAAAACATGGATATACAAAGAACTGACAGAAACATGATATATAGATGAGCGTGATGCCGTAATACCTCCCCCCAAGCTTAGTCTTTTGTCCCAAGTGGAGATCAATCACGGCGTGAGAAGTATCCCCACGCTGGTGGGTCGTCCCTAGCGTGGTCGTACTCAGGCGCCCATGGAGAAGATGACGGAGCAAGTGCATAATCATGACCGGGGTGCTGGTATGGAAACCCTGCAGTGTCAGAGGGTTGGACGAAATCATTATCGTCCCCCTCTCCAACATCCTCCACGTGTTGGGGATGCTGCTCAAATTATGCATCCAACTCTCTCTCTGAGAGTGACCATCCTCCCCTGTCATTAAGGTGAAATAAAAGAGGTGCATGAAAAAGTACTACTCTATCAGATTTAGTCACTCTCCACCTTGATTGCTTGGAGAAAGTTATTTCAAAGGATAAATTGTTCAGGTTAGCATAGGTGGAAACAAACTTATGATATATCATGGAATTAAGGTCCATCCTCTCTACGGGAAACTGAAGGTCTAATTATTGTGGCTCCACACCATGCAAAGCTAACAAACGAGAGGCAATGAGACCTCCACAAATTCCTCCCTTATCACGGTTAAGTGCGAGACGAAAAGAAATTAAAGCGCCAAATTTATAAGACCTATCACGTTTCAAAGCAGCTGAGATAAAAGATAGATCATACACAGATAACTTGTTGGCAGTTTTTCTAGCAAGCACACACTAGGCAATAAAATAGGCAAAATATCGAATGGATGGAAGTTGAATTTCTCAAATTTTACCACTCTCTCATGTGAAGCTTCTACCTTGGCAAATTTCTTCATATAGATCCAGCAATGGTTTGGGCTGCCCTCTTATCTTCCCATATGATCCCCATTGTGGCACTCTGATAGCTGCACAAAAATCATCGAAAGGCAAGTCGACAACTTTATTATAATTTTTATAATGGACCATAGGGTTAGGCAAGGACCAGCTAAAGCGAAAATACTACACCACAGACATAGTTAGTTTAATATGTTGGGTAGGTTCATCCTTGATAAAATGTTCCAATCCTGCATTAGCCACGAGAGTATAGAAATCCTGCAGAATCCCTGTAGCGTGCATGAATTCCTGGCATGGATAAATTGATGGAAATACTCTTTCTTCATTGTGTACGTGCATGACCTCATGCAATTCCAACTCATGTTGCTTAAGTTGATACACATTGTACTCCATTTCTGAAATTTTTAAACAAGCATTACAAAAGTTGGTTTCAAGCAACTTTATGATTGGACTACTATAGAGACTTGTAAGAGTGATAAAAATGCATCAAAGCTACATTATTTCACACAAATCAAGCATGCTAGCTCACATAAGCTATCACCTACAGTACCAAACTACTCAAGAAATACTCCACCACATAAAATTCTACTTGGATAATAGGAGGAGTCACATACCAGAGAGCAAATGCACCAAATTTTAGCAACAATGATGGGCTGAGCAAAGTGATCCAGAATTTCGTGAAGAAGAACAACAAGAGCTCTGGTTCCAGGAATGTTTTCGAGTTTGGTAGGGAGAGAGGAGTGTTTAGCAGGAAGGAGAGCTGGTGGAGGGCCAGAGCGCCCACACCACGTGCAGGTGCCACAAGAGGTTCGCCGCGCCCAGGCATGGTGTGCCTGCATGGTGGGTCCCCCTGTGGTCTACCAGGTGCCTATCTACCTCATT
Source organism: Alopecurus myosuroides (assembly GCA_028641055.1). NCBI lineage: Eukaryota > Viridiplantae > Streptophyta > Magnoliopsida > Poales > Poaceae > Alopecurus > Alopecurus myosuroides. The sequence continues at coordinate 384,761,481 of CM054060.1, forward strand.
TTTTACGTAGAAATTTAATATAATATTTCTGGAATTTTTAGAGAAACTTCATTTTCGAGCAATTTCCATAATTTTATAAATAATTAAAAACCAGGAAAACAAATGTGGAAAGGTGAAAAAAAACAAAAACGAGAACTACAAAGGTTCTAAGACACTCCAATAGGCAAATAACTAGTGAAAACAAAGGTGGAAGTGGTAAAACTGTGACTATGGATGATGGGAATCATAATGATACTAAAGTAGCAAGGTGAGAACATGGTGAAAACGTAATCTTGAAGGTAAAAACATAGTGAAAACATTGTCATCTTCATTCAAAATCACTTTGTTAACAAGGTAGATCAAGTCTCGTTACCAGAATAATTTTTATATGAAGCAAAACTTTGCTTACCACTAAATCATTATGTTACCTCAACCTTGATAGACATAGTCCCAATAATTCTAATTTCACATTCTTTTGGTGGCATTGGAATGGGACGATAAAATTCTCCAATCTTGATGGTCTCAATATTTTCAATGGAATTTAGACCATATATCCTATCAATCTTCTTCGGAATATAAACTATGTGCTCTTTATCATTAACATTAAAAGTTTATTTTCCTTGATTGCAATCAATAACAGCACCTGCAGTGTTAAGAAGAGGTCTCCCAAGTATAATAGATATATTATCATCTTCAGGCATTTCCAACACAACAAAGTCAGTTAATATCAACTAGTTAGTAGTCACTTGAACAGGAACATTCTCACATATACCAACAGGAATATTAGTAGATTTATCAGCCATTCGCAAAGATATATCAGTGTGTATCAATTTTTCCAGAGAGAGCCTCTTATAGAGAGAAACAGACATAACACTAACTTCTGCTCCCGGGTCACATAAAGCAGTTATAACATAATTATTTTTAATAGAACAAGGGATAGTAGGAATGCCAAGATCTCCAAGCTTCTTTGGAACCTAGCCATTGAAAGACTAATTAGCAAGCATAGCAGAAATTTCCTCATTAGGAATTTTCCCTTTGATAGAGACAATATCTTTCATATGTTTAGAATAAGAAGGCAGTTTAATAGCATCAGTCAAAGGAATTGGCAAAAACAATGGTTTCATCCAGTCACAGAATTTATTATAATGTTCATATTCCTTTGATTTATGTTTCTTATTAGGAAAAGGCATTGTTTTTTGTACCCAAGGTTCTCTTTCATTACCATGTTTATTAGCAATGAAATCCTCCTCAGTGTACTTTGTTGTTTTAGTTTGCTTTTCAGGTTCAACTTCAGTCTCTTCTTCATCAGAAGCATCACTTTTATCATTGCCACTTTCAGTTTCAGCATTAGAGATAGATATACAATTAGGATCTTTAGCAGGTTCAAGAGATTATACAACAGTTTTATGTCTCTTCTTCTTTTTCTTAGAAGGAGAACTATTGTTTTTAAAGTTGCTGAGAATCTTGATCAATCCTTTTAGGATGTCCTTCAGGATACAAGGGATCCTGAGTAGACACACCACTTCTAGTAATTATTTCACAAACATTTTTTTCTCTAGAAGCATTAACTAGCAAATCTTTTTGCACTTTAGTGAGTTGATCATTTTGAGTTTGAAACATATGAAAATGTTTAACAAGCATTTTAACATCATTAGAGGTTCTCTCAATAATACCATGCAAATTATCAATAGCTCTAGAGTTTTCCATTAGATGATTTTGCACTCTCATATTAAAATTATCTTGCTTAACAACATAATTATCAAATTCATCTAAGAATTGATAGGTGGTTTAGAGTAGGTAATATGTCTATTATCAAAATATTGGAGAGAGTGTACCTCAACTGTTGATGGATGAGGAATTGGCTTACATAATTCTTCTATAGGTGGTAGATTCTTCACATTTTCATATTTAATACCCCTCTCTTTAAGAGATTTCTTGGATTCCCTCGTCACTTCATCATTTAATTCAATCATTCCTCTCTTCTTGGGTGATGGTATTGGTGTAGGCTCATGTATAGTCCAATCATCATTATTTTTCGCTATTTTAGCCAATAATTCCTAAGCTTCTTCTGGAGTTCTTTTCCTGAAAACACAACTAGCACAACAATCCAGGTATGTCCTAGATTCAACAGTTAGTCCATAATAAAATATATCTAGGACCTCTTTTTTAGGTAATGGATCTCCAGGTCTAGCTCTTATTAAAGAACAAAACCTTGACCATGATTTAGGTAGCTTCTCTCTTTCAATTTGCTTGAAATTAAAGATACTCTACAAAGCAGCATGTTGAGCACTACCAGGAAAATATTTTTGAAAGAAACCATTAACCAAACCCATAAAACTGTCAATAGATCTGGGTGAGAAATTGTTAAACCAAGTTTTAGCTTCATCTTTCAATGAAAAAGGGAAGATGTTGGTAACAAAGTAAGTGCGTATTTTAATATCATTAGAAAATAGACTACTCAAAGATGAAATCCCATTCATATGTTCCATAGCACTTTTACTTTCAGTACCACAAAAAGGTTCTTTCTCAGCAAATAATATATAATATAAATCTAGAGAGAAATCATAATCCTTATCTTTAATATGTATGGGAGATGTAGCAAACTTAGCATCAGGAGAAGATTTATATTTAACAGCATATCTTGCAAGAATACTCTTAAGAGCACTTGCACTAGTAGTAGCTTCAACTTCTTCAATAAAGTCATCATTAAGTTCAATGTAGGTTTCCTCAAGGTCATCACCAGGAATTTCTCTAGACTCAGGTGAATTAACAGGTGTACTAGCATTTTTAACAGGAATTTCAGTGTTTTCAATTTGATAGCTCTAGCAATTGTAGCATCTAGGAAAGGACCTAGTGAACTAGTATCATCAAGCACAATAGAAGCATCATCAAAAGTATCAGAAACATTGTCAGACTCGGCAGAAGTATCAGTGTGTGTAGCATGTGGTGGTGTAAGAAGCTTACTCATCACAGACTGTGAATCAAGAGAAACATAGGTGTTCAGTGTTGTACCTATCCTTGCAGTGGATGGTAATATATATACTTTTCCATCACGAGTTTTACCCATGATGAAAGGCTTGCAGCGAACCATATCACGTTCAAGTGAGAAAATAAATAAATCTATGCTCCCCAGCAATGGCGCTAGAAAATAGTCTTGATGACCCACAAGTATAGGGGACCGCAACAGTCTCGGAGGGAAGTAAAACCCAAATTTATTGATTCGACAAAAGGGGAGCCAAAGAATATTTGGGAGCCTTAACAAGTGATTTATCAATTCACCTGCACCTGAAACTACTTTTGTTCGCATTGGTTTATCAGTAGTAACAGTTTTATACTAGCATAGTAGTGAAATAATAGCAGCAGTGAGATGAAAACAGCAGCAACAGTATTGTTTGAAGTAAACAACGGTGTTAAATACTGTAGGCATAGGGATGGATGAACGGGCGTTGCATGGATAAGAAAGTTCTAATAATGATCATGTTAGGAGCATTGCCGATAAATAAGATAAAGCATCCAAGCACTAAGTAATCATAGGCATGCGTTCCGTAAATAGTCGTACGTGCTCGCAATGAGAACTTGCACAACATCTTTTTGTCCTACAAGCCCGTTTTTAGCGGGGCCTCAAGGGAACTACTGGTAATTAAGGTGCTCCTTTTAATAAAGCACCGGAGCAAAGCATTAACACTCCGTGAACACATGTGATCCTCACGTCACAGCCATCCCCTCTGGTTGTCCCAATTTCTGTCACTTCGGGGCCTCGGGTTCCGGACAAAAATATGTGTAAACAACTTGCAGGTATGATCAAGAATCAATAATTATCATCGTGATTCAATAACATGTTCAGATATGAGATCATGGCACTCGGGCCCAAAGTGGAAAGCATTAAGCATAACAAGTTCCAACAATATCAATAGCACTAATAGAGGATACTAGGCACTATGCCCAAACAATCACGACATTATTACATGAACAATCTCATCCAATCCCGACCATCCCCTTCAGCCTACAACGGGGAATTACTCACACTTGGATGGGGGAAACATGGATGGTCGATGAAGAGGTGTTGGTGATGACGATGGTGATGATCTCCTCCACTTCTCCGTCCCGGCATGGTGCTAGAACAGGAACTTCTGATCCCCGAATCAAGGTTCGGGACAGCGGCGGCGCTCTGTTGTGTTTCTGTGGAATATGACAAACCCCCCCCCCCCCGCCGGGTTTTAGGGTTAAAGGCTACTTTTAGTCGAAATGGGAGTCCGAGGGAGGCTCTAGGGGGCCCACACCCCTAGGTGGCGTGGCCTAGGGGGGACCCGCGCCAGTGGGAGGTGTGGCCACCCTGTGGCTCCTCTCCTAGCCCCCTTCTGGCTCCGGGGGTCTTCCGGGATGAAACCACCAATTGGCTCTTTTCTGGGCATTTTCCCGAAAGTTGATTTTTCTGCACAAAAACAAGACACCAAAGTAATTCTGCTGAAAACATCGTTCGTCCGTGTTAGTTGTATTCAAAACACACAAGTTTAGAGGAAAACAATAAGAAAAGTGTTCTGAAAAGGAGATACGTTTTCGACGTATCATCTCCCCCCAAGCTTTTCTTATTGCTTGTTCTCATGCAATTCAGTGACAACTGAGTGCGATAAAAGACTTTTACGAACACATTTCTTTCAGATGATGTAAACATACTCACTATGTGATCAAATACTTAATTATGCTCATGATAAGATACATGCAAGATACTGTCACTTAATAGCTATGCAAACCATGAGGAGATAACAACATATTAATAATAAACAACATGAAGCATAACTGTTTGCAAGATTTTAGTATTCATAATAGGATATGATAAAGTGGTATCTCGCTTGCCCTTAAGTGTGGGGCAAAACATAAATGCCAGGGCACCTCTGAAGTTCAAGGGAAGACTAGAAGTAAAGATATCAAAGTTGCAAGTATTAAGAATATACCACAATTAACCGTGCTTTGGGACAAACATATTACACTAAGAATGATAATTATGCTCTCAAGAAAGTGCTCAAAGAATAAGGCGGAGACTCAACATAAACGTAAAATAAAGGCCCTTCGCAGAGGGAAGCATGGATCACTCATGTGCTAGAGATTTTTATTTTCTTAATTAGAGGTATTGAAAACATTTTGAGAGAGGTGTATGCTTATGTCAACGAATGGTAAACAGATAATACAGTACGTCACAAGTCAACTGGATTCACAAGAGCTGCTCCCATGTGAAGGACGCATCTGGGTAGAAGGTCATCCCTATTTCTCTTTTATTTACACAATTATGCTTTGACTGATAAAATCAGGGGCAAAACGAGTGAACAGAATTTGTGTGTATTAATTTGGGGCTGGGCACCCCGCAGCAAGCTCTTCTATCATTTGCATAAGCGGACTTAGCCACTAGTCCAGGGTGCAAAATCCAATCAACAAGTGAGATAAAGATTCTCTATTTGCATCCTCGTGAGCTAAAAGAGGGTCACAAAAACGGAATAATTTTTAGTAGGTTTTAAAGGTAGCACATTACCAATTTACTTGGAGTGGCGGTTCAATACCACATATAGGTAGGTATGGTGGACACATTTGGCAAACTTTGATTTTTGGGAGTTAGATGCACGAGTAGATATCATACTCATCTAGAAAATAGACAGGGAGCGACAATAAAGAGAGCAACAACTATCATAATCATGATTGCGACAAAGTAAAATTAACTGAGGCATAAAACTGATACTAGAACTCTGAGGAAAAATAAATCATCGAGGCTTATTGACTTTTTGTTTTCATTCTTAGCATGCGTGAGCATGTTCCGAGTCGATTCAAATGAAACAGTCATAGGAGGCTACCACAATATCATGTCCTTCTATGAATAGAACAATGCGAACAAATATTTACTATTAATAAATTGGAAAAAAACCCATGAGAGAGCATGAACTATTAAGCAGCCATTAAGTCACATGTATCTTATACGAAAAAACTAAGCATGCTCGCATAGATGGATATATGTACAGAATGAAGCAAATAGAGTTCATACCAGCCTCTCACCACAACTTGAATTGTCGTATATTGTCATTATTGCTCTTCACTTGTGGCTCGAATAATATATAATGAAAACCAAGCTCCAATGGAATCGAGACGAGTGTTGAAATCTGCAACAAAATTTACAAAACCAAAGAAGAAAAACAAATATTTTTAGGTTTTTTCAATTAGAACAAGAACAAAAAGAGAACAAGCAAATAAAGCTAAATATTTTTGGATTTTTTAATATTAAACTGCAACTTAAAAGGATAAAGAAAACCAACTAAAGAAACAAATAGAGAGAAACAACAGAAATATTTTTGGTCTTATTGTGTTTTGGAAAACAAGAACAGAACAATAAAAACAAAAGAAATGAAAGAAACAAAAACAAATGAAAGAAACAAAGAGAAAAAAATGGATATACAAAGAACCGACCGAACATGATATATAAATGACTGTGATGTTGGTATACCTCCCCCCAAGCTTAGGCTTTTGGCCTACGTGGAGATCAATCACCAAGGGGCTCAAGAGGTGCCACCCCCGTAATACGCCGAGGAGGAAGCCTCCTCCTGATACGTGCTCGAGGATGCGCCAGTGTACTGCATGTTTGGTCCTCGAGAGGGGCGTCTCGCCTCTCCTGCTGCCGGTAAACTTCATGGTGCTCAGATGCTCGTCTACCAGCTCCTTGGAGAGCGACCATGGTGACCTGTCAATCTTAAACAAAACAGGTTGCGGCAAAGTAACTTTTCGCTCCTCTCCATCCATATATAAAACTCTATATACTAAATGTTCATTAGTAGGGTTAGAAGTGACAAAATGATGGGATAAAGAAGGAGATCGGAAATCCATAGGAAGAACACCAAGAACACGGGATCCAGGAAATGTTTTCAGTTTGGTAGGTGAGAGAAGAGACTTGGGCAGTGGAGGGCCAAGGGGCCCCAAACCATGTGCTGGCGCCCCTAAGGGGCTGGCCGCGCCACCCTAGGGTGTGCCTTCCTGGTGGGTCCCCCTAGGGAATTCCATGTCGCTTTCTGCCTTATTTCTGACGTAAAAATTTACTATAATTTTCCTTGGATTTATCGAGAAACTTTATTTTTGAGGTATTTCCCGAATTTTAATAATTAATAAAAACCGGGAAAACGAAAGTGAAAACGTGGAAAACAAAACCAAAACCAAAACCAGTACTACAGAGGTTCTATGACACTCTAATGGAAGAATTTCCAAAGAAGACAAAGGTGGTGGTGGTGAAAACAAAAGTATGGGTGGTGAAAACATGCATCACTTCAGTAATCAGGGTGAAAACATAAAAAAAACATGCATACGGATGGTGGAAAACATGTTTGTACTCAAGTAATAATGTAATAACAGAAGTAAACATGGTGAAAACATAACGGGGAAGGTGAAAACATAGTGAAAACATTGTCCATTTGATTTAAAATCATTTTGTTAACAAGGGTGATCAAGTCTTGCTACCAAAATAATTTTCTACGAAACAAAACTTTGTTTCCCACTAAATACTCATGTTACCTCAACCTTTATAGGCATAGTACCAATCATAATAATTTCATATTCTTTTGGTGGCTTCGGAATAGGACAATAAAATTCACCAATCTTGATGGTCTCAATATTTTCAATGGAATTTAGACCATATTTTCTATCAATCTTCTTGGGAAAATAAACAGTGTGCTCTTTACCATTAACATTAAAAGTAAATTTTCCTTGATTGCAATCAATAACAGCCCCTGCCGTATTAAGAAAAGGTCTCTCAAGAATAATAGACATATTATCATCTTCAGGCATTTCCAACACAACAAAGTCAGTTAATATCAGACAATTATTAGCAACTTGAACAGGAACATCCTCACATATACCCATAGGAATAACAGTAGACTTATCAGCCATTTGCAAAGATATATCAGTAGGTATCATTTTTCTAGGAGGAGTCTTTTATAGAGAGTAAAAGGCATGACACTAACTCCAGCTCCCAAATCACAGAAAGCAGTTCTAACATAATTTTTTTAATAGAACAAGGAATAGTAGGTATACCAGGATCTCCAAGCTTCTTAGGAACCTTGCCATTAAAAGAGTAATTAGCAAGCATAGTGGAAATTTCCTTATTAGGAATCTTCCTTTTGTTGGAGACAATATATTTCATATATTTTGCATAAGGACGCAATTTAATAGCATGAGTTAAAAGAATTTCCAAGAACAAAGATTTCACCCATTCACAAAACCTGTTATAGTGTTCTTCTTCTTTAGATTTGTGTTTCTTACCAGGGAAAGGCATTGGTTTTTGTACCCAAGGTTCTCTCTCATTACAATGTTTATTAGCAATGAAATCTTCCTTAGTATACTTTGCAGTTTTAGTTTGCTTTTCAGGTTCAGTTACAGGTTCTTCTTTATCAGAAGCATCATTCTTTTCATTACCACTTTCAGTTTCAGCATCAGAAATAGATATACTATTAGGATCTTTAGCAAGTTCAGAGGATTCTACATCAGTTTTATGTTTCTTCTTCTTCTTCTTCTTAGTATGAATAATTTCATTATTAGTTTGCTGATAATATTGTTTAATTCTTTTAGGATATCCGTCGGGATATAAAGGATCTTTTGTAGCAATACCACTTCTAGTTCTTATTTCATAAACATGTTTTTTCTTTAGAATCATTAACTAGCAAATCTTTTTGCACTTTGGCAAGTTGATCTATTTGAGTTGAACCATTTCAAAATGTTTAACAAACATTTTAACATCATTAGAGGTTCTTTCTTTAATACCATGCAAATTATCAATAGCTTTAGAGTTTTCCATTAGGTGATTTTGCACTCTCATATTAAAATTATCTTGCTTAATGGCATAATTATCAAATTCATCTAAGCATTGATCAGGAGGTTTTCTATAGGGAATATCTCTAATATCAAAATATTGGAGAGAGTGTCCCTCAATGGTGGGTGAGTGAGGGATTGGCTTACATAATTCATCTATAGGTGGAAGATTCTTCACATCTTTAGATTTAATACCCCTCTCTTTAAGAGATTTCTTGGCTTCTCTCATCACTTCATCATTAAATTCAATCATTCCCTCTTCTTGGGTGTTGGTGTTACTGGAGTAGGAGTCGGCTCAGGATCAACCATAGTCCAATCATCATGATTTTGGCTTATTTTAGACAGTAATTCCTCAGCTTCTTCTGGAGTTCTTTGCCTAAAAACACAACCAGCACAACTATGCAGGTATGTCCTAGATTCAACATTTAGTCCATTCTACAATATATCAAGAAGTTTATTATCTTCTAGCTTATGCCCAGGTGTATCCCTTACTAAAGAACAGAACCTTGCCCAAGATACAGACAATTTCTCTTCTTCCAATTGCTTGAAATTAAATATATTTTGTAAAGCAGCATGTTGAGCACTAGCAGGAAAATATTTCTGAAAGAAAGCATTAACGAAACCAATAGGACTATCAATAGATCCAGGAGACAAATTGTTAAACCAAGTTTTAGCTTCATCCTTCAATGAGAAAGGGAATATTTTAGTAACAAAGTAGCTAAGTTTCTTAAGATCATCAGAGAATAAACTACTCAAAGAGGAGATCTCATTCATATGTTTCATAGCACTTTCATTTTTAGTTCCACAAAAACGTTCTTTCTCAGCAATATATGTATAAGATAAATCAAGAGAGAAATCATAATCCTTATCCCTAATATTAATAAGAAAAGTGGCAAACTTCGCATTAGGAGATAATTTATATTTAACATCACGACTTTCCATAAGACGTATAGCAGCATCTTTATGTTTCATAGCATGTATTTCATCAATAAGATCATCACTCAGTTCAATATAGGCATCATCAAAATCATCACTACGATTCTCTCTAAACTCAGGTAAAAAAGCAGGAGTAACAGGATTTTTATCAGGAGTTTCAGTGTTTCCAATATTTTTTAGCTTTAGCAATAGTAGCATCTAAGAAAGGATCGAGAGAACCACTCTCATCAAGAACAGTAGAAGCATCATCAAAAGTATCAGAAGTATTTTTAGATTCAGCAGAAGTAGCATGTGTGGCATGTGGTGGTGTAAGCAGCTTACTCATAACAAACTGTGAATCAAGAGAAACATATGTGTTCAGAGTTGTACCTCTTCTTGTAGTGGATGGTAATATAGGAACTCTTCCATCACGAGACTTACCCATGATGAATGATTGGAATTAGATAATAATACTCCCCGGTGAGCTCGCAAATAAAGCTATGCTCCCCGGCAACAGCGCCAGAAAAGAGTCTTGATGACCCAAAAGTATAGGGGATCGCAACAGTCTATGAGGGAAGTAAAACCCAAATTTATTGATTAGACACAAGGGGAGTCAAAGAATATTTGTGAGACTTAACAAGTGAGTTGTAAATTCACCTGCACCTGAAAGTACTTTTGTTCGCAGTGGTTTATCAGTAGTAACAGTTTTATAGTAGCAGCAGTAGTGAAGTAATAGCAGAAGTGAGATGAAAACAGCAGCATCAGTAGTGTTTGAAGTAAACAACGGGATTAAGTACTGTAGTCACAGGGATGGATGAACGAGCATTGCATGGATAAGAAAGTTATAATAATGTTCATGTCAGGGGCATTGTAGACAAATAAGATAAAGCATCCAAGCACTAAGTAATCATAGGAATGCGTTCCGTAAATAGTCGTACATGCTCGCAATGAGAATTTTCACAACATCTTTTGTCCTACCAGCCCATTTTCAGCGGGGCCTCAAGGGAACTACTGGTAATTAAGGTGTTCCTTTTAATAAAGCACCGGAGAAAAGCATTAACACTCCGTGAACACATGTGATCCTCACATCGCAGCCATCCCCTCCGGTTGTCCCAATTTCTGTCACTTCGGGGCCTCGGGTTCCGGACAACAATATGTGTAAACAAATTGCAGGTATGATCAAGAAACAATAATTATCATCGTGATTGACATGTTCAGATCTGAGATCATGGCACTCGGGCCCAAAGTGGCAAGCATTAAGAATAACAAGTTGCAACAAAGTCAATAGCACTAATAGAGGATACTAGGCACTATGCCCTAACAATCACGACATTATTACATGAACGATATAATCCAATCCCTACCATCCCCTTCAGCCTACAGCGGGGAATTACTCACACATGGATGGGGGAAACATGAATGGTCGATGGAGAGACGTTGGTGATGACGATGGCAATGATCTCCTCCACTTCCCCGTCCCGGCAGGGTGCCAGAACAGTAAATTCTGATCCCCGAATCGAGGTTCGAGACGGCGGTGACGCTCTGTTGTGTTTCTGTGGAATATGACGAACCCCCTCGGGCTTTAGGGTTGGAGGCTACTTGTAGTCGAAGGGGAGTCCGAGGGGAGGTCTGGGGGGCCCACACCCCTAGGTGGCGCGGCCTAGGGGGGACCAGCGCCAGGGGGTGTGGCCACCATGTGGCTCCTCTCGTGGCCGCCTTCTGGCTCCCGGGGTCTTCCGGGGTGAAAACACCAATGGGCTCTTTTCTGGACATTTTCCCGAAAGTTGATTTTTCTGCACAAAAACAAGACACCAAAGTAATTCTGCTGAAAACTGGGTTAGTCCGTGTTAGTTGTATTCAAAACACACAAGTATAGAAGAAAACAATAAGAAAAGTGTTAGGAAAATGAGATACGTTTTCGATGTATCACAGTGCGACGGTGGATTCGGTCAATGCTGTCAGGGCTGAAGGCCCTGAGCATTTTATTGAGCTGTAGCAGCAAGTGGAACAAAACCAACTAGCCATAATCCCATTCTTCGCACCAGTTCAGGAGAATGTTGTGGAGCGGGCTGGTGAGGTTCAGATCATGCGTGAGCTCTTGCCCGATCCTGTCGTCGAGTGGTCCAAGTACTTCCAGGAACACAAGGCAAGGATTCTCTTTGACAGGAGGTTTGAGTTGCTTTCTTCCCCGCTCCCTCTGGATTTCCCAGTTGAGACTGGACCTCTGCTCTTGGAGGACCCTGCACACAATACTCCTTAGGTCTCTGCTTCCAAGAAGATGCCTCGAAAGGTGGCAACACCGTTTATTATTGTGGACCGTCGAGTGACGAGGAGTCTCGCCAAGAATGCGTGTTTCCGTGTGTTAGCTGGGTCTGATAAGCCCGAGCCTAGGAAGAAGGCCAAGTCTTCACGCCCTACTTCTCTTGTTGATGGTGTGCCCCCCATCACCCCATTGCGGTTCTAAGGAGGGCGGGAAAACTTCTCCAGATTGAAGATTGAGAACTGGCTGTGGAGAAGCTTGAAGCCGCTCCAAATGAGCCCACAAGCCCATCTAGTTCTGATGATTAGCTGGCCTTTTTCTTCTACGGGTCCTGGTTGTCTCCTGGAGTGTTCTTTGGGCCTTTTTTTCTTTTATGTTTATTGCCCTGGATTAATTTTGTATTGATCTTTGATCAAGGCAACTGCTACCGGGTTACTTTTATGTTGGTCATTTTTGTTGGCCAACCTGGATTCTTACTTTTACCAATCTTCAATGGATAGTACAACTTCAATGCATATGGATTGGCTCGTTTTTTATTGGAATGTCAGAGGATTAAATGATAAATTTAAGAGAAATGTTATTTATAGTAAAATCGAGGAAAGTCAAGCTTCAGTGATTTGCCTTCAGGAAACTAAATGCCCGGATTTTGATCATTCTTTTATTAGGTCTTTATGCCCTAAGAGGTTTGATCAATTTACTTTTTCTCCCTCTATTGGAGTTTCTGGGGTCTAATTGTGCTATCAAATAGTTCTATTTTCATAGGAGAACTTTTGGAAGTTCATCGCTCTGCCATTCACATAAAATTCACTTCTGCTCATAATTATGTCACTTGGTCCTTGCAGAGGGCTGGAAAGAGATGAGTTTGTTAATTGGCTACATAATGTTTCCATTCCTTTACATGAGAACTGGTAAATTCTTGGATACTTCAACTTTATTCGTTCTTTGGATAATAGAAATAAGCCCGGGGCAGATCTTAATGATATCTTCATTTTCAATGATGTTATTAGCCATTTGGTTCTATTGGAATTACTTGTTAAAGGTAGGAAATATACCTGGTCTAATATGCAAAAGGATCCATTACTTGTCCAATTGGACTGGTTTTTTTACCTCTTGTCAGTGGACTTTGGATTTTCCTAATACTTTGGTAATGCCCATGTCCAAAATTACCTCTGGTCATTTGCCTTGTACTATCAAAATTGGGACCAAAATTCCGAAGGCAAACATTTTTAGATTTGAAAATCACTGGGTCAAACAACCTGGTTTCATGGAGCTTGTTAGTAGAATCTGGAATATTCCCATCCTGGCCAAATCCATAACTACCAGAATTAATTCTAAACTTAAAATCATAGATATGCCCAAAGGACTGGGGGAGAAATCTTCCGCAATTAAAACTACTCATAGAGATGAGTAGTAAGGTGATTCTGTTTTTTGATCAAGTGGAAGAGGAGAGATCTCTGAGTACACCTGAGTTTAATTTCAGATTGATTGTTAAGGAACATATTAAGAAATTATTATCCTTGAAGTCGGATTATTGCAAGCAAAGATGCACAATTCGTTGGGCTAAGCTATCTGGTGAAAACACAAAATATTTTCATGCTAGGGCAACTAAGAGAGACAGACACAATGAAATTCCTTGCATCTCTGATTCTTCAGGGAATATTCTGGTGGATCACCAGGAAAAGGCTGTTGCTTTTTGGCAATGCTTGAGGAACAGGATGGGAGTTCCTGCCCACCTAATTATAATATAGATTTAACACCTTTTTTACCCGTGGTGGATGGTCTGGAGTGCCTTGCTAACCCTTTATCTTTAGATGAAGTCGAAGGTGTGGTTAAAAATCTCAAGCGTGATCAAGCCCCTGGCCCTGATGGTTTCACTGGCTTATTCATCAAACATTGTTGGAGTATTGTAAAGGATGATTTTATTACGATTTGCAATGATTTTCATAGTGCAAGGTTATCACTGGAGAGCATAAATGGCTCTTTTATAACTCTCATTCCAAAACCACAGTCCCCTGAAACTGTGAATGATTTTCGGCCAATCTCTCCTACATACACTTGTCTAAAGTTTATCACTAAGATTCTAGCTAATAGATTTCAAGACAAGATTTTTTATTGTATCCATGCTAATCAATATGGCTTCATTAAGTCCAGAACCATACAATATTGCTTGGCATGGTGCTTTGAATATATTTTCCAGTGTAAGCAATCTAAGAAGAAAGTGGTGATCTTCAAGATAGATTTTGAGAAGGCTTTTGATACCATTGAGCACCGTGCCATCCGTCATATTTTGAGGCTTAAGGGGTTTCCCCCCTTGTCATTAAATGTGTACAAGAAATTCTTTCTACTAGATCTTCCTCCATCTTGTTAAATGGAGTTCTAGGTAAACCTTTTGTCTGGAGAATAGTGGTGAGGCAGGATGATGCTTTATCACCAATCCTTTTTGTGCTGGGAGGTGATCTGCTTCAAAGTATTGTTAATTTGGCCCTAAGAGATGGTAGTCTTCGCTTGCCAATTCCTATTGGAGGGGACTATCCAATTCTTCAATATGCTAATGATACACTGGTTATCTTACCTGCTGATCCTGATCAATTGTTGGTATTCAAGAATCTGCTAAACCATTATACTCAGATCACTAGACTAAAGGTGAATTTCAATAAGTGTTCCTTGATACCAATTAATATCTCCCAGCAGGAGGCAGTTGATTTGTCTCTGGTCTTGGACTGTAATGTGGCCTCTAAGCCTTTTACATATCTCGGATTGTCGATGGCCACTACTAAGCCATCCATTAAGGATTTTGCTCCACTCATTGACAGAATTGAAAGGAGGCTTTCTGCTACTGTCACTTTTCTCTCATATGGAGACAGTTCGGTGTTAGGGAACTCTGTTATCTCCTCCCTACCCACATATTATATGTGTACACTTGTGATTCCTAAAGGGGTTATTGATATTATTGATAAGGCTAGGAGGAGATGCCTTTGGAGGAAAGATAAAAACAAGGAAAGAGTGAACTTACTGGCTACCTGGGATGTGGTATGTAAGCCCAAATTCAAGGGTGGTTTGGGAGTCATTAATCTACAGATTCAAAACAGGGCTTTACTGCTAATTTTTTAGCTAAATTCTAAAACTCTGTGGATACCCCTTGGGTTAATCTGGTAAAAAATGCTTATTACTTTGATTCTGTCCCTCAAGCAGTCAGTTATTGTGGCTCTTTCTGGTGGAAAGAAATTATGAAGTTATCTGAGTCTTGGTGGTCATTATCATCCTGCTTAGTTGGAACTGGTTTCTCTGTCCTGTTTTGGAAATATTTATGGCTGGGAGATATTCTCTCACTCAAATTTCCAAGACTGTTCTCCTTTGCTATGGATCAGCTGGCCTAATTCAGGGACTTGAAAGTCATGAGTGACCTTTCTGATGCATTTGATTTATCACTCTCTATTGAAGCAATCCAGGAATTTTTTACTATTCAGGGTCTCTTGGTAAATGTTCAGTTGTTTAATACTGATGATGTATGGTCATGTAATTTCAATAAAGGTCTTTACACCTCATGTAAATTCTATTAGTTGCAGTTTGCTCAGTTGCCTGATGATAAGCCAGCCAACTGGCTATGGAAATCCAAATTCATGTCAAAGAATAAATTTTATGCCTGGCCGATTCGGAATGATAGGATTAATGCCAAGGACATGATTAAAAGAAGGAAGTGGAAGATTGATGGAACTGAGTGTTGTGTCCTATGTCATCAGCTTTGTCTTGAGAACTGGACACATCTCTTCTTTCAATGTGTTTTCAGTTCTAGAATCTAGAATTATCTGCAGATTCCGTGGAGTGATAACACAGTTTTGGCTAACCTCTCCAATGCTAAAAAGAATTTCAAAGGTCCATGTTTTACTGAAAAAGTAATTCTAGCATGTTGGAACATCTGGAAACAGAGGAATGGTGCCATTTTTAAGTCTGAGAGGCACTCTTTCAGGGGATGGAAAGTTGGTTTCATGCTGGATCTCACCTTGCTTAAGCATAGGTTGAACTCTTCCTTGGCTGGGAAATTATCATCATGGCTTAGTTCCTTACATTAGTTTGTGATAGACTGTCTTAGTCTATCTTTCTTTGTACATTTGTATTTATCTGTAAACTCTCTTGATGGCAATAAAGGGCTGTGGGGGACTCCCCCGCTGTAGAAAATGTTTGAGAAATAACACAGGTAGAAAACACTAACAATAGATACTAGGCACTATGGCCTACCAATCTGGCATTATTACATGAACGGTATCATCCAATACCTTCCATATCTCTCACTCTACAGCGGGGATTAATCACACATGGCTGGTTGATGGAGAAATGGTGGCCGTGACGATGGTGATGATCTCCTACGAATCCCCGTCTCGGCAGGGCGACAGAACAGGAACTTATAATCCCCGAATTGAGTTATGAGGTGGCGGTGGCGCTCTGATGTGTTTCTCTAGAATATGAAAAAACCCCTCGGTTTTTAGGTTACGGGGCCTAAGTAGTCGAAAGGGGAGCCCGAGGGGGTACGTGAGGCCACCACACCACCTGTAGGAATGGCCTGTGGGGCGCTCAGGGGTGGTGTGGGCCCCCCTTGCCCCGTCCGGGTCTCCTTCTGGCTCCGGGGGGTCTTTGGGTGAAATAAGGTCTTTGGGATCTTTTCCGGGCAATTTCCTGAAAGTTGATTTTTCTACACAAAACGAGACAACAAGGTAATTCTGTTGAATGCAGCGTTAGTCCGTGTTAGTTGTATCCAAAACTCACAAGTTTAGAGACAAACAATAGCAAAAGTGTTCGGAAAAGGAGACACGTTTTGGATGTATGAGCACACTATGAACAAGGATATCTTGTTATCAATGTATTCAACTCATCAAATTTCACTATACTAAATAAGCATTAATGGACGCTTCAGTACTATATCTTGTGATTCTTCTACTATATAAAAGCATAAGAAGTGATACCTTGAGGCACCCTCCCAGCGATTTGAGCTTTTGGGTCGTATGATTCAACGTACACGTGCATCTTGTCCCCTCGTCGGGGCAGGCTTAGCTGAGCCGGTTTCTTTAGGGATACACGTAAATGTTTCGCACACATTTTTTCTCCTCTCCTTGCTCGATGACCATGGACTCGAGAGCCTGCTGGCCCACTGTGCGTCCTCTGTGCGCTTGTTTTCCCGGTGCAGAATCGCCGACTTTCGGTTTGGACATCACGCATTGACTTGCCCACACTTTAACCGTTTTGGGTTTCATGCAGCCTTTTCTCTGTGATGGGCGTGTTCTCTCGCGCCTCGTGGCCCGTGTTACCTAGAGTTTCCCATGTCGGGTTGCCGTGGAAACTCCGGGTTGTTTTTTCTTCACATACATGAGTTCCTTCGGAGAGGCGGTACAGGTTTTCGTGTCATGATCCTCTGTTACTATGTATATCTGACAGTGAGGCCGCCCCCTTGCTGGCTCCTAATTTGTCGGGGTACGTTCTATTGTGCGACCATCGTTTTCTCATGTTTTACGACACCTATTATCACGCATGTATGTTGTTACTGGACACGTATTGCTTCGGGTCCATCTTCCAATCGCATAGGTTCATTGAATGTCTAATGCTTTCGTGCTCGGGGAACATGTAGAACACAGTAACGAGAGAGGCGAACCATGGGATATTCGCCTGGGTTTGGTCCTGTTCGACTCGAAAATTTGCTTAGTATTTATTTCTGGCATTTCATGATTAGCCGATGGCTATGTTCGGCCGTGTTGGGATGATTTATATATGTGCTTCAGGATGGTCAATGCTATGCTAGTCACCGATATTCGTGTTCCTCCTCGTTCGCCGGTTCTCTTTGTCGATTAGTTCGTTTCGTGCTGTAGTCATAGCTTCGCCGTGGCCGCTTGTTTTTCACCATGCACGTTTCATTCTCTTCGGCTGTTGTGCTTTAAATCACGGTTAGGTCCGGTTTGTGGGGTGGGATGGGGAGGAGGTTATTAGGGTTTTATTCAGGAGTTTTTACCGTCCTTTTTTTTTGTTTTCGGGCGGTGTTGCTTCATTTGAGATTGCAACGGTGTGATCGCGTGATTCTTCGTTATGTTGTTTCCTTTAGATTGGATGGGTCCTATCTTTGTGGAGTTTTTTCGTGTCTTACGGTGTTTCCGTTCGGTTTATTTTGGCACATCTCTCACGTGTCTTCCCCTACTTTTTTTTTGTTTGCATATTGTCAGATTCTTGGAGATCGCCGTTTCGTGGGGATGTATCTTCTTTCTGGGTTTAGTGTCCACGTGTTAGTTCGGTGAGCGGTTTTCATGTTGTAGTTTCGTATTCTAAATTCGTGTTTGTTGCTTCTCTCGTGTTCCCGCCGGATTTTTTCCTTATTTGTTCTGTTGTTTGTTTTTCCTTCTTTGCGCACATCATATTATATTTGGATATGTACAGAGCTGTCGATCCCTTCTGGTTGTTTTTATTAGGTTTTTTTTTCATCTGAGGAAGTGTAAGTCCTATCGCAATGTAGGGGTACGTTGCATAGAAAACAAAAAAATTCCTACGCGCGATAAACCTGAATGGCCAAGATCTAATCTATGAGATGAAAGGCAAGGGGGAGAGAGAGAGTCTTGAGATAACATACCCTCGAAGATTCGAAGTGGTACAAGATAAAATCTTGTTGTTGCCGTAGTCGTACTCATGCCGATCCCGAGCGAGAAGAAGAGCACCGCAATCCGGCGGTGCCTCCATAATCGGTCACACGTTCAGCTCGATGAAGACTTCCGTTCCCTCGATACAGCGGGTAGCGGAAGTAGAGGATCCCCGCGGAACTCCAGCAGCACGACGGCGTGGTGGTGGTGAAGAATCCCACGGTCAGGGCTTCGCCAAGCCGGAGACCATGGAATGGAGCAGCGGGTGGAGGGAAAAGGGAGTGGGCAAGTGTGAGTGGAAGAGAGAGCTCTCACCCTCCTTTTATAGGGCAGGGGGAGGCAGCCCAAGGGGGGGCTGCCGCCAGCCATGGGTGCCCCCACCCCTTCCTCTCTTTATGTGAGTGGAAGCCCCACTCACACCCACTCATACCCCCTTAATTTTCCACTAAGAAAATCCAAAGGTTTTTCTTTAATAAATAAATAAAATATTTTATTTCTTTATTTATATTTGTTAATTCCATTAACAAACATTTTCATGCAGCACCTCGAATCATTTTGTTAATTATATTAACAACCATTCGATGAAAAACCCCTTGAACTATTTCAGTTTTCCCCGAAACAATTTTTCGGAGCTGGCCAAAATATTCTTTGGTATTCCGTATCCTCTCTAACACTTCATCGAACCTTAAGTGTGTCACCCTACGGTTCACGAATAATATAGACATGATCGAGACTCCTCTCCGATCAATAATCAACAGCGGGATCTGGAGATCCGTGATGACTCCTATATATTCAACGATGACTCTAGTGATCGTGTGAACCTTTCATCGTCGTAACGATTTCCCTTTGTCTCGCGATATTTTACTTGCCCGAGATCCGATCATCGGTATCCACCATACATTGTTTGATCTCGTTACCCGACAAGTACTCTTTCTCGTTCCCGTGATATAACATCCTTGTGATCATATCACGTGCTTGCAAGCGGTGTCGATGTGATATCACCGAGAGGGCCCTGAGTATATCTCTCCGTCATATTGGATGGACAAATCCCACTCTTGATCCATGAGCCTCAATTAATACTTTCCGAATACCCAACGGAACCTTTATAGTCACCCTGTTACGGTGTGACGTTTGATGACATCAAAGCATCCTTCCGGTATCAGTGATTGACATGATCTCATGGTCTAAGGAATAATGTTACTCCGAATGTAAGACATAACAACAAAACTAAATGACTTGATCGTATTGTTATACTTAGTTAGGGTCTAAGTTCATCATGTCATTCTCCTAATGACATGACCCCGTTATTAACAACATCCAATGTCTATGATCAGGAAACCTTGATCATCTGTTAATCAACAGGCTAGTTAAAAGAGAGGCTTCACTAGGAACGTTGGTTTGTTTATTAATCACACATGTATCAACGTTTCCGGTTAATACAATTCTAGCATGAGAAATAAACATTTATCATAAACAAGTAATAAGATAATAACCAATTTATTATTGCCTCTCGGGCATATTCCCTTCAGTCTCCCACTTGCACTAGAGTCAATAATCTAGTCCGTAAGCACTTAACACATATGGCGTTCCAGTGTTATTACCATGCTTTGCATGGGGTAAACATCATCAAAAAGATCTGAATTGTTCAGGTCCTATTGTATTTGCATGTTCTTTGCGTCTACACGCATCACTCATTCTCGAATGAGATGGCTTTGTATATATTTGGTCAACCGGTGAAACCTTAATTCCTCAGCTTAAACCAATGTTACTAAAATTGTGAAAATATAGCTTCATAGTGTTAGCATTCTTGGAAATTCACCAAGTTCAATAAAGAACTCCTTGACACAAAATACTTATATTATTTGTTGTCGACACAATGATATACTTAGCCTTTGTTGTAGTATCTGTCACAATACTTTAATTTTGAAACTCTTTCAAATCCAGCATAGAACTTTCTTCCAGCCTATTGTGCTACCATTCATCACGTATTTTAATTGAGATAAAATTACTTGAATAAATGACAAGACTATCAGTGTAACATATTACAACTAATATTTTGTCATTGCTACATAGGAAAACATATCCCTAGCATTTCTAAAATGACACAAGTATCTCTCCCACTGTTGTCTAATCATCAGATGAATTATCCTGCTATAACATTTTATAGCATAGGGCTCATCTGGTTGTGTACATAGCATGGAAAAATAACTTAGAAATCTCAATTTCAATGATGCTCATCATGTGTCAAAACACTTGAATCTTGCTCAATTATTTTCCATGTGACAAGAACTCCTTCTTATCATTTTGATATTGACTTACTTCAATATTTCATCTATGTAATTTGGATTCAATCATATCAGGCGCTTCAATTCATCTCTTATAGATATTGATGCCCAATATCTTCTAAGACTTTCATTAATAAGAAAATCTTAACCGTGTTAATTTAAAATACATATTTTCCAATCAACCATATGTCATCTACATAATGTATTGGAAATATGTCATAGCGCCCCCATTAATTTCTTGTAACTCTACAAGCATCTTTATAGTTCATGAAGGAGTCAAACTCTTTTGATAACTTCATTAAGGTAAAGATTTCAACTTCGTTATGCTCACTTCAACCATTGAAGTGTGCATATATTTCTAGCAACCTTTTGAATTTTACAAAACTCTCAAACTGTGTCAAGTACACATCCTTGGTCAAACTTCCTTAAGAGGAGAGTTGGTTTTGTTATTCAACATCCATATCATAATATGTAACTTTGCTAGAATTATCCGCAAAGACTAAGCATCACTCCGGAAGATCAAAATCATGTAGTAGTCAACTCTTTGAACTTCATCGAAAACAACTTTTCGATAAGTACAACTTTCAATGGATGTAAAAATCCATGTCTTTGTCGCTATATAGACCCTTTTGCTATCGTTAGGCATCAAGCCTATCGAAAGGACTACCAAGTCACATACTTGATATTCATACAAGGATACTATGGCGGATATAATTACTCATAGTCAACTTTACGAAGTCAGGGCCCATCATTTGCTTCCTTTATAAGGTCCAGGTCCTTTGTTATAAAAAAAAACACTTTAATCTTAAACCTCAAGTTGGTCTAAGTACAAAGTTTTAGGACTTTTTTGGTACAGTACGCAAACTCATCCGAAGTATCTACAACATATGTAGTGTCTTCTACTTTGTAAAAATAGCAAACCCCAGAACAGCTTCCAGTGCTGCGCTACTCTTGACATGATAACGGAGATTCTCTAATCTCGTTGAGTTTGTATTGTGCTCCCACTCATTTGTTTCGCAAGAACTACTTTCTCGAGAAATCAACCCTTTCTGACAAACAACATTTGTCTTTTGGTTCGGTGATAGGAGAAATAACCAATGTTTTATTTGGGATAACCTTATAAACATATATTTATCCTATTTTGGTTTTAAACATTTTACACATGCTATGCATACCAAAACTTAAGAAAATGACAATTTTGGGTCACTACCCAAACCATATCTTATGTGTTGTCAATTTCAACGGATCATGATGGTGCTCTTTTCAGTGGAAAAGCAGTTGTCCTTAATGTATAAACTACAAAAATTATAATGGAAATTTTATTAATCTTACCATGTCAAACAAGGTTTGATTTTGTCTCTCGAACACTCCAAACTAATGTGGGGTAATTCGAGTAATATAAGTTGTAGAACAATTCTGCAACTTCTCAGATGTTTTGCTAAACTTGTAACTTAAACTTTATCCTTTATGATCCAATCATAAATAATTGATTATCTTGTTCCAATGATTTT
Source organism: Alopecurus myosuroides (assembly GCA_028641055.1). Taxonomy (NCBI): domain Eukaryota; kingdom Viridiplantae; phylum Streptophyta; class Magnoliopsida; order Poales; family Poaceae; genus Alopecurus; species Alopecurus myosuroides. Next base: position 384,783,874 of record CM054060.1, read on the forward strand.
TACTTCATATTAACAACCATTTGAACCAATTCAAAATGTCAAACTCTGTTCTCTTTAAATAGATATACTCACATATCTACTCAAATAATCGACAGAATTTTATTAAGAAAAAATTAATCCACCATACATGACTACACATAATGGACTATATACATCAATATGTATAATCTCCACTAAATTAGTCGTCCATTCTACTTTGGCCTAAGAACGGAATTCTAGTCATCTTTTGGAAGAGGTCTCACAAGCGTCAATTTATTCAAAAAAAATGACTCCGGAAGTCCATCAATATGGAGTTCCTTCATGTTTTCCTTTCCGATATGAACTAAAATGGTGGTGTCACAATTTAAGTGAAACTCTTTTACGTCTTGCAACGTTTAGCATTTAGTCTTATAGATGTTTACTTTACCAACATGATTTATATTAACATATCCATCAATTATGGAATATGGTCATCGTTTGAACAATCTCATTTGTTCTCACAAAAGACTAGAACAAAATAAAAACTTATTAAGTTCTTAAAATAAATCTTGAATGTTTGGTTCGATACGACAATGAACACAATAACACTTTATTTATGTTCTTGGTATAGTCGATTCCACATCTATTACTAGTTCCTTTTAGGCCCTTGTATTTCTTGCATTGCGTTGCTTTGTATGACAACTCATACCAACCAATGTGGTATCAACAATACCCAAAAATACTTTGTTAACTAGTAATACATCTATAACTTGTATATCAAGCATACACTCCTGAGCTGGACTTTTCCAATTATCTTCCTTTTCTGCTATATATCTTTTTGTAATTCTATTTTCAATGTTCCCTTTCCTTTATAGAAGAATCATTCAACATCAAACAATGCTAGTCGTACTAGTTCATTTTCTTTGGCGTGTTAGTCATATACTATCAACCATTGAGTCATACTTTGAGTTTGATTGTTCTACTAATATCACCATATTAATAGTATTCTTCTAGATTCCACTCTTAGCAATCTCCAAGTAAGGTAAACGACTTTACCCATACTTTTAATCCATCCCATCATAACAATTTTATCATTAAGCTACTATAGCTTGAAGGAAGTAATTTGGAGGATAATTTTTAGCGTCCAACTTCTTGGAATATTCAAACGCCTAGCGTCTTCAATCATTGCATATATTCAGATAATATAAGCACACATTGTCGCGCTAAATTATACTCAGTCATGTTGCCACAAATAAGTTTCTAGATATCAATATATCTTTCACTTGATTGTTTCTGAAAACAACTCTTTTCAGTTCCAAAATCACCTTGATCAACAAAACATTCTTTTGAAGATAAAGTAATATGGAAGCAACCATGACTCTGGATTCTAAGTAGGAATTGGTTGCTCTTTAGATCAGTCAATCATTAACCATATGGAGCTAGGTAGGAAATACCAAAAATCTACAATAGGACTCAATTTTAAATTTCACTAATACGGTACCAATCTTAAATGATTTTTACCAGATCATAACAGTTATATCTCAATTAACAATCTAAGTGTAAGGTAGTTATGTGGATGCCAATGAATACTACAATTTGTGCAAATTCACTTTGATTGGTTGTTAATGATAAATAAGTTTGAGTTAATTCAAAATTAAACCATGAACTCCCACTAAAAAACAACATCCCTATTAGTCGTCTTTAGTGATTACACGAACCAAATTCACTACACCAAAACCGATCATCACGTGAGATGATGTAGCTTCAAAGGCGAACATCGACATGTTCATCATATCATCCATATGACTCATGCTTTACTTTTCGGTTACGTGTTCCGAGGCCATGTCTGTACATGCTAGGCTCGCCAAGTAGAACCATAGTATTGCGTGTGTTTCAAGGCCATGTCTGAACATGCTAGGCTTGAAAACACCCGTTGTATGCGAACGTTGAGTCTGTCACACCCGATCATCACGTGGTGTCTCGAAACGATGAACTTTCTTAACGGTGCATACTTAAGGAAGAACACATTATTATCTTGATATTAAGTGAGAGGGATCATCTTATAATGCTACCGTCGCTATCTAATCAAAACAAGATGCATAAAAGGATTAATCATCACAAACATCACATGTAAGGATAACGTGATATGATATGGTCCTCCTTGCACTTGATCTCCATCATGTGCATCATGGTATGATCTCCATCATTCCACCGGCGTGGTACCAAGTACCATGGCATCCCAATCTTGATTGTCCATCAATAATAAGACAATCATATGGATACCTTCCGGTATATCAATAATTTACCAAATAGATCATCTCATAATCAAATTTGTAACATTGACCATATCACATCACATGCCGAGCAAAAACTAGTTAGACGCTTCTAATTTATTTTTGCATATTTTACGTGGCTTAGGGCTTTCGGGGATAGAACCGTTCATACCTACGAACATCAACCACAACGTTGATAAACATATTTTTAACAACCCTTTGTAGATTAGATCTTAAATATAGTAGGAGAAACAGACACCCGCAAGCCACTTATGCAATACAAGTTGCATGTCAGTTGTGGAACAAGTCTCATGTACGTGGACATGTAAGGTTAGTCTAGCCGCTTCATCCCACTATGCCACTAAGATCATAAGATAATCAAGGAGGTAATAACATGATCATCAACGCCCACATACACCTATGTGTTTTACCCGTACAAATCATCTAGGCATAGATCCAGCTCTGATACCACTGTAGGGGTACGTTGCATAGAAAACAAAAAATTTCCTACGCGCGATAAACCCGAATGTCCAAGATCTAATCTATGAGATGAAAGGAAACGGGGAGAAAGAGAGTCTTGAGATAACATACCCTCGAAGACTCAAAGTAGTACGAGATAAAATCTCGTTTTTGACGTAGTCATACTCACGCCGATCCCGAGCGAGAAGAAGAGAACCACAATCCGGCGGTGCCTCCGTAATCGGTCACACGTTCAGCTCGATGAAGACTTCCGTTCCCTCGATCCAGCGGGTAGCGGAAGTAGAGGATCCCCGCGGAACTCTAGCAGCACGACGGCGTGGTGTGTCGCACCCGGACTTCTAGAGGATACTCGCAGTTCCGTTGAACAGTAGTTGATTGGATTACGGGGCTTACCGGCACCCACATCTCTTACGAGTAGGCCAACACACGTATATGTGACAACCAACCCCTACTGTTCATCGTCTACGTAAACCATCCCATAAAAATCAGGATACTACCATTGACATACTTCATACCATACACACATGGTACGTCAACGGCGTTAAACAAAATGATGGCACAACATATCTCTAAGACACAAAGAAATAGAAATAAGTTGCAAATAGCTCTCACTAGAGCAGAGATAGCAAATACAATCATCCAGAGGACACATGTCCCAACAATTCATCATTACATCACAGCGGAAGCATCCAAAGTGTCTGGGTACAGACAAGATCCAAATAGGCCTAAGAGGCCGGAAACGAAAAGACGGAGCCCATCCACGTAGTCTCGGATCCTACCTGGGTCCGCTATCTACTCGTCAGCAGCCTCGTCAAACTCCGCGTAGTAGCCATCACGGGGATCCTCGTAAGCGTAGTCTGCGGAAACCACAGCCCCAAAGGGGTCAGTACAGACAAGTACTGGCAAGCAAGACTCACAAGATACCAAAATGTAACCCGTCAACACCAAGCACAGATGCCTTGGGTTCAACGGGAGAAGGGTCGATACAAAAGATGCGGCAGTTGGCTGCACTAACCAACTACAGATACATACTACAACTTCCGGCTAGCAGAAAGGAGATAAGATAGCGTATTGTTACCAACTATAACTAACTCCAAACAAACCCATCCTGGATCTCGCCCCTTATCCCAAGAAGCAATCTGAGGATAACTCACACAGTTGGATTAATGATGGTTCAAGTTTTTGTGGCAATAAGACTATTACTAGTCAAGTTATCATTAGTTAAGTGTAAGTTGTTCTGAGTACTTGTTAGCCAGTACTTTCACCAAGTCAACCATAACCGCGGAAAACACGGCTTCTCGAGAAGATTTAACCCTGCAGGGGTGCACCAATTTGGCCGTACACGTAAGAATATCCCGCCAGACGGGAATCAAACCCACCAAGCGAGGCACTCTACACAATCCAACTCTTCTTCGCATCAAGCCCAAAGAACCACGTGGTGTGCGTGTGCGGCTAATCGAGCCCCCACGAAGAAAAGGGGCACCCTCATAGCACTGGAAGACCACGCCGCCCTAAATGCCGACTACAAAAGTTCCACCCTGGCCTCGGATTCGTACCTGCATATGCGTGCATCAAATGGAACGCCCGAACTAAGTTTGGCGATTTGGACGAGATGCGAATCGAATCAAATTGAGGGGGCGCCCATCCACGCTTCCCACATGCGGATAGTGCGCTCATCATGGATCAGTAGACAAGACCCTTTTCCTAATTAGGGTCGACACTAGCAGGCCTCAAAACCACGCCGGGCCTCTTGCCGGTGCCTTATCAACAAATTATTATTACCCATAGCATTAACAGGTTGATTGTTTAAATATCGAGCCCCAGAACATAAGTAATATGGTAACAGAAAGTAACGGCAACAGACTCGAGCAGAAATCAACCCTAAGCATGCTAGTAAGACACGGGCTCAAACAACGGGGTTATAGGAGTGGAGGTGAGGCAATATCAGGGTTAAAGGATACATGTGATGGGTTCGGAACACAAGCAACGATACATAAGGCTAGCAGAATAGACAATGGAAAGTATCGGTATCCAGTGTGGAAGGGAACACATTGGTTCATGTGAGTGAATACTTGCCTGCAAACTCAGCAGCCTGGTACTGAGCTAGATCCTCAGAAGGGGTGTCGTAAATCTCGTCTGTCTCAACGTCGTCGTCTATTCGAGAAGAAGCAAACAAACAACGCAGAGAGACAAACAATCAATAACATGGCATAGTTCACAAACATGGGATGATGCATGACCATTGCATTGATGCATCAAAATAAACTAGTTGACATGGTAACATAACATGATTAAATGGACCCACATGCAATTTGGATTGCATATTTTAAGCCCATGAATTAAGGTTGAAATAATTGTTTTACAACTAACCAACAGGTGAAAGTGGATTAGCATGATGCATGGATGAGGAAAAACAACAGAAAACAACAATAGAAACAATTTGAAATAAGGTTTACCAAGTTTGGAATTTTATTTATTAAGTTTTGGAATTTTGGTTCCTTAAAGGTGTCACCCAAGCATTTTTTGTTTTCATCAAGTTTTATTGTGCAAAACAGATAACAAAGTTAATATTTGAAAAGAACACAAAATTTTAGGTGGATTACATGTTTCAATTATTGAAAAAGGAATTAAGATGAATTAACTATGAATTAAACAAGTTTAAATAAGATTTAATTGAATTTAAAACAAGTATGAATATTATTTGAATTTTATTTGTTCAAAATATTAAACCAAATTCATATTTGAAAAGTTTATACTTTTCTGGTTTGAAAACATATTTTATATGTTCAAAAATAATTTAATTTGAGCAAGTTATGAATTTAGCAATATTAAATGATTTAGACAGGCTTTAAATTATTTAACCAATTTTAATCATTCAAAACAGAACATAAAGTTTATATTTGGAAAGAGGGTTTAATTTAGCATGGAAAACATATTTAATATGTGACATATGAATTAAGTTTGAATTAGTTATGCATTTAATCAAATTTGAAATGATTTGTTTGAATTTGAAATTTGAATGCATTTGAAATGTTCAAAATAGAAAACCAATGTTTTAAACATGTAGAGAATTTAATTTGGTTCAGGATACATATTTTATTTGTATTATTTGGAGTTGGAAATTAAAAGTTATTGGTATTTTTAAACCAGGGACTATTTTGTAATTCGCAGGGACTTATCTTTAAAAGGAAAAACTGGGGCAGAACGTTTTACACCCGTACTGACCTAGGATAGGCCACTGCCAGTGGGCCCTGGCCACGTTGGCAGCGCGTGGAGGCACGCGTGGCCACCACTGCCTATGGCAGGTGGCCCCTGCGTGCTAGCGTGGCTAGCAAAAAATGTGGGGATTAAAATCCGCCCGCGGGGACTCGAACCCTGGCCACGGCGTGCGCGTGCAGTGGTGCGTTACCACTGCGGTAGCTGCTGAATCTTGTCAGGTAAGCAGTGCGCGGTGAGGTTAAGGTTCAGATAGCGCTAACTGAATTTTTCTGCAAGTCCGTTTTCTGAATTTCGATAGAGGGCTCGATGGCCGGCGGCGAGCTGCTGCTGCGCTGCGGTTGCTACTGCCGCTGGTGCTCGTGGGGGGTGCGCGTGCTTCCGACGTGACCGTGCACTCGTGCAGAGAGGTAGAGGGGCGAGGGAAGGTGTGCTCACTGTGAGGGAAACGGAGGGAGACGAGGTCGGAGAGGATGGCCGGCGACGGAGAGGACGGCGGCAACGTCGTAGGCGTTCCCAGCCAACAAGGAGACGTCGAGGAGGAAGAGGGGAGTACAGGGGTCTGATCCCCGTACTCAACCTGCACGGAGGCGCAATGTTTCGTCGGCGATCATCGGAGGTAGGTGGTGGTGGCGCTCGGTTACGGTGAGATTCAGAGAGGAATTGCGAGCGGAGGGAGAGGGAAACGGCGGCGGCAGCTAGGGAGAGAGAGGTGTAGAGGCTAGGGCTAGCAGGGAGAGCTCGAGGCTAGGTTATAAGGGCGAGGGCGAGCCGCTGCTGGCCGTCTGCTCCTCGCTCTGCAGACGTGGATGCTGTCGACGGAAGCCGTACAGGAGGAAGAAGGAGTGGGGGGGTACCGGGCCGGTTGGTGGGCTGGGCCTGCCCACTGTCTGCCCTACCCCTCTCTCTGTTTAATTTTTTTTTTGTTCTGTTTGTTTTTTTTTGTTGAAAAGAAATAGGAAGAAAAGGCTAGGGTTTTTGGGTTAGAAAATTTAGGGAAAAAAATCTTTATATGTTAGATATTATAACAGCAACATGTGCAAACTTTGGTTTACAAAAATATTTCAAATATGTTGCTGTTTGAAATTCCAATTGAATTTGGTTGAAATTGATATTAATTGAATTATTGAAGGCAAAGATTTAAATTGTGTGGACCTTCATGTTTATTGAAACAAATTGATTAGAATTGTTTTGTAATTTTCATTAATTCCAAATGGTTGCTGTTTGGAAAATGCAATTGAATTTGAAAGCAATTGAATTAAGTGAATTATTAAAAAGAACAAGTTAATAGTTTGAGCTTTATATTTTAATGGAAACAAATAGCTGTTTTTAATTGAATATTTCTATTTGAGAATTGTAACATAACAAGTATGAACAATTTGATTTGGAAATTGGTTTGAATTTGAAATAGAAAACAACTGAAAACAGATGCAAAACAAATGCAAACAAATGCAATGATTAAGATGCCATGATGCAAAACATAAAATAACAATTAGCAAACATTCTAAGAGTGAATTTCATACTTGGGATGTTACAAAACGCCCCCCCCCCCCCTTGAAGGAATCGCGCCCCGAGATTCCTACTGAGAAGAGAAAAGGTCCAGATACTTCTTGCGAAGATCCTCTTCGGTCTCCCACGTTGCCTCTTTACCGGAATGATGAGACCACTGCACTTTCAAGAACTTGGTGCTCTTGTTGCGAGTCTTACGCTGGGTCTCATCGAGAATACGAACAGGGTGCTCCTCATAAGATAGATCTTCTTGCAGTTCAATGGAATCATGATCAACTGCACGATCTGGATCTTTGAAACACCTCTTGAGCTGTGACACGTGAAACACATCGTGCACCTTTGATAGTTTTTCTGGAAGTTCAAGACGATAGGCATTTTCCGCACGTCTTGAGAGAATGTTGAAGTGACCAATGTATCTTGGTGCAAGTTTTCCTTTCACCCCAAAACGATGAGTGCCTCTGAGGGGAGTTACACGGAGATATGCTTTGTCACCAGGTGCATAGATCATATCCCTGTGCTTGCTGTCATAGTAGATTTTCTGACGAGACTGAGCAATCTTGAGATTGTGACGAATGATGCGAACTTTATCTTCGGCTTCCTTAACAATGTCAGGGCCTAAGAGTGAACGTTCACCAGCTCCAGACCAATTGATTGGACTCCTGCATCTGCGGCCATAGAGAGCTTCAAATGGTGCCATGCCTAGGCTTGCCTGGAAGCTGTTGTTGTAGGAGAATTCAGCATATGGAAGGCAATCCTCCCATTTCATGCCAAAGGAGAGACCACATGCTCTGAGCATATCCTCGAGAATCTGATTGACTCTTTCGACTTGCCCTTGAGACTGAGGGTGATAGGCTGTGCTAAACAGAAGTTTGGTGCCCAATGCTTCTTGGAAGCTTTTCCAGAAATGAGAAGTGAATATGCTTCCACGGTCTGAGCTTATTTCCAATGGAACACCATGAAGAGGAACAATCTTTGCTGTATAGAGCTCTGCTAACTAGCTAGCTGAGATTGTTTCTTTGACAGCAAAGAAGTGAGCTACTTTAGTGAGACGATCAATAACAACGAAGATTGCATCGTTGCCCTTCTTGGACTTTGGAAAACCAGTGACGAAGTCCATTTCAATCATGTCCCACTTCCACTCAGGGATTTTCAGAGGTTGGAGTAGACCGGCTGTTTTTGATGGACTACCTTAACACGTTGACAAACATCGCATTCAGAAACGTATTGAGCAATTTCACGTTTCATGCCAGGCCACCAATACAGTGTCTTGAGATCCTGGTACATCTTTGTACTTCCAGGGTGTATGGAGAGAGGAGTTTCATGAGCCTCCTTGAGAATGACATCTTTGAGACTTTGAACTTGAGGAACTGCTATGCATCCTTCGAAGAACACAGTTCCCTTGTCATCAATTGAGAAGGACTTAAATTTCTCCTTGCCTTCTTTGATGTGTTCTACCATCTTCTTGATTTCAGCATCACAAAGTTGTTCAGCACGAATCTTGTCCTCGAGAGTTGGACTGGCTGTCAAGTTCGCAAGATAGCCTTGAGGAACAAGACCAAGATTCAGCTTCTGGAATTCTTCATGAAGAGGAGGTTGGCTTTCCATGATCATGAGATTATTGTAATACGACTTGCGACTGAGAGCATCGGCCATAACATTAGCCTTGCCTGGAGTGTAAGAAATGGTAAGATCAAAGTCTTTAATCTTTTCAATCCATCTCCTTTGCCTGAGATTCAGATCTGGTTGAGTGAAGATGTATTTCAGACTCTTATGATCGGAAAAGATTTCAGTGCGATTACCCAACAAGTATTGTCTCCATTTCTTGAGGGCAAACACAACTGTTGCAAGTTCAAGGTCATGAGTGGGATAATTGAGCTCATGTGCGTTCAACTGACGTGAAGCATAAGCTACAACTTGACGTTCTTGCATAAGAACTGCACCTAGACATTGGAGAGAAGCATCACAGAATATTTGGAAAGGTTTGGAAGGATCTGGGCCAACCAGAACTGGTGTAGAAGTGAGTTTAGTCTTCAGGAGATTGAAACTTTCATCACATTGTGGAGACCAAACGAACTTCTTGTCCTTCTTTGTGAGATCAGTGAGAGGTTTGGCAATCTTGGAAAAGTTTTGGACGAAACGACGGCAATAGCTAGCCAAGCCAAGAAAACAACTGAAAACAGATGCAAAACAAATGAAAACAAATGCAATGATTAAGATGCCATGATGCAAAACATAAAATAACAATTAGCAAACATTCTAAGGGTGAATTTCATACTTGGGATGTTACATGGTGGTGGTGAAGAATCCCACGTCAGGGCTTCACCAAGCCGGAGACCATGCAATGGAGCAGCGGGTGGAGAGAAAAGGGAGTGGGCAAGTGTGTGTGGAAGAGAGAGCCCTCACCCTCCTTTTATAGGGGAGGAGGAGGCAGACCAAGGGGGGGTGCGGCTAGCCACGGGTGCCCCCACCCCTTCCTCTCTTTATGTGAGTGGAAGCCCCACTCACACCCACTCATACTCCCTTAATTTTCCACTAAGAAAATCCAAAGGTTTTTCTTCAATAAATAAATAAAATATTTTTTATTTCTTTATTTATATTTGTTAATTCCATTAACAAACATTTGCATGCAGCACCTCGAATCATTTTGTTAATTCTATTAACAACCATTCAATGAAAAACCCCTTGAACTATTTCAATTTTCCCCGAAACAATTTTTTGGAGCTGCCCAAAATATTCTTCGGTATTCCGTATCCTCTCTAACGCTTCGTTGAACCTTAAGTGTGTGACCCTACGGTTCGCGAATAATATAGACATGATCGAGACTCCTCTCTAATCAATAATCATCAGCGGGATCTGGAGATCCGTGATGACTCCTATATGTTCAACGATGACTCTAGTGATCGTGTGAATAACGTCGTAACGATTTCCCTTCGTCTCGCGATATTTTACTTGCCCGAGATCCGATCATCGGTATCCACCATACCTTGTTTGATCACGTTACCCGACAAGTACTCTTTTCTCGTTCCCGTGATATAACATCCTTGTGATCATATCACGTGCTTGCAAGCGGTGTCGATGTGATATCACCGAGAGGGCCCTGAGTATATCTCTCCGTCATATTGGATGGAAAAATCCCACTCTTGATCCATGAGCCTCAACTAATACATTCCGAATACCCAACAACACCTTTATAGTCACCCTGTTACGGTGTGATGTTTGATGACATCAAAGCATCCTTCCGGTATCAGTGATTGACATGATCTCATGGTCTAAGGAATAATGTTACTCCGAATGTAAGACATAACAACAAAACTAAATGTCTTGATCGTATTGTTATACTTATTTAGGGTCTAAGTTCATCATGTCATTCTACTAATGACATGACCCCGTTATTAACAACATCCAATGTCTATGATCATGAAACCTTGATCATCTGTTAATCAACGAGCTAGTTAAAAGAGAGGCTTCACTAGGAACATTGGTTTGTTTATCAATCACACATGTATCAACGTTTCCGGTTAATACAAATCTAGCATGAGAAATAAACATTTAGCATAAACAAGGAATAAGATAATAACCACTTTATTATTGCCTCTCGGGCATATTCCCTTCACGCAAATCTTTGCCAAAATATCTATCCTTCTTTCTGCGCTCTTTCTATCCTTTACACATCTCATGTTTCATCGCGCTTTTTGTTGCCCTGTTGTTTGATCATAGCATGACATTTTGATCTACCGTATGTCCATTCGTTTGCCACATTTGGCTCATGACATCGTTTTTTTCCGTCTTTAGTTTGTGTGCTGTAGCCGAGTGTGTCCCTCACAATTGAGGCGTCTATTTTAAATCATTTGAGGAACTACCCTTTTCCGTGTAGATAAAATTTGATGTTCTGGGCCCTGACGTGTGTTTTTCTCTGTCGTTGTCGTGTGTTGTTTCTTTACTGAGTATTATTCGTGCCCTACATGAGAAATTCTTGTTTTTCCTTGTTCCACACCCTAGGACACATGAGAACTGATTTTTTCGTAGTTCAGCTCTTCCGAATATATGAAGGTGGTTGGATAGATAGGGTACAATGCACTATATGGTCTTCTTGATGTGTTGGTCGCTCTATTTTGTTCCTGAAATGTTCATGTGAAGGCTGATATCGCCATGATGGAGAAGTGCAACTTAAAGGGTATGTAGTTTGAATATCTATTGACCAAGTGAATAGCTAGTGTAGTGCAATACTGCTAGACTTCTAGGAAAAATTGTTTCAGAACATAGTTACATGATGATGTGGTAAGCAAACGTGAATCTGGGTGGGAGAAATAGGAGAATCATCTAGATGTCTGCACCTACTGTGTCAGCCGCTTAATCAACCGAATGTGAAGAAGATAGGATTATGGAAATCTATCGACTAGAGGTTACATCGAACGTGTAGCTACAAAACGAACGTATGGAATTATTAGAATGCAGGACCACATTTTTTTTTGAAACGGAAAACCCAGCCTCTGCATCCAGTGGATGCACACAGCTTAATTTATTAAAAACGGTGTTCGGTATCACCAATCATTCAATCTCATTACAACTTAACGAAACATGGTAATATTCTTTAATGGACTCTCCGAGCATCTCACTATTATCAAATATCGTACAGTCCAAATATCATGGCATAGACATCGAGCGTCTTGCTAATATGATGTTGCAATGTTCTTCCTATAATTAACTTTGAAGCTCGAGACCAGTTCCAAAAGAAACGCATTCTATACGATTGAGCGATGAACACTTGGGAGGAGTCAGTGACGTACAAAATCAATGTGTAAATACGTGCAGTATGGGTGTGATGACTTCTTTAGCAGCGAAATCAGGATGAGCTGCAAATCTCAAGCAAACTACTAACGGTAACAATGTCTAGTATAGACAACTTGGCAAGCATGTCTAAAATAGAGGCCTTCTGTGGTACCCCCAAATCAACCACAACCGTTTATTTTTACTAATCCAAAGGCTAAAAGTGTTTCATACTGGTGGTAAAATTGTGACTAATATGTTTCATATTGGTGCACAATCGTGACCTCCGGCATATGGGCTCTGGCCCAATATATTAGAAGGTTTGTGGCCCAGGAGATATTCACTTATTTTCAGCCCAAGAGGCTAGATTGGTGCTGGCCGAAGAGGCCATCGCATTCATCTCAGAAATTGTGCTAAAAAAAAAATCATCTCAGAAATCTCGATCCCCAATTTCCACGAATCCCTGGAAGTGCCAGCGAGCATTTTTCAACTTGTTCGTTTGTATTCCTCGTAGGTATTGACTAGTATGACAACTAATTTTCTTGCTCTGGGAAAAGTTATCATCAATTATCAGATCGAGACGCTATAACTATTTGGTCTATAATAATATGCTTAACTTAATTACAACATTTTTTGTGTAACTCGTCTAGTCCAAATTAATCATGGTTATCATGTATTCATGTGCCATGGCTCAAGAAAATTGAACTAGCTGATCACGAGAGCATTTGTTTTCCACGTGACGTCATGTTTGTTTCCAAGATGCTAGTTCTACTTCCTAAAAAGGGTACAGGAACAATTGTAACATATATTTGATAAATAGTCATCTCGATGTCTATTTCCGTTACGAAGGAAAACTATTAGTTTCAGCTCTCATCACTACCCTCCCTTCATTTAAGCAAAGCATGCGAGGCATTCATATACTCAGCGGTGCTCAAGTTTAGTTTCTCAAATCAGAGATGTGCAAATTTTTTTGGTTTCCAACGACTAGTAGTGAACCAACGTCTACTGTTTCAGGTCAAACTGTATAAGGGCATATGTTGATTCCTAACTTCTCTCTCAAATTCAAAACAGTACATGGAACTACTCTCATATATCTCCTGCTTGTGATGACACTGATATTTCTGTATGACCTAATCATGCACTCAAGCATGTATTCTGAGCAAAATATAAATAAAAGTTCATTGAACCCAACAAAGTTAACTTAATCTGAACCTCCCCTGTTTCTCGAATATATCCTATTTTTCTGAGCCGGGCATCCACATCAAGTAAGAGCTTTTGGAGTCTTTTTTGGGCCAGGTCTTTCAAATTTCGCCAACGTACTTTGTCCTTCCTTTAACGTACGTATAAAGCTGTCTGAAGCACGTCTTATTCATTATAAAAATGGTACCCTTCCTCCTCGCTTCTGAAGGTCTTGCTAACCATGCGGCGGTACTCCTCGCGCTCCTCCATGCCAGCTCCTTCATAATCCATGCCTCAAAAATGCAATCATAATAATAAGACTGAAAATTTTGGTTAAGCAATATCAAGTAAAGGCAAGTAAAATCTTAGGAGTTCTGACGATGGTGCCACAACATACTAAATATTTCTTATAAAAAACAGATTGAAACAATTGATTGAGAGCCATTTTAAAAGAACATTCAGTATGTAAGAAGATAGAAAAAGTGATGATCAAAATGAGAACTCTCAGCTTCATCAAAATGATAATATGGACAGATAAGAATTCAAAGAGTTCACTAGTACATTCTCATATAAGTAGTCAAGCCGACCAATAACACATTATCAGAGTGATGAGGGGGACAACACTAGATGAGAACAACACATGCTTAGGGTAGATAGAGGACTGATATGCAGATGGAACAGAACAAGACAAATTAGCAGCTCTGCACGTACTGATGTGTTTCACTAGCTAATTCTCTTAATCTCTGTTAGTTATAGACCATCCCAAACCAAACCAGGAAGGCACCAATTAAGCATGCATGATGCAAACTATTTGTCCCGGTTCCTGAGACCGCTTTTTACTCTCTGCATATGCTAGCTCTGGCGTCTGGCCAGTGTCAACAGGTAAGCAGGAAGCATTCACACCGATTCATGTTTCTCTCTTAACTGTAATGTTTCTGCCATACCGTTCGGTTTTCTCCAATTATCAAAAAGATTAGTAGCAGATAATTAAATTGGTATACTGCAACATCCAAAGTAAGCACTACTGCGTACTAATTAAAGCATGCCATCCTACTTAATTACCCTGCTTAAAACCTGACCACCATGCATGAAATGTTTACATTTTGTACTGTCAATCACCAGGACTTATCAATCAGCGTAGATCAAATAATCATGCATATGTGTCAGTGTCGCTTGCAGGAATTGTGCAACAACTAACAATGCTAGCATGAGTCCAATATATTGTATAGCTTACTGTCAGGAAACAGGTGGAAATTCGCTAACATATTATCTGGAATGAAGGTGCTGTCTAGTGTGTACTCTGAATTAGAGTCCTATCAGCTAACCTTACCTCACAGAATGCGGCGGTTCAGGTGTCGGTGGCACCGCACAATGCGAGGTCCGTCAGTGGACGGATGCGACCTCCCGTGTGTACACGGCGGCAGCGGCGCCGGCGGTACAAGTGGGACGCGCCGTGACGCGGTAACCACACGGTGGTGTCAGACCTTGATGGCACGCCGGTCCAGTGACGGAGTTCCTTCCCCTAAAACGCGCTCGTCGTCTTTGATACTGGCGGCGTGCCTCCGCTCGCGCTCCTCCTGCTCCTTGCGCCGATCGCCCGGCGCTGTCGCCGGCCATTCCCAGATCAGATAGCAGAGAGGAGGATGCATGCGGCAGATTTGATAGCGGAGAGGGGAATCGTGGCGGCGTGCGTGCGGGCGGGCTGTAGGCGGTGGCGCGGAGAGGGGATTCAGGTTGGCGTCGGCGGCGGCGGCGACAGCTGAGAAGGATTGGCTTCTCGTCAAAGGCTTTGTTATGGGGATCTCTTTGTTCCGAGAGCTGGTTAGTCCTTTTTTTTCACCGAACCACCGCTGATGGGCCTCCTGGGCTAAATCTATCTCAGCCGTAGGATGAAACCATACTGGTCAAATTTGGGGACCAGTAAAAGGTACTGTAGAACTAGCCCTAAAATATGTCTGCTCTGTGATGAGTTGTTTTATCGTTTTATATTTAGTATTTTTCATGAGAAATGAGAATATGTAATATACAAATTCGTATGACATGAGACAAGTGCTGGCTATGATTTCTCAACTGGATATCAAAAGTTATTTTATTGTTATCAAACAGTGCATCATGCTATGTTGGTGACACATGACATCTTGGCGACATGGGTAATGCGTACACAACCTAGAATATGCCAAAGTAAGGACAACCTACACGTGTCTAGAAAACCAACATGGTGCCTTCTCCCTGCTTGTTGAACAGATTATTCTAGAAATCACTGAAGAGATGAGTAGTGACCTCGGCCACGAAAGAACTTTAGCTTGTTGCTTAGGGAAGCACTATATGTGTGTTTCTATGTATGTACTCCTGACACCTCACAAGCCCCCACGGTAGTGGCCAAAGTGTACCTTCATCGTCCACCTCTGCGATGTGCGCCCCGTTAACTTCGCATGAATCTATCTGAGGTGCCATCCAGGGTAGAGTGAATATTTTGTATGAAACAAGGAGCAACATTGAAGCATTGGGAGTAAGGTGGTAGTCTGACACATGGAGTAACCAAAAATAGTTGATTAATGAGTTTGCATGGGTGCATATATATGTGTGTCCAAGGATGCTTAGCTTGTGGTGGCCCCATTGCAAACATTTAATTGATCTACTAAACATGATGGGTTTGGATGGGTTCATATTTAAGTTGATTGTTGATGTGTCTGTCTTACAAAAAGGACCTAAGCCATCAATGTTTGTCGATGCAGCCTGTTACTTGCTATCTCAACCCTCATTTCCATATGTATGTACATATCTACGTGTAGCATCAACCATCTATATAGCTCGTGTCAAACGGAGTACAGAACACAAGCAGTGTACACCCCAACAACAAATGGTTAATTGTGCGTGTGTGATCGATGGGCGAGTGGTGCAACACAAGAATATGTTCACAAGTTCTTACTTCAAACGACCAGGTGCATATATGTTTTTCTCTATAAAATTTACAAGCATGAGAAAAGGCTTAGCGCATGGACTTTTGGATAGTATAGCAGCCTCAGTCTTAATCAAGCAAAAAAAAAAAAACCAAGGAAAACGACATAGTACAAACCAAGGAAACATGTCGACTCTCTCCAAGTCCTTCGCATGTCTCCACATGTCTCCATCTTTTCGATTGGTAGGAGCAGCTCCGACGCCAGATCGCAATACCATCCTCGACACCTGACGTCGTCCTGAGCCATGACGAGAAGTTGGCAGTGTCATATTTATAGGACCTTTCTTCCTAAACGCCCATGGGCTGGGTGTTCGGGTGCCCCCTCATGGCGTACATAACTCCACCACTAAGGGCGTACACCACATGTAGAACAAACCTGCAACGGGTGGCGCCATGGGGGATTGTCCTTTTATGGAGACATCGAGTGGGATTTGGAGGAACGTTTTCACTGGTGCCACTACTGCATATAGGCTATCAGTGACAGACTGAAATGGCCCATTAGTGACTGGCAAAGTGCCTGTCACTGATGACTAGTTACTGGTACGAGGTTAATAGTCACTGGCAAGTGCCTGTCACTAGTATGTGTACCAGTGACAGTCATTTGCGCGTGCCTGTCACCACTACAAGAAATATGTTGATACATGACCCTCAATTTTTGTCACTAGAAGGTCACGTAGTTTCATTCATGACCCCTTTTTGACCAAAAATGAAAAGTCACATACCGAGCGTCTTATTTGATCGTCAATGACTAATTGAATGGATTTGTCATAGCCTCTATGACCCAATAAGAGGGGTCATAACCCTATGACCAATTGATTTAGTCATGTGATTTCCTACCATAGCCACGTCAGATCCTACGTGGCCAATCCTACGTGGCAAAATTATGACTAAAAGAGAAAGTCATGTATGAGAATCAGCCCAATCCAGATTGGTGTTGTACATGGGCCAAGCCCAATTATTCGGCCTATTTTCTTCTGAAAATTTCGGTAAGAAAAATGGGCCAAGCCTAACAATTGCCTTTTTAGTTTTTTTGGGCCGTGGTCATTTTGCCTCCAGAATTAGGCCCACTTGTCTGATGGGTCCCATCTGTCAGGTTTGAGTTTAGTGGGTCCCATCTGTCAGGTTTGAGTTTAGTGGGTGCCATCTGTCAGGTTTGAGTTTAGTGGGTCCCAATTGTCAGGGACAATTTCAGATTTCGATTTTCCAGCAAATAAACAACCAATATTTATAACGGAACAGATAGAGAAAATGATAGTTTAAACATAGCAAACCACCAAACTTGCACATTACAATCAAACATTCACATCTGGTTTAGAATCAAACATGTTCATGTTCCACATCAGGTTTACAATCTAACATGTTCCAGATCAGGTTTACAGTCTAACGTCCACTCTATGCTTCTCCTGCATTCCGTGTCCTAAAGCTTGAGGGCCAACATCTGTAAGTCATAAAAAATGGTTAGGAACAAAATAAAACCAAAATAAGGCATAGATATCACAGAGAACTGGTAGCTATCAACACAATATGGTTGCTTGCAGCAAATATTATGCAACCCCAGTAGTATCTTAGTGAGAAACAACAGTAAATGTTGGCAACAATGCTTGTTTTATAATTTAACTGCTTATTTATACAGTTTTACTACTTTGATATAAAAACAAACCTACTCTTACTTTACTGATGTACAGCTGTTCCTTTAACTTAACAATCAAGCAGTCTCAAACTGAAGACAGTGTTGTGATAACTTTACCACGTACACAGTTCATCTGAAAGTGACTAGGTAACCAAAAAGCAGGTAAGCCAATTTAACTTCGGCTTTATCCTTTCTTTCATGGTCAGTACTTGAGACTGAAGCACTGGGAGCTTCAATAAAACCTAACCAATCATAATCATCGCTTCAGCAAGCTACAGAACCTAACCAATCATAAAGCACACGCAGCAACCAATTTTCAACATACACCAAGGATAACCACTTCACTATTTCAAAACTCAAGCACTATTATTCATATCCCTGTACAATATAAAGACACCACTGAGTACCAATCAGACCGATGGTCATCCGCTCAATGCATTGAGCACACAATAACGGTTATTGGCTGCCGAGGACTCACCTAAACTCACCAAGTGAAGAGGAAGGCCACCGCTGGCCGTGGCTACCTCTTGGCCAGCTCCACTTCTCCCCTAAAATACCAAAAAGAAAGTTTATTTTCTAGCTCATGTTACAGGAATCAGGAACTGGCAAAGAACACTTGCAGTCAGATAATGAACTTCAGATGATAATGAACTTCACATGACCCAAAAAATTGTTCCAATTGTGTTCGCATTCTAGGAAAAAAAATCATCCTGACATAGAACACTTGCAATCAGATAATGAACTTCAGATGATATACACACATGAGTACCACAGATGGCAAATATAAAATTACAGAGAGAAGATAGACCCAGTTAAGCTCATGAGCTATTCGCTTGGTCAATCAAACAAGACGACATGGAAATAGTAGATAGTCAGGCGCATTATCCAAGTTTCTTCACACGTATACAACTTCACCCACCACCAACAGAGGGAATTTGTAGCTTGTCCCCGCAATTGGCAGCCTAAACACCATAGGCTGCACCAGCAAATTACTCAACTCAGAAATTTATTTATACAGAAACACAGGTTAAAAAGAAAGAATTACAGTGTGTACAAGAAACCACTTCACTTTTGCACAACACATACACAGGAGCATGAACCTACATATAGAATAGAAGCTCTAGCAATAAAGCTACATAAACTAGATAACATAAAGAATGAATTGTAAGGTTGATTTCTGTAGCTATCTAACACAATTCAGATGGACGACAAGGTTGCAAACAGACACTTCATACTACAAACAATAGTAAGATTTTTGCACGTAAACTACAAAAAAATTACGTTTAGAAAGAAGACGTGATTCTTGCTCTCATGGGGCAGTACCAAATCAGGTCCAAAAGTCTAAGTGGCTGGTGTACTAGTGTTATTCTGGTTAATACGCTACCATGGACTCGAGAGATCAAACTGTATCTAATTTCTGCCTATGGTTTAAACAAAATAGAACTAACTTAAGGTCATAACTAAATGAGAACTGCCAATATATTTGCATGTCATAAATAAATACAGCATGTCCTGACCATCATCCTTTATACTATATAAAGCATACTGTTGTATACGGTTCTTTGCAACACTTGGATTTTATTGAGCAAATCAAAAGACATGACCAGCTATATAAAGTGGAACCTACAGGTTTCTACAAGAAGTTAATGACCACGTTGGTCCACATCCAGCAACCGAAACTAAACAATTACTTCACAAATTTGCAATGCATCAATCCTGGTGGATGGCTAAAATTATATCTTCTGGCAGATAGCATTTCAAAGGTAGTTACTTAGCAGACAGAGAAAACAAGAGCTAAATATACTCCTCCTTCATAGCAATTTGACAACATGCAAATCTACACTCGCATACGGTTCCTTTGGATAAATTTCATATTTCAGCACTACAGAAAGACACGAGCAGTTCAACAAAGTGGAAGCTACAGGTTACTTAACAATGTGAATCAATGAAATTACATGTGGGCATACATGATCAGAAATGTTATGACTGTGAATTTAGTTTATATTTTCAAAGTGAAATTGACTTAACTATGACATGACTCTCATGAACAACATATAGAGTAGAAGCTCCCAATTAGAAGGCACGGCTAAATCCCAGAGGTAAAACTGGTGCTCAATAACATCTTTAATAACCAGTAAAAAATATGGTCACGCTCCATCATGCAAGTCGAGGTATTCAGTGCAGTCCAATCTGATATCAGAGGGGAAGAGGAGGTAGCGGGCATGCGTAACAGACCTGGAGGGCAGTGGAGTCGTGGGCGATCTTGTAGTCCTTGTAGAGGAAGTAGCTGTCACAGGCGTCCACGGCTGCCGCCCTTGTCGATCCGGTGACAATCTTCTCGGCCTGGCGATGGTGCAGGAGTTGGGGTCCTCCTGGCCGCCGTGGACGACGTAGTATGGTGCAGGAGCCTGGACCTGATCTGCAGCAACCTCGGAGACACCACCGACCTGACTAGTCCACCGAGCCCGTGGTAAATCTCACAAAAACATTCAGGATGCACACGTCAAAATAGATCGAGAGAAAAGAACCAACCAAGATCTACCGAGTTGAGGTGGTTGCCTGGTTGGTTACCTCGAGGAGGGTCGCGGTTTGCGCGAGCTGAAGCCGTCGGGGCGGCGCTGGAGCGGTCCACCTCGACAGGGAATCCGCCGCCACAGGGAATCCGCGGTTTGCTCTTTGGTTGGTTCTGCCGCCACAGGGAATCCGCCGCAGCAGACACCTTGTCGATCTGGTGGTGCTGGGGCGGTGGCGGCTCTCTGTGGATCGGGGCTGGGGCTGGATCGGGGCTGGGGGAGGAGGTGCGAGATTGGATCGAAGGAGCGGCCGGCGTGGGGTGGAGCTCGGGTTGGGAGGCGGCCGGCAAGGGTGGGAACGTGGGGCTGGGTGGCGGTCGATCTCTGGCTGGGAGGCGGGGTGGGGGGTGGGGGGTGCAGCTCGGGGTTGGAGAGGCGACCGGCGGCGGTTGAGACTCGGTGCGGGGGATGCAGCTCGGGGTTGGGAGGGCGGCCGGCGGCGGTTGACTTGGTGGCTCGTGCCCCTGCTCGATGGCCCGTCGATGGGGAATCTGGATCGGGGAGAGAGGAGCGGCTGGGGGAAGAGGGGGTCGAGATCCGGTGGGCGGCGGCTCGGGGTCGGGGGGATGTGAGGAGGGACTAGGGTTTGGAATAATTTCGGCGGCCTCACTCGATTATTTTAGGTGGTTTGGGCGGGCTACCCAAAATTTCACCTAAAAACAAGAGGGAAAAAGGTTGCAGCCACCAAAATGAAAGAGGCAGCTGGCTTGTGTATAATTTTGGCCCTAAAATGGATACATTTTCTTCTTATGTGTTATTTTGGCCGTGTGTGCCTCTTCCTCCCCTCCTCTTGCACACCGAGCGGTGTCACCATGATGGGCAGCGTTCCTCCCTCGGGGCCATCTATCAGCCTAAGCAATCACGGATCCGCAAGTAAGCCCTAGAGAGACAGAACTACCCGCCAGCATGAGATTCATGGCTTTCGGGCGAAATGACGGATGTTTTTTTGTGAAGCACATACACAAAACTGGCTTTTTTTGTGAAGCACATACACAAAACATGTTGCAAAAATGTGCAAAGTAAAATTTTAAATATATTATGTCATATTTTATGTACAAATAACAAACTTACTACCTCTCAATAGCTTAAAATACACCTCTTTCGAAAAAGACAAGTTTCAGCCGATTCAGCTGAAACCGGGCAAAATTTGAACTACAGGTGCCTCGTAGTTTGCTCGTGATTTTTTGCAAAAATCATTTTTAGGTACCCAAGTACCTATTTCAACAGAGATACACCAAGAGTTCATCAAGATTCAACACCTAGGTACGAACGGTCATCTCCCCCGTTTTGACCGTTTTCCGAAACCGACTTTGAAAATTCCAGAAAATTCAAAAAAAACTCGAAACGATGCACGACCTTCGCGTGGTGTTGTTATATATGTCCTAGTATCCACCAAAAATAATAAACTTGGAATACGACAATTTGGTGGAAAATGTGTTCACAGAAATGAGCTATCTCGTACGAAGATTCATGGCTTTCGGTCGAAATGACGGATGTTTTGGCCACATCCATGGCATATTTTGTTTAAATGTGACCATATTCCACACAAAGATGCATATTGGTACAACTAACAATGTTCACGAAGAAAGTTTTATTTTTCGTTGAATAAAAATACTATTTTCCCTTTCCGGAGTGTCAAAACCGGGTTTTTTTGTTAAGCACATACACAAAATATGTTGCAAAAATGTGCAAACTAAAATTCTAAATATATTATGTCATATTTGATCTACAAATAACAAACTTACTACCTCTTAATAGCTCAAAATACACCTCTTTCGAAAAAGACAAATTTCTGCCGATTCCGCTGAAACCGGGCCAAATTTGAACTACAGGTGCCTCGTAGTTTGCTCGTGATTTTTTGCAAAAATCATTTTTAGGTACCCAAGTACCTATTTCAACAGAGATACACCAAGAGTTCATCAAGATTCAACACCTAGGTACGAACGGTCATGTCCCCCGTTTTGACCGTTTTCCGAAACCGGCTTTGAAAATTCCAGAAAATTCAAAAAAACTCGAAACGATGCACGACCTTCGCGTGGTGTTGTTATATATGTCCTAGTATCCACCAAAAATAATAAACTTGGAATAAGACAATTTGGTGGAAAATGTGTTCACAGAAATGAGCTATCTCGTACGAAGATTCATGGCTTTCGGTCGAAATGACGGATGTTTTGGCCACATCCATGGCATAGTTTTTTTAAATGTGACCATATTCCACACAAAGGTGCATATTGGAACAACTAACAATGTTCACGAAGAAAGTTTTATTTTTCGTTGAATAAAAATACCATCTTCCCTTCCCGGAGTGTCAAAAACGGGTTTTTTTGTGAAGCACATACACAAAATATGTTGCAAAAATGTGCAAAATAAAATTCTAAATATATTATGTCATATTTGATCTACAAATAACAAAGTTACTACCTCTTAATAGCTCAAAATACACCTCTTTCGAAAAAGACAAATTTCTGCCGATTCCGCTGAAACCGGGCCAAATTTGAACTACAGGTGCCTCGTAGTTGGCTCATGATTTTTTGTAAAAAACATTTTTAGGTACCCAAGTACCTATTTCAACAGAGATACACCAAGAGTTCATCAAGATTCAACACCTAGGTACGAAAGGTCATGTCCCCCGTTTTGACCGTTTTCCGAAACCGGCTTTGAAAATTCCAGAAAATTCAAAAAAAACTCGAAACGATGCACGACCTTCGCGTGGTGTTGTTATATATGTCCTAGTATCCACCAAAAATAATAAACTTGGAATACGACAATTTGGTGGAAAATGTGTTCACAGAAATGAGCTATCTCGTACGAAGATTCATGGCTTTCGGTCGAAATGACGGATGTTTTGGCCACATCCATGGCATAGTTTGTTTAAATGTGACCATATTCCACACAAAGATGCATATTGGTACAACTAACAATGTTCACGAAGAAAGTTTTATTTTTCGTTGAATAAAAATACTATTTTCCCTTTCCGGAGTGTCAAAACCGGTTTTTTTTGTTAAGCACATACACAAAATATGTTGCAAAAATGTGCAAACTAAAATTCTAAATATATTATGTCATATTTGA
This sequence comes from Alopecurus myosuroides, assembly GCA_028641055.1. Classification (NCBI taxonomy): domain Eukaryota; kingdom Viridiplantae; phylum Streptophyta; class Magnoliopsida; order Poales; family Poaceae; genus Alopecurus; species Alopecurus myosuroides. The sequence continues at coordinate 384,807,490 of CM054060.1, forward strand.
TCTACAAATAACAAACTTACTACCTCTTAATAGCTCAAAATACACCTCTTTCGAAAAAGACAAATTTCTGCCGATTCCGCTGAAACCGGGCCAAATTTGAACTACAGGTGCCTCGTAGTTTGCTCGTGATTTTTTTGCAAAAATCATTTTTAGGTACCCAAGTACCTATTTCAACAGAGATACACCAAGAGTTCATCAAGATTCAACACCTAGGTACGAACGGTCATGTCGCCCGTTTTGACCGTTTTCCGAAACCGGCTTTGAAAATTCCAGAAAATTCAAAAAACTCGAAACGATGCACGACCTTCGCGTGGTGTTGTTATATATGTCCTAGTATCCACCAAAAATAATAAACTTGGAATAAGACAATTTGGTGGAAAATGTGTTCACAGAAATGAGCTATCTCGTACGAAGATTCATGGCTTTCGGTCGAAATGACGGATGTTTTGGCCACATCCATGGCATAGTTTTTTTAAATGTGACCATATTCCACACAAAGGTGCATATTGGAACAACTAACAATGTTCACGAAGAAAGTTTTATTTTTCGTTGAATAAAAATACCATCTTCCCTTCCCGGAGTGTCAAAACCGGGTTTTTTTGTGAAGCACATACACAAAATATGTTGCAAAAATGTGCAAAATAAAATTCTAAATATACAAATAACAAAGTTACTACCTCTTAATAGCTCAAAATACACCTCTTTCGAAAAAGACAAATTTCTGCCGATTCCGCTGAAACCGGGCCAAATTTGAACTACAGGTGCCTTGTAGTTTGCTCATGATTTTTTGTAAAAATCATTTTTAGGTACCCAAGTACCTATTTAAACAGAGATACACCAAGAGTTCATCAAGATTCAACACCTAGGTACGAACGGTCATGTCCCCCGTTTTGACCGTTTTCCGAAACCGGCTTTGAAAATTCCAGAAAATTCAAAGAAACTCGAAACGATGCACGACCTTCGCGTGGTGTTGTTATATATGTCCTAGTATCCACCAAAAATAATAAACTTGGAATAAGACAATTTGGTGGAAAATGTGTTCACAGAAATGAGCTATCTCGTACGAAGATTCATGGCTTTCGGTCGAAATGACGGATGTTTTGGCCACATCCATGGCATAGTTTGTTTAAATGTGACCATATTCCACACAAAGGTGCATATTGGAACAACTAACAATGTTCACGAAGAAAGTTTTATTTTTCGTTGAATAAAAATACCATCTTCCCTTCCCGGAGTGTCAAAACCGGGTTTTTTTGTGAAGCACATACACAAAATATGTTGCAAAAATGTGCAAAATAAAATTCTAAATATATTATGTCATATTTGATCTACAAATAACAAAGTTACTACCTCTTAATAGCTCAAAATACACCTCTTTCGAAAAAGACAAATTTCTGCCGATTCCGCTGAAACCGGGCCAAATTTGAACTACAGGTGCCTCGTAGTTTGCTCATGATTTTTTGTAAAAAAAATTTTTAGGTACCCAAGTACCTATTTCAACAGAGATACACCAAGAGTTCATCAAGATTCAACACCTAGGTACGAAAGGTCATGTCCCCCGTTTTGACCGTTTTCCGAAACCGGCTTTGAAAATTCCAGAAAATTCAAAAAAAAACTCGAAACGATGCACGACCTTCGCGTGGTGTTGTTATATATGTCCTAGTATCCACCAAAAATAATAAACTTGGAATACGACAATTTGGTGGAAAATGTGTTCACAGAAATGAGCTATCTCGTACGAAGATTCATGGCTTTCGGTCGAAATGACGGATGTTTTGGCCACATCCATGGCATAGTTTGTTTAAATGTGACCATATTCCACACAAAGATGCATATTGGTACAACTAACAATGTTCACAAAGAAAGTTTTATTTTTCGTTGAATAAAAATACTATTTTCCCTTTCCGGAGTGTCAAAACCGGGTTTTTTTGTTAAGCACATACACAAAATATGTTGCAAAAATGTGCAAACTAAAATTCTAAATATATTATGTCATATTTGATCTACAAATAACAAACTTACTACCTCTTAATAGCTCAAAATACACCTCTTTCGAAAAAGACAAATTTCTGCCGATTCCGCTGAAACCGGGCCAAATTTGAACTACAGGTGCCTCGTAGTTTGCTCGTGATTTTTTGCAAAAATCATTTTTAGGTACCCAAGTACCTATTTCAACAGAGATACACCAAGAGTTCATCAAGATTCAACACCTAGGTACGAACGGTCATGTCCCCCGTTTTGACCGTTTTCCGAAACCGGCTTTGAAAATTCCAGAAAATTCAAAAAAACTCGAAACGATGCACGACCTTCGCGTGGTGTTGTTATATATGTCCTAGTATCCACCAAAAATAATAAACTTGGAATAAGACAATTTGGTGGAAAATGTGTTCACAGAAATGAGCTATCTCGTACGAAGATTCATGGCTTTCGGTCGAAATGACGGATGTTTTGGCCACATCCATGGCATAGTTTTTTTAAATGTGACCATATTCCACACAAAGGTGCATATTGGAACAACTAACAATGTTCACGAAGAAAGTTTTATTTTTCGTTGAATAAAAATACCATCTTCCCTTCCCGGAGTGTCAAAACCGGGTTTTTTTGTGAAGCACATACACAAAATATGTTGCAAAAATGTGCAAAATAAAATTCTAAATATACAAAATAACAAAGTTACTACCTCTTAATAGCTCAAAATACACCTCTTTCGAAAAAGACAAATTTCTGCCGATTCCGCTGAAACCGGGCCAAATTTGAACTACAGGTGCCTCGTAGTTTGCTCATGATTTTTTGTAAAAATCATTTTTAGGTACCCAAGTACCTATTTAAACAGAGATACACCAAGAGTTCATCAAGATTCAACACCTAGGTACGAACGGTCATGTCCCCCGTTTTGACCGTTTTCCGAAACCGGCTTTGAAAATTCCAGAAAATTCAAAGAAACTCGAAACGATGCACGACCTTCGCGTGGTGTTGTTATATATGTCCTAGTATCCACCAAAAATAATAAACTTGGAATACGACAATTTGGTGGAAAATGTGTTCAAAGAAATGAGCTATCTCGTACGAAGATTCATGGCTTTCGGTCGAAATGACGGATGTTTTGGCCACATCCATGGCATAGTTTGTTTAAATGTGACCATATTCCACACAAAGATGCATATTGGTACAACTAACAATGTTCACGAAGAAAGTTTTATTTTTCGCTGAATAAAAATACTATTTTCCCTTTCCGGAGTGTCAAAACCGGGTTTTTTTGTGAAGCACATACAAAAAATATGTTGCAAAAATGTGCAAACTAAAATTCTAAATATATTATGTCATATTTTATCTACAAATAACAAACTTACTACCTCTTAATAGCTCAAAATACACCTCTTTCGAAAAAGACAAATTTCTGCCGATTCCGTTGAAACCGGGCCAAATTTGAACTACAGGTGCCTCGTAGTTTGCTCGTGATTTTTTGCAAAAATTATTTTTATGTACCCAAGTACCTATTTCAACAGAGATACACCAAGAGTTCATCAAGATTCAACACCTAGGTACGAACGGTCATGTCCCCCGTTTTGACCGTTTTCCGAAACCGGCTTTGAAAATTCCAGAAAATTCAAAAAAACTCGAAACGATGCACGACCTTCGCGTGGTGTTGTTATATATGTCCTAGTATCCACCAAAAATAATAAACTTGGAATACGACAATTTGGTGGAAAATGTGTTCACAGAAATGAGCTATCTCGTACGAAGATTCATGGCTTTCGGTCGAAATTACGGATGTTTTGGCCATATCCATGGCATAGTTTGTTTAAATGTGACCATATTCCACACAAAGGTGCATATTGGAACAACTAACAATGTTCACGAAGAAAGTTTTATTTTTCGTTGAATAAAAATACCATCTTCCCTTCCCGGAGTGTCAAAACCGGGTTTTTTTGTGAAGCACATACACAAAATATGTTGCAAAAATGTGCAAACTAAAATTCTAAATATATTATGTCATATTTGATCTACAAATAACAAACTTACTACCTCTTAATAGCTCAAAATACACCTCTTTCGAAAAAGACAAATTTCTGCCGATTCCGCTGAAACCGGGCCAAATTTGAACTACAGGTGCCTCGTAGTTTGCTCATGATTTTTTGTAAAAATCATTTTCAGGTACCCAAGTACCTATTTCAACAGAGATACACCAAGAGTTCATCAAGATTCAACACCTAGGTACGAACGGTCATGTCCCCCGTTTTGACCGTTTTCCGAAATCATTTTTGCAAAATATTGTCACCACATGATTTTTGCAAAAATAAATAGATCAAAAACCAAGTTTTAAAAGTGTATGTTTTAATTTAATCATGGCATAATTTGAAAACCCTACAATTTTTATCTCGCATTTGAATTTAAAAGAGTAATCCAATATTTTTTTTAAGAATCTTCGCAACCCTATATGAAGCAATATATAAAGGTTAGGGGTATTTTGTATTTTTATTGACTAAATATTGTTCCTAATAGTCTACAATAGCAGAATACATATTTTGTTTTAAAAAATCAAAAGTTATAATGTTGAAATTGGAGTAAAAAAAAGTCATTAAAGAAGATAAAAAAAGAAAACAAACCTGCCAAGCCGGCCGGCCCAGCCCAGCTGCGCGCCCGGCCCAAGGCATCAGCCTGGCTGGTCTCTCTTAGCGCAGCCCAGCAACCTAGTGCGGATGGTCTGTATGTGGACAAATAGAGTAAGGCTCCTGCTTGTAACACGACGATGGTTGTGTCCTATTGGTTTCGTCGATGGTTAGCTTGCGAGAGGTGGCCGGTTCGACCCCTCACCCGGATGCCCCTTTTGTTTCCTATTTTCTGTTAGGTGGGCGTGGTGCGGTGCGGTGCGCGTGGGTGGTGCGGTGCGTGCGGTGCGCCAGGTGTGGTGCGGTGCGGTGCGAGTGGTGAGGTGCTGCGTGCGTGTGGTGCGGTGCACAGGTGGGTGCGTGTGGTGCGGTGCACAGGTGGGAACGGTGTACTGCCAACAATTTCTTTGTTTTCTGTGGATGATTAAAAATTGACACGTGGACATAACACATAGGCAAAAATTGACACGTGGACATGACACATAGGAAAAAATTGACACGTGGACATGATACATAGGCAAAAATTACTGCCAACAAACGCATGACCAATTAATTTGGTCTTAGTTAAGCAAAAAAAGGGTCATACACTAGGTATCATGTCCTATGACCATCTTGTTAAAGAAAATCATGACTTTTTTGGCAAAAAAGTCATGTGTTTAGTCCCTCCCAAACATGTCATGACCAACAGATTAAACATGGTCATGGATCTATGACAAATTCATCCATGGTCATTAAAAAAGGGTCATGTATCAACATATTTCTTGTAGTGCACTAGCATGTGTAAACTAGTGACAGGCAAAAGAAATGCATGTCACTAGTTGCAATCGAAAGCCGCTGCCCTATGAGTTTGTAGTGATAGGTCCATTATTCTGCTCGTCACTAATTTGAATGTCGGTATAAAAAAATTTAAATTCATGTATTTGATCTCGAATTTGCTCACTAAATGTTATATTAACATAGCATATAGCACAACAATTCTCAATATTTGGGCAATCCAAAAGACATACTAATTGATTCCTAAATTGGGAGTTGAAAGAATTGACAAAAGAAAAGTCAAATGTACAATAATTTACAATAACCACTATGTTTCGTGACATTCTAAAACAATCTTCAGTTGCATTAGAGCTAGCATGTCCGAACGGTTAGTAGGTGCGAGTTCTCCATCTTTTGAGAGAAGCCAACAACAGGGTATTACCAGCTTGCTCCGAGACTTCAGTCCGGTCACCTGAAATATGAAAACAGTACAAGTATGAAGTACATGACATATTGAAATCCATTTAGCTACAAGTGTCTTCACAATTACTTGTCCTAAACATATCCTTTGATTTCTAAGTATCAAGGGTAATATACCTACATACGAGATCAATGAAAGTAAAAGATAGCCTGGATGGGAAATCAAAACAAAAGGCAGCATCATACATTTAGCTATAATATGGAGCTCTCAGAATCTGAATCTGTTGGAATATACATGCACTATGATACATTTAGCTAGCCGAGAGTGGATGGTAGAACAATTGTTGTAATTTCACATGCAAATATACATTTAAAAGTAGCATAAAATGCCCAAAGGAAGTTCAAGTGTACCTTGTACTACAATGACATTAATCGTGCAAGTGGAACTAAATTTCTGAACCTTGTACTGCAGCGGTATTAAGCATGAAAATCATCAGTTGGGAAAGATTTGATATGCTGATTGTATGCACGCAAAGATTTTAAGAAATTACCACCTGATAACATGAAACAAAATATTCAGTCAGAAACTATAAATCAAGTATAAATCTAGTGGAACGCATGAGTTGACACAATACCTTGTGCAAAGACCAAACAACTCTAATTTGAAACTGCAGCACACAGCCACACATGCACGGCACAAGGTTTTTCTGCATCACAACCCTCACTGACAATACGCGCACCTAGGTACCCCACACACACAACCTCATGGCCTCACACCAAATAATGTGCCTCACTGCCCCACACACAATGCTCCAGCAGAGTCCGGAAACTATTTGGGGAAGCATGGACTACCCGTAAGTTCAGATATAGGAAATCGAACATACGTGGACAGTACATGTAAGTAACTTTGATTTTTTACGGTTGAAATTTTAAAAAGCATTAGAAACATAGTTAACAAAGAATCCATTTTCTTGCTGCGTCACATTGAGACTAGGCTTGTTATCAGGCTTGTGTCAATACAGATTTCATCCATATTCAAGAAAAAGGTATCAGGCTTGTTACAGTAACATTCACAAAGACACATATTTGAATGAATCCCTTTCATTTTAAGATAATTACCTAAGGTCATGAAAGAAGAAATCAACTAGCATCAACCAGAGAAAACAGAGTGTAACCCCAGACAGAGCAAGCAATAAGCCACTAGAGAGTGTCCAGCTTGAATTAAAAAAATCTTCATCTTAATGTGGCAATCTAGTGTATTTGGCTACATTTGTTCGTCTCTAAAAACATGATGGTTTGATTGCAAGTGTACACATTAGAAAAATACTTTTCAATTTGTTCAAGGTTCTGACCAAGCGCTAAACTGGTAGACTATTTAATACGTTTGTGTACGTATACGAACCATTGGTTCAGCTCAGCTGCTAGTTATTTGTGTCAGTGTATTTAGCTGGTAGCTGCTCGAGCACCTGGTAGTGGCATGTTTTTTATAGTCTTGCTGGGTGCAGTAGGTCATTAGGAGGAGACATTTTTTTTTTGGCTGTTGGGAGAGAAAGGGGCTCTCTCAGATCAATGGACATGTGGACCATTGACACCAACTGCCTCTTTTAAGAAGTAAAGAAATCTTATAATGTACTCATTGTCGGACCCCTAATGCAACTTTTCGAATTCAGGTATTCCACTTATGGAGTGAGGTCTTTGGCGGTACACGAGCAGAACTTGTTCATTGACAGTCAATCGGCTTTAGCATGAGGCCACTAGCACACATCACATCCATTCTATGTATGTTGCTCATGTAGTTGACCTTAGTTGGTTTTGTCTTTGTCACAAGGCATTAACTTACTCGGACATATGGCTTCCGTTTGGACATACTCCTACCAAACTGACTCACGTGCTAATAGGACACGACCAGACCTACTAGTCATTCGAAAGTAAACAATCCAAGTGAAATAGAAGAAATAGTCCACCTAGTCACAATTATACGAGCAAAGTTAGATTATTTTCTACCCTCATATGTGTTCCCGCAGTTTTTCGGGTAGTTCATAGAATTACTCACAGGTAACAAGAGCCAAAAGGTGTCCCAGCTGACAAGGGCCAAAATGTGTTTGCGTGATGAATTCACTACAACTGGCAAAACTGGATAGCAACTCTACTAAGCAATTACTTTCCGTCTTCACGACAGTATCAATTGTGAAAAAGTGAAAAATGAAAACTCTGCAGATTTTAAAGTCATGGGGTCAATAGTCTGATATACCAGGACAAATTAGTTTGATGGTGAAGTGGCATCAAATATCTATCTTTAGTAGCATGCACAACTACATATTATGTTTACCAACAGAATGCCTAGATATTTTTCAATAAAAACATTATAATAAAATTACCTGGGACTGGGAAAGACAATACAGAAAGATGTCTCTTGAAAACCAAACTTCATCCAGAAGAAAAATTGCTCGGCTTCCTAGGCTCGCGGGCTCTTTTTTCCTTTCATGGTTGTTCTTGTGATGTAGTTTCTTGTGCAGTACCTTCTTCTGCTACAAAAAAAAGAGGCGAATCAGAATCATCAGCAGATGAGTCGTAGCTATCAGAAGATTCTTCAATTCCTAAAAACAATTGATAAAACAGTGATCAAAGTATAGCCGTCTAAGGGAGGAAGAATACAAGGGCCAGTCTATTAAACTGAAGTGCTTTCTTCTGTAACCAAGCTAAATAAAGTGCATGCACAAGCACAATTACAAAGATAAACATTATTGTGTACCTACAATGTATAATGGATTTTGTACCTACCGAGCTAAATAACAGTAGATTCTTTGCCTTCTAGCTAGATCAAAAAAACCTTTACAATCAACTAGATTATTAGCAAAAATAACTCTCGGTTGCTTAAAAAAAACCTTCTAGCTTGGTGGTTCCACTAATAACTCTCGGTTGCTCACACAGCAGATTCTGCAAAAATATGCAGTATGGATCAATTCAGATATTTATTTGTTGTACAGTTCATTAAACCAAGCTAGTAAGGCACACCTTCACAATCAGTCAGGTCATTTCCTGGAAGCAACAAGCTAGGGAAAGAGTGAGAACTGACAATCATAAACGAACTCAAATTTAACCAGAGAGCCCTTCTATTACACTACAAGATCCAATCAGAATAAAGTTTAATAAGGACATATGAACACACAAAAATTTGTAGCGATCGCTTGTATGAAACATGGCAAAGATGATCCAGCACGAACCTGATTAGTTTTGGTGAAGTATTCAGTATTCCCTTGTGCAACGAAATATCATATGAGCTATACATAAAGAAGCCATATGAGGGATGCCAAAGTGTACGCTCCTGAAAAATCTCGGTAGTCCAGCAGCCCAGGTACGGGAACAGCCAAAGTGTTGTTAAATTCTGCACGCACTCCCACAAGCAGAACTTTTGGTTTCGGGGCATTTGCATATCACATCAGAATTGAACTAGAAATAGAATTGACTGATAAAAAATTATGATTTGTCACCCATCTACAATAATTAGATCCACAAAGTGGATTGTTAGTTCTCACGTGTAAATATACCAATACCCATGACAAGATCCCTAGCGGGAGAAGGAGTCGCAATACTAACAGAATGTATCAAAGCTAATGGATAATTATTTAATTATGGTGATGGTAGATTCATAGCAAGATGATTAGTGACATCAATCAGATTCCACGCTGCAGGTCGCTGAGCCAGCAAATGCAGAAATTAGTAAAATTAGTGGCTGAGCATGGTTGTGGCGGATAGTTAAGCGTCCAGGCGGATGGACCGTTGCTGATTGGCGCTGGGAGGAGAAAGAGAGATCGAGGAGGGGTCCGATTGAGATCTACCCGATTGATGAAGGGCCAGATCTTATCGAACTCCTGGCGACATTCGGCTACGGCGGCGATTCCTCCCACATCCATATGGCTAAGAGGAAATCAAGGTGAACCCAAATCTGAGAGGGTAAATTTATATTTTGTATTGAAGAAGGCATGCCTAGATTAGTTTAACAATGGAACATGCATCAAGATACAATTAATCTCAACCGTCAAACAAAGAAAATCGAATGGTCAAAATCGCTCAGATGTTGAGCTCAACTCAACAAATTCGATTCGCGCGCTAAGGAAAAAGGGATTCGTGACTTAAAACGAGTCCCCGACCGATATGTCACGTACAAAAGCTAATACGAGTCCTTGGTCCATCCGGCCGATCTGTCACATACAAAAGCTGATACGAGTCATTGGTCCATCCGGCTCCACGCGATTATCCGTACAATCGTGTTAGGAAAACAAAACGGGAACATGTCGTACAAGACCTGATCGGTTCCTGCCTAGCCCAATCAACACATCAGACTACAATTACAACACTGCTCCGAGACGTACTAGAGACTAGGTCCGACAATCCGAGACGATCGATAAGCATATAAAAAGGTAACAAAATCCCTTGATCGAAACCCAAACACGACAATCGCCCATGCCCAGCTTGAAATTACCACTCCGATCCGCCCCGGTTCAATTGTTTCAGCTAGGAACTGTAATGCCCAACGATCCGCCCCAACTGGCCAGCTCGGAATTACCACGCCACGCCTGACGCCGTCTCGCCAAAGTTGGCGTACGATGCTTATTACTCGCTGTTCAGCTGACTTTGCCAGAATTCCAGCCAGCAGCGATGCACACAATGTTGCTCTATTCTCTGCTGGTTTTAAACAATTTTTTAGACCTATATCTAAAACTTATTATATATATATAAGAGTAAACTTCATAGATACATTAAATCTCATCCGTTAAACTTCGTATATCGAACCGACTAGATTGTTTCATGTTAAATTACCAACACTTCCACCACTAAGTTAGGCTACAGCTTCGTTCTAATTTCTCCGACAGCCATTCTTGGTCCGTTCTATATTCTACTCGACTCAAACACAGCACGGGTGACAAGATCATTTAGGGTCCCGGCGCTTCTCCATCTGATAGCTACTTGTGCAAGGGAACGAATGATGACGTAGACTCGATTACATACGACGCCGCTGCTCGCTGCGTGAGGTTTTTTTTATTATGCGTCATATGAGTCTCTGACAGATGAAACATGGCACGTGCATGGGAAAACTCAAGATAAATTGATGCATGTAGCTGCATGCGAATAGTAAACATGCATGCAATAGAGTCCGGCTGCATGAAAACATCTTTCGTTTTTGGCTCCTAATCAGTGGTTTGACGCCGAAAATGACACTTCTTTCAATGGAAAACTGATACGATAATTTTCTGGTTCAAACGACAAGCAATCAATATAAGATTCACGCTATTGCTTCTCTTCCTGTCATGTAAATATACATTTCTTTCCCTCAGAGTTAGTGTCCTTGAAAGAAAAGGGCGAGTCACATTGAGACAGTTTAGGTAGTTTTTGGAGCGTGTTTATTTTGTAAAAAAAATGTTCTTCGGTTATTATCTTCCTTACTTTTCAAGTTGGTCCACTGCTGTATAAGCCATAGTCATAGCGTATGACAAGTTGTAGTCAGCTTTTGAGTTATGAATTAGACACGTGGCGTGTTTCTGCCCGCAACCTTTATTAAGTTTGGAGTAGCCTTGTCAAAATCTAAATTGGTTTGATCATGTTTTTCTGCTAACGTTAACGCATCATGCTCACTTTTTTGGCGCCGTTTCCTCCAATATGTTGAGCTCCATGTGGAAGGTGCCCCACCCCCCCCCCCCCCAAATGCAATTTTTTTTTTGCTTTGCTCATCATTCAAATTTGGACCGCGGATCGCCTTCAACGTTGTGGATGGCGTAATTCTGATCTTTGCCCGCTTTGCAATCAAATTCAAGAATCCGCCACAACAACCTCATGTTTCAATGCCGCTTCTCCATCCGTCTCTGGAGCATGGTTAAGAGTTGGCTTGGCCTATATTGGCTTGATATGGCCTCCTGGACAAATTTCCACATTGTCCGTGATTGGTGGTCAAACATGATGTTATGCGACTCCTCCCGCCGTAAAACTTTCGTTTCCCTGACCATGCTCCTATTGTGGGAGATTTGGTGAGATCGGAATGATAGGGTCTTCCGAGGAGAATCCATCCTCTCCCCTCGCTTATTTTGGACCGGATCAAAGATCAGGCTCGCACTTGGGCTAAGGCGGGTGGAAAGCATTTGGGTTTTTTTATTGTCGGGAGATTAGTTCCTTTCATCTTCCTTTTGGGCCATAGGCCGGTATTGTAAACTTTAAAAACCTCTAACTCCTTCTAAATCAATGGTATGAAACAAAGTTTTTGCCTCCGTTTAAAACAGTAAAATTAGGAATTAAGCTGTGAATATGGGACTGTAAAAGACGTACAAATTTTATGCTATCAATCTAAAAATTATGTTATTAAATCTGTATTGGGAGAATAATTTTATGCTTGAAAGAGATTGCATAGTGATTGAATTTGATTCATTTTACATATCATGGCTGTTACAACATGCATGAAATGAACTTGATATGTGAAATACATCTTTATGCTCAAATTTAGCATTTTGACTTGCAATATAACAAAAACTAATAATATTAGCGCATAAAAATAAAGTATTCAAATAAACTTTGACGTGAGACGTGCGTTGCATGTGCAAAGCAACTAGTACGCTATAAATAAGCAAAAATGTTTATTTTGTTCTATCTAAAATAAAATAAAAAGTGTGACGTTATGTGGAACGTCTCAAGAAGCGTCCTGGCAAACAGCTTCACTACTATTCTCGAGACGAAAAATAATGCGTCACATGAGAATTGTCTGCGGCCACGTGATGATTTTGTTGTAGTGTGGACGCGGCACACTATATAGGCCGCGCCGAACCGCGCATCTGCGTGCTGGCCAATTTTTCCCGCGCATGCTAGTTTCATGTGACTGCTAGAGCACGCCAACTAGCCCGTGACGCGGTAAAATAGCGGTTTTCCCGCACGTGCTCCGTTTCCGACGGCTGCTGGAGATGCTCTTATAACTACTCTCCCCTAAACCGTTGGTCCCTCGAGTAATTTTTTTTCATTTATATTAACATTTTTATCAATATATTGGCTAGTTAACTAGTGACGGGCAAAAATATTTGTCGCTCGTATGGACTAGCGACGGGCAAGTCTACAAAACTGTCATTAGTATTAGATAAAATTACCAGTGACATATGAATTATATTGTACTATCACTAGTATGTGCTACATCCATTTGTTGAATTTTACCAGTGACAGTCATTTTAGCTCCTGTCACTGATACCTATTATCAGTGACATGCCTATATTAGTCCGTCACTAATGTGCTGGTGGCTATAAGCTATTCTGCCGTAGTGTGTGTACAATCGTTGATCATGAAAGTATCTTCAAATTTCACATAGATTTTACTGTCTTTATTAGTCATAGTGGAATAATAAATCCGGTGTCGTAGTAGTAATTAAAAAAGAAGGGGAAGCGAGTGGTACACATAATGATTTTTTATGATAAGATATCTATCTATTTGATTATTTTAACTAAAGTAATTCTCCTAAAAAAGAAGGTGTAATGCCTTCTAAGTTAAAGAGTGACACTTTAATGTCAAAGGTATTTCGACAGAGTTTTGTTGGTCTAAAACTCTACCGTGAGAGAAAGTTCTACTCAAGCCGTCTTGACTAAAACTGCACTCCAAGCCATGTTACATAGAACCCTAAAGGTTGTATACATGGATTAAATAGCTCAAATACCCAAAAGGATACAATACATGCTATATGAGAATATAATTGATGATGAAGTGTGACTCCGGCTGAAGATATAATAAACCCAACAGCCTGATTGACAAGAGTTTTTTTTATATCCACAAAAGTTTCTTTTAAGAGTGGTACCCACCCAGTTCCTTGGAACCCATATACACAATCCTATCTTTGTTTCTAGCCTCTCATATCTTGGGATGATATTTCTTATAAGGGTGGTAGTCTGTAAAATACCTGATTTTTGGAAAACAAATTCAAAAATATCCAAAAAATAATAAAAAAAATTGTTAAAAGAAAGGCACCAAAACACAAGAAATTTCAAAATACCAAAGAAATAATGTGACCTTTACAAAGTATTTGAAATTGCTAATCCAAATGAACATTTATCTTAATAAACCCTCATAGTTGTTTCAAATAAATATTTATGCCAAGTAATTCAAATTATTTAAAAGCAAGATCCATTTCATAAAATGATGTCAATTTAAACATCATGACATTTAAAACTAGAGGATTATCACCCTTGATAATATTCTAGGCCTCAAAATTATTTTATGAGACCAACAGTAATTATGTTGCAAGGTTTTAAGACCATAAAATGATTTTCCAATATTTTATTTGGACACATCAATAAGTTTATCTCTACTATATAATAAGGCCGTACATACATAAAAAAAACCGCTACCTCTGTCCCTTCACTCACTTAAAAAGCTAGCATGTCGCCCTTTCTTTAGTATATCAATTAGATCCCTAAAAAGACTCGTATATCAATCGCCCAAGAAAACAACCAACCCTAAAGAAGATTAGCCTCTTGTTCATGAAAAGTATTAAACATCTGTCTGGTTTGTCGAGGAGACGAGATTCACCATGATGAAATCCCCGATATATACCTGACCTACCCACAACCATCGATCGAACGAGCTAAGAATCGAGAGAGCATAGGCCGCATGCTCGAGAGCGACCAGGAGGAGGAAGATCATGATCAGGCAAGATTTGGCTCGCTCTTCTTCATGGACAGCCTCTCTCTCTGCCCAGCTTCATGGCATAGCCAAGGAGCAGCTGCTTTGGCACGCCGCTCGTCCAGCGGTTCTTCGTAAATCCAAAACCAACATCGCGTGCCGTCGGTGTTCGCCACCACACAATACACCTCGAATATCGGCACCCTAAACAATTGGCCTTGGCTCACACGGCGAAACAGAGACATGGCTGTATGCGGCTGACGGGAGGCATGTTGGGTCTTCGCGCTGATGAAGCCGGTCGGTCCGTGCGCCGATAACCTCTCCTTCCCCTCGTCGGAGAAGTCCATTGTGCGCCCACACCACCTCTGCAGAATAGCGGCTTCCCGGCGTGCGCTGCAGTTGTCGGCAACCGAACCCACGATGGCAACCCCCGAACTCCTTCCCAGGTGTCGACATGGCTACGTTAAGAGCAGCCACAGTGGGGCGCTTATTCACCGGCACTAGGGATAAAATCCCAGCCGGTTTAGCTAGTTCCTGGTAGTTTTTCAAGTAGAGACGCTTAGTTAGGAGCCCGGTGCCAAATTACTCTATAGGAAATAGAGCTTCTAAGCTGTTGGCGCTTATCTGCATTTGCAACTGCTTAATAAGCAACTACTTTTAGCGCCCAAGCATTGTGGATGCTCTAACACCAATGTTGAGCACACATGCTAAGTCCAAGTATTTTAATTTGGTGCCCCGCTGCACAACATGTAATTCTAACACTGGTGGACAACAGGGCATTAGCACCGGTTTGTAAGGGCCTTTGGACCCGGATACAAATCCGGTGCTACGTATCCGGGACTAAAGGTCCCCCCCTTTAGAACCGGTCTGTCACCAACCGGTGCTAAAGGCCTCCACGTGGGCTCCAAAGAGCGCGCGCAGGCGGAGGACCTTTAGAACCGGTTGGTAACACCAACCGGTCCTAAAGCTTTTTTTTCTTTTTTTTTTTCCTTTTCATTTCAGGGTTTCCGATTCCGTATTTAGGTTTTAGGGTTTAGGGCGTGTTCCGTATTTTCAGGGTTTCCGTTTACGTGTTTCCGTTTAGTCTTTCCGATTACGTGTGTCCGTGTTTCGTTTTTTACGAACACGGAATCGGAAACACGTAATCGGAAATACGTATCCGGAAACACCGATTCCGTGTTTGCGGTTAAGTGTTTCCGATTCCGTGTTTGCGGTTAAATGTTGATGCACCAAATAAAAGTACATATATATATACATGTAACACGAAGTACTCGGCCGAGCATTACATAATCTGAAGTTCGTTTTCAATAGTTGTATACTTGCATAGAGAAGCGAGCTGGCTATTGGTTCATAGGATGGAAAAATTCTCCGTCTTCATCTATGACTTGCGTGAGGAGAAATTCTTGCAACGTTGGATTGGTTTGAGCATCGCCCGCTTTCGTTGCATCTTTAAAAGAAGTAGATGAAAACAATTAAGTTATGAACAAAACTAAACATAATTGATGGCAACATAAATAAAGTTGTGAAGATCCGGTTACGTACCTCTAGATTTCTGGAAGTACGGGATTTCTCATTGATAATCCTGTGAATGAACTCGCAAACGTAGTATCCACAATAATCAGTTCCCCGTGGTTGTTGCGGGACTTTCTATATACGAGAACATAATTCAGTCAAATTAATAATAATCAAGAGAATGGTAATGGTATTGAAACCAGGGTACGTAGTACTACTTACTTTGTTAATCTGAAAGTGGAGCTTGTCTGCCCATGTACCGGGTTCTTCCTTGATGAACATTTGCCAAACCCTGGCCGTCAAAAGAAAAATGAATACAAGAGTTAATTATTACTTACTTGATATCAGGAAATGAACGAAAAAGAGGCCGATGAACGAAAGAGTCCGATATATATATACCTTTGAAGCATCTGTCAGCGTCCCAGGTTAACGAGTCCTAGACTTCAACTTGTCCTTGATCGATTCTAATGATGAACAATATGAAGTGGGACATGCGCACGTGTACACACGCAGTCATGCATACTCATCAATTACACTTAACATCAGGTAAGCAAAATGGAATGTCTACAAGACAGTAACACTCACTTGAATCCGTAGGGCCAAAGTATTTCTTTTTTGGTACTTTGTCGCTTCAATAACCTTACAAATCATCCGGTGTATCCTTGTTGAACTTTTCTATTGTGTCTTGATGAAACGAATACGGGTCAATGAACCCAAAGTCCCAGATTGCTGCCAGCCTGCATTCACGAATCTTCATTCTGCATAGTAGCGTACAAAAAGAATGTCGTGAGTGATAATTATACGGGCAATGAACGCGAGCTTAACTAAATAATTAAATTACACAAATAAATCACTTACAAACAGTAGCAGCTGAGGATAGACTTGTCGAGGGCACGTTGATTGTACATCTGGAAGAATTCATCGAACCCAAGCTCCACACCGTACTCTTTGAAGTAGTGTTGATCCTGAACTGCCGCCATGATACAGTCTATCTTTTGCCTTGCGGCCTCCAAGTACCAATCATGTAAATTCCGTAGTTGGGTTGTTAGAGCAGTAGGATTTTTGACCAAAGGGTGCTCGGGCTTGTATTTATATACCACATCAGCAATAGCGTAACCTACGTCGCCCATGTGTGGACCGGACACTGAAGCCTGGTCAGATAACACCTTGAGCGGGGCAATTGATCGTGCTTCTTGTTGTCCGAGCTGGGGAACTTGTTTCCCGCATTTCGTCTGCTCCGCCTGCTTCATCTGCTCCGCCTGCTTCATCTGTGCGGTGTGCATCTTTTCAATGTACCGTTCATAGTCTGAAAGGGACGGCGGTGGTGGCGGTGCAGGATAATTTAAGTTGTCGATGGTGCGCTCAATTTTCCACTTTGGGATGTTCTTCAGAGTTTCCTTCCAGACGTCTAGAGGGGGCTTCAGGGGAAACCGTGCGAACCATGCTTTGTTTTTGGCTTTCACGGCCTCGGCTAGTTCCTCCGGAGTCATCAGGCCTGGTAACTTCGGGGGAGTCTCGACTTTCTTGGGTTTCCTTGGTCTCTTCTTGGGAGGAGTCCCGTTTCTTCTGAACTGCAGCTTCCGCTTTGCCGTTCCCGTAGTGGGTGCATCCGTCGGCTCACGGGAGTGCACGGGCGATGGACCCTCGGCCTCGGGCTCCCAATCTTCGTTGTGGGGTGGACTTGGAGGCGCGTTGGGGGGTGGACTTGGAGGTCGTGCATTCTCTGTACGAAAGTGAAAAAACTATTAAAAATAGGCTTACATGTGGTGCAACATTCAGTAATTGATTGAGGTGGTGCATTTGTACCTGGAGGAGTCGGTGGCCTTGGCGCCGCGTTAGGAAACACGATGTGTTTCTTATTCCACAAGATGATACCAAGCTCCATTTCTCCCAGTGTCTTCTCGCCTTCACCTCCAGGAATATGGAGCTCAATTGAATGGCATCCCGGCGTAATTGTTGACAACCCGATACGAGCATGGGATGCTGGAATCTGACCACCATGGTAGGTTGCTCCAGGTTGATTCGGTAAAGCATAGCCTGACGCCACCATGAAGGATATGTTGCCCATTGGCATATGTATCTCACAGTTTGACTTCTCTGTGATATCATCCACGGGGTAGTGAGGCGCCGACATTTCGACTTCACGACCGTCTTCTAGCTGCAGCTGCGTGGAACCCACACTGCTTCTATGCTGAGATGGGACGGCATCTGCTATAGGATCGTCTTCTATTTGCAGCTGATCAGGTGCACGATGTTCTACCTCCTCTTCAGTGTCAGGTACAGGGTGTCCCCCTTTCTCCAAGAGAAACGCCACCTTTTCTTCTAATGTCGATATCCGTTCCAGCGCCTTCTTCTTGCTTTTACCACGGCTTCTGTAAGTGCCAAGGTCCGCTGGAAACCCTTGGATCCACGGGGTAGTGGCTCCAAAGCGTCGTGTTCGTCCCCACTTTTCGGGGTTCCCGAGTGCCTTCGTCAGCTCATCGTTCTCTCTATCGGGAACAAAAGTTCCTTTTCGAACAGCTTCTATTGCCTTCTCTAGTTCTGATACGACTTTTGTTATTTTTTCCGACCATGGTCCCTGAGCAACAATCATCCCAGTCTCAGCGTCCAACGTTGCCCCATGCGCGAACAACCAGAACTTGGACCTATCGGGCCAGTCATGTGTCTGTGGAATGATACATCTTTTCAGAAGCGCATCTTCATAGCGTCGCCACCTAGGCAGGACAGTCATGTAGCCACCTGACCCCAAAATATGGTGATATTTCTTCTTCTTCGCATTCTCCTTATTTGTGGCTGATCGGGATGTAAACACACCCGATTTCTTGTACGCCTTAAAATCAGGCCAAGCGTCTCTTATCTTCACTAGGTGCCCAGTGAAAACTAGATCTTCGTCCTTATATTTCTTTCACAGGTCTTTCTTCCACCTCTGGAATTGTGTGGCCATCTTCTTCAAAGCTCACTCCTCGACTTTCTTCTTCTTATCTTCCGCTACGCTGAAATTTAGCCATACCGTGTCGCAAAGCACTGTTTTCAATCTTTCATCGAGATAAGTAGCTCCAACGCTGGCGCCGGTCTTCGGCTTATTCCATTCTATTAAGTTGATCGGGACTAGGTCTCTTACAACAACTCCGCACTGATTTACAAATTTGCGATAAGTTTCTGCGGGCTCCAGTGGTTTGCCATCAGCAGCAACTGTATCGATCGAGAACCTTGCGATATCTTTCAACCTTGCGGCCGGGCCTCGTTTTGACTTTGACTCATTACTTGCGCTAGCTGTTCCGGAGGGCGCCTAAACGGGAAAGTAATGATCCGTTAGTAAGTGCAATACAAATTAATTGTTGCGTCAACAGTTACTTAAGATATACATTGGCAGAGTTTGTTCTGGAGGGCACTTCTGCCTCCTCGACGTTGTCGTCGTCATCATCTACTACATCTTCTATATTCTCAGCTCCCTCACCAGAGTCGTTCCAAAATTGATTGCTAAACGCCTGTCCACCGCCGTGATCATGATATATGGCCGTTGCATCTTCAAAAATCATCAGGCACATGTATCTTTCCTTCTCCGCCTCACCCATTCCCGCGAGCTGACCGGCGTGCGGATCACGTGCAGGTTCTTGGGGATCCATAGCTCAACACCTGCCAGTAAAATTTATAAAATGAAGAACACTTAGCAAAATTATTTCATCGGACACTTAGCGAAATTATTTCATCGGACACTTAGCAAAATTATTTATCGGACACTTAGCGCAATTATTTCATCGGTTATTTATATAGAGAATGTGGTATAATCATTTATAAAATGCAATACTCTAAAATGTAGAACTCTAATTTATAAAATGAAGAACTCTAATTTATAACTATGATATCAAAATAAAAATTTTATTTTTTAAACTCAGTTTCTCTAATTTTCTCTAAGTCTAAATATTAATTTTCTCTAAGTCTAAATATTAATTTTCTCTAAGTCTAAATATTATTTTTCTCTAAGTCTAAATATTAATTTTCTCTAAGTCTAAATATTATTTTTCTCTAAGTCTAAATTTTAATTTTCTCTAAGTCTAAATTTTAATTTTCTCTAAGTCTAAATTTTAATGTCGAAATAGAAAAAAAAAACTCACACTAGTGTGACGTCCTCTGTGCGTCACGCGTACGACGTCGGGGGCGGCGTCGGGGGCGGAGGCGAGGCGGACGGCGTCGGGGCCGGGCAGACGGCGTCGAGGGCGCGCGGCGAGGAGGCGAGCACAGAGGCGTGGAGGCGACGGCGGCGTGGAGGCACACGGCGTGGCGTGGAGGCGTGGTGGCGCGCGGCGTGGCGGCGCGCGGCGTGGAGGCGTGGCGACGGCGGCGAGGAGGCGACGTCGACGAGGAATCGAGCAGGGCTTCGCCGCGGCGAAGGAGAGAAGACGCGCGCGAACTGAATGAGCGAAAATTTTCGCTAAGTGTCCGGTAAGCCCCCTGTACAGACCTTTAGCACCGGTTTGTGTTAACAACCGGTGCTAAAGGGTCTTTCGCACCGGTTGTTAACACAAACCAGTGCTAAAGGGTCTGTACAGGGGCCATTTTCAGATTGCGCGCCCTCTGTACAGACCTTTAGCACCGGTTTGTGTTAACAACCTGTGCGAAAGGGTCTTTAGCACCGGTTGTTAACACAAACCGGTGCTAAATGGTCTGTACAGGGGTCATTTTTTCTTTTTTTTTCTTTTTTCTGTTTCCTTTTTTTTTCCTGTTTCTTCTTTTATTTTTCTTTTTTGTTTCCCTTTTCTGTTTTCTTTTACATTTATTTATAAAATCAAAGTAGACTCAAAAAATTGTAAAATCAAATATTTATAAAAACATATTTATATTTTTTCATATTTTGTGTAAAAATTGTCTAAATGTCTTTTAAAACAATAAAAAAATAAAAAATAAGGTATTTATCAAACTAATTTGGAAATTTAAAGAAATTTTTTTGTTTCCTTTTTCTTTTTCCTGTTTCTTCTTTTATTTTTCTTCTTTTATTTTTCTTTTTTGTTTCCCTTTTCTGTTTTCTTTTACATTGATTTATAAAATCAAAGTAGACTCAAAAAATTGTAAAATCAAATATTTGAGAAAACGAGTGGAAAACATGGAAACAGAAGGTTACTTAAATGTCTCAAAACCTTGTGAGATAAAATATCTAATTTCATAACTTTTATTAAAAACAGAAAACATAGGCGCTAGCGCGCCGAAGTGTCGCCGGAATACAAATTCTTTTATTAAAAAGAGAAAACAGACGAACACTACTCCTCGTCGTCGTCGTCGGGGAACTCGTCGGTGACCTCCTCCGGGTCATCGTCGTCGTCGAAATCGTCGGTGACCTCCTCGTCGTTGTCGGAGGTGCATGATGGTATGTCCGAGATAGGCCCCCATCTCGGATCGTCGGAGGCCCAGACTTCGCCGACGTGGTCGCCCGACGAAGCTCTTGCAGCGCATTCGTCCTCGCCTCCCGAGCGGCATCAAACGCGAGGTGGCGTTCGAGGCGGCGCTCCGCCCGCTCAGCCGCGCGGGTCTGCCAAAGCTCCTCGTCGGCGCTCTCCTCCCCCGGGTTGTTCCGGTAATACTCGCGGACGACGCGGTCTTCCCTGGCGTCGACTAGGCCCTGAAACGCGCGGTGGCGGAGGTGGAGGTGGTCGGCGGCAGTGACGATCTGCGGCTTTGGCGCCCTGGCCTCCGCTTCCCGGACGGTGTGGCAGTCGTTGAAGTTCATCAGCGACCGCGGGCGGTTGAGGCGCCAGGCCGCCGCGTACCAGGCGCGGGCGGCCTCCGCCGCCGTCGCAAAGGAGCCGAGGGGGATGCGGTCGTCCCCCCAGCAGATATCTGCGCTAAACAATCCGTTCTGCCGTGCTCGGACACCGCGGAAGCCGGTGGTGCCGTTCCTCCTCGGAGGCATGGTGGAAGCGCGACAGTGCGTGGAGAGGAGAAGACGCGCTCGAGGCGCGACAGTTTATACCGCGCCCTCCTGGCCACGCGTCACAACTCCCGTGCCACGCGTCAACTCCCGCGCCACGCGCCACCCTAACACAACAATCGGTATCGCCATCATACAGCCCCACCGTGGCTACTGGGTGCAATATGCATACCAAATGCACGGCAGGACGTATGATGGCGAATCCGGATGTTTTGTATTTGCTCGATGAACTGAATATATGATGTATCAAACCTTAAAGGGGGTGTGTAGAACAAAACAATCGGTATCGCCATCGTACAGCCCTACCGTGGCTACTGGGTGCATATATGCATACCAAATGCACGGGCAGGACGTACGATGGCGAATCCGGATGTTTTGTATTTGCTCGATGAACTGAATATATGATGTATCAAACCTTAAAGGGGGGTGTAGAACAAAACAAACGGTATCGCCATCATACAGCCCCACCGTTTCTACTGGGTGCATATATGCACACCAAATGCACGGCAGGACCTATGATGGCGAATCCGGATGTTTTGTATTTGCTCGATGAACTGAATATATGATGTATCAAACCTTAAAGGGGGTGTGTAGAACAAAACAATCGGTATCGCCATCGTACAGCCCTACCGTGGCTACTGGGTGCATATATGCATACCAAATGCACGGGCAGGACGTACGATGGCGAATCCGGATGTTTTGTATTTGCTCGATGAACTGAATATATGATGTATCAAACCTTAAAGGGGGGTGTAGAACAAAACAAACGGTATCGCCATCATACAGCCCCACCGTTTCTACTGGGTGCATATATGCACACCAAATGCACGGCAGGACCTATGATGGCGAATCCGGATGTTTTGTATTTGCTCGATGAACTGACCGGTGTATGAAGGTGGCCTATATATAGGGTCCTCTGGCTCACAAAGTGTTGAGCTAGGGTTTTGATCCAACGGTTAAGAAACACCCTCATCCAACGGCTCACAACAGCTCGAAAGAAACACACTGTAGGCCTGATCGAACGGCTCACAACAGCTCGAAAGAAACACACCCCGGATCCAATGACTCACAAGCGCTTGAAAGAAACACACGATCCGTGTGATTCTATCTGATTGGTCCAAACGAAACCCTAACCCATTTAGTCCTGGTTGGTGTCCCCAACCGGAACTAAAGGGATGATCCGTTTCTATTTTTCTTCTTTTCTTTCTTCTGATTGCGCCGTAATAACCATGGAACATCTTCATCATTTAACTGAATGCTTGGATCATCTTTGACTTTGAAGGGAGGAATTTCATCAATTTTATTGTAATCTTCTGACATGTCTGTCTTGTCCTCGACTCCCACGATGTTTCTTTTCCCTGAAAGAACTATGTGGCGCCTTGGCTCATCGTCTGATGTATTCTCTTCCTTATCTTTTCTTTTTCTCGGTCTGCTAGACATGTCCTTCACATAGAAAACCTGAGCCACATCATTGGCTAGGACGAATTGATCATTGCCGTACCCAAGATTCTTCTGATCCACTGTTGTCATTCCGTACTTCAGGTCTACCTTCACGCCTGACAGGTTGAACCATTTGCACCAGAACAAAGGGACCTTAAAGGAAGGTCCGTAGTCAAGTTGCCATATCTGCTCTATCTAACAATAGTATGTGACCCTTTTCCCGTTGTCGTCTTTTGCATCAAACCGTACGCCACTGTTTTGGTTGGTGCTCTTTTTATCTTGGTCTGCCGTGTAAAATATGTTACCATTTATCTCGTACCCTTTAAAGGTCAATACAGTCGAAGATGGTTGCTTGGCCAACAAGTATAGCTCATCTTCAACAATGTTGTCATTAATGAGACGTCTTTGCAACCAACCGCCGAAAGTCTTCGCGTGTTCTTTAGCAATGAAATCTTCAGGTTGTTCCGGATATTCCGAGTGTAAAATATCCTTGTGTTCCTGGATATATGGAGCCGCCAAGCTGGAATTAACTAGAACTGTGTAGTGTGCTTGAGTGAAAGATTGCTCGTCCATACATGTTGTTGATTTCTTTCCTAGCGTGCCTTTTCCACGCAGTCTCCCCTCAAGGCGCGACTGAGGAACACCGATCGGGTTCAGGTCAGGAATAAAGTCAACACAAAACTCAATGACCTCCTCTGTTCCATAGCCCTTGACCATGCTTCCTTCTGGCCTAGCACGGTTTTTAACATAATTCTTCAAGACTCCCATGAACCTCTCAAAGGGGAACATATTGTGTAAGAATACAGGACCGAGAACGGAAATCTCTTGGACTAGGTGAACTATGAGGTGCGTCATAATATTGAAGAAGGTTGGTGGGAACACCAACTCGAAGCTGACAAGACATTGGACCACGTCCTTCTGTAAACTTGGTAGAGTTTCTGGATGGATTTCCTTCTGAGAAATTGCATTGAGGAATGCACATAGCTTCACAATGGGTACTCGCACGTTTTCTGGCAGAAGCCCCCTCAATGCAATCGGAAGTAACTGGGTCATGATCACGTGGCAGTCATGAGACTTTAGGTTTTGGAACTTTTTCTCTTCCAGGTTTAGTATTCCTTTTATGTTCGATGAGTAGCCAGACGGGGCCTTGATACTGCTCAGGACTTGGAAAAAGATCTCCTTCTCTTCCTTGGTAAGAGCGTAGCTGGCAGGACCTTTGAAATTCTCTGGATTCATCAGGTCGTCTCGTTCGTGCATACGTTGGTGGTGCAGCCGTGCTTTTGGTGTATCTCTCGACTTCTTCCCATGTACGCCCAATACGTTTAGCAGGTTCACGCAAATATTTTTCTTCACGTGCATCACGTCGATCGCAGAGCGAACCTCTAGGAATTTCCAATAGGGTAGTTCCCAGAATATAGATTTCTTCTTCCACATGGCTACGTGGTTGTCGGCGTCATTCGGAACAGATTGTGCGCCAGGACCCTTACCAAAGATTACTTTTATATCTTTGACCATGTCATATATATCAGTACCTTTAGGGAGGGTTGGCTTCCTCCGTGTATCTGCCTCGCCTTTGAAATGCTTTCCTTTCTTTCTTACGGGATGCCTGTCTGGAAGAAATCGATGATGCCCCGGGTACACATTCTTGCCTATATGTATACTTTCAGTCTCGCCTAAACAGTGTGTGCATGCGATGTATCCCTTGTTTGACTGTCCTGAGATGTTACTAAGAGCGGGCCAATCATTGATGGTTACAAACAGCAACCCTCGTAGGTCAAATTCCTCTTGTTTGTACTCGTCCCACACACGTACACCTTCGTCAGCCCACAACTCTAAAAGTTCATCAACCAGTGGCCTCAGGTACACATCAATGTTGTTGCCAGGTTGCGACGGGCCTGGGATAAGCACTGGCATCATAATGAACTTACGCTTCATGCATAACCAAGGAGGAAGGTTATAGATACATAGAGTCACGGGCCAGGTGCTATGACTGCTACTCTGCTCCCCAAACAGATTCAGGCCATCTATACTCAGACCAAACTTTAAGTTTCTTGCGTCACGTGCAAAGTCCTCGTACTTATCGTCGATGTTTCTCCACTGCGACCCATCAGCGGGGTGTCTCATCATATCGTCTTCCTTACGGTCTTCTTTGTGCCATCGCAGCAACTTGGCATGCTCTTTGTTTCGGAACAAACGTTTCAACCGTGGTACTATAGGAGCATGCCACATCACCTTGGCAGGAACCCTCTTCCTGGGGCGATCGTCGCCCTCAACATCACAAGGGTCATCTCGCCTGATCTTATACCGAAATGCACCGCATACCGGGCAGGCAGTTAAATTCTCGTGCTGACCGCGGTAGAGGATGTAGTCATTGATGCATGCATGTATCTTATGCACTTCCAATCCTAGAGGGGAGACAACCTTCTTTGCTTCGTATGTACTGCAGGGCAGCACGTTATCTCTTGGAAGCATCTTCTTCATTATTTTCAGCAGCTTTTCAAATCCCTTGTCAGATAATCCATTCTCTGCCTTCCATTGCAGCAATTCCAGGGTGGTGCCCAGCTTTTTCTGGCCATCTTCGCAATTTGGGTACAACAATTTTTTGTGGTCTTCTAACATGCGCTCCAACTTCAACCTCTCGTTTTCACTTGCGCAGTTTATCTGTTCTTCACGAATGACCTGACGAAGATCATCATCAGACTCATCAACAATGTCCTCAAGTTCAGGCTCGTCTTCCCCCATTTCAGTATCACCGTGTTCACCGAACATAGGATAATTATCATTATCCTCTTCTTCTTCATTGTCTTCCATTACAACCCCTCTTTCTCCGTGCTTGGTCCAACAAAAATAACTGGTCATGAATCCTTCTTGCCACAGGTGGGTGTGTATGGTTCTTGAGCTAGGGAAATTCCTCTTATTCTGGCATTTTTTACATGGACAAAAAATAAATCCATTCTGCCTGTTTTTCCCAGCCACATTGAGAAAACTATGCATGCCATTAAGGAATTCGGGACGACGTCGATCACTGTACATCCATTGCCGGTTCATCTGCATTATATAAATTTATCAACAACCATTATGCTAAATCATCATGACTAAATTAATTAATTAATACAAAAAGTTCATCACACGTTAAAACCAAACTAGCGTAGTGACCATACATATATAGTTCTCATAAAAATACACACTGAAACCATCCATAAAAACTCTCTCTAATTAATGCATTTAAAAACAACAACAAATGCGATCAAAATCGCAACAAAGGTAACAATTGACCCGACGACATAATGATACCAAGCCTGTTTACTAATTGCATATTTTCTAATCTTTCTAATCTTCAGGCGCATTGCGTCCATCTCGCTCTTGTGACCATCAACGACACCGGCAAGAACCTTTTCCAAGGTCATCTTCTCTCTTTCAGTTTTTTCCAACCTTTCTTCAGTTTTTTTCAATCTTTATTTCAAGCCAACATTTTCTTGTTCAACTAAGTATAACTTCTCAACAATAGGGTCGATTGGCATTTCCGGTTCCACTTCCTCCTAGATAAAAATATCTATGTCAAGTTGGTCGGCGTAATTAATTGTCATATAATCAGGAAATGAAAATATGTAGTTATAAAAGATAATATACCACATCCGAATCATAGACTGGACGAGGGCCAACGGGGACGGATATCAAAACCATAACGCTATACATATAAAAAAAATCTTACACAATAAGAAAATTATATACAAGTAAATATGTAAATCATACAAATCAAAATTTGTTTCGGTAAATAAAAACAATAGGCTCACCAAGGTTGTGTCGGTGACGGGGCGATCGACGGCGGTGAGGAAGGGGACGAGGCGCGCGACACTAAAAAAACCACAAATCATAATTAAATTTGAGCTCAAATTGCATCAAATTGTATACATAACAAATGAATAACAAATTCTAGCTTAGCCATTTCATCAAACACCTAGCTAGCACAACAAAAATGAAATGAGCAAGAAAACGAGCAAAACTTGCAATGCCGGAAGAGGGAATATTGATGCTAACCGTAGAACCGATGGGTACCAACAATCTTGACAAATGGTGGAGAAAAATGGGGATGGATTAGAGCTCACAAGAGGAAGGAGAGAGCAAAAATGGAGTTGAGCTCGAGCTGGAAAAAATGGAGCTGAGCTCAGGGTGGAATATAGGGTTTAGGGGAGGGCTTTAGACCGGTTTGTATTACAAACCGGTGCTAAAGGGTCTGACAGCGGGTCCCGCAGTTGCTGCAAAAAATTAGAAAACCTTTAGAACCATCACAAACCGGCTCTAAAGGGTCTGTCCCCTGGCCCCCCTCCCTTCAGCAAATGGCCGCACGGCCTTTAGGACCGGTTTGTGTTACCGGTCCTAAAAGCCTTGCGGCCATTTGCTGCAGGGAGGGGGCCCAGCGGACAGACCCTTTAGAACCGGTTTGTATCACATCCGGTTCCAATGTGATTGGCTCAATGCCCTGTTTTCTACTAGTGTAATGTGTGTCCGCACGTCCCCGACGACATGTTGTAAAATTCTGCCAAGCAGCTCTCCTGCAATCGGAGTTGCCCAAATCCATGAGCTAGCATGTCCTAGGAATTTGGGTCCCGTGGAGATGCTTTTAGTCGTGATTGACTCTGCCTATAATGAAACGTGGATGCACGTCACAACATCACCTTCAATCGGTTTCTGGCCACTCGCTTCTTCGCAAGGCATAAAGTCTAAAGAGAATTGAAGCCATTGCTAACTTACTACGGGAGTTCTTTTGGACCTGGTGCGTACCACTACCACTACATGTCTAGCCGGCTGCACAGAATCGCCTCTGAATCATTTTTGCGGCACTAGTGACCGTGCAGCAAGCTGTAAGTAGCTCCACCCGGCCCGCCTAGGTGACCGTCAACTCTATCTGGTCCTCCTGTCCGACGAATAGTAACAGCGTCTAGTATAGCCAACTTCGCATGCATTACAGAAATGTGGGTTGGTCACGCACAGGTCATCCGAGTAGCGTGCGTGGAGCGCAAACAACGTGAAAGTGGCGCTGAACTGAGGAGACTAGTTGACAAATATTCGAGGAAACAAAGATAGGAATGGCTAGTTGTCTAGGCCATGCTATATGTACTAGGAAACGTGCCCGTGCGTTGCAACGGGAAAGAAAGAAACCTATATGGCTAAGGTGCATAAATAAAATTTTCAGAAGCATGCATCCACCGTAATGGTAGCACCCAAGGTTATGCATGAAATAAATAAATAAAGTAAATTAACTTGTATGTAATACTATTCGGCATGCTTCCAAGTGGTGTGTCAATTCACCTGTGTTGCTATGGCAATAAGTTCGGCGGCACAATACATCTAAACTTGTATAACTTCTATTTGGTTAAGCAGCAGGTAGTATTTACAATGTAAACCTTAAGCATCTGACTGAGAAACAAAGTTCTTCGACAATCTCCGGCCATTTAATGTTTTCCAGAAAATGCTACAGTGTAACTTTTTTCAATTTTCTCAGGTTCTGATTCTAGTGAACAATCTTTAAAAAAACTGTCAGAATGCACATTATAGTTTTGATATTATATGTCGGAATAAAAATTGGGTAGTAACACAAACATTAAACACTATTGTTGCATAGTGTTTCTCCAGAACGACAGAGATGCACACATCAGTAGGCTCCCTTGCCTGCTCCAGCGGCAAGCGGCTGCGCCCTACTCTCAACGCGAGACAAAGCAGCAGCATAAGCAACAGACTTCCTCGACCTTGATGATCCTGACCAGAATGGTGGCAGTGGAGGCGGTGGCGACCAGTGAACAGTCCAACGCCGATTCTCTCTCCACATGACTCACATTCTTAGCAGAACCCGACGCCATCTCGTGGAGCCTCAAACTCTCGCAATGGGCCCATCCGGCAGCAGCACAACTCTGAAACTAATCTGATTTAAACCACTCAAGGATTTCCTTGTGGAACCAGAAATATGTACTGTAGAGGGCCAAGAATTAGACCAATTATTGGAGGAAACCATCATCACAAGAAAACATCATGAACTCCGATTGCTCCGAGCTTCGCCACATTGTTCATCTCCTTGCCATTGAAATGAAGCAGCAGCTGCTGCAACAACATTCAAGTCTAGCACTCCAGGTGTAGCCACACAGACATCAAAACAAACAATGGGAGATAAAATCAGTGGAACCAATTTTTGGAAGAGAATTGAAGCAAAATATTCTGGCTCACGTTATCCTCATGAAGCATAAATCGATATATTTTGTATCAATATGCATCAAAATAATTGTCACTTAGATGGAATAATGAAATAATGTTCAATTTTTTTTATCAGATTAGAAAAGTTGCATAAATTTCCAGAATTGAACTTGTCAAATAAGTTACTGAACACTGGGATGATGATCATGTAATTACCTCTTTCCTCATAAAAACCTGGCATTTTGACATACCCAGAATTATTTTTCAACAAATTGGTCACCAATTTACAATATTGTGTCCGTGTGAAGATGCTTTCTGAAATCATACTTCATCCCTGAACTTTCTACAGAAGGACATTAGTCTAGGTGCTGACTAAATTTTATAGCACTGCAAATGGAAGTGTGTAAACTTATGTGACTTACTTTCTAGAACATATACTTCAGAGCTTAAGTTTTATACAGTTAGACCATCAGTCTTCCTAGGCAACGATAAACTTTACCAAACTGGTTCACTATAAAAGTACCAATGGATCAAATGTGAACAAAATATAGACGCCGCTTGCAGCTAGCTTTAGCAAATGAACCGGAAGTTATATTTGTGTGAAGTGACAAGCTATACAAAAAAGGAGAGAAGGAAACATAAGGCAGTTTGGCCATTTTTCCATATACATATTTTGTTGGTGTGAGAAAAAGAACCCAGCTTATATCCCCATCTTAAATATTCAGTGCATTTAGTTTATTGGCTAAATCAACTTTTGACAAACTCAGTATAAGATGATGCACAAACCACAGGAGGAATGATCAGACTAAATTGGAGGTAATGTGAGTACTTGGTCTCTTTACACACGACACTGAATACATATTGGATTATTTGTGCGTCATCAGTGTATTGGCCCTTCGCAATTTTACTGTCGGGCGACAGAGGGGGAATGACGATGGAATAAATAAATTAAGTAAAAGAAAATGAGAAGATACACGAGAATTTGCAGCCAATTACTAACCGGAAGTCCGCTGCCTGGCCTTCCAACTTGAAAGCTAAATAGGTCCTGGTCAAGTACTGACTAAATGATGCTCCTGTCCTGGTCAAGTACAGACTAAACGCGGCTCCTCTCAGATCTCTCGAAACCCTATGCTCATAATCTTTAAGCAACAAAGAGCCGGGTCGGTATTTGCAACAGAGAGTACAATCCTCCCTTCACACCGTTTCTTCAGTTCATATCATTCAATTGGACATATGCAGAAACAACCAACGAACAATAATCTTCAACACCAACTGTATTAACAACACAAATATCTACCAATTTCTCCATCTCACGTACTGTATGCCTGTATTTCTTCTTCTTTTTGTACAAGAAATGGCAGCTGCACAGAAAGCATTGTAACTTTAGTACCCAGCTGAACAAACAAAAATGCAACAAATCTTAATCTAAATCTACGATTTTTTTTCTGCACAAAATTTACCCAAGCAGCGTACACGGCATTGAAGAGCATAGAAAAGAGTAAACACCAGCATCATACGAAGGGTCACTCTCTGTACAGCAGTGTATATCACACAAGCAACCAACAGTAGACATATGTCGGTACCAGCACAAGAAGCAATCAGCCGCATCTCCGATTCTCTCCCTAAGGTTCTGACCCAGCGCCGTATCCAGCGACCCAGCGCCGTATCCCATAAGTCTGCGGAGGTTGTTGTCGATGTGTCCCACATCCGCGAACGCGGGCCGTGGTCCATCGCTCCCTTGCCGCCACCGCCGCCGGCGAGCCCTGCATACCGAGGCCGCGTGGGAGAACGTGGCATGGACATCGCCAGTGGATTCCAATAAAGGGGCTAGGCATGGTCTCCAGCAGCACCGCGCTCCTCCGTCGCAGTTCACAGATGGCCAATCTCCTCACAGCAGGGCATCAGTCGTGGCAGACGGCAAATATCCTCAAGGCAGGGAATTAGTTTAGATCGCGTCAGGCATAGTTGCCGCTCCGGTCGACGTCCGCCCAGATGAGATGGCTTATATCGTTCCTGGTCAAATGAGAACGTCGCACTCGCGAGCGGTGGAAATTTGGGGACTGATTGTCACCGAGATAGCCATCTGCAGCAGCGAACGGCAGCGGCGTAGGGCGGGGCGACGGAACGGGGGGCCTGGGAGAGAAAGGAATTACGCGTTAGGTGCTATGAGATCGCGTGCGAGAGGGGTGACGTATGTACCGGGTTTTTACGCGTGCTGGGGCGACTAATTACGTTTTTTTTTGCGAGAGAGAAGGAACCTATTGGTTTTCTTGACGTACGTACGTCGTTGTACGGACGAAAGAGAAACTTAGGGGCTATTATATAGTAGAGATTGTCTATGCTAGAGGTCAACCGCGTCATCCATGAGCCCACTTTTGAGCTGATAAGCAACCTAAGCTAGCAGTGAATTTTGAAATGCAAATTCGGCATCCACTGTCCCTATCTTGACATGTTTGTACTCCTGACATCTCACAATCCCGCACAACTGGCAAAAATGTGCCTCCATCGTCCAGCCCAAGTGCCAGGAAGGGTAATACGAATGTTATCTATGGAATAATTAGAAACAATGCAATGTGGAGAGGGAGAAAGGGGTTAGAACGATGTAGCAAATGAATTTAATTGATAACAGAGTTTGCGTCCGTGCGTACCTAGATGGGCTGTGTGTGTAAGGTGCCTCGACTTATATATGGGGGCTGCGGCCTCCAACAATTAATCTCCAGAACGTGATTGGTTGGATGCATTCGTAGCTAACTTGTTGATATGTTTGGCTTTCGAAAAGGACCTAGGCCACCAGTTTTGGACACACCGTCTTGCCGCAAGATTAATGTATGCCTTGGCAGCCAAGACACTACTACTGCTTTTCTTATTCTTCGTCTTACCTGAGAATTGCACCATGATATTAATAAAATCGCAAAAGTCTGCATCTTACACACACAATCGAAACTACATCACCGACAACGAAGCGTGGCAACAAAAACCATCCAGCGAAAAATCATCGACAAATGGCAGGTAGACATTATGAATCCTTCTAGCGTGCAACCAGCCACCCTGATTGAAGATAGCCCGCAGTACCGCCATCAACCTGGTGCATCCAGAATCCAAACGTTCTCGTTGACCTTCTGGTAGCAGGAAGGACTACATGTGAATCCAATGAATCACACGATGAACGACCTGCAAAAAATTATTAGCCTTGAAATTGTTAAAAATCACATCATTACGACAATTTCAAATGGCCTAAAAAAGCACATACACCAACGCGTATACTAGATTTAGTTTCTTTATCCACCCCTTCAAAATCCCCACAGAAAACACACTTAGAACAGCCTAACCACCGTCAGTTTTTAAGATTATCTTTAGTAAGCAACTCTCTACGGTACAGAAACCACATGAAAATCTTATTCTTCAAAGGAACCTTCAGTCTCCATAAATATTTACGCAAAAACCTCGTGTTACCATTCATTAGATCCTCATATAGGGACTTAAACGAAAACACACCCGATTGTGTTAGGTTCCAACAGAATGAATCAGCCTGGTCTATTAAGTTAACACTCATTAATCTTTCCACAAGATTCAACCAAGCTTCCCATTTATCCCCTAAGAGAGACCTTCTAAAAGTTATATTGGGATGATCCCCAGTAAGAAAATCCGCAACTAAGACATTCCGATGTCTTACGATAGTATAAAGCGACGGATACTGAACTGCAAGTGTGGTCTTTCCTAACCAAACGTCCTCCCAAAACCTGATATTTTTCCCACCACCAATCAGACAGGTGACATGTGGGAAAAAAATCTGCCTTCACCTTCATTACACCTTTCCAAAAAGGTGAATCTATAGGCTTAGCTTCAACCTGAGAGAGGGTTTTGCCCTGTAAATATTTGTTGTGTAGCAACTCATGCCACACACCTTGTTCTGTTAACAATTTAAAAATCTATTTGCTAAGTAGACATCTGTTTTTAACTGCAAGGACCTCAATCCCAAGACCACGTTGATCTTTGGGTTGACAAACAATATTTCACTTAGTTTGCCTATACTTCTTCTTAAGCTTGTCACATTGCCAAAAGAAGCGAGATCTATAAAAATATAACCTCCTTCTTACCCCCACAGGTATCTCAAAGAAGGATAGAAAAAACATGGGCAGACTTGACAGAACCGAATTAATAAGTACTAAACGGTCCCCATAGGATAATAATTTACCTATCCAGGAACTTAGCTTTAAATCAAACCGATCCTCAATCAGTTTCCATTCCTTATTAAGCAGCTTTCGGTGGTGAATCGGTATACCCAAATACCTAAATGGGAGACTCCCAACATAACATCCAAAAATGTGTCTATAATCTTCTTGAGATTCTACCGCTTTGCCAAAACAAAATAGCTCGCTCTTGTGGAAATTAATCTTATGCCCCGAAAGCTGTTCGAACAAAGCTAACAAAAGCTTCATATTAACAGCCTTTACTGGATCATGCTCAAGAAATAAAATGGTATCATCCGCATATTAGAAGATCGACACGCCCCCTTCAACAAGATGTGGAACCAAACCACCCACATAAACCTCATTCTTAGCCCTAGCAATCAGGACCGCTAACATATCAGCTACCAGATTAAAAAGAATAGGGGACAACGGATCACCCTGACGCAATCCCTTCAAAGTTTGAAAGAAATGACATATGTCATCGTTAAACTTGATACCCATACTCCCTCACTGAACAAACCTGGCAATCCACTCACACCACTGTGGTGTGAATCCTTTCATACGGAGAGTTTGTTGAAGAAACGCCCAATTGACCTTATCGTAAGCTTTATCGAAATCTATTTTGAGTAAAACCCCATCCATTTTTTTCGATTTAGCTCATAAATCATTTCATGAAGCACCACAACTCCCTCCATAATATTCCTTCCTGGGAGGAAAGCTGATTGCGACGGTCTAATCACCCTCTGCGCAATAGAAGTCACCCTGTTTGTCCCAACTTTCATAAAACTCTTAAAACTTACGTTAAGCAAACATATCGGTCTATATTGCTCAATACGACTAGCATCCTCCTTCTTCGGTAGAAAATTAATGACACCAAAATTCAATTTGAACAAATTCAAATCCCGAACATACAACTGATAGAATAATGCCATTAAATCTCCTTTAATCACCTCCCAAAATTTCTGATAGAATTCAGCCGGGAACCCATGTGGCCCCGGCGCTTTATTTAATTCCATCCGAGAGATAGCTTCTAATACTTCCTCTTCAGTAAAAGATAATGTTAGAATACTATTCGTAATCTCGGATACTTGAGCAATATCGTCCACCCTCGATTCATCCATCCATACCAAAGTTGGAACAGGTGCCCCAAACAATCTTTTCTAATACTCTGATA
This sequence comes from Alopecurus myosuroides, assembly GCA_028641055.1. Taxonomy (NCBI): domain Eukaryota; kingdom Viridiplantae; phylum Streptophyta; class Magnoliopsida; order Poales; family Poaceae; genus Alopecurus; species Alopecurus myosuroides. The sequence goes on from CM054060.1 coordinate 384,842,341, forward strand.
TGAAGACTTTAAGGTTTTCCTAACCAATGATCGTTCCCTCATCTTGCTCTAATTGAAATATCATTTTCTTACGTCGCTTCCCATTAGCAACTAGATGAAAATATCTCGTATTATTCCCACCTTCCTGAACGTGTCTAACCTTAGCTGGTTGAGCCCACTTGAACTCTTCATCACGTCTAAGGTTGGAAAGATAGGAGTCGGCTTCCCTCTTAGCCCTCATTTCATCATCTGAAAGAGGGCCGCATTCTGATTTCAAGTCCAGCTCATGAATTAGAAGAATCATTTTCTCATTTAGCCTCTTATACTCGCGACTTAAATTTCTAGCCCACCCTCGTAAGAAGCTACGGGGATGTCTAATTTTATTTTGCCACCTCTCAATCGGAGTCTCCACCGTCAACACGAAGTTCCATTGCTCCTTGACCATCTCATAAAAACCTTCTTGACGTATCCAGGTCAACTCAAAAGAAAATAGCGATCTATTTCCAGAATGAGTCGACGTTCCTGAATCAATAAGAAGGGGTACATGGTCTGATTCAGTGCGTACCATTGCATGAACCATAGCAAGAGGATACTTATGTTCCCAAGATACGCTAGCCAGAACCCTATCCAACTTTTCATGAGTTGGAATGTCCCGTCTACTAGTCCACGTAAACTGTCTCCCTGACATCTCTAGCTCTTTCAAGTCGAGGCTCTGAATTATAGCATTAAAGATAAACGGCCATCAGGGATTAAAATTATCATTGCTTTTCTCTTCTTGCCTCCTAATAATGTTAAAATCCTCTCCAACAATGATACGCAGAGGCTCCCCCTCACAAATCCTAACTAACTCCGAAAGGAACTCTGGTTTTTTATCATCCTGATCTGCCCCATAGACAACTACCAATTCCCAAAGAAAACCATCATTTTTGGTGCGCAGATGAAACTTAACAGAAAAGTCACCCGCTACAACTATCCGCACAGTTATCGTAGCCGAGTTAAAACCAACCAGAATCCCCCCTCCCCCCCCCCCCCCCGAACGACCATGAGGTGGAAGACAATACCAACAAAAGTCAAATCCACTAGCCAAATGATTAAGTAAATTAATATGGAAATTGGACCTTCCTGTTTCCATAATAGCCACAAAATCAAGCTCACACTCACGTACTGCCTCATTAATCTCTCTATGCTTAGCCAGATCCCCAAACCCGTCACTATTCCAAAACATCCCTTTCATTGTTTATTATTTATCTTAATCGATTTTATCCTAGCACTTCTCCTTTTAGAACTTGAGGTAACAATCGATTTTATCTTAATCGCAACACCCTGGCTAGATGAGTCAATGACATCCACCAGACCCTCCTCCCTTTCATCATCGTAATCCTCACACAAATTAGAGGCCTTACGCACAACTAAGCTGGTCGATTCCATATCTACCATACTACGTAGATTATTATAAACAAAATTTAATTGTCGCGCACAATCTATATTTTTAAAGTAGTAGCCGAAGCCTCTACTCTAGACGGTGAATTACCCAAAGAAATACACATCGCAGTAGCTCTCTCCACAATAGTTTTATTAGAAAGTGCAGAAAATGAGAGTTTGGTTTTCGGTGAGATACCTGCAAGTTTCTCGTCACGACGCGCAGCAAGCCGCTTGGCCTTCTCCAGCACAGTAACGTCCCCGTCTGGGTTAGCCCGCAGGCGCACACTGGAGCGCAGACCTGTAGCCCCCGGAGACGCAATACCACCGTATGCGACAATCTCCTCCCTAGAAACGACCGGAGTGAACGGAGAAGCCCGTCCATCTAGCCGACTCATACGTCCTCCTGACGTTACTGAGGCTGGGCTAGCCAGCGTGTGGCCCACCATGGACGCAACAGCCATCCCCCTCCCGCTCGAACGTCCCCGGTCCACCTGACCTAGGAGTGAGTAGAGGGGAAGATGCAACAGCAGCCGCGACGCCTCGTCGCGTCTCAGAAGGATCACCAGCCACCACCTGCATGGAGGACTGCCTCCCTCCGCCTGCTACAATGCACACTGGCGCATCATGTCCAAGATGTTTCGGTACAGCAAACTGAGCGCTCGGCTCCTGCTAGCCAATCACCCGGCCTTCATCATTGTTGTGCACAAGTGGCGCAAAGGACACAACAGCAGCCACCGGTCCCTCGCCCAACTAGACCGAGTCCTCATCAACGATTTTTAGCACTTCTGCAGGTACATTGGAAGCAAGCGCAGCAGCAGCAGCACTTGATGCAATCACCTCGTACTTGGAAACGGACTGTGACATGACCGTACCCCCTGCCATCGCTGCATTGACAGAAGCAACACCATCCCTTCCCAGGTTCCCTCCCTGCTGCGCAACAGAACCCTTTCCACACTCCTCCATCAACACGGCAGCGGACAGTGCAGTTTTCTGCGCCGAAACACTGCACTGCAGCAGTTTTCCGCCCTTTCCCTGCCCTGCAGAGATGTTTGTACCATCAGCCGACACCACGGCAGCAGCAGGAAGTGTTCTTGGCTCCGAACGCTGCCTAGCAGCGATTTTCCACTCGTATCATGTCCGGCATAGGTCTTAGCACCAGCAGACACCATATTATCCAGCCTACGAAATTGTTCCTGTAGCATTGGCGAAAAAACAACCCCCACCTTCTAAGCTCCATAGCATTGTTGCCAAGCGATGCGGCACCACCATGCACATTATGTGTTGTTTCAGAAATCGTATTTTGTGCAGGCTCCCCATTAGCCGCAGTATCCTCCAGCGAGGTTTTTGCGAGCGCATCACGGAAATCTGACCCCATCTCACTATCATCACCCTCATCCTCCTCCTGCTCCTTGTCCACGACCATATCATCAGCATGTTCAGGATTATCCTCGCCCTCAACAATAAAAGAGAGTGCATAGAACTCCTCCTTTATAAGCATAGGAACAGTCTGAGGGATTTTAGTGTAATCAATGCATCCCACCAGAATCCTGAAGACACCATGCTGACGAGTGTAGATCATGTCAATCTTCCTAGTAACCTCAATCATGTACCCAACAGCCCACATCGCTAGGAAGTCACGAGTGTGCTCCTCGGGAATTCCAGACACCCTAACCCAGAAGTTTGGTAGAGTATCCAGTCTCTCAATCCTCTGACCACAGCTATCAACCGTCATCACACAGCAGGAATTAGGGACCATGCATGGCCCAAAATCTTTCAAACAGTCTAGCTATAATTTGGTTGGAAAGAGAGCCTTGAAAACGTTGTGACCCACCTGACTGACATCCCAGATGTACCCTTCAGTTGCTACCAACCGCTGCAGCTACCCTGTCACTTGAGGAATCGACATCTCCCCCTTATTAACCACCACAGAGGCCCAACGAGCATTCCACCACCTTAGGCCTAAAACTCTCCGTGAGTGGAATACCAAATATCATGAGCTCCTCGTGGGCGTAGCCGTACATAACCGGGTGAGGTTTGGGTGCTGATAGTAGATGACAAGGAACGCTCTTATGCACAGAACCCTGACAAAATTCACACACCGGAGCTGGGCAATCTGCTAGGAAGTGCCCCGTAGCTCCACAACGAGAACACTTGTTTTTGCTGGCTTTTTTACTCTTCTTTTGCACCGCACCAGCCACATCTACGGCCAACTGATCCGCAGAAACCCTCTTCTCGCCTGGCCTGGACACCGGAGCAACCCCCGTTGTAACCTGCTGCGAGGTGAGTGTTGTAGCCACCTGTGGCTGCGGAGGTACCACCGATGTAACCACTGTATTCGTAGCCACCACCGCAGACCCCTCCGGCGCCTGCGCATGCTGCACCACCGGCTGCACCGCCACCGGAATGTATCGAACCCGGCAATTGGCAAAACGATGCCCATTGGGGAGGTAGACATTATTAACATGTCCACCACGTCCACCCCCTCCGAATCGTCCACGTCCGTGATCATACCGCTGTCTCCCGCGAAATCCACCTTAACCATTGCGGTTACCACCTTGGTTGAAGCCGCCCCCTGCATGGAACGCAAACGGTGGCGCCGCCGCACGTCCCTAGCCATCCGGCAGCCTAGCCACACCACTGGTTCCGCCATGATCAAAGTTGGAAGCAAACCCGGGCGCCGGCTGGCCCCCGCGTCCCTGGTTGCCTTGCGCCCTCGGATCGGTTCCCTGGCCGCTTCCACGTTGCGCCATGACGGCGGCGGCAGGAACACAGATCGTACGAGACAGTACCTTGCGGCGGAAGGACCCTAACAATTGAACGGGGCCAAGTCCCTTAGGCCACTTAGTCGCAGAGACGCAGATTCGGTCACGTCCCTGACAGCAATCCGTCATCACTGGACCCACCAAACCTGGCATCCCCTGACTAGCTGAATCGAGCGCTGCTCACGAGGCCACCGCCCTACGATCACGTGGATTTGAAAAACATCGAGATCCACCAATCGCGCCCCTGATCTCGTCCACCGACGGGGAATTACGCCGGTGTGTCACCACCGTCCATGGTGATGAAGCACATCCGTCCTCGACTAACACGGCGGGTTCGAACGGCGGTAACTTCAAGATCCGCCGCACAGGAACCACCTCCGACGAGGTTGAACCCGAGCGCTCAAACTTATTGTCCATCGACGGAGACAAGGCTAGTGAAGCATACCTCTGATCCCGTCGACATTGCATCCTCTTAGCACCATCTTGTCCATCTTCGTTGCATTCAATTTAATGGAACGGGACGTCACCCGTGACGGAGACCTGCATCATCCTCATCGGAGGAGACGAGCGCCCAGAATCGCCCTCCCATAGACGGTGGAGCATCAGCGCATGTGAATTCGCGACGTCCGTCGTCCCCCGAACATATCTTCGATCCGCCCACGGAGTCGCCCACATCATCCTCGTCTGCCCCTCTCATCACACATCATATGAATCGGGTCGGTCTATATACTTACTTTAAAAAAAAGTAATGTTTAAGAAAAAGTAATGAATCGAGAATTTCACAATTATATGTTTCAGTTTTACTGTCACAATAATAACATCACACCTGAGCTACATATATGCTGATGTATGAGTGTGGTGGTATCTAGAACTAGTGGAAAACGGGGCTTTTACCCACCCGCGACCACCCCTTTCGCCCCGGATCAGCCACCACCCGGTGCAAAAGACTGCAGAGGGGGGGTTGGGGCGAGCAGGGCGCGTGGTGTTGGGCTTATTTGCCCCGGTTGGTGGCTCCAACCGGGGCTAAATGCCCTACACAAACAGGGCGATGGAGGACGCGTCGTTGGTGGGTTTTTTGCCCCGGTTGGTGGCTCCAATCGGGTCAAATGAGCCCCACCTAGATGAATTGTGGTTTCTTTATTTCTATATTGCCGTTTAACAGAATTCTTTTTTTCTTCAAATCCAAATTTTTCTTTTTTTATAAACACTACATGCCAGCATTCTCCACTCCTCATGCCACTCACCTTTTTGGTATGGTGTGCTCATTTATTTTTGGCATCCGGGTGATTTGTATTCGGTCGATGAACCTTCAAGGGGGATGTAGAACAAAATAATCGGTATCTCCATCATACAACCCGGCCGTGGCTACTGAGGGCACATATGCATATCAAAAGAACGGTCGGGCGTATTATGGCGAATCCGGATGATTTGTATTTGGTCGGTGAACTGAATGATGTATCAAATCTTAAAGGGGGGATGTAGAACAAAACAATCGGTATCGCCATCATACAGCCCTACCGTGGCTACTGAGTGCATATATGCATACCAAATGCACGGAAGGACGTATGATGGCGAATCCGGATGATTTGTATTTGGTCGATGAACTGAATGATGTATCAAGACTTAAAGGGGGATGTAGAACAAAACAATCAGTATCGCCATCATACAGCCCTGCCGTGGTTACTGAGTGCATATATGCATACCAAATGCACGGCAGGACGTATGATGGCGAATCCGGATGATTTGTATTTGGTCGATGAACTGAATGATGTATCAAACCTTAAAGGGGTATGTAGAACAAAACAATCGGTATCGCCATCATACAGCCCTGTCGTGGCTACTGAGTGCATATATGCATACCAAATGCACGGCAGGACGTATGGTGGAGAATCCGGATGATTTGTATTTGATCGATGAACTGACTGGTGTATGAAGGTGGGCTATATATAGGGTCCTCTGGCTCACAAAGTGTTGTGCTAGGGTTTTGATCCAACGGTTAAGAAACACCCCTGATCCAACGGTTAAGAAACACCCCTGATCCAACGGCTCACAACCGCTCGAAAGAAACACACCTCTCATCCAACGACTCACAAGCGATTGAAAGAAGCACATGATTCGTGTGATTCTTTGTGATTGGTCCCAACGAAACCGTAACCCTTTAGCCCCGGTTGGTAAAACGGTCCAGGACTAAAGGGGTCTGTTTCTTCTCACAATTCTTTTTTTCTTCAAATCCAATTTTTTTTCAATTTTTATAAACACTACATGCCAGCGATCTCCACTCCTCATGCCACTCACCTTTTTGGTATGGTGTGCTCACTTATTTTTGGCATCCGGGTGATTTGTATTCGGTCGATGAACCTTCTATCAAGGGGGGATGTAGAACAAAACAATCGGTATCGCCATCATACAGCCCGACCGTGGCTATTGATTGCATATATGCATACCAAATGCACCGCAGGATGTATGATGGCGAATCCGGATGATTTGTATTTGGTCGATGAACTGAATGATGTATCAAACCTTAAAGGGGGATGTAGAACAAAACAATCGGTATCGCTAGCATACATCTCTGTCGTGGCTACTGAGTGCATATATGCATACCAAATGCACGACAGGACGTATGTTGGCGAATCCGGATGATTTGTATTTGGTCGATGAAATGACTGGTGTATGAAGGTGGGCTATATATAGGGTCCTCTGGCTCACAAAGTGTTGTGCTAGGGTTTTGATCCAACAGTTAAAAAACACCCCTAATCCAACGGCTCACAACTGCTCGAAAGAAACACACCTCTGATCCAACGATTCACAAGCGCTTGAAAGAAGCACACGATCCGTGTGATTCTTTGTGATTGGTCCCAACGAAACCTTAACCCTTTAGCCCCGGTTGGTAAACGGGCCGGGACTAAAGGGGTCTGTTTCTTCTCACTATATATATGTATGCATGCATTCCCACCATTGGAATAAAACACATATAAACTCCCCACTCTCCCATGGCTTCTACCGTACCCACTCTAACCTTCATGCAGGCGGAGGCACTTTCCGCCTCGAACTACCCCTGCCCGCCCGGCTACAGCTTCCCCGCCGGCTGGATGCTGAGCACCGGAGGAGTGCCGGTCCCTCCTGTTCCTCAAGGTGTGGTGCGTCAGACGGCCATCACGAACCACTACTACCACGAGCTCACGCCGGAACAGTGGAGGAATCCCAGTTGGAATCCCGACTACCGCCCTACTTGGGATGCCTTCTTCATTAATCTGCGTGAGAGTGCGCTCGCCAGGTACGAGGAGAACGGCCCGCCTCCTTCGAACTTCAACGAGGCCGGTCGTCAGTTGTGGTGGGGCGGCGGACGGACTCTTCAGAGCGTAATGAACTACATCAGGGCCGGCGATAACCCCCGCCTGCGCTACCCTCACGCGCAGTCCTGGGGTCGTGATCCTCCGAGGGAGTCCAGAGCACCGTCCGCCGATGGTGACGACGACGAGTCGGAGTATTATAGGCCTAGGCAGGAGTATGACTAGTAGATCGATGCACTCTTGCCATTATGTACTGCCTTTATGTTTAGGTCTATGCTCTCCGTTTAGGTTTAGATCTATGCTCTCCGTTTAGGTTTAGATCCAATCTTACCATTATGTGTACTGTGCCTTGTTTATCTATCGAAATGTCCCCCCTCCCTAACGTGAGTCGTTGGATGAGGGGTGTGTTTCTTTCTGGCGTCTGAATCCCACAAATCAGGAAGAATCACATAGAAAACAGAAAACAGACGAGCTAGCGCGCCGCAGTTTCTCGAAATACAACAAATTCTTTTATTAAAAACAGTAAACAGACGAACACTACTCCTCGTCGTCGTCGGTGCCCTCGTCGGTGACCTCCTCCTGGTCGTCGTCGTCGGTGAACTCGTCGGTGACCTCCTCGTCGTCGTCGGAGGTGCATGATGGTATGTCCGAGATAGGCCCCCACCTCGGATCGTCGGAGGCCCATACTTCGCCGGCGTAGTCGGCCCGACGGAGCTCTTGCAGCGCATTCGTCCTCGCCTCCCGAGCGGCATCTAACGCGAGGTGGCGTTCGAGGCGCCGCTCCGCCCGCTCAGCCGCGCGGGTCTGCCAAAGCTCCTCGTCGGCGCTATCCTCCCCCAGATTGTTCCGGTAATACTCGCGGACCACGCGGTCGTCCCTGGCGTCGACTAGGCCCTGAAACGCGCGTTGCCTGAGGTGGCGGTGGTCGGCGGCAGTGACGATCTGCGGCGTCGGCGCCCTGGCCTCCGCTTTCCAGAGGGTGTGGCAGTCGTTGAAGTTCATCAGCGGGCGCGGGTGGTTGAGGCGCCAGGCCGCCGCCTCCCAGGCGCGGGCGGCCTCCGCCGCCGTCGCAAAGGAGCTGAGGGGGATGCAGTCGTCCCCGCAGCGAATATGCGCGGTGAACATTCCGTTCTGCCTTGCTCGGACGCCGCGGAAGCCGGTGGTGTTATTCCTCCTCGGAGGCATGGTGGCGGCGCGACGGTGCGTGGAGAGGAGAATACGCTCAAGGCGCGGCAGTTTATACCGCGCGCTCGTGGCCACGCGTCACAACTAACACGCCATGTGTCACAACTCCCGCGCCACGCGGCAGACTCCCGCGCCACGAGGCACAACTCCCGTGCCTCAGTTTTCATAATTATTTTTTAAAACAGATTTCGTATTTGGAATCTTTACGCAATTTTAAACACTTTTCATATTGAAAGTTTCTTCAAATTCAAAACATTCGTAAACTAGGTTTTTAAAAATGTCTGAGATTTCAAAAATTGTTACTAGTTTAAATAGTTGGAATAATTATTTTTTTAAACAGAAAATGTGTTTGAAATCTTTGTCCAATTTTAAACACATTTCATATTGAAACTTTCTCCTAATTCGAAATCATTTGAAATGTAATCGAAAAAACATTTTGAAAACGTATTTAAACGGGGCAGGGGAAAAAATGGCGGCAGGAAGCCAAAAATCGAAAATTTGGGGCTTTTGTCCCGGTTCGTGCTACCAACCGGGGCAAAAGGGGGGAGGTGAGCGGCAAGCGAGGTCCCCACCTCCCACCCTTTTACCCGCGTTGGTGTTACCAACCGGGGCAAAAGGAGTCCCAGTATATAACCCCGGGCGGAGCAACCGCCCGGGGCAAACCCTCACTTCTCGCAGAACCCGCTAAGTCCCCGGCGCCGATTTCTTCTCCGACGCCGTCAGGCTGCCAAAATTGACCGCCGCCGGAGAGAGCTCCATCGCACCGCGCCGCGCCTCGCCGTTAAGCTCTCCGCCTAGCTCGCCACCGCGCATGGCCGCCCCCGAGCCTGGCCGCCCCCGAGCCCCGCGCCCCCGAGCCCGCGCCTAGCTCTCGCCGCCATTTTCTCGAGGTACTTCTCGCCGTAGTGCTCGCCGGAGAGAGCTCCACCGCCGTAGTGTGCTCACCTCGCCGAATTTTTTTTGTGTTCATCTTTTTTTTAGTGTTAATCTTTTTAGTGTAAATTTTTTACTGTTAGTGTTTATTAGTTGTTATTTAATTATTAATAGTTGTTAGTTGTTATTAGTACTTAGTAATATTACTATTAGTGAATTTCTAGTTAGGAATATTAGTATTTGTGAATTTGTACTTAGGAATATTACTTAGTGAATTTGTACTCAGGAATATTAATTACTTAGTGAATTTTTAGTATACTTAGGAATTTTTAGTATACTTATGAATTTTTAGTATACTTAGGAATTTTTAGGAATTTTTAGTATACTTAGGAATTTTTAGTATACTTAGGATTTTTAGATAGTACTCCCTCCGTATCAAAATATAAGATGTTTTAGCATTTTGTAGATATAATGTATCTAGACATGTTTTAATGTGTAGATTCATATGCATCTTACACAAACATATCTAGGTATATATTGTATAGGAAATGCTAGCTAAAACATCTTATATTTCGATACGGAGGGAGTATTTTTTTTAGGAGAATTTATAACTTACTAAGGTATTTTATCTTCCATTTGTATTAGTTGAGCTATGGACGGCAGAGAGGGTGAAGAACAAGTGTTCGCGATCATAGAAGAAGGTACACTCCCCGGTGGACCCAATGACGACGGGGGAGGTGATCAAGACGATGGCTCACAGTACCTGAATGAATCAGGTCAGGGAATGGAGGAAGACGAGCAATTGCAAGGCACAGATCATGCGGAACCGGAGAAAACAAACAATGAACAAGACTTAGCGAAGGCTGCGTCAACATCGTCTAGCAAGAGGTCGAAACGAGGCCGGGCCCAAGAGATGAGCTCGAAAGAGAAACTGGTAATCGACCAAGTCTATCAAACCGGCCAACCTGCTTGGCCCGCCAAGACAGCAACCAAGTTTACAAGCCAATGTGGAGTTATTTTTAGGGACATGATCCCTATAAGTATTGAAGAATGGAATGAGCCAGCAAAGGACGAAGACGATCCTGGACGAATGGCAGTTTCTTTTGTCACAGACCGGTCCAAACAACTCTTGTTCGAGAAGCTGATGAGCCATTTCAAGCTTCCACGATGTGAGAATGATGATGAAGAGGAGGACGAGACGACACAGGAGGAACTGCGAGACGCAGTGAAGCACTGGGCTCTGAAGAAGATGGCCGAGGCTTTCAATACTTACAAGAAAAGATTATGGAAAGAATATAAGAAGAAAAAAGAAGTCCCAAAATTCGAGGGGCCACTTGAGGAGCAGCAGGTACACTGGCCAGCATTTCTGGCGTACAAGGAATCAGAAAAGGGGAAGCTGAGGTCAGCCAAGAATGTGGCAAATGCCAAGAGGAAGAAATATCACCATAAGATGGGTTCAGGTGGCTATAGAGTTGGAGTGCCTAAGTTTGACGCACTCGATGCAGAGCTGCGAGAGAAGGGGATCATTCCAGGTACTCAGAATTTTCCCCGGAGGTCAAGGAATTGGTTGCTTGGGCATGGGGTGACGTTTGACGAACAAGGGCACCTTATTATGACCGAAAAAATAAAGGTCCCCTTTGCAGCACTTGAGAAAGTGTTCAAGGAGTTTAAAGAGGGAGAGTTCAAGCCAGATCGAGAGAATGACGAGTTTACAAAGGCCCTCGGGAATGCAGAACATGGCGGCTGGACACGATGCAAAGGACGATATCCGTGGTGCTTTGGCTTCAAGTCGGAAGATTGTCTCTTTGGATATAGAAGCCGAGCGAGAGGACATATGAAGAAGGATTCAGCGGTCGTAGAACGGATGGGTGCCTTGGAAGCCGTAGTGATGAAGCAGCAACTACGGCTTGATGAGCTTACTAGCCGGCCCTCCCAGATGCAAGACACTAGTACATTCGAGGAAACAACACCATCTCAACGCCGGAGCAGCGTGGCTTCAACGGAGGTACCGGCTTGCACTGCAGTTCTGCTTGTTGATGCCCCTCCACAGACGGAGTCCCTGGATGCAATCAAGGAGAAGACAAGTTGTGCGCTATACGTGTCGGTCTCTAACAGATCCATCAAGGTGGCGGACGGCTTCGCTTTACCTTGTGTAGAGGGAGCGACCTCGCATGGCCTTCCGGTTAGACCTGGCTATGCTCGTGTCGGTGTCGATGATGTTCAGCCGGATTGGAGGATATTGCGGCTTGACATCCCCGGAGGTGACGGGGTAGAGACACTTGGAGAGGCCGTCAATTCCATCATGCAATGGAAAAAGAGTGGCATAGTGTTTCCCCCACGCAGTCCACCGCCGCCAACACCGCCACCTTCTCCTAGACGCAGTCCACCGCCAACACAAGCAGCTACTTCTCCGAGACGCAGTTCACCGCCGCCACCACCACCACCTTCTCCGAGACGCAGTCCACCGCCGCCATCACCGCCACCTACTTCTCTGAGACACAGCACAGCTCGATCATCGCCAACACACGTCGACGCCATGGACGTCAGCAGCCCGAGTCTGGCTCGATCTCCTATGCCTGAGCCGACTCCGCCGCCCACTAAGTCCTCTAAGCGGAAGGCTGCTGCCTCTAAGTCTTCCCGGAAGAAGAAACGTCCGACAAAGAATAAAGCCAAGAAGCTGCCAGAAAAGTTGCCTTACGAAATGAATGACGAGGAGACCGACGACTGGGTGACTGCGGACATGAAACGTCAGATGGCTTCGTGGGGAAAGAGAACCCCGGAGCCGCCAAAGATACCAATAGATCCGGCTGTGAAGAAGCACTTCAAGAATATGCTGGAGATGTCGTCCCAACTTAAGAAGAGTCTTCCAACTGACTATGAATGCGGAGTAAAGATAAGTTATAACATAGACAAGAGGCGGGGAGAACAATTGCCCAGCTCAGGAACCAGTCAAAACAATCGGTCCCCCCGCTCAAGGTGTCAGACACTGCAGAGGCTCAAATTGATATGGCTGAGAGGTTTGCCAGAGACGCTGGTATAACAGTTGAGCAACTCCTAGGCCAATCCGACAACTTCGAAAAGTCTGAATTGGCATGGCAATATAAGCGGGGGAAGTCTCTCGTCAAACCTGAGCAGCTGGGCTCTATGACAACATTGAAGCGCTAACTGCCTACGTGGTATATCCAAAGCGCAGGAGATGGGATAGAGCAAGTTGAGGTGAAAATTTGACAACAGGATTACTTCCGCAATGTCTTGATGTATATTAATTTTGAAGATCTTTATTTCTTATATAATCTAGACGTCCTCGACAAATCGATCATCAACACCTACTGTCTGTAAGTATCTACCTCAGCTAGTTCGATAATTGCTTGTTATATATATTATATCCTCACTGCACGATATATATTATGCAGGAAGAAGATTCTGGAATGTAATGGAAACGGTGGCGTTGGGTTCATTGACCCATATGTCGTCAATGATGTCGTTTTAAAGTTACACGCTAAAGATACGGAGGATAACCTAGTTATGTTTTTGAGGAATCAATCTCACTGTAGTGAAATACTATTTCCATACAGACAAACGTGAGTGTTTATTGTCTTATGCATAATCCTTCACATTTCTATTTCGCTAAGTCGGTGTTAATTAAGTGTAATTGATGAGTTAATCGCCTATGCAGATTGCACTGGATTCTTTTCGACATTCACGTTGACACCGGAATAGTTGATCTCATGGACTCTATGGATAAAGAGAAAGAGGAGTACGAGCCCATTATGTCAATGCTCACAAAGTAAGTTCAATCGTTGTCGCACTACACCGTCCCCTTTTGTTCAATCATTATCGTACAATGACCCATAATTTTTTTTCCGGACAGGGCTTGGAACCGGTTTAAGAAGGAACAAGCCGGTTTAGCGGAGTTGAAAATGAGATTTGACAAACTCGTCGTAAGTAGTACTTGCTACATTCACACATCTCTCTTTAATTCCTTGAGCATTATTTGACTCAATTATATTTCTCGTAAAGTGCCCTCAGCAGCCACAGGGAACAAATTTCTGTGGCTTCTATGTCATGGAGAACATAAGGATAATCGTGAATGGGCGGTTAGGGAGAAGAGTAAATATAAGGCTCTACGATCTCCAGAGGAAGCTCCTACCGGAAGACTCCTTACAAGCACTTCAAGAGGAATGGGCGGGTTTTCTGCTGAAGGAGGTCGTATCTGAAAATGGAAGATTGCATACTTAAGTGTAAACAATGATCTGCATGTAATATTCGGATGTAATGATCTAATTGAGATCAGTGTAATTATATTTTGATGATATCAATGCATGCAATGATTTTTATGATGATTACTATCGATGTGCAAAAAATATGTTATTAACAGCATCACCGAAAAAAACAGCCCAAAAAGAAACATGCCAAAGCTCTGCCGCGGCGAGAAACAACCAAAAGCTCTGCCGCGGCAGGACACCTTTCGCCCCGGTTGGTTTTACCAACCGGGGTAAAAGGTGGGTGCCTACTCGTGGTGCAGAGCCCACGTGGGGCACGCCTTTTACCCCGGTTGGTAACCCAACCGGGCCATAAGGGGGCCCTTTAGCCCGGGTTGGGGGATCCCGGTTGGGCAGCCGGGGCTAATGCCCCTTACCAACCGGGGCTAATGCCCCGTTTTCCACTAGTGTAGTTACAGACACTAATAGTCTTACATAATGCCTAATGCAAGAAAATTATGTGAACATTAAATATGCAATTCAGCAAAAAAAATCTTTTCTTTTCTATATGTTGCATCTTATCAGCAATGGAAGTAATGAAGTTTTCAGCATGATCAGATCAAAAGCACCAAACTATAGGGAAGCACAATCTTCATTGTCGGTCATCTATAACTAGGCGACGCTTGTAACCTGCTATTTTGGTCATAAGTTTGTCGACTTAGGCGATACTTGTAACCTCCTATTTTGGTCATGTGACCAGGTTAAGATTGAGATTTTACTAATGTATAGAAACCATTTATGTGCTTGTTGCTACTCGTAAGTTCATCTAGTTTTTATGTTCTCCTATGGTATGAAATTCAGTCATGTATTATTGTGTTGATATGCTTAATTCTTGCAATGTTCATACAAGATTATGAACGTAATTCCTGGTTGCGGGTTAAGTCGCATACAGTACCAGTTATAATTTTGAAGTGTTTCCCGAATTAACTGGATTTTTTGGTACTAAACGTGTCAGTGTAGAAATAACCACCAGAAGTGCTAGCTGCAAGCCTACAACGAGCTGGCTGCTTGGACGTGCTAGCTGCAAGCCTGCAATGTGCTGGCTGCCGTTGTCGCCAGCAGCAAGCATAAGTGACTACAGCGTGCTATGTAGAAGTTGCGGCACCATATAGCCGCATAAAATCGCCAATGATACTAAGTGGATGCCACAAAAAACACCAAACTGCTACGTGGTTGAAGTTGACATGTCCACATCGTCCAATGGACTGTCCACTTACAACCTGCATCTTGTAGCTCCCCATCATCTCGTCATTGCCGTATGTACCCATCCACATAAAGAATCAACTTTGGTACCACAAGTAGTTCCTAACCCGAAAATTGGTGATCAACTTTGTACATGGTTTTCAAGAAACTAATCCAAGAACGTGCCCGATCCGACCGTCGGGGTCAATCGACCTACTACAAAACGCCAGATAAAGACCAAGACAAAGCTTACAATACAGGTTGCAGCGATCAGTTGCTCCCCTCCAAAAGTTTCGAGCAACAATTAACCTAGGGATGGTTTGGTTTGGCTTGGGAGCGAGGAAAGGACTCTCAAGCAGAGGATATGTGGAGATAAAACGAAAGGATGGAAATGATAGCCCCTTTGATTGCTGAAAATGTCAAAATTCCATTCACCGAAAGGAATGTCTTCATAAATCTTCACGGCAGAGAATCTGTAGCCATTAAATAATCAAAATTTAATGGACTATCTTGAGCACACTAAAGGATCGAACTCCTAACCCATGCTCCAAAGAGAAGTGAACAAGATGTCTATATCTAAAGATGAGGAGATTAAAGGTGTGGTTAAACCTCCAGTTGGTAAGTTGATAAACTAGACGTATTTCTCAACTCCAATTGATACAATCTGATGGTTGACAAATCCTTTTACTATGGAGGAGACTAAGGGCGTCATTAAATATCTAAAGCCCTGGACATGATGGTATCCCAAGTCAGTTCATCAAGATATGGTGACATATTATTAAGCAAGACTTCACTGGATTCTATTACGATTGTAAACATTGTAAAATCCTCTCTTTAGAAAATAAATGGTTCTTATATAATTTTGGTTCCCAGGAAGTATTGTCATATATTTTTTTAATGATTTTAGAATAATTTCCTGAGAAAGCTGATTTTCAATATGATCGAAACAGAAATCACACAATGCGTTTATCCTAACCAATATGGTTTTACAGAGTAAAGAACTATATATGATTGTTTAGCATGGTGTTTTGAATATTTTTACCAATGTTAGTAGTCCAACAGGAAAGTGGTGGCATTCAAATTTTACTTTTGAAAAATAGTTTGATACCATTAAGAAGATACCATTCTGGTTATTCTTATGTGCAAGGGAATCCTTCATTTTGTCTTGAAGTGGGACGTTCAACTTTTTAATAAAGATCTCAAGTAAAAATATAGTTCACCGGTCAAAACCATATTTACATCTACGAATCACATGTGAAAAAATGATAAATGATGTCATCACTACGGGATAGTTTTCTTCGACGTGTGCCAAAAAGACACAGCAAAGGCTCCTCGGAACATGGAAATTGTAGGTTGTGTATGTGAACCACACAAAAAGTAGAAAGTGATGGCAAACTGGATTTGCCGTTTGTTTTGTGCCTGGAAACGACAAAGGTCTTTGTCGTGCTTTTTTCACGTGACTCAGCATAGTAAAGGACTTGACGACGGCACAGAGCTGTCAGCAATCAAATTTTTACCGTGTCTTGTCACAAAACACATTGCAAAGTTTCATCGTGTTCTCTATGTGCCAAGAAACACACACGTCAAAGGAACTACCCTTTTTGGTGTAGTTATATTTTCCATGTTCCGCAACTTGTAATGTGTTTTCTTCGGTCGTTGATGTCTGTTGTTTCTTTACTGAGTATTTTATGTTTCCTACACAGAAAATTCTTGCTTTGCCTTGTTCCACACCCTAGGACACACTTAAAAGAGTCGAAGACACGACAACGTTCCCTCAGTGCATTTCTTCCCAAAACATGAAGGTGGATAGATACGGCACAATGTACTACATGGCCTTCTGGATGTTGTGGGAGTTCCAAGAAATTATACTTTTTGGTCTTTTTTTTTTCACGAAATGTTCATGTGAAGGCTGAAATACCCTTGATGGAGAAGTGCAATTTAAATATTACATAGTTTGAGCATCCATCTACCAAGTGCGTAGCTAGTGTAGGGTGTTACAAATCGTAGGCGCACAATTGATCTACCGAGGCCAAACAATCACAGCAAAACACGACACCGAGATTTGGTAACGCAGTTCGGCGCTCAACGCCTACATCTGCGGGGCATGACTACGGGCGCTCCTCCACATGTACTAATCAAAGTACCGTCGACGACAATCCCGCCAAGGCAATACAGACGCACCAGATCTCAACGCCACGCCGGTCCGGCCGTCCCTGCCACGGGTGCCGGACCGTCCCCTCGTGATCTTGTGTCTAGCCTACCAGCTTTCGTCGTGTCTATTTGGGCTACACCCGGTGCCTTTATATATTAGGCCAGGTTACACGTGTTCGACTCCAACACCTAACCTTCCGTTTAATTACAAGTCCTAGTGTAGCCCTACTCGTACACATATTCGACATATATTCTAATAAACTCCACCTTGGCGAATATGCCCTTCGCCATCTTGAAGTTGTCATGCCGAATCTCTGTATACCTGGACTTGAACCATTAATCATGAGCTCCGTTGCTACTCCATTGACTCGATATGACTCCACCTGCAACCATAGTCTCTTCCTTGTTTCACCACAGTCAATGCTCCCACGAAAATTAAGTTCTTCCGCGCTCTTGTCTTGTGCTCCCAAATCTCCGGAGTACCCATCCACCGCCATCACACAACGATCATAAAGTCACCATATCGACAACGCCGATGCATCGTCACCTTGGTAGCCTCGTCCTTGATCTATGTGAAAGTGAACAACTCACATATTAGGTGTCACAAATAAGAGTTACCTGAACTCATCATTCTCGCTATTGTTGACTGCATCTCTGAAAGCTTGAAGAAATTTCGCCGTTGCCTTAAGTCATCTCCAGTTAAATTCACAACTGTCTCATCACCGCTTTCGCAGATCCTCCATGGCCAACACTAATCCATCTCCATGGTCTTGATAGCTAGTTACCATCATGAACCCGTTACTCGCCAACACTGCTTCAGCACCCCTTGCACTAGTGCCTGACCACATGTCTGACTAACAATGCCCTAGTCTGTCGCCGTGTCCCGTGCTTACCGCACGCCTCGCCGCTATTACCGCGTCGAGCATCCGCAATCTTAGCCAAGATCTACCAGGTAGCTAACCCACACAATCTGAGGCCCCACTGCAGATACCACCAGTCATACCCGACCGGTGCCGAGTTCCACGCATCACTCGAACCCTGAGCTCTAGTCCGAAACAACGTGCTTCTCGCCTTCCCGCTGAAATAGGCTTCGACTCTTCGAGCTCTTACGCCGTAGCCCCTCCATCAGCCGAGTGGAATCTGCCGCAGACTCCAGCCCCACCTTCGACATGACTCCATGGTAGATGATCAGTCCACCCCGCGCCACGTCGACCTCAAGATATCATGTGTACACCATCTTGAATCAACCCCGCGCCGCCGCATGTCGAAGCGCGCATAACCATGCGCCGCGTGTTGCCACGCCACAGAATTCGGACACCATCAGCCGTCACGCTCCTACGTCGTCATCGCCGATCTTCACCGTTTTCTGTCCCGTCAGACTGTCCAGTCCAATCCAGCCGAACGCATCCGACTGCAATCATGCTCCACCTTACGCCTAGTACACCCGCCAAATCGCCGTGCACCATCCGGCGCCTTGCATATGCATGATCCTCCACGTGCGCCTCCAATCAACTGCCATCTCGATGGACCATCCTTGCATACGCGTACAGAAACACTAAAAAAAAATCATAGCACTGGTAGCCTTCCTCCTGTGACCAAACGGAAAAATAAACCAGTTGTTTGCTACTAGTTCGTGATCAATCCATAACATCACACGTGGCCTCCCCTTTGCTATTTATTTTCTTTGCTTCCAACTCATGTACGCACATCTATCCATCTAATCCATAGGCGGCTGATTCACCGCTGCACGTTCTTTTTTTCCTTGTAACAAATCTGTTCCTTGATCTATTCCCGTGCAAGCACTTAACCAGCTAGGTTCCATGTCCCGACGCATCACATGGCCCTTGGCCTACTGTGCGTGGCCTGCTGCATGCACGTAACAATACAACATGGAATCTCTATCCCCTGACCTGCTGCATGCACGTCAGCACCTTGGCCCACATGCGTTTATCCGTGCGCTGGCTTGCACGCGTATCTCGTCGAGTCCATAGATCAATCTTGCTGCGTTCATTTTTCTTGTCCAAGAAAAATTCAATTTCCTCGACTCCTCTAGATCAACAATCCGCCGCCTTCAAACCTTGCTCTGATATCACTTGTTACAAATCGTAGGCGCACAATTGATTTACCGAGGCCAAACAATCACAGCAAAACATGACACCGAGATTTGGTAACGCAGTTCAGCCACGAAAGAACTTTAACTTGTTGCTTAGGCAACAACTATATATGTGTTGGTATGCATTTACTCCTGACACCTCACAAGCCCGCGGTGGTGGCCAAAGTGTGCCTTCACCATTCACCTCTACGATGTGTGTCTCGTTAACTTCTCATTCATCTTTCCCGGCACAGGTGCCATCCGGGGTAGAGTGAATATTTTGTATGAAACAAGGAGCAACGTTGAAATATTGGGAGTAAGGTAGGTGTCCGGAACAGTAACTGAAACTAGTTGATAACTGAGTTTGTGTGTGTGTATATATATGACGTATGTGTGTCTGAGGACTCTTAACTTGTGGTGGCCCCATTGCAAGAAAATAATTGATCTACTAATCATGTTGGGTTTGGATGCATTCATATCTAGTAAGTTGATTGTTAATGGAGTATCTGCCTTACAAAAAGGACCTAAGCCATCAATGTTGGACGATGCAGCCTCTTGTTCGCTACCTCAACCCCTCGCTGCAATTTGTGGAATATTTAAATCTCCAGCTACTTTATTATGGTAACGTTTAACTTGTCGATCAATCATAGTACTGTTGGAGATCCAGCCCCCATAATATGACACACGTCTTCCCACCCCATCCTATCTAGTAAGAAAGTAGAGAGCAACATGCTGGGTAATCCAATAGAAAACTTAGGGAGGTCACTAAGTTCACAAATTCATTTAAATGGGACAAGTTCACATAAGAACGGAACGTGTTAGAAACGCACACACTTTTGTTGTGTGGTAGTTACTCTATGGATTCCTTTGTGTGCCTCCACATGTTTGCGCCCTTTTAGATTGGCAGGAGCAGCTCGGTCCTAGATCCCAATACCGTCCTCCAGACTTGACGTCGCGTCTTGTGCCATGACCGAAGAGGAGTGGGCAGCGTCATATTTATACGGCCTTTCTTCCAAAAAAGCCCATGGGCTGGGTGTTTGGGTGGCCCCTCATGGCTTTTACTACCAATGACATGTAGAACAAACCTGCAACCGGTGGAGCAATGTGGAATTTGTCCTTTATGGAAGCAGTGAGTGGGATTTTTAGGAACGTGTTCACCGGTGCCTACAGCCGCCGATCATGACGGTATCTTTAAATTTTACATGGGTTTACTACCTCTATTAATAATGTAATTATACCTCCAGTGCCCTGGTAGTCATGAAAAAGAAGGGAAAGCGAGTGGTAGCTGTACTGTTTTTTATGATAAGATATCTATGTATTTCATTGTTTTAACCAAATTAATTCTCCCAAAAAAACAAGGTGATGCCTTCTAAGTTAACAAAACAAGGTTGTCGTCAGTCGTCACTACCGACTAGTAACACCAAAAAACTTGATGAAGTAAAAGACAACACAAGAGTTCTACGGTGCTAAAACCTAGATATACTTGGTTGTTGATATGTGTGCTTCGTTATCTCTGTCACATATTTGGACGCCGCATGGAAAAATAATGTGTTCTACGGCATTGGCCTGTCTATTTTTTTTAGGGACGGTGTTGGCTCATCTTACATAGTGCTACTATTATAACGTCTGGATATATATGTAACAGAGACAATAGGCTTACAGAATGTAGGTAGGAAATTTAGGTGCATCAAATTGCAAATCTTTCACGATCGTGTCAGGGCCTTCACTATGCCATCGGCATATATATACTACCGTAGATGTACACAACCGATCAGTGCACCGCATCACAACATGTCAACCTTAGGAGTCCATGAATTGATAGAAGTACTACCCCTTGATTTCAACATGCACTTGTTTTATTTGCGTAGCTTCAATTCGTACATAATCCGCATAACACTCACATTCTCTAGCCAACTTGTTAAGTAACGCGTGCGTGGGAGTGGGAATGGAAGCTGCCAGGAAAATATACGTGGAAGATTGATGTCCAGTCCATGCTACCTAGGCTAGAACAACCGAACATCATTTACTTGACTGCCTCCTCGAGGAAGGAAGGATCTGTGGTAAAAAACAATGCTTGATTGTTATCCGCTGGGACGTGCATTTTTTTTTTAAACGGAAAAGGCCAGCCTCTGCATCTAGTCGATGCACACGGCTTATTTTATTAAAGCGGAAATATTCAGCGTAGCAATAATCTCAAGATACAAATTTAATGGTAACGAAGCGTGGCTGAATACAGAAGCCAACGAAAAAGCCTCCACACATGTAGATTACACATGTTGTAATCTCCTAGTGTGCGACCAGCCACCCTGGTTGAAGATAGCACGGACAACCGCCACGAGCCGGGTGCATCCAGAATCCAAACGTCCTCGTTGGTCTTCGCTGGGACGTGCATATACAAAGCAACTAGGTTTAGTTGGCTAAATCCTGACTAGCTCTCATCCAAAATAAATAGTCGTGACGGTTCTTTCTTAATTGGTTCAACTTGTGATTTCTACCTGCATCTGAACATGTTAACTTATACATGAACGACCCGGCGTTCCCATCTTAGTCTAGGATTATACATAAAAAATGGTGTCGATTACAAAGTTGTCCATGACGCAAATCAAAGAAAAGACACATACTGCTATTCCACTATTGCATGGACTCAACTAGATACCTGTACACATAACGGATGAATCTTTCAGAGTTTTTTTTTCTAGGTTCTGCTGCTAATTTTACCGAATTTTTTTTCATTACTTTGCCTAACTATAGAAATGCCGATTTGTTTTCTTTTTACATGTATGAACAGACTCCTGAAAGAAGTTAGTTCATTACAATTTTTCTTTGTTACATCATATTGATTATTTAGAAGTATGACTTACCATGGTGTTTCTTTCTGTAGCTTAATGAGTTCGGAAGTATACTATGAAGAGGGTTGGAGTAGGATATGGGAAATGGCAGATACATCTGCCATGGTAAAGGGTTCTATTATGTATTACCGTGTGTGATTCTTTTATACTATGTAGTTCAAACGGAGTACCCCCAAAGGTGATGTACCATCGCACTAAGGCTAGCTTCTGTTGTTTTTATGGTATATGATGTGAGAAGCTACATGTGTGCTCTTTTTGGCAAAAGGATATAAAAAAACTGATTGTTTGTGTGTGACCAGTAGGCTATATAATTTTTTTGACATAACGAGGTATAGTTTGTTGTGTCCAGTTCACTATCTATATTTTCACCCTCATGAGTTCTTACTAGCTACAAGTTAGATGGTTGATTCTATATTGTAAAACATGTATAATCGTATAATATATATTTCCGGATTACATTTTTCCTCTAAAATTCTGCTCCTTTTAATGTGTCTTATAAGAAATTGTTTACATTTTTAATTGCTATTCGTTCCAAAAACATTAGCAGGTTCAGCTGACAAGACTATAAAATTTTGAGATCTTTAAATATTTGGGTTGATTGGCTCTTCTAGACTAGAGGTATAAGATCTCCTAATTAATGATTCAAAAAGTTTACTATCGGTTTGCAGTTGTGTGGTAAACTTATGTGTCAAAAAGCTTTAGACTTTTTGTTAAGTACAACCTGTCAGTTAATGCTCATATTAATGGCCTAGTAGATGCTAACAAATCTAACTAAAATATGCGGTAGTTGTTTGGAAGAGGTTTTCTTGATGACCCCGACAAAGCTAATGACTCGGAAAATGCGGCGGTGTAAGATGTAAATAGAAATGATGGGGAGCCTCTCTGATATTGCACTTTTGGAGGGTAATCTATGCGTTATCTTGACTCCTTGCAAACCTACCTTCTAGGAAACCTTCTTCAGTATGAGGCATACTATTGTTTATGTCTACGCAAGCTATACATTTTCAACTTCAAAGGGAATTATAATATAAGCAACTGAACTATACATCTCTTGATTTTTTTATTTAACATATAAGCCATATGGCATGTTTTCTTGAAGCACCTTTGGTTTGTATTTCAGACTACGAATGTGAGTAGGACGGAGCAGATGAGTACTAGGCATCACATGGTGGAAGCTTTGATGTTTCACAAGAGTTGGACATTTATAGTTTAAGTGTTGCTTGTTTTCAAACAATAGCAAATTGTTTTCGATATTGTGCTAGAGATGTTAATTCAAAGTTGTAGTTCTTATGATCATACTTTTGTTACCGATGAGTGTCAGTGATCATATTGTATTATCAATGTGCAAATGCAATATATTTGAATTTGATTTTTTTATTTCTAAAATATAGAATTGTGACATGCTAACTATCAATTAGAAAAGGATTTGTCGCTTCTAAGATCGTCTAATAAGGTAAAAGCGTCATCTGTGAAAACTAACTATGACAAGCAAAAAAAAACGGCAGTCACTCGTGAATAGATAACTAGTGACATACGCTTGCATGTCAATAGTAATATATTACTAGTGACTAGTCTCCTTGTGATACCAAACCGGGGGTACCAAACGGTTGCATGACACTTCCTATTCTGAACTAGTCTCCTCGTGATACCAAACGCAGTGTACAAAGTAGTGTCACTGATGCGATGCAGACTACCTGACAAGATGCACAACATGGTTTCATGGGTGGCTCAGTTGGGCCAAGCTGGGGAGAGAAAGCCCCACGGAGCCAAGAAATACATACAGGCTACCAAACATGCCCTATGTTCTCGGCACATATATATAGTACCATAGATGCACACACCCTGTCACTGAACAAGATGGCATCACAACATGCCAACCTTAGGAGTGCATCAATTAATTGATGGAAGCACTACCCATTGATCTCAATGTGCACTTGTGTTACTTGCCTAGCTTTTCAGTTCATACATGAGCTGCACATCACTGGCATTCTCTAGGCAACTTGTTAAGTAATGCAAGCGTGGGTGTAGGAATGGAAGGTGCCAGGAAAATATATGCGGCTGATTAATGTCCAGCCTGTGCCGCTACCTACTACCCTAGGCTAAATGAACTGAACAACATTTATTTGACCGCGTCCACGAGGAATCATCCGTGGTAAGAAAAACAATTTGGCCCTACTGAACCGAATTTCTTCACTTTGGATGAAGGAAACAATAACGATATTGCTCATGTGTCTGATGAGGAAAATGAAATCTTAACAACCCCATTCACTGACTATGAGGTTTTGGAAGCCATTTCTCAAATGAAAAGAAACACAGCCCCTAGACCGGATTGGTTCCCTACGGAGTTTTGCCAACTATGTTGGCCGGTTATTAAATATGATTTCATGGCCATGTTTCACCAGTTCCACTTAGGAGACTTACCTCTTTTCCGTCTCAACTTTGGTGTTATCACGTTGTTACCAAAGAAAGAGGATGCGAGCAGGATAGAGCAGTATAGACCCATTTGTTTACTCAATGTGAGTTTCAAAATCTTCATGAAGGTTGGAACTAATCGAGTGACTTCGATTGCGCAGTCTGTTATTAGGCCGACCCAGTCTGCTTTTTTGCCTGGTAGGAATATTCTTGAGGGTGTGGTAATTTTGCATGAAACTATTCATGAACTACATTCTAGAAAGCTTGATGGAGTGCTTCTCAAAATTGATTTTGAAAAATCCTAATATAAAGTGAAATGGCCTTTTCTTCAACATGTGTTGAGGATGAAGGGGTTTAATAATAAATGGTGTGAGTGGGTGTCAAATTTTATTCAGGGTGGTAGTGTGGGCATTCGTGTTAATGACGACATTGGTCATTATTTTCATACCTTAAAAGGGCTAAGACAAGGTGACCCACTATCTCCAGTTCTATTCAACCTGGTGGCTGATATGTTAGCCATCATTATTGATAGAGCCAAGGAGGATGGACAAGTTGGGAGCTTAGTACCTCATTTGGTAGAGGGAGGTGTTTCCATTTTGCAATATGCTGATGACACAATTTTATTCCTTGAAAATGACCTCGATAAGGCAGTGAATATGAAGCTTATTTTATCGTTATTCGAACAACTTTCTGGCCTTAAGATTAATTTTCATAAGAGTGAAATATTCTGTTTTGGGAAAGCTCAAGAGATACGGAGGAATATAGGAATACCCTTGATGGAGAAGTGCAATTTAAATAGTACATAGTTTGAGCATCCATCTACCAAGTGCGTAGCTAGTGTAGGGTGTTACAAATCGTAGGCGCACAATTGATCTACCGAGGCCAAACAATCACAGCAAAACACGACACCGAGATTTGGTAACGCAGTTCGGCGCTCAACACCTACATCTGCGGGGCATGACTACGGGCGCTCCTCCCCATGTACTAATCAAAGTACCGTCGACGACAATCCCGCCAAGGCAATACAGACGCACCAGATCTCAACGCCACGCCTGTCCGGCCGTCCCTGCCACGGGTGCCGGACCGTCCCCTCGTGATCTTGTGTCTAGCCTACCAGCTTTCGTCGTGTCTATTTGGGCTACCCCCGGTGCCTTTATATATTAGGCCAGGTTACACGTGT
Organism: Alopecurus myosuroides; assembly: GCA_028641055.1. Lineage (NCBI taxonomy): Eukaryota > Viridiplantae > Streptophyta > Magnoliopsida > Poales > Poaceae > Alopecurus > Alopecurus myosuroides. The sequence continues at coordinate 384,867,980 of CM054060.1, forward strand.
TCGACTCCAACACCTAACCTTCCGTTTAATTACAAGTCCTAGTGTAGCCCTACTCGTACACATATTCGACATATATTCTAATAAACTCCACCTTGGCGAATATGCCCTTCGCCATCTTGAAGTTGTCATGCCGAATCTCTGTATACCTAGACTTGAACCATTAATCATGAGCTCCGTTGCTACTCCATTGACTCGATATGACTCCACCTGCAACCATAGTCTCTTCCTTGTTTCACCACAGTCAATGCTCCCACGAAAATTAAGTTCTTCCGCGCTCTTGTCTTGTGCTCCCAAATCTCCGGAGTACCCATCCACCGCCATCACACAACGATCATAAAGTCACCATATCGACAACGCCGATGCATCGTCACCTTGGTAGCCTCGTCCTTGATCTATGTGAAAGTGAACAACTCACATATTAGGTGTCACAAATAAGAGTTACCTGAACTCATCATTCTCGCTATTGTTGACTGCATCTCTGAAAGCTTGAAGAAATTTCGCCGTTGCCTTAAGTCATCTCCAGTTAAATTCACAACTGTCTCATCACCGCTTTCGCAGATCCTCCATGGCCAACACTAATCCATCTCCATGGTCTTGATAGCTAGTTACCATCATGAACCCGTTACTCGCCAACACTGCTTCAGCACCCCTTGCACTAATGCCTGACCACATGTCTGACTAACAATGCCCTAGTCTGTCGCCGTGTCCCGTGCTTACCGCACGCCTCGCCGCTATTACCGCGTCGAGCATCCGCAATCTTAGCCAAGATCTACCAGGTAGCTAACCCACACAATCTGAGGCCCCACTGCAGATACCACCAGTCATACCCGACCGGTGCCGAGTTCCACGCATCACTCGAACCCTGAGCTCCAGTCCGAAACAACATGCTTCTCGCCTTCCCGCTGAAATAGGCTTCGACTCTTCGAGCTCTTACGCCGTAGCCCCTCCATCAGCCGAGTGGAATCTGCCGCAGACTCCAGCCCCACCTTCGACATGACTCCATGGTAGATGATCAGTCCACCCCGCGCCACGTCGACCTCAAGATATCATGTGTACACCATCTTGAATCAACCCCGCGCCGCCGCATGTCGAAGCGCGCATAACCATGCGCCGCGTGTTGCCACGCCACAGAATTCGGACACCATCAGCCGTCACGCTCCTACGTCGTCATCGCCGATCTTCACCGTTTTCTGTCCCGTCAGACTGTCCAGTCCAATCCAGCCGAACGCATCCGACTGCAATCATGCTCCACCTTACGCCTAGTACACCCGCCAAATCGCCGTGCACCATCCGGCGCCTTGCATATGCATGATCCTCCACGTGCGCCTCCAATCAACTGCCATCTCGATGGACCATCCTTGCATACGCGTACAGAAACACTAAAAAAAAATCATAGCACCGGTAGCCTTCCTCCTGTGACCAAACGGAAAAATAAACCAGTTGTTTGCTACTAGTTCGTGATCAATCCATAACATCACACGTGGCCTCCCCTTTGCTATTTATTTTCTTTGCTTCCAACTCATGTACGCACATCTATCCATCTAATCCATAGGCGGCTGATTCACCGCTGCACGTTCTTTTTTTCCTTGTAACAAATCTGTTCCTTGATCTATTCCCGTGCAAGCACTTAACCAGCTAGGTTCCATGTCCCGACGCATCACATGGCCCTTGGCCTACTGTGCGTGGCCTGCTGCATGCACGTAACAATACAACATGGAATCTCTATCCCCTGACCTGCTGCATGCACGTCAGCACCTTGGCCCACATGCGTTTATCCGTGCGCTGGCTTGCACGCGTATCTCGTCGAGTCCATAGATCAATCTTGCTGCGTTCATTTTTCTTGTCCAAGAAAAATTCAATTTCCTCGACTCCTCTAGATCAACAATCCGCCGCCTTCAAACCTTGCTCTGATATCACTTGTTACAAATCGTAGGCGCACAATTGATTTACCGAGGCCAAACAATCACAGCAAAACATGACACCGAGATTTGGTAACGCAGTTCAGCCACGAAAGAACTTTAACTTGTTGCTTAGGCAACAACTATATATGTGTTGGTATGCATTTACTCCTGACACCTCACAAGCCCGCGGTGGTGGCCAAAGTGTGCCTTCACCATTCACCTCTACGATGTGTGTCTCGTTAACTTCTCATTCATCTTTCCCGGCACAGGTGCCATCCGGGGTAGAGTGAATATTTTGTATGAAACAAGGAGCAACGTTGAAATATTGGGAGTAAGGTAGGTGTCCGGAACAGTAACTGAAACTAGTTGATAACTGAGTTTGTGTGTGTGTATATATATGACGTATGTGTGTCTGAGGACTCTTAACTTGTGGTGGCCCCATTGCAAGAAAATAATTGATCTACTAATCATGTTGGGTTTGGATGCATTCATATCTAGTAAGTTGATTGTTAATGGAGTATCTGCCTTACAAAAAGGACCTAAGCCATCAATGTTGGACGATGCAGCCTCTTGTTCGCTACCTCAACCCCTCGCTGCAATTTGTGGAATATTTAAATCTCCAGCTACTTTATTATGGTAACGTTTAACTTGTCGATCAATCATAGTACTGTTGGAGATCCAGCCCCCATAATATGACACACGTCTTCCCACCCCATCCTATCTAGTAAGAAAGTAGAGAGCAACATGCTGGGTAATCAAATAGAAAACTTAGGGAGGTCACTAAGTTCACAAATTCATTTAAATGGGACAAGTTCACATAAGAACGGAACGTGTTAGAAACGCACGCACTTTTGTTGTGTGGTAGTTACTCTATGGAGTCCTTTGTGTGCCTCCACATGTCTGCGCCCTTTTAGATTGGCAGGAGCAGCTCGGTCCTAGATCCCAATACCGTCCTCCAGACTTGACGTCGCGTCTTGTGCCATGACCGAAGAGGAGTGGGCAGCGTCATATTTATACGGCCTTTCTTCCAAAAAAGCCCATGGGCTGGGTGTTTGGGTGGCCCCTCATGGCTTTTACTACCAATGACATTTAGAACAAACCTGCAACCGGTGGAGCAATGTGGAATTTGTCCTTTATGGAAGCAGTGAGTGGGATTTTTAGGAACGTGTTCACCGGTGCCTACAGCCGCCGATCATGACGGTATCTTTAAATTTTACATGGGTTTACTACCTCTATTAATAATGTAATTATACCTCCAGTGCCCTGGTAGTCATGAAAAAGAAGGGAAAGCGAGTGGTAGCTGTACTGTTTTTTATGATAAGATATCTATGTATTTCATTGTTTTAACCAAATTAATTCTCCCAAAAAAACAAGGTGATGCCTTCTAAGTTAACAAAACAAGGTTGTCGTCAGTCGTCACTACCGACTAGTAACACCAAAAAACTTGATGAAGTAAAAGACAACACAAGAGTTCTACGGTGCTAAAACCTAGATATACTTGGTTGTTGATATGTGTGCTTCGTTATCTCTGTCACATATTTGGACGCCGCATGGAAAAATAATGTGTTCTACGGCATTGGCCTGTCTATTTTTTTTAGGGACGGTGTTGGCTCATCTTACATAGTGCTACTATTATAACGTCTGGATATATATGTAACAGAGACAATAGGCTTACAGAATGTAGGTAGGAAATTTAGGTGCATCAAATTGCAAATCTTTCACGATCGTGTCAGGGCCTTCACTATGCCATCGGCATATATATACTACCGTAGATGTACACAACCGATCAGTGCACCGCATCACAACATGTCAACCTTAGGAGTCCATGAATTGATAGAAGTACTACCCCTTGATTTCAACATGCACTTGTTTTATTTGCGTAGCTTCAATTCGTACATAATCCGCATAACACTCACATTCTCTAGCCAACTTGTTAAGTAACGCGTGCGTGGGAGTGGGAATGGAAGCTGCCAGGAAAATATACGTGGAAGATTGATGTCCAGTCCATGCTACCTAGGCTAGAACAACCGAACATCATTTACTTGACTGCCTCCTCGAGGAAGGAAGGATCTGTGGTAAAAAACAATGCTTGATTGTTATCCGCTGGGACGTGCATTTTTTTTTAAACGGAAAAGGCCAGCCTCTGCATCTAGTCGATGCACACGGTTTATTTTATTAAAGCAGAAATATTCAGCGTAGCAATAATCTCAAGATACAAATTTAATGGTAACGAAGCGTGGCTGAATACAGAAGCCAACGAAAAAGCCTCCACACATGTAGATTACACATGTTGTAATCTCCTAGTGTGCGACCAGCCACCCTGGTTGAAGATAGCACGGACAACCGCCACGAGCCGGGTGCATCCAGAATCCAAACGTCCTCGTTGGTCTTCGCTGGGACGTGCATATACAAAGCAACTAGGTTTAGTTGGCTAAATCCTGACTAGCTCTCATCCAAAATAAATAGTCGTGACGGTTCTTTCTTAATTGGTTCAACTTGTGATTTCTACCTGCATCTGAACATGTTAACTTATACATGAACGACCCGGCATTCCCATCTTAGTCTAGGATTATACATAAAAAATGGTGTCGATTACAAAGTTGTCCATGACGCAAATCAAAGAAAAGACACATACTGCTATTCCACTATTGCATGGACTCAACTAGATACCTGTACACATAACGGATGAATCTTTCAGAGTTTTTTTTCTAGGTTCTGCTGTTAATTTTACCGATTTTTTTTTCATTACTTTGCCTAACTATAGAAATGCCGATTTGTTTTCTTTTTAGATGTATGAACAGACTCCTGAAACAAGTTAGTTCATTACAATTTTTCTTTGTTACATCATATTGATTATTTAGAAGTATGACTTACCATGGTGTTTCTTTCTGTAGCTTAATGCGTTCGGAAGTATACTATGAAGAGGGTTGGAGTAGGATATGGGAAATGGCAGATACATCTGCCATGGTAAAGGGTTCTATTATGTATTACCGTGTGTGATTCTTTTATACTATGTAGTTCAAACGGAGTACCCCCAAAGGTGATGTACCATCGCACTAAGGCTAGCTTCTGTTGTTTTTATGGTATATGATGTGAGAAGCTACATGTGTGCTCTTTTTGGCAAAAGGATATCAAAAAACTGATTGTTTGTGTGTGACCAGTAGGCTATATAATTTTTTTGACATAACGAGGTATAGTTTGTTGTGTCCAGTTCACTATCTATATTTTCACCCTCATGAGTTCTTACTAGCTACAAGTTAGATGGTTGATTCTATATTGTAAAACATGTATAATCGTATAATATATATTTCCGGATTACATTTTTCCTCTAAAATTCTGCTCCTTTTAATGTGTCTTATAAGAAATTGTTTACATTTTTAATTGCTATTCGTTCCAAAAACATTAGCAGGTTCAGCTGACAAGACTATAAAATTTTGAGATCTTTAAATATTTGGGTTGATTGGCTCTTCTAGACTAGAGGTATAAGATCTCCTAATTAATGATTCAAAAAGTTTACTATCGGTTTGCAGTTGTGTGGTAAACTTATGTGTCAAAAAGCTTTAGACTTTTTGTTAAGTACAACCTGTCAGTTAATGCTCATATTAATGGCCTAGTAGATGCTAACAAATCTAACTGAAATATGCGGTAGTTGTTTGGAAGAGGTTTTCTTGATGACCCCGACAAAGCTAATGACTCGGAAAATGCGGCGGTGTAAGATGTAAATAGAAATGATGGGGAGCCTCTCTGATATTGCACTTTTGGAGGGTAATCTATGCGTTATCTTGACTCCTTGCAAACCTACCTTCTAGGAAACCTTCTTCAGTATGAGGCATACTATTGTTTATGTCTACGCAAGCTATACATTTTCAACTTCAAAGGGAATTATAATATAAGCAACTGAACTATACATCTCTTGATTTTTTTATTTAACATATAAGCCATATGGCATGTTTTCTTGAAGCACCTTTGGTTTGTATTTCAGACTACGAATGTGAGTAGGACGGAGCAGATGAGTACTAGGCATCACATGGTGGAAGCTTTGATGTTTCACAAGAGTTGGACATTTATAGTTTAAGTGTTGCTTGTTTTCAAACAATAGCAAATTGTTTTCGATATTGTGCTAGAGATGTTAATTCAAAGTTGTAGTTCTTATGATCATACTTTTGTTACCGATGAGTGTCAGTGATCATATTGTATTATCAATGTGCAAATGCAATATATTTGAATTTGATTTTTTTATTTCTAAAATATAGAATTGTGACATGCTAACTATCAATTAGAAAAGGATTTGTCGCTTCTAAGATCGTCTAATAAGGTAAAAGCGTCATCTGTGAAAACTAACTATGACAAGCAAAAAAAAAACGGCAGTCACTCGTGAATAGATAACTAGTGACATACGCTTGCATGTCAATAGTAATATATTACTAGTGACTAGTCTCCTTGTGATACCAAACCGGGGGTACCAAACGGTTGCATGACACTTCCTATTCTGAACTAGTCTCCTCGTGATACCAAACGCAGTGTACAAAGTAGTGTCACTGATGCGATGCAGACTACCTGACAAGATGCACAACATGGTTTCATGGGTGGCTCAGTTGGGCCAAGCTGGGGAGAGAAAGCCCCACAGAGCCAAGAAATACATACAGGCTACCAAACATGCCCTATGTTCTCGGCACATATATATAGTACCATAGATGCACACACCCTGTCACTGAACAAGATGGCATCACAACATGCCAACCTTAGGAGTGCATGAATTAATTGATGGAAGCACTACCCATTGATCTCAATGTGCACTTGTGTTACTTGCCTAGCTTTTCAGTTCATACATGAGCTGCACATCACTGGCATTCTCTAGGCAACTTGTTAAGTAATGCAAGTGTGGGTGTAGGAATGGAAGGTGCCAGGAAAATATATGCGGATGATTAATGTCCAGCATGTGCCGCTACCTACTACCCTAGGCTAAATGAACTGAACAACATTTATTTGACCGCGTCCACGAGGAATCATCCGTGGTAAGAAAAACAATTTGGCCCTACTGAACCGAATTTCTTCACTTTGGATGAAGGAAACAATAACGATATTGCTCATGTGTCTGATGAGTAAAATGAAATCTTAACAACCCCATTCACTGACTATGAGGTTTTGGAAGCCATTTCTCAAATGAAAAGAAACACAGCCCCTAGACCGGATTGGTTCCCTACGGAGTTTTGCCAACTATGTTGGCCGGTTATTAAATATGATTTCATGGCCATGTTTCACCAGTTCCACTTAGGAGACTTACCTCTTTTCCGTCTCAACTTTGGTGTTATCACGTTGTTACCAAAGAAAGAGGATGCGAGCAGGATAGAGCAGTATAGACCCATTTGTTTACTCAATGTGAGTTTCAAAATCTTCATGAAGGTTGGAACTAATCGAGTGACTTCGATTGCGCAGTCTGTTATTAGGCCGACCCAGTCTGCTTTTTTGCCTGGTAGGAATATTCTTGAGGGTGTGGTAATTTTGCATGAAACTATTCATGAACTACATTCTAGAAAGCTTGATGGAGTGCTTCTCAAAATTGATTTTGAAAAATCCTAATATAAAGTGAAATGGCCTTTTCTTCAACATGTGTTGAGGATGAAGGGGTTTAATAATAAATGGTGTGAGTGGGTGTCAAATTTTATTCAGGGTGGTAGTGTGGGCATTCGTGTTAATGACGACATTGGTCATTATTTTCATACCTTAAAAGGGCTAAGACAAGGTGACCCACTATCTCCAGTTCTATTCAACCTGGTGGCTGATATGTTAGCCATCATTATTGATAGAGCCAAGGAGGATGGACAAGTTGGGAGCTTGGTACCTCATTTGGTAGAGGGAGGTGTTTCCATTTTGCAATATGCTGATGACACAATTTTATTCCTTCAAAATGACCTCGATAAGGCAGTGAATATGAAGCTTATTTTATCGTTATTCGAACAACTTTCTGGCCTTAAGATTAATTTTCATAAGAGTGAAATATTCTGTTTTGGGAAAGCTCAAGAGATACGGAGGAATATAGGAATACTTTTTGTTGTGAGGTGGGGACTTTGCCCTTTAAATACCTTGGTATCCCGATTCACTATAGAAAACTTCTTCTAAAGGAGTTGAAAATAATTGAAGATCGTTTCGAAAAGAAATTAGCCTCTTGGGCTGGGAAACTTTTGTCCTGTGGTGACAGATTAGTGCTCATTAATTCGGTTCTTACTAGTTTACCTATGTTTCATTTATCCTTTTTTCAAATTCCGGTGGGAGTTCAAAAGAGGATGGATTTTTTCCGTAGTAGGTTCTTCTGGCAAAGTGACCAGCAGAAGAAAAAATATAGATTGACGAAATGGAGTGTTATCTGTAGGCCAAATGATCAAGGGGGATTAGGAATCGAAATATTAGATATTAAGAATAAATGTTTGTTGAGCAAATGGCTCCTCAAAATTCTGAAGGAGGAGGGGGTTTGGAAGGATCTACTGACGAACAAATACTTGGGAGAAAAAACATTATCCCAACTTAAACCGAAACCAACAGATTCACCCTTTTGGCGGGGACTTTTGTCGGTGAAGAAGGATTTCTTTTCTCGGGGTTTTTTCATGGTGGGCAACGGAAAACAAACTCGCTTTTTGGAAGATGTGTGGCTTGGAGACCAAGCTTTGGATTCCCAATATCCTGGGCTGTATCACATTGCTAGAAACAAGAATGTGCTTGTGGCAGATGTGTTATCGAATGCGCCTCCCATTAACATTCAGTTTAGACAAAACTTACAAGGGAATAGTTGGATAGCCTGGTTGTAGCTTGTACAACAGATTATGTCTATCTCTATTTATGAAGAGGAAGATTCATTCTCTTGCCGTCTAAATACAAACGGGAATTTTTCTGTTAAGTCTATGTATATTGATTACATGAATGACCACCCTCCTTTTGAACATAAATATCTATGGAAGATGAAAATCCCCCTTAAGATTAAGATTTTTTGTGGTTACTTAATAGACGAGTAATTCCTACAAAAGATAATCTTATCAAATGAAATTGTCAAGGTTGTAAAAAGTGTGTTTTCTGCAATCATGATGAATCTATTGAACACTTATTCATCAGCTGTCCCTTTGTTATTAAAATATGGAGACTGCTCCATTTTACTTTTAATGTCTCACCTCCTATGAGTTTTGATCATATGTTTTGTGGGTGGCTTCATGGAACTCCTAAACATGATAAACACCGTATGCGAATTGGTGTGTGTGCCTTTGTATGGGCGGTTTAGAATTGTCGCAATGATGCGATTTATAACAGGATCCAAAATATACATTTCTTGCAAGTTGTTCACAAGGCTACCTATTGGATTACTTCGTGGTCTCTCCTCCTGCCGCAGGACCAGCGCCATTTTATGGAGGCTGGATGCAACCAGTTATTGGCTATAGTTCGGGCCATTCTGTTCTCCAATGGGTGGCAGCATGATAGTAGGATTTGTGCTTCATAGTGGAAGTCAGTTCTAAGTATTGCGTTGTTTCCTTGTTCTTGTAATTTCGGAGAAGTGCGAGCTGTAATACTTTGACTACCCTTTTGTTTAATTAAAAAGCCGTGTGCATCAATCCGATGCAGAGGCTGGGGCAACCGCTCCCTTTTCTAAAAAAATCTCGGTTCCCATGGAGGCGACGTATTGGTGGAGATCATCATTTCTACTGCCGGCAGTTTCAGACGGTGGTGGATTCCAAGAGTCGGATTGTCATCGTGGTGGTTAGCTACCTTAGTTGTGGGGGTGACTACTAGATCACCTACGGCCATCGGCCTGGATGTTGTTGGACGGTAAAGAATCGATCTACAGGAAGCGATCGGGTACATGTGTAAGAAAATGATCGAGATTCGTGGAGTGAACCTGGTGCAATGCTTATATTTGGCCCGTGGCCGAAGTCCGTGATGGATACACTTTATGAGACATCCCCTTCTTTATGACCTCGCTGAGGTGAAACTCCTGTCCTACTCCGCTACCTACGTGGGAAACCCTATATAGATGGATCAGATGATGGCGATGCTCTTGTGTTGTTCCCCTTGGGTTCACCAGCTTTGGAGGTGCGCATCAGCCTGAGGGCCAGGGCATGGTTCTTTGGTGGTACACTGTCGCATCTACCACATCGACGATGGTAAGGGTCAGCAAAGTAGCAAAGTGGAGGCTTGGCAATGGCTGCGTGATAATAAAATCGCGTAGGGTGGTTGTGATATCTAGCGTCATGAAGAAGTTGGTGGCTGGTTTGCCCAAAGTCTTCACTTCGATCTACACGCTAGAGAGGGTTTGGCGGAAGAGTGTAGAGATAAATTCTAGAGAGTATGTGCAAGGCACTATATTTGGAATTAGTAAGTTAGTGGGCGATGGCTGATCCCAGTGCAAAAGGTCTCATTTTTTCATCTATCATTTGTGCTAGTTGTGGTGTTTTCACTATTTGATGGCTTTGGCATGTATGTCCGTCGGAGCTCTCGCCATGGCCACGTGAGATTTGGAAGAAGCGGAAGTAGTAGGGTTGAGAGGGGATTTAAAAGACCGCATAGAAGAAGTGGGGGAAGTGGCGAGAAAGGCGGCCAGGGTTGTCTCCTCGATTTTCGGCACACGTTGGGAATGCAAGCGCCGGTGCACCACCTCCTCACTCCGTGCTGCCGGACTGGTCGCCGTCGCTCCTCCTCGAGTCCTCGTCGTGCCTTCGTGCTCCGCCGTGCGCCGCCCGGAGACACGCTCTGCCGCGCGACATTGGCAGGCCTAGGCGCGCCCTCCTCCCCTACCATCTTTGACGGCCAGGGGGGCCGCCACCGCCACCGCGTGATGCCGGCGGCGGCATATCGCCCTTTCTTTGGTACGTCAATTAGATCAGACACTACAGGAATGGCGAAATCTGCCGACGGCAAAATGTCGGGGTTGTCGACGTACGTGGCTTAGAGGCCAGCCCGCCGAAGAGACCGTCGGCACAGAGAAGGCCGTCGGCGTAGGTGAGCACGGACCGACGATGGCCCTCGGCTATACGCCGACGGCAGTGTGCCGACGGTGGCCGTCGGTACAGGCTGTGCCGACGGTTATCTACCCTGTGCCGAAGGGTCCAGGCCGTCGGCTTCTTAGCGGTTTACTGTAGTGAGATCGCTACAAAGACCGGTATATCAATCTCTCAAAAAAGCAACCAACCCTAAAGAAGTTTAGCCTATTGTTCATGAAAAGCATTACACATCGGTCTGTTTTGTCGAGTAGACTGAGATCCACCACGATGAAAGCCCCAATATATACCTGACCTACCCACAAGGCCACAACCATCGATCGAACGAGCATAGGCCGTGGGCTGGAGACCGGCCAGGAAGAGGAAGATCATGATCCGGCAAGCTTTGGCTCGCCTGAAGTCCTTCCCAGCTGTCGACATGGCTACCTTAACACCAAAGTCGAGCAAACATGCTAAGTCCAGATATTTTAATTTGGAGCCCCGGTGCCTCTAATGAAACGTAGATGCACGTCACAACATGACCTTCAATTGGCTTCTTCCCAAGGGCCAAGGCATAAAGTGTGGACCATCAAAACAACACCAAGGTGAAGTCTAAAGAGAATTGAAGCCATTGCTAACTTACTACGGGAGTTCTTTTGGACCTGGTGTACCACTACATGTCCAGCCGGGTGCACAGAATAGCCTCTAAATCATTTTTGCGACCCTAGTGACCGTGCACCAAATAAAGCTATAAGTAACTCCACCCCTGGTCGCCACGGTGCCAAGCCCGCCTAGGGTGACCGTCAACTCTATCTGGTCCTCCTGCCCGACGAATAGTAACAGCGTCTAGTATAGCCAACTTCGCATGCATTACAGAAATGTGGGATGGCCACGCACAGGTCATCCGAGTAGCCTGCGTGGAGTGCAAACAACGTGAAAGTGGCGCTGAACTGAGGAGACTTAGTTTATCCTAGGAAACAACGATAGGAATGGCTAGTTGTCTAGCCCCCGCTATATGTATTGTCTATGCTAGACGTCAACTGCGTCATCCATGAGCCCACTTTTGAGCTGATAAGCAACCTAAGCTAGCAGTGAATTTTGAAATGCTAATTTGCCATGCACTGTTCCTATCTTGACATGTTTGTACTCCTGACACCTCACAAGCCCGCACAACTGGCAAAAATGTGTGCCTCCATGTCCAGCCCAAGTGCCATGTAGGGTAATTCGAATGTTTTCAATGGAATAAGTAGCAACAGTGCAACGTGGAGAGGGAGACAGAACGATGTACTAGCAAATAAATTTAATTGATAACAGAGTTTGCGTCTGTGCGTACGTAGATGGGCTGTGTGTGTGGTGTCCAAGGTGCCTCGACTTATATATGGGGTCTGCGACCTCCAACAATTTATCTCCAGAACGTGATTGGTTGGATGCATCCATACCTAACTTATTGATATATTTGGCTTAGAAAAGGACCTAGGCCACCAGTTTTGGACACACCACCGCAAGATTAATGTATGCCTTGGCAGCCATGACACTACTACTGCTTTTGTTATTCTTCGTCTTACCTGAGAATTTCACCATTGTATGTTTCACTTTTACTGTCACAATAATAACATCAGACCTGAGTTAAATCTAGTTACTGACATTAAAAGTCGTGTACGTCATACCTAGTGCAAGCAAGTTATGTGAACATTAAATATGCAAGTCATCAAATTTTTTCTTTTCTTTTCCATATGATGCATCTTATCAGCAATGGAAGCCATGAACTTTCCAGCATGATCGGATCAAATGCACCAAATTATACGGAAAAACAATCTTCATTATCGGTAATCTATAACTAGGCGATGCTAGTAACATGCTATTTTGGTCATAAATTTGTCGACTTAGGCGATGCTAGTAACCTGCTATTTTGGGCATGTGACCAGGTTAAGATTGAGATTTTACTAATGTATATAAAGCATTGATGTCCTTGGTGCTACTAGTACATTTTATCTAGTTTTTATGTTCTCCTATCACTACGGGAAAGAAGTAATACACCGAATCGCATGATTTCAGCTGGCAAAATGATTGTTTCCATGTTCCCTTGGTCCCATGTATCATTGGCATCCCTTTGACATGTTCTTTTGGTGGAATCCATGCAAACTAGCCAATGTCACTTTCTGTTATATGGAAAGAGCAACAGCTGGGCCCAATATGAATCCCATCTTGTTTACTTCTCGTGCATGTAGAGTAACTATCGTGTTTTTATTTCAAATTTGAAAGATAGCTTCTAAATAGTGCATGTACCAAAATATCTCTTCAGATTTGCACACATGATAGAACCAAACTCATGTTTGAGCTGCCCTCTGCACATGCATGGCTAGGCTCAGTTCCATCAACATCATCAATGCTCGTCCCATGCACATCGCATGAGGATTTCGCACCCAGCCTCGATGCCGATGCTCTAGAGGACTCTGCTACTGTTCCTTTTGTTCTCATTGCCGCCTCATCTATGCTTGACTGCGTCTGCACGTACTCTATTTTCTGTGGCGCCTCCGGTGCTTCTTCTAGCCGCATCCATGCCGCCACTAGAACTGATGTTGTTTCTTTGGCCGCACCCACTGCCGCGGCAATTGTACCAGGCTGCTCTGCTACAGCCATTTCTTCTTGCTGCAATACCTCGGTCACCACTGCTACTTGTTGAGTTCCTTGTACCAAATTTGTAGCACCTGGTTTTTCAGACGATACCGGCAGTAACTCGATACAGAGTTGACAACAACCATTGTATATGTTTCGGCCCTGCAAGATTTGAAGAGCTCATGCATCATCATTATCTTTGACGTATTTGGTGAAGGTCACAATCCTTACCTTCATGAAAAAAATTCAATGTTCTCCACCACGCCATAAGGATCGAAAACTTGATGAAGCAAATTCTTCGTGATCTGGTAGAGTACATGTTGAATCGTGATGCGAAGTATCCTCCATGACTTCTTCTCGGCAGCGAAAGCCACGGTGATCGGCTTTGATACCAAGTGTTGTGGACATGGATCCATAACTGGATAACTACCATGCAGAAGATAGCCACACGACATGGCTGTGCGGGATTGGCTAGACATTGGTTGAAAAGAGATAATAATCGGAGAGAGATTAGATTGATTCGTCTTCCTTGTCCCGAACATGTATACATGTCATCCTTATATAATGGATGTTAAGGCCATTACATCTCCTAGTAAGATTAGATCTAGACCTTTCCTAACACAATTAGACACTTTCCTAATCTTGTACTTTCCTAATGGACTCTTAATATAACTATCTCTCTGGTGGACTCCTTCCACGTTGCTGCTCCTGCCTTGATACCGTGGACCATTGTCAACAACACTCCATAAGAATCGAAAACTTGATGAAGCAATTTCTTCGTGATCTGGTAGAGTACATGCTGAATCGTGATGCGACGTCTTCTCGGTAGCGAAAGGCATGGTGGTCGTCCCTGATACCAAATGTTGTATACATGGATCCACCACGGGATAAGTCGACCACCCCCTGGGCCGGCCCTGTAGGCCACCAGTTTTGGACACAGCATCTTGCCGCAAGATTAATGTATGCCTTGGCAGCCAAGACACTACTACTGCTTTTCTTATTCTTCGTCTTACCTGAGAATTGCAGAATGACATGTTTCAGTTTTACTGTCACAATAATAACATCACACCTGAGCTACATAATATGCTGATGTATGAGTGTGGCGGTGTCTAGTTACTGACAGTAATAGTCTTACATCGTGCCTAATGCAAGAAAATTATGTGAACATTAAATATGCAATTCATCAAAAAAAAAATGTTTTCTTTTCTATATGTTGCATCTTATCAGCAATGGAAGTCATGAAGTTTTCAGCATGATCAGATCAAAAGCACCAAACTATAGGGAAGCACAATCTTCATTGTCGGTCATCTATAACTAGGCGACGCTTGTAACCTGCTATTTTGGTCATAAGTTTGTCGACTTAGGCTATACTTGTAACCTCCTATTTTGGTCATCTGACCAGGTTAAGATTGACATTTTACTAATGTATAGAAACCACTTATGTCCTTGTTGCTACTCGTACAGTTCATCTAGTTTATATGTTCTCCTATGGTATGAAATTCAGTCATGTATGATTGTGTTGATATGCTTAATTCTTGCAATGTTCATACAAGATTATGAACGTAATTCCTGGTTGCGGGTATGAAATTCAGTCATGTATGAAGTGTTTCCTGAATTAATGGATTTTTTGGTACATCAACGTGTCAGTGTAGAAATAACCACCAGAAGTGCTAGCTGCAAGCCTACAACGAGCTGGCTGCTTGGACGTGCTTGCTGCAATCCTGCAATGTGCTGGCTGCCGTTGTCGCCACTAGTGGAAACAACCCCTTTCGTCGAGGGCCAGAAAAGGCATATGTCCCGGTTGCATCAAAATCCGGGACAAATGCTATGCATTGGTCCCGGTTTGTGCGCCCGAGGCAGCAGAAATCGCCTGAGGGCATTGGTCCCGGTTCGTAAGGAGGCATTGGTCCCGGTTTGTGGCATGAACCGGGACCAATGCCGCGTCACATGCCACGTGGCACGTGCATGGGCATTGGTCCCGGTTCATTCCACAAACCTGGACCAATGCCCCCGTGCCCCTACATATACTGCCTCACAGCCCCCCTTCCCTCTTTTTTTTTGCTTGGAGGAGTGAGAGAGGTGGGTGCTAGTGTGTGTTATTTTACTATGCACACGAGGTGTTCGACGAAATACCCGAGCCAAAAATAAGCTCACTGAAAATGGTATCTTTGACCGAGGTTAACAAACTTATCTTTTTCATTTGTAATTGATACATAAAAAAGTAATATTTGTCGATGTACTGTGGCCATTTCTCTATTGAAGATGTTATTGTAATATTTTTTGATAAACTTAATTATACGATGCAGATGGATGCACGGCAGCGATGGATGTACGGTGACCGACGCACTTCCGAGTATATGGCAGGCCTGAATGCATTTCTCGCTATAGCTCAGGCGAACAAAGATAATGGCTTTATGTGTTTCCCATGTGTTGATTGTCGGAATGTCATGGAGCACTCTTCCTCGAGAATCCTTCACGACCACCTACTTCGGAGAGGTTTCATGCCCAGCTATAACTGCTGGACCAAGAATGGAGAAAGAGGGGTTGTGATGGAAGACAACGAAGAAGAAGAAGAAGAAGAAGAAGAAGAAGAATATCCTTTGTTCCCTGAATACGGTGATACTGCAATGGAAGACAATGCGGAAGAAGGAGGTGATCAAGAACAGGCATCAGAAGAGCCCGATGATGATCTTGGCCGAGTTATTGTTAATGCAAGGGAAGACTGTGAAAGTGAATTGGAGAGGTTGAAGCTGGACAACATGTTACAGGATCACAAAAAAGTTGTCGTACACAAATTGCGAAGATGGCAGCACAAAGCTCGGTACCACACTGGAGTTGCTGAAATGTAAGGCACAAAACGGTGGGACTGACAAGGCATTTGAGATTTTACTTCAACTAATGAAGCCGAAGCTTCCAAATGATAACGAATTTCCTGAGAGTACGTACGAAGCAAAGAAAGCTCTCTGCCCTCTAAGATTAGATGTGTAGAAGATACATGCGCGCATTAATGACTTCATCCTCTACCGCAGTGAGAAGTACGAGAATTTGGATGAATGTCCGGTATGCACTTCACTGCTGTATAAGATCAGAGCAGATGACCCTGGTGATGTTGACGGCGAGCACCACCGTAAGAGGGTTCCTGCAAAGGTGATGTGGTAGGCTCCTATAATACCACGGTTGAAACGTCTGTTTAGAAACAAAGAGCAAGGTTGTTGCGATGGCACAAAGAAGACTGTAAGATAGACGGAAAGATGAGACACCCCGCCGATGGATAGCAGTGGAGAAAGATCGAGAGAGACTTCCCGATCTTTACAGGAGATGCGAGAAACTTATGGTTTGGTCTAAGTACAGATGGCTTTAATCTTTTTGGGGAGCAGAGCTCGAGTCATAGCACCTGGCCCATGACTCTATGTATGTACAACCTTCCTCCTTGGTTGTGCATGAAGCGCAAATTCATTATGATGCCAGTTCTCATCCAAGGCCCGAGGCAACCTGGCAACGACATTGATGTGTATCTAAGGCCATTATTGGAAGAACTCTTACAATTGTGGAGCAAACCCGGTGTACGTGTGTGGGATGAGAACAAACAAAATCCATTTGACCTACGGGCGTTGCTTTTTGTAACCATCAATGATTGGCCTGCTCTTAGTAACATTTCCGGACATACAAACAAGGGATACAATGCATGCACAGACTGTTTAGATAAGACTGACAGTGTTTATTTGGATAAATGTAAAAAGATTGTGTACCTGGGGCATCGTAGATTTCTTCCGATCAAGCATCCCGTAAGAAAGAAAAAAGGGAAGCATTTCAGAGGTGAGGCAGATAACCGGAAGAAGCCTAACCTCCGTAGTGGTAATCTTTGGGAAGGGTGGTGGCAGCCAACCTGTTCCGAACGGCCCAGATAAGCGCGCACCCATGTGGAAGAAGAAATCTATATTTTGGGAGCTACCCTATTGGAATGTTCTAGAGGTTCACTCTTCAATCGACGTGACGCACGTGACAAAGAATCTTTGCGTCAACCTGCTATGCTTCCTAGGCGTGTATGGGAAGTCAAAAGATACGCCAGAAGCACGGGAGGACCAGCAACGTATGAAAGACCCAAGCAACAAGCACACGGATACATGGCGTCATTACTTAAGCAGCTACGCTCTTACTAAAGTAGAGAAGGAAATATTTTTTGAAGTCCTTTACAGTATCAAGGTTCCGTCTGGCTTCTCGTCGAATATAAAGGGGATAATAAACATGGCAGAGAAAAAATTCCAAAACCTAAAGTCTCATGACTACCACGTGATTATGACGCAGTTGCTTCCGATTACATTGAGGGGGCTTCTACCGGAAAATGTTCGAGTACCCATTGTGAAGCTCTGTGCATTCCTCAACGCAATATCTCAGAAGGTAATCGATCAAGAAATTCTGGCAAGATTACAGAGGGATGTGGTCCAGTGTCTTGTTAGTTTTGAGTTGGTGTTCCCACCATCCTTCTTCACCATTATGACTCATCTCCTGGTTCACCTATGTGAAGAGATTCATATTCTCGATCCGGTATTTCTACACAATATGTTCCCCTTTGAGAGGTTCATGGGAGTCTTGAAGAAATTTGTTGATAACCGTGCTAGGCCACAAGGAAGCTTCTCGAAGGGCTATGGAACAGAGGAGGTCATTGGGTTCTGTGTTGACTTTATTCCTGACCTTAAGACGATTGGTGTTCCTGAATCGCGTCATTAGGGGAGACTGAGGGGAAAAGGAACGTTGGGAAATAAAACAATGATACCCAGGGACGGGCATTCTTTCACTAAATCACACTACACAGTTCTACAAAATTCCATCTTCGTGGCTCCGTATCTCGAGGAACACAAGAATATTATACGCTCCACAAACCCGGGGAAGGATGACTCATGGATTAAACGCAAACACATGGAGAATTTCGGAAGTTTGTTGCAAACACATCTTATAAATGACACCACTGTTGAAGATCAGCTATACATGTTGGCCGGGTCACCATCTTCGACTATTGGGAGTTTTGAAGGGTATGAGATAAATGGGAATACATTTTACATGATCGCCCAAGATAAGAAGAGCACCAACCAAAACAGTGGTGTCCGCTTTGATACAACAAACGAGAATGGAAAAAATGACACATACTATGGTTACATAGAGGAGATATGGGAACTTGACATTGGACCTTCTTTTAAGGTCCCTGTGTTCAAGTGCAAATGGGTCCACCTGAATGGAGAAGGGGTAAAGGTAGAACCGCTTTACGGAATGACAACACTGGATCTCAACAATATTGGTTACAATGACGAACCATTCGTCCTAGCCCATGATGTGGCTCAGGTCTTCTATGTGAAGGACATGTCCTCCAGACCGAAAAAGAAAAAATAAGGAAACAAATACATCATACGATGAGCCAAAGCGTCACATAGTTCTTTCAGGGAAAAGAAACATCGTGGGAATCGAGGATACGACAGACATGTCAGAAGATTATAACAAGTTTGTTGAAATTCCACCCTTCAATGTGAAAGCTGACCCAACCATCCTGTTAAATAATGAAGATGCTCCATGGTTACGGCCGAAGAGATCATAAGCAAGGGAAAAGGGTTCATGCACCATCTCTACACGAAGAAAATTCAGAAGACTAGATAGGGATGTTGTTGGTGATGTGTAATAATAAACGTGGAATACATGATCATAGTTCTGTTGAAAAAGTGTTCACAAAAATTGTCGTACCGACGCTCACGCCCATATTGCACACAAACATGCATCTTGTATAGATAAAAAAGGCAGTACATAATGGCAAGAGTGGATCTAAACCTAAAAGGAGAGCATATATCTACATAATGGAAAGACTAGATCTGATCTGGTAGTCATACTCTTGCCTAGGCCTATAGTACTCCGACTCGTAGTCGTCGTAGTCGCCGTCGTCGTCGTCACTATCGTCGGACGGTGCTCTGGACTCCCTCGGAGGATCACGACGCCAGGACTGGGCGTGAGGGTAGCGCAGGCGGGGGTTATCGCCAGCCTTGATGTAGTTCATGACGCTCTGAAGAGTCCGTCCGCCGCCCCACCACAGCTGACGACTGGCCTCGTGAAGTTCGAAGGAGGCGGGCCGTTCTCCTCGTACCCGGCGAGCGCACTCTCACGCCAATTAATGAAGAAGGCGTCCCAAGTAGGGCGGTAGTCAGGATTCCAACTGGGATTCCTCCGCTGCTCCCGCGTGAGCTCGTGGTAGTAGTGGTTTGTGATGGCTGCCCGACGCGCCACACCTTGAGGAAGAGGAGGGACCGGCACTCCTCCGGTGCTCAGCATCCAACCGGCGGGAACGCTGTAGCCGGGCGGGCAGGGGCAGTTCGATGAGTAAAGTTCCTCCGCCTGGAGGAAGGTTAGAGTGGGTACGGTAGAAGCCATGAGAGAGTGGTGAGTTTATATGTGTTTATGCCAATGGTGTGGCAATGCATACATATATATAGTTGGAAGAAAACAGATCCCTTTAGTCCCGGCCTGTTTTACCAACCGGGACGAAATGGTTCGGGTTTCGTTGGGAAACGGATCGTCCCTTTAGTCCCAGCCTGTTTTACCAACCGGGACGAAATGGTTAGGGTTTCGTTTCGACCAGTCAGAAAGAATCACACGGATCGTGTGTTTGTTTCAAGCGCTTGTGAGTCGTTGGATCAGTGGTGTGTTTCTTTCGAGATGTTGTGAGCCGTTCGATCAGGGCTACGGTGTGTTTCCTTCGAGCGGTTGTGAGCCGTTGGATCAGGGGTGTTTCTTAACCGTTGGATCAAAAACCTAGCACAACACTTTGTGATCCAGAGGACCCTATATATAGCCCACCTTCATACACAAGTCAGTTCATCGACCAAATACAAATCATCCGGATTCGCCAGCATACGTCCTGCCGTGCATTTGGTATGCATATATGCACTCAGTAGCCACGGCAGGGCTGTATGCTGGTGATACCGATTGTTTTGTTCTACATTCCCCCTTTAAGGTTTGATACATCATTCAGTTCATCGACCAAATACAAATCATCCGGTTTCGCCATCATACGTCCGACCGTTCTTTTGATATGCAGATATGCACTCAATAGCCACGGTCAGGCTGTATGATGGCGATACCGATTGTTTTGTTCTACATCCCCCCTTGAAGGTTTGACAAAAGGTTGGATACATCATTCAGTTCATCGACCGAATACAAATCACCCGGATTCGCCATCATACGTCCGACCGTTCTTTTGATATGCATATATGCACTCAATAGCCACGGTCGGGCTGTATGATGGCGATACCTATTGTTTTGTTCTACATCCCCCCTTGAAGGTTCATCGACCGAATACAAATCACCCGGATGCCTTGTATGCGACAAAACTATGTAAATGCATGGATCAACTGGTCTGAAGTGCACTTATTATAAATTTAACGTACCTTGTTATGTATTTAAAACGTGTGGAGTTATTATTTGAAACATAAAGGATATAATGGAAAACAAAATAAAACATTAGAAAACATAAAGGAAATCATGGAAAACATAAAGGAAACAATAGAAAACAAAAAAGGTAACAACGGAAAACAAAATAAAACATAAAGGAAAACAATAGAAACCATAAAGGAAAAACATAGAAAACATAAAGGAAAAAAGAGAAAACAAAAAGGAAACAAGAGAAAACAAAATAAAACAATAGAAAACATAAAGGAAAAACATAGAAAACATAAAGGAAACTATAGAAAATAAAATAAAACAAGAGAAAACAAAAGGAATACAAGATAAAACAAAATAAAACAATAGAAAACATAAAGGAAAACAATAGAAAACATAAAGAAAACAATAGAAAACAAAATAAAACAAAAAGGAAACAAAAAACAAAATAAAACATAAAGGAAAACAATAAAAACATAAAGGAAACAATAGAAAACAAAAAATAATTAAAAATAGGGCATTTGTCCCGGTTTTTGCAAACAATCGGGACGGATGACCCCCCCCCCCCAACGCGCGCGTTACACGTACCCCTGCGGAAAATAAAGGGTGAGGCATCCGTCCCGGTTCGTAGGAACAACCGGGACGAAACACCCTTTCGTCCCGGTTGATCCCACGAACCGGGACGGATGCCTCACCCTATATATAGGCGTCGTCTCCCTCCCCCCAAATTCATAACCGCGCGCAGGATTTGGACGAGGAGACGCCGCCAGGCCGCCTGCCCGTACGCCTCCCGAGGAGATCGCCGTCGTCGCCCCGAGGAGCCCGCGCACGCACGCCGCCCGTCGCCCGCGCCTGCCCCCGTCGTCGTCGCCCGCGCCCGTCGCCCCTCGATCGTCGTCGCCCCGTAGGTAAGAACAGAGAAGATTTTTTTATTTAGTGCTTTTGTTTTTACAATTTTGTTAAGTGTTAAAAATTTAGTAAGAAATCTAGTGTTAGAATTTTAGTGTTAGAAAAATTTTAGTTAGAATTTAGTTAGAAATTTTAGTGTTAGAAAAATTAGAAATTTTAGTGTTAGAAAATTTTTAGTTATAATTTTAATTAGAATTTAGTTGGCAATTTTAGTGTTAGAAAAATTAGAAATTTTAGTGCTAGAAATTTTTACTTAGGAATTTTTAGTGTTAGGAATTTTTACTTAGGAATTTTTAGTGTTAGGAATTTATGTGTTAGGAATTTCACTTAATAATTTTAAGAAAAATTCACTAAGTTAGTATTAGAAAATTTCACCAAGTTAGAAAAATTTCACTAAACTAGAAAATTTCACTAAGTTAAAAAATTTCAGTAAGTTAGAAATTTCAGTAAGTTAGACTAATTTCACCAATTTAGAATAATTTCACTAAGTTAGAAAATGGTCACTAAGTTAGAAAATTTTACTAAGTTAGTGTTAGAAAATTTCACTAAGTTAGAAAATTTCAGTAAGTTAGAATTTTTTACTTTGTGTTAGAAATTTGGAACTGTTATTGCAGTTTTACTTGTGATGTTCGTTCGATCTTTTGAATAAATGCCGATGATTGGAAGAGTTGGTTCACACTCAGATGGCCTTGGTGGTTCGGTGCGCCTTGTGATTTTCACAAATTTAGGATCTTCTGCATCCCACTTGGCGCGTCGGGTCCACCAAGGCCGCTTGTATGTGTCCACCATAAATATGAGGCACACAGACCAATGACCATCTTGTTCCTGTTAAGAGGTACTACATGCGGTGGTGATCCGGGGAATGGAACGAATGCGAGGGTTTCTGGATTTCTTTAGAACTAAATAATTTCACATATGTAATATGTTTCGTGAGATCCAGATGAAGATGAACCCTTTAGTGCACATTCGTAATGGTGACATTCCTCAGAAATCCCTTCCGGGGTTATGAAGAATGTCCCCATTATGTATGTGTACAAAAGGGTCTAGTTTTTTCCGGAATTCACTATTACATATATGATTTTGTTCAGTTTTAAAGATGTTCAGAAATCCTTCCTTCCCCCGCATCTCCACCACGTATACTTACCTCGTAACAAGCACAAAATGTGAATGTCCAACTTCACATCAAGGCCGAAGTGACAACATTGACATTCTTTCCATTCTTCTCAAGTTCTCGCAGCTCATGCCGACCTTCACATCAAGGCCCCAGTGACAACATTGACATTCTTTCCATTCTTCTCAAGTTCTCGCAGCTCATGCCGTTTAGGGCATTTCGGAGCCCAGTGACTCGGGTCACGACAGAAATGGCAGGATCTCTTCCTTTTCTTGAAGTTGGTAGTTTGTGCAGGCTTGTTCTTCCTATCATACTTGGCTTTGTTCTCAGGCTTGTTCTTGTTCTTGGGCTTGTAGGACTGAAATTTCTTCTTTTGAACGAAGTTTTCACTAGAACCTCCCTCAAGACCTAGATCACGTTTGTCCTTTGCTCTCGCCTTCTCTTCCACATCAAGAGAACCAATGAGATCCATAACCTTGTCTCTTGTGCTTCAAAGCGGTAGCAAAACTCCTCCACAAAGGAGGAAGTTTGGCAATGATGCCTCCGGCAATAAACTTGTCCGGTAACTCACAAGTTAATTGCTCAAGTTCTTTGGCAATAGACTCTATCTCATGAGCCTGCTCAACAACGGAGCGCTCATTAGTCATTTTGCAGTCATAAAATTGCTCCATGACATACAATTCACTGCCTGCGTCCGAGGCACCAAATTTTGCCTCGAGCCCATCCTACATACCCTTGCCCGTAGGAATGGTCAGATACGGGTCAACCAGATTCTCATCAAGAACATTGAGAATAGAAGCCCTCATAAGGGTGTCGGCTTCCTCGAAAGCTTTCTCATCAGTAGCAGAAAGCTCTCCTTCAGGCCTGCCCTTAGCGGCGTCGAAGCACCTCATGGTTTGAAACCAGAGAGTGGCTCTCGCACGAAACCGCTTGAAAACTTTCCCTTTGAAGACAGGGTGCTTTATTGAAGCAGCAAAGCCAACAATTGAAAATTGCCTAAAATAAGGTTTTTGGAATGTTGAATATATGAGAAATTTTCCAAATGATTTAATCCATGAAAAAGATAGATAACATATGGCTAGAATAACTGGAAATAAACTAGTCATATGATTTGCATGAAAGCGCGAAATAAACAAGTCCAAATAGATTGGTAGTAGAAGAACATGTATTGAGACATGAAAAAGAAACATGAACACGTACGAACCGTTGACGTTGGGCGAGGTAGACATGTTGCCGAAGAGATTGTAGACGTCTGGGGAGAAGTCGTCGTTCAGGAAGTAGTCGCCGGCGTCCGTGATGACGATGATGCCAGTAATCGCCGAAGAGACGTGGTTTCGGAGGCCTACTGTCCCGTTCCGCGGTGCACGCCGCGGCACGGGATGGAGATGTCCTGATCGGTGGCGCAGTGCTCCATAAATATTAGGAAGAAGTGTGGATGTGTTGTGTGTCTATGGAGCGGAGCGACCTCTCTTATATAGATGCAACAACAGGAGGCGAACGGGCAGCGAGGACGTGGAAATGAACAGACAGGCGGCAAAATGAATAGCCGACAACCGAAGCCGAACATCCATCCACTCACGCGTAGGAGGCGTACACGCATCATAGGTTCTAGCTCGGCTCGGCTCATTCCCGCAACCAGCGGCGCGCGTGTAGTCATCTCCTTCTAATGCTAATACACCAAGTGGAAATGTCTCCCTTATAAACAGGTAAAACTTCCACTCAACGAGCAATGTGGGAGTAAACATTTGTCCCACCTCTTGCCATACACGAATGGGCCACATGGGCCTCTAGGATTTTCAGAAATTTGTGGAGGAAAAAAATAGGCTGGGCCATATTGGGCCAAAATTCCAACAGTAGTAGGGGTGAGAGGGGATTTAAAAGACCGCATAGAAGAAGTTGGGGATGTGGCAAGAAAGGCGGCCGTTGTCGTCTCCTCGGTTTTCGACACACGTTGGGAATGCAGGGCTCACATAATTGCATGTGTTGGGAAGGCGCGCCTCCTGTCTCCTTGTCTTCTGCCACCACGTCGACTCGGGAGATGACGTGTCCCGTTCCTTGGGGCCCTTTTTAACTGCTCCCGCCATGGATTATTTACCATACCATCGCCCCGCTCTCCAATACACTTCGCAATGGACGTTCTGGAGAAGAACGCCGTGCTGCCGAACTAGGAGGATGTCAAGGCGCTCGGGGACCTGGAAGAGGACGTGGAGCCAGGGTTGGTGGGGGGTTGAAGGTGACAGTGGATATGCTATTAGTCGTGATTTACTCTGCCTATAATGAAACGTAGATGCAAGTCACAACATGACCTTCAATTCGTTTCTGGCCTCTCGCTTCTTCCCAAGGCATAAAGTGTGGACCATCAAAACAACACCAAGGTGAAGTCTAAAGAGAATTGAAGCCATTGCTAACTTACTACGGGAGTTCTTTTGGACCTGGTGTACCACTACATGTCCAGCCGGGTGCACAGAATAGCCTCTAAATCATTTTTGCGACCCTAGTGACCGTGCACCAAATAAAGCTATAAGTAACTCCACCCCTGAACGCCACGGTGCCAAGCCCGCCTAGGGTGACCGTCAACTCTATCTGGTCCTCCTGCCCGACGAATAGTAACAGCGTCTAGTATAGCCAACTTCGCACGCATTACAGAAATGTGGGATGGCCACGCACAGGTCATCCGAGTAGCCTGCGTGGAGTGCAAACAACGTGAAAGTGGCGCTGAACTGAGGAGACTTAGTTTATCCTAGGAAACAACGATAGGAATGGCTAGTTGTCTAGCCCCCGCTATATGTATTGTCTATGCTAGACGTCAACCGCGTCATCCATGAGCCCACTTTTGAGCTGATAAGCAACCTAAGCTAGCAGTGAATTTTGAAATGCTAATTTGCCATGCACTGTCCCTATCTTGACATGTTTGTACTCCTGACACCTCACAAGCCCGCACAACTGGCAAAAATGTGTGCCTCCATGTCCAGCCCAAGTGCCATGTAGGGTAATTCGAATGTTTTCAATGGAATAAGTAGCAACAGTGCAACGTGGAGAGGGAGACAGAACGATGTACTAGCAAATAAATTTAATTGATAACAGAGTTTGCGTCCGTGCGTACGTAGATGGGCTGTGTGTGTGGTGTCCAAGGTGCCTCGACTTATATATGGGGTCTGCGACCTCCAACAATTTATCTCCAGAACGTGATTGGTTGGATGCATCCATACCTAACTTATTGATATATTTGGCTTAGAAAAGGACCTAGGCCACCAGTTTTGGACACACCATCGCAAGATTAATGTATGCCTTGGCAGCCATGACACTACTACTGCTTTTCTTATTCTTCGTCTTACCTGAGAATTTCACCATTGTATGTTTCACTTTTACTGTCACAATAATAACATCAGATCTGAGTTAAATCTAGTTACTGACATTAAAAGTCGTGTACGTCATACCTAGTGCAAGCAAGTTATGTGAAAATTAAATATGCAAGTCATCAAATTTTATCTTTTCTTTTCCAGATGATGCATCTTATCAGCAATGGAAGCCATGAACTTTCCAGCATGATCGGATCAAATGGACCAAATAATACGGAAAAACAATCTTCATTATCGGTAATCTATAACTAGGCGATGCTAGTAACATGCTATTTTGGTCATAAATTTGTCGACTTAGGCGATGCTAGTAACCTGCTATTTTGGGCATGTGACCAGGTTAAGATTGAGATTTTACTAATGTATATAAAGCATTGATGTCCTTGGTGCTACTAGTACATTTTATCTAGTTTTTATGTTCTCCTATCACTACGGGAAAGAAGTAATACACCGAATCGCATGATTTCAGCTGGCAAAATGATTGTTTCCATGTTCCCTTGGTCCCATGTATCATTGGCATCCCTTTGACATGTTCTTTTGGTGGAATCCATGCAAACTAGCCAATGTCACTTTCTGTTATATGGAAAGAGCAACAGCTGGGCCCAATATGAATCTCATCTTGTTTACTTCTCGTGCATGTAGAGTAACTATCGTGTTTTAATTTCAAATTTGAAAGATAGCTTCTAAATAGTGCATGTACCAAAATATCTCTTCAGATTTGCACACATGATAGAACCAAACTCATGTTTGAGCTGCCCTCTGCACATGCATGGCTAGGCTCAGTTCCATCAACATCATCAATGCTCGGCCCATGCACATCGCATGAGGATTTCGCACCCAGCCTCGATGCCGATGCTCTAGAGGACTCTGCTACTATTCCTTTTGTTCTCATTGCCGCCTCATCTATGCTTGACTGCGTCTGCACGTACTCTGTTTTCTGTGGCGCCTCCAGTGCTTCTTCTAGCCGCATCCATGCCGCCACTAGAACTGATGTTGTTTCTTTGGCCGCACCCACTTCCGCGGCAATTGCACCAGGCTGCTCTGCTACATCCATTTCTTCTTCCTGCAATACCTCGGTCACCACTGCTACTTGTTGAGTTCCTTGTACCAAATTTGTAGCACCTGGTTTTTCAGACGATACCGGCAGTAACTTGATACTGAGTTGACAACAACCATCGTATATGTTTCGGCCCTACAAGATTTGAAGAGCTCATGCATCATCATTATCTTCGACGTATTTGGTGAAGGTCACAATCCTTATCTTCATGAAAAAATTTCAATGCTCTTCACCACTCCATAAGGATCGAAAACTTGATGAAGCAAATTCTTCGTGATCTTGTAGAGTACATGCTGAATCGTGATGCGAAGTATCCTCCACGATGTCTTCTCGGCAGCGAAAGCCACGGTGATCGGCTTTGATACCAAGTGTTTTTGACATGGATCGACAACTGGATAACTACCATGCAGAAGATAGCCACACGACATGGCTGTGAGAGATTGGCTACACATAGGTTGAAAAGAGATAATAATCGGAGAGAGATTAGATTGATTCGTCTTCCTTGTCCCGAACGTGTATACATGTCATCCTTATATAATGGATGTTAAGGCCATTACATCTCCTAGTAAGATTAGATCTAGACCTTGCCTAATACAATTAGACTCTTTCCTAATCTTGTACTTTCCTAATGGACTCTTAATATAACTATCTCTCTCGTGGACACCTCCACGTTGCTGCTCATGCTTTGATACCGTGGACCATTGTCCACAACACTCCATAAGAATCGAAAACTTGATGAAGCAATTTGTTCGTGATCTGGTAGAGTACATGCTGAATCGTGATGCGAAGTATTCTCTGCGAAGTCTTCTCTGATACCAAATGTTGTATACATGGATCCACCACGGGATAACAACCGTGCAGAAGACAGCCATACGGCATGTCTGTGAGGGATTGGCTAGACATAGGTTCAGGAGAGAGAATAATCGGGGAGAGATTAGATTGATTGTTCTTGCTTGTCCCCAGCGTGTATACATGTCATCCTTATATAATGGATCTTCAGGCCATTACCTCTCCTAATACGATTGGATCTGGACCTTTCCTAATACAATCAGACTGTTTCCTAATCCTGTACTTTCCTAATGGACTCTTAATATAACAATCTCTCGTGGACTCCTTCCACGTTGCTGCTCCTGCATTGACACTATGGACCCATGTCCACAACAATTATATTTAGCAAATATCCTTGAGAAAAACAATTAGCATATAAGATACAGGTTAGTATGACGTGAGACAAATCATGGCTGCGACTTCTCACTTGATATCAAAATTTGTTTATTGGTAACAAATAGTGCAGAAAGGTTGGTTGGTCATAGTTTATGTCCTAGTAAAATGGGTAAAGCATACACAACCTTTGAAATGCAGTGCAGTAAAGACACTAGTCTACACGTGTCTAGAAAAAAAACATCCTGAATGGCTACCTTCCTAGCACCGGCTTGATTGAGTAGTCATGCTAGAAATCAACAACATCGGTGACGAGTCCACCGAAGAATTCACTAGTGCCCTCGGCCACGAAAGAACTCTGACTTGCAGCTTCGGGAATTACTATCTGAATCTTGACACGTATGTACTCCTGACACCTCAGAAGCCAGCAGTGGTTGCAGAAGTGTGCCTTCATCGTTTACCTCTGTGATGCTCGCCTCACTAACTTACCATGCATCTTGCCCAGATGCCATACGGGACAGAATGAATATTTTATATGAAACAAGGAGCAACCCTGAAACAATGGGAGTAAGCTAGGAGTCCGGTATATAGAGGAAGTGAAAATAGTTCATAACTGCGCTTGCGTACGTGCATATATATATATGTGTATGCGTGTCGGAGGACTCTTAACCTATGGTGGGTTCAGTGGACAAGGCGTCCATACGTGTTATATATATATATAATATATAATATATATATATCTAAAACTACTTATAAAAGAGCAAACATGTCGGGATACATTAAATCAAACGCGTTCAATAGCCTCGAATCAATGGTCTGGATGCTCCCAATGTTGAGTAGAAAAACGTTTCGTTTTTCTATATAGATTACACGTACATGTATCAATGTTGAGTTGAGACTATCTTGGTTGATTCACGATCCATCGGTGAGGCGACTCGTGATGGGTTGTGTTTCTTTAATCCAATAAGAGTCAAATCATGACCACGCAGCACGGACCAATTTTTTTTGGTTTTTAAGCGCTCGAAGGGGAAGAAAACTCGGCGGACCGGCACCCTGCCGTCTCTTGAAGTGTTCTTCCGCATCCATGGTGCTGCAGATGTGTCTCGGATCCAGAGGACGCGGTGCTTGGTTCTAGAGTCCTGCATGGGAAACAATCGATGGCCTCCTTAACTCATGTCCGCGCTGTGGGCATTGAACCCGATGCTGCTCTGTTTCTCGGCATTCGGCGCCGGAGAAAATCGCCCTCCTGACCTCAAGCTACTCCGCATGCCCTGATTCCCAACTCCAAACCGACACAATCTCCTCTGTCGGCCGCACGTACGCCCTCCTCTCTATTTATACATGAAGCTTTCACGACAATACGGATGCAGCCTTGGCCCAGAGCTTCAGTCAAGACAGGCCAAGCGCCCCCGTTGCACGGCGTGAAGAGGCAGGAGCGGGCCATGAGGCGCGTCCAAGGTCCGCTACCGGTGCGCTCGACAGAGATACAAGCACGGCAGCGCCGCAACGACAGGTCGAGCAAGACGCAGCTTGCAAGCTGGTGGAAGATAAAACTGGGCAGCCGGCAGCGGCAAGGCAACGACAGGGAGATCATGGCACAACTCGACAGCCAAGACAACAGCAGGATGACGCGGTTGGGCAGCGGTGTACTCTTCACACTGTCGTCAATATCGATGGAGATATGCTGGTCAATGCCGTCGAAGAACTGTGGCGAACTCAAACGGCCATTCTCTTGACCTCCACACGTCCCTACTATACCAATACCAACCGGAATAGTGGCATGTATCTTCGATATAGAGGGCACCGATTTAATCCACGTTCAGGTTGTCTCCAACATCAATCCGAGTGCGTCCGCATTTTCTAGGGAGGAAACAAAGGATAAATATATTGATGGTTTGTTGGTTCCACTTTGGGGAATGAATTGATTAGAATTAAGAGTACGAAGGAGTTGCGTAGGCATGTCGTGCTAAGTACTCCCTCCGTTCCATATTAAATGACTTTTTAAATTGAACGTATCTAGACATATTTTAGTGTTACATATATCCATTTCAAAGTCATCTAAAATAAAACGGAGAGAGTAGTACAATACGTATTACTACACATGTTCAGCTGCCAGCTGCTCTTGGTGTGGACGACCCCATGTCCATGCCCATGGGGATGAGACGGATGCATGGATTTAGCTTATCACCTCAGTGCAAAGATCCAGCAAACCGTTTTACTAAGTTTACGACCACCAGATTTCTTTTAGGTTTGTCTCTAAAATAATGCGTGTTCTTAAATTGGCACTGCGAAACTCATTTATGATAAATCGATGATAGAATTTTTTATACAACATTTAGTTACAAGATTATATTCCCTGAACATGTCATGTCATTTCTTTTGTTGAATAGTTTGTGCGCCTCCGTGAAGCATTTTTTTTATCTTACGTGCGTGCACGGGCCTGTCTGCTAGTATATATAAGGTACAATCATGAGAACTGGCTAAGCACATGATCTTTTGTACAATGGCAGCCCCAGTTTTAATCAAGCGAAACAACCAAGGGGAAATGTCATAAAAAAATAATAGTGTGGAATATTTAAACCTCCAGCAACTTTATTATTGTAACATATAACTCGCCGATCAACCAGAGTATTGTTGGAGATCCAAACTCCATAATATAGCATGAGTTTTCCACCCATCTTATCATCTATCTATTATATACTAGCACAATACGGAGGACTAAAATAGAGCCACCACATGAAGCCACATCATCTAAATTATATTGATGGTTAGATCTAAATTTTGTGGCTAGGATTTTAAATATAACTATAAGTTTTATGTAACAAATATGACGCAACTATTTTACAAAAAAGTTCCAACACGTCACGACTCACGTAGAAATCAGTTGGATCCAAGACGAGATCAGAGATGGATCGAGTCCAATTCACGCACGCGTGGTTCCAAGACATCCCTGGATCAGGGGGGATTAGTAGCGAATATAATTAACTAACCATGAGCTCACGAGGTCTCAAAAAAAAAGGAACTCACGAAGCCAGCATCCAGGTGATGAGACGTTTGGTTCATGGACTGTTTCAAAAAAAAAAATGAAGAGTCGATTTGCAGTACGCTTTCTCCTAGATCGTGTGAAAAAGAGCAGCCTCTCGCGGCTTGTGGTTTCGCCATGCCGGCCTAGGATAGCCTAAAGAATCCTCCCACGGTAGTCATCTAACCTGAAGTCCTCCGGCCGGCCCGATCGTCGTCTGGCCGTTTGTGCACGGCCATCGTGCGACACCAGTTTAGTTTCTGTTGTTTGAGACAGTTTATAACCCGAAGATTATGTTCGGGAAAAATCATAAATATACGTAACCAGCACGGTTGAACCCCATTAAACTAATGAAAAACAGCCACACTACCCCATCAAAAGAATGACAGCTAGCAAAACGAGTCACGGATTGCATGTCCTCGCGTAGGCGCGGCTCCAGCGTTCCCCTCGGTGGATCATTGGTAAGAAAGTAGAGATTAACATGCTTGGTAGCACTGGTCCAAACAGGGTCATTTGTCCCAGTTTGTAAGGGTTTTTCATTCCGTTTGTGCAAACAGGATGGGGTAGCCGGGTAAATGTCGCACCCCCTTTCATCCCGGTTGTGCTAGGATCCGGGATGCATGGGTTAACCACGTGGCAGGGCACGCAGGAAGCTGGCCAGGGTCATTCGTCCCAATCCTTAACACGAACTGGGATGGATGCCTCCTCTGCCGCGGCAGCACTTTAGCCATTTTCTCTGCCGTGGCAGAGTCTTTTTTTTTCTATTTATTGTTTTCATTTTATTTTATGTTGTGCGATCAATTCGATTGTACGATCCCTCCGTCACCATACACTAATAAGGGATGTACGGATTCTCGGGAAGAAATATGCCTTGTTGGCCCTCCCATATCCCATGAGTGAAAGTAATACATATATATAGCAAAAAAAGGAACAATTATATTATACAATCAAAGTATGTCGAGCATATTATATGACCGCTGAATGAATTACAAAATCAAGTTCATCCAAGCACGCTGTAAGGACGATAGTATTCTCTATTTTCATTTAGGACCTCTGCATCTAAAAAGCCCGTAATTTCCTCTTGAATTGCTGGTATGCGGTCCCTTGGAGAAGACCGTGCCGCGGCCGTTCGATCTAATATAAAGAAGAGCGGTCAATATATATTAAGGCAACTAAGTAAATACAATAGATGGTAATAATACAAAATTGATGGTTTACGTACATGAGGTTTGTTTAAAACTGTGCCCTTATAACAGGTCATCTGGTGAATGAACTCGTAGACGTAGTATCCACATAAGTTATTCCCGTCTCCCTATTGCAAGCACTTTACGAGAACATGGTTTCAATCAAAATAATAATCAAGCATTATAATGGCATCGAAACTAGAAACAAGGAGATGTGTGGATTTAGAAAGTAGTACTCTTGCACAATTTCAAATGTAAGCTCCGATTTCCATTCACCCCTAGCCTTTTTTGTGAACCGTTTCCAAGCGTTTCCCGGCGAATAAAAAGAATAAAAATGAGTTATAAATTACTTGATACAAGAAAATGAAACCAAGTAGTCTATATAGTGCCATATATACAGATTGAAATTACCAATGGATAATTTCCTGCATGTCCACCCAGACCTCTAGGAGTTTACGTTTCGGATCCATTACCGATACTTTTCCTTTGCCAACTTGAGAGATTTGTAGAATAAAGTGGAAGTTGCGCACGTATAACTCATCAATTATAAACTTAACATCGAGTAGGGAAAAAAGAATGTGTACAAGACAGTAACACCCACCCGAAATTGTAAGGAAATAGTATTTCCTTTTGTGTTCTTGAAACCTTAATGCCTTCACAATATTATCTTTTGTATCCTTTAGAGCTAGCTAAAGAGTCTTATGATTAACAAAATATGGGTCAATGAACCCAACGTCATAGATTTGTCCTGTTTTGCATTCGACAATCCTTATTCTGCATTTATAATATAGTGAGTATTATATTAATGCAATGACCGAGGAGAGCTAGCTAGAGACTTAATTACAGAAATAAATACTTAAAGACAATAGGAACTAAAGATAGATTTGTCAAGGGTCTTCTGCTAGAATAACTGAAAGAATTCATCAAATTGAATCAGAACCACTGGATCTCCATACCTGTAATCCTCGTCTCTAACAACCAACACTATCCAGTCCTAAGATTTCCGAGAGGCTGCCATATACCAATTATGCACTCTTCGCATTTTTTTGGTAGATTCTTTTCCTCCCCGGGTCGGACGAGAGGATTCCCGTGCCGGTATTTGTACTCATATTCAGAAGAGGGGAAGTAGTCTAATGTTTGCATATACTGAGCAATTGACATACCCGCAGCAGCGGCCCTTGTCTGTACATTTCAATAAATTACGGATCAATTTGCTCGTTCGGAGCAGTGCTCGGCCCCACCTTGGTATTAGAAAACACTTTGAGCGGGGAGATGGATTGTTTTTCTGTTGTCCGAGCTGGGCAACTGATTTCCCGTTTTTCCCGCTTGCTATACTACTCATCGACCACACCATTCGCTGGTGTGAATTCAAAATATAGAGGCCATATTCTGATGACAGCCTCGACTCGGGTTGGTGAAGGGTCTTCACCATTTTCCACACTCGTTCTACGTCTTAATCGGTGTTGGGGAAATATGGCCTTTTCTGCTCCTTCGGCTTAGATTTCCATGCCTCGTATGGTCCTTTGCGATCTCCCGGATTTCCTCTAGAGTACAGTCGTAAGGTAACCTGGGTATCTCCTTTGGTACCTTTGAGAGCGGCGACCGTCGACGTTTCAGTGATTTGTTACGACTCCCAGAGATGCGGTTATACTACTCCACTTTTTGCTGCCTTGAGACTTACTGGGAGGAGGCGACTGACGCGGCGGCGTAGACGACCGCAATGGAGATGGCATGCGCGGCGGAGACGGCTGTTGCGCTGGAGACCGGTGAAGAGTCGATAGCCTTTGTGCCTTATTTGGAAGCACAATGTGTTCATTTACCCATAGAACGGTCAACTTCTTGGCGTCTACGAGTTCAGTCACTTCCCCGTCTTCACCTTAAGGGAATTTGAGCTTCACCCGCTCGAATCCTTTCACAACTTCATCCACCAAGACAACAGCGTAGCCCCGTGGAACCGAAAGACTATGGTGAGGTTGTTCAGTGCCAATTGGTAAGGCATAGCCGACCGCCTCCTTAATGGTTATGTTGTTGACGATTTTCACATAAAGCACACAAGTTGTCCTTGTTGCTTGCGTTTGGATACCCCAACAGGAGGGTGTGATGAGCATAGCGGTAGGAATTTTCCCCTTAGTTATTAATCCAGTAGGATAAAGAGGACCTTCGGAAGGTTGATGCCACTGACGGTGGTGCTAGCGCTCACTGGTGTCAGCAACAACGTGGAACCTGCACACAACACAATCAAAATACTTTTCCCCAACGGTACAGTGAGGTTGTCAATCTCACCGGTCTTGCTGAAAACAAAGATTAGACGTATAGTGTGGAAAACATCTGTATGCTTGCAGAAAGTAAAGAGAGAAGGAAATTGTTGTGGTTTGTTTAATAGTGTGGAAAATGGACCGGGGTTCATAGGTTCACTAGTGGTGTCTCTCCATAAAATATAGCATGCTGGGTGAACAAATTACAGCTGGGCAATTGAGAAATAAAGGTTGCACCGTAGTGCACAATATAACATGAAGATTATTATGATATTTAGTGCGTACATTACAACAAGATACATAGACCCACATCCATCTGCATCTATGACTAATAATCCACCCTCAGATTATCATCCGAATCCCCTTAGGTATTAAGTTGCAAGCAACGGATAATTGCATCAAACAAAGTGTGTAATGTAAGCAATGATTATACACGCGGGTACTCTCACCGTTGTTTTCTCCGTAATGGCAACAGCACATCCTCCCCCTTCATGTTTCTGTGACTCCAGCAAGGCAACAAGGATGCATCAACCCACTATCAAGCATAAATACTCCCTCTTGGAGTGACTAGCAACTACTTGGCCAGAGAAACCACTAGCAACGGAAAGCATGCAAGATCACAAATAACATATGCAATAAAGACTATAATCAACTTGGCATAAGGTTAATATTCATCGGATCCCAGCAAACACAGCATATAGAATTACATAAGATCAATCTCGATCATGATAGGCAGCTCACGAGATCTAAACATGGAGGCATATGAGAAGAAGACAACCATCTAGCTACTGCTATGGACCCGTAGTCTAGGGATGAACTACTCACGTATCACTCCAGAGGCAGGCATGGTGATGTAGAAGACTCTGGTGATGATTTCCTCTCTGGTAGGGTGACGGAAAAGAGCTCCAGAACCCTCCTGATCTAGGGTTGACGGTGACGGCAGCTTCGGAACTTTTTCGGTGATTTTGATCTTGTACTTAGGGTTTTCCATCCGGGGGGCTTAAATAGGCGAAAGGGCAAAGGCGGTGGAGCTCCAGGGGCCCCAAACCCATAGCTTGTGCGGCTAGGGGGCCCGCGCCAGCCCATGGTGTGCCCCCCTGTTGCCCCTCTTCGACTCCTTTTCCGTCTTCTTGATGCTTCCGGGGAAAATAGGACTTCCGGGCTTCGAATTTTCCAATTCCGAGAATATTTCCTGAAAAAACTTTTCTAAAACTAAAAACAGCAGAAAACAGGAAACTAGCTGTGTGGCATCTTGTCAATAGGTTAGTCCGTAAAATAGATAAAAATGACATAAAGAAGGGAGAAAACATGTAGCAATTGGCATAACATCATCATGTAGCATCAGAAATTAGGGATACGTTTATGACGTATCATATGTCAATTTTCTCCTGCTGCTTCAGTGCTATCTCTTGCGTCAGCTTTATTTTTCTTCAAGTTTACGCCTCTAGTCTGCCTGAATCGCTTCTTCAGCTGCCTCCAAGTCCTTTCTCCTCTGACGAGTTCTATCAAGGTATTTATTATTGTGCTCGGCAAACCCATATTTCCACGGAACTCCTCAAGGTATGATTCGTTTATGCCCTACGTGTTCGTTATTCTTAAGGGCTCGTGTGAGCTCGTCGTTCTCTATATGGATCGAACCTCCCCTCTTTAACATCCTTTACTGCGTTTCTAAGCTCTTCGATGGGTAGAGCATTTTGTTCATGTCTTCTATTATAGATGTAGTTCCCTTCTTCGTGCAACGTGCCCCGAAGTCCGTAAAACCAAGACCTTGCCCGCTCGGGCCACATGAATGGCTCTAGAGTGATCCCCTTCTCAATCAGGTCGTTCTCCCATTTATCCCACTTGGGCA
The DNA here is from genome assembly GCA_028641055.1 of Alopecurus myosuroides. Taxonomy (NCBI): domain Eukaryota; kingdom Viridiplantae; phylum Streptophyta; class Magnoliopsida; order Poales; family Poaceae; genus Alopecurus; species Alopecurus myosuroides. Next base: position 384,904,774 of record CM054060.1, read on the forward strand.
TGCTACCCTTGTAACCAGCTTGCCCCATAATATGGTGATGTACCTTTTTAGTGGCGTTTTTCTTCTTTGTTGCGGACCTTATCAGAGCATCATATGACTGCTTGTTCTTCAAAAAATCTGCCCATAAGGGTTTTATCTTCTCATACGCTCCAGTGAAATCCGGAGTCTTACCTTTCTTGATAAAGTCAAGGTGCAATCTTTTCTTCCAGTTGTTGAATTGTTGGGCCATATTTTTAAGAGTCCACGGCTTGACCTTTTTCACTAAGTCAGTTTTATTTTGATTAGAATCCTCCTCATTCTCATCCACCTCATTCTTATCCACCTCCGGCGTCGGTGAGGTGAAATTATCCATGATCTTTTTAAAAAGACTTTCTTTGGCTAAGTTGCTGACATATATAATTCCTTCTCTATGCGGATCTTTTAGATCATTCCACTCTTGAAAAGTGATCGGGATGTGGTCCCTAACAAGCACTCTGCATTGCTTTACAATTTTTTTTGGAAACATCAATGGGAAGCTCGGTGCACCGTCTGCAGCGATCGTTTCGATTCTGTATCTTTCTGTCTCTTTCAACTTCTTTGTTGCGCCTCTTTAGTCTTCTTTCCGGTGGATTTGCTAGATACAGATGGTTAAAAAAAGGAAAGAGTGTTAATACATGTATATAGACAACATATGCTTCATTAATTAACATATATATATGCACCTCAGAGCCGGTGTTTGCAATTTCTAAGGCTCCGCCGGAACCGGTTGCTTCTCCCACTAGTGGAAACAGGGCCTTTTGTCCCGGGTCGTAAGGGCCATTTGTCCCGGTTGCGCAACCGGGATGGGCTAGCCGGGACAAATGGCCCTCCCCATTGGTCCCGGTTGTGCCAGGACCCGGGATGGTAAGGCTGGCCCACGTGGCGACTCTGCGCCAGGGACCGCGAGGGAGTTCGTCCCGGTTCGTTTTAGGGACCGGGATGGATGCCTTCTTAAAAAAAGAATAAAGTCCGCCCATTTTCCCTGCCGCGGCAGGTTTTTTTTGTTCGTTTTTTTTTTCTCCTGCCTCGCAATCGCCAACCGGCCTCCCCTTCCCCAACCGCTCCAGGCCCACGTCTTTAATTAAGCCCACTGACACATTTTTTAGTCAAAAAGGCCCACTGGCCCGCGTCTTTTATTATGGACAGTCAACGGTTCGAAGGGCCCACTGGCCCGCGTCTGTTATTATGGCCAGTCAACAGGGGCCACTGGCCAGCGGCCTGGTGGCTGGTTCGCCTGGTCCCTTAAACTAAGACCGAAGGACGGTCAAAGGGCCGCTGTCCGCCTCGTCTTCCCGCCCCGCCTCGGCTTCCCGCGCCCCACTCCCCACGCGCCACGCCTCGGCTCCCCGCATTCATGGCCGCCTGCAACCGCCGCCACGTTCAGGCCGCCGGTTGGCATGCCAGCCCACCCCGGGTCCTTTTTAAAGGCCCCCCGCCGCCCGTACAACCCACCCACCCCGGACGCGTCCCTGGCAAAGCAACCCTAGCCGCCACCATGTCCCGCTGGTTCTCGAACTCCGGCAAGCGCCCAAGGAACGACGACGGAGGCTCGTCGAGCGGCGCCGGCCGCATCCCGCCCCCGCCGGCGGAGGCCTTCGGCTACGGCCCTGGAGGTGTCCGCCTCGGCGGGGTGCCGCGCGTCCCCGCGCCACCACCGGCTGCACGCCCGCCGCCCCGCGCCGCGCCCCCGGGCAAGCGGTTCCGCCGGTACGTCCGAGTGGACGAGGCGGAGTGGCACTGGAACAATGCCACTCCGGTGTTCTACAACGACGTGCACCTCCCGGACGACTGGCACCTGAATCCCCAGCGGATCCCAGTGCCGCCGGCCCCGACCGGCGCGGCGCTGCTCGAGGAGATCGAGCGCCGGCGCGAGCTCCTGCCGGCCCCCGTCCGCAGGGAGCAGATGTACGCGCGCGGCTCCCCCTACTGGGCCGCCTGGCTCGAGCAGGAGCACGAGCAGCGCCGCCGCTCCTTCATCCCCGCCCCCCTCGAGGCCAACGTGGACGACTACCCCCCGCCAGCGCCCGGCCGGGAGAGGGAGCTATGGCTCCTCGTGGACGAGCCGGAGGACTTCTCCGGGGAGGAGGACCCCGAGCTCCGGGCCGCCATGGAGAAGGCCTGCGAGGCCTCCCGCCGCTCCCTCATCGACGACAAGATCAAGAGGTGGGAGCGTGTCGTGGCCGCCGCCGCCGCCGCCATGCCGCCGCCGCCGCCACCCCCTAACGAGCCTGCCATCCCCTGGTGGCAGGCGATGAACGCCGAGCTGGAGGCGTCCGAGGACATGCCGGAGCCGCAGCCGCTCCCACCAGGCCTGGAGTATGGCATGAGCTGGGCCTGGACCGGCGGCGTTTGGGCGCCGGGGTCGCCGGAGCAGGAGGAGGAGCTGCCCCCGCCGCCGCCGCTGCCGCAGGAGGTGCTGCCCCCGCCGCCGCCGTACGCTCCCCCGATGCCCCCGATGTCTCTAGCCCCGGCGAGCCCGGCCCAGCCGCCTGCTCACCTGTGGCAGCCACCCGCCTATGTAAGCCTCTCCGACGACGAGGACGACTAGATTGGCGCCGGCCGCCTGTGGCCGCGCCCCGCCCCCCTATTCTATATAGACAACGCCCCTAGCTACCCCCCCAAGAAACGGCCGGCCGCCTGTGGCCGCGCCGCCGCCCCTTATGCAAGTACGGCCGGCCGCCTGTGGCCGCGCCGCCCCTATGTAAGCAAGGCCCCTGGCCTTATTTTAATAGAAGTTGTGTTCCCTAATCTACTGTGTCCCTAGTCCATCCCCGCCGGCGTGTCCACTCGTTCCCACCGCCGGCAGGGCTTCGCCCAGCCATATCCACTCGTACCCGCCCCTGGGGTGTCCGCTCGGCCTGGAGAGAGGGCCGCGCTTTTTATACACTTGGGCCTTTAGTCCCGGCCCGTGCCACCAACCGGGACTAGAGCCCCTTTGGTCCCGGTTGGTACCACGGCCCGGGACCAAAAACAAATTTCGAATTTCGGTGGCACCCCTGCGCGCCCAAAATTTTTTAGCGCCAAAATTTGAAAAGTGTTAAGTTTGCACATTAACAACTTTTATATACTTCCAAATTTGACAAAAATTCCAACATGAAAAATGCTAGAATTTGCAAAACTAATTTAAATCCATTTTTCGTTTAACTAAATAATTATTCTAACTATTGAAACTATTAATTATTTTTTCATTTGTATATAATTTGAATATAAATTATGGAAGTTATGGATGTAGCCTCTTTCTTGAGCAGCTGCACAGAAGTGCTTAGAATCCACAAACTCCGGCTCTGTGTCATACAAATTTCTGGAAATTTCCACCCATACACTTTTTGGAGCTAGGGCCTCATTTTCATAGTAGAAGTAGGGTGGCTTGTTCATCCTCTAGAGTCGATGTCAGTCCTGGCTGCTTGTCCATCCTCTAGAGTCTGCTCTGCTCTGCTCTACTGCTCCTTGCGGCTCAGGTTGGTAATGGTCAATGTTTGCGTATGCTTTGTGAACTTATGGTTTGATTTGAGAATTTCAAAACTTTGATTTGATAATCTTTTGGCCGGAAGCACCTAGCAATATCTTTTAAACCTTGTTTCTCTCCATATGCTATTTGTACTTCTCATCGGCTCTAATGTTTCTCTACCTGATTCTACTTCTCCTCTGCCTAGTTTACAGATGTTTGCTCTTTTCTGTAGATGTTTCTACACTGTAAAATGGGCATGTCCTGCGAAACATGCAGACAAGGCGCTGAGCACCACTACTGGGACATCTTGGACGATCAAGGCAAAGGTTTTTTCAAGATTATGCAATTCTATCATTAGTGAGAGACTTCACGTCGGCAATCTCAATTAAAGTGCCAGTTTGTGTCTGATCCCACCAACCCCTCAGAATCCTCCTATTAACTTCACCTATCTCAACTGAAATCACTGTCTTCATGTGGATGCCAAGCCTGTGCAAAGCTATCTCTCCTCCTCCAATACCGGAGAATAAGGACACCACATTAACACCATTGGGAAACATGTTCTTCAACACCGACAAGTGGCAACCCACAGTATCAATTTGGAATGAATTGCCTTCCGTGTACGCTATCATTAGTGAGAGACTTCACGTCGGCAATCTCAATTAAAGTGCCAGTTTGTGTCTGATCCCACCAACCCCTCAAAATCCTCCTATTAACTTCACCTATCTCAACTCAAATCACTGTCTTCATGTGGATGCCAAGCCTGTGCAAAGCTATCTCTCCTCCTCCAATACCGGAGAATAAGGACACCACATTAACACCATTGGGAAACATGTTCTTCAACACCGACAAGTGGCAACCCACAGTATCAATTTGGAATGAATTGCCTTCCGTGCACGCTATCATTAGTGAGAGACTTCACGTCGGCAATCTCAATTAAAGTGCCAGTTTGTGTCTGATCCCACCAACCCCTCAAAATCCTCCTATTAACTTCACCTATCTCAACTCAAATCACTGTCTTCATGTGTCTTCTCCTCCAATGCCTCAAATTAATATGGTGTGCCTGCAATGTGTGCGCGGAATATATCGCTTGTTCTATACCGTGTGTCAACAGATACTACATATTAAAAGTAGTTATAATCCTGCAATATCTGTCAGGATGTTATCCGTACTATCACTTCGAAATGTATTCGGACATGGGTCATAGTTGTCAGCTATTTACCGGTCAATACAAAATACTAATCAAACAGAACTATATGATCATGTATTCCACGCTTATTATTACACATCACCAACATACGGAGGAGAGAGAAACAGAAAAGTGGGATGGTGGAACAATAATGCTTGCCAGCTTTTCTTCGTGTCCCTTGCTTATGATCGCTTCGGCCGTAACCATGGAGCATCTTCATTATTTAACGGGATGGTGGGGTCAGATTTCACTGTGAAGGGTGGAATTTCAACAAACTTATTATAATCTTCTAACATGTCTGTCGTGTCCTCGATTCCCACGATGTTTCTTTTCCCTGAGAGAACTATGTGACGCTTCGGCTCATCGTATGATGAAATTGTTCCCTTATTTTTTCTTTTCTTCGGTCTGGAAGACATGTCCTTCACATAGAAGACCTGAGCCACATCATTGGCTAGAACGAATGGTTCGTCATTGTAACCAATACAGTTGAGATCCACTGTTGTCATTCCATAAAGCGGGTCTACCTTTACCCCTTCTCCATTCAGGTTGACCCATTTGCACTTGAACAAAGGGACCTTAAAAGAAGGTCCATAGTCAAGTTCCCATATCTCCTCTATGTAACCATAGTATGTGTCAGTTTTTCCATTCTCGTTTGTTGTATCAAAGCGGACACCACTGTTTTGGTTGGTGCTCTTCTTATCTTGGGAGCTCGTGTAAAATGTATTTCCATTTATCTCGTACCCTTGAAAACTCCCAATAGTCGAAGATGGTGACCCTGCCAACATGTATAGCTGATCTTCAACAGTGGTGTCATTTATAAGACGTGTTTGCAACCAACTTCCGAAAGTCTCCATGTGTTCGCGTTTAATCCATGAGTCATCCTTCCCCGGGTTTGCAGACCGTACAATATTCTTGTGTTCCTCGACATACGTAGCCATGAACAAAGAATTTTGTAGAACTGTGTAGTGTGCTTTGGTCAAAGAATGCCCGTCCCTAGGTATCATTGTTTTCTTTCCCAGCGTTCCTTTTCCCCTCAGTCTCCCCTCATGCCGCGATTCAGGAACACCAATTGTCTTAAGGTCAGGAATAAAGTCAACACAGAACCCAATGACCTCCTCTGTTCCATAGCCCTTCGAGATGCTTCCTTCTGGCCTAGCACGGTTATGAACATATTTCTTCAAGACTCCCATGATCCTCTCAAAGGGGAACATATTGTGTAGAAAGACCGGACCGAGAATATGAATCTCTTCACATAGGTGAACAAGGAGATGAGTCATAATGTTGAAGAAGGATGGTGGGAACACCAACTCAAAACTAACAAGACACTGGACCACATCCCTCTGTAATCTTGTCAGAATTTCTGGATCGATTACCTTCTGAGATATTGCGTTCATGAATGCACATAGCTTCACAATGGGTACTCGAACATTTTCCGGTAGAAGCCCCCTCAATGCAATCGGAAGCAATTGCGTCATAATCACGTGGCAGTCATGAGACTTCAGGTTTTGGAATTTTTTCTCTGCCATGTTTATTATCCCCTTTATATTCGACGAGAAGCCAGACGGAACCTTGATACTGTAAAGGACTTCAAAGAATATTTCCTTCTCTGCTTTAGTAAGAGCGTAGCTGCTTAAGGAATGGCGCCCTGTATCTGTGTGCTTGTTGCTTGGGTCTTTCATACGTTGCTGGTCCTCCCGTGCTTCAGGCGTATCTTTTGACTTCCCATACACGCCCAGGAAGCATAGCAGATTGACACATAGATTCTTTGTCACGTGCATCACGTCGATCGAAGACCGGACATCTAAAACTTTCCAATAGGGTAGCTCCCAAAATATAGATTTCTTCTTCCACATGGGTGCCCGCTTATCAGGGCCGTACGGAACTGGTTGGCTGCCAGCAGCCTTACCAAAGATTACTTCTAGGTCCTTGACCATATCGAATATATCATTACCACTACGGAGCTCAGGCTTCTTTCGGTTATCTGCCTCACCTCTGAAATGCTTCCCTCCTTTTTTCCTTAAGGGATGCTTGATCGGAAGAAATCTACGATGCCCCAGGTATACAACCTTTTTACATTTATCCAAAAAAACACTGTCAGTCTTATCTAAACAGTGTGTGCATGCATTGTATCCCTTGTTTGTATGACCGGAAATGTTACTAAGAGCTGGCCAATCATTGATGGTCACGAAAAGCAACGCCCGTAGGTCAAATGGCTTTTGTTCGTTCTCATCCCACACACGTACACCTGGTTTGCCCCACAGTTCTAAGAGTTCTTCCACTAATGGCCTTAGATACACATCAATGTCGTTGCCAGGTTGCCTCGGGCCTTGGATGAGAACTGACATCATAATGAACTTGCGCTTCATGCACAACCAAGGAGGAAGGTTGTACATACATAGAGTTACAGGCCAAGTGCTATGACTGGAGCTCTGCTCCCCAAAAGGATTAAAGCCATCTGTACTTAGACCAAACCATAAGTTTATCGCCTCTCCTGCAAAGTCTGGAAAGTCTCTCTCGATCTTTCTCCACTGCGATCCATCGGCGGGGTGCCTCAACTTTCCATCTTTCTTACGGTCTTCTTTGTGCCATCGCAACAACCTAGCATGCTCTTTGTTTCTAAACAGACGTTTCAGCCGTGGTATTATAGGAGCATACCACATCACCTTAGCAGGAACCCTCTTACGGGGGGGCTCGCTGTCAACATCACCAGGATCATCTGCTCTGATCTTATACCGCAGTGCAGTGCATATCGGACATTCATCCAAATTCTCGTACTTCTCACCGCGGAAGAGAATGCAGTCATTAATGCATGCATGTATCTTCTGCACATCTAATCCTAGAGGGCAGAGAGCTTTCTTTGCTTCGTACGTACTCTCAGGCAATTCGTTATCCTTTGGAAGTTTTGGCTTCATTAGTTGAAGTAAAGTCTCAAATGCCTTGTCAGTCACACCATTTTGTGCCTTCCATTTCAGCAACTCCAGTGTGGTACCGAGCTTTGTGCTACCATCTTCGCAATTTGGGTATAACAATTTTTTGTGATCCTGTAACATGTTGTCCAGTTTCAACCTCTCCAATCTATTTTCACAGTCTTCCCTTGCATCAGCAATAACTCGGCCAAGATCATCATCGGGCTCTTCTGATGCCTGTTCTTGATCACCTCCTTCTTCGGCATTCTCTTCCATTGCAGTATCGTCGTATTCAGGGAACAAAGGATCTTCTTCTTCTTCTTCATCGTCTTCCATCACAACCCCTCTTTCTCCATGCTTGGTCCAGCAATTATAGCTGGGCATGAAACCTCTCCGAAGTAGATGGCCGTGAAGGATTCTTTCGGAAGAATGTTCTCTGACATTCCGACAATTAACACATGGGCAACACATGAAGCCATTATCTTTGTTCGCCTGAGCTACAGCAAGAAATGCATTCAGGCCTGCCATATACTCGGAGGTGCGTCGGTCACCGTACATCCATCGCTGCCGTGCATCCATCTGCATCATATAATTAAGTTTATCAAAATACATATTAATACAGAGATAACCACAGTACATCGACAAATAATACTTTTTTATGTATCAGTTACAGATGAAAAAGATAATTTGTTAACCTCGGTCGAAGAAACCATTTTCAGTGAGCTTGTGTGCGTCTCGGGAATTTCGTCGAACACCTCGTGTGCATAGTAAAAAAAAACAGCAACACCACACTCTCTCACACCTCCAAGCAAAAAAAAAAGATGGAAGGAGGGGGGCTGGGGCAGTATATATAGGGGAAGGGGGCATTGGTCCCGGTTCGTGGACTGAACCGGGACAACAGGTCATGCGCGTGCCACGTGGCCTGTGGCTAGGCATTGGTCCCGGTCCGTGGCACGAGCCGGGACCGATATGCCCCCCACGAACCGGGACCAATGCGCCCAGGCGATTCCTGTTGCCCCGGGCGCACGAACCGGGACCAATGCAGGGCATTTGTCCCGGATTTGGTTGCAACCGGGACAGCTGCCCCCCGGCCCCCTGGACGAGAGGGGTTGTTTCCACTAGTGTCCCTCATCGAAGCCGCCGACTTCTCCCTCACTGCACTCGTCGACTTCTCCCACTTCGGAGCTTTCTCTTCTTGTGAGCTCCAGATCTCCCTCACTGGAGACGTCTCTTCTGGTGAGCTCCGGATCTCCCTCATCGGAACCGTCGGCTTCTCCCTCTGGCCCGCGGATAAGACCCGCGAGCAAGTTTTCCGCATCTTCATGTCTTGGTTCCATACTTTCTGCAAATAATAATTAAGATTATTTCTTTAATGCTCTCATTTGGAAAACTACAAAACCAGAAATTACAATACTAATCAAATTTCTTAAGTACCTCAAATACTTACAATGCTAATAAAATTGTACACATGTAATACAAAAATTCTACACATGTCATACTAAAAATTCTACACTAAAAAATGTACATTTAAAATATTAGTGTTTTCTACACTAAGTCAAATACAGTAAAGATTACTAAAAATTCACTAAGTCAAATACACTAAAGGTACGAAAATTCCCGAAGTCAAATACACAAAAAGTTACTAAAAATTCGACACTAGTAAAATTTGATTCGACACTAAGTCAAATTTGATTCTACACAAAGTCAAATTACTAAAAATTATAATATTTTACACTAAGTTAACTTACTAAAAATTCTAATATTTTACACCAAGTAAAATTACTAAAATTCTAATATTTTACACTAAGACAAATTACTAAAAAATTCAACTTGGTTTAGTTGGCTAAATCCTGACTAGCTCTCATCCAAAATAAATAGTCGTGACGGTTCTTTCTTAATTGGTTCAACTTGTGATTTCTACCTGCATATGAACATGTTAACTTATACATGAACGACCCGGCGTTCCCATCTTAGTGTAGGATTATACAGAAAAAATGGTGTCGATTACAAAGCTGTCCATGACGCAAATCAAAGCAAAGACACATACTGCTATTCCACTATTGCATGGACTCAACTAGATACCTGTACACATAATGGATGAATCTTTCAGTTTTTTTTTCTAGGTTCTGCTGTTAATTTTACCGAATTTTTTTTCATTACTTTGCCTACCTATAGAAATGCCGATTTGTTTTCTTTTTACATGTATGAACAGACTCCTGAAACAAGTTAGTTCATTACAATTTTTCTTCGTTACATCATATTGATTATTTAGAAGTATGACTTACCATGGTGTTTCTTTCTGTAGCTTAATGCGTTCGGAAGTATACTGTGGAGCTGGTGCTTGGTGGCATCTCCATCAGGAGGAGCGTAGGTTGAAAGGAGAACCACGTGTAAATCGTTGAAGAGGGTTGGAGTAGGATATGGGAAATGGCAGATACATCCGCCATGGTAAAGGGTTCTATTATGTATTACCGTGTGTGATTCTTTTATACTATGTAGTTCAAACGGAGTACCCCCAAAGGTGATGTACCATCGCACTAAGGCTAGCTTTTGTTGTTTTTATGGTATATGATGTGAGAAGCTACATGTGTGCTCTTTTTGGCAAAAGGATATCAAAAAACTGATTGTGTGTGTGTGACCAGTAGGCTATATAATTTTTTTGACATAACGAGGTATAGTTTGTTGTGTCCAGTTCACTATCTATATTTTCACCCTCATGAGTTCTTACTAGCTACAAGTTAGATGGTTGATTCTATATTGTAAAACATGTATAATAATATAATATATATTTCCGGATTACATTTTTCCTCTAAAATTCTGCTCCTTTTAATGTGTCTTATATGGAATTGTTTACATTTTTAATTGCTATTCGTTCCAAAAACATTTGCAGGTTCAGCTGACAAGACTATAAAATTTTGAGATCTTTAAATATTTGGGTTGATTGGCTCTTCTAGACTAGAGGTATAAGATCTCCTAATTAATGATTCAAAAAGTTTACTATCGGTTTGCAGTTGTGTGGTAAACTTATGTGTCAAAAAGCTTTAGACTTTTTGTTAAGTACAACCTGTCAGTTAATGCTCATGTTAATGGCCTAGTAGATGCTAACAAATCTAACTGAAATATGCGGTAGTTGTTTGGAAGAGGTTTTCTTGATGACCCCGACAAAGCTAATGACTCGGAAAATGCGGCGGTGTAAGATGTAAATAGAAATGATGGGGAGCCTCTCTCATATTGCACTTTTGGAGGGTAATCTATGCGTTATCTTGACTCCTTGCAAACCTACCTTCTAGGAAACCTTCTTCAGTATGAGGCATACTATTGTTTATGTCTACGCAAGCTATACATTTTCAACTTCAAAGGGAATTATAATATAAGCAACTGAACTATACATCTCTTGATTTTTTTATTTAACATATAAGCCATATGGCATGTTTTCTTGAAGCACCTTTGGTTTGTATTTCAGACTACGAATGTGAGTAGGATGGAGCAGATGAGTACTAGGCATCACATGGTGGAAGCTTTGATGTTTTCACAAGAGTTGGACATTTATAGTTTAAGTGTTGCTTGTTTTCAAACAATAGCAAATTGTTTTCGATATTGTGCTAGAGATGTTAATTCAAAGTTGTAGTTCTTATGATCATACTTTTGTTACCGATGAGTGTCAGTGATCATATTGTATTATCAATGTGCAAATGCAATATATTTGAATTTGATTTTTTTATTTCTAAAATATAGAAGTGTGACATGTTAACTATCAATTAGAAAAGGATTTCTCGCTTCTAAGATCGTCTAATAAGGTAAAAGCGTCATCTGTGAAAACTAACTATGACAAGCAAAAAAAAACGGCAGTCACTCGTGAATAGATAACTAGTGACATACGCTTGCATGTCAATAGTAATCTATTACTAGTGACTAGTCTCCTTGTGATACCAAACCGGGGATACCAAACGCTTGCATGACACTTCCTATTCTGAACTAGTCTCCTCGTGATACCAAACGCAGTGTACAAAGTAGTGTCACTGATGCGATGCAGACTACCTGACAAGATGCACAACATGGTTTCATGGGTGGCTCAGTTGGGCCAAGCTGGGGAGAGAAAGCCCCACGGAGCCAAGAAATACATACAGGCTACCAAACATGCCCTATGTTCTCGGCACATATATATAGTACCATAGATGCACACACCCTGTCACTGAACAAGATGGCATCACAACATGCCAACCTTATGAGTGCATGAATTAATTGATGGAAGCACTACCCATTGATCTCAATGTGCACTTGTGTTACTTGCCTAGCTTTTCAGTTCATACATGAGCTGCACATCACTGGCATTCTCTAGGCAACTTGTTAAGTAATGCAAGCGTGGGTGTAGGAATGGAAGGTGCCAGGAAAATATATGCGGATGATTAATGTCCAGCCTGTGCCGCTACCTACTACCCTAGGCTACATGAACTGAACAACATTTATTTGACCGCGTCCACGAGGAATCATCCGTGGTAAGAAAAAACAATTTGGCCCTACTGAACCGAATTTCTTCACTTTGGATGAAGGAAACAATAACGATATTGCTCATGTCTCTGATGAGGAAAATGAAATCTTAACAACCCCATTCACTGACTATGAGGTTTTGGAAGCCATTTCTCAAATGAAAAGAAACACAGCCCTTGGACCGGATTGGTTCCCTGCGGAGTTTTGCCAACTATGTTGGCCGGTTATTAAATATGATTTCATGGCCATGTTTCACCAGTTCCACTTAGGAGACTTACCTCTTTTCCGTCTCAACTTTGGTGTTATCACGTTGTTACCAAAGAAAAAGGACGCGAGCAGGATAGAGCAGTATAGACCCATTTGTTTACTCAATGTGAGTTTCAAAATCTTCATGAAGGTTGGAACTAATCGAGTGACTTCGATTGCGCAGTCTGTTATTAGGCCGACTCAGTCTGCTTTTTTGCCTGGTAGGAATATTCTTTAGGGTGTGGTAATTTTGCATGAAACTATTCATGAACTACATTCTAGAAAGCTTGATGCAGTGCTTCTCAAAATTGATTTTGAAAAATCCTAATATAAAGTGAAATGGCCTTTTCTTCAACATGTGTTGAGGATGAAGGGGTTTAATAATAAATGGTGTGAGTGGGTGTCAAATTTTATTCAGGGTGGTAGTGTGGGCATTCGTGTTAATGACGACATTGGTCATAATTTTCATACCTTAAAAGGGCTAAGACAAGGTGACCCACTATCTCCAGTTCTATTCAACCTGGTGGCTGATATGTTAGCCATCATTATTGATAGAGCCAAGGAGGATGGACAAGTTGGGAGCTTAGTACCTCATTTGGTAGAGGGAGGTGTTTCCATTTTGCAATATGCTGATGACACAATTTTATTCCTTGAAAATGACCTCGATAAGGCAGTGAATATGAAGCTTATTTTATCGTTATTCGAACAACTTTCTGGCCTTAAGATTAATTTTCATAAGAGTGAAATATTCTGTTTTGGGAAAGCTCAAGAGATACGGAGGAATATAGGAATAATTTTTGTTGTGAGGTGGGGACTTTGCCCTTTAAATACCTTGGTATCCCGATTCACTATAGAAAACTTCTTCTAAAGGAGTTGAAAATAATTGAAGATCGTTTCGAAAAGAAATTAGCCTCTTGGGCTGGGAAACTTTTGTCCTGTGGTGACAGATTAGTGCTCATTAATTCGGTTCTTACTAGTTTACCTATGTTTCTTTTATCCTTTTTTCAAATTCCGGTGGGAGTTCAAAAGAGGATGGATTTTTTCAATAGTAGGTTCTTCTGGCAAAGTGACCAGCAGAAGAAAAAATATAGATTGACGAAATGGAGTGTTATCTGTAGGCCAAAAGATCAAGGGGGATTAGGAATCGAAATATTAGATATTAAGCATAAATGTTTGTTGAGCAAATGGCTCTTCAAAATTCTGAAGGAGGAGGGTGTTTGGAAGGAGCTACTGACGAACAAATACTTGGGAGAAAAAACATTATCCCAACTTAAACCGAAACCAACAGATTCACCCTTTTGGCGGGGACTTTTGTCGGTGAAGAAGGATTTATTTTCTTGGGGTTTTTTAATGGTGGGCAACGGAAAACAAACTCGCTTTTTGGAAGATGTGTGGCTTGGAGACCAAGCTTTGGATTCCCAATATCCTGGGCTGTATCACATTGCTAGAAACAAGAATGTGCTTGTGGCAGATGTGTTATCGAATGCGCCTCCCATTAACATTCAGTTTAGACAAAACTTACAAGGGAATAGTTGGATAGCCTAGTTGTAGCTTGTACAAAAGATTATGTCTATCTCTATTTATGAAGAGGAAGATTCATTCTCTTGCCGTCTAAATACAAACGGGAATTTTTCTGTTAAGTCTATGTATATTGATTACATGAATGACCATCCTCCTTTTGAACATAAATATCTATGGAAGATGAAAATCCCCCTTAAGATTACTTAATAGACGAGTAATTCTTACAAAAGATAATCTTATCAAATGAAATTGTCAAGGTTGTAAAAAGTGTGTTTTCTGCAATCATGATGAATCTACTGAACACTTATTCATCAGTTGTCCCTTTGTTATTAAAATATGGAGACTGCTCCATTTTACTTTTAATGTCTCACCTCCTATCAGTTTGGATCATATGTTTTGTGGGTGGCATCATGGAACTCCTAAACATGATAAACACCGTATGCGAATTGGTGTGTGTGCCTTTCTATGGGCGGTTTAGAATTGTCGCAATGATGCGATTTTTAACAGGATCCAAAATATACATTTCTTGCAAGTTGTTCACAAGGCTACCTATTGGATTACTTCGTGGTCTCTCCTCCTGCCGCAGGACCAGCGCCATTTTATGGAGGCTGGATGCAACCAGTTATTGGCTATAGTTCGGGCCATTCTGTTCTCCAACGGGTGGCAGCATGATAGTAGGATTTGTGCTTCATAGTGGAAGTCAGTTCTAAGTGTTGCGTTGTTTCCTTGTTCTTGTAATTTCGGAGAAGTGCGAGTTGTAATACTTTGACTACCCTTTTGTTTAAATAAAAAGACGTGTGCATCAATCCGATGCAGAGGCTGGGGCAACCGCTCCCTTTTCTAAAAAAATATCGGTTCCCATGGAGGCGACGTATTGGTGGAGATCATCGTTTCCAAGAGTCGGATTGTCATCGTGGTGGTTAGCTACCTTAGTTGTGGGGGTGACTACTAGATCACCTACGGCCATCGGCCTGGATGTTGTTGGACGGTAAAGAATCGATCTACAGGAAGCCGTCGGGTACATGTGTAAGAAAATGATCGAGATTCGTGGAGTGAACCTGGTGCAATGCTTATATTTGGCCCGTGGCCGAAGTCCGTGATGGATACACTTTATGAGACATCCCCTTCTTTATGACCTCGCTGAGGTGAAACTCCTGTCCTACTCTGCTACCTACGTGGGAAACCCTATATAGATGGATCGGATGATGGCGATGCTCTTGTGTTGTTCCCCTTGGGTTCACCAGCTTTGGAGGTGCGCATCAGCCTGAGGGCCAGGGCATGGTTCTTTGGTGGTACACTGTCGCATCTACCACATCGACGATGGTAAGGGTCAGCAAAGTAGCAAAGTGGAGGCTTGGCAATGGCTGCGTGATAATAAAATCGCGTAGGGTGGTTGTGATATCTAGCGTCATGAAGAAGTTGGTGGCTGGTTTGCCGAAAGTCTTCACTTCGATCTACACGCTAGAGAGGGTTTGGCGGAAGAGTGTAGAGATAAATTCTAGAGAGTATGTGGAAGGCACTATATTTGGAATTAGTAAGTTAGTGGGCGATGGCTGATCCCAGTGCAAAAGGTCTCATTTTTTCATCTATCATTTGTGCTAGTTGTGTTGTTTTCACTATTTGATGGCTTTGGCATGTATGTCCGTCGGAGCTCTCGCCATTACCACGTGAGATTTGGAAGAAGCGGAAGTAGTAGGGTTGAGAGGGGATATAAAAGACCGCATAGAAGAAGTGGGGGAAGTGGCGAGAAAGGCGGCCAGGGTTGTCTCCTCGATTTTCGGCACACGTTGGGAATGCACGCGCCGGTGCACCACCTCCTCACTCCTCCTCGAGTCCTCGTCGTGCCTTCGTGCTCCGCCGTGCGCCGCCCGAAGACACCCTCTGCCGCGCGACATCGGCAGGCCGAGGCGCGCCCTCCTCCCCTACCATCTTTGACGGCCAGGGGGGCCGCCACCGCCACCGCGTGATGCCGGCGGCGGCATATCGCCCTTTCTTTGGTACGTCAATTAGATCAGACACTACAGGAATGGCGAAATCTGCCGACGGCCAAACCGTACGCCGACGGCAAAATGTCGGGGTTGTCGATGTACGTGGCTTAGAGGCCAGCCCGCCGAAGAGACCGTCGGCACAGAGAAGGCCGTCGGCGTAGGTGAGCATGGACCGACGATGGCCCTCGGCTATACGCCGACGACAGTGTGCCGACGGTGGCCGTCGGTACAGGCTGTGCCGACGGTTATCTACCCTGTGCCGACGGGTCCAGGCCGTCGGCTTCTTAGCGGTTTACTGTAGTGAGATCGCTACAAAGACCGGTATATCAATCTCTCAAAAAAGCAACCAACCCTAAAGAAGTTTAGCCTATTGTTCATGAAAAGCATTACACATCGGTCTGTTTTGTCGAGTAGACTGAGATCCACCACGATGAAAGCCCCAATATATACCTGACCTACCCACAAGGCCACAACCATCGATCGAACGAGCATAGGCCGTGGGCTGGAGACCGGCCAGGAAGAGGAAGATCATGATCCGGCAAGCTTTGGCTCGCCTGAACTCCTTCCCAGCTGTCGACATGGCTACCTTAACACCAAAGTCGAGCAAACATGCTAAGTCCAGATATTTTAATTTGGTGCCCCGGTGCACAACATGTAATTCTAATGTGTGTCCGCACCCCGACGACATGTTTTAAAAGTCCCGGAGCTTTCCGCGGTGGTGACCGTGCTGGAAGGGGCCCCGCGCAGCGGCCCGGAGATCGATGTCTCCGCTGCTGGCGGTGATGATGCGCCTTGGACCGTGGTGGGCGCGCCCCGCAACCGGAGGGGCGTCGAGAGGGCGAGGAAGGCCGTCGAGGTGATCGGAGCAAGGAAGAGCTCCCGTCTCGCAGGCAAGGAACTGGCGTTCCGCTTGGACATGACCACCAAAGCCGTGAAGCTCCGCGAACTCAAGGATTCGCTCAAAGGCTGCTCGGCTAAACTCCAGGCGCAGGTCAAGAGTGTGGGGCTGCTAGACGGCGTGGCGCTGACGGGGATGAAGTCTGTGTCCGACATCCGCGCTGCGGCCTTTGGTCCTTGCGACCCGGTGCCTAGAGGTGGTGATGATTAGCGCGTCCTCGACGCCTAGTAGAACAACGGTGCCGCAAATGTCCACGCGCCGTAATCCTCCTGTAAACCCTCTTGTTAATCAAAGTAGCCGGCACTGTCCGCCGCGCTCCCGCAGTCCCCGTCTTACCCGCGATCACGTTCGTCTCTCGGTTGCGTCCTGGAACGTCAGAGGCCTTGGGGATGACATCAAGTGCCCTGTGGTGCGCGACGCCCTGTCGGCCCCTGGCCTCACGGTCTGCTGCCTGCAGGAAACAAAAATGTCGCTTACGGACGCTGCGAAAGCCCGCTCCTTCCTCCCGTCCTAGTTCTCGGACTACGCCACGGTCGATGCAGACGGCAGCCGCGGCGGCATTCTCACGGCCTGGATGCTCGTCAGTTCACGCTCGCCTCTCTCGATCGTCGCACGTTCAGTCTTACCACCGTCCTATCCTCCACCTCGTCTGATCTCGCCTTCACGATCACCAATGTCTACGCCCCTTCTGACCATTCCCTCACTTCCGTGTTCGTTGGGGAGATGCTCGCGCTCGCCCCTACTGTCTGCAGGCCGTGGTTGATCATCGGTGATTTCAACCTCATCAGGTATCCTGAGGAGAAGAACACGCCGCGTTTTGACCGCAACCTGGCCGCGGCGTTCAACGCTCTGATCAGAGACGTTAGCTGGCTCGAGCTGCCGCTTAGCGATCGCCTCTTCACCTGGTCCAACGGGCAGGCCGTGCCGGTCCTTGCTCGTCTAGACAGGGCTTTCTTCAATCAGGATTGGAACCTCTCCCTCCCTAGCTCGGCCCTTAGCTCGCTCCCCAGACCCACCTCCGATCACCACCCCCTCTTGGTTACGGCCACAACCTCCATCCCCAAAACCGCTCGTTTTCGTTTTGAGAACGCGTGTTTGCTGAACCAGTCGTTCCTGGCTGAAACTCTCCCGCTCTGGGCGTGCCGTGGCGATGGCCGGGGTGCTGTACTCGATCTCGCAGCCTGCATAAAAAGCTATCGGGCCGGCGCCAAGGTATCGAAAAAGGGGCACCGTTTCCTCCCCCTTCTCCAAAATAATTGTCATTTTCTTGTTGACTTGCTTGATCTCTGTGAGGAAGATCGTCCTCTTTCAGTTTCGGAGCTCCTGCTGCGTGCCAAGGCCCGCGATCGGCTCACGGACGACATCCAACGGGCGGCGGCGCACTGGAAGCAGAGGGGGAAGTACCACGCGGACCTGGAGGGTGACGAGAACTCTCGTTTCTTCCATGCCCGCGCCTCACAGCGTCTCCGCGGGAACCACATCCGCGAGCTCGTGGTGGCCGGCAGTCTGCTGGTCGATCATGCCGGGAAGGAGAGAGCGCTCCATCGCTTCTTCCACGACCTGCTGGGGCAGGCTCGGCCCACGAGCTGGTCCTTCGAGCTCCAGGACCTCTACCGTGGGTGCAGGCAGGTGGATGGAGAGGCCCTGGTCGCCGCCTTCGAGCCCAAGGAGATCAAGGACGCGGTGGATGGGATGGATCGCTCCAGCGCCCCCGTGCCTGACGGGCTCGGCCCCTCCTTCTACCGTGCCGCGTGGACGACGGTTCAGCCGGAGGTGCTCCGCCTCTTCCGTGAAGTACACAACGGCGAGGCTGATCTGCGCCCGATCAACAGAGCACATGTGGTTCTCCTTCCCAAGACTACTGGTGCCCCCGGCCCTGGAGATTTTCGACCTGTTTCCCTTCAGAACTGCTCCGTCAAGATCCTCTGCAAGACGCTCACCTCACGGCTCCAGGCGCAGATGGGCGGGCTGGTGGATGAGAATCAGTCGGGGTTTCTCTCCGGCAGGAGCATCTCGGAAACGTTCGTTTTTGCCACCGAGTTGGTTCAGTGCTGTCACAAAAGGCTTGCTCCCACCCTGGCTCTGAAGCTGTACTTCTCCAAGGCGTTCGACTCCATTGATTGGGGATGCCTCCGCAAGGTGATGCGTGCCCGTGGCTTCCCCGCGGCATGGTGTGACTGGATGGACTGCATACTGTCGTCGTCAAAGTCCGCGATCCTGCTGAACGGGGTCCCTGGGCCCTGGATCGACTGCAAGCGTGGTCTCAGGCAGGGAGACCCGCTCTCGCCGTACTTGTTCTTGCTGGTTGCTGATGTTTTCCAACGGATGATCCGGCTGGATCCACTGCTTCGCCATCCTCTGGTGAGTGGCGCCCCCTGTCCCGTGCTCCAATACGCGGATGACACGCTTGTCATCCTGCAGGCCTCTGAACCAGCTGCTCGTCGCCTGAAGAATCTGCTGGACAGCTTCGCTGCTGCCACGGGCCTGACGATAAACTTCAGTAAGAGCACCCTGTTCCAATGAACGTTCCCGTCCAGGATTTGGAAGCTATCAAGGAGGTGTTAAGGTGTCGAGTGGAAGGTTTTCCGCAGGTGTACCTAGGCCTTCCGCTCTCCGCAGGGAAGCTGTCGCTGGAGCACTTTGCGCCGTTGATCGCAAAAGTCGACAGGTTCCTTTCAGGCTGGAGCGCCCTCCTTCTCTCCGCCGGCGGCCGCGTGGTGCTCCTGAACGCGGTGCTGGACGCCCTCCCCACTTTCGCCATGGGCGCGGTTGCGCTGCCCCCGTCCCTCCTTCGCGCCATTGAGGGGCTCCGGCATTCTTTCCTCTGGGACGTCAAGGACCGTCCGAGCGGCGTGCGCTGTCTCGTCGCTTGGGACGCGGTCTGTCGCCCCAAGCTGGAGAGGGGGCTCGGCGTCAAACAGCTCGCCGCCAAGAATGACTGCCTGCAGATGAAGCTGCTCCACCGCGTCTACGCGCACCCCACGGCGCCGTGGCCGCGCTAGGTTTGGAGTGCTGCCAGCGGACGGCAAGGTCTTGGCCCCCAGTGGCGCCGCCTGGAGGCTCTCCTTCCCATCCACCGTGACATCTCGCAGGTCGCGGTGGGCGACGGGCGGCGTACATCCTTCTGGCGCGACGCCTGGCTGCCGGGCGGGGCGCTCTGCACACGCATGGGGGCCCTGTTCTCGCACGAGACGGACTGCGAGGCCACTGTGATGGAGGTGTTGAGGCGTGGCGTGCGACGCTCCCTTGCTCCGCGGCTCAGCACGGTTGCCGCCGGGCAGCTCTCCGACCTGGCCGCCATGTTGGAGGTGGTCACCCTCTCTGGCGAGTGCGACGTCCGGACGCTCACGCGCTGCGCGAAGAAGGATGGCGCGCTCGATGCAGCTGGGCGCTACCGCCTCCGCACCTGGGGGGGGGGGGGGGTTGAGACGGTTTCGGCTGCGTTCGTCTGGAAGAACTGGGCTCCGTCGAAGGTACAGTTCTTTGCTTGGCTGCTGACAAAGGGGCGCATTCAGTCGCGGAGCGCGCTGCTGCGCAAGCATGTGCTGACGCCTGATGAAGCTCGGTGCCCCATCTGCGGTGCGGCCGACGAGACCGCGAATCACATCATCTTTGAGTGTCGGTTCGCGGCGAGGTTCTGGGCTTCAGTTGGGGTCTCCTTCCCCGCCGGGGCGGATGTCCGCGAGCTGCACAGATACGAGACGTCCACGGCGGTGCCTGTCGAGACGGCAAGCACCTTCACCCTGCTGTGTTGTTGGGAATTATGGAAACACCGGAATGCGGTGGCGTTCCGGGAACAACGGTCTTGTCTTGCCCTACTTAGAAAGAACTGCAGGTGTGAGGCGCTGCTTTGGCGCGTGCGTCTGCCGTTGGCGCGCAGAGGCGATGCCGCGATCTGGGCAGAATGCCTAAGTAGCGGCGGTCTTTGACACGTCCTCCCCTCCCCCCCCCCCCCCTCTCTCTGTAACTCATACGGCTGTTTTGAGCCAACTTCACAGCTCATATATATGAAAATTCAGGTGGGGCGTTCGCGTCCCCCCGGTGACCATCAAAAAAAAAAAAGTCCACCTTGCAGCTCTCTTGCAATCGGAGTTGCCCAAATCCATGAGCGCGTATCCTCTAAATTTGGGTGCCGGTGGATATGCTATTAGTCGTGATTGACTCTGCCTCTAATGAAACATAGATGCACGTCACAACATGACCTTCAATTGGCTTCTTCCCAAGGGCCAAGTCATAAAGTGTGGACCATCAAAACAACACCAAGGTCAAGTCTAAAGAGAATTGAAGCCATTGCTAACTTACTACGGGAGTTCTTTTGGACCTGGTGTACCACTACATGTCCAGCCGGGTGCACAGAATAGCCTCTAAATCATTTTTGCGACCCTAGTGACCGTGCACCAAATAAAGCTATAAGTAACTCCACCCCTGGTCGCCACGGTGCCAAGCCCGCCTAGGGTGACCGTCAACTCTATCTGGTCCTCCTGCCCGACGAATAGTAACAACGTCTAGTATAGCCAACTTCGCATGCATTACAGAAATGTGGGTTGGTCACGCACAGGTCATCCGAGTAGCCTGCGTGGAGCGCAAACAACGTGAAAGTGGCGCTGAACTGAGGGACTTAGTTTATCCTAGGAAACAACGATAGGAATGGCTAGTTGTCTAGCCCCCGCTATATGTATTGTCTATGCTAGACGTCAACCGCGTCATCCATGAGCCCACTTTTGAGCTGATAAGCAACCTAAGCTAGCAGTGAATTTTGAAATGCTAATTTGCCATGCACTGTCCCTATCTTGACATGTTTGTACTCCTGACACCTCACAAGCCCGCACAACTGGCAAAAATGTGTGCCTCCATGTCCAGCCCAAGTGCCATGTAGGGTAATTCGAATGTTTTCAATGGAATAAGTAGCAACAGTGCAACGTGGAGAGGGAGACAGAACGATGTACTAGCAAATAAATTTAATTGATAACAGAGTTTGCGTATGTGCGTACGTAGATGGGCTGTGTGTGTGGTGTCCAAGGTGCCTCGACTTATATATGGGGTCTGCGACCTCCAACAATTTATCTCCAGAACGTGATTGGCTGGATGCATCCATACCTAACTTATTGATATATTTGGCTTAGAAAAGGACCTAGGCCACCAGTTTTGGACACACCACCGCAAGATTACACTACTAGAGATTTGCTTATAGCAGCATATCCTACCACAGGCGAACAAGGAAAACTGTGCGCCTGGGTTAATTAGCGCAGGCGAAGCGCAAGTTGGTGCGCCTGGGGTAGGCCAGTTACCCCAGGCGAACAGAAACCGAAAGCGCCTGGGGTAAAGTGTGGCAGAGCCAACCACGGCCGACCCTGGCACGCTTCCTTTACCGCAGGTGAATGGCTTCTCGGTTCGCCTGCGGTATAACACATACCACAGGCGAGTAAGTACAGAAGCGCCTGGGGTAAAAAGTGGACTGGGGTAGCTCCCTTTAGCGCAGGCGCACAGGTACGTTGTTCGCCTGGGACAAAGAATAGCCTGGGTTAGCACCACTTAGCGCAGGCGCTTCCCAGAACATATATATTCGCGTGGTAATATTATTTGTCCCCAATATAAGTGCGGCCAGCCACCCACCACCACCCCTATCCACCACACTGCATAATTTACCGTAACGAGCACGCGGACCAGATCAAATGTCCGGTGTGCGGTGCTGATCGTTACAAGAGGGGGACGAAGAAAGCTCCTACGAAAGTTGTGTTGTACTTTCCACTCATTGATCCCGGCCATCTGCAGCGGTACTTCGTGGACCCCAAGGAAGCAAAGCTCATGCGCTGGCACGAGGACAGAAAGAAGGCGGTGCTGAGCGATCCAGAACGTGTTGAAAAACCAGTGCTAAGTACACACCCTTCGGATGCACGTCAGTGGAAAGCATTAGACGCATTCGATGAGGAATTCGGGAACGACCCAAGGAACATCAGGCTTGGTGCGAGCACCGACGGTCTCAATCCGTTTGGAAATCAGAGCAGCAAACATAGCACCTGGCCCGTGTTTGTATGGATGTACAACCTCCCCCCGTGGCTGTGTCTGAAGCTCCTCTTTCGCGACATGGTTCAAGAAGCAGATTGATGCCGATCCCCCGCCAATGACATGTGAGAAAGATAAAATTGTATTGGCCTTGTCATATGGCCCCTATCTATACGACATCAATGGGTACACATTCTACACGGAGGAAAGAGACAAAAGTAGCGACTATCAAAACTCGTCTATAACGATGGAATCTTACACGGGCGAAGAGGTTAGAAGATACTACAGAAAGATCGGGGAGCTTGACTACGTTGGGGTAAAGCTGCCGATGTTCCATGTCAGATGGGCTACAAACGTCACGAAAGAAGACGAATATTTCACCACTATGTCGATGTCTGAAGCCAACAAACCCAAGTCCAAGAACCCCACCGCGCAAAATGAGCCCTGGGTATTGGCTAAGCACGTGGAGCAATGCTTCTTCATAACCGACCCGGCAAATCCTAGTCGTGTTGTCGTAAGGAGAGGAAAAAGGGCCCTCGTCGGAATGGATGGAGTCGCCGATGAGAAGGACTTCGACGGCTTAGTCGGAGACCCGATGATGGAAGAACCCGGTGAAGACGATACACCACAAGAAGAAGCAGGACCACAATACCTAGGGCAGGTCTTCCATTCACAAGAAGAAGTCACAATATGGCGGTCACGTATTCAACATCGACCAAGAAAGGCAAGACTAATATTGTGACGAAAGGTTGAGAGAGGGAAATACTCGCGATATAACATGCTAATAGCTACTATGCATACAATGTGTTTTTAGAGAGAAACACTTGCGGTATCTCGCTAAACCAATCTATTTACGCTCGATGCGACATTAAATATTTTTGCACATGTTAACTTTCATATGTATGTATTTTTTAAGTGAAAACCAACGTGGGGGAGCCACATATTATAGCATTCATATTGCTCGATGTGTCCCAGGCCGGGTACGTGGGGCTGTGTTAGAAAATCTAAGCACATGCGCATCATCTGGAAAACGCGCCTGGGGTAGTACATATCACAGGCGCTTTTGATAGGACATGCGCCTGGGGTAATGCCATGTGGGACCGCGCAAACCAAAATCCTACGAAATTTAGCGCAGGCGCATTACCTAGATAATTCGCCTGCGGTAAGGATCTGTGGGGCCGCGCATAACAGGGCATCGAGCCAAGCACATTAGAACCGGTTTGTATCACAAACCGGTTCTAAAGGGTCTGTCCCCTGGGCCCCCTACCTACAGGCAGCAAATGGCCGCAGGCCTTTAGGACCGGTTTGTTATACAAACCGGTCCTAAAGGCCTGCGGCCATTTGTGCGGGTATCTAGGTGGGCCCACGGGACATACCTTTAGAACCGATTTGTGATACAAACCGGTTCTAATGCTTATCGCAGGCGCATTTTCAAATCTGTGCGCCTGGGGTATACCTCTGTGGGCCCGCGCACAACGAATTGCTAAGAACATTAGCGCAGGCGCACCTCTCTTTGTTCGCCTGGGGTAAGGGATAGCGCAGGCGCATTTCACTCGTTGTGCGCCTGTAAGTCCTCGATCTGCTAACTCACAACCCGCATAATCACTCTGTTTCACATCGAGCCCTAACCGCACGCCGCCGTCGCCTCTCTCATCGCACGACGCCGTCGCCTCTCTCATCGCACGCCGCCGTCGTCGTTGTCGAGCAGGAGGAGGAGGAGCGGGAGCAGCAGCAGGAGGAGGAGCAGGAGCAGCAGCAGGAGGAGGAGCAGGAGCAGCAGCGGAGGAGGAGCGGGATCGAGCAGCAGGGGAGGAGGAGCGGGAGCACGCCGCGCGCGCGCGCCGTCCCTCTCATCGTCGTCGTCCACGCCGGCCGTCGTCACCCACGCCGCCGTCGCCCACGCCCACGACGAACCCAGGTCAGCCACCCCCCCCCCTCTTCCAACGCCCTCATACTACTGCTGCTACATGCTTTAGCTAGAACTGGATCTGATCATGTACCATTATTTCTGGATTCTGGTAGTTCAGCTCATAGTATAAAATGCTATATTTCTTACACTAGCTGAATCACCTACTAATTACATGTGAATAGGACACTGAAGCTTTGGACACTGCTAGAATTCTCCGTGATTTGTTATTAATTAAGTGCAGTATTTTACTTGGATCAATATATATGAAGGTTTTTTTGGCATGATATATGAATTTCCTGGGAGTTTTTGTGCCATGTGATGACAGCAATGCAAGGAACTGTTTTTGTGGCCATGCATGTGTGTATTCATTTTCTGTTGCAGGTACATTGAGTGCCAATGTTTTGTCGGAACGTAGATTCATTTCCGTTCCGGCGAATTTCTGGCACTCCTGCATGACCATTTATATATAGCCGAGGTCACGCCGAATTTTTCCGGTGACTAACAGTATACGTTTTGTCTACTGCTAGCTAGGGCATGTCTTCTTCTACTACAGATCCGGCTTTATTGGACCACTACATCCTTATGGCCCGAGAGTCGCAAGAGGAAGATCGGACAGAAACTGACCATGATGTCGAGCCCCACAATGATGACGGGCTCACCGGTGGCGAGGAGGAAACCACTGATAGTGGAGCAGGGGGTCCCTCAGGGAGCAGCACGACGGGAAACAAGCGTCGGAAGCGAGCTCCGAACAAGGTCGGCACCGTTCGAGAGAAATTCACGGAGGTGGACCCTTCCAGTGGCACGCCTCTAATGCCATTGGACCTTGTGAAGGGGTACTTCCTCCAACTTGGCGCGATACTTCGAGACGTCGTCAATGTCAACGAGCCGACTCTCAAGAAGAAACTAACTCTGCGCGCCCAACTCATCTCGAGGCTGCACGCGCGGTACGAGTTCCCTCCCCCCTACAACAACGAGAATCTGAAGGGCAACCTCGTGAACAAACTCGCCCTCACTAGATTCACCAAATCCCTGAGCAATTACAAGACTATGGTGAGGGCGATGATTGAGGAATCGACACCATTCGAAGAGATCCATCGCCACTTCCCGCGGATTACGCCCGATGACTTCAAGACTTTCCTAGATAACGAGTCGCTTGATGTCACTAAGAAGCAAACGGGATGGGGGAAGGATCTAGCGTCGAAGAACATCGGTCACCACAATCTCGGCTGTCGTGGCTACGACGGGAAGGAGCCAGTTTGGGCGAAAGAGGACCAGGCCTACATTGAAAAAGGGATTGAGAACCCTTACGCCAAGTATGCCCATGACCCGCAATTCCAGAAATTCATGAGGTCGAGGTACAGAAAAGTAACTCCGACCGGGGAACTTGTCTCGGACCCGAAGATGGTGGAGGGTGTTATTTTGGTCACGGACGATAGCGTGAAGAATGTTGAGAAGTTAGTGGTAAGAAATTTACCATTTCATGCAACTCATCATCATCAAGTCCATGATTTCATTCTAGTACGAAACCAATTCTAAACCGTTTATATGTTGCTTCTGCAGCTAGAAGAACAACAACTTGAATCTTCCTCGTCGCAGACGTCGACGGCCAAAGTCGCGTGGGATAAGCCTTTCATCAGGGGGTACAACAAGGCAAAGAGCCAGGACCCTCTGAAAAGGCCGCACTTAGGCCGTATCACCGGCGGCGTACTTAATAAGAAGCACGCCAACTATGGCTTGGCTGAGCCCAACACTAAGGAGTCGCGGGCGGCGAAGAAGAGCGAGGAGACGGAGGAGCTGAAGAAGAAGGTCCATGACTTGGAAACAAACATGGAGAAGAAGATTGAGAAAACGGTGGGGGAAAAGATGAATGCGCTCATCCCCGCCGTATTTGAAAAAATATGTGGCTACATCGCCGGGGGGTCACAGGGGCCCTTACCGACGTTCAACATACCGTCGATGTTGGCCGTGCCTGTCGCCCCCGCCGTGCCCGACGCGCCTGCCTCCGATGGACCGTCGGCCATGCCCGACACGCCTGCCCCCGATGGACCGTCGGCCTTGCCCGACGCGCCTGCCCCCGATGGACCGTCGGCCGTGTCCGGCGCGGCCACCACCCCGTTGCTCGACGAGACCACCATCACCTGTGGTCCGTCGACGTTAGCCGAGCTCAATGCCCTCACGGTAGATTATTGACCGTCTCAAGCTGTAGCCAGTTCAATATAACCCTACTCTCTGACCTATCCATGCATGTTATCGCAGGCTGACGCGACGGGATGCACCTTCCTGCTAAAAGTGGGCAGCGAGTTGAAGGATGTTGCAAAGGGGAGCATCTTGCAGCCACTATCCCGCAAGTACCACTGCAGAGATATACCGGCCAACGGGCTTCGGGTTCGCGTCGATCTGGTGCTACCGGGATTCGAGAACTTGTATCCTCCTAATCAACCCGCCGATGCCGACAGCGAGCTGAATCTCGGCCAACTGGACAATCAAATCTTGCTATGGCCGAAAGCCCTTATTCGGCTGAACACGGCGTCAGGGTCGGCGCCAAGCCAAGCCATCACCATCACCACTACACCGGTTGCGCCCGCGGCAAGCCAACAAGACAAGGTCCAACATGGCAATGTCCTCTCTCCACCTCCGGTGGATCCTCCTCCTCCCGAGCACGAGACGTCCAATGACGAGCAACAGCACGAGCATGAGACCCATGACGAATACATGGATATTGAACTTGCTCCCATTGACGATTTCATAAATCAGTTGGATGGCGAGAAGCCGGTTCCTCCTCCGGAGTTACCCGCCAGAACTCTTGATATCCAGAAGAAGGTAGATGGCGGAGATGGCGGTTCTTCTGAGTTACCCACCAGAAAACCGGATATCCAGAAGAAGCTAACCTATTCCCAAGAAACTCCCGAGGAGCAGACGGCCTTTACGGCTCCACAGCCTACGCTGGTTACCCCGAATACACTACGTGCTACGGCCGCGGAGGCGGTAAAACAAAGCGGCACTCCCATCTGCTTGAGGCCGAAGGAGAATCGGAAGAGGACGGTAGCCAAGAAGAAGAAAGGTGGTGCCTCCTCTAGTAGCCAGCCAGCGGCCGCCCGAGTCCTGGACCGTTTGCCGCCCGCCGCCCCGTGGAGCAAGGTGCATGAGATAGGTGAGCCGATGCTGTCGGCAGAGGTTGTCGCTGTCATGGGTGGTGACATGAGGACCATCCACGACGGGATTTTGTTCAAAGAGAATGAACTTCTACGTGAGAAACATCCCTCCTACCCGCTATACGTGGTCAAGGTGCCCCGATCCTTGGGCTTTGTGGATTCAAATCCCGCAGAGGTGTTCTTCATCAGATACGAAGACATATTCAGGGTCTTCCACTTGGGTAAGCTCGACCGAAGCATTGTCCACCTGGTATCGCTCAGCATGGCGCATGATATGGTCATGGAGAATACCCCACACATGGCGATTATGGACCCGTACTACATGAATGAGGACTACTTGCGGTCACATGCAGACCGAGTTCTTATCACGACTTACATAACGGGGTTTTTGATAGATAACAAGGATAAGAACGCCATTCTCATGCCATACTTTCCCAAGTAAGTAGTCCTCTCCGCTTCACGTCGTTACATTCTTTCTAGAATCTCCTTAGTATTCCGATTGATGATATTGATGGCTCTTGTTCGAAATGTTCTGCGCAGAAACGGAGGATGCGTACTCATCGTCATGGAACCGCATTGGTCACAATGCACTTATCTTGATGCGGGTAGGGCGGTGCAGAAGGACTACACCGACATAAGAGCTGTTCTTAATAGTGCCCTCAACGGCTTCGCCGCCGATTTAGGCAAGCCCCTAAAAAAGGAGAAAATAGTCCGAGGCGCCTACGTGTGCACCCACGTAACAAACTTCCCCTGCCTCAAGCAATCGGAGCAAGAATCTGAGTTGGAAGCTTGGTATGTCATCTTTCAGATGAGGGAGTACTTAAAGGATGCCCAACAGGCCCATCTACCAAGTGATCTCCGAGACATGACCACAAAAATGGCCAACACCGCCGATGAATATGTGCGGGCTGAGTTCCGTTGCATCCAGCGGAGGATCTGCACGATACTCTCGTCGGATGTCATCACTCGGGGTGGCTTGTTCTTCCACGGCCACGCACCACCGAGCAACCGTGACATAGAAGCACACCTTCGAGAGCAACGTGACACCCGGACATTCAACACGCTACAAGGCGTTCGTCCGTTCCCGCCGAGAATATAGGATTGACAAAATGTTAGTATACACTTGCATCATATAACTTTTAGACCTTTATTTGTCGTGTTTTATTCGTAAACCTTGATGCTTCTATTTTTTTATAGTTATTTGCGGTCTATTATCACTTTCGATGCTAAACTCGTATGTTTGTCCTATGCACAGATGACATGGTATGTTGTGTATGTCGGTAGGGTTGCCGGAGTCTACGACGACTGGGACCAATGCCGAAGACAGGTGCACGGTTTCAGCGGCAACAGCTACAAGGGGTACAAGACCATGGTGGAGGCGGAAGCTCGATACGCCACTTACCTAGCGAGAGAGAAGACGGAGAAGACGAGGGCCCGGATGACCACATTCGCCATCGCCGTGCTTATACTCCTTGTACTCCTAGTGTTGATGCTACTTGTTGTTTTGCTTGTCTAGATAACTAAACTATCGATTTGTTTGGACTATGTACTCCTAGTGTTTGAACTATGCTTGTAACTAAACTATTCGTTTCGAGACTATTTGGTGATGATCGAGACTATTTGGTGATGATCGAAATATTTCTGTTATTTTGCTGTCATTTTCATATTTATTACTGTCAATTTGCTGTAATTCTGTTATTTTCGTTTCTTTTATTTTTTGACACAGCAAAACCATACCCCAGGCGAATAGGGAATCATACCCCAGGCGAACATGTACCCCAGGCGCACAGCGCTTGTTCGCCTCAGGTAAGAGGCTTACCCCAGGCGCACAACGCTTGTTCGCCTGGGGTATGTCAAGATACCCCAGGCGCATTTGGTTGTTCGCCTGCGGTAAGTCATTACCGCTGGCGATGTGGTCCCAGGCGAACAAACATTCGCCTGCGGTAGGCTAAATTGGTTCGCCTGCGGTAGCCTTTTCCCTACTAGTGTTAATGTATGCCTTGGCAGCCATGACACTACTACTGCTTTTCTTATTCTTCGTCTTACCTGAGAATTTCACCATTGTATGTTTCACTTTTACTGTCACAATAATAACATCAGACCGAAGTTAAATCTAGTTACTGACATTAAAAGTCGTGTACGTCATACCTAGTGCAAGCAAGTTATGTGAACATTAAATATGCAAGTCATCAAATTTTATCTTTTCTTTTCCATATGATGCATCTTATCAGCAATGGAAGCCATGAACTTTCCAGCATGATCGGATCAAATGCACCAAATTATACGGAAAAACAATCTTCATTATCGGTAATCTATAACTAGGCGATGCTAGTAACATGCTATTTTGGTCATAAATTTGTCGACTAAGGCGATGCTAGTAACCTGCTATTTTGGGCATGTGACCAGGTTAAGATTGAGATTTTACTAATGTATATAAAGCATTGATGTCCTTGGTGCTACTAGTACATTTTATCTAGTTTTTATGTTCTCCTATCACTACGGGAAAGAAGTAATACAACGAATCGCATGATTTCAGCTGGCAAAATGATTGTTTCCATGTTCCCTTGGTCCCATGTATCATTGGCATCCCTTTGACATGTTCTTTTGGTGGAATCCATGCAAACTAGCCAATGTCACTTTCTGTTATATGGAAAGAGCAACAGCTGGGCCCAATATGAATCTCATCTTGTTTACTTCTCGTGCATGTAGAGTAACTATAGTGTTTTTATTTCAAATTTGAAAGATAGCTTCTAAATAGTGCATGTACCAAACTATCTCTTCAGATTTGCACACATGATAGAACCAAACTCATGTTTGAGCTGCCCTCGGCGCATGCATGGCTAGGCTCAGTTCCATCAACATCATCAATGCTCGGCCCATGCACATCTCATGAGGATTTCGCACCCAGCCTCGATGCCGATGCTCTAGAGGACTCTGCTACTGTTCCTTTTGTTCTCATTGCCGCCTCATCTATGCTTGACTGCGTCTGCACGTACTCTGTTTTCTGTGGCGCCTCCACATGATAGTGCATGTACCAAACTATCTCTTCAGATTTGCACACATGATAGAACCAAACTCATGTTTGAGCTGCCCTCTGCACATGCATGGCTAGGCTCAGTTCCATCAACATCATCAATGCTCGGCCCATGCACATCTCATGAGGATTTCGCACCCAGCCTCGATGCCGATGCTCTAGAGGACTCTGCTACTGTTCCTTTTGTTCTCATTGCCGCCTCATCTATGCTTGACTGCGTCTGCACGTACTCTGTTTTCTGTGGCGCCTCCAGTGCTTCTTCTAGCCGCATCCATGCCGCCACTAGAACTGATGTTGTTTCTTTGGCCGCACCCACTGCCGCGGTAATTGTACCAGGCTGCTCTGCTACAGCCATTTCTTCTTGCTGCAATACCTCGGTCACCACTGCTACTTGTTGAGTTCCTTGTACCAAATTTGTAGCACCTAGTTTTTCAGACGATACCGGCAGTAACTCGATACAGAGTTGACAACAACCATTGTATATGTTTCGGCCCTGCAAGATTTGAAGAGCTCATGCATCATCATTATCTTTGACGTATTTGGTGAAGGTCACAATCCTTACCTTCATGAAAAAAATTCAATGTTCTCCACTACGCCATAAGGATCGAAAACTTGATGAAGCAAATTCTTCGTGATCTGGTAGAGTACATGTTGAATCGTGATGCGAAGTATCCTCCACGACGTCTTCTCGTCAGCGAAAGCCATGGTGATCGGCTTTGATACAAAGTGTTGTGGACATGGATCCATAACTGGATAACTACCATGCAGAAGATAGCCACACGACATGGCTGTGAGGGATTGGCTAGACTTTGGTATGAAAAGAGATAATAATCGGAGAGAGATTAGATTGATTCGTCTTCCTTGTCCCGAACGTGTATACATGTCATCCTTATATAATGGATGTTAAGGCCATTACCTCTCCTAGTAAGATTAGATCTAGACCTTTCCTAACACAATTAGACACTTTCCTAATCTTGTACTTTCCTAATGGACTCTTAATATAACTATCTCTCTGGTGGAAGCCTTCCACGTTGCTGCTCCTGCCTTGATACCGTGGACCATTGTCCACAACACTCCATAAGAATCGAAAACTTGATGAAGCAATTTCTTCGTGATCTGGTAGAGTACATGCTGAATCGTGATGCGACGTCTTCTCGGTAGCGAAAGGCATGGTGGTCGTCCCTGATACCAAATGTTGTATACATGGATCCACCACGGGATAAGTCGACCACCCCCTGGGCCGGCCCTGTAGGCCACCAGTTTTGGACACACCATCTTGCCGCAAGATTAATGTATGCCTTGGCAGCCAAGACACTACTACTGCTTTTCTTATTCTTCGTCTTACCTGAAAATTGCAGAATGACATGTTTCAGTTTTACTGTCACAATAATAACATCACACCTGAGCTACATAATATGCTGATGTATGAGTGTGGCGGTGTCTTGTTACTGACAGTAATAGTCTTACATCGTGCCTAATGCAAGAAAATTATGTGAACATTAAATATGCAATTCATCAAAAAAAAAAATTTCTTTTCTATATGTTGCATCTTATCAGCAATGGAAGTCATGAAGTTTGCAGCATGATCTGATCAAAAGCACCAAACAATAGGGAAGCACAATTTTCATTGTCGGTCATCTATAACTAGGCGACGCTTGTAACCTGCTATTTTGGTCATAAGTTTGTCGACTTAGGCTATACTTGTAACCTCCTATTTTGGTCATGTGACCAGGTTAAGATTGAGATTTTACTAATGTATAGAAACCATTTATGTCCTTGTTGCTACTCGTACAGTTCATCTAGTTTATATGTTCTCCTACGGTATGAAATTCAGTCATGTATGATTGTGTTGATATGCTTAATTCTTGCAATGTTCATACAAGATTATGAACGTAATTCCTGGTTGCGGGTTAAGTCGCATACAGTACCAGTTCTAATATTGAAGTGTTTCCTGAATAACTGGATTTTTTGGTACATCAACATGTCAGTGTAGAAATAACCACCAGAAGTGCTAGCTGCAAGCCTACAACGAGCTGGCTTCTTGGACGTGCTAGCTGCAATCCTGCAATGTGCTGGCTGCCGTTGTCGCCACTAGTGGAAACAACCCCTTTCGTCCAGGGCCAGAAAAGGCATCTGTCCCGGTTGCATCAAAATCCGGGACAAATGCTATGCATTGGTCCCGGTTTATGCGCCCGAGGCAGCAGAAATCGCCTGAGGGCATTGGTCCCGATTCGTAAGGAGGCATTGGTCCCGGTTTGTGGCATGAACCGGGACCAATGCCGCGTCACATGCCACGTGGCACGTGCATGGGCATTGGTGCCGGTTCATTCCACAAACCTGGACCAATGCCCCCGTGCCCCTACATATACTGCCTCACAGCCCCCCTTCCCTCTTTTATTTTGCTTGGAGGAGTGAGAGAGGTGGGTGCTAGTGTGTGTTATTTTACTATGCACACGAGGTGTTCGACGAAATACCCGAGCCACAAATAAGCTCACTGAAAATGGTATCTTCGACCGAGGTTAACAAACTTATCTTTTTCATCTGTAATTGATACATAAAAAAGTAATATTTTTCGATGTACTGTGGCCATTTCTCTATTGAAGATGTTATTGTAATGTTTTTTGATAAACTTAATTATACGATGCAGATGGATGCACGGCAGCGACGGATGTACGGTGACCGACGCACTTCCGAGTATATGGCAGTCCTGAATGCATTTCTCGCTATAGCTCAGGCGAACAAAGATAATGGCTTTATGTGTTTCCCATGTGTTGATTGTCGGAACGTCATGGAGCACTCTTCCTCGAGAATCCTTCACGACCACCTACTTCGGAGAGGTTTCATGCCCAGCTATAATTGCTGGACCAAACATGGAGAAAGAGGGGTTGTGATGGAAGACAACGAAGAAGAAGAAGAAGAAGAAGAAGATCCTTTGTTCCCTGAATACGGTGATACTGCAATGGAAGACAATGCGGAAGAAGGAGGTGATCAAGAACAGGCATCAGAAGAGCCCGATGATGATCTTGGCCGAGTTATTGTTAATGCAAGGGAAGACTGTGAAAGTGAATTGGAGAGGTTGAAGCTGGACAACATGTTACAGGATCACAAAAAAGTTGTCGTACCCAAATTGCGAAGATGGCAGCACAAAGCTAGGTACCACACAGGAGTTGCTGAAATGTAAGGCACAGAACGGTGGGACTGACAAGGCATTTGAGATTTTACTTCAACTAATGAAGCTGAAGCTTCCAAATGATAATGAATTTCCTGAGAGTACGTACAAAGCAAAGAAAGCTCTCTGCCCTCTAAGATTAGATGTGTAGAAGATACATGCACGCATTAGTGGCTTCATCCTCTACCGCGGTGAGAAGTACGAGAATTTGGATGAATATCCGGTATGCACTTCACTTCTGTATAAGATCAGAGAAGATGACCCTGGTGATGTTGACGGCGAGCACCCCCGTAAGAGGGTTCCTGCAAAGGTGATGTGGTAGGCTCCTATAATACCACGGTTGAAACGTCTGTTTAGAAACAAAGAGCAAGGTTGTTGCGATGGCACAAAGAAGACCGTAAGATAGACGGAAAGATGAGACACCCCGCCGATGGATCGCAGTGGAGAAAGATCGAGAGAGACTTCCCGGACTTTACACGAGATGCGAGAAACTTATGGTTTGGTCTAAGTACAGAAGGCTTTAATCCTTTTGGGGAGCAGAGCTCGCTGGCCCATGACTCTATGTATGTACAACCTTCCTCCTTGGTTGTGCATGAAGCGCAAATTCATTATGATGCCAGTTCTCATCCAAGGCTCGAGGCAACCTGGCAACGACATTGATGTGTATCTAAGGCCATTATTGGAAGAACTCTTACAATTGTGGAGCAAACCCGGTGTATGTGTGTGGGATGAGAACGAACAAAATGATTGGCCTGCTCTTAGTAACATATCCGGACATACAAACAAGGGATACAATGCATGCACAGACTGTTTAGATAAGACTGACAGTGTTTATTTGGATAAATGTAAAAAGATTGTATACCTGGGGCATCGTAGATTTCTTCCGATCAAGCATCCCGTAAGAAAGAAAAAAGGGAAGCATTTCAGAGGTGAGGCAGATAACCGGAAGAAGCCTAATCTCCGTAGTGGTAATCTTTGGGAAGGGTGGTGGCAGCCAACCTGTTCCGAATGGCCCAGATAAGCGCGCACCCATGTGGAAGAAGAAATCTATATTTTGGGAGCTACCCTATTGGAATGTTCTAGAGGTTCGCTCTCCAATCGACGTGACGCACGTGACAAAGAATCTATGCGTCAACCTGCTATGCTTCCTAGGCGTGTATGGGAAGTCAAAAGATACGCCAGAAGCACGGGAGGACCAGCAACGTATGAAAGACCCAAGCAACAAGCACACGGATACAGGGCGTCATTACTTAAGCAGCTACGCTCTTACTAAAGCAGAGAAGGAAATATTTTTTGAACTCCTTTACAGTATCAAGGTTCCGTCTGGCTTCTCGTCGAATATAAAGGGGATAATAAACATGGCAGAGAAAAAATTCCAAAACTTCAAGTCTCATGACTACCACGTGATTATGACGCAGTTGCTTCCGATTACATTGAGGGGGCTTCTACCGGAAAATGTTCGAGTACCCATTGTGAAGCTCTGTGCATTCCTCAACGCAATATCTCAGAAGGTAATCGATCAAGAAATTATGGCAAGATTACAGAGGGATGTGGTCCAGTGTCTTGTTAGTTTTGAGTTGGTGTTCCCACCATCCTTCTTCAACATTATGACTCATCTCCTGGTTCACCTATGTGAAGAGATTCATATTCTCGGTCCGGTATTTCTACACAATATGTTCCCCTTTGAGAGGTTCATGGGAGTCTTGAAGAAATTTGTTCATAACCGTGATAGGCCATAAGGAAGCTTCTCGAAGGGCTATGGAACAGAGGAGGTCATTGGGTTCTGTGTTGACTTTATTCCTGACCTTAAGACGATTGGTGTTCCTGAATCGCGGCATTAGGGGAGACTGAGGGGAAAAGGAACGTTGGGAAATAAAACAATGATACCCAGGGACGGGCATTCTTTCACTAAATCACACTACACAGTTCTACAAAATTCCATCTTCGTGGCTCCGTATCTCGAGGAACACAAGAATATTATACGCTACACAAACCCGGGGAAGGATGACTCATGGATTAAACGCAAACACATGGAGACTTTCGGAAGTTTGTTGCAAACACATCTTATAAATGACACCACTGTTGAAGATCAGCTATACATGTTGGCCGGGTCACCATCTTCGACTTTTGGGAGTTTTGAAGGGTATGAGATAAATGGGAATACATTTTACATGATCGCCCAAGATAAGAAGAGCACCAACCAAAATAGTGGTGTCCTATTTGATACAACAAACGAGAATGGAAAAATGACACATACTATGGTTACATAGAGGAGATATGGGAACTTGACATTGGACCTTCTTTTAAGGTCCCTGTGTTCAAGTGCAAATGGGTCAACCTGAATGGAGAAGGGGTAAAGGTAGAACCGCTTTACGGAATGACAACACTGGATCTCAACAATATTGGTTACAATGACGAACCATTCGTCCTAGCCCATGATGTGGCTCAGGTCTTCTATGTGAAGGACATGTCCTCCAGACCGAAAAAGAAAAAATAAGGAAACAAATACATCATACGAGGAGCCAAAGCGTCACATAGTTCTTTCAGGGAAAAGAAACATCGTGGGAATCGAGGACACGACAGACATGTCAGAAGATTATAACAAGTTTGTTGAAATTCCACCCTTCAATGTGAAAGCTGACCCAACCATCCCGTTAAATAATGAAGATGCTCCATGGTTACGGCCGAAGCGATCATAAGCAAGGGAAAAGGGTTCATGCACCATCTCTACACGAAGAAAATTCAGAAGACTAGATAGGGATGTTGTTGGTGATGTGTAATAATAAACGTGGAATACATGATCATAGTTCTGTTGAAAAAGTGTTCACAAAAATTGTCGTACCGACGCTCACGCCCATATTGCACACAAACATGCATCTTGTATAGATAAAAAAGGCAGTACATAATGGCAAGAGTGGATCTAAACCTAAAAGGAGAGCATATATCTACATAATGGAAAGACTGGATCTGATCTGCTAGTCATAATCTTGCCTAGGCCTACAGTACTCCGACTCGTAGTCGTCGTAGTCGCCGTCGTCGTCGTCACTATCGTCAGACGGTGCTCTGGACTCCCTCGGAGGATCACGACGCCAGGACTGGGCGTGAGGGTAGCGCAGGCGGGGGTTATCGCCAGCCTTGATGTAGTTCATGACGCTCTGAAGAGTCCGTCCGCCGCCCCACCACAGCTGACAACTGGCCTCTGAAGTTCGAAGGAGGCGGGCCGTTCTCCTCGTACCCGGCGAGCGCACTCTCACGCCAATTAATGAAGAAGGCGTCCCAAGTAGGGCGGTAGTCAGGATTCCAACTGGGATTCCTCCGCTGCTCCCGCGTGAGCTTGTGGTAGTAGTGGTTTGTGATGGCCGCCCGACGCGCCACACCTTGAGGAAGAGGAGGGACCGGCACTCCTCCGGTGCTCAGCATCCAACCGGCGGGAACGCTGTAGTCGGGGGGCAGGGGTAGTTCGATGAGGAAAGTTCCTCCGCTTGGAGGAAGGTTAGAGTGGGTACGGTAGAAGCCATGAGAGAGTGGTGAGTTTATATGTGTTTATGCCAATGGTGTGGCAATGCATACATATATATAGTTAGAAGAAAACAGATCCCTTTAGTCCCGGCCTGTTTTACCAACCGGGACGAAATGGTTCGGGTTTCGTTGGGAAACGGATCGTCCCTTTAGTCCCAGCCTGTTTTACCAACCGGGACGAAATGGTTAGGGTTTCGTTTGGACCAATCAGAAAGAATCACACGGATCGTGTGTTTGTTTCAAGCGCTTGTGAGTCGTTGGATCAGTGGTGTGTTTCTTTCGAGATGTTGTGAGCCGTTCGATCAGGGCTACGGTGTGTTTCCTTCGAGCGGTTGTGAGATGTTGGATCAGGGGTGTTTCTTAACCGTTGGATCAAAAACCTAGCACAACACTTTGTGAGCCAGAGGACCCTATATATAGCCCACCTTCATACACCAGTCAGTTCATCGACCAAATACAAATCATCCGGATTCGCCAGCATACGTCCTGCCGTGCATTTGGTATGCATATATGCACTCAGTAGCCACGACAGGGCTGTATGCTGGTGATACCGATTGTTTTGTTCTACATTCCCCCTTTAAGGTTTGATACATCATTCAGTTCATCGACCAAATACAAATCATCCGGATTCGCCATCATACGTCCGACCGTTCTTTTGAATGCAGATATGCACTCAATAGCCACGGTCAGGCTGTATGATGGCGATACCGATTGTTTTGTTCTACATCCCCCCTTGAAGGTTTGACAAAAGGTTTGATACATCATTCAGTTCATCGACCGAATACAAATCACCCGGATTCGCCATCATACGTCCGACCGTTCTTTTGATATGCATATATGCACTCAATAGCCACGGTCGGGCTGTATGATGGCGATACCGATTGTTTTGTTCTACATCCCCCCTTGAAGGTTCATCGACCGAATACAAATCACCCGGATGCCTTGTATGCGACAAAACTATGTAAATGCATGGATCAACTGGTCTGAAGTGCACTTATTATAAATTTAACGTACCTTGTTATGTATTTAAAACGTGTGGAGTTATTATTTGAAACATAAAGGATATAATGGAAAACAAAATAAAACATTAGAAAACATAAAGGAAATCGTGGAAAACATAAAGGAAACAATAGAAAACAAAAAAGGTAACAACGGAAAACAAAATAAAACATAAAGGAAAACAATAGAAACCATAAAGGAAAACAATTGAAACATAAAGGAAACTATAGAAAATAAAATAAAACAAGAGAAAACAAAAGGAATACAAGAGAAAACAAAATAAAACAATAGAAAACATAAAGGAAAACAATAGAAAACATAAAGAAAACAATAGAAAACAAAATAAAACAAGAGAAAACAAAAAGGAAACAAAAAACAAAATAAAACATAAAGGAAAACAATAAAAAACATAAAGGAAACAATAGAAAACAAAAAATAATTAAAAATAGGGCATTTGTCCCGGTTTTTGCAAACAATCGGGACGGATGACCCCCTCCCCCCCCCCCCCAACGCGCGCGTTACACGTACCCCTGCGAAAAATAAAGGGTGAGGCATCCGTCCCGGTTCGTAGGAACAACCGGGACGAAACACCCTTTCGTCCCGGTTGATCCCACGAACCGGGACGGATGCCTCACCCTATATATAGGCGTCGTCTCCCTCCCCCCAAATTCATAACTGCGCGCAGGATTTGGACAAGGAGACGCCGCCAGGCCGCCTGCCCGTACGCCTCCCGAGGAGATCGCCGTCGTCGCCCCGAGGAGCCCGCGCCCGCGCCCGCGCCCGCACGTCGCCCGTCGCCCGCGCCTGCCCCCGTCGCCATCGCCCGCGCCCGTCGCCCCTAGATCATCGTCGCCCCGTAGGTAAGAACAGAGAAGATTTTTTTTATTTAGTGCTTTTGTTTTTACAATTTTGTTTAGTGTTAAAATTTTAGTTAGAAATCTAGTGTTAGAATTTTAGTGTTAGAAAATTTTTAGTTAGAATTTAGTGTTAGAATTTAGTCAGAAATTTTAGTGTTAGAAAAATTAGAAATTTTAGTGTTAGAAAATTTTTAGTTATAATTTTAATTAGAATTTAGTTGGAAATTTTAGTGTTTGAAAAATTAGAAATTTTAGTGCTAGAAATTTTTACTTAGGAATTTTTAGTGTTAGGAATTTTTACTTAGGAATTTTTAGTGTTAGGAATTTAAGTGTTAGGAATTTCACTTAAGAATTTTAAGAAAAAATCACTAAGTTAGTGTTAGAAAATTTCACCAAGTTAGAAAAATTTCACTAAACTAGAAAATTTAACTAAGTTAGAAAATTTCAGTAAGTTAGAAATTTAAGTAAGTTAGAATAATTTCACCAAGTTAGAATAATTTCACTAAGTTAGAAAATGGTCACTAAGTTAGAAATTTTTTCTAAGTTAGTGTTAGAAAATTTTACTAAGTTAGAAAATTTCAATAAGTTAGAATTTTTTACTTTGTGTTAGAAATTTGGAACTGTTATTGCAGTTTTACTTGTGATGTTCGTTCGATCTTTTGAATAAATGCCGATGATTGGAAGAGTTGGTTCACACTCAGATGGCCTTGGTGGTTCGGTGCGCCTTGTGATTTTCACAAAGTTAGGATCTTCTGCATCCCACTTGGCGCGTCGGGTCCACCAAGGCCGTTTGTATGTGTCCACCCTAAATATGAGGCACACAGACCGATGACTATCTTGTTCCTGTTAAGAGGTACTACATGCGGTGGTGATCCGGGGAATGGTACGAATGCGAGGGTTTCTGGATTTCTTTAGAACTAAATAATGTCACATATGTAATATGGTTCGTGAGATCCAGATGAAGATGAACCCTTTAGTGCACATTCGTAATGGTGACATTCCTCAGAAATCCCTTCCGGGGTTATGAAGAATGTCCCCATTATGTATGTGTACAAAAGGGTCTAGTTTTTCCGGAATTCACTATTACATATATGATTTTGTTCAGTTTTAAAGATGTTCAGAAATCCTTCCTTCCCCCGCATCTCCATCACGTATACTTACCTCGTAACAAGCACAAAATGTGAAGGTCCAACTTCACATCGAGGCCCCAGTGACAACATTGACATTCTTTCCATTCTTCTCAAGTTCTCGCAGCTCATGCCGACCTTCACATCAAGGCCCCAGTGACAACATTGACATTCTTTCCATTCTTCTCAAGTTCTCGCAGCTCATGCCGTTTAGGGCATTTCGGAGCCCAGTGACTCGGGTCACGACAGAAATGGCAGGATCTCTTCCTTTTCTTGAAGTTGGTAGTTTGTGCAGGCTTGTTCTTCCTATCATACTTGGCTTTGTTCTCAGGCTTGTTCTTGTTCTTGGGCTTGTAGGACTAAAATTTCTTCTTTTGAACGAAGTTTTCACTAGAACCTCCCTCAAGACCTAGATCACGTTTGTCCTTTACTCTCGCCTTCTCTTCCACATC
Organism: Alopecurus myosuroides; assembly: GCA_028641055.1. Lineage (NCBI taxonomy): Eukaryota > Viridiplantae > Streptophyta > Magnoliopsida > Poales > Poaceae > Alopecurus > Alopecurus myosuroides. The sequence goes on from CM054060.1 coordinate 384,945,694, forward strand.
AAGAGAACCAATGAGATCCATAACCTTGTCTCTTGTGCTTCAAAGCGGTAGCAAAATTCCTCCACAAAGGAGGAAGTTTGGCAATGATGCCTCCGGCAATAAACTTGTCCGGTAACTCACAAGTTAACTGCTCAAGTTCTTTGGCAATAGACTGTATCTCATGAGCCTGCTCAACAACGGAGCGCTCATTAGTCATTTTGTAGTCATAAAATTGCTCCATGACATACAATTCACTGCCTGCGTCCGAGGCACCAAATTTTGCCTCGAGCCCATCCTACATACCCTTGCCCGTAGGAATGGTCAGATATGGGTCAACCAGATTCTCATCAAGAACATTGAGAATAGAAGCCCTCAGAAGGGTGTCGGCTTCCTCGAAAGCTTTCTCATCAGTAGCAGAAAGCTCTCCTTCAGGCCTGCCCTTAGCTGCGTCGAAGCACCTCATGGTTTGAAACCAGAGAGTGGCTCTCGCACGAAACCGCTTGAAAACTTTCCCTTTGAAGACAGGGTGCTTTATTGAAGCAGCAAAGCCAACAATTGAAAATTGCCTAAAATAAGGTTTTTGGAATGTTGAATATATGAGCAATTTTCCAAATGATTTAATCCATGAAAAAGATAGATAACATATGGCTAGAATAACTGGAAATAAACTAGTAATATGATTTGCATGAAAGCGCGAAATAAACAAGTCCAAATAGATTGGTAGTAGAAGAACATGTATTGAGACATGAAAAAGAAACATGAACACGTACGAACCGTTGAAGTTGGGCGAGGTAGACATGTCGCCGAAGAGATTGTAGACGTCTGGGGAGAAGTCGTCGTTCGGGAAGTAGTCGTCGGCGTCCGTGAGGACGATGATGCCAGTAGTCGCCGAAGAGACGTGGTTTCGGAGGCCTACTGTCCCGTTCCGCGGTGCACGCCGCGGCACGGGATGGAGATGTCCTGATCGGTGGCGCGGTGCTCCATAAATATGAGGAAGAAGTGTGGATGTGTTGTGTGTCTATGGAGCGGAGCGACCTCTCTTATATAGATGCAACAAACAGGAGGCGAACGGGCAGCGAGGACGTGGAAATGAACAGACAGGCGGCAAAATGAATAGTCGACAACCGAAGCCGAACATCCATCCACTCACGCGTAGGAGGCGTACACGCAGCATAGGTTCTAGCTCGGCTCGGGCTCATTCCCGCAACCCGCGGCGCGCGTGTAGTCATCTCCTTCTAATGCTAATACACCAAGTGGAAATGTCTCCCTTATAAACAGGTAAAACTTCCACTCAAAGAGCAATGTGGGAGTAAACATTTGTTCCACCTCTTGCCATACACGAATGGGCCACATGGGCCTCTAGGATTTTCAGAAATTTGTGGAGGACAAAACTAGGCTGGGCCATATTGGGCCAAAATTCCAACAGTAGTAGGGGTGAGAGGGGATTTAAAAGACCGCATAGAAGAAGTGGGGGATGTGGCGAGAAAGGCGGCCGTTGTCGTCTCCTCGGTTTTCGACACACGTTGGGAATGCAGGGCTCACATAGTTGCATGTGTTGGGAAGGCGCGCCTCCTGTCTCCTTGTCTTCCGCCACCACGTCGACTCGGGAGATGACGTGTCCCGTCCCTTGGGGCCCTTTTTAACTGCTCCCGCCATGGATTATTTACCATACCATCGTCCCGCTCTCCAATACACTTCGCAATGGAGGTTCTGGAGAAGAACGCCGTGCTGCCGAACTAGGAGGAGGTCAAGGCGCTCGGGGACCTGGAAGAGGACGTGGAGCCAGGGTTGGTGGGGGGTTGAAGGTGACAGTGGATATGCTATTAGTCGTGATTGACTCTGCCTATAATGAAACGTAGATGCAAGTCACAACATGACCTTCAATTGGTTTCTGGCCTCTCGCTTCTTCCCAAGGCATAAAGTGTGGACCTTCAAAACAACACAAGGGTCAAGTCTAAATAGAATTGAAGCCATTGCTAACTTACTACGGGAGTTCTTTTGGACCTGGTGTACCACTACATGTCCAGCCGGGTGCACATAATCGCCTCTAAATCATTTTTGCGACCCTAGTGACCGTGCACCAAATCCACGGTGCCAAGCCCGCCTAGGGTGACCGTCAACTCTATCTGGTCCTCCTGCCCGACGAATAGTAATAGCGTCTAGTATAGCCAACTTCGCATGCATTACAGAAATGTGGGTTGGTCACGCACATGTTTTCCGAGTAGCCTGCGTGGAGCGCAAACAACATGAAAGTGGCGCTGCACTGAGGAGACTAGTTTATCCTAGGAAACAACGATAGGAATGGCTAGTTGTCTAGGCCATGCTATATGTTTTGTCTATGCTAGAGGCCAACCACGTCATCCCTGAGCCCACTATTGAGCTGATAAGCAACCTAAGCTAGCAGTGAATTTTGAAATGCTAATTTGCCATGCACTGTCCCTATCTTGACATGTTTGTACTCCTGACACCTCACAAGCCCGCACAACTGGTAAAAATGTGTGCCTCCATGTCTAGCCCAAGTGCCAGGAAGGGTAATATGAATGTTATCTATGGAATAATTAGAAACAATGCAACGTGGAGAGGGAGAAAGGGGTCAGAACGATGTAGCAAATAAATTTAATTGATAACAGAGTCTGCGTCCGTCCGTACCTAGATGGGCTGTGTGTGTGTGTGTGTGTAAGGTGCGTCGACTTATATATGGGGGATGCGACCTCCAACAATTAATCTCCAGAACGTGATTGGTTGGATGCATTCATAGCTAACTTGTTGATATGTTTGGCTTACGAAAAAGACCTAGGCCACCAGTTTTGGACACACCATCTTGCCACAAGATTATTGTATGCCTTGGCAGCCAAGACACTACTACTGCTTTTCTTATTCTTCGTCTTACCTGAGAATTGCACAATGATATGTTTCAGTTTTACTGTCACAATAATAACATCACACCTGAGCTACATATATGCTGATGTATGAGTGTGGCGGTGTCTAGTTACTGACAGTAATAGTCTTACATCGTGCCTAATGCAAGAAAATTATGTGAACATTAAATATGCAATTCATCAAAAAAAAATGTTTTCTTTTCTATATGTTGCATCTTATCGGCAATGGAAGTCATGAAGTTTTCAGCATGATCAGAACAAAAACACCAAACTATAGGGAAGCACAATCTTCATTGTCGGTCATCTATAACTAGGCGACGCTTGTAACCTGCTATTTTGGTCATAACTTTGCCGACTTAGGCTATACTTGTAACCTCCTATTTTGGTCATGTGACCAGGTTAAGATTGAGATTTTACTAATGTATAGAAACCATTTTGTATGTTCTCCTATGGTATGAAATTCAGTCATGTATGATTGTGTTGATATGCTTAATTTTTGCAATGTTCATACAAGATTATGAACGTAATTCCTGGTTGCGGGTTAAGTCGCATACAGTACCAATTCTAATATTGAAGTGTTTCATGAATTAACTGGATTTTTTTGGTACATAAATGTGTCAGTGTAGAAATAACCACCAGAAGTGCTAGCTGCAAGCCTACAACGAGCTGGCTGCTTGGAGACGTGCTAGCTGCAATCCTGCAATGTGCTGGCTGTCGTTGTCGCCACTAGTGGAAACAACCCCTTTCGTCCAGGGCCAAAAAAGGCATCTGTCCCGGTTGCATCAAAATTCGGGACAAATGCTATGCATTGGTCCCGGTTTGTGCGTCCGAGGCAGCAGAAATCGCCTGAGGACATTGTTCCCGGTTCGTAAGGAGACATTGGTCCTGGTTTGTGGCATGAACCGGGACCAATGCCCCCGTTCCCCTACATATACTGCCTCACAGCCCCCACTTCCCTCTTTTTTTTGCTTGGAGTAGTGAGAGAGGTGGGTGCTAGTGTGTGTTATTTTACTATGCACACGAGGTGTTCGACAAAATACCCGAGCCACAAATAAGCTCACTGAAAATGGTATCTTCGACCGAGGTTAACAAACTTATCTTTTTCATCTGTAACTGATACATAAAAAAGTAATATTTGTCGATGTACTGTGGCCATTTCTCTATTGAAGATGTTATTATAATGTTTTTTGATAAACTTAATTATACGATGCAGATGGATGCACGGAAGCAATGGATGTACGGTGACCGACGCACTTCCGAGTATATGGCAGGCCTAAATGCATTTCTCGCTATAGCTCAGGCGAACAAAGATAATGGTTTCATGTGTTGCCCATGTGTTGATTGTCGGAACTTCAGGGAGCACTCTTCCTCGAGAATCCTTCACGGCCACCTACTTCGGAGAGGTTTCATGCCAAGCTATAATTGTTGGACCAAGCATGGAGAAACAGGGTTGTGATGGAAGACAACGAAGAAGAAGAAGAAGAAGAAGATCCTTTGTTCCCTGAATACGGTGATACTGCAAGGGAAAACAATGCGAAAGAAGGAGGTGATCAAGAACAGGCATCAGAAGAGCCCGATGATGATCTTGGCCGAGTTATTGTTAATGTAACGGAAGACTGTGAAAGTGAATTGGAGAGGTTGAACCTGGACAACATGTTACAGGATCACAAAAAGTTGTTGTACCCAAATTGCGAAGATGGCAGCACAAAGCTCGGTACCACACTGGAGTTGCTGAAATGGTAGGCACAAAACGATGGGACTGACAAGTCATTTGAGAGTTTACTTCAACTAATGAAGCCGAAACTTCCAAAGGATAACGAATTGTCTGAGAGTACGTATGAAGTAAAGAAAGCTATCTGCCCTCTAGGATTAGATGTGTAGAAGATACATGCACGCATTAATGACTGCATCCTCTACCGCGGTGAGAAGTATGAGAATTTGGATGAAATGATTTAATCCATGAAAAAGATAGATAACATATGGCTAGAATAACTGAAAATAAACTAGTCATATGATTTACATGAAAGCGTGAAATAACCAAGTCCAAATATATTGGTAGTAGAAGAACATGTATTGAGACATGAAACAAAAACATGAACACGTACGGTGCAAAGGAAGAACCATTGACGTTGGGCGAGGTAGACATGTCGCCAAAGAGGTTGTCGACGTCTGGGAAGAAGTCGTCGTTCGGGAAGTAGTCGTCGGCGTCCGTGATGACGATGATGCCAGTAGTCGCGCCGCAGCGCTCACCAAAAACCTTATCGCCCTTCTCCCGTACAGGATCCGAAGAGACGCGGTTTCGGAGGCCTACTGTCCCGTTCCGCGGTGCACGCCGCGGCACGGGGTGGAGATGTCCTGATCGGTGGCGTAGTGCTCGAGAAATATGAGGCAGAAATGTGGATGTGTTGTGTGTCTATAGAGAGGAGTGACCTCTCTTATATAGGCGCAACAACAGGAGGCGAACGGGTAGCGAGGAAGTGGAAAGGAACAGACAGGCAGCAAAATGAACAGCCGGTAGCCGAAGCCGAACAACCATCCACTCACGCGTAGTAATTTCCCACTAGTGCAAAACGTCTCAACTTTCGCGTAACTGTTCATATTTATTCATTCGTGTGTGACAAAAAGAAGGCAAGGCGTACACGCAGCATAGGTCCTAGCTCGGCTCGGCTCATTCCCGCAACATAGTCTTGACGAGGCGAGGAGGGCGGCGGAGGAGGAGCACGCATCTAATTATCTCCTTCTAATGCTCATACACCAAGTGGAAAGCCCTCACTTACAAACAGGTTAAACTTTCACTCGACGAGCAATGTGGATCTTGCCATACACGAATGGGCCATCAACTCTATCTGGTCCTCCTGCCCGGCGAATAGTAATAGAGTCTAGTATAGCCAACTTCGCACGCGTTATAGAAATGTGGGTTGGTCACACACAGGTCATCCGAGTAGCCTGCATGAAGCGCAAACAACGTGAAAGTGGCACTGAACTGAGGAGACTAGTTGACAAATATTCGAGGAAACAACGATAGGAATGGGAAGTTGTCTAGCCCATGCTATATGTATTATCTATGCTAGAGGTCAACCGCGTCATCCCTGAGCCCACTTTTGAGCCGATAAGTAGCCTAAGCTAGCAGTGAATTTTGAAATGCTAGTTCGGCATCCACTGTCCCTATCTTGACATGTTTGTACTCCTCACATCTCACAATCCCGCACAACTGGCAAAAATGTGCCTCCATGTCCAGCCCAAGTGCCATGTAGGGTAATTCGAATGTTTTCAATGGAATAATTAGCAACAGTGCAACGTGGAGAGGGAGAAAGGGGTCAGAACGATGTACTAGCTAGCAAATAAATTTAATTGATAACAGAGTTTGCATCCGTGCGTACGTAGATGGGCTGTGTGTGTGGTGTCCAAGGTGCCTCGACTTATATATGGGGGCTGCGACCTCCAACAATTAATCTCCAGAAAGTGATTGGTTGGATGCATCCATACCTAACTTATTGATATATTTGGTTTAGAAAGGACCTAGGCCACCAGGTTTGGACACACCACTGCAAGATTAATGTATGCCTTGGCAGCCATGACACAACTACTGCTTTTCTTACCCGAGAATTTTACCATTGTATGTTTCACTTTTACTGTCACAATAATAACATCACACCTGAGTTAAATCTAGTTACTGGCATTAGAAGTCATGTACGTCATACCTAGTGCAAGCAAGTTATGTGAACATTAAATATGCAAGTCATCAAATTTTATCTTTTCTTTTCCATATGATGCATCTTATCAGCAATGGAAGCCATGAACTTTCCAGCATGATCAGATCAAATGCACCAAATTATACGGAAAAACAATCTTCATTATCGGTAATCTATAACTAGGCGATGCTAGTAACATGCTATTTTGGTCATAAATTGTTCGACTTAGGCGATGCTAGTAACATGCTATTTTGGGCATGTGACCAGGTTAAGATTGAGATTTTAGTAATGTATATAAAGCATTGATGTCCTTGGTGCTACTAGTACATTTTATTTAGTTTTTATGTTCTCCTATCACTACGGGAAAGAAATAATACACCGAATCGCATGATTTCAGCTGGCAAAATGATTGTTTCCATGTTACCTTGGACCCATGTATCATTGGCATCCCTTTGACATGTTCTTCTGGTGGAATCCATGCAAAATAGCCAATGTTACTTTCTGTTATATGGAAAGAGCAACAGCTGGGCCCAATATGAATCTCATCTTGTTTACTTCTCGTGCATGTAGAGTAATTATCGTGTTTTTATTTCAAATTTGAAAGATAGCTTCTAAATAGTGCATGTACCAAAATATCTCTTCAGATTTGCACACATGATAGAACCAAACTCAAATTTGAGCTGCCCTCTGCACATGCATGGCTGGCTCAGTTCCATCAACATCATCAATGCTCGGCCCATGCACATCGCATGAGGATTTCACACCCAGCCTCGATGCCGATGCTCTAGAGGACTCTGCTACTGTTCCTTTTGTTCTCATTGCCGCCTCATCTATGCTTGACTGCGTCTGCACGTACTCTGTTTTCTGTGGCGCCTCCAGTGCTTCTTCTAGCCGCATCCATGCCGCCACTAGAACTGATGTTGTTTCTTTGGCCGCATCCACTTCCACGGCAATTGCACCAGGCTGCTCTGCTACATCCATTTCTTCTTCCTGCAATACCTCGGTCACCACTGCTACTTGTTGAGTTCCTTGTACCAAATTTGTAGCACCTGGTTTTTCAGACGATACCGGCAGTAACTTGATACAGAGTTGACAACAACCATCGTATATGTTTCGGCCCTACAAGATTTGAAGAGCTCATGCATCATCATTATCTTGGACGTATTTGGTGAAGGTCACAATCCTTATCTTCATGAAAAAAAATCAATGCTCTTCAGCACTCCATAAGGATCGAAAACTTGATGAAGCAAATTCTTCGTGATCTGGTAGAGTACATGCTGAATCGTGATGCGAAGTATCCTCCACGATGTCTTCTCGGCAGCGAATGCCACGGTGATCGGCTTTGATACCAAGTGTTGTGGACATGGATCGACAACTGGATAACTACCATGCAGAAGATAGCCACACGACATGGCTGTGAGGGATTGGCTAGACATAGGTTGAAAAGAGATAATAATCGGAGAGAGATTAGATTGATTCGTCTTCCTTGTCCCGAACGTGTATACATGTCATCCTTATATATTGGATGTGAAGGCCATTACCTCTCCTAGTAAGATTAGATCTAGACCTGAATCGTGATGCGAAGTATTCTCTGCGACGTCTTCTCTGATACCAAATGTTGTATACATGGATCCACCACAGGATAACAACCGTGCAAAAGATAGCCATACGGCATGTCTGTGAGGGATTGGCTAGACATAGGTTCAGGAGGGAGAATAATCGGGGAGAGATTAGATTGATTGTTCTTGCTTGTCCCCAGCGTGTATACATGTCATCCTTATATAATGGATCTTCAGGCCATTACCTCTCCTAATACGATTGGATCTGGACCTTTCCTAATACAATCAGACTGTTTCCTAATCCTGTACTTTCCTAATGGACTCTTAATATAACAATCTCTCGTGGACTCCTTCCACGTTGCTGCTCCTGCATTGACACTATGGACCCATGTCCACAACAATTATATTTAGCAAATATCCTTGAGAAAAACAATTAGCATATAAGATACAGGTTAGTATGACGTGAGACAAATCATGGCTGCGACTTCTCACTTGATATCAAAATTTGTTTATTGGTAACAAATAGTGCAGAAAGGTTGGTTGGTGATAGTTTATGTCCTAGTAAAATGGGTAAAGCATACAGAACCTTTGAAATGCAGTGCAGTAAAGACACTAGTCTACACGTGTCCAGAAAAAAAACATCCAGAATGGCTACCTTCCTAGCACCGGCTTGATTGAGTAGTCATGCTAGAAATCAACAACATCGGTGATGAGTCCACCGAAGAATTCACTAGTGCCCTCGGCCACGAAAGAACTCTGACTTGCAGCTTCGGGAATTACTATCTGAATCTTGACACGTATGTACTCCTGACACCTCACAAGCATGCAGTGGTTGCAGAAGTGTGCCTTCATCGTTTACCTCTGTGATGCTCGCCTCACTAACTTACCATGCATCTTGCCCAGATGCCATACGGGACAGAATGAATATTTTATATGAAACAAGGAGAAACCCTGAAACAATGGGAGTAAGCTAGGAGTCCGGTATATAGAGGAAGTGAAAATAGTTCATAACTGCGCTTGCGTACGTGCATATATATATGTGTATGCGTGTCGGAGGACTCTTAACCTATGGTGGGTCCAGTGGACAAGGGGGTCCATACGTGTTATATATATATATATATATATATATATATATATATATATATATATATATATATATATATATATATATATAAATATTTAAACCTCCAGCAACTTTATTATTGTAACATATAACTCGCCGATCAACCAGAGTATTGTTGGAGATCCAAACTCCATAATATAGCATGAGTTTTCCACCCATCTTATCATTGGTAAGAAAGTAGAGATTAACATGCTTGGTAGCACTGGTCCAAACAGGGTCATTTGTCCCGGTTTGTAAGGGTTTTTCATTCCGTTTGTGCAACCAGGATGGGGTAGCCGGGATAAATGTCGCACCCCCTTTCATCCCGGTTGTGCTAGGATCCGGGATGCATGGGTTAACCACGTGGCAGGGCACGCAGGAAGCTGGCCAGGGTCATTCGTCCCAATTCTTAACACGAACTGGGATGAATGCCTCCTCTGCCGCGGCAGCACTTTAGCCATTTTCTCTGCCGCGGCAGAGTCTTTTTTTTCTATTTATTGTTTTCATTTTATTTTATGTTGTGCGATCAATTCGATTGTACGATCCCTCCGTCACCATACACTAATAAGGGATGTACGGATTCTCGGGAAGAAATATGCCTTGTTGGCCCTCCCATATCCCATGAGTGAAAGTAATACATATATATAGCAAAAGAAGGAACAATTATATTATACAATCAAAGTATGTCGAGCATATTATATGACCGCTGAATGAATTACAAAATCAAGTTCATCCAAGCACGCTGTAAGGATGATAGTATTCTCTATTTTCATTTAGGACCTCTGCATCTAAAAAGCCCGTTATTTCCTCTTGAATTGCTCGTATGCGGTCCCTTGGAGAAGACCGTGCCGCGGCCGTTCGATCTAATATAAAGAAGAGCGGTCAATATATATTAAGGAAACTAAGTAAATACAATAGATGGTAATAATACAAAATTGATGGTTTACGTACATGAGGTTTGTTTAAAACTGTGCCCTTAACACAGGTCATCTGGTGAATGAACTCGTAGACGTAGTATCCACATAAGTTATTCCCGTCTCCCTATTGCAAGCACTTTACGAGAACATGGTTTCAATCAAAATAATAATCAAGCATTATAATGGCATCGAAACTAGAAACAAGAAGATGTGTGGATTTAGATAGTAGTACTCTTGCACAATTTCAAATGTAAGCTCCGATTTCCATTCACCCCTAGCCTTTTTTGTGAACCGTTTCCAAGCGTTGCCCGGCGAATAAAAAGAATAAAAATGAGTTATAAATTACTTGATACAAGAAAATGAAACCAAGTAGTCTATATAGTGCCATATATACAGATTGAAATTACCAATGGATAATTTCCTGCATGTCCACCCAGACCTCTAGGAGTTTACGTTTTGGCTCCATTACCGATACTTTTCCTTTGCCAACTTGAAAGATTTGTAGAATAAAGTGGAAGTTGCGCACGTATAACTCATCAATTATAAACTTAACATCGAGTAGGGAAAAAAGAATGTGTACAAGACAGTAACACCCACCCAAAATTGTAAGGAAATAGTATTTCCTTTTCTGTTCTTGAAACCTTAATGCCTTCACAATATTATCTTTTGTATCCTTTAGAGCTAGCTAAAGAGTCTTATGATTAACAAAATATGGGTCAATGAACCCAACGTCATAGATTTGTCCTGTTTTGCATTCGACAATCCTTATTCTGCATTTATAATATAGTGAGTATTATATTAATGCAATGACCGAGGAGAGCTAGCTAGAGACTTAATTACAGAAATAAATACTTAAAGACAATAGGAACTAAAGATAGATTTGTCAAGGGTCTTCTCCTAGAATAACTGAAAGAATTCATCAAATTGAATCAGAACCACTGGATCTCCATACCTGTAATCCTCGTCTCTAACAACCAACACTATCCAGTCCTAAGATTTCCGAGAGGCTGCCATATACCAATTATGCACTCTTCGCATTTTTTTGGTAGATTCTTTTCCTCCCCGGGTCGGACGAGAGGATTCCCGTGCCGGTATTTGTACTCATATTCAGAAGAGGGGAAGTAGTCTAATGTTTGCATATACTGAGCAATTGACATACCCGCAGCAGCGGCCCTTGTCTGTACATTTCAATAAATTACGGATCAATTTGCTCGTTCGGAGCAGTGCTCGGCCCCACCTTGGTATTAGAAAACACTTTGAGCGGGGAGATGGATTGTTTTTCTGTTGTCCGAGCTGGGCCACGGATTTCCCGCTTTTCCCGCTTGCTCTACTACTCATCGACCGCACCATTCGCTGGTGTGAATTCAAAATATAGCGGCCATATTCGGATGACAGCCTCGGCTCGGGTTGGTGAAGGGTCTTCACCATTTTCCACACTCGTTCTACGTCTTAATCGGTGTTGGGGAAATATGGCCTTTTCTGCTCCTTCGGCTTAGATTTCCATGCCTCGTATGGTCCTTTGCGATCTCCCTGATTTCCTCTAGAGTACAGCCGTAAGGTAACCTGGGTATCTCCTTTGGTACCTTTGAGAGCGGCGACCGTCGACGTTTCAGTTATTTGTTACGACTCCCAGAGATGCGGTTATACTACTCCACTTTTTGCTGCCTTGAGACTTACTGGGAGGAGGCGACTGACGCGGCGGCGTAGACGACCGCAATGGAGATGGCATGCGCGGCGGAGACGGCTGTTGCGCTGGAGACCGGTGAAGAGTCGATGGCCTTTGTGCCTTATTTGGAAGCACAATGTGTTCATTTACCCATAGAACGGTCAACTTCTTGGCGTCTACGAGTTCAGTCACTTCCCCGTCTTCACCTTAAGGGAATTTGAGCTTCACCCGCTCGAATCCTTTCACAACTTCATCCACCAAGACAACAGCGTAGCCCCGTGGAACCGAAAGACTATGGTGAGGTTGTTCAGTGCCAATTGGTAAGGCATAGCCGACCGCCTCCTTAATGGTTATGTTGTTGACGAGTTTCACATAAAACACACAAGTTGTCCTTGTTGCTTGCGTTTGGATACCCCAACGGGAGGGTGTGATGAGCATAGCGGTAGGAATTTTCCCCTTAGTTATTAATCCAGTAGGATAAAGAGGACCTTCGGAAGGTTGATGCCACTAACGGTGGTGCTAGCGCTCACTGGTGTCAGCAACAACGTGGAACCTGCACACAACACAACCAAAATACTTTGCCCCAACGGTACAGTGAGGTTGTCAATCTCACCGGTCTTGCTGAAAACAAAGATTAGACGTATAGTGTGGAAAACAGCTATATGCTTGCAGAAAGTAAAGAGAGCAGGAAATTGTTGTGGTTTGTTTAATAGTGTGGAAAATGGACTGGGGTTCATAGGTTCACTAGTGGTGTCTCTCCATAAAATGTAGCATGCTGGGTGAACAAATTACAGCTGGGCAATTGAGAAATAAAGGTTGCACCGTAGTGCACAATATAACATGAAGATTATTATGATATTTAGTGCGGACATTACAACAAGATACATAGACCCACATCCATCTGCATCTATGACTAATAATCCACCCTCAGATTATCATCCGAATCCCCTTAGGTATTAAGTTGCAAGCAACGGATAATTGCATCAAACAAAGTGTGTAATGTAAGCAATGATTATACACGCGGGTACTCTCACCGTTGTTTTCTCCGTAATGGCAACAACACATCCTCCCCTTCATGTTTCTGTCACTCCAGCAAGGCAACAAGGATGCATCAACCCACTATCAAGCATAAATACTCCCTCTTGGAGTGACTAGCAACTACTTTGCCAGAGAAACCACTAGCAACGGAAAGCATGCCAGATCACAAATAACTTATGCAATAAAGACTATAATCAACTTGGCATAAGGTCAATATTCATCGGATCCCAGCAAACACAACATATAGAATTACATAAGACCAATCTCGATCATGATAGGCAGCTCACGAGATCTAAACATGGAGGCATATGAGAAGGAGACAACCATCTAGCTACTGCTATGGACCCGTAGTCTAGGGATGAACTACTCACGCATCACTCCAGAGGCAGGCATGGTGATGTAGAAGACTCTGGTGATGATTTCCTCTCTGGTAGGGTGACGGAAAAGAGCTCCAGAACCCTCCTGATCTAGGGTTGACGGTGACGGCGGCTTCGGGACTTTTTCGGTGATTTTGATCATGTACTTAGGGATTTCCATCCGGGGGGCTTAAATAGGCGAAAGGGCAAAGGCGGTGGAGCTCCAGGGGCCCCACACCCATAGCTTGTGCGGCTAGGGGGCCCGCGCCAGCCCATGGTGTGCCCCCTGTTGCCCATCTTCGACTCCTTTTCCGTCTTCTTGATGCTTCCGGGGAAAATAGGACTTCCGGGCTTCGAATTTTCCAATTCCGAGAATATTTCCTGAAAAACTTTTCGAAAACTAAAAACAGCAGAAAACAGGAAACTAGCTGTGTGGCATCTTGTCAATAGGTTAGTCCGTAAAATAGATAAAAATGACATAAAGAAGGGAGAAAACATGTAGCAATTGGCATAACATCATCATGTAGCATCAGAAATTAGGGATACGTTTATGACGTATCATATGTAAATTTTCTCCTGCTGCTTCAGTGCTATCTCTTGCGTCAGCTTTATTTTTCTTCAAGTTTACGCCTCTAGTCTGCCTGAATCGCTGCTTCAGCTGCCTCCAAGTCCTTTCTCCTCTGACGAGTTCTATCAATGTATTTATTATTGTGCTCGGCAAACCCATATTTCCACGGAACTCCTCATGGTATGATTCGTGTATGCCCTACGTGTTCGTTATTCTTATGGGTGCATGTGAGCTCGTCGTTCTCTATATGGATCGAACCTCCCCTCTTTAACATCCTTTACTGCGTTTCTAAGCTCTTCGATGGGTAGAGAATTTTGTTCATGTCTTCTATTATAGATGTAGTTCCCTTCTTCGTGCAACGTGCCCGGAAGTCCGTAAAACCAAGACCTTGCCCGCTCGGGCCACATGAATGGCTCTAGAGTGATCCCCTTCTCAATCAGGTCGTTCTCCCATTTATCCCACTTGGGCATGCTACCCTTGTAACCAGCTTGCCCCATAATATGGTGATATACCTTTTTAGTGGCGTTTTTCTTCTTTGTTGCGGACCTTATCAGAGCATCATATGACTGCTTGTTCTTCAAAAAATCTGCCCACAAGGGTTTTATCTTCTCATACGCTCCAGTGAAATCCGGAGTCTTACCTTTCTTGATAAAGTCAAGGTGCAATCTTTTCTTCCAGTTGTTGAATTGTTGGGCCATCTTTTTAAGAGTCCACGGCTTGACCTTTTTCACTAAGTCAGTTTTATTTTGATTAGAATCCTCCTCATTCTCATCCACCTCATTCTTATCCACCTCCGGCGTCGGTGAGGTGAAATTATCCATGATCTTTTTAAAAAGACTTTCTTTGGCTAAGTTGCTGACATATATAATTCCTTCTCTATGCGGATCTTTTAGATCATTCCACTCTTGAAAAGTGATCGGGATGTGGTCCCTAACAAGCACTCTGCATTGCTTTACAATTTTTTTTGGAAACATCAATGGGAAGCTCGGTGCACCGTCTACAGCGATTGTTTCGATTCTGTATCTTTCTGTCTCTTTCAACTTCTTTGTTGCGCCTCTTTAGTCTTCTTTCCGGTGGATTTGCTAGATACAGATGGTTAAAAAAAGGAAAGAGTGTTAATACATGTATATAGACAACATATGCTTCAATAATTAACATATATATATGCACCTCAGAGCCGGTGTTTGCAATTTCTAAGGCTCCACCGGAACCGTTGGCTTCTCCCTCATCGAAGCCGCCGACTTCTCCCTCACTGCACTCGTCGACTTCTCCCACTTTGGAGCTTTCTCTTCTTGTGAGCTCCAGATCTCCCTCACTGGAGACGTCTCTTCTGGTGAGCTCTGGATCTCCCTCATCGAAACCGTCGGCTTCTCCCTCAGGCCCGCGGATAAGACCCGCGAGCAAGTTTTCCGCATCTTCATCTCTTGGTTCCATACTTTCTGCAAATAATAATTAAGATTATTTCTTTAATGCTCTCATTTGGAAAACTACAAAACAAGAAATTACAATTCTAATCAAATTTCTTAAGTACCTCAAATACTTACAATGCTAATAAAATTGTACACATGTAATACAAAAATTCTACACATGTCATACTAAAATTCTACACTAAAAAATGTACATTTAAAATATTAGTGTTTTCTACACTAAGTCAAATACAGTAAAGATTACTAAAATTCACTAAGTCAAATACACTAAAGATACGAAAATTCCCGAAGTCAAATACACAAAAAGTTACTAAAAATTCGACACTAGTAAAATTTGATTCGACACTAAGTAAAATTTGATTCTACACTAAGTCAAATTACTAAAAATTATAATATTTTACACTAAGTTAACTTACTAAAAATTCTAATATTTTACACCAAGTCAAATTACTAAAATTATAATATTTTACACTAAGAAAAACTACTAAAAATTTCTAATATTTTACACCAAGTCAAATTACTAAAAATTCTAATATTTTACACCAAGTCAAATTACTTAAAATTCTTATTTTCTACACTTAGTCAAATTACTAAAAATTCTAATATTTTACACTAAGTCAAATTACACTAAGTCAAATTACTAAAAATACACTAGGTAAAATTTCTACACTAAAATTACTAATTCAAAAATTACAAAAATTCTTTACTTAATATTTTTCTACACTAAAAATTTAATTACAAGAATTTTCTAAACTTAATATTTTGTACAGTAAGTTATTTGTCTATAAATTTTGACTAAAAATCACTAATTTTTTCCCTCTCTGTCTCTATCTGTTCTCTCTATGCAGGCCTCCAGCGGGCAGCGAGAGCTCGGGCCAGGGAGGGTTTACGGAGGGGAGAGGGCGGCGCAAGCTTAGCTGCGCGGGCGAGGGCACTAGGAGCGGGTTACGTCCGGCGCGTAGGGCGCTCTCCAAGGGGGGAGGTCGGGCGCTGCTCCACGGGGCGCGAGGAGCGGTGGAGCGGCGGCGCTGGCGTCGTTTAGCTCCACGCGTGATTCGTTTCCTTAGAGAAATTTCGGGAGGAAGGAGACGGTGCGCCTAAGTATGGGAGGCATCCGTCCCACTTGGTTGCATCAACCGGGAGGAATGACCCTTTCGTCCCGGTTGATGCAACCAACTGGGACGGATTTCCCCTTTTTCCCCTCGAGTGCACAGAGGGGAGGCCACGCGCGAGGAGGCATTCGTCCCAGATATTTGTATAAACCGGAATGAATACCCTATTTTTCAAAAAAGAAAATCCTAGTTCCCGCCCTTTTTTTTCAAACCTCTTATAAACATTAAATACATTTTTAAAATACCTAGTTTTAAAATTGTTGTGAATTTGAAAAAATGTTCAATATAAAAAGTGTTTCAAATTGCATAGCTAATTCAAATACATTTTCTACTTTAAAAAATAATTATTCTAACTATACAAACTAGTAACTATTTTTGTATTTTCACATATTAAAAAATACCTAGTTTTTTAATTGTTTCGAATTTAGAAAAACTTTCAATATGAAAAGTGTTTAAAATTGCATAACTAATTAAAATACATTTTATATTTAAAAAAATAAATATTCTAACTATTCAAACACCTACAAACGACAATGCCCTATGTCTTGACTTTTCCCAGGAACCAGCCGTGGAAATTCCAGAAAATTCAAAAACACCAAAAATGACGCGAGACCTTCGCGTGGTGTCCTCATATATGTCCTAGTATCCACAAAAAATAATAAACTTGGAAGACAACATTTGTGTTGAAAATGTGTTCACAAAAAGGAGCTATCTCCTCCGAACATTATAGGGTTTCGGTTCAAATTACAGGTGTTATGGCCAAATCCATGGCATAGTTTCTTTTAATTTGCCCTATTTCACACAAACATGCATCTTGGAAGCACGGACAATGTTGATGGAGAAAATTTTCCATTTTATGGAGGAAAAAAACCATTTTCCTTTTTTCGAGTGTCAAAAACGGTCTTTGAATATACTAGACCATGTTATGTTGAAAAACTTGGGAGCTGCATTTTTTGAATATACTAGACCATGTTATGTGCTTAAATAAACAATTTGTTTCCTAAGAATAGGTTTCCATACACCTCTATTGAAAAAAACAGGTTTTGCCAATTTAGTTGGAAACAGGAAAAAAAATTGAACTACATGTGCCTCGTAATTTGCTCATGATTTTTGGCATAAATCATTCTTAGGTACACAACTACATATTTCAACACAGATACACCGAGAGTTTCTCAATATTCAACCCCTAGCTACGAACGACAATGCCCGCCGTCATTATGCCGGAGATAGAACAAAACAATCGTTATCGCCATCATGCAGCCCTATCGTGGCCCGTGAGTGCATATATGAATATCAAATGCAAACGTATGATGGAGAATCCCAATGATTTGTATTCGGTCTACGAACTGAAAGATGTATGCAGGGAATCCGAGGGTGCGCTCGAAAGAAACACATGATCCGTGTGATTGTTCCTGATTGGTGGGATTCAGACGCTCGAGAACCCTCTCCGACGAAACCCTAACCATTTAGTCCAGGTTGGTAAAACAGTTTTGGACGAGAACCCCTCTCCAACGAAACCCTTACCATTTAGTCTCGGTTAGTAAAACAGGTCGGGACGAGAACCCCTCTCCGACGAAACCCTAACAATTTAGGCCCGGTTAATAAAACAGGTTGGGACAAGAACCTCTCTCCAACGAAACCCTAACCATTTAATATATCATTACATAGTAGACTCATAATATTACACGAATAGTGATGGTTTAATACATTATTACATAGTATACTCATAACATTACATGAACCATGAAGGTTTAATACATTACGTCCCCAACTAGTGCCGCCATTGTTTTATTTTCTGTCGTAACCAAGGAACATCTTCATTATTAACGGGATATTTGGGTCAGTTTTCAAAGTGGAGGGGGAATTTCATCAAACTTATTATAATCTTATGACATGTCTGTCTTGTCCTCAACTCCCACGATGTTTCTCTTCCCTGAAAGAACTATGTGACGCTTCGGCTCATCGTATGAAGTATTTGGTTGCTTATTTTTTTCTTTTTTTCGGTCTGGACGACATGTCCTTCACATAGAAGACCTGAGCCACATCATTGGCTAGGACGAATGGTTCTTCATTGTAACCAATATTGTTGAGATCCATTGTTGTCATTCCGTACAACGCGTCTATCTTCACCCCTTGACCGAAACCAAGGAACCTTATAAGAAGGTCCATAGTCAAGTTCCCATATCTCCTCTATGTAACCATAGTATGTGTCCTTTTTCCTATTCTCGTTAGTTGCATCAAATGCGGACACCACTGTTTTGGTAGATGCTCTTCTTATCTTGGACGATTGTGTAAAATGTATTCCCATTTATCTCGTACCCTTGAAAACTCACATTAGTCGAAGATGGTGACCCGGCCAACAAGTAGAGCTGATATCCAACAGCCGTGTCATTTATATGATTTGTTTGCAACCAACTGCCGAAAGTCTCCATGTTTTTGGGTTTTAATCCATGAGTCATCCTTCCCCGAGTTTGTGGAGCGTACAATATTCTTGTGTTCCTCGAGATACGGAGCCACGAAGGTGGAATTTTGTAGAACCGTGTAGTGTGCTTCAGTAAAAGAATGACCGTCCCTAGGTATCATTGATTTCTTTCCTAGCGTTTCTTTTCCCTCCAGTCTCCCCTCGTGTCGCGATTCAGGAATCGACTTAAGGTCATGAATAAAGTCAACACAGAACAAAATGATCTCCTATGTTCCATATCCCTTGGAGATGCTTTCTTCCGGCCTAGAACAGTTATGAACATATTTCTTAAAGAGTCCCATGAACCTCTCAAAGGGGAACATATTGTGTAGAAATACCGGACCGAGAATATGAATCTTTTCTATTAGGTGAACCAGGAGATGTGTCATAATGTTGAAGAAGGATAGTGGAAACACCAAATCAAAACTAACAAGACATTGGGCCACATCCCTCTGTAACCTTTGCAAACTTTGTGGATCGATTACCTTCTAAGATATCACATTGAGGAATGCACATAGCTTCACAATGGGTACTCGAACATTTTTCGGTAGAAACTCCCTCAATGCAATCGAAAGCAATTGGGTCATAATCACGTGGTAGTCATGAGACTTAAGGTTTTGGAATTTTTTCTCTGCCATATTTATTATCCCCTTTATATTCATCGCGAAACGAGACGGGAACTTGATACTGTAAAGGACTTTAAAAAATATTTCCTTCTCTGCTTTTTAAGAGCGTAACTGCTTAACTAATGACGCCTTGTATCCGTGTTCCTGTTGTTTGGGTCATTCGTACATTGCTGGTCCTACCTTACTTCTTGTGTATCTTTTGACTTCACATACACGCCTTTGAAGCATAGCGGGTTGACGCACATATTCTTCTTCACGTGCATCACGTCGATTAAAGAGGGGACCTCTAGGACTTTCCAATAGGGAAGCTCCCAAAATATAGATTTCTTCTTCCACATGGGCGCGTGTCCGGTAGCGGGGTCGTTCAGAACACATAAACTGTCGGGACCCTTCCACTACGAAGGTCAGGCTTCTTCCGGGTATCTGCCTGACCTTTGAAATGCTTGCCTCCTTTCTTTCTTACGGGATCCTTGATCAGAAGAAATCTAGTATGCCCCATGTATACAACCTTCTTACACTTATCCAAATATACACTATCAGTCTTATCTAAACAGTGCGTGCATTCATTGTATCTATTGTTTGTATGTCCGGAAATGTTACTAAGAGTAGGCCAATCATTGATGGTTATGAAAAGCAATGTCTGTAGATCAAATGGCTTTTGTTCGTTCTCATCCCACACACTTACACCTGGTTTTCCCCACAACTGTAAGTGTTCTTCCATTAATGGCCTTAGGTACACAACTATGTCGTTTCCGGGTTGCCTAAGGCCTTGGATGAGGACTGGCATCATAATAAGCTTGCGCTTCATGCACAACCAAGAAGGAAGCTTGTAGATACATAGAGTCACGGGCCAGGTGCTGTGACTGCAGCTCTGCTCACTAAATGGATTCATGCCATCTGTACTTACACGAAACCTTAAATTCCTTGCGTCACTTTCAAAATCTTTGAACTCTCTTTCAATATTTCTCCACCGCGACCCATCAACGGGGTGTATCAACTTTCCTTTTTTCTTACGGACTTTTTTTCCATCGTAACAACCTCTCATGCTCTTTGTTTCCAAACAGATGTTTTTACCATGGTATTATAGGAGCATTCCACATCACCTTGGCAGGAACCCTCTTACGCGGGGGGGGGGGGGGGGGGGGGAGGGGGAGGGGGTCTCGCTGACAACATCACCAGGGTCATCTCGTCTGATCTTATACCGCACTGCAGTTCATACCAAATTCTTGTACTTCTCGCCGCGGTAGAGGATGCAGTCATTAATGCATGCATGTATCTTCTGCACATCTAATCCTAGAGGGCAGAGGAACTTATTTGCTTCGTACGTACTGCTAGGCAATTCGTTATCCCTTGGAAGCTTCAGCTTCGTTATTTTCCGTAACCTCTCAAATTCCTTGTCGGTCACACTGTTCTCTGCCTTCCATTTCAGCAACTCGAGTGTTGTACCGAGCTTTGTGCTTCCATCTTCGCAATTTGGGTACAACAACTTTTTGTGATCCCGTAACATGCCACCCAACTTCATACTCTCAAATAAACTTTCGCGGTGTTCTCTTTCATCAGAAATAACTCGACCAAGATCATCAGCGGGCTCATCTGATGCCCGTTCTTGATCACCTCCTCCTTCTTCTGCATTGTCTTCCATTGCAGTATCACCGTATTCAAGGATAATATGATCCTCTTCTTTATTTTCTTCCATCACAACCCCTCTTTCTACATGCTTGGTCCAACAATTGTAGCTAGGAATGAAACCTCTCCGAAGCAGGTGCCGTGAAGGACTCTCAAGGAAAAGTGCTCTCTAACGTTTCGGCAGTCAACACATGGGCAACACATAAATTCATTCTCTTAGTTCAACTCAACTACATTGATAAATTTATCCAGGCCTGCCCTGTACTCAGAACTGCGTCGGTCAACGTACATCCATCTGCATCGTATAATTAAATTTATCAAAAACCATTACAATAACATCTTCAATACTAAAATGACCACCGTCCATCGACAAATATAATATTTTTTTATCAATTACAAATTAAAAGGATAAGGTTGCTAACCTCGATCGAGGATATCATTTTGTAAGTGTGGCTCGAGTATTTCGTCGAACACCTTCAATCTCACGTTTCTGTTAATATGTTTGTTATATGCCGTCGGCCTCGACAATACTTTCAACACCATCAATCTCACGTTTCTGTTACTATGCTTGCCAACGATTTTGTATGCCGACGGGATTTGTATGCTGACGACATTTTGCTTAGTTGCTGACGAAGAAGATGCCGATAGCCAAAAGTCGTCGGCATATGTATATACCCTCGGCGTAGATGTATGCCGACGGGATTTGTGTGTTTGCCGACAGCTTTGGGCCGCCGGCATATTTCACGGTTCATGTAGCGAGACGGAGAAGCCTTTTCCCCTCAACCCGCCGACGCCACCGCTGCCTCCTAGTTGGCCCTGAACTCCGAACAATCAGTAGGCGATTTGTGGATGGCATCGATCCCATCGACAGGGTGCACATCATTGCTTGGTCTTTTGTCCCTGGTGCTCCTCCGTACTAAGATCAACGACTGCTCTCAACTCTTTTGTAACGGTGTAGTGGGGAAATGGGCAAGCTCAAAGAGAGGATGGTGACGGTGCCACTCCTCCTGCACCACCGCTCCCTATACCATCAGCCTCATTCTCATCTCGAGCATGACCAAAAAGTTTTTGAGAGGATGTTTGGAGCGTACCATCATCCACGGGTGAAGGGGAACAAAGGATCGATGTTAAGTTATGTGGCGGGATCTCATGGCTCGGAAGACCCTAGAGAGGTAGCGACGCATTGGGAATGGAAGGGATTGGAGAAGTTTTGCGAGCGAAAAGCAGGGTGTCGCAGGCAGCTGCGGGAAATCGGTTTGGCTTTCTCCTATAGTTTTTCCTCCACGCGGTAAGAAACCTGAGGGTTCAGACATATCGTACCGAGAGTAGCCCCACCCTAAAGGTTTCCATGCGGGTCCGAAAAGAATCGGTAAGAATGTCGGAGCGGTTAAAATTGGACTGGCCAAACCGGGGAGAGCGATCATGCATGGAAGTAACAGATCATTTCGGATTCTCAATCAAATGGCAGACAATTCATGGTCTGAAAAAACCCCAACTGGAGCAAGGATGTCATCTCTATATGTAACAAGGATCAAAATTCAGAGGATGAGAAGAATCAGTAGGTGGAGCCATTAATAATAGTTAATAACTTGGTTTTTGTGTGTGGAAAAACTCTCAGACGTATGTTGATGCCACAACCAACAATTATTTCCCAGAACCTTATTAGTTGGATGCATTCGAATCTATGTTGTTTATTGGTATGTTTTCCTTAAAAAAGACCTAAGCTATCCGTGATGTACAGAGAAGCCACCGGCTAGCCGTGCCATCCCGTTGTTGCCGTATGTACGTTTTCAATGGAACATGAGAATTTATATGTTCTGTGAATTGAGTTTCAGAACACAGGTAGTTCGTGGCCTGAACAAATGATCAATTATGCCCATGCGATCTATTCAACATTTCTGTTTTTGATTTCCACTATGAAATTAAAAAAATATTTTTTATCTGAAGTTAAGAAAAAGGAAGAGATAATGATGTAAAAAAAAAAAATTTGTTTCCCAAGATGTAAGGTTGTAGATGATGATCATTTCAGCAGCTTACAAGATTCAACAAAACGGATGCCTTTCAGTATGTTCACTTCAGATGCTGCAGGTATAGGAAGAAACAAAACTCTAAATTTAGTAGAAATTTCTGATCAAACTGAAGGAATAAAATCCAAGCTCATACTCCTGGGAGAAGTGAAGCTATAGTATAAAAATAGGAGTATATACATCACGAAATCAACCCCATGTATATCCAAAATCTTTTTTTTTGGAAGCGGGAAACCCATCATCTGCATCTAGTTGATTCATACGTCTTTTATATTAAAAATAAAAGTGGTAGGAACATCCAAAGTAACAGTATGCAGCGTCAACACAATTTATGGATCACAAAGAGTGGCTACATGAACCAGCCACCCAAAAATAGATGAAACGGCAACACTACACATTTGTCACACGTCTAGTGTGCAACCAACCATCCTTGTTGAAGATAGCCCTATCGATACCCATCAACCGAGTGCATCCAGACTCCAAACGCCCCCGCTGGTCTTGCGGCAGAAGATGAGACCACATGTTTATCCAGTATGTCGCCCGATGAACAAAATGCAAAAAAATCCTAGCTCTCGCATTGTTAAAAATAACATCATTTCAACAATTCCAAATTTCCCAAAGAAAAGCACAAGCGCCAATACGAATATATGCTTTAAGTATTCTAATTAACACCGTCTAACCAATGAACAAACATACTCGCAATACTATTTGGGGTGGGGGGGGGGGGCGCTGATACTTAAAGTAAAATGGACAAGTCTCCAAATCTTTTTAGCAAAATCACAATTGATAAAAAGGTGTTGAATAGATTCATTTGTATCACAAAAAACACATGTTTTACTACATGTCCATCTACGCTTAACCAAGTTATCTTTTGTTATAAGTTCATTTCTATAAAGGTACCAAATAATTTTTTAAATTTTCAGCGGAACTTTAGCTTCCTGAAATATTTAGGTAAGAACCTAACATTTCCATTCATCATATGCCCATACATAGATTTGATGGAAAACACGCCCGATGGTGTTAGTTCCTACGTATTAGATAAAGAAATTGCCATCAGTCTCTCTACTAAATCTAACCATGCAATCCATTTATCTCCCAACAAAGGACGTCTAAACTGTAAATTTGGATGAGCATATTTAAGAAAGTGAGATACCAATATACATTTTCTATCTAGCGAAGTTAAACATAACCGTATATTGGTATGAAAGAGGTGTGTTTCATAACCAAGGATCCTTCCAAAATCTTATTCCTTGCCCATTTCCAAGGGAGAAAGAAATATTCTCAAAGAATGCTCCTTGAACTCCAATAATCCCTTTACAATAAGGGCAATCGGTAGGTTTTGCCTCAATCCGAGATAGAGGCATATCTTTAATATATTTATTATGTAGCAACTCATGCCACACCACTTCCCAGTCAGTGGTTTAAACAACCACTTACGGAACAGAAGCAACTCGAGGAGTTGCGCTGGGCGGACACGGAGCTCGTCTAGGCGGGCCTCACAGCGGATGCGGCACACAGGAAGCGCTCAGCATACTAGAAGAAGGTGGTGGAGTGCATCGACCTCCTCCGAAGGTCGTCGTAGTGCGTAGGAATCGGCGATGAACTCACCATTTCCATGTATGCACTAGTGGAAACAACCCCTTTCGTCCGGGGGGCCGGGGGGCACCTGTCGCGGTTGCAACCAAATCCGGGACAAATTCTATGCATTGGTCCTGGTTTGTGCGCCCGGGGCAACAGAAATCGCGTGGGGTCTTTGGTCCCGGTTCGTGGGGAGACATTGGTACCGAACCTGGACCAATGCCTAGCCACAGGCCACGTGGCACGCGGATGGGCATTGGTCCCGGTTCATTCCACAAACCGGGACCAATGTCCCCCCTTCCCCTATATATACTGCCCCAGCCCCCCCCCTTCCATCTTTTTTTTTTGCTTGGAGGTGTGAGAGATGTGGGTGTTAGTGTGTTTTATTTTACTATGCACACGAGGTGTTCGACGAAATTCCCGAGCCACACATAAGCTCACTGAAAATGGTATCTTCGACCGGCTACTCCTAGTAATGGTTCGAGGCTACATCCTTGATGCAGACTGGAGGGTCCTGGCGGAGCTGAGCTATTTCTTTCGTGTTCTCTCTGCTGAGGTAATATCTCCAACCATTATTTAAGACATGGAAAAGGTGGCTCCAGAGTTGATCTGCAAATTAGAGGCAATGTTTCTGCCTAGATTTTTTGTTCCTATGGCACACATGATATTAAACATCCCCACCGAGGCGCATATGGGACGTCCCGTGCAAGACCGGTGGATGTACAGAACAAAGAGGCTACAAAAGACCCTAAAGAGCACAACTAGAATCAAATGTAAGATTGAAGCATCGATAGCCGAGGGATTCAAAATCGAGGAGGCGGCGAATGTCATCACAACGTATTATCCGCCGGGTGTTCCCACCATGCACAATCCAGGGGCTTCTTACAATACTGGCGCCCTCGAACACCAATCCGAGCCTAGTCTCTTCAAAGGCAAACTTGGAACTTATGAGAGCCACAAGATGCAAGAATTGAGTCACATCGTTTGGACCGATATAAGCTTTTATGTCCCGACAAACC
This sequence comes from Alopecurus myosuroides, assembly GCA_028641055.1. Lineage (NCBI taxonomy): Eukaryota > Viridiplantae > Streptophyta > Magnoliopsida > Poales > Poaceae > Alopecurus > Alopecurus myosuroides. The sequence goes on from CM054060.1 coordinate 384,971,326, forward strand.
TAGAAGAGGTGATATAGTACCAAGAGTAAGTTCTCTCAACGGTAATTGTATCGCAATTCTTCACAAATTTTGGGTCCAACTCCAGTTTCCTCTATTTTTTGTAGGGAATTTGTGGCTCAATATTGGTCGAGTGCCGACGAACCTACCGCACGAGAAAAGAACAAGTTTCTCAGCGAGGGTGCCGGTAACAACCAACCAAATTCAATTGATTGGTTACGAGGCAAAGTACTCTGTTTCCCCGGCTGATGTTTAACATCCCAATTCTATCTTGTCACTAATTAACGCTTTCTGGTTGAACCTACATGCTAACGTAGACCATGAAATAAATGAGGAGTTGAGAACCATTGCCATGAGTTTTCACTATAAGGTCCGTAGGTACGACACGCACAGCGTCAATGGGTATCGCTTCCAAACCAACATATACGAGCAGTTTCGGCCTAATCGAATCACAACAAATAGAGTATTGTTAACCGTATGTAATGGAGTAGAATACTATGGAAAAATTGAAGAAATATACTAACTATAGTGGAAAAGACTAGAAATACCACATCCTCAGTTTGTTATTTTCAAGTGAAAGTGGTTCGATCCGGTGTATTATATATACAGGAGAACCGGCTGTTGGCTAGTCGAAATTAATCAAGAAAATATATTGGACTGTCATTATGTCTATATCGTGGCTCAAGAGGAGACACAAGTATATTACCTCCCATACGCGTGCACTATTCCTCATCCGCGGGATTACAATGTTCCATGCAAGGTGTCGCCATATGGTAAATTACTTATGCCAATTGACGCCGATTATAACCCTCTCATAAACACATACACAAATGAGGGGGAATTTTTCCAAGAGGACGACGAGCTCACGGGCCATTTCGTGATCGACTTGACAGGAGGTGAGGACATGGAAGTAGACGTTGGTGGTGACGACGTCGAAGAAGAGGTTCAAGACCTTGACGATGTGATATTTCTCGAGCGATTAATTGCACATAACAACCACGCCACCGGAGATGGGGAGGCCGGCGTTGATGAAACGCGTGATAGTGATGATGAGGCCGATGCTCCGTTGATCAGTGCTAGATCCAGATGGACTATTTATTTTTGTTTGCTTCACATGCTTTCTATTTATTACTAATTGGTTTAATGTTTGTCCTTGGAGGCCACAGAAACATGGTAGGACCCGGAGGCGGCAGCAAGACCCCCTCGGGCGAGCCCGAGCCTTCCTGGGGCGGTAGTAAGGGCACTAGGAAGGGCTCGAGGAGAGGGTTAGGCCGGACGTCTGTGACGAGGGTGATCGACACAGTGTACCAGGAGTCCCTCCTGCTGGAGCAGAAGCGGATGTCACAAGAGGGAAGAGGCGGAGGTTCTAGAACCGGCGGTACCTCGACTAGGTCCGACGGTAGGACTCCGGCAAGGAGGAGGTCGAGAGGACGGAGGCGGAGAGTGGCCGAGGGAGGAGATCAGGGTGGAGGAGCTGGAGAGGCACGAGTCGGAGATGGAGGAGACGGATATGGAGGAGTCTACAATGGAGCGGCTAGAGGACAATCTCTCGCCACCTGATGGCACCGAGGTGACCGGGGAGGAGGAGGATGGAGAGCTTGAGGTCACTACCGAGGTGTACCTGTCGGGTCCGGTAGCACTCCCACGGGACGTGCCCCTTTGTCTTGGCCTTTTATTCAACCAGAGGGTGTTGGGTATGATTTATAGAATTTTATTTCATTTCGCACTACTCTGCCCATTCTTTGATACTTTTCTTGCATTTTGCAACATATATCTATGGACACGTTGTCACTAATATTTTTTTCTCTTTGATCTTATAGACAGTTCAAGAAGGTCGGTCCCCGCAGTAGCGTGTCACACGTGCTGGGTGGACTTCTCAAGACCCACTACCCATGCAAGGCTGGCACTCCAGAAGTGCCAGCTACGTCACTAACCACGACAACAAGTTTGGCAACGACACCACCCATGGCACCAAGTACGACACTGTGCTCCACGATTTCTGGGTAAGTCATCTACCATAGTTCCTGAACTACGTCTCATGGAATGAACTAACACCACATACGATGTTTAATTGTAGCGGTACTTTCGATGCGCTCAGGGGAAGGAGGAGTTGTCCCGGAAGATCCTCATCAGGAGGGGGGTCAAGGCGGTGACGTACATGGTGTACGAGTCGTGTGTCGCCGCCGTGGTCTGGATCGAGGCGAAAAAGGGGGTGTCCTGCCAGAGGAAGGAGGCCATAAAGATGTACCTCTCCCCCCCCCGGCCGAGCAGTATATCTCGTTAAAATTGTTTCTTCTTATTCCTCACATACTTTCATGTCTAACACTTGAACTATTTTCATACATACGAACCTCTTATTCTTTTATGTAGGCAAAGCCTACCTGGTGCGCCCACCACGCGGAAGTGTGGAGACAGCTGTCCTCCATGTGGGACTCTGACGCGTGGAAGGCCAAGACCGCTGCCGGTAGGACAAACTGGGAGATGGTGAAGTCCACGCACCATCAGGTTAGCCAGTCTGTTCGGGGGTACGCAGAGATCTATGTAAGTTCAATTTTTTTCTCCAAGTTATTCACGCATTCTTACTAATGGGAGGAACACGATGTGCTCTTCTAACCATGTCATTTTTCATTACAGGCGGCTCACAATAAGGTGGAGGTGCCTAACACCTTCCAGACATTCTTCATGTCCAAGGTGGCATCCGCCAATCAAGCCAAGCCCTTTGATCCCAACTCTCCCCAAAGGAGCGTACAGTAATCTCACCTTACAGTGCAAGGGCAAGTACGACGGTTTGTTCAAGACCAGGGAGGGGACGGATGCTGACCCGAGCTCCGTGGACTTGGACCCGGAGCTGGTCATGGTGTCTGAATGCGGGAAGAAGCCAGCGCCTGCTCCGTGGAGAGCGAGAGCCTAGCTACCATCAGGGCTCGTGGAACGAGCTCCAGCCTCTAGACCCTGATGGATTAAATGAAGTTCCTTCTATACTTGATGGTAGCTTTCACATGGTGGCTCTTTGCTTCCAATATTCATTCTGTCTCGCCAACAGCTTAATCATATGGTCCCTAGCAATCTTTCTGCCATTAAATTCCCAAATAGAAAGTTCTCGAAATTCTTCCAGCTGGTCATAAAATCCAATGATATCATTAGTGTTCTTGATGGCAACAGCAAGATGAGATTTATCTTTAGCCCATATCTTCAAACCCTTGCGAAGCCTTTTAAACTTAGCAGTAATGAGTTTAGTACTGTCAGTCTCCTGCACATCTTGTTCCCAAATATTTTGGACCACATTCTTAAAATCATAGTGCTTCAGCCAGAAATTCTCAAATCTAAGATAGTAGATTTAGGAATATTAGTACCAATTTGAATCATAACAGGAATATGATCAGAAATTGGTCTAGAGAGAGGAAGAGCCAATGTATTAGGATAACTGATAGTCCAAGATTCAGAAGAAAAAATCCAGTCCAATTTCTCCAACAAAGGAGCCTTAATGGGGATATGATGGCTAGGTTGAGACTCCAAGTGCAGAGTGTGTAGCTAGTGGCAAGCGTTCTTCCCCACGAGGGTGACTCGAGGGTTTATATCAAACTCTTGGGGAGCCAGTATTTCAGCAGTTGTCTTCCAAGCTTCCTATAGGATCCTGCAAATAAATAGAGAGTTTTGTACCCTCAACCTCACCAAGTGGTTGTCAAGCACAAGGTGTGAGACTTCTAAATTGCAATGCAAAACTGAAAGTAAATGTGCAATAATTAAATCTACTACTAAATGCAAATGAGAAAATAAATATGCAATGGATTGTTTTTTATTTTTTTTGATGCAAGTGGTGATGGAGATAATGTAAATTCGAATTGGAGATGCAAGTAAAGTAAAGTGCAAGTAAAGTAAATTGCAGCAAAGTAACTAGAATGTTTTCTTATATTTAAAATAGGACTGGGGTTCATGGTTTCACACTTGCATTCTCTCAAATAAAGTGGTAGACGGTGGACATAAAGAATTACATGTGAGATTACAATAACATGTTTAACATTGAGTACATTCATATGGGCATCACGTCCTAGCATAGAGATCTCTACGGTCATAATAATCCCTCTTATACTCCACCAAGATGCGAAATAAATCATAACACCTCGATAATTAAGGAAAAACCAGAGTATAGCTTTAAGGAATGTGACATGAAGTTGAAGTAAGAACTTGCTAGATCTAGTCATGGAGATTGATTAGTGTCACTTCAAATCCCCGGTAACAAGGTACTCGTTTTTATCCCTAGTGAGGTAACTAAGAAAGGTTTAACAAAACCTAAGCGGATCGCTGAACTTCTGTCACTTTCACAGCACTAGCCACCCCCCCCCCCCCCGGTTACTCCAACTAATGCACCCATCACCCCACACACGCTCTCAAGAACTAGATTGATCAAAGCTAGCAAATAAGAACGGGGTACATAAGATACATCTACTCAAATAACTCAAGAGAAACAATTGCAATCTCAGATTCAATAACTCATAGAAAAGATCCACCACATAGGAATTACAACGGTGCCCGTAATCATGTGAGGCACCTCATACAGATCTAATTAGTGAAGCACATAGAGAGAGACATACAAGTGCTACTTCCACAAACCCATAGCCCTAGGGTAGACTACTCCCTCTTCATGGAGATGTCGATGGAGATGACGTTAGAGGGGTAGGAGATCACACCGGCGGCGCCCCGCCGGAGTTTTCCCCCTCCAATCTGGAACTTCTGGTCTCTGCTTTGGTGTTTCGTTGTTTCGGCAGCGCTATTCTCCGTAAGGGTACGGGGGACCCTTTTTATAGTCGGTTTTAGGTCAAGACGGAGTCGGTAAGTCGAAGATGGAAGGAATTGGGGCCACATGGGCCAAAAGGGGGCCTCTCACGCGGCCAAGGAATCTGGCCGCGTGGAGGGTACTCTTTTGGGCCTCCTTGCCCAATTCTCGTGGAGCCTTCGCCCGCAAGTCTTCTCCTTCCAAGAAAATGACCCCCGCAGATTTTCAGGTGATTTCACGGAAGTTTGCCCCCTGAAACGTCAAAAATATAGAAAACGGGGTTTCTGACAGGCAGGGTTAATTCCATAAAAGTTGGGGGACTTTGTAATTTAACACCAAAATACTATAAAACATTGAATTATACCCTTATATGATGCAATATGTAATAGAAAACCATGTGAAAATATGCAAAATCCATCTATGCATTTTACATGCATCAACATCCCCAAGCTTAACCCATGCTCGTCCTCGAGTATGAAGGTGATAAAACTAAGGTGGGTTTTGCATATTGAAACAATCATGGGATATCAAGGAGGATTATTCATGCTACATATAATCAAATGATTAATACTAGAAATGAGTAGCAATATACAATTCATGTTGTAAGAAATATCAAATATGCAAGCAAAGATGCTTCATGAAAGTTCACAAAGTGTATAATGAAATAAAAGCACTATGGACCAAATGCATACACAAAATGAAAAATAAAATCATATATTGGTCAAAGAATAGCATAATGGAGAATAGAAAATACGGTGGACACTTTGGAGAAAATTGAGTAGAAGTAAAACATGATCAAGTCTTATTTAGCCTCTAAATTATTCAACTAAAATTACTAATTGAAATGTGGTATCCATTGATCTAGGACTCTCATTGCCCCTTTATCACTAGCATCTTAAAATTGTGAGTATTGAAGTACTGGGAATGACAAGGTGGTTGAAAGCCTCATGCCCCGTGAGTGTGAAAACTTACTCCATGATTACTCAACTTAAGATTCCTAATAAGCTTTATACAATCATAATAAGTATTAATGACATCATAGAGAACCGCAAAGAGGTACCTCTTGCCCCATGACATGGAAACAAGCCCATGTTACAATGACAAGATGAACAAACGGAGTATACTCATCATCCTTTTTATTTTCATTCACTATTATGCATAGCTTCTTATTTTATTATAGGATGTGTTGTAGAGTCACTCAAGCTGTAAGTAAATTTCCACCATGATAAAGCATGGCTTGGGTTAGCGGCCCAATGCGCTTCTCTAGTCATATAGATACTTACTCATCAAAACTTATTATTCTTCTATTTCATTTCGGCATGGCAGGAGTCCAAAAACAAAAGTACATGATATCAACCAAATGTAATTTTTTTGTGCAATGTTGATAGCTTTCCGCTGATACACGTTTATAGCTAGCTCCCAACCACACACTTGTCAAACGCAAAACTTGTGGCTCCCAATATTGGGTCATGTTTATTAGATGCATAAAAAGTAAAGTGTGCCTTCAAAAGTTCGTGAGAGTCCTATCCCAAGTTCAACCCATGACAATTAATAAAGTGAATATCTTAATTTAGAACATAAATAACACAATAACATGGTGAACATACTCGGAATAGAAATGAAGCTAATGGGAAGATATGGTGGACTCACTGGAAATACTTGGCTAAGGAGTGTTGGAAACAAGTTTTTACTTGTTGGAATTTTTAAATTTTTGGGCTAGCAAGAGGGAGATAGTTGAACAGCTACTATGCATGCATATGTCCATAGAACTACTCATTTCATGACAAACTAAATAAACCAGCAATTAACATCAATGACATGAATAAGAGATAGCTCAAGACAACATTATTGCAAATTTCTACACATAAAAAGCCTATAAATCATGCAAACATATGTAGCTCTTCAAATCAACCATGGCATCCCTATTCCAAGTCATAATACTAGCATCCAATACATTCCAACCCCAAACTCCAGTATCTCAATCTCATATAAAATGATGGTGGTGGTCTTATCAAAACAAAAATAAAACCAAAAACTAGACGCTTCAAGTCTCTACGATAAATGTTTTGCTTAGAAAAACAGAAAGTAGACGTGTGCTAACCAAAAGAGTGTAGCTCCAGTGGGGTGTTCATCACATCCCCAATCTTATGGCTTTCACCATTCTTGGATGTCTTGAGGTGCAGCTCCTCTATTCCCTGTGAAAGAACTTCACAAAACATGTTTCTCCCATTCTTTTTCTGTGGGGTGAGATTAGCAAGGACAAACAAATCACATGATTGCTGTGCGAAATTCCAAATCAAATGCTCCAGTATATAGACAATAAGGTTCATTATGTTGTATGTTCACTCTCTTCCTTGAAAGAATCATGGAAATTCGATTCCCAAGCCCAAAGAGTGCATAAAACAAAAGAAGGCAGAATCTGTCCAAAAAAGCAACAGCAGCAAAACGAACGTTTTTCCCTAAGCTAGACTCGTAAAAAAAATAAGCCACTTTTGTGCTTACAGAGGACGAACAGTTGCAGAACATACTAAAAAATTAGCTCAATCCGACATACCAATAAAAAACGTAAAATCATACGGTGAGAAGACTCGTGCTGAAACAGAAATTTCATGCACTAGGATAGCAACTTATAAGTCCAAATGGGTTTGACTTGACTCGTTATTGAAAACTCCAGAATTAAAACAAAAAAACTAATCTCTTGTGACAGCAAGAGGACACTAGGAAAATCCAAACAAAAACAACCGGGTTGCCTCCCGTAAAGCGCTTTCTTTATAGCCATATAGCTAGGCTTTACTTACCTGATAATCAAGAGGGATAAAGCTCATGAGGGAGCTTGTTCTTCAGCGTGCCCCTCTTCCTTGGGAAGTGCTCCATGCTTTTCTTGTGAGGGAACTGAAACATGACATTCCCTTCCTTGGAGTCTATGATTTCACCTGTAGTACGAAGAAAAGGTCTACCCAAAATAATAGGACTAGGGGATTTATCCCCCATATCCATAATAATGAAATCAACGGGTACGAAAGTCATGTGCAATTCAATCATAACATCTTTTACTTGTCCTACAGCATGTTTAGTAGAGTTATCAGCAAGGACAAATTCACTTGAGCACTTTTCTAAATTTTCTAGTTCTAGCAATTCATATAATTCTTTAGAGAGTACCGATACACTAGAACCTAGATCTAACATAGCATGGTGAATTTCTTTTCCAATTGAAACTAGCACCTTGGGGATCCATGCATCCCCAAGCTTAGGAGGTATCATGGCCTAATTCTTGTACCTAGAATTTTTTTTTGCAAGACATGATTAGCAATATAAGATCCAAAGCCAGGTTGATTAACATTTATAGTGGGATCACTAGCAAATTTTTGTAGAGTAGCAATAAGTTCTTGCAAGATACTTTTTTCTAAATCAAGCAATGGATCCTTAATTTCAGTAAGCATCATAATTTCCTCTACTTTACTCTCTAATTTAGCTAGCATGCTTGATTCATGAGGACTAATTTCATCTTTGCTAGCAAGATAAGACATATATGGAAGTAAATATTCAGGGTACTTCACTATTTCATTCAAAGTTTCTTCTAAGCTAGTAGGGACATGCTCACTTGTATTCTCTGCAATATGATAAATATTTTCAATAATAGGAGCAGCAATAGTAATAGAATTCATTCCTACACTAGGTTGTGCTTGTGGCTTTCCTGCTGACATGCTTAATAGAGTTGCTTGATTATCAGCTAATTTTGACAATGCTTTATCTAAATTCGAAGATTGAAGTTGCAATCCTTTAATATCACTACTAATGGATGCGATAGACTTATTTAACTCATGTATCATAGCATTGTGACTAGCAACTTGTTCCATAAGCAATTTATTAGATTCAGTAATTTCACTAGAAGGCTTCCACTTATTTTCATTAGCATTAGGATATGGAACAAAAGGTTTATTTGGACATAAGGAGGTTTACTATATGAATTGTAAGCATTACCAAAACCATTGATACCATAATTCCTAACAAAATTAACATCCACACTTTCAGAATTACTACCAACTAGCTCCTTCAAAGGCACATTCTCCATATTTTGTTTATTAATAAAAGCAAGAATAGTGTCCATTTTAGAAGACAAATAATTGGTTTCTTCAATTGAGTTTATTTTCTTAGTGGGATTGGGTGCTCTTTCAGTATTCCATTGACTATAATTTTGCAATATGCTTTCTAATATGCTCTTAGCCTCTCCTACAATTTTACTCATAAAGGCACCTCCAACAGCAGAATCAAGTATATTTCTAGACATGTAGTTTAGACCATTATAAAAAGAGTGTAGTTTGGTCCATTCATTTACTCCATGTGATGGGCATGTTCTAAGCATTAATTTAATTCTATCGCATTCCATGGCTATATGTTCATTATCATTCTACCTAAATGAGAGGATATTATTCCTATTTTGCAAAATTTTAATGGGAGGATAATATTTCTTAATGAAAGCTTCTTTTAAATCATCCCAAGACTTTATACTAGCTATAGGTAGTGAAAGTAACCATTCTTTAGCCTTTCCTCTAAGTGAAAAAGGAAATAATTTCAGTTTTAAAACACTACTTTCCACATTTTGAAATTTTTGCATATCACATATTTCCATGAAATCATGAAGATGCATAGAGGCATCCTCCATAGCACTACCACCAAATTGCTCTGTAGTAATTAAATTCAATAAACTAGGACTTACTTCATAGCTTTAAGCTTGTATTTCAGGTGTAGTAATTGGCCTAGAAATTAATTGGTCATTGGGTGTATTTGTGTAGTCACTTAATTTAGTTCTATCACCCATTTTAACAGTTTTTATGTAGGTTTTAATTTTTTATGCAAAACTGAAAAGTAAAGTAACTAGGCAAATTCGAAATACTAAAATAAACTAGATAACTAAATGCAAAACTAAAATGCAAACTAAAATAAAATAAGCAAGACAAAACAAAAATCAAGAACAAAAACAAAACAAAAACAAAAACAAGACAAGAAACAAAACAATCTACTTGAAAGAAGGTGGAGATAGAAAGGACGGTACTCACGTAGGTGCAACCTCCCCAAGCTTAGGTGTTTGCACACCTTGTTGGTGATGAAGACTTCTTGTGAGCTCCCTTGGATAACTCCTTCACCTATGGCTCCTCGGCAACGGCGCCATAAAAACGCTTGATGGCTAGGTTGAGACTCCAAGTGCAGAGTGTGTAGCTAGTGGCAAGCCTTCTTCCCCACGAGGGTGACTCGAGGGTTTATATTGAACTCTTGGGGAGCCAGTATTTCAGCAGTTGTCTTCCAAGCTTCCTCCAGGATCCTGCAAACAAATAGAGAGTTTTGTGCCCTCAACCTCACCAAGTGGTTCTCATGCACAAGGTGTGAGATTTCTAAATTGCAATGCAAAACTGATAGTAAATGTGCAATAATTAAATCTACTACTAAACGCAAATGAGAAAATAAATATTCAATAGATTGTTTTTGTATTTTTGTGATGCAAGTGGTGATGGAGATAATGTAAATTTGAATTGGAGATGCAAGTAAAGTAAAGTGCAAGTAAAGTAAATTGCAGCAAAGTAACTAGAATGTTTTCTTATATTTAAAATAGGACCGGGGTTCATGGTTTCACACTTGCATTCTCTCAAATAAAGTGGTAGACGGTGGACATAAAGAATTACATGTGAGATTACAATAACATGTTTAACATTGAGTACTTTCATATGGGCATCACGTCCTAGCATAGAGATCTCTACGGTCATATTAATCCCTCTTATACTCCACCAAGATGCGAAATAAATCATAACACCTCGATAATTAAGGAAAAACCAGAGTATAGCTTTAAGCAATGTGACATGAAGTTGAAGTAGGAACTTGCTAGACCTAGTCATGGAGATTGATTAGTGTCACTTCAAATCCCCGGTAACAAGGTACTCCTTTTTATCCCTAGTGAGGTAACTAAGAAAGGTTTAACAAAACCTAAGCGGATCGCTGAACTTCTGTCACTTTCACAGCACTAGCCACCCCCCGTTACTCCAACTAATGCACCCATCACCCCACACATGCTCTCAAGAACTAGATTGATCAAAGCTAGCAAATAAGAACGGGTTACATAAGATACATCGACTCAAATAACTCAAGAGAAACAATTGCAATCTCAGATTCAATAACTCATAGAAAAGATCCACCACATAGGAATTACAACGGTGCCCGTAATCATGTGAGGCAGCTCATACAGATCTAATTAGTGAAGCACATAGAGAGAGAGATACAAGTGCTACTTCCACAAACCCATAGCCCTGGGGTGGACTACTCCCTCTTCATGGAGATGTCGATGGAGATGGCGTTGGAGGGATAGGAGATCATACCGGCGGCGCCCCGCCGGATTTTCCCCCCTCCAATCTGGAACTTCTGGTCTCTGTTTTGGTGTTTCGGTGTTTCGGCGGCGCTCTGCTCCGTAAGGGTACGGGGGACCCTTTTTATAGTCGGTTTTAGGTCAAGACGGAGTCGGTAAGTCGAAGATGGAAGGAGTTGGGGCCAAAAGGGGGCCTCTCACGCGGCCAAGGAATCTGGCCGCGTGGAGGGTCCTCTTTTGGGCCTCCTTTCCCAATTCTCGTGGATCCTTCGCCCGCAAGTCTTCTCCTTCGAAGAAAATGACCCCCGCAAATTTTCAGGTGATTTCGCGGAAGTTTGCACCCTGAAACCTCAAAAATATAGAAAACAGGGTTTCTGACAGGCAGGGTTAATTCCATAAAAGTTGGGGGACTTTGTAATTTAACCCCAAAATACTATAAAACATTGAATTATACCCTTATATGATGCAATATGTAATAGAAAACCATGTGAAAATACGCAAAATTCATCTATGCATTTTACATGCATCAGGATATCCACTAATGCTAATGCAGCAATAACTTCATTAAAATCAAGCATGTCTTGAACATTACCACCCTCTCTCTGTTAGATGGGAATATGATATAATTGAAATCACCCACTATCAACCAATCTGAATCCTCTGGAAAATCAATGTTCTTAAACCACTCAAGAAACTCCAATCTTGCTTCTTATAGACAGGGGCCATCTATATTTGTCAAAATCCAAAAGCAAGCACTCGGAGTAGAAGTAAACTTAACAGATTTTGAAAAGTCATTCTTAAATACTGTTTCACCAATGAAGAAAGCCTCATTCCAATCAATGAACAATCCACCAGATACACCATGAGAGGGGACAAAATAAAATTTGGAAAAACTTTTAGGACAGAAATTCTTAACATAGGAACTGTCAAATAAATCTCTCTTAGTTTCCTGTAGACATATAATAGCACATCCAGATTCCTCAATTTTATTAAACACAGCCAACCACTTATCTGGATCATTGATCCCTCTGATATTCCAATTCAAGACATTCCATGATCTATTACTCATTGGAAAAGTTATAAGACCAAACTACAAGACTGTGATCCTCATACCAGAGGCAAAACAGAAGCCAATCTCTAAAAGTATTCCATAACAGGGGATACATTACATAAATATCCATAATAAACAAAATCTTAACACTTTCTAGGTGAGCTAAAAGAATGCTCCCTAGTCTGCATCTTCCTCCTTCCTAAGACTCTCATTATTCCCATCATCTTCTTTCATCAGTTCATCCTCAGCAGCCAAGGCTTGTCTTTTCTTCTTGGTCCCATTATTCATTAATGCTTCATCTGAGCAGTCCTTAGGGTCCACCTTATAGAAAGAGACAGAAAGATTTTTAACAATTTTAGCTGGGACAATGGGTGGTCTAGCATTACAGCTTATGCAATTCCTATCCATGCAAGTGCTTTTCTTAAAACCATTCTTAAGGTGCAGCATCCTAGAACTCCTTCTCACCTCAGACTCAACCATAGGTGCTTTATCTTTCCTCTTTATATTGATGTGAAGTGTAGATGTAGTGGATGCCACATGATCAATAGATGAGTTCTTATTAGGTGTCTGCAACTCAGAGGAAGAAGAATCAGCTCTACAAGAGGGAGCTAAATTGTCTAAAAATTTGCCAGGGATAACAAATTCTTTGAATAATGATGAATTAGATCCTTCATTAATATATTTCCAGAAGTTAGAGACAAGCACTGATTTAGCCCATTCAAATTTATCAGAATTAAAGAAGAGCAGTAGTAAAGAAGTTAACCCATTCAATTGGAACTCTGACTACCTTCTCATCAGCACATTTGGGAGCAAAGTTCTCCTTCCAAAGTTGAGCACCCTGTACTCCAAGCAGGTCATAGTCTGAAAATTCACAAGGACCCATCATTTTCTGGAAAACAGGATCAACCACTTCTCGCCCAAATTGCATAGCACCCACATAAAGGTTTATGTATAATGGAATAGGAAATCCTGGAGGAGCATCCCTACCATCTTAATCCTCACTAGGCTGAGCCATTCCAGCTAGCACCACAGGTCCAGCAGGGGCAGATGCATCATGAGGACTATTTCTTCCCGATAAATTATTTTCAATTCCAGTAGACACCACCAAATCTGACATCTGGGCTGTAGATGACTTAGGGCAGGCATCAGTAATTTCTAGGAGTGATTGTTCCAAAAAAGCTTGATGAATGTGTTTCATTTTAGTGTCCTGTGTACCTTTAGATGGACCAGCAACATATGGAAATAAATCCAAAGGCTGAGTTGGGCCAAGCATAACAGGCCCAGGAGCATCCATGAATCCAAATTGAAGGCACAAAGGTACGTCCGTCTTGACAATAGGATTGTTCACATCAAAAGGAAGCAGAGCACCAACAGGGGGAGGATCCACATTATCCATGAGAGCAACATGACCTTCAAAAGGAGGAGGACCATGAAAGGAGTCCTCAGAATCATTGTCCACCATAATATCAGTAATAGTGATATTACTGCTCCCATCATCTTGGACCAGATCATTAACAGCTAGAGCAGGTTCCATCAAGTCATTGAGTTCTAGAAATTAACTAGCATGTAATTCAATGTCAACATTGTTTTCTTCTGGTGGCATAGCCCAAGGACCACCCAACATGTTATTAGCAGCTAACATCTCCTCAACAGCCAAGTGAATAGGGTTGTTCACCACTTGGTTAGCAGAATTCTGAACAACAGCTTCCTCAACCATAACATCATGAGCTGCAACTGGTCCAACCACATGGTTGTTCTGATTTGGCTGGTGGAATTGCTCCACAGGAGCAGGGTGTGGATTACCATCAGGTGGTACCTCATGTTCATGTGGTGGACCACCACCATGTAACATATCCTCAAGAATAACAATCGGACAAGTCCAAGATTCACCCACAAATTGTTCAGCTCCAGACACTACAACTCTCAAGGGGATATATTACAGTGCACCAACACGAACCTTGATAAGGACATATGCATCAGTGGACTTCTGTCTGTCCCAAACCAGCAGTTTACCAAAGGTTCTGACAGCGTTCACAATCTCATTAGTAAACCTACGATCAGCAGGAAAACCAATCAACTGAATCCAAACTACTCTACTCAGATTAAAACGCCTCCAATTCATACCCTCATCATGTTTCTCAAAGACCAAATGGACATCATCACATGGATGAGGGCTATTGTTAACAAACCATTCTTTATCTTCCATGCTATCAAATATGATATAAGCTTGACCAAAGGGACACCTCGTGATAGATTTATATCTCATTCTCCTTTCCAGACAAATAAACTCATCCAAAATGTTATGCACATTCAGAAAATCGACCTCACCTTGGGGCATAGGGACAATGGTAAGGATGGCCAAATCTTCATTGTTCGGGCAGAGGTCTACGTGAATGACACGGACACGAGCAGGCCTGCCTTCTACCACCACAGCCGCCCGATCAGGAGGGAGAAAAGGGGCAAAATCAAAGACAAAGCTCGCCATATCTGATTCAAACCCTGTTGGAACAGTCGGAGAAGCCGAGCAAACCCTCGCTGGAAGAACAGAGGAGACAGAATGCTGGGAGGTAGCATTTTCCCTATCCAGTGGCTGTGTAGGAATCAACTGCTCGGTGATCTTAGAATTTTGTAACGCAATCAATTGCTCTCTATCTATCCGCGAAATCCCCGTGGGGTTGTCAAATCCATGGCGCGTGGAACAAGGAGTCCCTTGCTTCTGCCGATTAACTTCCATATCGCTCGCATTGGATTGGGCCGGCCCATCAGGCCCCTGTTTGTAACAACAATTATAAGAGATATGTCCCCATCTGCGACAAGCACGGCAGCGAATTCGGTTGGTACAATTGGGCCGGGAATGTCGGTCCGAGAAGCAACGGACACAATAATACTTGGCCCCGAGTCATTAACCACATTCAAACCAGTAATTCCCGCTCTTGAAGAGCCATAATTCCTGTCATAATGATTCATTGATCGATGATTCCGCACTGGATTATGAGAAGAATTTTGAATCTGAGGACAATCATCAAAAAATCTGGGTGCATGAACAACATCTGCATAAGATCCAGATGATACCTTATATGAAATCGTGGTCCACTCCTTCTCTTGTTCTTTCAAATAAAGTTGATATTCTTTGCGAGAATCCGGACCACCTTTTCCCCATAGCCAAAAACTCATACAGAAAAGAGAGTTAAAAATGTTTCCCCCTTTAAATATCTCAAAACCCACATCTTTGGAATAAACTGAGAATCGATAGGACCAGTTCTGAAGATAGATTACTTGAAAAAGAGCAGCTTTTCCCCCAAAGCAAGATTGTAGAATAAGACTTTCAGAATCAGTATTGAGTTTGATGCGGGAACGAGACAAATTCACCACGAGAAAGAAGGACCTATGCTCCCTACCCTCCTCAATCACTACTGTGGAGCCAAACTTATCCTTGATGCGCCTCTCAAAGATAATAACATCTTCAAATTTAAGATCCGAAAGCGCCATGATAACCAGTGAAGAAAAGAAAAGATCCTGAATTGAGAATTCTAAGATGTATGCGGCTGCCAACACACGGTGTGTATATCGGAAGATTATGGTGGTCTCCGTGGCCGGAGTGGCCAACGGTGAAGGACGGAAGGGGGCGCCGAGGCGAGCGGTAGGAGAGAGCGCTAGGAGAGAGAACAGCTAAAACCGACATGTGTCCTCTCTGAACCGGTCTAATACTTACGTTAGAATTAAAGTGACTAGATAACATGATTGATCAACATCTATATTTTGGAGAACGATTAGTTCCACATTGCCTTTTTTCCCTACAAGGTAGTGCATGCAAGGCTTTGTAGCTAAGCAATTTTCATAATCCATTAGTTCCTTTTTCCCTAATACACTGACAGATGGGCTCTAGGTATGTCGTGGAATATGTGACACAAAAGTAGATTATGTTTTGCATGTTTGCCATATTTTTGGAGAGTGCATATGTTTATGCATCATATCTTGTGTATTATATGCTGTGTTGTTTTTGAAGAGATGGACATCAGCTGTTGTTTAGGTGGTGGTTGTGCGGATACCGCGAGGACTGTAACTCTGTAGCGGGACTTTTCTTTTTATTTCTTCTTTTTATTTTCTTTCGGCTGTGTGCATCCATTGCGTTGTTGCAAAGGCCGGGTGTAATTTGTATCTCCACGATATTAATATACTTCCCTTTATCAAAAATAAATAAATATATATACCAGCATCGTCTTATTCTAAAATTCATTGTGAAAAAATAAGCTATGAAAAATCTCATGCTGTTCACACCAAATAACAGTTACAATTATGGCTGCTTTGCTACAAATTAACACGGGATCATCAAGCACATACATGGTACTTTTATGTTGTACGTTATAACATATGGTTCAGTTGGTTTTACTTCTTTTTTCTAACGGCAACAACCTCCTTTGTTCAGAGGGTAACAACTTACAGGATAGCTTGAAATGATAGAGGAAAGATGATGAATGTGAATCCGCTGGTCGGCCTAGAGAACGATGGTTGCTATAGATAGACTCGAATGATCCATATTCTGCTCAGAGAATCTTATAGCACTGAATCCAACTAGAGAACTTATTGGAGAAAATCGAAACCACACCATCACACACCTTGTAGGTAATCGGCAATCCCTTATCATGGAGTCTCGGCGACTCTAGTTTGGCCTCATTGCAAAAGAAACGTTGGCCTGAAGGTTTTTAAATAACTGGCAAGTTGGAGCGGCGTAACCGGGATTGGGCATCCAGGAGAATAATGTCGTGGGCCATGAGATGATTTCAGTACAAAAGGTAAAGCTTCCCGAGAAGCTTGCACGAGAAAACACATTGGTGTTGAAGCTGGCACGAGAGAAGGCTAGAGTGGAGGCCGAGCTCGATCAAGTAGCACTGGTAGAAAATATGCCTTTAGTCCAGGTTCGCAAAGGCCATTAATATCGGCCGTGCAACCGGGACTAAATAGTCGTGAGTAAAGGCCCCCCTTTAGTCGCCCCTCTTACGAACCACGGCTAAAGGCACGTCCACATAGGCGGGTGGCGTGCGCCAGGGGCGGAGGACCTTTAGTCCCGGTTGGCAACACGAACCGGGACTACATGCTATTTCGTTATTTTTTTTGATTCATTTGGGTTTCTAATTAATTTTCACTCCCTTTTTTTCACTCTCTTTTTTTCATAATTTTTATTATTTGCTTAGTGTCTAACTAAAATTATCTCTAGTCAAATTACTTACTCGTGGTCAAACTTACAGCTCGGTCACCCATCCTCCCACTACTCTAGCACTAGCACGCTTAACTTCCGAGTTCCATCCCGTCCCGCATCCAAGTGTTTCGCACGCATGTATGTGATAGTAGTATCATACCAATCCTATTAACATGTTGCTGGATGTCACATTTCTTTATTTTCTGAATTTCAAATAAATCTTTTAATAAACAAAAGTAATGATGTAATTAATAATTTTGAATAAATAAATAAACATTAACTTTTTAATTTGTATTATTTCTAAAAAATATTCAGAAAAATAAAACAAATTCATTTTAAAATCTTAAAAGTACAAATAATATATCAAAATATTCAGAAAAATAAAAACTAATTCATTTTAAAATCTTAAAAATACAAATAATATATCAAAATATTCAGAAAAATAAAACTAATTCATTTTAAAATCTTAAAAATACAAATAATATATCAAAAAAATCAGAAAAATAAAACTAATTCATTTTCCCCTTTCATAAATGCAAATTAAACTGATAAAATTTATGAACCAAACCATATGAAATCTAAACCATATAAAATTTGCAGATCCAAGATTGGACTATTATTTTGGACACAAGAACTGTTTTGGCAATGACTATCTGTGAGAATGATTTGAACCTAACTTTTAAAATACATAACCAAAATGGACAAACTAAAATGTTCTGGATAGATATTGAAAAGAGCTATCCATAGCACTTAGCCTCACATCAAGGTCAGCAACCAAATGAAAATACCATCCTTTTTAATAAAACACTAGTAGGCTCTTCTATGATTTTTAGAATGAGTTCAAAAATGAATTTTGAAGTAAATCCAACTGGATGAGTTTGGTATTGAATAGATCTATGTTTTCCTGGCTTGATGTGTTTTTGTTTGTTTTTGGTGAACAGATATAGAAATAGTAGTTTTTGGTGAACAAATATAGAAACGGTAGTTTTTCTGTTTTGTTATCTTGATGTGTTTTTGTTTGTTTTGAAATGTGTGTTTGATCTGATCTTGTTTCCTAGCTTGTATAGAGTGTTAGGACTTGATATTAGGTGGTTTGCTTGCAGAACATCTACCTTAAAAAGTGTGTGCATGATTGGAAACCCAAATAAAAATGGAACTAGCATTTGTTACTTTTTAGTTTTATTATTTTGGAATTGTGTGTGAGCTAGATCTTTGTGTGATTGCTTTAGTAAATTTTGTGCTATGTTTAACCCGTGATTTTATTTGAGCCATTACATAACATAGCGGTACATATATCCATTACATAATATAGAAATAATATAGCTAGGAATTAATATAGAAATAATATAGGAATTAATAGAAAGACATATATCCGTTACATAATATATCCATTACATATATCGAACGCAACATAGCGGTACATAGATGCCGTACACAAACAACATCTACTCGAGCTCCGAAGAGTAGATGCGGAACAACTCGAAGGCAACGTATGCATCTATTGATGCATACTCGAGATTGATCTGGTCAAGTGGGTTCTTCACCCAATACATGTGATTCCTCGAGGGGAAACGAGTCTTCATGGTTTTGTAGTCGGGGTGGATGAAGGCAGTTGCCATCTGAGCCATCCCGGTCTTCAAAATGGATAAGGTCCTAAAGATCAATGTAGTGATCTTCAGGTATCTCAATACCCAACGTGCGCATCAACTTCTGCCGGTCTTGACTGCTGTCAACGCTACAGAAGTCGTAACCCTTGTTGACAATAAAATCAACAAGTTTTGGAGATTGCTTTGAACTACTGCAACAACAAAAATGGAACACGTGTTAGATATTGTTGCAACACGTGTATTCTTCCAATGCAACAAACAAATCGAAAATGCAACACTATCCTACAAGAGAGATTGTACGTGTGCATACCTTGCCCATTGGAAGACCAAAACGATCTCCTTGAAGGCAATCTGGATGACGGCAACATCCCGTTGATTCGCCGTATACTCTAGATCAAGTCCGAAAAACTTATGGTGTTCATCGGCTTTTTCATAGAGATTGCTCAAATGGTTAAGAGCACCGGGGAGCCTCTCGCACATATTGGTGTAGGCCACGTCGAGATTCTTGCGGCATGGTGTGGGCACACGGAGAACGTTCCAAACGGGAGAATCCATGGGTGCTTGGTGGAGGAAGAAGAGAAGTGAGGAAGAAGAAATAGAGAGTTTCGGGTGCGCACTGTAGCAATGGCCTTCTGCCTCTCGCTCGCGAAATAAAACCGCGCGGGAGGCGAGCAGTTTGGATCTTTAGTCGCGGGTGGCCAGTCCAACCGGGACTAAAGACAGGGAGGCCAGCAGTTTGGATCATTAGTCGCGGGTGGCCAGGCCAACCGGAATTAAAGCCCTCCGCACGCTTTCGAAACCGCGACGCATGACCTTCAGTCGCGGGCCGCCTCCCGAACCGGGACTAAAACCCCTTTAGTCACGGTGCGCATAATTTGGGGACTGAAGGGGGCGTATGGAAGGCCTTTTTTCTACCGGTGTAGTTTTAGCGGGTCATAACAATTTAAGTCCGTATGGTGTTGAACCCGATCTTGAGCTAGTTACTTAGAGTTGAATTGGAGATCTTCATTTTTTAATTAACAGAGGGATATTTTCTTGCATGAGATGTTTGCATCCGATCTGAGTCATGTGAGATCTCGTATAAACTTCCTTCTGTGAGTTCCTGTTGTTCTCGCCGTGGGCATTTATATGCTGAAGCTAAATCTTGGATACTATGACCGGTCGAAAACACAAGTAGAGAAAATGGCTTCGGTTCGGTCCACGAAAAGAGTTTAGTCCGGGCCGCCCTTGGAGTTGGGTCTAATGCGAGCATTAGTACCGGTTCCAACGGCTAGGATACATGCCACATCCAGTCCTGGTTGAGAGGGGAGCAACTGGTACTAAATGGGTCTCAGCAGACAGTCGCAGGGTGGGGCCAGAGCAGACAGTCGCAGGGTGGGGCCAGCGTGAACCCCTTTAGTCCCGCCAACCGGTACTAAAGATGGACTTTTAGTCCCGGTTTGTGATACTAACCGGGACCACAGAATTCCCCATGTCAATCTGCCTGCCCGAGAAACCTCCATTTTTTCCTTCTCGAGATAACTCCATTTTTATCCTCCGATTCCTCCTATCCATGTTCGAGTGCATCTTCATTTTTTTCCAGCATTTGTTAAGATTGGCGGCGTATCCAAGGTTATCAACTTCATCATTTCATCCGGAATTACTAGTTTAGCTCACTTTATTGCTAGTTTAGCTAATTTCATATTTCTTGTGCTAGCTAGGTCTTTGATGAAATGCCTAATCTAACCTGGTTAGGGTGTTTATTTGTTCTATATGCAACTGGAGCTCAAATTAATGTATAATTAGTGGGGTTTAGGGTCGTTCCGTCCCGGTCCTCACTGGCGTTGGTCGCTCGTGCCGGCCCGTAGCCGGCACCAACTTGGTGAGCCTCTTGTTTTTTATCTTATTTAAAAATAAAAGTTCTCACTTGTATGATTTAGACGCATACTCCCTCCGTTCCATATTAGATGACTCTCAAATATATGTATCTAGTATTAAAATATGTGTAGATACATCTATGTGGGGGTCATCTAATATGCACTACTAGGAAAATGGCTATAGGAGTGATGATACCCGTGACGCACATCACATTTGGCGCGTCACGCCTATTACCCGCGGCACACCACTTTTCCGCGCGTCGCGCCTAAAGGCATAGCCGCGGCGCACCAAATGGAAGGCACGTCGCGCCTATGTGTGGGGCCGGGGTGGCGAGCCTCCGAGGCATACCCGCGACGCACCCACCCAGCGGTGCGTCACGGCTATGTTGGGTAGCCGCGGCGCACACTGCGGTGGTGCGTCACGGCTATCTTTTCCACGGGTGCGCCGCGGGTACCTATCTTTGGTGCGCCACGGATTAGTTACGCGTGACGCACACAGCTCTGGTGCGCCACGGCTATAGGTGGTATAGAGAGAGAGAGGCGCTCGATCGGTCGTTTCCTTCTCCTCGATCTGAAATCGCGATCTCTGTAGCCACCATCGCCGCCACCTTCGTCGCCTCCCGCCTCCTCCCTTTCTTCTCTCCACCGCATGCCGCACGCCTCCTAGCCCCGTCGGCCCTAGCTCGCGTCCCTAGCCCCTTCGCCCACCACCGTGCCGTCCAAGAGCAGGAGATACCCGCCACCGCCGCGCCGCGCCGTAAGGAGGAGGAGGAACCCGCCGCGCCGTCCAGGAGCATCGAACCGCGAGGAGGGAGCCGGACCGGGACGCCAACAAGCACCTCCAACGAGCATCGTTTTCGCCATCGCGTGAAAGGTGAGTCCATCCCCCCTTCTTCCCCACCTCCGACTGGATGGTTCATGCCAGAGTTCATGCCATGGTGCCTTGTGATATTCCTGTGGGGTTTCGACTGGAGGCTTGGGAAATTTTCCCAATGGACTATTTGGTACATATTGTTGTGGAGGATTTTTTCCATCCCTGTGATGGAAACAGAAGTAATTTTTGGTTGGATGATTTACCTTAGGTATTTGTTTGGGATATCTGTATGCTATGGAGAGTATCCTAGGGAGCTTTCCCTATTCTAGAGTTGTGGAATCATTTGGGAATTTATTCCTGTGTTTATGCTGTGGAAAATTCCACTAGTGTTCATTCCCTGTCTGTTTACCCGGTGGATTGATCATTGTTGGACAGAGCACACCATGATGTGTTGCTCCAATAATTTCTATGGGTGTACTTAGTGTTGATAGGTGTTACTATGAGTTTCAGGTTCAGAGAATATGCCATCATCACATAGTTTAATTTTACTGATTACATCTTTTTGTGAAGTTGTGTTGAGGTACTGCTCCAATGGACTAGTGCCCAGCAACTATTTACTAAAGGCTTGAGCTTAGAAGAATTTTATTGGTCCATGACTTGTGCTCCTGGTAGTCATTTATACTTCTAAGATCCTGGGACTATTAGTCTTAGAACTCCAAGGCAACTTATCTGATAAGAAAGTTGCTTCTATCCTTGATGATGCCCTGGGCCAGTGATGCAAAGTCTGAGGCTATGATCCATGTAAGAACATTTACTGCTTCGAGTTAAATTCAGTTGGGATCGTATCCTGACGCTTTGCTGTTGTAGCATCAACTGTTTAATATAGGTTTGGACGTTTTGCTCATCATCCTCATCAGAAGATTCCTATCCAATTGGCTAGTGACTAGCAGCGAGTGCTAACTAGTTAATTTACCCATGAATGACTAGCTCAGTTACAGCTTACAGCGATTCCCCAGCTGTTGTGCTCACCTGCATCTAGCTGCAATGTGTTTTATTATTTAATTTGCCTCCTACTTTTAATTGCTTAGAACATAACAGTGCACAGTAAGAAGACTGATTATTATTTAATAAGCATGCAAACATGTCATAACAGTGCACAGTAAGTTAGGAATGGCAAGTTGATCAGGCCTGCTACTTCAGTTCCTAGCTTGGCCTTGTGATGATTCCACTGGATCTGTGATTTCACTGGTTCCTGGTGGTTGGATTAACTTGTGGAGATTGATTTGTGGTGAAGGTTTTTGTTGTATGTGCTTGAGCTGTGTGCTTGAATCATGTTTTGGAAATCTGTCCGGCCATCGAGCCGTTTAAAACTTTGCAGGGAATTCAAATGAGTTGCCCATTTTCGCCGAAATGTTGATTAATTTCCGTTTCGGCGAGAATCGGGCACTCTAGTGTTAGAAAATTAGCAAAGGTCATGCCGAAATTTTCCCGTGAATTTAGGACTTAGCCGTTACAACACAATGATAATCATGCTCTCTGTTACAACACAATGATAATCCTAGTTTCCTTTTCTTAATTAAAAGGAATCCTTGTTTTGTGATAGCTATGCTCCTCTAACCTCTATGTGTACTTTCTTAATTAAATAGAACATGGCTTGCGAAGTATGTCGGTCTCGATGTGCCGAAGGACGATTCACGGGGGCTTCTTTTATGCTTCAACTCCACGACGGTGACGTTGATTCGTTGGTAATTAACAATTATTTTTATGTTAACTTGTTCTTTCGTTTTACTATCTAGCTTGAGACTTGTGTTTATTAACAAAATATTCTTTATATTTCTTTTTTAGATTCTACCATGCAATATTCGCGAAGAATTCAACGAGTTAGTTGGCAGTAACGTTGATTTCAATGTTCACGGGACCACCTACATTCTTCGAGTGAAAAAAGAAAGAACGAAGACCTACTTCTGCGGGCATGCATTGCAGGCTCTCATCGCCACGTACAATTTAAGCGGACGTGATTACATTCACTTCTCCATGGAAGGACCGCAACCTCGCATCAAAATTGTGTATATGGGCGGGATTGCGAGCGAGGATGGCGGGAGTGAGGAGGAAACTGAGAACACCGAGGATATGGACACTGAGGATGATATGGACGAGGAGGACCCATGGAAACATGTGGTGGTTGCTCAAAGAGCGAATCTTAGCGAGTTTGAGAAGGACCGTGTCCTTCAGAAACTTGCCCAGATAGATAGCTACATCGGGTCCCCTTTCGTGCATCGCATCACCAACACTAACGTCTCCAATGGACATGTCATGGTATGTTTCTTAACACTTTCTTATTCGTATAGTTGCTTATGTTCTTAACACTTTCTTATCCGGTATTTGACATTGTGCTTTTATTATTTCTTGGAATTGTGTGTTGTAGAAAATACCTTTGGCGGTAGCGGACAGTGCTGGCATGGAGCATATGGGTACCATTGGAGTACGCCGTGGAGAATCAGGACCTGTCACCGTAGTTCCGATCACCAGGGATAACGCTGATGGTCGGGTCATCCTCAACTCTCAAGCATGGAGGCAGTTCCATTCCGCAAGAGGTGGTATGGAGGTTGGCCGAGCTATTCTGATCACCATGAGGGATAGTGACATCGCCAACTTGGACATGATGATGGTCATCGACTACATCCGCGCCCGCTAGATAGATTATGTGGTGATGATCGAAAATATGTAATATGGTTGTTTTCGAGACTAACTCCTGGATTTATTAGTAGTATATATGTTTGTTTTCTAGACTATGTAATATTTCTGCTATGAAAATTTATTCTATCAATTGCATACCTGTGTTTGAGCTATTGATATTCTTCTGTATTTTGTGTACTGACATTCTTCTGTATTTGAGCTGTATATACCTGTATAAATACGGTACTGCCTTTTTTAAAAAATACAGCATAGAATAGCCGTGACGCACCTAAATTACTAGCCGTGGCGCACCTTCGGAGTTACCCGTGACGCGCCACGCAATAGCCGCGGCGCACCGTGCCCGTGCGTCACGGGTATAAATAGGCGCGGCGCACCTGCTAGGTGCGTCACGGATAAACCAATAGGCGCGGCGTGATAGCCGTGACGCGCCCTGGTGCGTCACGGATAAGCGAATTGGTGCGTCACGGGTAAGCTTTTTCCTAGTAGTGATGGAACGGAGGGAGTAGTTATTACTTGTATAATTTTCTTGCTTGTATAATTGTATTTTATATGTATAGTACCTTGCTTTTGATATCCGTCCCCATTGGCCCTCGTCCGCTCCACGATTTGGATGTGGTATGTTATCTATTTATTTCATTCCGTGTTTATGACAATTATGCCGACCAACACTTGACATAGATATTTCTATCTATTCGGTATGTGAAGCAGAAATTCAAACCACGCTCTTGTATACAGGTTAAAATTTGTTGAAAAGGAAAACAATGATTTGAAAGAAACAATGAAAAATATGAAGAAGATAAGATGGAATTAGAGTTGTATCTTGCCGATGTCGTTGATAATCACAATATCAAGATGGATGCACTGCGCTTGAAGATTAGAAAAATTAGAAAATATGACATTAATAAAAATGCTTGGTATCATTATGTTGTCGGATCACACTACTAGGGAAAAGCTTACCCGTGACGCACCAATTTGCTTATCCGTGACGCACCTGGGCGCGTCACGGCTATCACGCCGCGCCTATGGGTTTAGCCGTGACGCACCAAGCTGGTGCGCCGCGCCTATCTGTACCCGTGACGCACCGGCCTGGTGCGCCGCGGCTACTTCTTGGCGCGTCACGCCTAACTCCGTAGGTGCGCCACGGCTATGAATACAGGTGCGTCACGAGTAAGCTAATGCCTCCACGGCTAAGTTCGCTGGTGCGCCACGTGTCTCCATTTTGGCGCGTCACGGCTATACTCCCAGGTGCGTCACGGGTACACTTTTTGGTGCGTCACGACTACACTATGCTGTATTTTTTTAAAATACGCAGTACCGTATTTATACAGGTATATACAGCTCAAATACAGAGGAATATCAGTAGACAAAATGTATCAAAACAGTTCTTTGACAAACAAGTTATATATCATAGTTGATCATACTGCTTAGAATTCCTAATAGCTACATCAAACAGTTGATTATGAATACAAAGTGTTTATCAGAGTCAAATAGATACAAGTGACCTACATCACACGGTTAATCATCGGGACCGATTACATCGATTGATGATGCTTCATCATCGGGACAAGTGACCTATCTAGTCGCCGATAACCTAATCATCTAGCTAGGAACCATAGCATGACGAGCGAGGCGACGGCGACAAGAGCGGCTGCGATGGTCTTCATCCACTTGTTGTTGTTCTTCTTGATCTTCTTCTGTTCCTCCTCGAGATGGATGAACCACCTAGCTTCCGCCGCCACTCTTGTGTTGTAGGATTTGTAGGCATTCCCTTTGAACTTGTTCACCTGCTCGAAGCAGTCTTCCCAGTGATCGTAGACTCCTGGAACCCTGCCTCTAAACACCACGTAGCACCTCGGCATCTGTAATGACAAGAAAGAAAAACAAAAACAATAGTTTTAAACATGTCTGCAATAGTAGTAAGTGGAGAAATATGACATAAATAAGATGAAAGTTAAACACAAAGGAACAAGATGATCATCTTTTAAACACAAACACAAACACAAAAGATCAAACGAACATCAGAAAGTAAAACTGCAATAATAAAAAGTAAGATAATCAAGCCATGTACGATTCATAACCGTAACGATGTGTGCCTCATATTTAGAGTGGACACATACAAGCCGCCAAAGTGGTGCAGCTGCGCCAAGTGGGATGCACAAGATCCTAACTTTGTGAAAATCACAAGGCGCAGCTGACCACCTCGGCCATCTGAGTGTGAACCAACTCTTTTAATCATCGGCATTTACTTATTCAAAAGATCGAACGACCATCACAAGTAGGACCGCAATAATAAAATGCAAGATAATCAAGCATTGACATAATTGAGCATCAGTTACAGAATGGACGATTCATAACCGTAACGATGTGTGCCTCATATTTAGGGTGGACACATACAAGCGGCCGTAGGCGGTGCCGCTGCGCCAAGTGGGATGCACAAGATCCTAACTTTGTGAAAATCACAAGGCGCAACGGACCGCCTAGGCCATTTGAGTGTGAACCAACTCTTTTAATCATCGGCATTTACTTATTCAAAAGCTCGAACGACCATCACAAGTAAGACCGCAATAATGAAAAGAAAGATAATTAAGCATTAACATAATAAAGCATCTGCCACACGATGGACGATTCATAACCCTAACGATTGAGTTCGACTATTTTCCGAAAATGTAGCAAGCCTTACAATAGTTCTCACTCCTTCTGACTCATCCTCCCAGGGATTACAACGGGACAGCCCTCCGGAGTGATGAAGGGCCTCTCGTCACAGGCAGTTGCTAGGTAGGTATCTATGTCGCGGTTCGGCAAGTTGAACCGGCAGTAGAATGTCCCACTCTTGTTCACCACTTCATGAACGATTTTCGTGGCAAAGCACTTCTGGATATCATATATCTCTTCTCTAACCTTGTCATCGCCGACCATCGACAAGCGGGAGGCCCATTGTTGGACTTGACTAGGCAGGGTAAGGAACTGTTGATCCCGTACATACGCCCGCATATGATGGAGGACATAGTAGGTGTCTCGGTTACTGCCCGCCGGCTGCTTGACGCACGCGAAAGTCGTCGTGTGGGTGAACACCCGAGTGCCCTGAACGACCTTCTCCCTAGTGATTTTGCCCCCCCTTGCGTGGTAGCCGGTGAGAGCATTATCCAAAACTTTCTTCACGTTGGAGTAGTCTTTCTTCACCGCACTCCCTGAGTCGAGATACGTGGCATGCGAATGACTGATACAAATGCAGATGAGTGTGCATTGTGTATATCTGCGCGGAACAATCCAAACAAAGTGTTGGAAAGGAGCGATGAAAATCTAAAGAAAATCACTTTCGATTCGGCTAATAATATTGACTTACCCGGCAAAGTAAGGCACGAGGATGTAATCCTTGGTCTGGTTCGCCAGCATGAAGTCCCGGAGAT
Organism: Alopecurus myosuroides; assembly: GCA_028641055.1. Classification (NCBI taxonomy): domain Eukaryota; kingdom Viridiplantae; phylum Streptophyta; class Magnoliopsida; order Poales; family Poaceae; genus Alopecurus; species Alopecurus myosuroides. Next base: position 384,999,078 of record CM054060.1, read on the forward strand.
ATGTCGACGCGACTACCTGGTTCCCAACGCCGCACAACACGTCGTGGCGCATGTAGAAGGGGTCCGCTATCGCGATGCCCGGTGTATTATCCCTGATGACTTGCACCGCCAGACTGAGCGAGTATAGGCGGATCATAGAGTAGTGCAGCGGATTGCTATGGAACATATCGAAGATGTCCGAAAACCGCAGTACTATTCTATCCGCGCCGGTTGACTCGACGAAGCCCAAGTCCTTTGGCACCATGGCAATGAAAACCGGGTATGATGGATCCTTGGATTCAAGAAGACGCGATTCAAGAAAAAGAATGCTGTCATGCAAACTCCGCATATCCCCACTTGCGGCCTTGAGCTTGCTCTGGCTAAGCATAGGCTGACCAATCACATGCATCTTCGTATGCTTAGATGTAGGTGGGCCGTCCTGAACACGGAGCGGCATCTTAGCAGGCTGGCTCGCGGACTTTGCGGCCTTGGATCTAGGTCCTCTTTTCCGCGGCTTCGGCGCTTTCGGAATGATCTCCTTCTCAATCTCCTCATTAGCCGCCTTACGGATTGTGCTAGGGCTGAAAATAACTCCACCCTTCGCACTTTTCTGAGTCTCGGTGCAGGGGCCGACATCTGGAGGCGTGTCTTCCTAAGAACCGAAGAGACGCTTGCAATTGGATTTATCCGCAGGAGGAGCCTCACCACGAGCCTCCGTGCTATGGTAGAGTTCTTCTGGAGGAGGAGCAACGTAATCTCCGCCATCAAAGTCATCAGCGATGAAATCCATGGCATCAAGATCAACGTCATTCTCCTGGTCTTGTGCCATCTCCATGTCACGGGTAGGCGACGGCGCGGCGACGGTCTTGCCATGGCTCCGCTCCGGAGCTTCTAGAGGGGTTGTCTTCGAGGTGGTGCCTCGCGCCGGTAGTTCTAGAGGCGATGTCCGCGGGGTGGCGCCCCTCTTCCCCAGGCGAATCTGGCTCTTCGGCCATTCCATGTTCCAAGGCATGCACTGGAGCAGCGTCAGGGTATCGGGGTCATCTTCTTCTTGGTAGGGTTGAATGGGAGGCAACAAGTCGTCGTAGCCCGCCAGCACCCGAAGCACTCGAACTCTATATACGTCTTCGCGCATCGGCCTGTTGTGGAACCTGCGGGTTGACGGTTGAACGATCATACCCACAGCAACATCCTTCAACACGCCGTCCACTGTGTGTAAGAGAGTGCATGGAACGTCGTCGTTCTGCGGAAAACATGCAGGGCGTTAGAGAGGCCAGTCTAAGGCAAAGGAAGATCGACGCTCAACGCTTAACTATTTACCTGGCTGGCGAGGGCGTCGAGCTCCTCTAGTGGCGAGGGGCCAACGACGACGGCGGGCGTGCTACTGCTCAATGGCGAGGGAGAACCGGCGGCGGGCGTGGAACCGATGGCCAGGCGGCGGTTGTTCGTTGGTGCACGCTCTTCATTCGGCGGAGGACCGCCCACTGTGGGCGTGCAACGGATGGTCAGGCGGGTAGAGGCGGGCGGAGTCACTATCGGTGCCGTGGTGTAGGCGGGCGGAGTCACAAGTGGGTCCGCCATCGTGGCGTTGGCCGGCGAGACTCTGGACAAGTCTCTTGAGTTGCTGCCCTGCATGCTAGGCACCGGGCACGGCCCCACTCGACCTCCTTCATTCCATCGAGTAACCACATCGTAGATGGTAGGCAAAACGCTGCCCATTTGTTCTGCCAAAGCTGTTTTGACAATATTAGGAATATCGGCAACTTTGGCCTTGAGGTCTACAATCTCGTGATCGCGGGCTTCGTCACGTTGGATATCTTCGATGCTCCTCTTTCTATTCCTTCTCGCCTCCCTGGGCTCCTTGAAGTACTCTCTGAGCTTCGTCGTCGTGCCCAGGCCACAAACTCGGCCACCTGACGGCCTTTTGTGCTTTTCCTTCCCCTGCGTCACGTTCACCGCCCTATTTAAAGTGTCGTCCCACGGGCCGTGCAGCCTCGGCATGGATGACGGGGTTCCACCACTTTCGATTTCTAAGTTCTGCACAATTAGCGTGAACCGTTTAGAATTCCACCAGTACACTATGATGCAATCGACTTGATCGTCGAGAGCAAACTAACTAGGGTGGTGTATTTACTTACCAAGTTGTCATACAATGTCTTCACCTTCTCATCATCGGTAGTATACTCATTAGCTACCGGGTCATATGTAAACCGGGCCCTGATGAAGTTTTTCGTCCGCGGCGAGTACTTTGCGAGAGGGTCAGGGATGCCCTGTTCTGCACGTTTGGCGTCCTCCTTCTCCCAATTGGGAATCGCCGCTCTGTAACCGCCGCATCCCAGTTTGTGGGTACCAATGTTCAACTTCCGCATCCTGTGCCCCCAACCAGAGTTAGCCTTGGCGACTTCGCTCTCGCAAATTAGCTTGAAGTCCCGGAGTTCAGCTTCGGTGATTCTCGGCTCACTCGCTAAAACATCCTGCAAGCTATTTTTGGGGTCCAAGACCTTAACCTTCACCCGGTGTTTCCAGTTGGCCAAGGCGGTGTTCATCTTACCAATGGCGGAATGGTTGACCTTATTCCCCTCCAGATTGTCGTTATTGTACTTAAACGGCTCGTCTGGCGGATGCGGGTACAAGTATCGTCCGTGCAGCTTTCTAAAGAGAATAACCCGATAATGGGCATTCTCTTTTTTCCTTAGATCATTGGTTAAGATCCTGACAGTGTCCCGGACAATGCAACCAATCTGGTTGCCGAATCCTTTGACCACCTTCTCGGGCGCGATTGGATACCCAGAGCTATCAATTTTCGTGATCTCTTCACGGTAGGTGCGGAGAGTGTTACATTTCCGTTTCCTCTTCTTGTTGGCTTTGCTACCACCATCTGTCTGACCGCCGGCATCAGTGGTGTCATTTCCGCCGGCGGCGCCACTAGTGGTATCACCGGCGGCGCCACTAGTCGTGGCGTCATCCTCCTCGCCACCGCTAGTGTCCGCGTCAGCCCAGGCATCCGCCGTCGGGTCGTATTGCTCATCTTCTTCGTCGGTGATTTGCCAGAACGGCTTAGAACCGCCGGCCTCGTCGTCGTGTGCCATGTTCTGAAGGGGGAAATTATTGGTTAATCTTAAGGAAACAAAAAATCGACATACTACTCGATCACGGGAAAACGGCTAAGTCCTAAATTCACGGGAAAATTTCGGCATGACCTTTGCTAATTTTCTAACACTAGAGTGCCCGATTCTCGCCGAAACGGAAATTAATCAACATTTCGGCGAAAATGGGCAACTCATTTGAATTCCCTGCAAAGTTGTAAACGGCTCGATGGCCGGACAGATTCTTTAGGCCAACACCAGCACAATTTTTATTATCTGCAAAATTTTATCCAACACCAGTACCAGCACCAGTCCTACAACACCAGCACCAGTCCTAGAAGATCATTTTTTATCCATCAAAACTATATTACCAGTACCAACACCAGTACCTGCCAAACAAACATAGCCTAGCAGCAGCAATTTCTCATGAACAACATGGAAACAACTTAGCAGCAACAACAACCAATATGATCTCTAAGTAGACACTGCTATATAGATTGGATATGATAAGTAACATCAGTAGCAAATTCTCAGGAACAAGCAGCAAACAAAAGCAGCAGCATTTTTGAACAAGCAACATCATTGGTGGATACTTCTCATTGGTGGATGCTACATGGTAAAAAGCAGTGCTTTAAATTGCAGCAAGCTTTAAACATACTTCTAATTGGTGGATGCTACATGGTAAAAAGCAGTGGAGCTTTAAACATACAATTGCAGCAAGATTATGCAACATTCATTCCTAAAGTGTATTTCCAAGTACAAGCAGTGGCTTGAACAAATTTGAGTCAACACAAGCAGTGCCTTGGGTCAATTAAACAGCAGCCTAGCAACAGTTTAACTCCACTGGTAAAGTGAACTGATGATGATGATGAACAAATTTCCAAGTACAAGCAGTGCTAGCTTACCCTGTAGGTGGATGGCGTCGAGGAAGTAGGTGGAGGTGGAGGGCGTCGAGGAAGCCGGCACGCGATGCTCCTTGCGGTGGTGGCTCCCTCCTTCTCCTGGATGGCGCGCGACGAAGACGGCGCGGTGGTGGTGACTCCTCGCGGTGGTGGCTCCCTCCTTCTCCTGGACGGCGCGGTGGTGGCTCCTCCTTCTCCTGGACGGCGCGGTGGTGGCTCCTCCTTCTCCTGGATGGCGTGTGACGAAGACGGCGCGGTGGTGGTGACTCCCTCCTTCTCCTGGACGGCGCGGTGGTGGTGGCTGCGTCCTCGCGATCGATGCAGAGGCTAGGGCTTGGTGGTGGTGGGCGGCGCGATGAGAGGGAGGGTAGAGGCTAGGGCGTTGGGCGGTGGCTCTTCGTCGTCGATTGGGCACGGCGACGGCAATTGGGAACGGGGAGAACGACGACGCGATTAGATCGGGAGCTAGAAGAAGAGTGCGGAGAAGAAAGGGGAACGGCCGTCGATCCAATCTGTACTCGCAAAAGGCGTGGCGCACCGCGCCTCGGTGCGTCACGCATAGCTTAGCCGTGGCGCACCGCGCACGGGTGCGTCACGCATAGCTTAGCCAAGGCGCACCGCGCTTGGATGTGTCACGCATAGCTTAGCGGTGGCGCACCAAGCCGAGGTGCGCCACGCCTATTGGTAGCATCTATTCAAAACAGGTGCGCGCGGTACTTTATCAAAACTTGTGACTTAGCCCAGTGGCTGTTGCCCCCTGTTTTCTGCTGTCCACCCAGGTTCGAGTCCTGCCCCCCCCCCCCCCCTTTTACTTAATTTTTCTTACCTTTTTCAATTAATTTTTTCTTACCAAATAAAATATAGTATTTTAATATAAATGCAAAAATCTCAAATAAAGTGTTGACTAATTTAGAAATCATAAAATCTCAAATATTCTTATTACATCATCATAATTTTGTCGAATTCACGCACACACATGACAACATATTGATTCTTGTATCTCTAGCTAGCGTTTTACAATTTTCTTTCCCTTCTTTGTCGCGGTTGAGTAATTCAGTCCTGGAACACCGTGACTTCTTCGGTGGAATGGGCGACCTATAGGTAGCGTTGTCCTGCTTCTTCTTGTTGTGTATTTCGTTCCATCGTCATTGTCATCTTCCATTTTCGGGTCGCCGTACTGGTCAAAGTCTTGCTCGTTGGCTACTCCATCCATTCCGATGATGTTTCTTTTGCCTCTCCGCACGACAACACGGCTAGGCCTTGTCGGGTCAGTAATGAAGAAGCATTGGTCCACTTTGTTAGCCAAGACCCATGGCTCATTTTTTGCGGTGACATTCGTGCCGGATTTGGCTTCAGGTATCACCATGGTGGTGAAATATTGTCCTTCTTTCCTGACGCTCTTTGCCCATGTGACACGGAACATTGGCACCTTCTCTCCGCAGTAGTCGAGTTCCCATATCTCGTCGATCCTACCATAGTATCTTTCTTTGACGTCACCTGTTAATGATTCCATCGTTACCCCCGAGTTCTGGTATTCGCAGTTCCGGTCCTTATTTGCCGTGTAGAATGTGTAACCATTGATATCGTATGCCTGATATGTCATGAGGTTATGTGCGGGGCCTTGTGACAATGTGAGTACGAGTTTTTCTTCTTCAGAATAAGGCGTCTCCGGTTGATCGGTCGTAATCTTCTCCCTGAACCACTGTGTGAAATGGATGTTGTGCTCTCTGATTATTTCTGCTTCGGTCCTGTGTTGTCCCCGGTCACTGTAATACTTCGCGATTAGCAATTTGTGCTTTTCCAACCAAGGATCGACCACTGTTAGATGTTGTAGCGCGACTAGGTTTGCTCTGTCAAAGTCGTTGCGTCGGCCCTGAAAGTCGACATTCATTTCGCGCTGGCCCTCGCGGTGTCCCCATCCACCGATCCTGCCAAAGTGCCTGTTTACGGGCAGACCAGGGTTCTCATCTTTGTCTAGAAAATTCGTGCAGAAAGAGATGCACTCCTCTGACAGAAAGCCCTTGGCAATGCTTGCGTCTGGACGGGCCTTGTTGCGGACGTATCCTTTGATGGAACCATTCATCCTTTCGAACGCCATCATAGAGTGTAAAAACGGCGGCCCGAGCTGTATGATATCATCCACGACATGGACAAGGAGATGCACCATAATGTCGAAGAATGCTGGCGGGAAGTATATCTCAAGCTCGCATAGTATCACCACGATCTCTTCCTGTAGCCTTGCGAGTTTCTTCACGCCAATCGACTTTCGAGAGATGACGTCAAAAAAGTTGCAGAGTCCAAACAGCGTTTCGCGGACGTGCTCGTCCATTATCCCTCGAATTGCAACTGGAAGTATCTGCGTCATCATCACGTGACAGTCGTGAGACTTCATTCCGCTGAACTTCTGCTTTGGTACGTCTAGGTATCTGCTTATCTTCCCCGCATAACCGTAAGGAAATTTGACTCCAAGGAGGCACTTGAAGAATTGGTCGATCTCCTTCTCGCATAGCGTGAAGCACGAAGGGGGACAGTAATATTCCGTCTTCTTGGCCTTTTTGCCCTTGCGGCGACCTTCCGTCCCATCTAACACATCGTCATCGTCATCGTCATCATCATCCGGTTTTCCTCCGTGGAGCTCGCCCCTGATATTCAAAAATCTCAAGTCGTTCCTTGCTTTCGGCCCATCTTTGGTCCTCTCCGGCATGTTTAGCAGGGTGCCAAGCAGACTCTCGCACACGTTTTTCGTGATATGCATGAGGTCAAGGCAATGGGGTGTGCGGAGAATCTTCCAGTACCTCAGGTCCCAGAGAACAGACCTTGTTTTCCATACACCCTCCAACGGCGCCGGCGCCTTTCGATTCTTTCCTGGCGCAGGGCACTCTTTCCAGTTCTTCAACAGCTCGTCGATTTCCTCGCCGCTCCTTTGACGTGGGGCTCTTCGCATCTCAACTTCATTGTTGAACAGATCTTTGCGTTTTCTCCACGGGTCATCCTTGCGAAGCCACCTTCGATGCCCCAAGAACACGGTTTTCGATGACCCGGGGTTTCTCTCTAGCTGGAGATACGTAGTGTCATCCATGCACCTAACGCATGCACAGAATCCGTGCGTCACCTGCCCCGCGACATATCCGTAACCGAGGTAGTCATGCACCGTCGTGAGGAGCGCGACTCTCAATGGGAAAAACGTTTCTCCATAGGCGTCCCACGTATTGGCTGGCTCGTCCCATAACGTGGCTAGCTCCTCTTCCAACAACTGGACATACAGATTGATGTCGTTACCTGGTTGTTTCGGCCCTTGAATAAGCATACTCATCTGTATGTACTTCCTCTTCAAGCACAACCAGGGGGGTAGGTTGTATATACATACAAACACGGGCCAGGTGCTATGGGTGCTGCTCTGGTTGCCAAAAGGATTTAATCCATCCGTACTCATGCACAACCTAATGTTCCTTGGATCGTCGCCGAATTCGGGGTATTCGATGTCTAGCGCCTTCCACTGGCTAGCATCTGAGGGGTGTGTCAGCATCGTGTCATCATTCTCCGGATCGGTTCCATCATGCTCTTCTGGCTTCTTCCTTTCCGCGTGCCATCGCATGAGCTTCGCCTGTGTGGGGTCTGCGAAATACCGCTGCAGATGGGAAGTTATCGGAAAGTACCACACCACTTTTCGAGGAGAGGCCTTCTTCCCTGTCTTGTATCGAGTTGCGTCGCACACCGGGCATATGGTTCTCTCCGCGTCCGCGCCCCGATAGATGATGCAGTCATTAATGCAAGCATGGTATTTCACGTGAGGTAAATCCAGAGGGCACACGACTTTTTTCGCCTCCTCGATGCTCGTTGGACACTTGTTCCCCGTGGGAAGACGGTCGTGCCAGAATGCCATGTTCTCATCGTAGCTCGCATCGGTCCATCGGTGTTTTGTCTTCATCTCGAGGGTCCTTAACGTTACGTTCAGACGGGTATCCTCGCTCACGCATCCTTCATACAATGGAGTAACGGCGTCTATCTCCAGTTGCGACAACTTCGATTTCTCTCTAGCAGCAGCTCTGGTGTTGCTAGTCTCCTTGAGAAGCAGATCTTGGACATGAGGGTCCCGCACCCAGTCCGACGACGATGGCACGACATCTTCATCATGATGTCCTTCGTCTTGATTATGATCATCATGTCCGACATCTTCATCACGATGTCCTTCGTCTTGATTATGATCATGTCCTTCATCTTGATCATTATGTCCTTCATCATGTCCGGGCGACTCTTCATCTTCATCACTTGTCGGGTAAAGAGTGTAGCCATCCATAAAACCACGACGGATAAGGTGCGACTCCAAGTCACCAGAATCGTATCTGATCAAGTGTTTCAGTTTGCATCTTCGACAAGGACATCTTATCTCCGTCATGCTATTTCGAAACATTTCGTCCGTCGCATGTTTCATAAATCTAGCCACGGTGCCTGTGCTTATATGCATGGTTGCCTACATAGTAAAAAAAGATCAAATGAAAAATTAATTAGAATCAAATTACGTAATATATGGATATATGATGCATGCACATGGTCGTCGACGGAAAAATTCGGCATGACCTATGCTAAAAATAGGACATTCTCGGAGTGCGTGGTCGCCGAAATGGAAATGAATCAACATTTTGGCAACACATGTCAACTCATTTTTAAGACATCCACAAATTTCATCAAAAATACGCAACACAATTTCGCATATATGTATATATGCAACCATATATATGAATCTTTTGTGACGACGCACGGCGCCGACACACATACATACAACACATATACATATCGTCCCTCCAACAACTCACCAACTATAGATCTTGCCGACACGAGACCGATCGAGAGAGTACGTTTGTATGTGGCTATAGAAAGTGAAAAGATGGAAGGGAAAGTGGTAATAAAGTGAGAGATGAGGGTGGAGGCAAATGTTTACTAGATTCCCCACATATATATATCAAATAAAATAGGTTAAATAAGTTTTAAATGGTGGGAAAATGGGGGAAATTGGGTGGTGAGGAGGTGGGGGCGACCAGATCTAAAATGGGGTGGAGATATGGGGGGATGGGAGGTGGGGGGTGGTCCCAACCACTTAAATTCGTTCCAGGTATACCCGTGACGCACATCTGATTTGGCACGTCACGGCTATGTTTGGTACCCGCGGCGCACGTAACAGCGGTGCGTCACGGCTATAGATGCCACCCGTGGAAAAGATAGCCGTGGACGCACCACTGGCATGTGCGCCGCGGCTACCCAACATAGCCGTGACGCACCGCTAGATGGGTGCGTCGCGGGTATGCCTCGGAGGCTCGCCACCCCGGCCCCACACATACGCGCGACGGGACTTTTATTCGGTGCGCCGCGGCTATGCCTTTAGGCGCGACGCGCAGAAACGTGGTGCGCCGCGGGTAATAGGCGTGACGCGCCAAATGTTATGTGCGTCACGGGTATCATCACTCCTATAGCCATTTTCCTAGTAGTGTCAATGGTTAACTTAGTTGCTATTTTGATCCCATTTTTTATTTCATTTAAATGCATTATATCGTTGTACGTTAGTTTCAATGTATTTTTTTATGAGAACTATGTATGAACTTTAAAAGAACTATGTACGTACGTTAGATTGCAATAATAACATTTGGTCACTACTCTACTTTGGTTTTAATGTGATGAACTTGTATAATTAATTTGGTTAGTTCTCTATTCATGATGTAGTGTAATGGTTTTTTATATACTTACATAATGCAGACGAGCTAACAGTTGATTTACCGTGTCCGACGCAGTCCCGAGTTCATTAATGTCTTGCATAATTTTCTCTGTGTGGCTGAGGCAAACAAGCGGGATGGATTTATTTGTTGTCCATGTAGTGTGTATAAGAATATAAAGTATTACTGTTCCATAAAAAAATTTCACTTCCACGTGTTGCAGTTCGATTTTATTTCCGGCTATAGTTATTGGACCAGGCATCACTAGCATGGAAAGGATTATAGCCCTACCTAATCACCGACGAAGAAGATTTCACGTTGGCAAGCGTTGTCACTGCTGGCGAATCATTTATGTCGTCTAACAGCGCTACATAACCTATCACTGGCGTACCAGGCATTTAGATCGCCAACACTAGTAGTGGGCCCAGGGCCACGCACGGCGCCACATACCGCTGGGCGGCAGTATCGCGGTTCTCCAGCGCTATGCATACTACCGCCGGCGAACTCTTTAGCCGGTTCGCCATCGCTAATATGTGCGGAAAGCGCGGCTATTACCGTTGGCGAACGACCAGTCAGTTCGCTAACTGTATCCTAGCTTCCAAAAAGAAATGAAGTTAATATTGGAAGAAAAAATAAACTCGAAGATTTAGTGGACCACTAGGGAAGCAAAATTATCACTCGGACGCATTTAAGGCGTACCGGGAATCGTTTGAAGCTGTAGAAAGGTGGGGAAAAAATAAGTTAACTGGTGTGAAAAAGGAATATCACCATGTTTTGGGGGCCAAGTGGCTACAAGATTGCCGCGCCTAAGTGGAAAAAAAAACACACCGACGTGATTGCTAAAGGAGTCATTCCAAAAACATCGAAATTTCCAGAGAGGCTGAAGCGGTTGTTATACGGACATGGGTCATTGTTGGACCCAGAGACCAGGACGCTTGTTCCAAGGGAAAAAAATAAGGAAAAAAATTCAAACGGTGACCAAAGAGATTGTAAAATAAATAAATTCAGTTCAAATTAAAGAGAACTTTTAAACCCGACAGAGAGAACGACGAGCTGACACTCGCCGCAGGGAATCCTTAACAAGAAGGGAGAACACGAGGGTACGGCCCTGATGTTCAATGGATCAAGGATGAGTTTCAGAGTGCGCTGATAGGTATCAAAGCCGTCGGAGAAAATAAAAGCAGCAGGATGCAGACCAAATCCACACTAGTAGGAAAACCCTTATAGACACAAACTTATTGGTGGGAAACAAGAATTAGTGTTCGCCAGCGCTATTACCTTTGGGCAACACGAATCGGTGTTCGCCAGCGCTACCCAGTTTACCGCTGGCGAACAAGCTATTTTGTACGCCAACGGTAACGGTGGGCATGAGGTCCGCGCGGCCATAAGTACCGCTGGCGAACATCATATTTTTTTCGCCAGCGCTATGTAGCTTACCGCTGGCGAACATGTTTTGGTTCGCTAGTGCTAAGTTTACCGCTGGCGAACATGTTTTGGTTCGCTATTGCTAAGTTTACCGCTGGCGAACAAGCGGCTTCGTCAACACTAAGTTTACCGCTGGCCAACAACTTTTTTAGTTGGCCAACGATAATTTTGAATATTCTTGCTCCACACACACACACCCCCCATGGACCGCATTTTTAGTTTTCTAAACCTAAACGAAAATGATAAAATGTTTAAAAAGTAAAATTACTTGATCTTTGGGTAGGGTTTAGTGTCTAGTAGGTATAGAAATTTTGAAATATGAATTTTGAGCTTTTATGCAAAATTAGAAAATGAAACGTAAACCGGCCATAACTTTTGCATATGACATCAAAAACGCATTTAATATATCAAAAAATCAGGATAAAAATGAAAAAAGTTATTTGAGATAGAAGAATTTTTCCTACAAAATCAAATTAATTAAAAAAAGTTCCAAAAAATAAAAATATATTTTTTAAAAAAAGATGATATGGATGTCATATTTGGACTCCTCTTATTTTTCTAATCAATTTAGACATATCATATGTCGAATTCCGAATTACGAATTTGCAGATACGAATTATGACAAAATTCAAAAAATAATTAAATTTATATTATTGATGTTTGAATTCCAGATTATCACTACTTATTAATTTTTGTTTACTGAAATAATTTTTTCAATTCAAAAAGTGAAGGAGTGTGACACTATGGTCCAATAGTTAAGAGGATTGATAGTTATATATTGACAACAAGGTATGAGTTGTTCCTAGGTAGGTCATAGCAAAGAAATTAAGAAGTTAAGCGTTCTAAGGCTAGAGTACTGGGAGGATGGGTGACCGAGCGGGAAGTGGACAATAAAAATTGAAACAAAGAAGAAGAAAAGGAAATAAATTTACATTGTGATTAAAGGTTCCCCAAATCAAATGTTTTGAAATTTTGAAATTTTAAATACTTAGAAACTGACCTGTGGCGAACGAAATAAGGTGTTCGCCAGCGGTAACTAACATAGCGCCGGCGAACAGCCTGCTTCGCCAGCAATAACTTATATCACTGCCGGGTTAGCGCTGGCGAACCGCCGTTCACCAGCGGTAGTTCGTCACTCGTAGCCTTTCTCCTACTAGTGCCAACGGCTAGAAGAAAATCAAGAGGAATTGCGACACATAGTCAAGCGGCAGCAGGAGCAACTGGACACAATTAATAGCCATCAAAGGGCATGTGAGTGGCAGCAAGAAGATCCTGCATAGACGATAGTAAAGTCATCCCATCTTAGTTGCAAAGCAGCGTGGGTTCCACGCCCCTTCTTGGTTATCATGATGCATTGATGGATGAAGCACAGATGCCTCGCTATCCTGTCGATGAAATCACGGAGAAGAAAATGTGTGATCTACATTAGTCAATGAAGAACATATCCTTCAAGGCAGCGGTCGGCTTTGCTTTACCTAGTGAACCTGGAGCACTCTTCCATGGCAGTCAGATTTCAGCTCGCCATGCTCATGTTGTGGTGGATAAAGTTATGAATCGATATGATTCAGTGGAGCTTGACATGGCTGGAGGTAATGGGGAGAAGACATTGGGAGAAGTCACGGGTCGTATCATTTAGAAAAATAAATATATAGTGTTTGCATACTCCACCCCTCCAAGGAATCCACCTTATCGAAATCCACCTCAGCAAAGTTCTCCTCTCCCCGATAGGGACGCCAGCGCGTGTCCATCTCGATCTCTAGAGCGTTAGCCGTCACCGCCCATGAAGCAAGGGAAATAAGCGGAAGCCCACCGCTTTGCCGACTAAAAGGAAAGGTAGAAAGAAGTCAACAGAAAAGAGTCCTAAGAGGTTACCTTACAAATTTACTGATGAGGAGACCAGAACGGTCTTGGCTACCGATGTGAAAAAACAGTTGGCACCAAAAAAGCCCAAGCCAAAGGAGAAACTAATTGACGAGGTCGTTGTGCGCTTCGTAAAGAACTTATCGGACCCAAAACCAAAGTTCACATCAGAGCATGAGCGCTCTATTTCAAAGTCATATAGTGAACATAGGAATAGCGGGAATTTTTTTCCCCGGCTCAAGGTGTTTCCTGATAAGGACGTAGACAACGACAGTGGTGGTCTGAGTGTTTCTCAAGTCATAGGTAGCACTGGTTTACCCATGGATGAGATAGCATGGAAATATGTTCACGGTGAGTCTCTGGTCAGACCTGAGTAGGTCTTGAAGCTAACAACAGATATGCGAAGATTGCATGAGTGGTACCTAAAAGTGACAAAGAGAGAGAAAATGATGCTCATGCTGGCAGTTAAGGAAGAGAAATTCTTAGAACAATAGGAAGTGTGTACCATGCTTGAAGAATTATTTCAGTAATACAATCAAGACGTCCTCAACAACTCTCTCATCAGTTGCTATTGCCTGTGAGTGATTCATTTTTGTAATTTAAGTCTTTAGCTCAAGCTCGTTCATTGCTTGTAATTATCCTCACTATATTCTTTTGTACGCTATTATGCAGAATGAAGATTCTTGAATGCAAAAAGGAGAGAATCTGGGACGTTGGTTTCCTTGACCCGTATATCATTCATGAAGTTACCATAAAAAGCCATGCCAAGTACACAGAGGAACTTTCACTAAGGGTTTTAAGGAAACATAATACCAAACAAAAATATTTTTTCCTTACAACTTCGGGTCAGTGTTATTGTCTTGTACATGTTCTATTTTGCTTACTCGATGCCAAGTGTGATTGATATGTTATGCATGACTGCTTATATAAACGTGTGCAACTTCCACTTGATTCTGCTAATCTTGAGAATTGACGATGGAACCGTTTAAGTCATGGACTCTGTAAGGAAATATCCTAAAGAACATAATAGCCTGTATTTTCTGGTCCAGAGCTAATTTCAATACTTGTCGCACTAGATCGGCCTCTTCCGTTTATTTCCTGATAACAAGTAATTTTTAGCTCCTTTATTCATTTTCTTTGCTGGGCTGGGTTTGAAAACGATTCATGGAACATGAAGTCGGTGTTTTGAAACCGAAGCTGCATTTTAATCTTAGCAAGGTAAGTACTATTACCTAGTATGCGCATCTCGTACAGACCTGTACGAAACAGCCACATGGGACTAATCTATGTGCATACTACATTTACGAGTCGATTTGCACGATGACCAATGAGAACCACATAACTCAAAGACAAACTAATGTACCTAAAGATTATTCACAATTTTATTTTATTCCCATCATCAGTTATGTGGATTTTCATTCATAATTTCTTTATGATGATTTCATATATATAAACATAGCTCATATGTTCGTATTGATCGCCTTCTTTTAAAGATTGAAAGGATGCGGGACACGCTCCTACTAGAGGATTGCGTAAAAGCAATTGCACAGGAATTAATGGGATTTTTTCTGCGGACGTCATAGCTGAAACCGCAGAATACCAAATTCTATGTGTATGTATATATGCATCAACGTGATCTAAGTGTAGTATGAACTTTATGTATACGAAAACTTGTTTTTGGCGCATCACATGATCTCCATACGATGGAAAACATAAAATACGAAACCCTAAACCCTAACCCCCTAAACTATAAATAAATTGAAAAGAGAAAAAAACAGAAACTTATACTCATGGGTGGTGTTACCCCAGGAGCTCGTCTCTGGCCACGTGGAGGAATATTTTTCCCGGCTCCTGGGAAACAAAAAATGGGGATGTGGGGCTTTAATCTTAGTTGGGCAGTCCCGGTTGGCCAACCGGGACTATAGGTCCTTTTTCTACTAGTGAAACCACACGTTGACGCTCTTAATTTTCCATCAGAGCGGAAAAAATATGTTGTTTTTATTGAGCAAAAACTACAGGAATTAGGAACTATGCAGAGTTCTTATTGAGGGAAGCATCCGGAAGAGCCCGACGATTTTTCTTTTTGATGTGATCCGCTGTAACAAGTTCTTGCACCACTATTCTAGTTTGGTTTGGGTCTTGCACCATATGTTCAACTCTGGAATAACAAAAAAAATATTGTGAATGAAATGTCAAAATTTAGACTATGCTCATCCAATATTTACATGGTCGATCATCAATTACATCACATGGAATGCATGATTATCGGTCGCGGAAATGAAAAAGCCCCTAGCTTCCAGGCAGTTTTTTTAAATGGATATCTCCCGAGAAGGAAATATTAGTATTTAACACATGTAACGAAAATCACCATAAAGTACTACTTTTGGTAGGCGACCTAACCAAACAAAAACATTTTATGTTTCCTTTGGATGTAGGGACTAGAGAGTACAAAAATAATAGTGCATGAAAGAAAAATGACGGTACTTAACTTATGTCAAGTAAGACTCTGCAATATTAGTCCCATACTTGATTAGTGATCAGTTTCACATGTCCTCACATCAATAAGTTTCACATACATGTCGTCTCAAACAATTCCTCCATTATTAATTACTAGGCCCAATTATTCATTTTGACAACCCACCACGCACATGATGTTGTACTACTACACATGTCGCCTTTGCATGGGTATGTTCACCTCCAGGATTTCTAGCCCTCACAGCAAACGCAGTCGCACCACGTGAAGGGAAAAAATAGGCCGCCGCACCTAGTTGGCTTGACGGTTACTCCTGGGCCTGTGTATTGTTCCTTGCATCTCGTTAAGCAGTATTGGTCGTTGCACCAGGAGCACGGGACTATATTGATACGGTTCTTGTGGCACTGCTCTGTATGTAGAGAAGATATAGGTAAAACAATATAGATATTCAAAATCCAGAACCAGTCTAACTTATCAAACACATAGCTGAGAGAGAAGACGCAAAGAAAGAGGGGGAAGAAGCGGGTAAGTACCAGCGTGAGTAGTGCAACTTCCCAGCAGCAAAAGCACCATGAGGAAGCAAATAGTTGTTTTCATCTCCACACGTACGTAGTGTGTATAAGCTCGAGGATCCCTCTTCGTGCTCTTATTTATGGGAATTGGGGGGTCAGGTATTTCTTGCCTTGGTCTTGATCCAGCGAGGAAGAATTGCGGTAGGATAGTTGTATTTATAATATATATGGCCTTTATTTTTGGTTCTCAATCTACTCCCTCCGTCGAGGATTACTAGTCCCCCATAGTGGATTTCTTTTTGTCCCGAAATTATCTTCAAATAATGTCCGTAATCAGTTATTATCCTAATTAAGCGTGCTGTAATAATTGTGAAATCCCATCCAATCACATCTTGATTGGTTTGCATGACCAAATTAATTGCGATATTAATCAGAAAATGGGAAACTGTCACGTTGATGGGAACGGCACCAATAGAATTACACCTTGGTCGAGATGCTGGGACTAGTAATTCTGGACCAAGAGAGTATTCCAAGATTTTCTCAATTTATTACAAGATTTTCTCGGGATCATACATGGCTTGGCCAGCTTGGTTGGTTGTTTTATTACATGATTTTGGCGAGATCAACCAGGTCTGGCCAGCTTGGTTGGTTGTTTATTACTCTCTCCATCCTAAAGTAGGTGGCGTGGATTTGTCGACATATATATATATATATATATATATATATATCACTAGTGGAAACATGGGCATTAGTCCCGGTTGGTAAGACTCATTTGTCCTGGTTGTGCAACCGGGATGGGCAAGGCGGGACAAATGGCGCTTCCCCATTGGTCCCGGTTGTGCCAGGACCCGGGATGGTAGGGATGGCCCACGTGGCGAACCTGGCCAGGGAGTTACCTTCTCTGAAAAAGCTGTACTGCGACCACGTTTTCTGCCGCGGCAGGTTTTTTTTCGTTTTTTTTCCAATTTTTCCGCTGTTGTCTCGCAAGCCCCAACGGCCTCCCCTTCCCCAACCGCGTCCACTGGCCCACGTATTTAATTGAGCCCAGCGGCCACATTTTGGTCAAAGGGCCGACTGGCCCGCGTCTTTTATTAAGCCCACTGGCTACATTCGGTCAAAGGGGCCACTGGCCACGCGGGAGTCAAAGGGGCCACTGGCCGGCGACCTAGTGGCTGGCTCGCCCGGTCCCTTAAAGTAAGACCACAGCCACGCGCGGTCAAAGGGTCCACTGGCCGCCTCGTCTTCCCGCGCCTCCACTCCCCGCGCGCGCGTGGCCACGAACGGCACGCCTCGGCTTCCCCGCGCATTCATGGCCGCCTGCAACCGCCGCCACGTTCCGGCCGCCGGTTGGCATGCCAGCCCCCCGGGTCCTTTTTAAAGGGCCCCCGCCGTCCGTACACCCCATTCACCCAGGTCGTGTCCTAGCCCACCAAACCCTAGCCGCCATTTCGCCCCGCCGCTGGTTCAAGCGCGCCAAGAATGAGCACGAGGCCGGGTCCTCGAGCGGCGCCGGCCAGAGAGGCGCCGGCGTCCCCCGCGCGCCGCCGGAGGCCTTCGGCTTCGGTCCGGGAGGCGTCCGCATTGGGGGGCAGCCGCGCGTCCCCGCTCCACCTCCGGCAGCGCGCCCGCCGCCCCGCGCCACGCCGGGCAAGCGCTTCCACCGCTACGTGCGGAAGGAGGAGGCCGAGTGGCACTGGAACCACGCCACGCCGGTGTTCTGGCCGGACGTCCACCTTCCGGACGGATGGCACCTGAACCCGCAGCGCATCCCCGTGCCGCCGGCCCCGACCAATGAGGCCGTGCGCGAGGAGATTGACCGCCGGTGTGCGCTGCTGCCGGCCCACCTCCTCAGGGACCGCGTGTACGCGCGCAGCTCCCCCTACTGGGCCACCTAGTTCCAGCAGGAACACGACCATCGCCGTCGCTCCTACATCCACACGGCCAAGGAGGTGGTGAGCGTCGACGACTATCCCGCGCCACCGCCCGGCAGGGAGCTGGAGCTGTGGCTCCTGGAGGACATCGTCGAGGACGAGGAGGACCCCGAGCTCCAGGCCGGCTTGGAGGAAGCCTACGAGGCCTCCCGCCGCTCCCTCGTCGCGGACGAGGTCAAGCGGTGGGAGCAGGTCCTGGCCGCCGCCGCCGTCGATGGCGACGCCATGCAGCCCCCTCCAGCGCTTGCGCCTTGGTGGCAGGCCATGAACGCCGAGCTGGAGGCGTCCGAGGACCAGCCGCCGCCACAGCCGCTGCCCCCCGGCCTGGAGTACGGGATGTCCTGGGAATGGACCGGCGGCGTATGGACGCCGGAGCCGGAGGAGCTGCCACCGCCGCCGCCGCACGCGCCCCCGATGCCTCCGCAGCCACCGGCGGGACCGCCCCAGCTGCCTGCCCACCTGTGGCAGGCACCCGCCTACCACTGCATCTCCTCCGACGAGGAGTAGGCCGGCGCCGGTGCGACCCCCAATAGATATAGATCCTAGGCTACCCCCTTCCCCCCCCCCCAAGAAACGTCCGGCCGCCTGGGTCACGCCGCCGCCCCCGATGAAGCACGGCCGGCCGTCTGCGGCCGCGCCGAGCGCCCCTATGTAAGCATGGCCCCCGGGCCTTTTTAATATATATATTTTCCTTCCAAAAACGCGTCCCCTAGTTCAATCCCGTCGGCGGAACCAGCACCGGCGGGATCTTCTATCCATCCCCGCCGCCGGCAGAGCTTCGCCAAGGGCTTTGTCCGCTGTCCTGGGTGGTGGCTCGGCCTGGAGGGAGGGCTGAGATATTTATACAACTGGGCCTCTAGTCCCGGCCCGTGCCACCAACCGGGACTAGAGGTACCCCCCTTTGGTCCCGGTTTGTACCACGGGCCGGGACCAATACTTATTTCGAAATTTGGTGGCACCCTGCGCGCCAAAAAAATTTAGCGCCAAAATTGAAAAATTGTTTAAGTTTGCACATTAATAACTTCTATATACTTTCGAATTTGACAAAAAATTCAACATGAAAAGTGCTAGAATTTGCATAACTAATTCAAATCCATTTTTTGTTTAACTAAATAATTATTCTAACTATTGAAACTATTAATTATTTTACTATTTGCATATAGTTTGAATATAAATATCTTATAATTTTTGTTTTCTCTTGTGATCTTTCGAGTGAGTCCAGAGCATACAAGGCATTCTGCGTCACCAAATGATGTTGACCCGATCGAAGACGTTTCTCCTCATAATCACTGCGATCGCCGCGACGGATGCATGGATAGATGAACCCACTAAACCAAATTATTTAAGGCAAGGCCAATCAATTTCGGCAATGCTCGTCATAATCACTGCAACTTTATATAAAGTTCGACAAAGCGAGTTGTACCTTTTTAACACGGAGAATTTGGGATCTTCGTCTACAACAGAAAAACCATAGTTCTCCTTCGAAGGTTCACTCTGAGTATCATTTCGTCATCTTTTCAAAGCATAGTGTTGTGGAATTTCTTTGATATTTCTGATCTCAAGAACCTTCAGTACCTGGCAACACGGAAGACCTACATTTTCAAACTTCTTGCAGCTACAAATGTATTCTGATGAGTCGAATCTAACAAAATTACCCCGACGCCTGTTTTTGACAGTTATCTCATACTCGAATATGGGTCCAATTTCGCCACAGTTATAGACCACGCAATCCAAGATCAGTTCAAATTCTAATCTAAAAATCTCAAACAGTGCATAAGTGTATGCATTAGCAGCTTGCCAAATTAACCACAGAGGTGCAACCCTTTGCGTCATTTGAACTCCAAGGTAGTACCGAAGATCTACTTCTGTTTTACGGATATCTGTCAGGATGGTATCCGTACTATCACTTCGAAGTGTGCCTGCAATATCTGCCTACAGTTATCTCATACTCGGGTGGGTGTGCCGCTGGTTGGAATAATAATGAAATCATACTGGTCATAGTTGTCAGCTTTTTACCGGTCAATACAAAATACCGATCAAACAGAACTATATGATCATGTATTCCACGCTTATTATTACACATCACCAACAGACGGAGGAGAGAGAAACAGAAAAGTGGGTGGGTGTGCCGCTGGTTGGAATAATAATGAAGTCAGGCTGGTCATAGTTGTCAAGCACTCAATGCTTGCCAGCTTTTGACCGATCAATACAAACTATTGGTCAAACTTGCACCTACTCCATTCATAATCACAGAATATGTATAAATATCATATTGGCTAACAAAATCTCGTTCATACTACGTTATAAGAACTATGATCATGTATTCCACGTTTATTATTACACATCACCAACAACATCCCTATCTAGTCTTCTGAATTTTCTTCGTGTCCCTTGCTTATGATCGCTTCGGTCGTAATCATGGAGCATCTTCATTATTTAACGGGATGGTGGGGTCAGCTTTCACTATGAAGGGTGGAATTTCAACAAACTTATTATAATCTTCTGACATGTCTATCGTGTCCTCGATTCCCATGATGTTTCTTTTCCCTGAGAGAACTATGTGACGCTTCGGCTCATCGTATGATGAATTTGTTTGCTTATTTTTTTCTTTTTTTCGGTCTGGAGGACATGTCCTTCACATAGAAGACCTGAGCCACATCATTGGCTAGGACGAATGGTTCGTCATTGTAACCAATATTGTTGAGATCCACTGTTGTCATTCCATAAAGCGGGTCTACCTTTACCCCTTCTCCATTCAGGTTGACCCATTTGCACTTGAACAAAGGGACCTTAAAAGAAGGTCCATAGTCAAGTTCCCATATCTCCTCTATGTAACCGTAGTATGTGTCATTTTTTCCATTCTCGTTTGTTGTATCAAAGCGGACACCACTGTTTTGGTTGGTGCTCTTCTTATCTTGGGAGATCGTGTAAAATGTATTCCCATTTATCTCGTACCTTTGAAAACTCCCAATAGTCGAAGATGGTGACCCTGCCAACATGTACAGCTCATCATCAACATTGGTGTCATTTATAAGATGTGTTTGCAACCAACTTGCGAAAGTCTCCATATGTTTGTGTTTAATCCATGAGTCATCCTTCCCCGGGTTTGCGGAGCGTACAATATTCTTGTGTTCCTCGAGATACGTAGCCATGAACATAGAATTTTTTAGAACTGTGTAGTGTGCTTTGGTGAAGGAATTCCCGTCCCTGGGTATCATTGTTTTCTTTCCCAGCGTTCCTTTTCCCCTCAGTCTCCCCTCATGCCGCGATTCAGGAACACCAATCGTTTTAAGGTCAGGAATAAAGTCAACACAGAACCCAATGACCTCCTCTGTTCCATAGCCCTTCGAGATGCTTCCTTCTGGCCTAGCACGGTTATGAACATATTTCTTCAAGACTCCCATGAACCTCTCAAAGGGGAATATATTGTGTAGAAATACCGGACCGAGAATATGAATCTCTTCACATAGGTGAACTAGGAGATGAGTCATAATGTTGAAGAAGGATGGTGGGAACATCAACTCAAAACTAACAAGACACTAGACCACATCCCTCTGTAATCTTGTCAGAATTTCTGGATCGATTACCTTCTGAGATATTACGTTCATGAATGCACATAGCTTCACAATGGGTACTCGAACATTTTCCGGTAGAAGCCCCCTCAATGCAATCGGAAGCAACTGCGTCATAATCACGTGGCAGTCATGAGACTTCAGGTTTTGAAATTTTTTCTCTGCCATGTTTATTATCCCCTTTATATTCGACGAGAAGCCAGACGGAACCTTGATACTGTAAAGGACTTCAAAGAATATTTCCTTCTCTGCTTTAGTAAGAGCGTAGCTGCTTAAGTAATGGCGCCATGTATCTGTGTGCTTGTTGCTTGGGTCTTTCATACGTTGCTGGTCCTCCCGTGCTTCTGGCGTATCTTTTGACTTCCCATACATGCCCAGGAAGGAGAGCAGATTGACACAGAGATTCTTTGTCACGTGCATCACGTCGATCGACGACCGGACCTCTAAAACTTTCCAATAGGGTAGCTCCCAAAATATAGATTTCTTCTTCCACATGGGTGCGCGCTTATCAAGGCCGTACGGAACTGGTTGGCTTCCAGCAGCCTTACCAAAGATTACTTCTAGGTCCTTGACCATATCGAATATATCATTACCACTACGGAGGTCAGACTTCTTCCGGTTATCTGCCTCACCTCTGAAATGCTTCCCTCCTTTCTTTATTACGGGATGCTTGATCGGAAGAAATCTACGATGCCCCAGATATACAACCTTTTTACATTTATCCAAAAAAAACACTGTCAGTCTTATCCAAACAGTGTGTGCATGCATTGTATCACTTGTTTGTATGTCCGGAAATGTTACTAAGAGCAGGCCAATCATTGATGGTTACGAAAAGCAACGCCCGTAGGTCAAACAGCTTTTGTTAGTTCTCATACCACACACGTACATCTGGTTTGCCCCACAATTGTAAGAGTTCTTCCACTAATGGCCTTAGATACACATCAATGTCGTTGCCAGGTTGCCTCGGGTCTTGGATGAGAACTGGCATCATAATGAACTTGTGCTTCATGCACAACCAAGGAGGAAGGTTGTACATACATAGAGTTACATGCCAGGTGCTATGACTGGAGCTCTGCTCCCCAAAAGGATTAAAGCCATCTGTACTTAGACCAAACCATAAGTTTCTCGCCTCTCCTGTAAAGTCTGGGAAGTCTCTCTCGATCTTTCTCCACTGCGATCCATCGGCGGGGTGCGTCAACTTTCCGTCTTTTTTACGGTCTTCTTTGTGCCATCGCAACAACCTAGCATGCTTTTTGTTTCTGAACAGACGTTTCAACCATGGTATTATAGGAGCATACCACATCACCTTAGCAGGAACCCTCTTACGGGGGGGCTCGCCGTCAACATCACCAGGATCATCTACTCTGATCTTATACCGCAGTGCAGTGCATACCGGACATTCATCCAAATTATCGTACTTCTCACCGCGGTAGAGGATGCAGTCATTAATGCATGCATGTATCTTCTGCACATCTAATCCTTGAGGGCAGAGAGCTTTCTTTGCTTCGTACGTACTCTCAGGCAATTCGTTATCCTTTGGAAGTTTTGGCTTCATTAGTTGAAGTAAACTCTCAAATGCCTTGTCAGTCACACCGTTTTGTGCCTTCCATTTCAGCAACTCCTGTGTGGTACCGAGCTTTGTGCTACCATCTTCGCAATTTGGGTACAACAATTTTTTGTGATCCTGTAACATGTTGTCTAGCTTCAACCTCTCCAATTTATTTTCACAGTCTTCCCTTGCATCAGCAATAACTCGGCCAAGATCATCATCGGGCTCTTCTGATACATGTTCTTGATCACCTCCTTCTTCTGCATTCTCTTCCATTGCAGTATCGTCGTATTCAGGGAACAAAGGATCTTCTTCTTCTTCTTCTTCATCGTCTTCCATCACAACCCCACTTTCTCCATGCTTCGTCCAGCAATTATAGCTAGGCATGAAACCTCTCCGAAGTAGATGGCCGTGAAGGATTCTTTCGGAAGAGTGCTCTCTGACGTTCCGACAATCAACACATGGGCAACACATGAAGCCATTATCTTTGTTCGGCTGAGCTACAGCAAGAAATGCATTCAGGCCTGCCATATACTCGGAAGTGTGTCGGTCACCGTACATCCATCGCTGCCGTGCATCCATCTGCATCGTATAATTAAGTTTATCAAAATACATTACAATAACATATTAATACAGAAATGACCACAGTACATCGACAAATACTACTTTTTTATGTATCAGTTACAGATGAAAAAGATAAGTTTGTTAACCTCGGTCGAAGATACCATTTTCTGTGAGTTTATGTGTGGCTCGGGAATTTCGTCGAACACCTCGTGTGCATAGTAAAATAACACACACTAACACCCACCTCCCTCACACCTCCAAGCAAAAAAAAAGATGGAAGGGGGGCTGGGACAGTATATATAGGGGAAGGGGGGCATTGGTCCCGGTTCGTGGCCTGAACCGGGACAAATCTCATTCGCGTGCCACGTTGCCTGTGGCTAGGCATTGGTCCCGGTCCCTGGCACGAACCGGGACCAATATCTCCCAACGAACCGGGACCAATGCCCCCAGGCGATTTCTGCTGCCCCGGGCACACAAACCGGGACCAATGCGTGGCATAGGTCCCAGATCTGGTTGCAACCGGGACAGGTGCCACTGGCCCCCTGGACGAGAGGGGTTGTTTCCACTAGTGTGTATATATATGTTTTTTTTAGGCCTTTGATTAAATCATGATTTTTAGTAACCGTCGATTTAAAAATAATGTAGGTAATTATTTTTTTTACAATCGGTCTACCGCTGTAATTTCTACCAACGCAATATCTCCTTTTTTTTAGGGACAAAGTAATCGATGTAATCGACCGTTGCTGATCTAATCTGCCGCCGCTCGCTCGTCTATTCTGCTCGCCGCCTAGCTAGGTCCACTTTCCCCTACGAAGCGTGTGCCGCCTGGTTGGCTCGGCGAGCAGCGGCATCTCGTTGGCGACCGCGGTGGGTGGTGGCCGCAGCGGTGCTGGATCGACATCGGCAACCGGCGAACCAAGGCGCGTCCGTACACCGCGACTACCTCCCAGCGGCCTAGTTGGCTCGACGAGCGGAGGCGGCGTGGTTGGCGACTGCGGCGGCTGGTGGCACCGCGCTCATCGTCCTCGGAGTCTGGGTTTGCATCTCCTAGCCTTCTTGGCCCTGTCTGTCTACTACTTCCAAGAACTGAATTGCGCTGTACTCAGCACGACCTCCGAGCACCATCTTTTTCCTCACGGTAGTCTGTTGAATGTGGTCAACTTGTAAATCTTTGAATTCATCACATATATCTTTTGAGGTTATAGTGTAATATGTTCTTTGTCATATTTTCCTTTAGCAATCTTTATAAGAACCAGATATGAAATTTGGTAAATGTATCACAAGATGCTGATTTGGAGCACACAGGTGCTGAACAACCTATACTAAACATAGACAGATAGATTGCCGCTTCCCAATTCAAATTTTCTTCAGTCCCCGTCACTGCAGGCCACAATCCAGCAGGCTAGAATTTCCGCGGTTCTGTGTCCTGTAATGTCTGCATTGAAGCCCAAGGATCAAAGGACCAAAGCCACCTGTAAGCGATTAGATGTACAAATAACATACTTCAGAAGCCAAATTCCCGCCAAAGTAAGCGAGAAGATGCGTCTCGTGAGCGAGGATATCCCAGAGTTCATGCGCCAGATGGGGCTCCCGGACAAGATTATCGCCATCATGCTCCGAGGGATCCCAGCATTGCAAGACATCCTCGAGATCCCTAAAGAAAACATCCTATCCAACGACGAGAACTGAACAGTGTCCAAAAAAAAGAAGACCAGAACTGAACTAACCGGGTCACCTATTTTTGCGTCTATATGTTTCTGTGACATGCTTATTAAATTTCTAAAAAACAATTGTACCATGTAACACAATTTTGGTAGCGTCCTCACCTATTAGTACCGTCCCCACAAACTTTTTGGTACCGTCCCCATACTATTGGTACCGCCCCCAAATTTTTTTTGGTTCCGTCCCCACCCTTTTGGTACCGTCCGGTTCCGCCTATTTTACGACCGTTAGATCGGGTTGGATGGACGGTTTATAAAAATGCCAACCACCCTAAAACTTGTAATATATATATATATATATATATATATATATATATATATATATATATATATATATATATATGGTAAAATACGCTTAGATAAATCCATATTTTAACAAATCAACAACACATAATTAGTATGGAGGAAGAAGATGAATTTAGCCAGATCATATAGGTCTAACAAAAACCGTTGTAATTTTGGGCCAAATGGCCCAAAGCCCAAGATATACAAACCGAAAAAGGCCTAGAGGATTGCAACAACTACAAGCATATGCGGCAGATGTTATTAACATCTTCAAAACGTGCCACACATGCATGCATGTCCTATATTTGGAAACTTGTCTAAAAATAGGATTTCATTTAACATGATACTATTTTATATGCTAATTAGTATATTATGAGAATATTATATTGGTTACAATTAATCTATTCTAAATAAGTTTATATTGGTTGCAAATAATTAATATATCCCAAGTAAGAAGGATTAATGTCCTAGTCGTATTTTTGGAAGTGGGTAATTGTATCGCGCTCCTCATAGATACAGTCTCTGTATGTATACGTGAACAATGTTGTGGACAAAGCAAGTGTAGATTACATCTGTCACAAAATATACATACAAACACAACAAGCAAGTGCCGAATTGCAATTGCATAGTCATGATGGGCAAGCATGCA
Organism: Alopecurus myosuroides; assembly: GCA_028641055.1. Classification (NCBI taxonomy): domain Eukaryota; kingdom Viridiplantae; phylum Streptophyta; class Magnoliopsida; order Poales; family Poaceae; genus Alopecurus; species Alopecurus myosuroides. Next base: position 385,025,291 of record CM054060.1, read on the forward strand.
TGCCAGCCTTGTCTTTGGACCAGTGATCCGTCCAGAAATGGCACATCTTAATCTATGTTGAAACCGTATCTTTCTCATGAAACTGACAATGATATTACTCCAAATCTTTCACTAATCACTCCAAATCTTAATGAGCAATTTATTGGCAATTCTCCATGCCATTATTTTAATTGCAGATTCTAGACAAGAAATCAATTAATGCTGCCCTCGCGCACACTTATCAAGCCTGGTATGGTCACTACGGGCCGTACTACTCACCGTACCAGATGCCAGGAGGACTGTCAGATCAAACCGACCAAAAGTCATCAAAGCGCACACAGCTAATTGGAGAAGGAAGACATCCAAAACTCTAGTCCATTCGCTGCGGGGCCTTATAAGAAGAAGAAACATCCCCCGGGAGAGAGCCGGACGCCACAGCTACCAGACCGCTGTCACGTTCAACACTATCCTCTCCACGCAAGACCACGAAGTGCTGCCGCATTTCCACCACATGATCAACACCACCACCATAGTATTATATAGTAGAGATAGAAATAGATAAGAGAAGAGAAATGAATTAAAACTTCCTTGAAATATACAATGAAATATTTACAATTTACTAGATTTTTTACAATTTCTAGCCCTGTATGTAGCTCCGTCCGTCTCAATGCCCTCAGTGACTTTGCTACTCAAAGTCACCGAAGCTGGGTCCATCTCCACCACCAATTTCTAGGCCTCACAGCAAACGCAGCCGCATGACGTGAAGGGAAAAAATGGGCCGTGACACCTAGCTGGCTTGACGGTTACTCCTGGGCCTGTGAATTTTTCCTCGCATCTCGTAATGCAGTATTGGTCATTGCACCAGGAGCACGGGACTATATTGATACGGTTATCGTGGCACTGCTCTGTATGTAGAGAAGATATAGCCATATAGGTGAAACAATATATATTCAAAATGCAGAACCAGTCTCTGATAAAACTTATCTAACTCATAGTTGAAGGAGGACAGGACACAAAAGAATGAGGGGGAAGAAGCGGGTAAGTACCAGCATGAGTAGTAGTGCAACTTCCCAGCAGCACAAGCACCATGAGGAAGCAAAGAGTAGTTCTCATCTCCACACGACGCAGAGGGTGTATTTCTCGCTTTGGGCTTGATCTAGGTGAGGAAGAATTATGGTAGGATAGGCTGTATATATACAAGACGTGGCTAAAACGAGGTCGGCCTTGAATTAGCCTATGGCGAGATTCATAGCCATAGGCATCTCTTTCTATTTAAGCGAAGTCATTCAATCCCGCAAGTTCCATAAATAACAACCAATGTGAGGCGGGAACAAAACTCCATATTTTGCCCAATCGCTACAAGAAAAAGCACAACTTGTTGATCTTATCGCAGATACTTGTGGCTACAGATCATCTACTACCTCTGAGCCAATTTAAGTGTCGGGAACATGACACAAGGTCTATGCTATGCAAAATTTCAGCTAACCATCCGACACTTATATCGGATCGGAGGGAGTAGTAATAAATTACATCAACGCGAAGACTGCATTTAGGCTAGTACTTAATTATGTCTAGGGTACTACTAAAATTACGTCCATAGGTACAAAACTGCATCTGGGCCGGGGTAAACTGAAAATACAATTGGTGTACTAAATAAACCCCAATACTATCCGAAACAATACATCCAACATAATCATGTGTTAAAAAGGGACAAATATTCATCTGCCATTAAGAAGTGTGATGTAATTACAGATCCTGACGAATCTGTAATAGTTCTGTTGCTTACGACATACAATTTTTTTTGAGTATTCACCGGGAGGCGCAGGGCGCCCACCTGAATGTTTTCCATTATAATGACCAGGCAGAAATCACCCCACACATGATTACAAGGAGAGAGAGGGGGCAAGGAGCACACAGAGTGGTGTCCCCAGAGTTTTTGTTAGGGGGGGGGGGGGGGAGGGAGATGGGCCAATAGAGATTAGCGGGATCGCAGGTTGGAGATCCAGAGGTCCACGTCGCCACGGCAGTGAGCAGGTAAGCGGCATCTCCAGAGCAAGGCGTCATCGTGACATTTTTTTACAAAGCGCGAGAGGGAGGGCTCGAGGTTGTCGAACACAACGCCATTTCTGTGTTTTCAGAGGTGCCAGAAGCACAGCAGCCGGAAGGTGTTGGCTGTGCGAGGGGGCGTCGACGGGGGAAGGGGCGTCGCGGCGAGGTGTGTCGAGGCAGCAGCAGCGGAGCCAATGTGAGACCAGAAGCGGCGAGCAAACGTCTCTGAAAGAGATGGGCAGAGCGGGCATCCTCCGTCAGCAGGAGCGGGGATCTTTTTTCGGACGGAAAAACACATCCAACATAATGGAACTTCATCCGGAACTATTGAGGCATCCGTCTAATAGTTTCGGCCATGAAAACATGGATCTGGCAGGGCGGAGCTTTGGCGCCACAAGTGGGGCTCTCCGTGAAGGGAGCAGTGTGGATCCATGGTCGCAGCTTGATCGAACTGGCTCAAGAAAAAAGTTGCATCATCATGATAGTTTGATGTGTCCTACCTATTTACTACCTCTGTGTGCCTTATAAAAGTGGACGGATGAAGTATGTAATAAACTACCATAAATTGGATACAGTATGGTTCCATGTGGAGCATTAACAAAAAAAACTTATATCCCAGTGAATTGATCTGCTTATCCTTTTTTCATGCGAACTCCCAGGACATGATAAAGTGGTTAAACACTAAGCCAATGATTGAAAATCACATAAGATGTGCTAAGATGTTGTTCGATCTATAAGGCCCAGGTCTGAGAGAATGCACAAAAGTAGTTGGTAGAGAAATGCAAAGCACAAAGTCAGTGTTCGGCACCACCTCCAGGCTAGGCATAGTTAAACATAGAAAGATCTTTCAGCGAAGTTTCAAAGCCAGACACTACATGATACGCCGACGGACCCCTTGCCGTTGGGGAAAGATGGAGTCCCGTCAGCATTGTGGTAGTCCGACGGGAGCCGTCGGTGTAGCCTCGGGGCCTTCGACGTATAGATAAGCCGGATTTTTCTAAAAATATATTTTTTTTTTCAATTTTTTCTCCACTTTTTTGTTTGAATTGTTTAAACTATAGACATATTCATATTTTCTCTAATCATTAATAATTAGATAAGCTCCTTTATACTAATACTTTCCGTTCGGTCACCCATCCTCAGACTACTCATGTCTCAGCATGCTTAACATCTTTCTTCCGAGCTGTCTAGAAACAACAGAAGTTTGGCTGATAATAGTATCTAATCAATCCTGTTAACGCTTATACCTTTATGTCACACTCCTTTATTTTGATGAATTCAAACAACTATTTAATTAAAATAGAATAACTAATAAATAATCTTGAATTCAACTAAATCTTGAATTCAAATAAGAATTAACATTTTTGTCTTTTTCCATTTACTATTGAATAATTTATATCTACAAATCCGTAAATCAAAATTTAACAAATAATATGTCTAAATCGATTAGAAAAATGAGAGAAATTAAAAAATGAAAACCATATAATATTTTCCATCATCTATTGGACTTTACTGAGTGAGGTGTTTAGTGTATAGTATATGGTCACACAACAAAATTAAGTATCGAAACTAGGGTTTATCGAGGAAACATGCAAAATTTGGCCACCAAATGACCAAAGCACGTTAGAATGTGTCAAAATATGACAAAGTAGAGCACAATGGTATTCCAAACAAACATGTACCTAGGTTTGTGCAGTTGGGTGTGTAGTATAGGGTCACCCACCAAGCAAATGAGCTCTTTTCTACGAAGATTCTTGGCTTTCGGGCCAAATGACAGGTGTTATGGCAACATTCATGGCATAGTTTGTTAAAATGTGCCAATATTCTACACAAACATGCATCTTGGAAGCACGGATAATGTTGACGGATAAAGTTTTCCTTTTAGGTCAATAAAAAATTGGTTTTTTTTTGTGAAGGACCAACCACTAATATGTTGCAAAACTTGAGAAAAGCATTTTTGCGAAAATACTAGATCATGTTATATTCACAAATAACCAAATTTTTGCCTCTGAAAATGTTTCCATCCACCTCTTTTGAAAAACACAAGTTCTAACCGATTCAGCTGGAAACGGGTCAAAGTTGACCTACACGTGTCTCGTAGTTTTATCATGATTTTTTTGGGAAAAAATCATTTTCAGGTACAGAATTATTTATTTAATCATAGATACACCAATAGTTTCTTAATATTGAACCTCTATCTAAGAACGTTCATGCCCCAATGCCTTTTCCAATGAAATCGTTAACCCTTTAGTTCCATTCTTACTCATGACCTTTTCTAAAGAATTTAGTTTGAATAATATGCATGATGGTGTAGATATGTTTCTCCTTTTTGAAACGAGCTAAAGAACGTTAAAATATGAATTCGAAGGCAAAAGTTATGCTCTAAACGGTGAATAGATAAAAAAAAATAGGCCAACGGCATTGCCGTCGGCGTATTTAAAAAAAACAATATATAGGCAGATGGCATTGCCGTCGACGTTGGTTAATTTTATTTTATTTTGCATTTTGGATTAGCATGTCGAATCTACGCCGACGGCCACGACCTTTCCCGTCAGCGTAAATTCTCCCTGTCGGCGTATTTCTGCTCTCCCAATGTGATGAGGCGTTGGTGTGGTGTTGTGGAATCATAGCAGAGAAGTGACGGCGTCTGCACAAGCGCATCTCCCAGTGTGCAGGGACGCGATTGAAGCCGATTATGTGGATAGAAAATGACATCATATCGTAAACCAGAAACCAGAAACATAAGAACAAATAAACAAGCATTATTACATCTCAAAGCATTTTAAAAAAGGCCAGAGGTCTGCATTTCACATGTGTGGTAGTAGATTGTGACAAGACCAATTTTGCATGAAGAAAAAGAAACATCACACAACACTTATGGTAATAATTAAACATCTTAAGCATTAAATATATGATATATTGTAAGTACCATCCTAAGTAGAATACTTGATAACCAAGACAATACAATCCTAGAAAATTAGATAAAAAGACCATCCTAAAATGTACCATCCTAGGTAGCATCCTAGATAACTAGTGAAAATACCATCCTAGGAACTATGGGACACTAGTACAAAACCAAGTATTAGACACCTTTGTTCCAGGCAATTCTGAACCAAAAAGAACGAAAGGGCTCACGAACACCACCCTCGGCTAGTTTTTCTCAGGAAACCAGACTCGAAAGAAAGACTCGGCTCGGAATAGATATTCTGCAGTAGGAGGCGGGCAATCCGTCTTGCGCAGAACGCACACGTGCACAGTCGGGCGTGGGAAAAGGCCGGTACCGCTAATCGTCACGGCTGCAGATTGGCACATGTTTTGGACGGTTCAAATATTTTAAGGAGCGGTAAGAAAACCTGATAGCCTCTAATATTTTGGTCCTGATAATCGGCCAGTATATGGAACCGAATGAATCCTATGCTTGTGTTTGAACACGGCCTCGCCCGCATTATTTATCCACATAGTGGAACCGTCCAAATAATAGTGGAGTTGCAAGTTTCCCGCATTTCGAAAGCTGATAACCGAAAACTATGTGCGTAATTAACCAATATCTCGGAAATTGGAACTGCAATTGTGGCGCATGAATTCTTAGCGGCGTTAACGGCACTGTGTGGACCAAAGAGAACACTTCCGGTTAACAAGTTAATTACCGGAAGCGTGCCAAAACCATACACTTTCTATACACTTACCAGTAGCGCAATACTGGCAGCATGTCCGGGTCCACTGCTGATGAGGGGATTTCACACGCTTCTGATAAGCCGTTTCCTACTAGTGCAATGTCAACTTGAGCTCCCGTAAGACCTGGTCCTACCATAGGCCAAGACCTTCTCCGCAACACCATTATATCCCCTTGAAATATTGTTTGAAACTAGAGCAATAGAAAAAACTATTCACTATAAATAACAAACTAAACCTAACTAAAATAAGTACATTGAAACTAAGCAAATAAACATCTAAATATACACTAATACTAAATTGAAATAACGCTAAAATCTACACTAAAAGAGCACTAAACTACACTGAAATGTAAAACTACTCCAAGATATATGCTAAGAGATACACTAAAACTATAATACACCTACATTAAATTCTAGGCTAAAACTAACCCTAGCTGTACCTAAATCTACGCTTAGACTACACTTATATACATTAAAACAAAAACAAAAAAATCAAATCTACACTAGTACTAACCCTAAATGTACCTAAATCTACACTAATATATATTTAAAAGATTTAATATACACTAGAATTAACCTAAATCTACACTAAAATTTACACTAATATACATTAAAACAGAAATTAAATCTACACTAGACTCACTGGAGGGAGCGGTGCTGGCGGCGGCGGCTCGACGTGCAGTTGAGATCGGCTTGGAGACGGCGGGGACGGGCATAGCGGAGATCCAACGGCGACAGCGGCGCAACAGGCAGTGTAGATCGGCTCGTCAAAGGTGGGGATGGGCTCGGCGAGGTGAGAGAGGAGGGGCGCAGGGGCCGGGTGGGAGAGGAGCGGAGGTGTTCAACAAAGGGTGCGAGAGGATGGTGAGGAGGGCGTGGCGGATCGTTGTCGTGGGGAGAGGAGAGCGGCGCGTCGGTGTGCAGGTAAATGAGAGGGAAGTGTGCGGGGGAGCGGGGTGGGGGGTGGGGGGTGGAGAGAGGTGCCTCAGGGCCATGGGGGTGGGTTATTTTTTTCTTTTGCATTCGTAATAAGTACAATTTCCAGGGCTTAAAAATGACTAACTAAATAGAGTAATGAATAAAATACTTTTTAAAAGAGGTACAACAATATTTTGGAGTCATAAGTCATGGAGGCAAAAAAAATATTGTGGATACATATGAAGAAACAAATTGGTAGTAAAACTTTGTGAATAGTAGCTCGTATAATTTCCTCCTGACATGCGCTCGTTTAGGAATCATGAAGTCATCATCACTATTCTCATTTGTGAAGTCCTGCCTTTCTTTAGGTCTGACCTACGCTTGTTTAGAAGGCATGAAGTCATCATCATTATTCTCATTAACGACGACCTTCATTGCCTTGTGTCCGGCCTGCACTCGTTTAGGAGGCATGAAGTCATCATCACTATTCTCAGCTATGGCCTCCCTTTGCTTGGGTCTAGCCTACACTGATTTGGGAGGCATGAACTCATCTACATTATTCTCACCAGCGACAGTCTTCAATTTTTTAGGTATGAACTACGCTCGTTTAGGAGGCATTAGGTCAGCATCACGAATCTCATTAGCGACTAATTTCGATGATCCAACACTCCAGATATTTTCTTCGATCTTTCATCCAATAGCCATCTTGATGGAACTGGCGTAGAAAGTTATGGTCGGATGCCTTTGGGTGGTGCGCCCCAATGTATCATCATCCAACCTGAAAGTAAAGTATGGGCACCTAGAGGGGGGGTGAATAGGTGCTACGACCAATTTTAATTTTTCTTTTGATTTAGGCTTGACACAAAGGTAAATTCTCTAGATAATGCGGCTACAGTGAATTTACCAGTATGACAAGGATAATGATAAACACAATGGAAGCGATAGGTAAAGGGAGTGAGGGAACGAGGTAACCAAAGTGAAGCACACGGAGACACGATGTATTCCCGAGTTCCTCCTTGTTAGGAGAGTACGTCTCGTTGGAGAGGTGTGAGCTCGCCACGAAGGCCTACTCAACGCCACAAAGGCCTCACCCTATTCTCCGATGAACTCCACCACAAAGGCCTAGTTCACGTTCCACTATTGAACCCCTTTGAGGCGGGGATCGAGTCCTTTACAAACAACTTGGGGCACACAACCACAACCAAATTGGGGGCTCCCAACTCTTCTTGAATCACCAACAAGTAACAAGATGCCTAGGTTCTCCACAAGAGGAAACCCTAGGCTAGATCCCTCTAGCTAGAGAGGGGGAAATGAAGAACAAGTCGGTGAAGATGTAGATCCGGGTCTTCTCCTCCAATCCTCCAAGTATCAACGAGTTTGGGTGGAGGGATTGGGAGAGATCTAGATTTTGGAGGCTCAATAAATGATTGAATTAAATGCTACAATGATCAACCACTTGGGGAAGAAGGTATTTATAGCCCCATCCCAAAACTAGCCGTTTTAACCCTTTTCGTGCCTGGCGGTACTACCGCTGGACCCAGCGGTACTACCGCCACCTGGGTATCCACGTAGTACTAGCGCGTCCCAGACGCAGAGCGTAGACGGTACTGTTGCTGAAGTACCGTGGTACTCCAGCAGCGGTAGTACCGCGAGTTCGCCACGGTGCTACCGCTGGCCACCCACTTTGAATTAATTCTAAGTTGCTGACGGTAGTACCGAGGCACTACCGCTCTAGTACTGTGCGATACAGAGAGCAATTCCAAGCCAGCAGTAGAAGAGACGGTAAGTTTTTCCGTGACCTAGCCGCCAGGAGCGGCGACTAGGGGCACGACCGCCTACCACCGATCTTCACCGGCCGGCGCGCTGGTCCCCTCTCCCTCCGACTGCTGCTCCGGCGGCAGGAGGGAGGGGGGACCTCGTTCCTCCGCTCTGTAGTTAGGTTTTGGTTCTGTAGATCGTGGTGCGCCGTTGGGGTGGTGGGAGTGGCGTCGCGATGAATAAATCTGCCCCAACTCTACTCCCACACCGGCGTCGTCCCTCATGGCGACGTCTCAGAGTTGATGTCATCGTATGTTTGCCGATCCTTCAGATCGATGGCTTTAGAGTTCATGGATGGTGGCGGCGAGGAGGTGGCGGCGATCCCATCAGGTGTGTCTCTCCTTCTGCTCTGTCCCCGTTGCTGCGGCGTTGTCTCCGATGTCATGGTGGAGCAGGGAGGATTGGTCGTCCGGGAGTACGCACAGACGGTTGCCTGCGCAGTTGGTAGCTGGAAGATGGTGCATCTTGTGCTGGATTTGTGGTTGGAGGCTGACAGTTCTGGTATACTTCTCCGACGTTGTAGTCGTGCGGGGATGCCAGGTCTGCTGTTCGATGGCGTGTCCGGGGACACGTTGCCCCGGTTTTATTCATTCAACGACAATAGTTTTGCTTTTCGCAAACTACTTTGGAGGTCCGTAAAGCTGCAGATAAGCGATGGAGCCGCGTTGAGCTCAAGTGAAGAGGTGATCTGTCTACTCTCTCTTGGTGGTTGCTTCGGTGGTGCCGAAGGAGAGGGACAGGCGATGGTTTTTTGCACAGGATTTTTCTATCCTTTCAGTACTTTAATGTCGGTGTTTACGTGTCTTGTAACCGGATTTTTATCTTATGAATGAGATCGTATTACCTTGCAAAAAAAAGTAGAAGAGACGGTACTGGGGGCGGTACTACCGCTTCCTGGAGGGAGCGGTACTACCGCCAGCCAGTAGCGGTACTGCCGGTGAGCAAGGATTTGCTCAAGATTAAAATGAGTTCAGCGGTACTACCGAGCCACTACCGCTTCAGTACCGCTGGAGGCCATACGCAATTTCCTCCTGGCGGTACTTCTGGCGGTACTGGGCGCGGTACTACCGCTCACTGTGCAGAGCGGTACTACCGCTGCCACGCCCGGTACTACCGCTGGACCAAGTTGATTTTGGTGACTTTGTCTTGGAATTCTCTTCACCTTTTTGGCGTCTAGTTGATCTAACCTGAAATACTTGACGCACTGTTAGAAGCTTAGTGGTGTTGTTATCAACTCCAAAACCTAAGAGAGACCAAAGATGCAAAATGCACTTTCAATTTCCCCCTTTTTGGAGATAGATGACAACACAACTAAGAGAGGTACAAAGAATTTGGACGAGCACGTCGAGAGAGTGATACGTAATATAAATTTGCTTATGAGGCAAACTTTGGTCTCTTTTAGAAGGTGTGCTCCCCCTAACTCTTTGAAACCTGGCAAAGGTACAATAGATATGATAATATGAATGCTTGCTTGATGAAAAAAGATAAAGGCCATAAAATCCAAATCCATAACATCAAATGGTTCAGCCACACAATCTTAACACAAACGGTTCAACTCACAAGCACACACGACACAAAGTTTGACACACAAAACACAAACCCAAGAAAATAAAGCGATCCTGATAGAACTCTCTCCCCCTTTGGCATCAAGGCACCAAAAACGGAAGAGGCGATGCTACCGTCCCTGGAGGTCACTCGTCGAAGCTAGAAGCACGAGCCGGGCTTCCAAGATTGCGTTCATCCTCCGAGTTCACATCTTCAACCTCCTCGTCAGTGTCACCACAAGTCCAAGGCTCATGAAAAGTGGTAGAATCATCTAGAAGATCTGGATCAATCCACTTGTTTCCTTGCTTGGACTTCCACTCCCCAGAAGTTGTGATCCTGTCCTCAGACCCAACACGAACAGGCACCCCCAGATGGGCAAACCTGTCACGTGTCAGCTATCGCTCCTCCTTGCTACGGACATGAGCACGATATGCTTGGTCCTCCATATGAACCTGGCGACAGAAGATCTTCTTCAAAGTAGAGGACATCCACTTGAGAAAGTTGCCCTTCTTGGATCTTCCCTCCATCTCGAAATCCGAGTCACTAGAGCCATCAGTGTCCGGACCAAGATCATCCGGACTAAGGGTCCGTTTGTTTGGGCTTCTGCTTCTGCTTTTGGGGTCCAAAAGCAGCAGCCCAAACAAACAACCAATGTTTGACAAGCGCTGGCAACAAGCGCTGGTGAGAAATGCACGTAGAGACCGCTGCGGGGCGAAAGCAGCCCAGGACCTGCTTCCCGAGCGGCCGAGCTGCTTCCCGAGCTAGATGGGACGAAATTGCCCTCACTACTTCATGTTAATTACAGAAATCCTGCCACCATATATAATCAAACCATTCCCTGTGAAAAATGCCCCAGCCGAAAGCCCCCGACCCTATTTTCCCCTCCTCCTCCTTTCTCCTCCATGGCGGCTGAAAGCCTTCGCCGGCACTGTCGTTTGCCGCCGTCGCCGCCGCCGTTATTCCCCGCCCCGCCTCTGTTTCGGCCCTCCCCGGGTGCCGCCGTTCTTCCCCGACCCGGATCCGTTCTTCCCCGCCCTCGGCTCCGTTTCTCCCTGCCCTGCCTCTCTCATCCGCAGCCGGAGGTAGGAGAAAGCCAAGCTCCATCGTCCCGCCGTCCTCTCTTGTCCGCAGGAGCTCGGCGGCTCCTCTCTCTCGTCGGCTCCTCTCTCTCGTCTGCAGGATCTCGTCCGCAGGAGCTCGTCGGCCACCCTGCCTCGTCTGCCGTCCGTCCCCATGACTGCAACTTCCCCATCACGTGAACCAGCGATTTGCTGGTGTCATCTTTTTTTTCTTTCAAACGATTGCTAGTACCGTACATCTATATGATGTATAGATCTGTACGATGTATCCATAGGATGTATGGTCCGTATGATGTATTGATTTGTAGATCTGTATGACCAGATCCCCTATGTATGATAATATGATGTATATATCTGTATGATTTCATGGAAAAAAGATTTGTATGATGTATTTTTTTCCTTTCAAATGAATGCTTGGACTGCCGACTTGTATTTTGTACAGATGAAATTACTACTTTTTATTTACTTTCAAATGAATGCTTGTATCGTTGATTTCGCTGTTATTTTGTTTTTTTCATCCAACCTTTATTTGTAAATAAGAATGTGTCATAGTATACATGTGAAATTATGAGTTTTATAAATATATATGCATGTTAGCTGACGCGAAACATAGCCATGTATATATTTATCAAAATGCATGTGCGTCGCTCCACAGCGGCGATGGGAGGGAACCCTACCCGCCCTCATCCTCGCCACTATCGGACGACGTCAATGGCCGAAGGCCGAGGCCTTTCCTTCTCCATCGTGTGGGATCTTGCATGCGTCAAGGTTACGGCTTCTCCAATGTGGTTGTGACTTGAGGGAGGGCATGCTCGTTATACCACGCGGCCTGAGAGCTGATTTGTTGACTCGACATCTCACGTCCGATCTGGTAGTCTTGCCGACATACGTATATACAATAGCTCAAAAGATAATGAATATATGTGATGATTTATGTTTAATATAATCGCTACTTAAAAGCCAAAAGCTAAAAGCTAAAAGCTAAAAGCCAAAAGCCTAACAAATAGCTCATAAATATTTTGGTAATAAAAGATGTTTACAATTAATATAGTAAAGAAAAAGATAAATTGAGATAATTTAGCCCTTAAGGATGGCAACTATGTTAAAAAGTGGAATTAGTTAATTCCTTTTGAATCGATAGTTATACAACTTTTCAGCATTCAGGGGCATTCTAGATATTTCATCCTTCGAACCAGCAACAACATCTATCACAGCAGTTCTTCCAAACATCAAATCTCAGAATCCAGCAGCAGCTTCCCACAGCTGCTTTCTAACAGTTCACCAGCTACAGTAGCTTCTCAACAACAACAGCCCAAACAAACAGGGCCTAAGTAGAGGAGTGGCATGATTCTTGACACGGAGATCCTTGATGGCATGAGTCTTGAGCTCCTGATCATTTTCCAATAGAGCCTTAGCAAGCTTGTCACTGCGCCAAGTGGTGGAGATGAGCTTATAGACCAAAGCAGCAAAGACCGGCACTCTCCTTTTTATGATGCAATTGTACATCTCATTCCACAGAATGTCCGTAATATCAATCCTCAGGCCATTACCACGACGCCTGTGAGAGACTACCATCAAGTCAACAAGAGAACAATGGATCTGATCAAAGTTTCCCACTCGAGGAGTCAAAGTGTTCCAGAAAATCCTATGGAGGATATCATAGACTGGCAACAGATGCTTGGACTGCCCAACCACAGCACGTCCAGGAATGTAGAGGTCATACAGCTCAGTGAGTGGCATGGACTTCTCAGGATAAGGAAGTCTGAAGTACGTGGAGTAAAAATCAGGATCTGGTGTGTCACCAAAGTCCTGCAAACCCAGAATTGTAGCAAACTGATTCCAAGTCGCAGAGAACTTCTGATCCTTTGTCATCCAAGTGATCTTCCTCTCATCAGTGTGGAAGTACACAGTGGAATAGAACTGGGCCACTAGATGCTCATCATAGTCCTCGTTCAGCTCAATGAAATCCATAATCCCAAATTCTTCACACATCTCAAGGGCTTCACCAAAATAGTCCATCTTGGCTCTCATGTATGCAACATTGATCGAGAATTGAGTAACCACTTTATTTTTGTTAAGTGGATACTCCTCATAGAAGATCCTCTCCCAAAACTGTGTCCAGAAACACTCATTGGCTCGAGCTTCCCTAGGATGAACATAGGGACTGGTCCTCCTCACCCTCCTAAACTGCTCATCTGACATGTTAACCACGGACTTGTCCTTAGCTGCTTTGGATTTCATGTTTATGGATTTCTGTCTCCTTGTCATGCACTGTGGCATAAGCTCGGGGGTTTCATCTTCCTCGGGGTTCTTGCGGACTCGCTTGGCTGCACGCTTGCGACCTTGACCCTTCGAACCACTAGCACCTGCTCCTAAAGAAGCAACAGGGGGATAGCACAAGATAAGCGAAAATTCAATTAAATTGATCTGCGGGAGGGAATCAAACTGGAACTTCTAACAGTTTCAGTCTATAGGAAGCGGTAGTACCGCTGCTGCCAGCGGTTCCAACCATAGCGGTAGTACCGCTGCTGGTGGATTCAACTAAAGCACCAAAACGAGACTACCAAATCCAGTGCAAAACTAAAATAACGAGTAGTGCTAATATGATTTCTTATACGTAGGGAACACAACAACTACCCCTAGACTAGGAGATCTCTAGACCCTAGGAATCGTCATCTCTCAAGATTGCTCGAGGGAGAGAGATAGAAGGGGTACCGGAGCTCATCGTCGAGGAGGAGGAGTTGGGAGTTGTCCCCGGGCGTTCTCCAGCGAGAGAGAGGCGTTCAACGGCCGGAGAGAGCCCTCCTCGGTGACCGGAAGGCTTGGCGGCAGCGAGATCCGAAGTGGGGAGGAGATGGGGAAGTGGGGGTTATGAGGGTAACCCCCGTTTCCAGATCTCTTTTATCCCCCGGATTTTTGCCGCAGCGGTAGTACTGCTACGCTCAGCGGTAGTACCGCCCACCTGATACTACCTGGGCCAAGGGGTAGTACCGCTGTCGAGTCTGTGCTGAGCACGAAGTCCTGCAGCGGTAGTACCGCTCGGGGCCACCGGTAGTACCGTGCGTTGGGTACTACTAACAGTTACAGCGGTAGTACCGCCTGTAACTGGCGGTAGTACCGCTAGCCAAAACTTCATTTCACCAAGGGATTACAAGATTGAAAATTTCAGAGAGAGATATGTCGTAGGGGGGATTGTTTGGGCTTGAGATTAGAACACCAACTTAGATGGTACTACACACTCCAACTTTTGCAAACAAACTCAAAAATCAAATAAGGAAAAGAGGGAGTGTGATTCCCAAACCAACACCGACACAACACATAACACATACCAACACAACAAAAACACCACTATAAAACCAAAACAAGAACCAACTCTTCAAGAGAAGAGGTTGGTGGCCTAAGCCACCATGTAAGAGATCATGGTATGCAACCGCGAAGATATATCTTGGGTACATTGCCAATTCTCAACATTGAAGCTCACAATTGAACATTAGAAAAAGAGAGATAACAATGAGTATTTGCTTTGGGCATAATGGGGGGAGGGAGAAACCAATGTGTTAGGACAGCACTCCCTCTATGTCCATGCCTACACCTAAGCTCGAACGCGTTTCATCTATAGGGGTGTGTGCAAGATCTTCAAGTCAAACTCCTATAATCAATGACATTTAGTTCATTCCTCAAGAACAAGAATCTTGCATCATCAAGTGGCTTCGTGAAAATATCCGCAAGATTGTCCTTCGTGGGAACATAAGATAGTGCAATATCAACTCTTGCCACATGGTCTCGGATGAAATGATGGCGAATCTCAATGTGCTTCATTCTTGCATGTTGCACGGGATTGTATGCGATCTTGATGGCACTTTCATTGTCACACAAAAGAGGCACCTTATCCAAATGAACTCCATATTCCTTGAGAGTTTGCCTCATCCATAGAAATTGAGTGCAAGCACTTGCGGCGGCTACATACTCGGCTTCGGCGGTGGAGAGAGATATGCAATTTTGCTTCTTCGAAGACCAACTCACCAAGGACCTACCAAGAAACTGGTAAGCCCCGGAACTAGACTTCCTATCATCTTGATCACCCGCCCAATCGGAATCCGTGTATCCCTTGAGAGAAAATTGTGCCCCCTTTGGGTACCACAAACCAAATCTTGGGGTATGAACCAAATAACGAAAGATCCTATGGACCTCCATCAAATGGCTTTCCTTAGGAGCCTCTTGATACCTTGCACACACACCTACACTCAAAACGATATCGGGCCTAGATTCACAAAGATAGAGCAAAGAACCAATCATAGAACGATACATATTTTGGTCCACATCTTCACCCTTCGGATTACGTGATAGGTGGCACTTGACTTGCATAGGAGATGTCTTGATCTTTGCGTTTAGGAAGTTAAACCTCATGATCATGTCTTGGGTATACTTGGCTTGAGAAATGAAAGTCCCACGAGCCAATTGCTTGATCTCGATGCCAAGGAAGAATTTAAGCTCACCCATCATAGACATCTCGAACCTGTCAGTCATAAGCTTAGAGAAATCATTATTGAAAGCTTGGTTAGTGAGCCAAAGATAATATCGTCCACATAGAGTTGGCATATGAAAATCTCTCCCTTTACTCTCTTGGTGAAGAGAGTGGGGTCGATCTTCCCAACTTCGAAACCACTGTCATCCAACAATTCTCTAAGGTGCTCATACCAAGCACGAGGTGCTTGTTTGTGACCATATAGAGCTTTGTCAAGTTTGTAGACATGGTTAGGAAAGTTGAGATTCTCGAACCCCGGAGGTTGCTTCACATATACTTCCTCCTTTAGTGGACCATTCAAGAAAGCACTTTTGACATCCATTTGTCGCAGTTTCAAATTATGAGAGGAAGAATAAGCAAGAAGGATAAAGATGGACTCAAGGAGAGCCACGGGTGCGTAGGTTTCATCAAAGTCAACGTCTTCAACTTGAGTGTAACCTTGAGCAACCAGTCTTGCCTTCTTCCTTATGAGAATGCCATGCTCATCTTGCTTGTTCTTGAAAATCCACTTAGTGCCAATAACATTGTGGCAATCTTTGGGCTTCTCAACCAATCTCCAAACTTTGTTGCGCTCAAAGTTATTGAGGTCATCATGCATTGCTTCAACCCAATCGGAGTCCTCAAGAACTTCAAACACTTTCTTAGGTTCCACCATAGAGATATGAGCTTGATGCTCACTAAAGTGTGCCAATTGCTTTATTGTGGATATTCTAGCTTGAATATCCTCCAAGACCTTGTTGTCTTGGGCATCAATTTTCTTCAAAGCTCTTGTTATCCTTTTGATACGACGGGCTTCGATCTCCGCATTATTGCGCGGAGGGATCACTTGATCATCTTGATCATTTGGGTCCCCATCTTGACCAACTTTGCCTTGATCATCATCATCATCAATATCTTCAACACTTGCTTCGACTTGAGGAGAGGATGAAGAGGATGGTTGATCTTGGCCTTGACCTTGACTAGCATTAGTGAGAGGAGTCGGTACGACTTGTGTATTGTCTTGGTCAATGAGAGGAGGGTCTTCAACATGTTCTTGGTTAGGTGTAATACTTGGCTCCTTGGCTTGTTCTTCTATTGTAGAGGAGGGCTCCACTTGAGTAGAGCATAGTCCTTCTCGAGTCGCCATAAGGTTTCCCTCAATGGGGCGGAAAAATCCCACACCCATCCTTCCTATGGATTCTTGATGTATTTCAACATCTGCATTAGAAACATGAAATTGCGCCACTTGGGAGCCATCATTTTCCTCGAAAACCACACTACAAGATTCTATGACAATCCATGAGGCTTTGTCAAAGACTCTATAAGTGTGGGATTCGGCACCGTAACCAACAAATATACCCTCGATAGTTTTGGATTGAAATTTAGACAACCTAACACCCTTGATCAAATAGAAGCACTTACAACCGAATACACGGAAGTAGGAGACGTTGGGCTTGTTGCCGGTGAGGATATCATATGGAGTATTGTCCAAGCCTTTGCGGATGTAGAGGCGGTTGTAGGAGTGGCATGCGGTGGATATGGCCTCGGCCCATAAATATTGGGGAGAAGCGTACTCTGCCAACATGGTCCTTGCCATATCCAAAATAGTGCGATTCTTCCTTTCAGCAACACCATTTTGTTGAGGAGTGTAAGTGGTGGAGTATTGATGAAGAATGCCTTCTTCACTAAGGAATTCATTCAAAGTGTAGTTCTTGAACTCCGAACCATTATCACTCCTAATAGCCATGATTTGCACATTGTGTTGACGTTGCACTTCATCGGAGAAGTCGATGATTGTTTGTTGAGTTTCACTCTTGCACTTGAAGAAATAAACCCAAGTGTATCTTGAATAATCATCGGAAATCACTAAGCAATACTTCTTGCCACCAAGACTTGCCTCGGGCACGACACCAAAGAGATCAACATGGAGAAGCTCCAAGATCCTCTTTGATGAAATAATAGTCTTGGCCTTGTGCACCTTGTCATGCATCTTTCCTTCAACGCACGACCTACAAACGTGATCCTTTGAAAAGGAAACATGTTCTTTTAGTCCGACAATAAGGCCACCTTTGTGAAGACTTTGCAAAGTTCTCATGTTGACATGGGACAAGCGGCGATGCCACAACCATCCCACGTCCGCCTTTCCGAAAAGACACATTGTTTGAGAGTTGGTAGACTTTGAAAAGTCCACCACGAACAACTCATTTTCAACATGTCCCACGTAAGCGACGTCAAGAGTCTTGCTCCTCAAAAGGACCACAATATCAACATAAAAAAAGACGGAGAAACCCATCTTTCCAAGATAGCATACGGAAACTAAATTGTAACCAAGGGATTTGACAAGCATGACGTTCACGATAGTGATATCGGGAGCCACCACAACCTTGCCGAACCCGGATACCTTAGACGAAGACGAGTCTCCATAAGTGAAGGTTTCTTGAATGTCATTTGGGCGCAACTCCGTCACAAGTTCTTTGCTTCCGGTCATATGGCTAGTTCATCCACTATCAATTATCCATTTAGTCCCACCGGAAGCATAGTCCTGCAAGAGATCTTTGACTAGAGTTAGGACCCGAGGAGGGTCCCTTGATGTTAGCAACAAGGGTCTTTGGAACCCAAATAGTATAGTCAATGAAACCCTCAATAGGACCAACATATTTAGCTTGCACAACACCATAATAATCAACATATAAGAAATGGTGTGGATTGTTAGTTCCCGCGGAGGTGCTACGAGTAGTGTTGTCCCTAATGACAATACCACCCGAAGCACCATTGTTGGTCTTCTTGTTGTTCTTCTTGTTCTTCTTCTTCTTCTTCTTCTTCTTCCTCTTCTTGGCTACATAGCCAAGACCTTGCTTACCCACTTGTTGCCTTGGAGCACTCAATTGTGGTCTAGAAATGACCACATTTGAGCTAGGGGCAACCACTTGTGGGGTAGGAATCACAACCTTCTCAACTTGAGGGCCTTTGCCCTTGAGCCTTGCTAGCTCATCCTTCAACCTAGCATTTTCCTCAATAATATTTGCATGATCACAAGAAGAAGTATAGGTGCTAGGGTTGTTAGGTTGATTAAGTTGAGTTTGAAGTTGTTCATGCAACTCTTTGGGGGAAGAGTGTTGGCTCTCCAATGCTTTGTGAGCCTTGGTTAGCTTTTCAAACTCCTTGGTTAGTTTACCAAGATCAACCCCAAACTCAACCTTATCCTTTTCAGACTTTTTTATATTTTGCAATAGCAAGATCACGTTCCTTAGTGATGTTAGAGACAAGTTCATTATGAGTTAATTCAATAGATTCAAGTTCATCCTCTAGAGAAACTCTACCATCATGTTCTTCCTCGAGAGTGATAGAGAGGGATGCAATTTCATCCGCATCCCTTCTTTCAACCTCACCTTTCTTCTCGAGAGCATCTTGGGCCTCTCCCAATTGCCTCATTAGATACTCAAAGTACTTCTTGTTATCCCCTTGCATGTTAGACATAAAACGTTCCAAGGAGACCCTCTCATCTTCTACTCTAAGACTAGCAAGATTTTCTACTTCACTTGGCATTAGCCATGAAGAAGGTGATACCTCCGTGGCCTTAGCCATGAAGCACTTGGCATTTCGTTGAGGAAGATCGTCATTGGGGGATTCAAAAGGGATGGAGATGCTGGAATAGAGGCAATAGCTAGAGCGGCCACTTCACTTGTGGTTTCTTCTTCTTCATCACTCCCGGAATCATACTCCTCTTGCGTGAATAGCACAAACTTGGTGGGAGACTTCTTGAATGGTTTCTTCTTGAAGTGAGGTTTCTTGTACTCAACCCTGGACTTGTCCTTGCGAATGAGCTTGCCAGTATGGAGCTCTCTATTCTCATAGGGACACTCCGCAATGAATTGGTGCTTATCTTGGGTATTGAAGCAAGACCTCACCTTTTGAGCCCCATCATTGCCATAGCGAGACTTGGTTTCTCCTCAACAAATTTCTTGCCCTTGGGAGGATTGTTCCAAAACTTTTGCACGGTGAGACCAATGCGATCCTTTAGCCCGGGATCATAGTCTTGTTCCTTCAAGGGAGGCAATGCCTCTTCTCCTTCTTCTTCATACTGAACCTCTCTTGACACAACCTTGGCCTTCAAAGCAACGGATGCTCCTCGGTGCATTCCAATGTCCCTAGCACGGTTGTCAAGAGCATTGTTGGTTTGCAATTTATAGGAGCACATTTCTTGCATCACTTGAGTTGAGGTCATGGAAGAGAAATCATGTCTTCCTTGAATGCTCTTCATGTCCGCGCCCTCAAATTGCATTATGGCAATCATGTACTTCCTCTTGATCCAAGCATCATCAATGTACTTGGCACCAACATTTGAGAAGGCGGTGGCAAGAGTCTTGAGTCTCCGCTACATGTCCACATGATCCTCTCCATCATGCATATAGAAACCTTCGGCCTCATTAGTCAAGGCATCATATCTATTCCTTTGCATGCTCTCATTGCCCACAAACATGACGACGAGAGCGTCCCATGTTTCCTTGGCGGTGGAATATTGTTGAAGATGCGGCATGTGGTTAGGACCCACGGCTTGTTGAAGAATGGACAAAGCGGTGTAGTTGAGTTGGCAATCTACGGCTTCTTTTCTTGTTAGGTTCTTGGGATCAAATGGCTTGTATCCATCACGAGTGATCCTCGAAAGATCTATACAAGAAGAGTTCAAGTGAGTCTCCATGTAATATTGCCATTCACGAAAAGAAAAAGCATCAATTTTAAGTGGATATCCCCAATGGATTATATGAGGATGAGGGACGGGGGTATCGGAAGAATATCGTCCTTCAACGGAGTGATATCCTTCGTCTCCCTCCATGCCCTTTTTGGTGGAGTTTTCGGCGGAAGAAATTTTAGATAGATCACCATCTACCCCTTTCTGGGCGCCCTCCGGAGTAGTTTCCAGAGGAGTAGATTCGGCGACCTGCGGTCCTTTGGCTTTGAGGAGTTGTGCCAAGACTTGACGCAACTCATCAAATTTGGTGTCTATGGATGAGGTCAATGAAGTTCTCAAATCACTGATATCATCCATGGTCACCTTGACCACGGAAGTTTTGGTATCCAAATCGTCTCCCATACTAAAACTCTTAGGCTGTTAAGCCCGATAGAAGAGCCGCGGCTCTGATACCAATTGAAAGTAAAGTATGGGAACCTAGAGGGGGTGAATAGGTGCTACGACCAATTTTAATTTTTCTTTTGATTTAGGCTTGACACAAAGGTAAATTCTCTAGATAATACGGGTACGGTGAATTTACCTATATGACAAGGATAATGATAAAACAATGCAAGCGATAAATAAAGGGAGTGAGGGAACGAGGTAACCAGAGTGAAGCACACGGAGACACGATGTATTCCCGAGTTCCTCCTTGTTAGGGGAGTACGTCTCATTGGAGGGGTGTGAGCTCGCCACGAAGGCCTACTCAACGCCACAAAGGCCTCACCCTATTCTCCGATGAACTCCGCCACAAAGGCCTAGTTCACCTTTCACTATTGAACCCCTTTGAGGCGGGGATCGAGTCCTTTACAAACAATTTGGGGCACAAACCCCACAACCAAATTGGGGATCCCAACTCTTCTTGAATCACCAACAAGTAACAAGATGCCTAGGTTCTCTACAAGAGGAAACCCTAGGCTAGATCTCTCTAGCTAGAGAGGGGGAAATGAAGAACGAGTCGGTGAAGATGTAGATCCGGGTCTTCTCCTCCAATCCTCCAAGTATGAACGAGTTTGGATGGAGGGATTGGGAGAGATATAGCTTTTGGAGGCTCAATAAATGCTTGACTTAAATGCTGGAATGAGCAACCACTTGGGGAAGAAGGGGATGGGATATTTATAGCTCCATCCCAAAACTAGCCGTTTTGACCCTTTTCGTGCCTGGCGGTACTACCGCAGGACCCAACGGCACTACCGCCACCTGGGTATCCACACGGTACTAGCGCGTCCCAGACGCAGAGCGCAGGCGGTACTGTTGCTGAGGTACCGTGGTACTCCAGCAGCGGTACTACCGCGAGTGCGCCACGGTACTACCGCTGGCCACCTACTTTGAATTAATTCTAAGTGGCTGGCGGTAGTACCGAGCCACTACCGCTCTATTACCGTGCGGTACAGAGAGCAATTCCAAGCCATCGGTAGAAGAGACGGTACTGGGGGCGGTACTACCGCTTCCTGGAGGGAGCGGTACTACCGCCAGCCAGTAGCGGAACTACCGCCAGCCAGGAGCGGTACTACCGCTGAGCAAGGATTTGCTCAAGATTAAAATGAGTTCAGCGGTACTACCGAGCCACTACCGCTTCAGTACTGCTGGAGGCAGTACGCAATTTCCTCCTGGCGGTACTGGGCGCGGTACTACCGCTCCCTGTGCAGAGCGGTACTACCGCTGCCACGCCCGGTACAACCGCTGGACCAAGTTAATCTTGGTGGCGTTGTCTTGGAATTCTCTTCACCTTTTTGGCGTCTAGTTGATCTAACCTGAAATACTTGACGCACTGTTAGAAGCTTAGTGGTTTGTTATCAACTCGGAAACCTAAGAGAGATCAAAGATGCAAAATGCACTTTCATAACCGAAGTCATTGATCTCTTTGTTAACGAACTCTGCAGCATCGGGATATTACCGCACATTAAGAATTCACAACACATATTAATTAAGTACTTTACACAACATATGCACACTAGTTCTAACAAATTCAAAATATATATTTTAATTACCTTTACGTGAAAGGCATAATGTTTGGGGGGGGGGGGGGGGAATCGTCTCAGGTGTGATAGCAAAGTTAGTTAGAACCGCATCAATATTTTGTAGCTAAATTACTCTATTCCACCAACCACGCAATCTCAAAAGTTCGTGGTGTTCCTCTCTGAAAGCCAATCTTTTATAAAATACTTATTTAATTGAGTGAGATGGCTACTACTTCTAATTATTTCGTCGAAGGGCATCGCTGGAATCCCACATCTTCTATCATCCACCTTCATTTTTACAACACCATACAGAAATCTATGAGACATCAAACGTGTAAAACCACGATCAAAACTATGAAGAAACATGTTAGAAATACTATGTTACCTAACTAGCACACACGGGCCAATGAAAATACATAACATAGAGTGAAGATCTATATATAGGGACAAAAAATATACTAGTGGCGTGACCTAGTGATGTGATCTTCGTGGACATAGCTTACCACTAGCGTGTCCAAAATACCTAGCATAGAGTGAAAAGGTTGACTTTCTGTCTTGGCAGCACACCAAGTCTACATTATCAGTGGCGTGGTTTAATAGCACAACGCAGGGCCGGGTTGGCAAAATTCGGGGCCCTGTGCGAAAGTATAAAATGAGGCCCTATCTCACGAACTAACGAAAAATTCTAATATATATGAAATACTATTTTACATAAAATTTCATATATTGAGAATCATACCTATTGAACCATCAGTTGCATAAAATTTCATATACTATGAAATACTATTTTACATAAAATTTCATATATTGAGAATCATACCTTCTTTAAGGGCAGCCTCGAGATTATCACAAGAAGATTTCAAACCATCATTATCCAATGAGCATAATGTTTCAGAGGTGAATAAGAAACCAAATTTTCTGGTAACCCTGATATTGTTCAAATCTCCTTGTGAGTGAGGAAATTGCTTGATCAAGAAGAGGTATAAAATTGTTGATTCTAAATGATTCTTCTGCAGACAGTGACAATATTTGTGCCATCTCGGTTCTCAACAATTCTGTATCCTTGAAACACAAAACAACGCCTGTTAATATGGCATCAAATATCAATTCGAGCTACACAAATCGCTAATCTGTTTCTGCTAGCACTAATCATACGAACTGCGTAACCCAGAATTGGAGAATATAAACGAATAACTCACTAACACGATCAGTAGAAGAGAAAAGATGAGTTTGTCGCCGGCGGCTGCAACCTGGAAGAAGACGATCACAAAATAATTTTTGCGTGATTCCCCTCGCCTCTTAGGTTTAATCTGGACTTCAGAGTCACGCGGATGGCAAGGAATCACGAGCGATGTTTCTGGATCCGTGTTCGATCGCTGTTCAGTTTCCTTCGCGAGCCAGGCGGACAGGCGTGTCGCAACTCGCGAGAAGTTTCCTTCCGGAGCATACGCTGAACGCTAGCGATGGAAGCCTGGCATCCTTGCCATCATTAGCGATCAAAGCCCATCGTAAGAGCCGACGACCGGAGAAAGGCTGCTTACGCGTCGCACTACCATGCGGATACGGCCCGGCGCGCAGTGCAGCCTAAATTAGACTATTTCCTTCAGATTTTTGAACTGAAAAGCCTATACTACTACATAGGCCTATATGAAAATTTCGGGCCCCCAAATTTATGGGCCGTGTGCGGCCGCTGAGGCTGCACTCCCATGGGCCCGGCCCTGGCACAACGCCAAAGCAATGCTATTAACAGTGACGTAGGCTTAGCACCAATGTCACTACTATTTTTCGGCCCTTGGACACAGCTTTCCACTAGCTTGACTTAGTGTGACCCACCACTGACATGCTTTCATCTATAAGCACTTTTCTACTAGTGTGGACCGAAAGTCAACATTTTCCGTCTACCCCGATGACCAGCTCCGTAAGGGGGTAATTTCTTGCACTCATAATTGTTCTTGTTAAGGACAGACGGAGCCATAAACAAAATTTGGAGAAACAAAAATAATTTACAACCCTCCAACTCTAGCCCTCGCACCACGAATCTCCATTCTTCTATGCGCCACCCTTGTTGCTCCGTGTCGTCACAACATCCGCCTTGGTCCATTATCTGTGTCTTCCTTTTGTCATCATTGCACTTCACACGGTCGGCGTCTTCATATCCATGGAACATGAATCATACATAAATAACATGGTTCAAGATTTGACCGTGCTCTAAATAAGAAACGGTCAGATGAGTTGTACCAAACTAGCATGAAAAAGGAAATTGGTCTTTCCTCTCCCGCCCCCCTCTCTCTCTATCTGATCGTCTTTCATCGTATCTGCCTCATCCCCTCGAAATCGACGGTCGCTCATGGGCCTTCTTCAACATGTCGTACCTCTGCCAACCTTCACTCATTCTCCCTCCCCTGCCACACCCCCCGTCGTCCCCTGATGTGCCCCCAAGATCAAATGGCCTAGAGCCCGTGATATTTAAACTGAAAAAAGGCCTCGAAGATTGCAACAGATCAAATGGCCCAGAGCCCATGATATTCAAACTGAAAAAAGACCTAGAGGATTGCAATAGCTACAAGCATATGTTGCAGATATTATTAACATCTTCAAAACTTGCCACACATGCATGCATGTCCTATATTTGGAAACTTGTCTAAAAATAAGATTTCGTTTAACATGATACTATTTTTAGTGTTAATTAATGTATTATGAGCATATTATATTGGTTACAATTAATGTATTCTAAAATAAGTGTATATTGGTTGCAACTAATTAATGTATTCCAAGTAATAAGCATTAATTTCCTAGTCATATTTTCGGAAGTTGGTAATTGTATCCCGCTCCTCAAATATACTCTCCCTATATATACGTGAACAATGTTGTGGACAGAGCAAGTGTAGAGTACATCTATCAGAAAACACATACAAACTCGCCAAGCAAGAGTCGTATTGCAATTCCATTATCGTGATGGGCAAGCATGCCAGCCCTGTCTATGGACCAGCCCTACTCTCGTTGCTTCTGCTCATGTGCTTTGCCATCCATGCACACTGTAAGTGGTATTTCGGAGATTAATTGTCTATGACTTTTTTTTTTCGATTTGGTTGACCAAGGTTGGAGATTTTTATGGATATTAACTGCTGATATCTGTTTTGTTGTGTAGGCCGCAACATTGAAAATGAGAAAAACAGATTATGCGCCTACAAAAATCATGCCCCTGACTGCAAAAGTTCATCCCTTTGCTACTGTTGTTCAGGAACAAGCGACTGCTACAAAACGATGTACTTATGTGGCCTAGGGTGCAAAAATCCTTCTTCTTCAAGCGAAGTAGCCACGCCGGCCCATCCTCCTTTGCCCTCCCAGTAGTTCTAATTACTTTCAAGTTGTTCCAAGTGGTCATGTTGATGATCTAGCAGTTGTAAAATTTGAAATCAAGAAATAATTTATTTATGGCGCCGTTCAGCTTCTCATAGATAGAATACTGTTTTTTCCTGAAGCTCTTGTCACCACATTGATAAATTATTGCAATCTGCGAAAATGGAATTTGTACCTGATGTGTGGTAAATCCATGCCTACGCATACATGCAACACAGCAATTCCAGCATAGTCTGGAAATCATGAGCCATGGCTATGCCTTGCCTTTGAAATAGATACGAGGTCACAAGAAAACAGAGGACTCGTAATTAGTGGGTACTTTTCTGTTTGTCGTTCTACTAAGAGTAAAGAGCATAAGAACAGGTCACTAATACCTTATAGAATTAGTTTTGCCCCATCGGTTTCTGTGAATTTGATCTCCCATGCATAGTCCCAATAATATCACACTTTGCTAAGATGAAGAAAATTACATCAATCAAAATCTATAATCATCGAAATGTAAATAGGAACACTAGAGGTATTTGTCTCAACATGCAGCTATGCCACCTCATCTGTCCCACTAATTTACTTTTCCTCCAAGGCAAGCCTGCCACATCATAAGTCTGCACCTAGAGCATCCAATTCTCACCTAGCGCATGCATTTGTATTAATTAAAATTTAACTTGGGTGCATGTCTGCCTCTGTTAGTTCCTGGTAACCGAGCTAATCGATTGATCTCCTCTGTCAACAATCAATACATGGTCGCATGCATGCCTATTTATAACTCTTCCTTACTTACGTGTATGAGCTAGCGAATGAAAAGTCTCAAGGACCCATCGCTTGCCTGCACTGTTGTGCCCTGTCCATCTGTGCCACCCGCTACAGGCAAGGCATACTAGGAGGCAAGCTACACACTGGCCACAAACCAAACAGGAGGAGCATGGCCGGTCCTCTGCCTGCATGTCTGTGCGTCTCACTGAATGGTCGTTCTCGTTGCTCTCATCGATTTCTGCGGACAAAGCATCTGTTCCAGATTGACGATCTATCCATTCATATATCAAGCAGTGCGGCCATTCTATGTTCCAACCCTTACATTTTCTTGTTTGTATTGTGCAGAGTTAATTGTCTAAGTTTTCAGATTTGCAGGAATTTTCTGCTACGTCAGTGAGAATTTTGTGCTCTTGCTTGCTTATAGAAAATCTAAGTTTTCTTCTTTACCTACAATCCTTTAGTATTTTCTAGCAACTGTTTGATTTGCAATTAAAAACATGAACATTTTTTCCGCTCTCATGTGTTCTAAATATCAGCAATGTTATGTTTTTTTTCCATCTGATTACTATTATGACATCTTTTGTGGTATTTCCCTTTATAACCAACCATGGAGGCAAGCAAGACCACATCCCTCCAATTACATTGCTTTGTACAGTCGATCCGCTCTATCTATCAATTTGTTATTAAGGTTATTAGCAGAAATTAAATTTTACCTTTCAGCTATTAATCATATATATTTACCATCTAAATTGCAAGATAATGGAAAATATTATGCTTAGACTAATAATGAAATTTTTACGAGTTTTTGTTCTTCCCAGTTTAGTAAGCAGTATGCAGACAATCTATAAATTATCATTAGCGATTAATCGGATCTAGTTTTTCATCTCAATATACTTTGACAAGAGCAATAAAATAAAATAGTTAGTCTTAGTAAGATTTCCTGCTGCAACGCGCGGGGAATCATCTAGTAACTAAATGGGAGCAACCCACCAAGGCTAATTCTCTCAACACGTAGACATGCCACATCGGCAGCCCCACTTGGACACACAACTTGCATCTACGTCATCCTATGCATGTACAGGGCCGGGCCGGTGAAATCCGAGGCCCTGTGCCAAAATCTAAAACGGGGCCCTATGTCATACGAAATATTCAAATAATAAATAATTCTACTATATACCGATGATACATTTGCCACAGTTCGTAGCAATATCCGACGGGGCACTGTGTATTAATGTATAATAGCCTACGATTCGTTGCAATATCCGTCGATATATTTGCCACTGTCGGGTATATGTCAACATAGCAGATAGGTGAAAAACAAATCTTGACTCTTTGTTTAAATTACGGACGGTACTCGGTCATACGAATAATACCCGAGGGTGAATAATAATAGATAATGGCTAAGATAGACCCTCAATTATTTATTCAGTGGATGAAGGGGTTAGTGAAGGGATTATTGAGGACTATGATCGAGCATCCGAGACATGTCATAGCGTGTACATAATTAAAACTATTACTACTATAGTTTAGTAAACCTATCGTGAAGTTAAAAATGTCCATTTTGACTCATCAAGCTGGATATCAGGTTTGAGGTTGTTTCGTTGTTTTCACAACAACAAATAAAACATACAAAATACACTCATCAAATAAGTACTTAAGGAACTTGCACTTTTAAATGATGTTTTTTCATATTCCAATGTAATTCTATTATCGTGGTTGGTTCGGTTATCAAAATTAAGAAGTTCAAATATGAGAGAAACTAGCAAAAAAAGTGGTATTTTATAAAGAAAGTATATTTTGTAAGGATCGAACCATGAACTACCAGATCAATTATATCATCAATTATTCATGGCTGTAAAAAGATTTCTACATGGATATGTTACCTAGCCTCCCGAATTTATTTTTTCATCGGGAATATTCTTTAGCACTGAAGCGTTATATTTTGGGGACACTAGTGGAAACAGGGCCATTTGTCCCGGGTCGTAAGGGCCATTTGTCCCGGTTATGCAACCGGGATGGGTCAGCCGGGACAAATGGCCCTCACCATTGGTCCCGGTTGTGCCAGGACCCGGGACAAATGGGGCGTACCACGTGGCGAACCTGGCCAGGGCAATTAGTCTCGGTTCTTAACACGAACCGGGATGAATGCCTCCTCTGACGCGCCAGCAGTTTTACCATTTTCTCTGCCGCGGCAGAGTTTTTTTCGCTTTATTGTTTTCCTTTTTATTTTCTGTTTTGCGACCAATTCCATTTTACAATATCCCCTGTCACCATTCACTGATAAGGAGCCTTGTTGGCCCCTCCCCGGACCTCCCAGATCCCAGGAGAAGAGAGGAGCCCGGTGGCCTTCCCCGGACCTCCGGATCCCACGACAAGAGAGGAGCCCCGGTGGCCCCTCCCCGGACCTCCGGGATCCCACGAGTGAATAAGTAATACGTATATATAGAAAAATAAGGAACACTTATATTACATAAGCTAAGTATATGGAGCATATTATATGACCGATAGACTTACAAAATAAAATTTAGCCTCCTGAATTGCTCGTATGCGCTCCCTTGGTAGAAGACCGTCCCGGAGCCGTTCGATCTAATCTAAAGAAGAGTGGTCAATATATATTAATGAAATAGATGCTAATAAGAAAAATTGACGACTGACGTACATTAAGGTGGTTCCCGTCTGACGAATGAACTCGCAGACGAATATATTAGACGGAGATGTGTGTTCCTGTCTTTGTTCCAGTTGCTGTGTTTGTTCTAGCGACATTCCTGTAGCCATTGGCGGAGGGTGAACAAAACATAAGAGGAGTCCAATTTTATAGAAAACACAAAAAATATGTAAAAAAAATGGCCAGCTCATATAATAGAAGCACAAAAAACGACCAACTTCTTCAAAGAAATAGTCAGAAAAGGGACAGAGACAGGCAGCGACATAGCGGCTGCCTGCCTCGTAATCCCCAACCGGCCTCCCTTTCCCCAACCGCGTCCACCAGGCAGGGACCGAGCCTTTCCCACGTCCCCACGTCTTTAATTAAGACCCATAACCGCGGCCACGCTGGGTCAAAGGGCCCATTGGCCAGCGACCCAGTGGCCGCCTCGCCTTCCCCAACCACGGCCACGCGGGGTCAAAGGGCCCGCTGGCCATGGACCCAGTGGCCGCCTCGCCTTCCACCCGCCCCCCACTTCCCAACCCGTGGCCACGAACGGTCAAAAAGGGCCCACCGGCCAGCGACCCAGTGGCCGCCTCGGCTTCCCCGCACATTCAACGACACCCTGCAACCGCCGCCACGTTCTCGCCGCCGGTTGGCACGCCATCCCCGCCCCGGTCCTTTTTAAAGGGACCCCGCCGACCGTACACCGGCACACCCCGCTCCCTCAGCACGAACCCTAACCCTAGCCATGTCGCCTCCCGCTGGTTCAAGCGCGCCAAGAACGAGCACAATGCCGGGTCCGCCAGCGGCGCCGGGAAGAGAGGCGACAGCGTTCCCCCCCCCCCCCCACCGCGCGAGGTATTTGGCTTCGGTCCGGGCGGCATGCGGATCGGGGCAACCCGCGCCTCCCAGCACCACCTCCGGCCGCGCGCAACCCGCCGCCTCGCGCCGCGCCAGGTAAGAGGTTCTGCCGGTACATGCGGAAGGAGGAGGCGACGTGGCACTGGGAGCACGCCACGCCGGTCTTCTGGCCGGACGTCCACCTCCCGGACGGCTGGCACCTCAACCCGCAGGGGATCCCGGTGCCGCCGGCCCCGACCAACGAAGGCGCTCACGAGGAGATAGCTCGCCGGCGTGCGCTTCTGCCGGCCCACCTCCTTAGGGACCCCGCCTACGCGCCGTACTCCCCGAAATGGAACGTGTGGTTCCAGCAGGAGCACGACCAGCGCCGCCGCTCCTACTTCGCTACGCCCCCGGAGGAGAACGCCGACACTTACTCAGAGCCGCCGCCCGGCAGCGAGCCAGAGTTGTGGTTCGAGGAGGACATCCTCGACGACGAGGTGGACCCCGAGATACAGGGCGCCTATGAGGCCTCCGGTGCTCCCTCGTCGAGGACGAGATTAAGCGCTGGGAGCAGGTCCTCGCCTGCGCGGCTGCCGACGCCGACACGGCCGCGATGCTGCCCCCTCCACCGCGGGCGTTGTGGTGGCAAGCGATGAACGCCGAGAGGGAGGCGACAACGGACCAGAGCGCTTCACAGCCGCTGCCCCCTGGCCTCGAGTACGGCATGAGCTGGGCCTGGACCGACGGCGAATGGTCGCCGGAGGAGCTGCCGCCACCAGAGGAGCTGCCTCCGCCACAGGTGCCCGCGCCCCCGATGCCTCCGCAGCCCCGGATGCGTCCGCAGCCGCCACCGGCGGGCCCTCCCCAGCTGCCTGCACAGCTGTGGGTCCAGCCTCCCTACCACTACATCTCCTCCGACGAGGAGTACTAGGCCGATGCCGGCGCGCCCCCGGACAACTAGTAACTAGGTTTGCTACCCCCCAAGAAACGGCCGGCCGCATGTGGCGGCGCCGCTGCCCCCATGCATGTAAGGACGGCCAATAGGGCCGTCATCAAGAAACGGTCGGCCGCCTGTGGCCGCGCCGCCGCCCCAATGTAAGCACTGGTCTTCGGACTTTTTTTATATATGAATGCATTCGCTCCCGTCCCAACTCGTCCCCGGCCAATCTATGGCCTAATCCATCCCCGCCGGCGAAGCCAGCGCCGCCGGGATCTTCCTATCCATCCCCGCCGCCGGCAGGGCTTCGCCTAGGCTAGTCGAGTCGGTCCCAGGTGGTTGCTCGGCCTGGAGAGAGGGCCTGGATATTTATAAAAATGGGCCTCTAGTCCCGGCCCGTGCAACCAACCGGGACTAGAGGTACCCCCTTTGGTCCCGGTTAGTGGCACGGGTCGGGACCAAACGTATTTCGAAATTTGATGCCACCCTGCGCGCCCAAATGTTTTAGCGCCAAAATTTGAAAATTATTTAAATATGCACATGAATAACTTCTATATACTTTTGAATTTAACAAAAATTTCAACATGAAAAGTGCTTGAATTTGCATAACTAATTCAAATCCATTTTCTGTTTAACTAAATAATTATTCTAACTATTCAAACTATTAACTATTTTACTATTTGCATATAATTTGAATATAAATATCTATATTATTTTAAAATTAGTAAAAATTACATTAATAGCAACATAATTAATAGACTCCTTGTCTCACTGGCCGTAGAGTGTTTACGTACAAAACCACAAATCAATTTCTAGAGTTTTTCGGTTTGCGTATATTTCTTCTGTGTCACTTTGTTCGGATTTCACCCCAACCATGAACAATCTTCATCATTTATTTTGTTTTTCTATTTTTTTCCTTTACGTTTTCTATTATTTTCATTTTGTTTTATATTGTATTATTTTTGTTTTCTCTTGTGATCCTCCGAGGGAGTCCAGAGCATACAAGGCATCCGGGTGATTTGTATTCCGTCAATGAACCTTCAAGGGGGATGTAGAAAAAAACAATCGGAAACGCCATCATACAGCCCGACCGTGGCTATTGAGTGCATATATGCATATCAAATAAACGGTCGGACGTATGATGGCGAATCCGGATGATTTGTATTTGGTCGATGAACTGAATGCTGTATCAAACCTTCAAGGGAGGATGTAGAACATAACAATCGGTATCGCCAGCCTACAGCCCTGCCATGGCTACTGAGTGCATATATGCACGGCAGGACGTATGCTCTGTTGTCAGATTTTGACCGGTCAATACAAATTATTGGTCAAACAGAACTATGATCATGAGTTCCACGTTTATTATTACACATTACCAAGAACATCCCTCTCTAGTCTTCTGAATTTTCTTCGTGTAGAGATGGTCCATGATCCCATGTCCCTTGCTTATGATCGCTTTGGCCGTAACCATGGAGCATCTTCATTATTTAACGGGATGGTGAGGTCAGCTTTCACTGTGAAGGGTGGAATTTCAACAAACTTATTATAATCTTCTGACATGTCTGTCGTGTTCTTGATTCCCACGATGTTTCTTTTCCCTCAAAGAACTATGTGACGCTTCGGCTCATCGTATGATGTATTTGTTTGCTTATTTTTTCTTTTTTTCGGTCTGGAGGACATGTCCTTCACATAGAAGACCTGAGCCACATCATTGGCTAGGACGAATGGTTCGTCATTGTTACCAATATTGTTGAGATTCACTGTTGTCATTCCGTAAAGCGGGTCTACCTTTACCCCTTCTCGATTCAGGTTGACCCATTTGGACTTGAATAAAGGGACCTTAAAAGAAGGTCCATAGTCAAGTTCCCATATCTCCTCTATGTAACCATAGTATGTGTCATTTTTTTCCATTCTCGTTTGTTGTATCAAAGCGGACACCACTGTTTTGGTTGGTTCTCTTCTTATCTTGGGAGATCGTGTAAAATGTATTCCCATTTATCTCGTACCCTTGAAAACTACCAATAGTCGAACATGGTGACCCTGCCAACATGTACAGCTGATCTTCAACAGTGGTGTCATTTATAAGATGTGTTTGCAACCAACTTCTGAAAGTCTCCATGTGTTTGCGTTTAATCCATGAGTCATCCTTCCCCGGGTTTGTGGAGCGTACAATATTCTTGTGTTCCTCGAGATACGGAGCCACAAACATATAATTTTGTAGAATTGTGTAGTCTACTTTGGTTAAAGAATGCCCGTCCCTGGGTATCATTGTTTTCTTTCCCAGCGTTCCTTTTCCCCTCAGTCTCCCCTCATGTCATATTAAGGAACACCAATCGTCTTAAGGTCAGGAATAAAGTCAACACAAAACCCAATGACCTCATCTATTCCATAGCCCTTCGAGATGCTTCCTTATGGCCTAGCACGGTTATGAACATATTTCTTCAAGACTCCCATGAACCTCTGAAAGGGGAACATATTGTGTAGAAATACCGGACCGAGAATATGAATCTCTTCACATAGGTGAACCAGGAGATGAGTCATAATGTTGAAGAAGGATGGTGGGAACACCAACTCAAAACTAACAAGACACTGGACCACATCCCTATGTAATCTTGCCAGAATTTCTGGATCGATTACCTTCTGAGATATTGCGTTTAGGAATGCACATAGCTTCACAATGGGTACACGAACATTTTCCGGTAAAAGCCCCCTCAATGCAATCGGAAGTAACTGCGTCATAATCACGTGGCAGTCATGAGACTTCAGGTTTTCAAATTTTTTCTCTGCCATGTTTATTATCCCCTTTATATTCGACGAGAAGCCAGACGGAACCTTGATACTTTAAAGGACTTCAAAAAATATTTCTTTCACTGCTTTAGTAAGAGCGTAGATGCTTAAGTAATGGCGCCCTGTATCTGTGTGCTTGTTGCTTGGGTCTTTCATACGTTGTTGGTCCTCCCATGCTTCTGGTGTATCTTTTGACTTCCCATACACGCCCAGGAAGCATAGCAGGTTGACGCAAAGATTCTTTGTCACGTGCATCACGTCGATTGAAGACCGGACCTCTAAAACTTTCCAATAGGGTAGCTCCCAAAACATAGATTTCTTCTTCCACATGGGTGCGCGCTTATCAGGGCCGTTCGGAACTGGTTGGCTGCCATCACCCTTACAAAAGATTACTTTTAGGTCCTTGACCATATCGAATAAATCATTACCACTACGGCGCTCAGGCTTCTTCCGGTTATCTGCCTCACCTCTGAAATGCTTCCCTCCTTTCTTTCTTACGGGATGCTTGATCGGAAGAAATCTACGATGTCCCAGGTATACAACCTTTTTTACATTTATCCAAATAAACACTGTCAGTATTATCTAAATAGTGTGTGCATGCATTTTATCCCTTGTTTGTATGTCCGGAAATGTTACTAAGAGCAGGTCAATCATTGATGGTTACAAAAAGCAACGCCCGTAGGTCAAATGACTTTTGTTCGTTCTCATCCCACACACGTACACCTGGTTTGCTCCACAATTGTAAGAGTTATTCCACTAATGGCCTTAGATACACATCAATGTCGTTGCCAGGTTGCCTCGGGCCTTGGATGAGAACTGGCACCATAATGAATTTGCGCTTCATGCACAACCGAGGAAGGTTGTACATACATAGAGTTACGGGCCAGGTGCTATGACTGGAGCTCTGCTCCCCAAAAGGATTAAAGCCATCTGTACTTAGACGGGGTGTCTCAACTTTCCCGGGAAGTCTCTCTTTCTCCACTGCGATCCATCGGCGGGGTGTAGCAACTTCCCGTCTTTCTTACGGTCTTCTTTGTGCCATCGAAACAACCTAGCATGCTATTTGTTTCTAAACAGACGGTTCAAGCATGGTATTATAGGAGCATACCACATCACCTGAGCATGAACCCTCTTACGGGGGGGGGGGGGATCGCCGTCAACATCACCAGGGTCATCTGCTCTGATCTTATACCGCAGTGCAGTGCATACCGGACATTCATCCAAATTCTCGTACTTCTCACCGCGGTAGAGGATGCAGTCATTAATGCATGCATGCATGTATCTTCTGCATATCTAATCCTAGAGGGCAGAGAGCTTTCTTTGCTTCATACTTACTCTCAGGCAATTCGTTATCCTTTGGAAGTATTGGCTTCATTAGTTGAAGTAAACTCTCAAATGCCTTGTCAGTCACACCGTTCTGTGCCTTCCATTTCAGCAACTCCAGTGTGGTACCGAGCTTTGTTCTACCATCTTCGCAATTTGGGCACAACAACTTTTTGTGATCCTGTAACATGTTGTCCAGCTTCAACCTCTCCAATTTAGTTTCACAGTCTTCCTTTGCATCAGCAATAACTCCGCCAAGATCATCATCGGGCTCTTCTGATGCCTGTTCTTGATCACCTCCTTCTTCTGCATTGTCTTCCATTGCAGTATCACCGTATTCAGGGATCAAAGGGTCTTCTTCTTCTTCTTCATCATCGTCTTCCATCACAACCCCTCTTTCTCCATGCTTGGTCCAGCAATTATAGCTGGGCATGAAACCTCTCCGAAGTAGGTGGACGTAAAGGATTCTTTCAGAAGAGTGCTCCTTGATGTTCCGACAATCAACACATGGGAAACACATAAAGCCATTATCTTTGTTCGCCTGAGCTACAACGAGAAATGCATTCAGGCCTGCCATATACTCGGAAGTACGTCGGTCACCGTACATCCATCGTTGTCGTGCATCCATCTTCATCGTATAATTAAGTTTATCAAAATACATTGCAATAACATATCAATAGAAAAATGACCACATTACATCGACAAATATTACTTTTTTATGTATCAATTACAGAAGAAAAAGATAAGTTTGTTAACCTCGGTCGAAGATACCATTTTCAGTGAGCTTATGTGTGGCTCGGGAATTTCGTCGAACACCTTGTGTGCATAGTAAAATAAAACACACTAACACCCACCTCTCTCACACCTCCAAGAAAAAAAAAGATGGAAGGGGGGGCTGGGGCAGTATATATAGGGGAAGGGGGGCATTGTTCCCGGTTTGTGGATGGAACCGGGACCAATGCCCATGCGCGTGCCACGTGGCTTGTGGCGCGGCATTGGTCCCGGTTCATGCCACAAACCCGGACCAATGTCTCCCCACGAACCGGGACCAATGCGCCCAGGCGATTTCTGTTGCCCCGGGCGCACAAACCGGGACCAATGCATAGCATTTGTCCCGGATTTTGTTGCAACCGGGACAGGTGCCCCCTGGCCCCCCTGGACGAAAGGGGTTGTTTCCACTAGTGGGACACGTTTCCTGGATTTCTTGGCGTGCAAAAATAATCGCATGAGCTGGGGCACAACAATATGCTAATGGACCGTTTTACATGCTAATGAACCGTTTTAAGTTTCCAATAGTGGCATTTTATTCTTTCTCGAAGCACATTTCCGATCGTGGCCTGGATGCTGCTTAGCATGCACGAGGCAGCCCAGCACTCAGCCCCATGAACAAACCTGCAAATTGTATTGAGAGTATAAAAAAATTTGGGGCCCCCAAAATCTTTGGGCCATGTGTGGACCGCACATTTGGCACCATTGTGGGCCCGTCCCTGTGCATGTATAAAAAAGTAAGCGGCCCCTTCCCACAAAAAAAGCTGGGATTGTTTCCACAACAACCCCTCTCAACATAATAGAAAATGGGCCTATCTGAGTTATCCGAACGTATAACTGACTACAAGAAGTGAAGCGTGATTCTTATATGGTAATCTAAGCACCTACATTTTCTCTTCTTATTCCCCCACTATCTCTTATTATTACAGGGGCCTCTTCCACTCCCAGTAACAGACTCAACTCTCACTAGTGGAAAAATGGCCTCTCATCCTGGTTCGTAAGGCTATTCGTCCCGGTCGCCAAACCGGCATGGGGCAGTCGGGACAAATGCCTTGCCCCATTCGTCCCGGTCATGTTAGAAACCGGGATGAATGGATAGTCCACTGACCGGTGTGCGCATGGAAGTGGCCAGGACAATTCATCTGACGAACCGGGATGAATGTCTCCTCTACCGTGGCAACATTTGGGCCATTTTCTCTGCCGCGGCAGAGAATTAGTTTTTGTATTTTTTCTATTTATTGTTTTCCTTTTTTATTTTATTTTTGCACTCAATTTGATGATACTGCATCTATATTGCGAAGAAGGAACAATTATATTACAAAGTCAAAGTGTGTCAAATATATTACATGAACGCTGACTGAATTAAGAATTTCCTCGAGCAACACTATTATTTCTTTCATTCCAACTCCATGTCCTTGACTGAACCGAGGAAATACATATGAACCTTGCGTGAATTGAGAATTGGAGCGAATCCTTGTCGTAGTTGTAGGAATGGAGACCGCTACCTCGAATATACAAACATCATGTTTATGCAAGCACCCTGTAATGGCGATAGTATTCTCCTTTTTCATTTAGGACCTTTGCATTTAAGAATACCGCATTTTTCTTTTGAATTGATCGTACGGAATCCCTTAGAATACCGTCCCGCATCCGTTCGATCTAATATAAAGAAGTGTCGGATATATACCGAATAGGGGTATATCAGATGG
This sequence comes from Alopecurus myosuroides, assembly GCA_028641055.1. Lineage (NCBI taxonomy): Eukaryota > Viridiplantae > Streptophyta > Magnoliopsida > Poales > Poaceae > Alopecurus > Alopecurus myosuroides. Next base: position 385,062,671 of record CM054060.1, read on the forward strand.
CAGTCTAAAGTGCCAGATTACCCGGGTGGCCCAAATGGTAGTGGGCTACGGTCCATTGGGCGGCCCAGTAAGCTGACGCACAGAAGCGGGATTCTAGAAGAACCCGGATCACGGCCCACGTGATCGGGCTTGGAGTAGAAGGTGGATTCCTTACTTTCCAAGTTAATAGTTACCGTAGTCTTCTAGGTTTCCTACTCTGTATGCCCTAATCCGGCTATTATATAAAGCCGTACGGGAGATATAATAGATAGACAAGAAGCTAAAGGCTAACTCGCCGAGGTTGATCCTTGACGAGAAGCTAATAGAACCTCACATTGTACTCTGTAGTTACAAGTTTTAGTCCTGAATAGTGAGATTGCAGGAGTAGGAACGTTGCATTACTGCATCGCACCGAACCTGGGTAAAAACCCTGTGTCATTATCCTTCGCACAATCACCCCCCCCCCCACATCTCTATCAGTAGTCTCATGGCACCCCCGTCTATGAATTCTACTACGATGTCTCGACAGTTGGCGCCCACCTTGGGGCCGGCGACGTGAGGCGTTAAGTTTCGATCTGGGATACTCGGCGGGATCGGCAGTTCCATAACTGTCGGAAGCTTGGAATTCGACAACGACGTCAGACGTTTCCTCGACAATGGATCATACATACCGGCACAAAATCATCTGGTAAGTGCTTGCGTTTTAACGATTGGATCTGCAAACATCTTTATGGTATTAACTTCAGAGGCCATGGGGTTTCGCGGTGGAAGTAGATTTATCCCACCCGCCCTATACCTAGCGGAAGATGACTACGATGCCGGATTTTGCTCAGATCGCCGACATATAAGTGAATCACACTTTGTCGGTATGGTGCAATCCGAGATCGCCAAAAACACGGACGAAGGCAATCCCGTGCAAGAGGCAGAAAACACCAAACCCACAACTGAGGTGGAAGATCCGACATCCGTCAACACGACGGCGAACTCAGAAGCTGATTCTGTGTTAGCCGCTATTGAGGCGAGATTGGAGTCAGAATCCGGATCAGAAAATTTTGATTCCAAAGATGAAGATGAGGACGCCTTTGAAAGAAAGGTTAAATCTCTTGAAGAGGGATTCCATGAAGTGCTGATGGCAAAACCGGCTGAAAACACGGATGCCGACAGCCAGGAAAACCCTAGAACTCCTCGCCAGAGGAAGAGAGAGAAGACGGAGAAACTTCTCCAAGATACCTTGATGTCAAAGAACTGACAGAGGAAGAACCAAACAAAAAACCTCCCTCTTCCAAGAAGAAGCACAAAGCCGCTAAAAAGCTCCAGTATAAACTCCGGAAGAAGAAACCGGCTGACCCAGCCAATGAAAGCCCGGAAGTAGGAGATGGAAGCGGAATAAAGCCCGCAGAGAAGAAAACAAAAGAAATCCTTGTTCCGCCAATGACAGAACAAGAAGAACGGGAGTTACTGCAAACACCAGTGGGATTGCACGAACCCCCTGAAGTGCTAGAAGCCACGAGACAAGCTCTCCAGAGGCAGCAGCAACATCTATTCAGAACTCGAGAACACCTCCAAAAAAAACAGGATGACATCAAGCTCACGAGGGAAGAAATAGAGGAATACGAGAAAAAGAATAGATCTGGCATTAAACCTACAAGGTTACCCGGAATCGTAAGACCGGAAGTACTGCCGCCAAAAGAAAGGTTTCACAACCCATCTTGGCAAAAGCAGGTAAACGACGAAGATGCCAGAGGCGAACCAATATACAAAACCGCAGCAGAAAATGCGGAAGGAGCGTTCGCCATCCTCAATAATGATATGTACCCCAACGGTGAAAAACTTAAAGGGGTGTATGCCTTCCTTGGAAAAGCATTGCAACAACAACAGCATGGGCATCAGCGATCAGGGAAGTTGCACGACGACTCCGCCCTATGCAAAACTGCTACATGTGCCGCTGGAGCACCTGGACCGGAAGAACCTGGAGATTCAAACAATTCAAAAGAGAAGAAAACAGATCCAAAAAAAGACAAGAAAAATCCCGATAATAAGGATGAAGCGTCTAGAACCAGATCCCATCTCCCGAAAGATAGAGTTAATCCTCGTGGTCGGGAAGAAAAGAACCGGAATGACGGAAAAGCAATGCCGCCTCCGAGACGCCCGGCTGAAAAAGCTGGAAGACATGATATACCTCAAGGCGTGAGAGATCCCGGACACCCCACAGGAATAAGGAAAGACACAGGAGTAGAACTCCACCTTATCCCAAAGGGCATGATCTCGGAAGAAATGGAGAAGATCCCGGAAAAGCGCGTTCACACCACAATGGAAAAGAAAGGAGCAGATCCCCTTCTACCCATTCAGTCGGCTGCCGCCGTACGGAAAGAGATGATTTTCAGTTTGGACCTAAGTGCTTCACAGACAGGATCCGAAGGATAACCCTGCATTCTGGCTTTGCCAAAGTTGGTACAACGTACCAAAAATATACCGGTAGTACAAACCCGGATACCTGGCTTTCAGACTATTACACAGCCGTCCAGATCAACAAAGGGACAGACTTGGAAGCTGTAAAGTTTCTCCCCCTAATGTTGCTAGATGGAGCCAGAGAGTGGATCAATGGACTACCCTCCAGAACTGTCGATAGCTAGGATGATATGGCTCGAGTATTTACTCAGCATTTCCGAGGAACCTATAAGCGCCCGAATAGCATCAACCAGCTAAACCGTTGCACCCAATTTGAGGATGAACCATACATGGACTTTATCTCAAGATGGACAGCAATGAAGAATAGTTGCTCTGGAGTAACTGACGTACAAGCAATGCATGCTTTCGTCAATGGCCTAAAACCCGGACTTGTATCGTTCATGATCGGTTCCAAAAAGCACAAAGATCTCGGATCTATGCTTACAACCGCTAACGAACATGCACCAGCTGAGGACGACATCAGAGCAAGATGACGCAATATCGATACACTGATACAGGTCAAAAAGAACCCTCGCCCTGAGAAAAAAGGAACTCCAGATACAACACAAAAGCCCAAAGAGATTAACACAGCCTTTGGAAGAGAAAATGGGAATAGGTGGAAAGCACGCAGTATAGAACCGATTAATTACACCAAGGAAGAGTGGGAAAAGATAAAGTCGGAAAACTGCGTCCACCACTCGCAATTTGGGACACCCACCCACACCAACGCACAATGCCGGCTGAACAAGCATATGAAAGGCAGCGCGGGATCCGGAAACAAAGGGAAGAATTCCAAGAGGAAGTTTTCCAAGCAAAAGCCAGAAGCTGAGAAAGAAGACAGTGAATCAGACACTGACGAAAAAATCCAGGAACAACAGCGAAAAGGCGAGCCCAAGTTTCTGAGAGTTGATGGAGAATGTAACCTAACTTTCCTGGCAACTCCCTCAGCAAAGGTGGCAAAGAGAATGCTTCGAGAAATAAACGCGGTTGTTCCGGCAACCCCGAAATTTTTGAAGTACTCAAATACACCAATTACCTGGGATCAGTCTGATCATCCCGGAAACATCCCTAAACCCGGCACGCAAGCTCTTGTCGTAAGCCCTATTGTCCAGAACACTAGGCTAAAAAGAGTGCTGATGGATGGAGGATCCATCATTAACATAATGTACCTGGATACACTGAAGCATCTGAAAATTTCCGAGACCCAGCTCAATCACAGCAACATACATTTTCATGGCATCGTTCCTGGAAGACAAGCACGATCCCTAGGAGAAATTTCCCTAGATGTCACTTTCGGAGAAAAAGATCACTTCCGTCAAGAAAAAGTATCCTTCGAAGTGGTTTCGTTCGAAAGCGTGTATCACGCGATACTCGGACGTTCAGCTTTCGCCAAATTCATGGCAAGATCATGTTACATCGATAACAAGCTGAAGATGCCAGGGCCCAAAGGAGGAGTAATCACAATATCTGGAGACTTCAAGTTGGCAAACGAGCTGGAAAAAGAAAACGCCCTTTGCGCTGAGAAAGTCATAGCAAAGGAAGAGTTGAAAGAGCTGGCGAAAGAGGTATCACCGACAGAAATGCCGGCAGGAAAAGAAAGCCGGAAGCCATAAGATAGCTTCAAAGCTTCCGAGAACACAAGACAGGTAATCCTAGATCCCAAGGATCCGACAAAATTTGTCGTAGTGGGAACTGGGATGACCGACAAATAGGCAAGCGAGCTCATCAAGTTCCTACGTGAGAACTGGGATATTTTCGCTTGGTGTCCGGCGGACATGCCAGGCGTACCCAGGGAACTTGCTGAGCATCAACTTAAGGTGATTCCAGGATCCAAACCCGTCAAACAAGGTCTCCATCGATTCGACGAAAGTAGACGGAAGGCTATTGGCAAGGAAATTATCCGGCTTCTGGCAGCAGATTTTATCCGGGAAGTTATACATACTGAATGGTCTGCAAATCCAGTATTAGTCCCCAAGAAAGATACTACTACCCTTAGGATGTGTATAGATTACACCGGCTTGAACAAACTGTGTCCAAAATATAGGTTTGCGTTACCGCGAATCGATAAATAATAGATGCCACTGCAGGCTCTGAGCTTTTATGCTTGAAGTAAGAAGTAAGAATACGCATGAAGTAAGAAGATGAAATCAAAACTTCCGTCATAACCCCATATGGGACGTACTATTACATAACCATGCCATTTGGCCTTAAGAACGCAGGTGCAACCTACCAATGTTGCATGCAACGATGTTTGCATAGTCAGATTGGCAAAAATGTCCACGTCTACGTGGACGACATTGCTGTCGTTACCAAGGAAAAAGACACGCTCCTTGAGGATTTGCGAGAAATCTTCGAAAATTTGCGCACTTATAAAATGAAGTTATACCCATTAAAGTGCGTATTCGGGGTTCCCTCAGGAAAACTTCTGGGTTTCATCGTTTCTCACAGGGGAATAGAAGGAAACCCCGAAAAGATCAAAGCAATCTTAAACATCTCCAAGCCTACATGCGTAAAATATGTGCAAAGATTGACGGGTTCTGCTGCAGCCGTCAGCAGGTTTATTAGCCGGCTGGGGGACAAAGTCATGCCACTGTACAAGTTGTTGAAAAAATCCGATAAATTTGAGTGGACAGAAGAAGCAGATGCAACATTAACCCAGTTGAAAGAAACTTTGATGAAAGCTCCGATTTTGGCATCCCCAAAAGACGAAGAACCTATGTTATTGTACCTCACGGCTACAAACCGGGTTATTAGTGCAGTAATTGTCGTGGAAAGGAAGAAAGATGAACAAAGCATACCAGATCACCATCCGGTATATTATGTAAGCGAAGTCTTCTCCGAGTCCAAACAAAGGTATCCACACTATAAAAAACTGGCATATGGCGTATTTTTCGCATCTAGAAAACTTCGCCATTACTTCCAAGGACATTCCATAACAGTGGTATGCAAAGCACCACTAGGGGATATCATAAACAATCCGGAGGCGACTGGCCGAGTAGCCAAATGGGGCATCGAGCTAGCAGCATTCGACATTAAGTACCAGCCTAGGACGGCAATAAAATCCCAGGTTCTGGCATATTTCGTTGCCGACTGGACGGAAGCAATGGAAAAAATACCAATGCCGGAATCCGAGTACTGGATCATGCATTTTGACGGATCCAAGATGAAGGAGGACGCTGAAGCTAGTGTAGTCCTAAAATCCCCTAAAGGAGATACAATGGAGTATGTATTATAAATACACTTCAACGCCAGTAATAATGTGGCAGAATATGAAGCTCTGCTTCACGGCTTCCATATCGCAAAGGAAATAGGTGTCAAACGCATCTTATTCTATGGCGACTCAGATTTGGATCAGCACCAGATCAACCAAACTTGGGACGCCAAAAGCCCTATAATGGCCGAGTACCGGAGAACGGTGGACGAGTTTGCAATCTGTTTCTTCGGATTTGAAGTGCTCCATGTTAAAAGGGAAGAAATTTGGAACGCGGATGCATTAGCCCGCATGGGGTTGGAAAGGGTAAAAATCCTACCACCAGGTGTTTTCGTCCAACATTTGTATGAACCATCAATAAAAGGTGGAGATGTTGATTACCCTCTGGCTTCTGAGTCAATTGAAGTCATGCTCGTTAACCCGGATTGGACAATTCCATATATAACCTTCTTAGTTGATCAGAAGTACCCGGATGGAGCAGACGAAGTGTTGCAGAGACAGATTCAACGTCGATGCAAAGGATACACGGTGATTAACAATTGCCTGTATAAACGCAGTACTACCGGAATTTTTTTGCGATGTATTTCACCAGAAGAAGGACGAGAAATCATGCAAGAAATCCATGCCGGAGATTGCGGACACCATGCTCAATCAAAAAGCATAGTCAAAAAAGCATTCCGCGCAGGGTTTTTCTGACTAACAGCCAAGACAGATGCTGAGCACATAGTAAATACATGTGCAGGGTGTCAATATTACGCCAAGCAGACAAATATGCCACCCCAAGCACTCAAAATTATCCCCATTACATGGCCATTCGCGGTCTAGGGGCTAGATATGATGGGTCCATTCAAAACCGCACGAGGCGGACTTACACATCTACTCGTAGCTGTGGATAAATATACCAAGTGGGTGGAGGCTAAACCCATCAAAAAGCTTGACGGTGTAACTGCCAGAAATTTCATCATCGACGTAGTCATGAGATACGGCGTTCCACACAGCATAATAACCGACAACGGGAAAATTTTCTCCATTGAAGAGTTGGCAAAATATTGCCGACAAACGGGAATTCGCCTAGATCTCGCGTCTGTGGCACATACGCAATCCAATGGACAGGTTGAAAGAATGAATAGCTCAATCTTACAAGGAATACGCCCAAGACTCGAATCTCCTCTTCATAGAGCAGCTGGAGCATGGGTAGAAGAGCTACCTTCCGTGCTTTGGAGTATTCGAAATACACCAAATAGGTCAACTGGGCAAACCCCGTTTTTCCTAGTTTATGGTGCCGAAGCAATTCTTCCAACGGACATGATCCATGATAGCCCAAGAGTGTAGGATTTCGATGAATCGGATGCCGAAAAAGCACGACAGGATGCCGTCGACCTCTTAGAAGAGGAACGAGAGCTTGTGCTTCAAAGATCCGCCATTTACCAGCAAGGTTTACGACGTTATCATAGTCGGAAAATCAGGCATCGTTTTTTTTTAAAGAAGGTGACCTAGTGCTAAGATTGGTACAACAAAGAAATCACAAATTGGCCCCAGTATGGGAAGGACCATTCGTCATCAGCAAATCTATGAAAAATGGATCATACTATCTTGTAGATATTCGAGATACGGAAGACCATCCCGACAAGCCGAATCGCAAAAGAAAGAGAAAGATAGATGCTGAACTTGGAGAGACAAAGAGGCCCTGGAGTATCCAGCAGTTACGTCCCTTCTATACTTAGTTCAATTTCTATGTAAACATCTTTGAGATCATGAAATAAAGTTGTCGGAATTCTTACATCTATGTTTTTACAAGTTTATTATAGTACAAAGCATAATTCCGCCTTATCTATTTCCCAATGATCTTACAAAATACTCAATGTTTACCCGAATTGTGCCTGCGTGCTCGGCGTTTAAAAATTGAATGATTTTCAGCCTACTAAAGGCTAAAGGAAACTCGGATTGTGCCTGCGTGCCCGAGTTTCATTCAAAAAATGCCTTACTATTCTCTAAGTATTATCTGATTGTTTATGTGCTAGGTCACAAGAGCTAGTAAGTAAAAATGCCTCCAGTATGATTCGTGTTTCCGAGTTTGAACTGATCGGTTTTACCCAGTCACTTGGCATGAAGATTAATGTACTACTGAGCCATTTCAAACACTAAGGACAGTTAAAGCACATAAAACCAGAGAACTTAGAAGTTCAAGGAATATAAAACCTAGAAAACTTGCAAAGGACTTAATAAAAGTCGGAGTACTTGTTTATACAAACGAATAGAAACATTACAATAAAAATTACATTGTAAAGTGCAGTAATGCTCCTATTTCCTATTTCTACCATCCAGGGCAAGGAGAATCCGTCAAGCATCCGAGTCTTCCTCACTGCTGTCATCCTCGAGGGCTTCTGGAATCTCTTCTTCCGGATAGGTGATGGAGGTATTCACAATAGAGGCGATCTTGGTGGCGTGACCCTTGATTTCATCAAAGATGGTGGTCCGCTGGGTCTCCGAATATCCAAGAGAGATACCGGATGCCACGCGCCAAGATTTGGCACTGGGGTAATGCATACGCATAAGCCCTAGAGCCATGCGTGCACCACCCCGGGCCGCGGAGCGCAAGGTGGATTCCTTGGCATCCGCAATCTCTATGATGGCTCCCGGAAGTTTTTCAACCTCCGAGAGTTCCCCAGACTTTGTGGGAAGGTATCTGTTGATGAGCAACATTCTCGCAGCCTTGATCGCGGTGAATACCTTCCCAAAAGCTCGGATTTTTTCAATCCGAGTAAGATCTGGGTTATCTCCTGTTTTTTCAGACAAACAACTGAAGGGTTAGTGAAAACGCAGAGAAAGAAATTAAGACATGGAAAATCCGGTAAAAGTTGATAACTTACCGAGGATCTTGTCCATCTCAGATCCTTCCTCCAGGCGTAGGTTCAAGGCATTCTCCAAATCTTGGATGGTTGCCTTGTCCTTATCAGCTTGCTGCGAGGCCTTGGATTGAGCAATGCCAAGAGCCAAATTACTGGCCTCCAGCTCCTTCTAAACCTTAATAATTTCCTTATGAAGGTCAAGGTTCTCCCGGTGGAGATTCTCGGCGTTACCGGCATCTTCAGCAACTTGTTTGGCTTTCGCCAAAGCAGCTAAAAAGCAAGGAAAAAATTCCGGGTTAAGAAAACTCGGAAAATTACTTAGAAAAAATTATGGACAAGGAACTTCAGAGAACTAAAGTATACCTGTTGTTTCCTTGAGCTGTAGCTTAGACGATGCCAGCTCTGCTTCCTTAATGTCAAGAATAGATAGAAGATTTCTAACCTCCTTATTCTTGACGGTAAGTTTGTTGAAAACTTCCAGGTTTATAGTTTCAGCGGTTTGCTGAAACAGGGAAATGAAACATCATGTTTAAGTTAGAAACAAGCATGATAATGAAAGCATTAAGTCAAAAGCAGGCATTTAACTTATTGCTTGGGGGCTAGAGATAATACCTGGCTTATCCGCTGTAAACCTGCCAAGTTTTCGGTGAACTCCTTTGCGTACTCAGCAAAAAGAGTCCCAGCCGCGCTAAGGCCCCCCTTGATATTCTTGAATTCTTTATCAAAGGTGGGAATTTCCTCCTCAGTTATCCGAGAAGGACCTCCCACCTCAGAGACCGCCCTTTCCCTCGTGTCCGTTTCCGTCACAATGGGCTGGCTGGTCTGCTGGGTTTCGACGTTGGGGCAGCAGCGTGCTCTTCTGCTGCTACTACCGGTGTATCCGGAGCAGTAGCAGGAGAAGGATGTGGGCCTCTGCTGGCCACAGCTTTGTGTCTCTTCAGCTTTGTAGGCTTCAGAGTAGAGAGAGGCAGGCTAAAAAAGAGAAAGGCCGGAAAGTTAAAACTCTGAGAAAAAGGGAAAAATTCCGATGAAGTACAACAACCTAGATGTTCAAACCTGGAGGTGACGACGGGAACCCCGTCAAGATCAATGATTTACTGGGAAATGTAAATCTTCTTGCGCTTACGTCCGTCGGCAAAGGTGGCGCGCAATGCCTCCAGCTCGGCATCGGAAGCAAGTTCTGAATCAGGAAGTTCGGTAATCTGTTAAAAAGGCAAAAGCCGAGTTAAAAACATGAAAACTGAGAAAACGAAAAGATCTAAACCCGAAAGGCAAAGAATTGTACCTTGGGGGCCGGATTCGAAGCTGTATACATTGTCCGGCTTTCTTCATATTGGTCGCGGGAGGCGACCAATTGATTTGCGTGTTTCCGCAAATCTTTTGCCGACCAAACCTTGCTGGTTGTCCGCATAGCATCGTCGGATCCCGTATAATCACAGAGAAGCCGAGCGCCGTGATTAGCCAAAGGCTGAATCCTCCTTTCTAACCAGCAAAGGACTGTGTCCATGCCAGTTAGAGGCGGATCGGAGGTGACGAGCTTCGCGATGCGCCGCTTGATCCTGAGAAGATCCGGCGGCAGGGTTTGAACTGCTTCAGTTCCCAAGTTTTCTTGGGGAACAGCAACGATGTTCGAGAAAGGAGGAACCCCGGTGGTTTTCCCAGGAAAGGGAACGTCGGGATGATAGAAGAAGGAACCCGTCCAAAATTTGACGGATTCTGATGTCTTGATCTTGGGGAACCAATCCTCCCTGAATCTAAGCAGGGTAAAGGATATGGTCCAACAAGTTGGGAGTGCGCCCTCCAAAGAGTTCCGCTTAACCCCAAAGCAATAAAGCCAGAAAATCTAACCTAGGTGCTATACCTAGATATCCCTCGGAAAGGGACTGAAATCCGGCTAGGTAGAGGATGGAGTTTGGAGGCAAATTGTGGGGTTGGATGTTGTAGTGAGCTAAAACTTGGAGAAAAAACGCGGACGGTGGAAAACCCATACCTCTCATGATGTGGGAGGTAAGGAGAACACGTTCCCCGTCCTTTGGCACGGGCTCAGATCTGTCTTCCGGGCTCCGCCATTTCCCATTCAGCACGAGCCCCTCCTTCTCCATTGTCGGAAGGGGGGATGGCGGAATACTTCTTGGGCTCCAATTGCCGGCAGTTTCCGCCTCATCTTCCGCTCCGACGGCGGTGGACGCCGCGGCCTCCGCGGCCGCGAGCTCGTCTCCTACGAGGGCGATTTTCTCTTCCGCCGTCTTGGGCGCGAACGGGGGGGAAGGCGCGGAGGAGGACCCCGCAAGATCCGCGGCGGCGGGAGGGATTTCCTTGCCCGCCACGCCGCCAGTAGCTTTCGCCGGCTCGTCGCCGGTGGTGCGCACCGGTGAATCCAATAAAGGATCCATCGTATTGATGATTTCGTCAATCTCCGTTGCGACGGAGCGGGCCGGTGTGGAGCTCCGGGATGCCATCGATGGGCGGCGCGTAGAAGTTCCGGCTGCTCCGATGAGGTCTCGGGTGACGTTCGTGCGTGCGCTCGGGAACTTGGGCGCTGGGAATGGTGCTGCGAGTGAAAGCGGAAGGTTTGCCCGGAGGACGGAGGCGGCTATTTATAGCCGGAATCCCGTCACGATGCGTGCTAACGGCTCTTTTGACCGTTGGATGATCAACACGTGTCACTCGCCGGAAATTCCGGGAAATGAAACGTTGGGTGATTATTGCTATCGCCTCCTTTCCCGCGAGAATCTGACAGAGATATGTTTCTGGGTTTCCCGCCTGAAATCCAAACGTCCCTTACGTCAGCATGATTAAAGCGCTGATGTAGGAAGTTCCTTCTTCACGAAGGATCGTGTAGGAAAAGCCGGATTTTCGGGATTCCGAGTTTTGCGTTATAGCATCCTTTGAGAAGAAAAAAAAAGAATCAAGACTGCAAGCCGATATTTCTCGGAAAGTATAAATTTGGCGAAAGACGGCGAATGAGAGTCTTAATCCTTCTCGGGGGCTACTGTCGGATATATACCGAATAGGGGTATATCAGATGGCAGTCTAATGTGCCGTATTACCCGGGTGGCCCAAATGGTAGTGGGCTACGATCCATTGGGCGGCCCAGTAAGCTGACGCACAGAAGCCGGATTCTAGAAGAACCCGGATCACGGCCCACGTGATCGGGCTTGGAGTAGAAGGCGGATTCCTTACTTTCCAAGTTAATAGTTACCGTAGTCTTCTAGGTTTCCTACTCTGTATGCCCTAATCCGGCTATTATATAAAGCCGGACGGGAGATATGATAGATAGACAAAAAGCTAAAGGCTAACTCGCCGAGAGGTTGATCCTTGACGAGAAGCTAATAGAACCTCACATTGTACTCTCTATTTACATGCTTTAGTCCTGAATAGTGAGATTGCAGGAGTAGGAACGTCGCATTACTGCGTCGTACCGAACCTGGGTAAAAACCATGTGTCATTATCCTTCGCACAATCACGTCCCCCCACATCTCTATCAGTAGTCTCATGGCACCCCCGTCTATGAATTCTACTACGATGTCTCGACAAGAAGAGTGGTCAATATATGGTAATAAGATAAAATTGATGGTTGACGTACATGAAATTTGTGTAAATCTCTGCCCTTGTCACAGGTCGTCTGACGAATGAACTCGCAAACATAGTATCCTCATAAGTTATTCCCATCGACCTATTCCAAGCACTTTACGAGAACATGGTTTCAATCAAAATAATAATCAAGCATTATAATGATATCAAAACTAGAATCAAGTAGATGCGCGGATCTAGCTAGTAGTACTTACTTGAGGAATTTCAAATGTAAGCTCTGCACTCCATTCACCCCTAACCTTTTTTGTGAACCGTTTCGAAGCACTGCACAGAAAATAAAATGAATAAAAGGAGTTATTAATGACTTGATATCAGAAAATGAACGAAAGTTGTCAATATAGTGCCATGAAGATTGAAATTACCGCTTGTCATTTCCTACATGTCCGCCCACTCCGCAAGGGGTTTAATTTTTGAGACCATTACCAATACTTTTCTTTTGTTATCTTGAAAGGTTAGTAGAATATAGTGGAAGCTGCGCACGCTTAACTTATCAAGTATACACTTAACATCTAGTAAGGAAAATAGAATGTGTACAAGACAGTAACACTCACTCAAAGTTGTAAGGAAATATCATTTACTTTTTGTGTTCTTGAAACCTTAATGTCACAATTTTATCTTCTGTATCCTTCGGAGATATGCGAAGAGTTATTTGATTAACAAAATATGGGTCAATGAACCTAATTTTTCATAGATTTGTCCTCTTTTTCATTCGAGAATCTTTATTCTGCAATTATAATATAGTGAACGAGGTGACCTAGCTAGAGACTTAATTACAGAAATAAATACTTACAGACAATAGGCACTAAGGATAGATTTGTCCAGGTCCTTTTGCTGGAGTAACTAAAATAATTCCTCAAATTGAATTAGAATCAGCCCATCTCCATACCCTTAATGCTCGTCTCTAACTCCCAGTACTATCCAGTCCTGAGATTTTCAGAGGCTGCCATGTACTATGCACTCTTCACATTTTTGTTGGTAGATTATTTTCCTCCTAAAGTCTGACGAGGGGATTCCCGTGCCGGTATATGTATTGACAATCATAAGAGCGGAAGTATTCTAACGTTTGAACATAATGAGCAATGGACAAACCCGCAGCAGCGGACGCTTGTCCGTACATTGCAATAAATTATTGATCAATTTGCGGGGCCTCACTTGTGCTTGGCCCCACCTCGGTATTGGAAAACACTTTGAGTGGGTAGATGGATCAATTTTTCCGATCTGGGCAACTGATTTCCCGCTTTTCCCGCTTGCGCTACTACTCTTTGACCGTACCTTTTCCTGACGTGACTTCTAAATAGAGCGGTCATAGTCTGATGAAAGCCTCGGCTCGGGTTAATGAAGGGTCTTCGCCATTTTAAACACTCGTTCTTTGTATTTTTCGGTGTTTGGCAAATCAGGCTCCTTCGGCGCCTTCAGCTTAGATTTCCATGCCGCGTATTCGTCCATTGCAATCTCCCGAGTTTCCTCTGGAGTATAGTTGTAAGGTAACTTGGGTAGATCCTTTGGTACTTTTGGGAGGGGCAATAGTCGAGGTTTCGGTGATTTGTTATGACTCCCTAGAGACGCGGTGGTATTCCTCCACTATTGGCATTACTTAGACTTAGTGGGTCGAGACGGCGAAGATGACTGTTGCGCTGGAGACTGGTGAGGCGGCGGCGAAGAAGGATGGCTACTCTAAGGAGTCGATCGACTTGGCGCCCGATTTGGAAGCCCTATTTATTCCTTTAGCCATAGAACGGTCAACTTCTAGGCATCTCCCGGTTCAGTCACCTCCCCCTCTTCACCTTCAGGGAATTCAAGCTTCACCCGCTCAAATCAGTTTGCAACATCATCCACGCCGACAACAACGTAGCCCCGTGGAACCGCAACACTATGGTGAGTTGGTTTAGGGTCAATTGGTAAGGCATAGACGACGAACGCCTTAATGGTTATGTTGTTGACAAGTTTCACATGCAGCTCACAAGGTGTCGTGTCCGTGATATCATAGACCAGGTGCATCATCGACAGTGCATCATCATCATCATCACCCTAGAGCTGCATGGAAGCAATGCTGCGTTTTCGATTAGATTGTGCGGCGTCGGTATCATCAAATGCCGCTTCTACCATGTGAGGCTGAGATGGGCCGGTAGTACATTGTTTCTTGCTAATTCTGTCAATTTTCTCCTGCTGCCACTTTACTGGTTCTTCAAGGTTATGCCATCGATCTGCCTGTCTCGGTTCTTCAGCTGCCTGTAATGCCTTTCTCCTCTGACGACTTCTATCTGGATATTGCTTCCTCTCATCAGGAAACTCATATTACCATGGAACAGAGTCTGATGTGGTTCGTGTCCGTCCTGCGTGTCCTTTCTTCTTTTATTTCATCTCTAAGATCACCGATGGGTAGAAGATCTTCTTCATGTCTTCTATTATAGATGCATGTCCCTTCGGAGTCCAACGTGCCCCCATGCCCATAAAACTAGGACCTTACCTGCTCGGCCTAGTGGAATGGCTCTGGAGTGATCCCCTTATCAAGTTGAGTGTGCCGTCTGCAGCGATCTTTTCGATCATGTACCTTTCATTGTCTTTCAACTTATTGGATGGCCTTGTTTAGTCTTCTTTCCGGTGGATTTGCTAGATCCGGATAGTCTTCTTTCAGTTTTAATACATGTATATAGACAACAAATACTTCATTAATTAACATAAATATATGCACCTCGCTGGAGTTTGTAATTTCTATGTTTCGACCGGAGCCGTCGGCTTCTCCTCATCAGAGTCGTCGACTTCTCCCTCATTGTCTCCCTCGCTGATGTTGTCGGCTTCTTCCTCACCAGAGCTGTTTCTTCGGGCGAGCTCCGGATCTACCTGACCTGAATTTTTCATCCACTGGGTGACATCGGGGTCTCCCCCGTGGATAAAACCCTCGAGCATGTTTTCCGCATCTTCATTTCTGATGTTTGGTTCCATACTTTCTGCAAATTAAAATTGCAAGTTATTGTCAATGCACGAAACTTAAACAAAAACTATTTTATTTATTTGGGAAACCATTTCCCTATGTCATCTATACAATTTTTGCCTAACCCAAAAACTTAAGCAAAACAATCGTTTATTTATTTTAGAAAATACCCTTTCCTTATGTTTACAAAGGAGCTACCTTTTTTCTAGCTCAGAAAATATTAGGGAATGATCCTCATTACATCTAGAACCCAAATATCAAAATACACCCCATGTGTTGTTCCACATAAATTGGAAATTTTGGCCCATTTGTTTTTTGTACAAAACCTAAGGAAAATAGAAAATGCTATCAAATATAATGCAAACAGTTGGCAACATTTTTATTTAGTGCCTAGGACCATATGTGCACATATATTAGCAATATCAACCACATGAAAATTCAACATCATGTCAAACTTGCAAAATTAAAAATGTCTACAACTTGTTTTTCTATAATGGTTTTCACAACTAATCATTAACATGGACTTACCATTTTTCTAAAAATTAGGGCCTTCTTTGGATCATAGGATTTTCATGAAAATTCCCTCTAAAAAGCACAACTAATCCTAAGGAATCAATGCCGGTGAAAATCCTCTGAAAAATCACAGCTAATCCTATTCGTAATCATGCATGTGTGCGGTGCGAGATGGCAGAGAGGGGAGTGGTCCGGGAGGTGAACCTTACCGGCGGCACGGGCGTGGCATGCGGATGCGACAGCCGGCTCGGGCTCGGGCTGCTCCACGTTCACCAGTCTCGGGCTCAGGCCTCGGAATGCTCCACGGCGACGGCGGGCGCGTCGATGATCTCCTTCCTGGCAAGGCGGGAGGCAGAGCTCGAGAAGCGCGGGGACATGATACGTCTCAAACTTATCTATAATTTATGATGTTCCATGCCGTTTTCATGCAATATGATACATGTTTTCTTTACACTTTACGTCATTTTTATGGATTTTTTGGGGCTAACCTATTAACAAGATACCACAGAGCCAGTTCGTGTTTTCTGCTGTTTTTGGTTTCAGAAAAGATGTTCTGGCAATATTCTTGGAAATGGGCAAAACAAATCCCAGGGTCTTAGAAGTATGTCACGTACATGAAGTCTGGAGGAGACCCGGAGGGAGACCACATGGTGGCCACACCCTGGCCGCTCCACCAGGTGGTGTGGGACCCTCCGGCCACCCACCGACGTTGCGCTTTCTCCTTTTAAGCTTCTCCTTGGTTTAAACCTAAATACCAGACCCCCGGCCAGGAAAATGTTCGTAGCCTCTGTCATCGTCAATCCTAGTCCATGAGGGTTCTGAAGCTCTCCCTGGCACCCTGCCGGGAGGGGAAATTATCACCGGAGGCCTCTACATCACCATGGCTGCCTACGGAGTGATGCGTTAGTAGTTCGTCCTTGGAGTACGAGTACGTAGAAGTAGCTAGATGGTTGTCTTCTCCTCTTTATGCCTCATGTTTAGATCTTGTAAGCTGTCTAACATAATCAAGATAATTTTTTTTATAATGCTACATGTTGTGCTTGTTTAGATCCGATGAATATTGAATGATATGTCAAGTGATTATGAATCTATCCTTTTTATGTTATTTATGATCTTGCATGCTCGCCGTTACTAGTAGATTCTCTAGCCAAGTTGATACTTTTAACTCCAAGAGGGAGTATTTATGCTCGATAGTGGGTTCATGCCTCCTTTTGAACCGTCCTGAAGTGACAGAAACGTGCCGAATGGGGGATGTGTTTTTACCATTAGGGAGAAAACTACAACGTTTTCATTGTCTACATTACGCACTTTACATAAAGCAATAATCTGTTGCTTGCAACTTAATACACGAGGTTTGATTGGATTACGCTTTGAGGGTGGATTATTAGTCATAGATGCAGTTGGAGAACGGTCTATGTATTATGTTGTGATGCCCGCAAGAATCATATAGTAATCATCATGTCATGCATATACACTATGGTGCAGCCTTTATATCTGTCAGTTGGCTAGTTGTAATTTGTTTACCCAACATGTTATCTATCTTTTATGGAGAGACACCACTAGTGAACTGTGGACTTTGGTCTATTCTTTTACACTGGTAATACAACCACTGCAAACACATTTTTATTTTCATTCACTGCCATCATTGTTCTCTTTTGATTTACTGCAAACATGTACTATTTTCCACATTATACATCTAATCCTTTGTGTTAGCAAATCCGGTGAGATTGACAACCTCACTGTTTCGTTGGGGTAAAGTATCTTGGTTGTGTTGTTTGCAAATTTCACGTTGCTGCTGATCCCCGTTGTGCGCCATGCCTACATTAGCTGTCATCAACCTTCACAGGTGATTTCTTCTCCTACTTGTCGATTTATACTTGGTTTTTTTACTGAGAGAAAACTTGCTGGTGCACTCTTCATACCTTCCTCCTGGGGCGTCCCAGCGAGCATACATCGACTCGCGTCAATCCTGTTTTCCGGTGCTGTTGCCAGGGAGGAAGAGGATTTCTGCAGGGGGTCTCTCACCTCCAATCTCTTTACTTTTTTTGCTTAATTTAATTTGTACTTTTTGCTTATCTATATCAAAAACACAAAAAAATTAGTTCTTATTATAATTGTTATTTTTGTTCTCCTATTTTTACTCTTGCTAAAATGAGTATTCCTGAAGTTGAGGTTCGTTCTTTTAAGCAACAAGGGGGATAAAGTTTAAAATATGCTTGGTATAGAAAAAATGATACCCATCATAGATGTACTAAAAAATTATTCTACCTTGATCCTTCTTAGGAATTTTTATGTTGGTATTACTAGCTCGTAGAGGTATGTTCTTGAGACTCTTATAGGTTGTAATTTTCTAAGAACTCCTGCTTTGGAAGCCTGTTATTCAATTGATAGTTTAGTAGGAACACCACCTACTAAAGATGTTAAAACTGAGATAACTTTAGTTGATGTTATAAAAAATTCTAAACTCTATGGAGAAAAATTTGCCAAATTTTGTTCATAATGCTAGCAAAATTAATAAAATCAATAGTAAGTATCAATAAAATAATCACTATTTTAGAAGCTAGCAATACCCATGATAATCAAAACATCAGGATTCGTAAACTAGAGGAGGCTATGGAAACTTTAAGTTCACCCTTTTCTTCCCTTAAATTTAAGAGGGAGAATGCTTTTGTGGGAAAAGAGAAATAATTCATATATGTCGCAAAGGTGTCTAAACCAAAACCCCATAATGTGCTTAAAATTGATAAAACTTTTAGTGAAATTACGAGTGATTTACATGTTGCATCATCTACAGGGGTACCTAAAGTACCAATTGCTACATGCTATGTTTTAGAGGAAATTATTTATTTGGATGCTTCTTCACTTGATAATACTTGATTCTTGTTTTTCGGGCCTAGCTAAAAGGCGTTAAAGAAAAACACTTCTTGGGAGATAACACATTTTTTTATTTTTGCAATGTTTTCTTCTATTTTCTTTGAGTGAAGGTGTTGTTCACTTCTGTAGCAACTCCTTAGTATCTTTATTTTTCTCGTATTTGTTGTGCCAAGTAAAGTATCTAGTTAAATGTTTAAGTTAGATTTGAATTTCTGCGTAGAAACAGATTTTTGCTCTCCATTGTTAAAATCGTGTAAATTCCAGAAAGATCAAAATTACCTGAAAATTTTCCAAAACGTTTTCTAGTTTTAAGATCGTGCTTAATCCTCAGCTATTTACAAAACTTTTTCTAGTTTTAAGTTTTCTCTTTGAGTAACATAAGTGCCTCAGAAAAATTCCATTTGTATGTATCACCTTTTCTCGTGTATCTATCTCTTCATCAGGAAGCGAATTGCACTTTTCCGTCCTAGTAATATTTTGTGTGTCAGTCTCTTTATCCTCCAAGCCAAGTCTTCTCTCTGCACTCACATTGGATCATTCTTTATCTACCATATGTTGGTATTTCCCTTTCGCCGGACTAGTAATAGTATCCTTCAGAGGATCTTTAATATCCGAGTGTATATTTGACAAAGCGTTATACCTCCAGCTGATCGGCGGGTGACCTCCACGTCCCATACCTTCGTTGATTTCTCCGCCTTGATTAGAAGGGCCTCTCTCCCAACAGCTCTAGGCCCTCCATGGAATCCAGTGAAGGCAGTTCTCCCGAACAATGTATCTTTTTCAGCTTTGCAAATCTCCCCACTTAAGCGAGTCCACTTCTTGTTCATCTGACCCACACTCAAGGTTAGTGTGTCTAAATAATCCACAAGTCCCAACAAACTTGGGAATCTTCTCAAACTCAATTTTGAAAAATTCTCTCTAACCTCCTATCACAATCAAAACAAATCTGGCAAGGGGTTTTCGGACATCTTATCTACCTCAAACTCTAATGAAATATCCCAACCCATGTAAGCTGGTGTCTACTTCCATAGCCTTTCCAATCCTTCTCTCAACTAGGTTGTTTATTAATCCTTCGTTCCTGTATCCATCTGGTAATCTGTGAATTTGCACCCAAACTGATAGGAGGTTGAGATCAATCGACTTCGGGGCAGCGAGGACATCATATCCCTCAATAGTGATCACATTCTTTCTAAAGAGCCAGGGCTCTTTTATTGTGATTGTTAACCAATCTCCTAAGAAGTGGCATTGTATTGTAAACATGTTGTCACCTAATGGTTTAAAGTTCACTTCCGTGGACAAGCTCCCTGCAAATATCATGTGCTGCTCGCAGGTTTGAGGACTAAAGAAATTAGTAGTATGAAATTTTTCCAAAGCTAACCAGTTGATTCATTCCTTTTGTGCATCTTCATCCTCTTCAAACAAAAGATCATCGATCTCGTCTTCGTCCAGACCTAGCTGCTTCAGCATTTCTCCAATCGGCTCATCTTTCTTTACCCCAGATCCTTCTGCAACCTTGCTTTCCCAACACGAACCCGCCAAGTTCCCCGATAGAGCTCCCAGCTCTACGGTAAGTCACGGGGACACAACTCTTTGGTTCTTGCCTCAGTAATGATCGAAGAAGTACTTATCGATCCAAGCACAACCAAAAGTAACGACAGAGATCACCGCATTGCTGGGGATGAACACGAATGCTAGAGGGAATTCTAAATAACAAGATAGAAACCCTAGACGCCTAGGTCTTTAATCTCACCAGCGAAGCAAATTTGTACCCCACGATTTACTTAAGTAACAACAAATATTGGTAGCATCGTAAAAAAATTCCACACATACACGCCTCGATATTTTGAAACCTTCCTCTAATGTATTTGAAGATATATTATATTGAACATATTCATTTTAGGAATGAATGTATACATACAGATGTTAGGAAACTCTATATTGTTTTATAAAAATAATGTATTCATATACATTAATATTGGTTGAACCTAATTAATCCAGTCCAATTTATAAGCATTATTTTGGTAACATATTTTTTCGAAGTGATTAATTGTATCCTAGGATTTAATTTCCTCCTCCTCCCTCTCCCTACATATACATGGAAATTTTGGACATGGAACAACAAGATCTTGAAGAGACATCTATTAGACAACATATATACAAAAACTCCCTTCGAGGTAAGCTTTGCATTGCAATTGGAGCCACTTGATGGGGAAGCTCACCAGCATTGTTGTTGATCCTTCCCTAGCCCTAGTATCTGTGCTTTCTCTCATGTGGTTTTCTATCTATGTGCAATGCACTAGTAGATACGAGGGATTTGGTCCAAAGTATTAGTATCGGTTCCATTTGGAACCAGGACTAATGCTCCGGTTCCCACGCCCGTAATAACACCTAATATGGTTTGGGACTAGAGGTGTATGGCCCGGTTCTGGCAGGGGCGAGAACCTCTAGTCCCGCGTGGTATCATGAACCGGGACTAGAGGTCGTCTGTTCCTATATATCCGCCCCTATGTCTTTCCCCTCTCCTCAATTGACGTGGGGGTGACTGTCGAGTCCCCTGGACAGGCCTATCTCATCGAAAGCCCAACATAAAACCCAAGAAGAGGAACCACCCTAATCTTCTAGAAGCCTCTACTACGGCCCACCCACAATACTTGTAGGCCAAGACAGAAGGAACTTACCGACTAGGGTTAGGGTTTGTAACCCACCCAGGTACGGGTTTGAGACACGGCCTCCTATATAAATGCTTTGAGAACCACCCGAGGGGGATCATCTAATCTCTACGCCACCATAGTTGCAGGCCTCTCGGGATCCAATCTCTCGTCTAAGCACCCTCCATTGTAATCTCACACCATAATACAAGATCAAACAAGTAGGAGTAATTGTTTTACCTCAACGAGGGCCCCGAACCTAAGTAAATTGTGCCCCTGTTAGTTGTCGAGTCCGCCAGCGCCTAATCGGTTCTTGTACTCGAAACCCTACCAGATTACTCGAGGGATTTGTTGATTTCAGTCATCGACAATTGGCGCCGTATGTGGTAACGACATGCGCTGGATCCACGGCTTCGCCGGTTTCATCTGCATCGAGTTTCAACTGGAGCTCGGAATCTTTAGCTCCCACGGAGCCAATCTGTTTTGGGGCATTCGCCTAGACACCCCACTCGTGGGCTTTTCGCCCGGTGTTCAGAAATATCAGGGAGGTCGTGAGGATGACGTTCAGATACCTACACTTCTGCACCAGCAAGGAGGGAATCCTGCACCTCCCCGACTGTTCGGCACACTCCTAATCTGATGCAGAATTGATCTCAAGAACAGCTACTCCGGCATTGCCACTCGCCGACTCATGCTGCTGTTCAGAATCGAGCCTCAACTAGGTTCGCCCGAACAAACTCGACTTCCACTCCATCGCGGCAGAAGAACTCGCCAACCTCAAGGAAGACTACTAGCTCCCCTCAAAGACCCGCGGCCCATATCTGTATCATGTCTGCATGGCTAGCCCGAAGGAAGAGCACGAGGAAACTGCAGAGAGCGCGACTGAGAGGAAGCAGATCTTAGTTTCACGAGTGGCAGGGGTCAAAGCAAAGACATTTGTGAAGGCCAACCACACGCTGGAGCCAGGCGCCACTCAAGAGGACCTAACAGCTTATGACTATTTTCCTGTCAAAGAAAAACCAGGAGGTGATAAACGCAAATTGGGAGCTTGACGCGCGCAAACAAGCAACATAAGCCTTGAGCGCGCAGAGCGCCGCTATTCATAACTCGCGATTCAACAGGAAGCAACCTCACAGAAGAGAAAAATATGTCTCAATGACTGCTCGTATGGATCAAGACTCACTCAGCGAGATCTCCAGAACCATCGAGTCCTCATTCATGCGCGTCGACGAAGACGGCAACATGCAGGCCAGGACCCCGCGGCTAAGGTCCTCGCGGCCACAACCTAGCTTCGAGTGATCCAAGGACAAGATACCGATCCTCGAGCAGAGCAACACCTCAAGGATATAAGACGGATGGGTATGGACGGAGTGGCACAAGCCGCCCAAAAGGCTCACAAAAAGGTCGCTGCCCCAGAAACTACAGCACCTCGAGCAGACAAGTCACCTCACCAACGTGAATATGTCGCCAAGAAGAGGAAAGGAAGTACGACCCTGTGAATACAGCCTGCAAGACAGCGATGACAGCCCGCGACGCCGTGACGATAGCCCGTGACACCATGGAGGCCGCTGATACGTCATAAACGTATCCATAATTTATGATGTTTCATGTTGTTTTCAAGTTATTTCCCACATGTTTGCTATACACTTTATGTCATTTTTACCGATTTCCGGGACTAACATATTAACAAGATGCCACAGATCCAGTTCCCTGTTTTCTGTTGTTTTTAGTTTCACAAAAGTTGTTCTGGAAATATTCTAGGAATTGGACGATTCAAAAACCGGGGGTCTTAGAAATCTGTCGCGCACACAGAGTCCAGAGGAGACCCGGAGGGGTGCCACAGGGGCCCCACACCGTAGGGCGCCGCGCCCCTCGCCGCGCCATGGGGTGGTGTGGCCCCCTGGCCGCCCACCGACGTTTCCCTTTCGTCTATTTATACCCCTCGGGAGTTTAACCCTAAAAACAGAAGCCTTTTCTAGGAAAAAACCCGAGGCCTCCGTCATCGTCAACCCTAGTTTGGGGCGGGGGGGGCGTTCTGGAGCTCTCCCCGGCACCTTGCCGGGAGGGGAAATCAAGACCGGAGGGCTCTACACCACCATTCCCTCCTCCGAAATGATGCGTGAGTAGTTCATCCTTGGATTACGAGTCCATAGTAATAGCTGTATGGTTGTTCTCTCCTCTTTATTCCTCATGTTTATATCTTGTGAGCTGCCCTACATGATCAAGATCATCTCATTATAACACTACAAGTTGTGTTTGCTAGGATCCGATGAATATTGAATGCTATGTATCTTGATTATCAACCAATCATGTTCTTTTCATGTGTGTATATTATTTATGATCTTGCATGCTCTTCGTTTTTAGCAGATGCTAGTGACTCCAAGAAGGAGTATTTATGATCGATAGTAGGTTCATGCCTCCCTTGCAATTGTGATCGATTGACAGAAACATGACGAATGGGGGATGTGGTGTTTCCATTAGGGAGAAAACAACGATGTTTACATCACAAACTTTTCTTAATGCGATTATCTGTTATTTGCAACTCAATACCCATGGATTACTCGGATGATATTCTTAGGGTAGATTATTGGTCATAGATGCAGTTGGCTAACGGTCTATGAATCTTGTTTTAATGCCCACATGAATCACATATGCACTACGGTGCAACCTTTATATATGTCAATTGATCAGTTGTAATTTGTTCACCACACATGTTATTTATCTTCTATGGAGAGAGACCACTAGTGAACTATGGACCCCGGTGCATTTTCCTCATACCGATAATACAACCACCGCCATCACTATTTTCACACTGCTACAACTGTTTTAATACTGTTTTCCTATTGTTTCCACACCATACATTTAACCTCTTTATTTTCAGCAAAACCGGTGAGATTGACAACCTCACTGCTTCGTTGGGGCAGAGTGATTTGATTGTATTGTGTAGGTTCCATGTTGTTGCGGAACCGGTAGTGCGCCCTGCCAACATTAGTTGCATCAACCTTCAGAGGTTGCTTCTTTCTCCTATTGGTCAATTCAACCTTGGTTTCTTTCTGAGGGAAACTACTATTGTGCTCTTCATACCTTCCTCTTGTAAGTCCTAACGAGTGCAAGACCTGCACCATCAAGCTTTTTCTGGCGCAGTTCCCGGGGAGAAAGAGAATTTATGCAAGGGGAGTCTCTCACTTCAAATCTCTTTAAATTGTTTTAGTTTTTCTTAGTTTATTTTATTTTTCCTTGTTTGCTTGTCTATATCGAAACCACAGAAAAATAGTCCTTATTCTTGTTGTTATTCTATCCTGTTTTCAATCTTTCTAAAATGAGTACCCCTGAGAACACTATGTTGTGTGACTTTACTAGCACGAACAACAATGATTTTATGAAATTAAGCCTTCCCTTTTAAATCTTGTTATGAGAGAGAAATTTTCTGGAATTTGTACTGATAATGCTGCTTCCCATCTTAATAATTTTGTTGAACTATGTGAGATGCAAAACTATAAAGATGCTTTCATGGGAAAATATTTTATCTTTAAGAAGTAGATTAGGAATTTTAAGCAACCTGATAATGACCATGTTGCTAAAGCTTGGGAAAGAATGAAATCTTTAATAAAGAATTGCCCCATCCATGGACAAACTACTTGGATGATAATCAAAACATTTTATGTAGGACTGAATTTTTCTTCAGGAAACCTTCTGGATTAAGTTGCTGAAGGAAACTTTATGTCCATGACTTTGGGGGAATCAACAAAGCTTTTTTATAATATTATGATAAATTATTGTGAGTGGCACACCTAGAGAGCTCCAACAGGTAAGAAGGTAAATTCTATTGAAGAAACCTCCTCTTTTAGTGATAAACTTTACGCTATTATATGTATGCTCGTGAATTTCCATGCTCCTATTGATCCAAACAATGTTCCTTTAGCCTCTTTGGTTTCTCAAGAAGAGCATGCTGATGAACTTCATTAAGAATAATAATTTCAACAACAATGCTTATAGGAATAATTTTGGTAGCAACAGCTATAGGCCATATCCTCCAAATAATAATAATGGTTATGTCAATTCTTATGTTAATTCCTACAATAACAATAAAAGTGCACCCTCTGATCTTGAGAACATGCTTAAGAATTTTTTTTGTAAACAAACTACTTTTAACAAATCCGTTGAGTAAAAGTTTGGAAAAATTGATTTTCTTGCTTTTAAAGATGATAGCCTCGCTCATGATGTGAAAAAAGAAAAACTTTGAACGCCATCCAAGTTCGAATTGATGACAATGTTAGGATGTTAGCAAAATTGCAGGCTAGATGGGAAACAAAAGATGAAATAGCTAGAAAGAATAATACAACTAATGTTTGTAATACTACCACCACTACTAAAACTAAAGGTTCTCATGCTAATAAACCTTCTACTATTAATGTTTAAGTAATTTGTGTCGGCAATGTCTGCACTTGTTCTTCTAAACATTTAAAATTGCCTAAAACCACTAAAATTGTTCCTGATAAAAGTGCTCAAAATATTCTGGGTATGGGAGACAATGGTCACATTACTTTTGATAAGAATGATCTTGACGTCAATAATAGCATCCTTTCAGAAGTAGTCTTGTTCTTGCAAAATCTTTCTAGTAATCCCGATGCTAACAATATTAATATGGCTTGTACAAAACATATTACAAATTCTCTCATGCAAATTCGAGAAGAAGAATTAAAATGTGGAGCCTCTATTCCTAGAAAATTAGAAGATGGACAGGATCCCATAATTAAAATGAAGGTGAATGATTTTGATTGTAATGATCTATGTGATCTTGGTGCTAGTATCTCTTTTATGCCTAAGAAATTTATGATATTCTTGATTTACCACCATTGAAACACTATTATTTAGATATTCGTCTTGCTGATAATGTTTGAAAGAAACCTTTCGGGAGAGTTGATGAGGTTCTTATTATTTTTAATAATAACATTGACCCCGTTGATTTTGTTGTTATGAATATTGAATGCAATGCCTCTTTTAATATTGTTTTGGGAAGAGCTTTTCTGAGAACCGTTGGTACTGTTATTGATATGAAAGAGGGGAATATTAAATATCAATTCCCACTCAAGAAAGGTATGGAACACTTTCCTAAGATTATAATGAAGTTTCCTTTTTATTCTCTTATTCGAACAAGTTACAATTTGGATGCTTCTACACTTGAAAACACTTGATTTTATCTTCGTATGTCTAGCTAAAAGGCGTTAAGGAAAAGCAATCATTGGGAGATAACCCATGGTTTTATTTTTGGTTTGTTTTTCTCTGTTTTCTTTGATTCAAGGTGTTGTATACTTCCATACAAACTCCTTTGTATATTTATTTTCATGTATTAGTTGTGCGAAGTAAAGTTTCTAGTGAAAAGTGGTGTTGGTTTTGGATTCCTGCATAGAAAACAGATTTCTATTGTTGATACGTCATAAACGTATCCTTAATTCCTGATGTTCCATGTTGTTTTCATGTTATTTTCTACATGTTTTCTATACACTTTATGTCATTTGTTTCGATTCTCGGGACTAACCTATTGTCAAGATTCCACATAGCTAGATTCATGTTTTCTACTGTTTTTTGTTTCAGAAAAGTTGTTCTCGAAAAATCTTGGAAATGGAAAATTTGAAGCCGGGAAGTCTTAGAAATCCCGAAGGTTCCATGGAGTCCCGAAGAGGCCCGGAAAGGGGACACAAGGGGGCCACACCATAGGGCGCCCCCCCCCCCCCACCGAGCCTGGGGGTGGTGTGGGCCCCTCGGGCATTGACGGCCATCGCCCTTTCGCCTATTTATTCCCCTCGATACGTCAACCCTAAAATCATACCACTTCTCCCCGAGAAACACCCGAGGCCGCTTTCATCGTCAGCCTGAGATAGGAAGGGTTCTGGAGCTCTCCCCAGCACCCTGCCGGGAGGGAAATGCATCACCGGAGGGGTCTACACCACCATGCCCGCCTGCGGAGTGATGCGTGATTAGTTTATCCTTGGATTACGGGTCTATATAAGTAGCTAGATGGTTGTCTTCTCCACTCTATGCATCATTTTTAGATCTTGTGAGCTGCCTTACATGATCAAGATCATCTTATTGTAATGCTACATGTTGTGTTTGCTGGGATCCGATGAATGTTGAATGCTATGTCTTTTGATTAACAATCTATCATGTTATCTTCATGCATAGGTTACTTATGATATTGCATGGTCTCTTTGTTAGTAGATGATCTTGCCAAGTAGATGCTAGTGACTCCAAGAGGGAGTATTTATGCTCCATAGTGGGTTCATGCCTCCTTTGCATCAGTGCTCGAGTGACAGAAACGTGACGGATGGAGGATGTGCTGGTGCCATTAGGGAGGAAACAATGATGTTTACATTGTTTACATCAGACACTTTGCTTACTGATGATTATCTGTTGCTTGCAACTTAATACCCAGCGTTTTTTGTGATGATATCCGGAGGGTGGATTATTAGCCATAGATGTAGTTGGATAACGGTCTATGTATTTTGTTGTAATGCACGCGTGAATCACATAGTAATGTTTATGTCTTGCATATGCACTACGGTGCATCCTTCATTCTGTCAATTGCCCAGCTGTAATTCATTCACCACACATGTTATTTATTTTCTGTGGAGAGACACCCCCAGTCCATTTTCTCATTCTAATAATACAACCACTGCAATTAATGTTTTCACACTGCTGCTATTGTTGTCTTATTGTTCTCATAATTTTTTCCACACCATATGTTTAATCTCTTTGCGTTCACTCAAACCGGTGAGATTGACAACCTCACTACTTCGTTGGGGAAAAGTGATTTGATTGTGTTCTGTTGGTTCCACGTTGCTGCTGAACCCGTGGTGCTCCCTACCATCTCAAGTGCATCAAACTTCTGAAATTACTCCTTCCTCCTAATTGTCGATTCAATCTTGGTTTCTTTTGGAGGGATAACTGCTGCTGTGCTCATCATACGTTCTTCTTGGGGTCTCTCAATGAGTGCAATATCTGCACCATCAAACTATTTCTGCAAGGGGAATCTCTCACTTCCAAGCTCTTTACTTTGTTATTGTTTTGCTTTGTTTGTTTTATTTTGTCTTGTTTGCTTCTCTTTATTCTAATTGTAGTTTTTATCCTGTTTCTAGTCTTGCTAAAATGACTACTCGTGATAATGATAAGTTGTGTGACTTTACTAGCAACAAGAAAAATAATTTCATTAGCACACCGATTGCTCCACCTACTCCCACTTCTGATTTTTGTGAGATTAAGCCTACACTATTAAATCTTGTTACGAGAGAGCACTTTTATGGTGTTAGTACTCATGATGCTGCTGCCCATCTTAATAATTTTGTTGAACTATGTGAGCTGCAAAAATATAAAGATGTAGATGGCGATATTATTAAACTAAAATTGTTTCCTTTCTCTTTGAGAGGAAGAGCTAGAGAATGGTTGTTATCTTTGCCTAGAAATAGTATTGATTCTTGGACTAAGTGTAAAGATGCTTTCATTGGAAAATATTATCCTCCTGGTAAGATTATATCTTTAAGAAGTAGCATTTTGAATTTTAAGTAACTTTATAATGAGCATGTTGCTAAAGCTTGGGAAAGAATGAAATCTTTAGTAAAGAATTGTCCCACTCATGGACTGACTACTTGGATGATCATCCAAATTTTTTATGCGGGATTGAATTTTTCTTCAAGAAACCTTCAAGATTCAGCTGCTGGAGGAACCTTTATGTCCATGACTGAAGGGAATATGCCTGAGAGGCAATAATAAAATGGTTATTATCTTATTCCTTGTTTATGATGAATGTTTATTTCTCATGATAGAATTGTATTAACCGGAAACGTTGATACATGTGCGCTTAATAAACAAACAATGGTTCCTAGTAAAGCCTCTCTTTTAACTAGCTCGTTGATTAATACATGATCAAGGTTTCCTAATCATGAACATGGGATGTTGTTAATAACGGGGTCTTGTCATTAGAAGAATGATGTGATGAACATATACCCAAAGTGAATATAGCAATGCGGTAAAGTCATTAAGTTTACATTGTTATATCAAACATACGAAGTAACTTATTCCTTGTACCATGAGAGCATGTCAATCGCTGATACCGGAAGGGTGCTTTGATGTCATCAAACGTCACACCGTAACAGGGTGACTATAAAGGTATACTCTGGGCCCTCTCGGTGATATCACATCGAAACCGCTTGCAAGCACGTGATATGATCACAAGGATGTTATAACACGGGATAGAGAAAAGAGTACTTGTCGGAAACGAGATTGAACAAGGTAGGGTTGATACCAATGATCGAATCTCAGACAAGTAAAATATCGCGAGACAAAGGGAATAGTTCACGACGTTGATGGTTCACACGATCACGAGAGTAATCGTTGAATATATAGGAGTCATCACGGATCTCCAGATCCCGCTATTGATTATTGATCGGAGAGGAGTGTAGATCATTTCTATCTTATTCGTGAACCGTAGGGTGACACACTTAAGCTTCGATGGCGCGTTTGAAGGGATACGAAATATCGAAGAATATTTTGGGCAGGAACCAAAATTGTTCCGGGGAAAATTGAAATAGTTCAAGGGTTTTTTCGTCGAATGGTTGTTAATAGAATTAACGAATGATTCGAGGTGCTATTTGCAAATGTTTGTTAATGGAATTAACAAATATAAATAAAGAAATTAAAATGTTTTATTTATTTATTAAAGAAAAACTCTTGGATTTTCTAAGTGGAGTTTTAAGGGAAAATGAGTGGGTGTGAGTGGAGTGTCCACTCACATGATGAGGGAAGAGGTGGGGGCACCACCATGGGCTGGCTGCACCCACCCCTTGGCTGCCTCGCCTTCCGCTATAAAAGGAGGGTGAGAGCTCTCCCTCCTCCACACACTTGTCCCACCTCCCTTTCACTTCACCTACTGCTCAATTCCATGGTCTCCGGCTTGGCGAAGCCCTGACCATGGGATTCATCTTCACCACCATGCCGTCATGCTGTTGGATTTCCGAGGGATCCTCTACTTCCGCCTCCCCGCTACATCGAGGGAATGGAGGTCATCATCACCGTATGTGTGACCAATCACGGAGGCACCGCCGGATTGCGGTGCACATCTTCTCGCTCTCGGAATCGGTGTAAATACGACTACGCCAACAACGAGATTTGATCTCGTAACGCTTTGTGTCTTCAAGGGTATGTTCTATTTAGACTCTCTCTATGCTTGTTGCACTTCATCTCCTAGATTAGATCTTGGCTTTCGGGTGTCTCTCGCGTAGGATTTTTTTTTGTTTTCTGTGCAACGACCCCTTCAATGACTTTGGGGTCAGCAGCAAAGCTTCTTGATAAGATGATGGTACATTATTCTGAATGGCACACTTAGAGAGCTACAAATGGTAAGAAGGTAAATTCTGTTGAAGAAACCTCCTCTTTAAGTGATAGACTTGATGCTATTATGTCTATGATTGTGAATTGCCATGGTCCTATTGATCCAAACAATGTTCCTTTAGCCTCTTTGGTTTCTCAAGAACATCGTCTTGATGTGAATTTCATTAAAAATAATAATTTCAACACCAATGCTCATAGGAATAATTTTGGTAGCAACAATTATAGGCCATATCCTTTTAATAGTGGTAATAATGATAGAACTGGGATGGCTAATGAAAGAATTTCAAAAGTTGAAAGACACACTAAAGACTTTATGCAAAAGCAACATGAAAAAATAAACTTTTTAATAAGACCATGGAGCAACAGTTTGTTATGCTAAAAAAATAGCAGTTATCAACTTGAGAGCTTAAATAGAGAAATATCTGGTTTGCAGGTTAAAATTGCTCGTGCTGAAACTTCTATTTCATCCATGTCTGAGGTACAATCTTCTTTGATTAATAGAATGACTGCTAAAACTGAAACTATAGATGAGAATCCTTTTGCTGCCACAAGTGTCATCCAAATTCGAATTGATGACAATGTTAGTATGATAGCTGAATTACATGCTAGATGGGAAAGAGAAGATGAAATAGCTAGAAAGAATAATATAGGTAATGTTTGTGCCACTAACACCACTAGTAAAACTGAAGCTTCTCGAGCTAGTAAACCTTCTGCTATCAATAGTAAAGTAATTGGTGTTTGCAATATTCCCACTTCTGCTATTAAAAATGCAAAACTACCTGAAACTTCTAAATATGCTCCTGATAAAAGTGCTGATTTTTTTAGAAATATGGGAGACAATCGTCCCATTACCTTTGATAAAAATGACCTTTACTTTGATGATTGTAACATAACTGAACTGATTAAGTTCTTACAAAAGCTTGCTAGTTGTCCTAATGCTAGTGCTATGAATATGGCTTTCACAAAAAATATTACAAATGCGCTCATGAAAATTAGAGAGGATGAATTAAGATGTGAAGCATGTATCCCTAGGAAGTTAGATGATGGTTGGGAACCAATCATTAAAATGAAAGTAAATGATTTTGATTGCAATTCTCTATGTGATCTTGATGCTAGTATGTCTGTAATGCCTAAGAAACTTTATGATATGCTTGACTTACGACCATTGGAACCCTGTTATTTGGATGTTCGTCTTATTGATAATGTTAGAAAGAAAATTTTGGGGAGAGTTGATGATTTTCTTATCTTGGTTAATAGTAATCTTGTCCCCGTTGATTTTTTTTGTTTTGAATATTGAATGCAATGCTTCTTGTCCAATTGTTTTGGGAAGACCTTTTCTTAGAACTGTTGGTGTTGTTATTGATATGAAAGAGGGGAACATTAAATTTGAATTCCCACTCAAAAATGGTATGGAACACTTCCCTATAAATAGAATGAAGTTTCCTTTTGATTCCATTATTCGAACAAATTACAATTTGGATGCTTATTCACTTAAAAACACGTGAATCCACTTTTCTGGGCCTAGCTAAAAGGTGTTAAAGAAAAGCACTTCTTGGGAGATAACCCATGGTTTTTTTATATGTATTCTTTGAGTCAAGGTGGTGTATACTTCTTTAGAAACTCCTTTTTTATATTTATTTTCATGTATTAGTTGTACCAAGTAAAGTTTCTAACGGAAGTTGGAGTTCGTTTTGGATTTCTGCGCCGGAAACAGATTTCTTCTGTCCACCGTAAAAAACGTATAAAATTCAGGAAGATCAGAATGACCTAAATTGTTTTTGCTTATTCCTCAGATCATTCCAAAATTCTTTCGTTCTTTAGTTTTTTCATCTGAGCAACGTAAGTGCCCGAAACAATTCGTCTTTACAGACTGTTCTGGTTTTGGCAGATTCTGCAATTTTTCTTGCATTTTCTCTTTTACGATGTCAAGTGGATTTCTTTGGTTCACAAAACATCAGTAGATGTAGATAATCTTTAAAGTTATCAATAGAACTTGTGCCCGTATAGAACCCACGAATTTTTTATTGTTGCACGAACCCTCTAATGAGAATTACTCTTTGAGTGTGGTGTGAAGGAAGTTTTCAAGAGACAATAGAAGAGGTTGATAAAATTTGATCAAGAAGAGTGCAACGTCAAATATTGGGGATTCCCCCATGGTTAATCCCAGCAAATTCTAAGAAGACTCAATCATCTAATCTTGGGGATGCCCAAGGCATCCCCTTCTTCATCAACAAATTTATCAGGTCACTTCTAGTGAAACTATATTTTTATTCGGTCACTTCATATGAAATTTACTTGGACCGTCTGGTTTTCCCTTTGTTTTCTTTTGGTTTCCCTACTGCAATAAACATTATTGGAACCTAGAATCCTTTTTTGGGAGAGATACACAAACCGCTTTTTATTTTGAATACTGGTTATGCTCGTATTCTTAGTTTTTCATCTAGCTACTGCAAAGTTCCTCTTTAGCTCTTGTTGTCATGCACCTCTTATTTAGGTATGTTAGTTTTAGTAGAGTTATGTGATTACTCTCATGCTTTCTTGATGTATCATTTAGAGATTTTGTGTTAAAACATACTTTGTTAGGTGCTTGTTGGGAAAAGAAACAACTGCATGTGGTAGAATTTGTAACGATGCAAATAGAAGTTTGTATACACTGTGGCTAGACTTTTTCATGTCATGCTAGATGTTATTTTAATTCTAAAGCCTAGTGGTTATTTTGGTAGAATGATTTGTATCAAATAGCTGAGAGTGTCTAATGTTCCATTGAAAGAATCATTAGTTGTTCTTGTCATATTGAATCATAAATTTGTGGTGTCCTCCTTTAAATATTTTATTTGGTTGACTTGGCACATGCTTAGAACATGTTTATGACTACAAAACAGTCACTTATAGCCTCTATTGTCATTTGGTTTTGAACTTGTAGTACCACATATGCTCTGATTAATGATGTTTTGTCGCTATGCATGATTATGTCCTTTATACTCTCTTATTTTGTCGCTCCCAGTCTTTTGCTAGCATGCACCTGTACTGAGTCTGAGATCTACTCATGGATCCAACTCACAAAACCCAAAGTATGCCAAATATGTCCACCATACCTACCTACATGTGGTACTTAACCACCACTCCAAAGTAAATTGCTCATGTGTTAGCTTTAAAACTTTCAAAATTACTCTTGTTTTGTGTTCCTATTTTAGCTCATGAGGACGTAAATAGAGAACTTTATCTCACTTGTTGATTGGATTTGATACTATTGACTAGTGGCTTCATCCGATTATCCAATTGATATAAGCATACACCTCTCTAGTTGTTTAGCTCATGAGCCACTCTTTGGAAGTCTAGTTGGCTTGTGACGTACTGTATTTATGTATACCATTCATTGATATAAGCATACACCTCTTTAGTTTTTTTTCGATACATATGTTTAATAAAATAAAAAGCTCAAGCACATGAGTGATCCATGCTTCCCTCTGCGAAGGGTCTTTCTTTTACTCTTCTGTTGAGTCTCCATCTTCTAACTTTACTAGTAACTGAGCACGTTCCTATAAGCCGGCAAAGATTGTGCAACATGGTCTATCTCGTTTCGCTCATTCCTATAAGCCAGGAGCCCATGACGTGGCGCCTACAACCTACTGCTCCCTCGACACCGCCACACTGCTGAGTTTCTTTCTCCGCCCTTTTTCCTTGATGATGGTCTTGTTTCTCGGTCATGACATAGGCCGCCTGCACGTCATGAAAATGTGCCACACACGAACGTCTCTATGTTTTGAAACCTGGCTCTAATGTATTTGAAGACATACTATATACTCCCTCCGTTCCATATTAGATGACTTCTCTTTGTCAAACTATATATGTATCTAGACATGTTATATTATATAGGTATCCATATTTGGACAA
The DNA here is from genome assembly GCA_028641055.1 of Alopecurus myosuroides. Taxonomy (NCBI): domain Eukaryota; kingdom Viridiplantae; phylum Streptophyta; class Magnoliopsida; order Poales; family Poaceae; genus Alopecurus; species Alopecurus myosuroides. Next base: position 385,096,997 of record CM054060.1, read on the forward strand.
ATAGAAGTCAAGTATTTTGGAACGGAGGGAGTAGTTGTTACAACTGATGTATTCACATTAGGAAAGAAGATATACATACATATACATTTTAGGAAACTCTATATTTTTTTCAAAAAAAGAATGTATTCATATACATTTATATTGGTTGCACCTAATGCTTTCCAATCAATGAGAATTATTTTGCTAGACATATTATTTTTGGATCGGGTGATTAATTCTATATATCCCAGGATTGACTATCCTCCTCCTCCCTCTCCCTATATATACATGAAAAATTTGGAGCTGGAACAACAAGACCTTGTAGAGACATCTATTAGAAAACATACATACAAACCATTCAAGAAAGTGCTGCATTGCAATTGGAGAGACCTCATGGGGAAGCTCACCAGCATTGTTCATGCTCCAGCCCCAGCTCTAGTATTCGTGCTTTTTCTCATGTGCTTTGCTATCCATGCACAATGTAAGTACCGGTACTGATTATATTGATACCAAGTAATCTAGTTTTCCAAGATCCATATTAGGTTAAAGGTTTCTTGTTAGGTTTAGTTAATCAATACTGGTTACTTATATGGATGTTTCATGGTTGATATTCCTTTCATCATGTAGGCCGGGTAATTGATGACAAAATCAGCGAGAAGATCAATTTGCCACACGGATTGTGCGCACATAAAAAACATAATCGGGGATGCCCAAAAGGCTATTTCTACCGTTGTTTAGCCAATAACTTCTGCTACTTCGACATGGAGTCATGTGAAGGAAACTGCAAAAATAGTCATTCGAGCGCCACAGTGAAGCCGACCCATCCTATTCTGCCATTCTCCCGCCGGTTCTAATTATCATGGTGTACCACGTGATCAGTGATCAGGCTATGGTGCTAGTCGAAGCAAAATTTCAAAAATAAAGAAATAATGTCAGTTATTTAAAATTCGTGAAACTGCTTCCATGGAGAAGAGACTGGGCCACAAACAAAATACAGCGAAAAAAGGAAGAATAAAAATATAGAGCACTTACGTCTAAGATCCCTGAGAAATTCGCCTCCCCTTTTTTCTACCTCGTCTCATATGACTCACTGCTAGGGGATCGACGGCTATTGACGAGCCTCCACATTCCCCTGCAATGTCGTTGATCCGCCTCCCCTTCCCTCCACCTGAAATCCTAAAACTGCCACCGCACGGCCGCCCCCGTCGCCATTTGCTGGGGCCCCTCTCGCCGTGGCGGCATCGTTCCGTGGATCGACCCCGTCGCATTCCTAAACAGGGCTAGGGGCGTCAAATCAGGCTCTTGGGGGGATTCGTTGTCGGAGAACCTAGTCATCGCGCTACCGTGCGCGCTACGGGCCGGTGACGCTGGCGCACACAAGTGGAAGAGTCGCGGCGCGTGGCGGGGCGGGTACTTCCCCACGAAGGACGTCGTGATTGCGTAACACTGCGTCGTGCTACTCGCTAGGTGCACTTGATTAATGACGTATATACTCAATCTTGTAGATTTCAAAACAAGAGCGATCTTTATGTGAGATTACGATGATCTGAGACCGCGCTCAATGTAGTCACATCCATCCTTAATGGACGGAGGGGGCAAACATAGTACTTTGCCGCTCAAATTAATTTCCTGAATGCAGGTTATCGTAAAAAAAACTTGATGTTGCAAAAGAATATATCTACACGGTATGCAAAATGCATGAGTATTGGCTTTAGGCGCCTCCAAGACCAATTGGCGCACGTTACATGATACAACTAAAGAAGGCCTAGAGATTTGCAATAACTGCAAGCATATGTGAAAATTTAGAGACTTAATCAACCAAAATATTGCTAGCGTCATAAAAAACTGCCACACATGCACGTCTCGATATTTCGAAACATGGCCTAACCAGAAGCTCGCAGATGGGCCACGGCTTGCCGGGAGGAGCGGGCGTCGAGGGGCATCGTCTGCTCGTGGCACGAGGGGCTTTGTCTGCTCGTCGTGCGGGGACCTCGTCTGCTCATGCTCGTGCCGCAGAGGTCATGGCGTGGGGGGCTTCTTCTTCCGTTGTCGCGGGCTTCCGTCCCAATGCGCGCGGGGGCTTCGACCTAGCTACCGTTGGGGAATTTACACTGGTGTTGGAGGAAGAAGAAGACTAAAAGAATATTCCAAAAATGTACTAATTTACCACACCGATTTGCGGGTCTATTCCGTCGTAGCCAAAACAACCCCTTAAAATTTGCTAGGTCAAAAGATTATTTTTTAGGGAAAATATACTAGAGAGCATAACGTCTTGTAGGCGGCGTTATGAAATAGGGTTATTTTTTAATATTTTTGATTTGGAGGGTTATTAGTTCGTGAATTTACTACGCCAAATGATTATTTATGTAAAATTTCACCTCGACAGCTAAAAATTCTGAGTTGGATCCCGCTTGATTCCTTGCCTTTTCCACCTCCTTTCGAGCCTCCTTCCTTTTCTCTTGGTCCCATGAACGGTACATGTGCTGGGCTAGCAGTGCATGTCTGCCGCGTATCAGCCGAGTCAGACATAATTTTAAGAAGCGCAAGTTGATCCCGCGACAAATGGAACAGAGAGCAGATGGAAAAGGAAAAACTAGAACTTCAAGTGATGGGTGCTGAGTCATTGCCAGATACCTGGCCAAACGAATTGGGGAGATAAGACGAGCACCTCACCCTGAGCTGTTTGTTGCTTGCACATGAGTTCGCTTTATCGCCAGATCCAACTACCAGGGCAGCGCATGGACCAGATTTGGGTTGAACATGTCATCCCACCACTCGGCTGCTCGATCGTGCAAATCTCTTAGGTTTATTCTTACCGTATTATTGTAACGTGTTGAAGAGACAAACCCCTCTCTGGTGACTCTACGATGAGTCATGCGTCCACCCTGCCGTTGAATCAGCTTAAATTAGTGGCCCAGTGCTTGGATGCATGAGAACCAGGTAGCAGCAGATTACAATTTACAAGGGTGGATTAACCAAGCACAATCGTCAAAGACATATAGATTACCATTAATTACAGCTGTTTAAATAAAATACAGGGCTCTGCGCCCCTTTCTCGGCTCGAACGTGGTACCTCGACGCCGATTCATACTTTGGTCGGCCATGTTGTCAAATAAAATACAGTATAGATTCTTATTTTGGTTCTTCGTCACCGTCTACGTCCAACTCACGGCTCCACAACATTGGTACCGTGGGGTGTTGTTTTAGTTGTAGTTCAAAAGTTGTGCAGCCCTCGCTCAAAACAACCTTTCAAACAAAGTCGATCCAACCATGAAAAAAAAAACAGGAGTGGTGTTTTGGCTCTCAGGTGTATAAACACCCTTTATTACTAATGCATTTCAAACCTATTTTGAAATATCAAAAAATTGTAGAAAAATGCTAGCACGTAGATTTTAACACATGGTAGAAAATAGGCCTTTAGTCCCGGTTCGCAAAGGCCATTAATCCCAGTCGTGCAATCGGGACTAAATATGCGCGACTAAAGGCCCTCACTTTAGTCGCGCCTCTTCCGAACCGCAACTAAAGGCCCGTCACGTGGTCAGCTGGCGTGTGCCGGAGGCGGCATGACCTTTAGTCCCGGTTTTTAACACGAACCGGGACTACAGGCTATTTCGTTATTTCTTTAATTCATTTGGATTTCTAATTATCTTTCACTCTAATTTTTCACTCCCTTTTTTTCACCCCTTTTTTTCACTCCAAGTTTTCACTCCCTTTTTTTTCAGAATTTTTATTATTTGCTTAGTGTCTAACTACAATTATCTCTAGTCAAATTACTTACTCGTGATCACTCGGTCACCCATTCTCCCACTACTCTAGTACTAGCACGCTTAACTTCCGAGTTCCATCCCCTCCCGCATCCAAATGTTTCGCACGCATGTATGTGATACTAATATCATATCAATCCTATTAACACGTTGATCGATGCCACATTTCTTTATTGTCTGAATTTCAAATAAATCTTTTAATAAACAAAAGTAATGATGTAATTAATAATTTTGAATAAATAAATAAACATTAACTTTTTAATTTGTATTATTTCTAAAAAATATTCGGAAAAATAAAACTAATTCATTTTAAAATCTTAAAAATACAAATAATATATCAAAATATTCAGAAAAATAAAAATAATTCATTTTAAAATCTTAAAAATACAAATAATATATCAAAATATTCATAAAAATAAAAATAATTCATTTTAAAATCTAAAAAACACAAATAATATATCAAAAAATTCAGAAAAATAAAACTAATTCATTTTCCCCTTTTCTAAATGCAAAATAAAATCTGATAAAATTCATAAACCAAACCATATGAAATCTAAACCATATAAAATTTGCAGATCCAAGTTTGGACTATTATTTCAGACACAATAACTGTTTTGGCAATGACTATCTGTAAGAATGATTTGAACCTAACTTTTAAAATACATAACCAAAATGGACAAACTAAAATGTTCTGGATAGATATTGAAAAGATCTATCCATAGAACTTAGGCTCACATCAAGGTCAGCAACCAAATGAAAATACCATCATTTTTAATAAAAGATCAGTAGGCTCTTCTATGATTTTTAGAATGAGTTCAAAAATGAATTTTGAAGTAAATCCAACTGGATGAGTTAGGTATTGAGTAGATCTATGTTTTACTGGATTAGATTAATTTTTGGAGCTCTAGATCGATTTATTTTTGGTGAACAGATATAGAAACAGTAGTTTTTCTGTTTTGTTTTCTTGATGTTTTTTTGTTTGTTTTGAAATGTGTGTTTGATCTTATCTTGTTTCCTAGCTTGTATAGAGTGTTAGGACTTGATATTAGGTTGTTTGCTTGCAGAACATCTACCTTAGAAAGTGTGTGCATGATTGGAAACCCAAATAAAAATGGAACTAGCATTTGTTACTTTCTAGTTTTATTATTTTGGAATTGTGTGTGAGCTAGATCTTTGTGTGATTGGTTTAGTAAATTTTTTCTATGTTTAACCCGTGATTTTATTTGAGCCATTACATAACATAGAGGTACATATGTCCATTACATAATATAGAAATAATATAGCTAGTAATTAATATAGAAATAATATAGGAATTAATAGAAAGACATATATCCATTACATATATCGAACGCAACATAGCGGTACATAGATGTGGTACACAAACAACATCTACTCGAGCTCCGAAGAGTAGATGCGGAACAACTCGAAGGCAACGTATGCATCTATTGCTGCATACTCGAGATTGATCCGGTCAAGTGGGTTCTTCCCCCAATACAAGTGATTCCTCGAGGGGAAACAAGTCTTCATGGTTTTGTAGTCGTGGTGGATGAAGGCAGTTGCCATCTGAGCCATCCCGGTCTTGTGCCCGTATAGCTCATCAAAATGGATCAAGTCCTGAAGATCAATGTAGTGATCTTTAGGTATCTGAATACCCAACGTGCGCATCAACTTCTGTCGGTCATTTGTGATGTCGACGCTACAGAAGTCGTAACCTTTGTTCACAAGAAAATCAACAAGTTCTGGAGATTGCTTTGAACTACTGCAACAACAAAATGGAACACGTGTTAGATATTGTTGCAGCACGTGTATTCTTCCAATCCAATAAAAAATCGAAAATGCAACAACTATCCTACAAGAGATTATACGTGTGCGTACCTTGCCCATTGGAAGACCAAAACGGTCTCCTTGTAGGCAATCTGGATGACGGCCAGATCCTTTTGATTCGCCGTGTACTCTAGATCAAGCCCGAAGAACTTGTGGTGTTCATTGGCTTCATAGAGATTGACCAAACGGTTAAGAGCTTCGGGGAGCATCTCACATCTATTGGTATAGACGACGTGGAGATTCTTGCGGCATGGTGTGGGCACATGGAGAACCTTCCAAACGGGAGAATCCATGGGTGGTGGGTGGAGAAAGAAGAGAGGAAGAAGAGAAGAGAGGAAGAAGAACAGAGAGCCCGCGCGCGCACTGTAGCAATGGCCTTCTGCCTCTCGCTCGCGAAATAAAACCGCGCGGGAGGCGAGCAGTTTGAAACTTTAGTCGCGGGTTGCCAGGCCAACCGGGACTAAAGACAGGGAGGCGAGCAGTTCCGACCTTTAGTCGCGGGTGGCCAGGCCAACCGGGACTAAATCCCTCCGCGCGCTACCCCAACCGCCACTCAAGACCTTCAGTCGCGGGTCGCCTCCCGAACCGCGACTAAAGACCCCTTTAGTCAAGGTTCGGACATTTTGGGGACTGAAGGGTTCACATGAGTTCACGAAAACCCGATATGTTTTGTAACTTGTGTAAAAAAGACAAAAGTTTGGTTCTAAAATAAGATTTTTCACGCGATATTTCCGTCTTTTTTATACTCACTATAAAAAATGTGGGTTTTCCCCAGAACCATTTTATGATAACACAATATTTGAATATGTATTCGCAATTTTTATTTTTATTTTTTTACATTTTTAAATATGTTTTTTAAATACCGCGTGCATATGCAGCGGGGTGCCAAAGTGGATTTCACGTCTTCATATGCCTTTTCTCATGGCAGTAACTCCACCCGACTATGATAAAAGGTTCAAACAAATGAAAAATATAAAACTCCTAGGCCAAACATTAAAGAAGGAAACGCCGCATCTGATGATGAAGAGTCCAACTGATGGTCGATCTTAGAATTTTCTTTTCCAAAACCGAGTTTCGAACCGCCACATTCAACAAGGGCAAAACACGTCAACATTGGTTGTTCATAGATCTTGTGTTTCCACCGTAATGCGTACACAAGTCGTAGAAGCCACATCTACCAGCATCACTTGGCCGGCTAACGACACCTCACTTAATGGATACCACTAAGGAGATACGGGAACCCATGGCATTCCATATAGCGGCGCTTCCAAATATTGTCGCACCACCTTTGATTTAGTAGGAACATGCTTGACTTCACACCTCAGCAAGATAAACCGTGAGTAGCTCCTACGGTAATATGCATGATTTGATGTATTTGTATGAGACATCATGAGTGGTAAATAGCGGCAACAAGCATGAATTGACGCCTCCGCAGGAGACGCCGTGCCTACCACCGAGCGAACCCGATCTGCCGATAGAGGGGATTTCCATACCACCTCTCAAGATCTGATTGCTGCGTCGCTCACACGATCACGATGGATGACATCATCAAGGAACCAGGGGTGCTAGAACCCCTTTTCTGAAACTCATGGCCAACCATTGGAAGAGGACGACTAGCTCCATGTCGTGTCCCAATACCACGATGGCATGCAGCCGCCACCACTACGCCACATCAAGTAGGACTCTGTCCACGTGGGATCAGATAAACACCACGCCGCCCCCGCACGAGAACCTTCAATGACGTAGTCTCCTCATCAAGGATACGACGACCCCCCCGGTCTCCTCGCGAGAAAATGGAAGAAGCACACACACGATATGCGGGCTTCGTGTGGTAGCCCCTCTGCCATAATGTAAGTGGGACATGCCAGCCCGCTGAGAGCATCTCTAACAGAGCCTGTAAACCAACAAACTGCATGTTTTAATGGCTTGACCTGTCCGCGACATAGCAGAGCCAAAAAAAGCAAACTGTAAAACAGAATATTCTTCGTGGTCGTCTTCTTCCTCATGATTTTATAATTTAATTCCTCCGCATACACTGATCGGTAAAAGTAGCATAGAGCTGAGCTATCTTCTGCGGCACATCGTAATCAACTAGTATTGTCGGATATGTGCCAACTAGGGGTATATACGGCATCGGCCCAAGACCGGATTATCAGGTTGGCCCATAGGCAATGGAGTAAGATCCATTGGGCGGCCCAGTAATCTGACGCACAGGAAGCTGGATTCTAGAAGAACTCGGATCACGTCCCAATGCGTAGTCCGACTTGGAGAAGAAGTCGGATGCCTTTCCAACAAGAGGAATACTTTTCGTAGTCTTCTAGGTTTCCTTCATGTGAGCCCTAGTCCAGCTATCTATATAAACCCAGGCAGGAGCTGTCGAAAGACAAGAGAGAAGCAGAGCTCGAATAGCTAGAAGCCGACTCGTTGGGCAGTTCATCCTCGCTGAGTTAGCGAAACCATACTCACATTATTCTTTGTATATTTCAGACTTCAGCCCTGATTTAGTGAGATTGCAGGAGTAAGAACTCCGCCTTAGGTGTGACGTACCGAACCTGGGTAAATCGTGTCCTCGTTTTCAGTACTCTCACGTTTCCACATATGGTTCTATCAGTAGGCTTATGGCACTCCCGGCCATGAATCTAACCAAGAAAACTCAACAAGTATACTAGCTCATAATCACCAATCGAGCTGAGCTAGCTTTTGCTAATCACGAATTGGTAGGAAATCGTCGAGCTAGCTTTTGCATGTACAACCTCTAACCGAGCGAGCGAGCTGCGGTCTAACACGAAGCACATGTGCGCGGTCTGCTGGCCACGATGAAGCCCACAGCGAGCGCGGGCAAGCACGGCCGACCACGGCGAGGCAGCTACGAAATCCCTCACGGGGACAGAGGAAGCCCCCGCGAGCGGGCAGGCACAGCCAGCCACGTCGACCCAACCTGCTTGCAGGTCTGGGATGGAGAGAGCGTGAGCCGCTTCGACTGAAGGGAGGTGACCTACGGCCGAGCCATGGGACACACGGTCGCGGGGATGGGAAATGGACGGTGGTATTTTCATCTCGCGAGTGTTGACCAGTGTACGGTGCCCTCTCGGTCTCGCGTCCAAAACAGAAAATACAGGGGTTCTGGGGGTGTATTTTCGGTGGCCTCTAAACGGTTTACGGGTTTGACCACTTTTACGGACTCTATTATGGATATTTTTTTGTATCACAAACTGTAAAGACCGGAATTTTACGGATTGGACCAGTTATAGGGTACCGCTAGAGATGATGTAAGCCCACCTCTCATCTCTCCTTCAAAATCCGCTTATCCCATTTGTTAATCCGGTTTTATTACCGGTGGGGTTTACCCCCACTTATCCTAGATTGTACATCTAGCTATGTATGTTCCAATTAGCTACACGGAGCGAGACTGCACATGCATGGCCCCTCTTATATATCTTGAGCATTTATGCTTAGATTAAATTAAGCGGGTACAAGAATACTCCCAAGCTCGGGTGCTCCCTTAGCTTAAAATTTTCTTAAACCATATTGAGAAGATGAAAGAGAGATCTTGGCTGTTCTCGATGATGTATTTTACAGGCTTATTAAATTTGAAATTTAAATGGAAAACGCTGGAAAGCCCCCGGGATCCTCGCGATCGTCCGCTTCCGTGGCACGTCGCGTGTCCCCAAAACGTGCGGGGGAGCGGTGTTTGAGGGCCCACCACGAGCGATGTTATCTCCTCTTTCGTTACTTCTCCTCCACTCAGATCTTATTCCATTCGCTTTTCATCCAAGTTGTGCACGGAAACTGGTTTTCGCCATGAATCCCCTCAGCCATCCGCCCTTGGTGTCCGCCGCCCAGCCCAAGCCCCCGGCGTCCGCCGCCCAGCCCGGCTCCCCGCCTCTAATGTCTCCTACCCACACCTCAAACCCGCCGAGCCAGACGCCGAAGATGCGGTCGTACTGGACGTCGTGGCAGTCGGCACGCCACTCGAGGACGACGAGGGAGACCTCCCCCGTGGCGCGCAGGCAGGACGGCGGCGAGTAGGAGAGGGTGACGGGCGGCTTGGTGAGCGTGAGCGCGAAGGAGTGGGAGAGGAGGGGCGTGGAGCAGGGTGCCGAGCTCCCACGCGGCGGGCGGAGCGGCCGGTTGACCTCGAAGAAGGTGGTCTTGGCCTTGTCGCGGTGCCGGGCCGGCAGCGCCTCCTCGACCGCGGCGACGTCCAGGGCCGAGAGGCGGAGGTGGTGCGGCTTACCGAGGGAGGAGCGGAAGTGGGAGAGCAGAGTGAAGCAGAGGAAGAGTGTGCGGAGAGCAGAGGAGGTGCTGCTAGCCCCAATCTTTCGTGCTATCAGAGGTCACCGACGGTGCTACGGAAGGCCGGCGCCGCTGCTACAGACGGCCGGCGGTGGTGCTACGGACGGCCAGGGCCACTGCTATACGCCGTCGCCGTAGACGCTCCTAGCGGCCACCGGAGATGCTACATACCGTCGGCGGCGGTGCTACGGACGGCCAGCGCCGCTGCTACACGTCGTCGCCGAAGATGCTACAGATGGCCGGCCGCGCTGCTACATGTCGTCGCCAGAAATGCTACTACCGGCACCGGAGATGCTACTGCCGTGCTGCTACACGCCGTCATCGTCGCTGGAGATTTTACTCCGAAAGGCTGTAGTTGGTTTTTGCGATTCTAGGGGTGATTTTTAAACGGTGCCAGAAATTTGCTACATACTTGTTTTTTTTTTGCTATTTTTGTACATTTGTTTTGTTATCGGAACTCCGGCAATATATCCGGCGAGGTCAACTGTTTGCTACAATACAACAATTTTTTTGCTATAATTATTTTTATTTTTTGCTACGGTAGTACAAATTATTTGCTATGAGATTGTCCGACGAGTTCTCCGCCGATCGCCGGCGAGAGTCTCCCGGCGATGTTTCCAACGAAGTTGATTTTTTGCTATGGTAGGACGATTTTTGCTACAGTATTTCCGGCGAACTCTCCGGCGAGGTGACATTTTTCTTTATTTTTTTGCCCGAACCGTTTTTTTGCTAGATAGGAGCAAAACAGGGTTTTTTTTGCTACACAGAGTAAATACAGATTTTTAGGCAAAAACTGACACGTGTCAGCACGGGGATGGAAAATTTTCCTCCCCCGGAGATGCCCAGCACTGTCCGATCTATACTTCTTATAATGCAAAACCCCACTAACATGCATTAATGTTTTTTCTATCTCAACATGCAAGCTATACACATCATCCATTGTCCTAGCCAATAAATTATCCATGTCATCTTCACTAATATTTATTAATCACTACATGCAAGCTACACATCATCAATTTATTAAACCACTCAATTATTCTTAGTAATAATTTAAAAATTATATATTATGATCAACTGAATTTTGCATATTCACTTAGAAAAAAATAATATATCACATCTTTTGTAATTTTTTATTACAATATACAATTCGTTTATAAAGCGATCTCCGCTGCAAAGCGCGGGGTATATTCTAGTTTAAATACACGTGAGTCCGTGCATCGTATTGTTGTAGTACACATCAGAAAACTTGCAATTGGTTTGACAGATCGAGGGATCGCTTTCAGCCAACCGCGTCACAATTGCCTCACAGCACACGTACTTCCTCGGTGGAGCAACCGCAAACCGATACTAATTCGAAGGCGGTCTTCTCTGTTGCCTGCGCGTTAGTTCTGTACCTTCTTTTCTTTCTCGTTTTTTTCGTTAAGCACACCTCTAGTAGGAGTACCATCTTTCTGGAAAACGGAAAAGTCAGACATGTTGACGTAAAAATAGGACAGTGAAGAAAACGGAAAAGGGCAACCTGTCCGGAAGGCAACAACGCCACCGAATATCCGAGAGGATAAACCCTGGCACAGCCATGGCTCCCCTGGAATATTCCCGCTCCCCGGCACCGCATTTGATATCGGACTCCTCTACCTATTTAAAGCTCCCGTTTCCTTTCCTTGTCCGTCGCAACTCGGCCCCGATCGATCCTCCTCCTCATTCAACCCCGGCAATCTGCCCAGCCTGTGCTAGCCAGCGCGTTCTGCCCAAATCTCCACCAGCAACACGTGCACACGTACTTCCTTTCATAGCTGTAGTAACAGCCGATTCTTCCACCGAGCAATGGCTCTGCTCACGGCCGCGCGCGTCTCCGACGTCCCCAGCCTGGACGTCGTCGTCCTCCCGGACCTCGCCACCGCGCGCATTGACGCGGTGGAGGCGTCGACGGCGAAGCAGAGTCCGTTCGCGGTGATCGGGCACCGGGGCAAGGGGATGAACGCGCTGGCGTCGCCGGACCGGCGGCTGCAGGAGGTCAAGGAGAACTCCGTCAGGTCCTTCAACGAGGCGGCGCGCTTCGCCGTCGACTACGTCGAGTTCGACGTGCAGGTAAAAACCGATTTCTTCTTCTTCATAGCTCCCATTAATTAAGTCTGTGCAGTCGGTCTACGTGGGTGTCATGGCCCGGCTTCGGTAGTTGTGCTCTCCTCGGCGTCATGGATTCAGTCTAGCTGATCTCGATGGCGACGCGTCCGGCCGGGGCGGCTCGAGCGCGCGACACGCTTGCCATGTTTTTCGGGTCAGGGAGCACGAGCAATCGCCGCGTACCAAGGGAAAGCCACGTGCGTCGCCGTGTTTCATGCTCTCCCCGAATCTGACCACCTTCCAGAAAAAAACACATATTTCCTCATACAGAGTAGGTCCTTGTAGTACTAGTACAACACATGGGGCCCTTAATTCAGACATGATGGGGACCAAAATGTACACCTCTGCTATCATCGTTTTGTACAATACGACGTGCTAGTAATAGTAAAAATTTGTTTACCACAGAATTAAGTTTTTGTTACGGTGCTAATTAAGAAGTGAAGAAATGTTTCCCTCCATTTCATAAATCTGAAAGTTTCCAAAGACGATACTGATTGGTTTCTTTGCTTGTGGCCGGCCCTCCTCTCTTTGTCAAAAAACAATAATAGTTCAGTGTGCAACAAAGAAGTTGAGAAGAGAAGCATGAATATCAAATTTTGCAGGTCACCAAGGACGCATGCCCGGTCATCTTCCATGACAACTTTATCTTCACCGAAGAACATGTAAGTTCATATATACTCTGCTTTGCTCTGTATGTAAGATATTTTCTTTGCACTTCTGTACACAAATAAGTATCACAAAATCTCATTACGACTCTTTTATCTATTTTCAGGGTAAAGTTTCAGAGAAGCGTGTCACGGATCTTCAGCTGGAAGAGTTCCTCCAGTATGGCCCACAAATTAAGGATGGAAACGTAAGCTAACAACAAAAGCAAAACACCCATTTGCTCATTTTGCCATTATTAGTGACTTGGGAGTTGAGTAGAATCTTAATATTATGTTTGCTTCATGCGTACAGAATGGGAAGCCTCTGCTGCGGAAAATGAAGGATGGTAGAATTCTGAACTGGAACGTGCAGTCGGACGACCCTCTCTGCACCCTTCAAGAAGCATTCGAGAAGGTCAACCCGAGACTGGGCTTCAATGTGGAGCTCAAATTTGATGACTATCTCGTGTACCCGGAGGAAGAGTTCAGCCGCATCCTCCAGGCCATCCTCCAGGTCGTCTTTGAGCACGCCAAGGACAGAGCTATCATCTTCTCCAGCTTCCAGCCCGATGCTGCAGTGCTCATGCGAAAACTGCAGAGCAAATACCCTGTTTACTTCCTCACAAACGGAGGGACAGAGACCTTCGCCGACGTGAGGAGGAACTCGCTCGAGGAGGCAGTCAAGCTGTGTGTCGCCAGCGGCATGCAGGGGATCGTGTCCGAGGCACGTGGAGTGTTCAGGTTCCCGGCCGCTGTACCGATGATCAAAGAGGCGGACCTCTCCCTGCTAACTTACGGAACACTCAAGTAAGTCATCAACTTCTTCACACATTTCCTCTGAGCGGCTTAATTGATCTGAATTCGAGCAGCAGCTAAACATACATTTTCTGTATGTCCTTGCGCAGCAACGTGCCGGAGGCGGTGTACATGCAGCGCCTGATGGGGGTGAATGGGGTCATCGTCGACCTCGTGCCGGAGATCACCCAAGCTATCTCCGCCGCCCCCCAGATCGACATGGAAACCGAAGATTCAACCAGCAGCAAGGTTTCGAGAGATGCCACGTCGGCACCAAATTTCACGGAGCAGGATCTCTCGTTCCTGCTGAGGCTGATACGTGAACTTGTGCAATAGCCCCTCCACTATGGCATATACTGGAAGAGGAAACCCTTTGTGGAAGGGCAGTACTCCATACAATTTTAGGTAGGCTGATGGGGCTGAGAATTGGGGGCTGATGTATACATGTTGTAGAGAAGGGGGTGGGGTCCAATTGAAACCACCACGGGGAGGACAAGTGACGTGCCTGTAACGACTAAATTACAATGGAGTGGTGAATTTGATATTACAAATTTTCTGACGGCGTTAGGTTAAGTTCTTAACGGCTGTTCGAAAACATAGGTAACGAAATAACTGAATTGTTTTTTCCCCAACCGGGCCTCACACCCCTTTTCATTACTTAAAACGGAAATACAGAGTTCGACAACAAAAGAAAAGAAAGGGGAAGGGGGGGGGGGGACATGGCTATTCGTTCCGGTTTGTAAGGGCTATTCGTCCGGTTTCTCAACCGGGTTGGAGACCCCGGGACAAACACACCCCCCTCGTCCCGGTTGTGTTAAAACCGGGATGAATGCTCCCGCTGTCGTGTTTTTCGGCCGCGGCAGAAAATTATATTTTTTTTCCATTTCTTGATTTTCCTTTTAGGGTTCGGTATGTTATATTCGACTTTATTAGCTGGCACCGGGGGAACAAAGTACTCTTTCCCCCTGTCGTCGTTGTCCGAATCAATACTATGTACGAGGGCCCCCGAGCGATGCGGCGGGGAACCTTCGCCGTAGTAGGCACCGGAGGAGAAGAGGCTGCCCCCACCGATCGGGAAGCGGGCGCGACGCTCTTTTTCTCACTTGCGGCGGGGAAGCCGTAGTAGGCACCAGGGGAGAAGAGGTTGCCCCCACCGATCGGGAAGCGGGTGATCGCATTAGAATATATACTTGAAAAATATACAAGTAATTAAGTACGCACCATGACTCGAATATACAATTAAGTACTATGCATCAAGGTACTCTTTCCCATAAGTACTCAAATACACCACCACATGCACCATGACTCGAATATAGGTAAATACTATGCATCTAAGAATTCGAATGTCAACTTGTGAAACTGTAATAGTATTCTCTTTCTGGCTTTATGACCTCTGCATCCAAGAATCCGCAAATTTCCTCTTGAATTGCTCGTATGCGATCCCTTGGCAGAAGACCGTCCCGCATCCGTTCGATCTAATATAAAAAAGAGTGGTCAATACATATATAAGGGATTGTCAATAGATGGTAATTAATAAGATAGAAGAGATTGTTGACGTACACGAAGTTTTTCGAAATGCCTGCCCTTGGCGCAGGTCGTCTGACGAATAAACTCGCAGACATAGTATCCACATAAGTGGTTCCCGTCTCCCTGGTCCAAGCACATTATAAGAACATGGTTTCAATAAAAATAATCATCTAGCATTATAATGGTATCGAAATTAGAACCAAGTAGATGCAGCGATCTAGCTAGTGGTACTTACTGGAATATGTTAAAATGTAAGCTCCTCTTTCCATGGTCCAGGTTCCTTTCTTGTGAATCGTTTCCAAGCGCTGCCCGGCAAAGAAAATGAACAAAGGGAGTTATCAGAAAATGAACGAAAGTTGTCGATATAGTGTCATAAAGATTGAAATTACCGTTGGATCGTTTGCTGCACGTCGGCCCACATCTCAAGGGGTTTATTTTTTAGTCCATTACCGATACTATTCCTTTGTCAGTTTCAAATATGAGCAGAATATAGTGGAAGCTGCGCAAACATAACTCATCAGTTATACACTTATCATCGACTAAGGAAAATAGAATGTTTACAAGATAGTAACACTCACCCGAAGTTGTAAGGAAAAAGTATTTCCCTCTTGTGAGCGTGAAACCTTAACGCCATCACAATACCATCTTCTCTCTCCTTGGGTTTTATTTCCAGAGTTTTTTGATTAACCCAATATGGGTCAATGAACCCAATGTCATATATTCGTCCTCTTTTGCATTCGAGAATCTTTATTCTGCAATTATAATATAGCGAGGGTTACTATAAATGCAATAAACAAGGTGAGCTAGCTAGAGACTTAATTATGTACAGAAATAAATACTTACAGACAATAGGCACTGACGAAAGATTTGTCGAGGACCTGCTGCTGGAATAGCTGAAACAATTCATCAAATTGAATAAGGATAATCCTCTCTCCGTACCCGTGATGCTCGTTTCGAACTCCCATTGGCAGCCAGTCCTCTGATTCCTTCGAGGGTTTCATGTACCAATTATGCACTCTACGCATTTTAGTTGGTAGATCATTTTCCTCCCCAGATCTGACTAGAGGATGCCCGTGCTAGTATTTGTAGGCTAATTCAGATTCGGCGAAGTTTGATAAGGTCAGCATATACTCCTGAATGGTCAGACCCGCAGCAGCGGCAGCTTCTCCGTACAGTGCAATAAACTCCTGCGCAACTTGCTCGCCCGCACCCGTGCTCGGCCCCACCTCGGGATTCGAATGCACTATGAGAGGGGGGTGGATTGATTCTTCTGTTGTCCGAGCTGGTCAACCGATTTCCCGCACTTCCCGCTTGAGCTACTGCTCTTCTTCGAACGCACCGCTTTCTTGTGTGAGTTCTGAATAGAGCGGCCATAGTCCGATGACAGCCTAGGTACGGGTTGATAAAGGGTCTTCACCATTTTCAACGCTCGGGCTTTGTCTTCTTTGGTGTGGGGAAAATCTGGCTCTTTCGGCACCTCCTCCTTTGATTTCCTATGTACTATACAGAGAGAGGACCTCTCATGGAACCGGAATGATAAGTTTGTGAATGGTTTGAAACAGAACGCTAAACAAACCGATACCAGGAGAAGCTGGGTTTGGTTCACGTGGGCGATATATTGATAAAGTAGTCATGGATATTGCTAAGGGCATCTCTAGTCAGATCTGGGGAGGAAAATGATGTAAGAGAAGACATATTATACAATGCATTATCTCTTATTGTCATCCCTAGTAATTAATGAGAATTAATTATTTTTTGGCAGGAAATTATGTGTCTAAGAGAAGACATATTATACAATGGAGAGAATAACCTTCTCTTATTTTCTAGGAGATCATCCCTTAGCTAAGAGAAGGCAACCTTCTTTCTCTTAATTCTATCTCCTCCAACTAAGAAAAAATTTGACGTGGCAACGCTAAGGGAAGGCTGACATCACCCCATTGTACATGCCCTTAGGCTCGCTGGAGTTTCGAGGAAGGAGGCGAGGGTGGCCACAAGGCCGACTGGTTCTCCCCGTCACGGGGCGGGGGAAGGCGTGGTTTCTGGCGGCGGAGGACGAAAGATCATTTTTGGGTGTGGCATCGTGGATGAGTGCATATAGAGGGTTTGAGACTTGGAGAAAAATAAAAACAGAAAGTGTCGAATTTTTTACACAAAGGAACACCTCAAAAAGTTAATTGCCAAAAAGGACCACCCAAAAATTATTTGCTAAATTTGCCGTTGTGGCAGGCTAGCCAAGCCACACGTGGAGCGTGCCGCTAAGGGCGGAGGCAGCAGGCTGCATGGTTCGCGCCGGATCAATGCGAGGCAGGCGCTGCCCCCTGCGCTGATTTTAAGGCGCTGCCCCTGCCCTATGCCTCGCGACGGATGAACTTGGCAGCAGGCGCGCGATGATTGTGAGGTTAAAAAGAAAGGGCGGTAGGCCCTGCCGCCTCAGGCCAAGGCGGCACGCGTGTGTCCGGCCAAGGAATCGCGAGGGAACGCGCTGATTACGCAGCCTTTGCTGCCGACCGGGACAAAGCTAGAAACAACGCTGATCTTGAGGCGTAAAGTAACGTAAGTTCACTGATTTCCACGCAGACTGATTGCAATACTTGACGAAAATTGATACTTTATGCAGCAGCAGCGCTGGACTCCTCTCCTTAAATACCCGATGCTCCTCCCTACTCTCCGCACAACTCTCTCTTTCGGTAACTGCCTGCAGCTCCTCTCTGCTTGCAAACTATACCGTGAACTGCTATCTTTCGTGTGCTCCTCTCTCTTTCGTGTGTTGCTCTCTCTTTCGTGTGGCAGCAAATGAGCAAGAAAGAGATAATAGAGTAGAGTGGCTGCGATTTGACGAAATTTGTTCACTTTTTTGTGAACTAACCACTAGTAGGAGAAAGTCTACCAGTGACGAACAAAACTGGGTTACCGTTGGCGAAGCGCTGTTCGCCAGCACTAGCGAGTTAGTGCTGGCGAACAGCGCTTCGCCAGCGGTAGCAGGGCTTAGCGCTGGCGAACAAGCTAAGTTCGCAGCGGTAGCTAGGTTCGCCAGCGTTACGTCCCCCCTTATTTTTTTTTGGTATTTTCGTATATAGTGTTGTAGTTTCTGGTATTTTTGTATACAGGTGCAAATTCATGTATTTTATGTTATTTCCATAATTCACACATACAAATCACTCCCACTTTTTGATTCACACATATATATATATATGTTCACACATGCATATATATGTATATGCAATACACAAACCGAGATTCATCGTACGAAAATAAGTTTCATAAATATTAATATATATACATGCATTCATGAATATACATCGATCTCGATAATATGTTTAGGTCGGAAGATTTCGAACCAAAAATAGCCATCTAATTAGTTTAACAATCACATGCATACAACGCGCGATATAGAATCGCACACAACACATCGACGATTACAAAAGAAAAGTGAGGTGGGCGCTTTAGCTTCCGCCTCCGCTTGCGATCTTTCACTAGGCCAACGCGTCGTCCACTTCTTCATCTCTATGTAGACCAAGATAAAAGAATTACGCCGGCAAAGAAAAGCACAAGTTCTTATTAGGAGCACAATTCGTACCGAACCGAATACACACCGTCGATCATTTCTTGGTCGTTGTGATCTTCCTCTTCTTCGTCGGTGGGAACGTAAGAGCACCTTCTAATGAGTTGAATGGTCTCTCGTCACCCTGCTCTAGTACACATTGTAGCAGCTCATTGTTAGGTGGTGGGCAACGCGATTAGAAGGCCCTGTCTGAACTTACTACATCCCTATAGATGATTGTGTAGAGATTGCGCTGGATGCGACCGAAGTTCTGTCTGAATTCAGTATCTGACCAATAGACGATGCCGCGACACCAATTGTCCACAGCAGACATAAATTGTAGACTCTGTTGCTCCTTCACGACCTCCAGCATGTGTTGGACGAGGTACCACGCCTCCATCTGGCCGCCTGGCGCCTGCTTGGGGCAGGTGAACTATGTTTTGTGCCTGAACACATATTTGCCTTTAATCTGTTGTAATCTTCTTGGTGGCTATAGGCAGTTTCCTACTAGTGAAGAGGTCGGGCAACAAGGTACGAGTTTTCTGACGTGTTGATATGTTTTGACATACACTTATAGTTTTAATATGTATAATGTATATTAGTCGGTATTGCAGCTCGTAGTGAGCTATGTCATGGAGTAATCAGAATTTTGATATATATTGTCGGAAAAGATATGTTGTAGTTATTCGTTGGTATTATGTTTTCTATGGAAGATGTTGTTAAGGCTGTGAGTCATTTAGTAATGTTGGTTACAGTTTAGGGAGGTGTATAATAGTCATGTTACACTAGATATTTATGGGTATCTTACTCACACGTACATAACGAGCGGTGATATTTTTAGAAATGTGATAATGATTTATTTAATGCCAACAAAAAGTATAAGCATACAAAATAATTTAACTACGATGTTATAAATTGCATGGGAGCCCTAACGAAACTATCATTAAGTCATATTTTTTACAGTCAGTTATTTAAAATGTGAGTCGTGACGAAGCTAGATGTGATAATAAAACATGATATTAAAATGTGATAATAAAATAACTGCATGCAATATCAAATTTAATATGTAATACAATACAAAAAATTAAACTGCGATGTTATTAATTTTGTTCGTGCTATCATTAAGTCATAATTAGTATGATCAATTATTGTTTTCAAATGTGTATACTCGCATTAGCTAACCGCAAATATTTATGGATATCGTATTTGCGTGAGAGCCGTTACGAAGCTACAAAAAAATCTTAGACGGGTCAGCTATATAAAAAAATGATAATAAAATAACTGCATGCAATATAAAATTTAATAAGTTAAAATGTACAAAATAATTAAGTTGCGATGTTATTAATTTTGTTCTTGTAAATATGGTTGTTCAGTAGGTACGATAGAAATATTGAAAGTGTTCTATGGGGACATCGTATGGGACGATATATATGGTATCGACGTGTCAAACTGTGACTCGTCGCAAGTATTCGTTAAAGACATGGTCAGTAAAGAATTTGGGGATGTCCGAAAACGCATCCGCAGATACTTTAAGCAGAAGCATAAAAACACGATGAGGGTTGAGGCCTTCATCGTGGAAGAACGGAATGATGGGGTTCCTCGCTGGGTTTGAAGGAGGTGAAGTAGCAAGGGAACTAGAGGATGTATATGAGCTTCGCAACCAGAGCTGGCTCCGCCATTTATGGAGAGCCGATGGTGTATGTCAAGTTTTTTTCTCTTGGTGATGGTGTCGGATGCAGTAGCGGCGCTGGTGAGGTCGAGCTTGCCATCACCACGTCCGCTAGCACCAGCCCATCCGAGGAAACAGGCGGCCATAATGTTTCTGAGGGTGTCTTTAACCTAGGATATTGGTCTGTTGTTGTTGACCCAACGAACATGTGGGGGGACTGCCGGAGGCGCTGGACCATGACGATGATGGACATTCTTCGTCGTCAAATCAACCTCAGATGAAGAAGGACCGGGTCCTTCTCGGATGGCGGTTGCAACACCGATGTACCATCAGTTCTTAACGACAATGACCATCAACAATGAATTTCACTCGGTTCCGGGCCTCGGAGAGGACAGTCTGCAGGAAGGGCGGACTTTTCCAGACAAGGCCTCTGCTGATACGGCAATCCCCTTCGAAGCGCTAGCACTCTTCCTCTTCGATGCGCCAGCACTCTTCCCCTCCGATATTGTCCCCAAGATCCACTAAGCGTGTATGTTAGACTCCGGAAACCCGCTAGGACATGAACCAAACAGTATGCTCATCCAACCATAATGCATAATCTTTTTGTTCATAAACTCTGTGTCCGCAGGCCAGTGCTGCATATTGAGAATAAAAGACAAACAGATTAGAACGATGAAAATTCATTTGAAGATTATGTAAACTCGTAAATCGACTACCTCAACGTGAAGTGCATAAGCCTCGGCAGAAAATTGAATCTGATCGCTAGTAGTTGAGATAGACAAGCCTCGAAGCCCCGACTCAATCCTTTTTAGCTCAACTACTCTGGACCACTTATGATGCCACCTCAATAGTTCGTTCCTAATTTCATCGGTGGATCTAGGCGGAAGCTTATATCTGGCTAAATTTCCCCCAGAGCAACTGCGGCTCTACCCTCCATCCTATTGGCGCAAAACTTTTGCCGCATGATATAGAATCCTTCCTATGGATTACCGAATGTACCTAAAAATGATTTTCACCGAAAATCATGAGCAAACTATGAGGTACCTGTAATTCAAATTTGCCTAGTTTCCAGCTGAATCGGCATAAACTTGCGTTTTTCAAAAGAGGTGAATGGAAACCTTTTCATAGGAAAAAATTGGTTATTTGTGCATATAACATGGTCTAGTATTTTCAAAAAATGCACCTTCCAAGTTTTGCAACATATTTGTGGTTGGTCCTTCAAAAAAAAAACCATTTTTGACACTCGGAAAATGTAAAACGGTTTTTTTATTTAATAAAAAGGAAAACTTCGTCCGTCAACATTATCCGTGCTTCCAAGATGCATGTTTGTATGGAAAATGGGCACATTTTAACAAACTATGTCATGGGTTTGGTCATAACACCCGTCATTTGCCCCGAAATCCTAGAATGTTCGAAGGAGATAGCTATTAAATGGTTATTTGTGCATATAACGTAGTCTAGTATTTTCAAAAAATGCATCTCCCAAGTTTTGCTACATATTTGTGGTTGGTCCTACAACACTCGGAAAATAGAAAATGATTTTTTTAAATGAAATGGAAAAACATTGCTTGTTTGCAACTTTACAAACCTAGGTCCATGTTTATTTGCAATACAATTGTGCTCCACTTTGCCATATCTTGGCACATTCCAACATGGTTTGCTAATTTGGTACCCAAATTTGGCCCTGTTTTCTCCACGAACCCTAGTTTCGACACCTAATTTGGTTGGGTGACCATAGCCCATACACTAAACATCTCACTTAGTAAAGTTCTATACATGATAAAAAATATTATATGGATATCATATATGAATTTCTCTTATTTTTCTAATCGATATGGACATATTATTTGTTAAATTTTGATTTACGGATTTATTCAATATTAAATAGAAAAGTCAAAAATGTTGATTATTATTTGAATTCAATATTATTATTAGTTATTATTTTTTATTTAAACAATTGTTTGAATCCACAAAATAAAATAGTATGACATGATGGTCATATGGTTAATAGGATAACACTAGTGTTAGCAAATCATCCATTGTTTTTAGGCAGCTCACAGGGAAGGAACTATGAAGTTAAGCATGCTGAGGCTGGAGCAATCTGAGGATGGGTGACCGATCGAGAAGTGTTAGTAGAAGCAGGTAATTTAGATTAAAATTAAAATTGCTTAGAGACAAATATAAATGGGTCTATAGTGTGATTAAGTGGCTAAACAAGTGAAGTAAAAAAATGCAGAAAAAAATAAAAAAAAATTGAAAAAAATATTAAAATTCGGCCTACCTATATGCCGACGGCTTCCCCGTTGACGTAGCTCAGTTTACGCCGATGGCCACCAGCTGTAACACCCGGGGGATTTCCCCCAAATAGGATTTGGTTGTTTTTTTTTTTGCATTGCATCATGCATTTTGCATTGCACCCTTGTTTCCAAATCAAATTCCTATTAAAAATCAAACAATGCACCTTAGTTTCAAACTCAAATTGTTTTCAATAAAATTGAATTGGGATTAATATTTGCTTGGTTAAATAAATCACCTTTTATTAAAACCCTAATTTGAGTTTCAAATTCAAATTCAAACAACCAATAAATATTTGAAATTTTGAAAAACAAAACTTGGTGCACTTGGGCATTCAATATGCTCAATGCAATAAAATTGTTTTCAAAAATTTTATAAAATCCTAAAACCCATTCTTTCTCTCTTATTCCTTTGCTACAAAAAAAATAAAAGAAAGAAAAAGAATAAAAAAAACACCAGTGGGGAGGCAGGCCACAAAGGCCCACCTACAACCCACAGAGTAAAGCCCAGCCCACTCCCCACGGACCTTTCTTCTCCGTACGGTAGCACGAGGAGGGCACCCTCCTGTCGCTGTCCACAACCCCACAGCCATGGTCCCCTCCTCCTCTCTCCCCTATACCTACCCCCCAGCTCCTCCCCAAACCCTAACCTCCTTCTCCCTCTTCCTCCTTGCCCGCCGCCATCTCCCTTCTTCTTCCTCCTCTAGTTTTCCCTCCTCTCTGTTCTGAACCGGAGGAACAACGCCTCCATGGCCGGCAGCTTAGAGGCCATGGCGCCATCGCCGTGGTCGTCGCCTCGACCCCCGGAGGACGGGAATGGAACCCCGGTGCCCCCCTCCTTCTTTTCTCTGAAGAAACCGAGGCCGGAGGGCGACTCCATCGGCCACGCCGTCTCCGTTTTTCTTCCCGGCGAACTACTGTTGCCGTGTCCGTCTCCGTCAGGCCGAGGACCTCCCGAGCTGCCGCCTCGCCTCCGAGCCCCTCGAGGTGAGCTTCAACCTTCTGGGACCTCTCCCCTTCCCCCCTCGTGCTCTGAGTGCCGCCGTCGAGCGCACCGTCTGTAGGCCGCCGTTCCTGTCCGCCGTGCTCGACCTGCAGAGAACGAACACGAACCTCCGTCAGTTTCGTCAGAAACTGTCCGCGCAGAGTAACCTCATATAGGCCCGAAGCCCATCTAGATCACAACCACGAGCTCAGCCCAGTTGGTCCGTTCCATCCGCGCCGCGCTGGAGCCCCGGGTTCGAATCCCACCCGTGGCAAAGCCACCTCTTTTTTCGGCCTTTTTCTTTTATTTCTCGAACTCCAGAAAAACAGAACTAAATCTTTATTTGTAAAATCAATAACAAATTGAAAAATGCTCCAATTTCAATGATTCAAATTTCTATGGATTCAGAATCTTGTGCTCTTTATGTTAGTCACAAAGTTGCAACATGTTTCTGTAATAAATTTTGCACTAAATAATTAAATACAGAAATGGCTATTAAAATTTGAAACTTTGGAAATTCATAACTTGAGTTCTGTTCACCCAAATTGAGCAAACTTGGGTTCTAAAATTTTGTCTTAACAAACTCTACACAGTGGTATTTTATTTGGTCACAATTGAATTAAATTTGAACATGTTTCCTTCTGTTTACTAAAAGGGGCAGAATAAAAATGCTTATGGAAAAATGCATAATAAATTCAATAATGATCCAAAAATTAAAAGTGATGCAATAATTCAATGCTTTAATTAAACCTTTTAAATTGCGAAAATTCATAATTAAATATTTAAAATTCCAAATTTGGCAAATGAGGTATCAAATTGAATCTAATGTTGTTTACCTTCTGTTTTCATCAATTATGTTGCATTTAATCCACTTTAACTCAATGTTTATTTGTAGTTCAATTAATCCACTATTAATGCATATGGGATTTTCCAAATGCAATTCAAATTGCATATGGGCCCATTTAAATTGTTCCTTGTGTCCTTTAGTTTATTTTGATGCACCCTTTAACTTGTCATGCATATAAAATAGGATTATGCTGGATCTTTTGCCGTAGAAGTAATTGTTGCATCCGGTGTTTGTTCTAGTTCGTTGCTTCTTCACGGATAGGACGTTGAGATGATGTGAGCAACGACAAGTTCTTCGGATGTACCTCTACTTGCTGGATTCCAGGCAAGTATACTCACTTGTTACCTATGGCTGCCTTTCATCACTTGTTACCGATTCTTCCCGTTGCCTTTATTCTAGCCTTATGATTCGATGCTTGTGTCTCGATCCTAGCACATGTTTACCTTGCAACCATGATATAGCCTTCCTTCCACTTCCTATTACCTGTTGCTTGTTTACCTTATTGGCCCTCGTGTCGTAGTTGCATGCTTAGTGTTGTTTGCGCTCAAGTCTTGTTGTCCGTCTTATCACCTGTCTAGTTTGATAGTTGGGTTTCAATTCAATCAACAACATGTTAATGCTTGGGGTAATAATAATTTGATGATAAGGCACCGGCAGGAGGCCCGGCGTGGTTTTGAGGCCTGCTAGTGTCGAACTTAATTAGGAAAAGGGTCTTGTCCTCCGATCCATGATGAGCGCACTAACCGCATGTGGGAAGCGAGTATGGGCGCCCCCCCGCAACTTTGATTCGATTCGCATCTCGTCCAAATCGCCTCATTTAGTTCGGGTTTTCCATTTGCCGCATGCATATGCAGGTGCGAACTCTTGGCGCCAGGGTGGAACTTTTGTAGTCGGCATTTAGGGAGACACGTTCTTAGAGTGCTATGAGTGTCCCCTTTTCTTCATGGGGCTTGATTAGCCGTGCGCTTAATTGCACGGGGTTCTTTGTGCTTGATGCGAAGAAGAGTTGGGTTGTGTTGAGTGCCTCGCTTGGTGGAAGGGCCTTTCTATCTGGCGGGTCATTCTTACGTGTACGGCCAAATTGGTGCATCCCTGCAGGGTTAATCTTCTCGAGAAGCCGTGTTGTCCGCGGTTATGGAAGACTAGGTGAAAGTGCTGGCTAACAAGTACTCAGACAACTTACACTTAACGATGATAACTTGACTAGTAATATAGATTACCTCCACCATAACAATGAATGTCACCTTAATCAACAGTGTGAGTTTCCTTGGGTTGCTTCCTTAGTAGGGGGTAACACTGGATGGGTATTGTTTGGTGAGTAGTTATAGTTGGTTTTGTCGCGCTATCTTATCCCTTTCTTTTAGCCGGATGTTGTAGCGCGTCTCTGTAGTTAGTTAGTGCAGCCTGCTGCCGCTTCTTTGCAATAATCCCTTCCTTCCATTCTACCCAAAGTATGTGTATCTTGTGATGATTGGTTACGCTAATATCTTGTGAGTATGGTTTATCCACTTGCCAGTACTTAATAGTACTGACCCACGAATCCTTTTCGTGGCTGCATATTCCACATTGTAGTCAACAGGTTTGAAGTCTGACGACGTTAGCTTGGGAATCCCTCCGGCTTGGCCTGGGCAGGGATTGGAAGCCATCGGTTATCTTCAGGACTCTTAGTCCAATTTGTATCTTGTCCGTAGTCGGACACTATGTTGTTTCTTCCGCTGTTATTTGGATCTTTGTATTGTATCAGTTGTATCCTTGACTCGTTTGAGTAGTCTTGTATATACCTCCTCTGTTGTTGTTGTGGATTATTCGTGAACTGTTGTAATGTTATCACAAGTGGCAACCTGGAATCGGTTATTATGTGGATTTTGGCGGGAATGCTGAAATCTGCATAGTGCCCGATCTCGGGGCGTCACAAATGGTACCAGAGCATGGTTTCCGATTCCCAATGTTGTTTCGATACGAATGGTTATCGAAGCAACGGGTCCGCAAAGCCTGTAGGATAACCTCGCTAACGGTCGTTGTTTCTAGAGTGTCAAAAACTATTTGTCGAAAATTTGTTTTGGAAACCTCTCGATAGGATTCTTGTTTATTCCTTTCCTCTATTCTACTTCTCCTCCTACCTTATTTGTTTTGGAGTCTCCTCTCTTATCTATCTTTCAAAGTTTTAGGATTCTACGTGGGTGGACGTTTTCTGAGCCTTTAACCTAATAGGTTCGATCATTGGAAGATTCCTGGTGGAAGGACATCGTCGTCAATCCGAGCAAGAATCTCTTGTTAGTGGTGTCGAGAAGTTTTGTTAGTGGTGTCGAGGAGATCAACTGGAAGCATGAAGAATCGATAGTCGAACTTCTTTCCCCTCCCGGGTTAGTGGGTGGATTGCGAGGGCGCAATCCCTTGTTAGTGGTGTCGTCTGTAACACCCGGGGGATTTTCCCCCAAATAGGATTTGGTTGTTTTTTTTTTTTTTGCATTGCATCATGCATTTTGCATTGCACCCTTGTTTCCAAATCAAATTCCTATTAAAAATCAAACAATGCACCTTAGTTTCAAACTCAAATTGTTTTCAATAAAATTGAATTGGGATTAATATTTGCTTGGTTAAATAAATCACCTTTTATTAAAACCCTAATTTGAGTTTCAAATTCAAATTCAAACAACCAATAAATATTTGAAATTTTGAAAAACAAAACTTGGTGCACTTGGGCATTCAATATGCTCAATGCAATAAAATTGTTTTAAAATTTTTTATAAAATCCTAAAACCCATTCTTTCTCTCTTATTCCTTTGCTACAAAAAAAAATAAAAGAAAAAAAAAGAATAAAAAAAAACACCAGTGGGGAGGCAGGCCACAAAGGCCCACCTACAACCCACAGAGAAAAGCCCAGCCCACTCCCCACGTACCTTTCTTCTCCGTACGTTAGCACGAGGAGGGCACCCTCCTGTCGCTGTCCACAACCCCACAGCCATGGTCCCCTCCTCCTCTCTCCCCTATACCTACCCCTCAGCTCCTCCCCAAACCCTAACCTCATTCTCCCTCTTCCTCCTTGCCCGCCGCCATCTCCCTTCTTCTCCCTCCTCTAGTTTTTCCCTCCTCTCTGTTCTGAACCGGAGGAACAACGCCTCCATGGCCGGCAGCTTGGAGGCCATGGCGCCATCGCCGTGGTCGTCGCCTCGACCCCCGGAGGCCGGGAATGGAACCCCGGTGCCCCCCTCCTTCTTTTCTCTGAAGAAACCGAGGCCGGAGGGCGACTCCATCGGCCACGCCGTCGCCATTTTTCTTCCCGGCGAACTACTGTTGCCGTGTCCGTCTCGGTCAGGCCGAGGACCTCCCCGAGCTGCCGCCTCGCCTCTGAGCCCCTCGAGGTGAGCTTCAACCTTCTGGGACCTCTCCCCTTCCCCCCTCGTGCTCTGAGTGCCGCCATCGAGCGCACCGTCTGCAGGCCGCCGTTCCTGTCCGCCGTGCTCGACCTGCAGAGAACGAACACGAACCTCCGTCAGTTTCGTCAGAAACTGTCCGCGCAGAGTAACCTCATATAGGCCCGAAGCCCATCTGGATCACAACCACGAGCTCAGCCCAGTTGTTCCGTTCCATCCGCGCCGCGCTGGAGCCCCGGGTTCGAATCCCACCCGTGGCAAAGCCACCTCTTTTTTCGGCCTTTTTCTTTTATTTCTCGAACTCCAGAAAAACAGAACTAAATCTTTATTTGTAAAATCAATAACAAATTAAAAAATGCTCCAATTTCAATGATTCAAATTTCTATGGATTCAGAATCTTGTGCTCTTTCTGTTAGTCACAAAGTTGCAACATGTTTCTATAATAAATTTTGCACTAAATAATAATATACAGAAAGGGCTATTAAAATTTGAAACTTTGGAAATTCATAACTTGAGTTCTGTTCACCCAGATTGAGCAAACTTGGGCTCTAAAATTTTGTCTTAACAAACTCTACACAGTGGTATTTTATTTGGTCACAATTGAATTAAATTTGAACATGTTTCCTTCTGATTACTAAAAGGGGCAGAATAAAAATGCTTATGGAAAAATGCATAATAAATTCAATAATGATCCAAAAATTATGTTTAATAGCTCAAAATGTTCAGTGAAACATTTGTTACATGTTTTCAACCTTTTGAATACAATTTGTTTACTTTTTTTCCTAATTAAAAGTGGTGCAATAATTCAATGCTTTAATTAAACCTTTTAAATTGCGAAAATTCATAATTAAATATTTAAAATTCCAAATTTGGCAAATGAGGTATCAAATTGAAGCTAATGTTGTTTACCTTCTGTTTTCATCAATTATGTTGCATTTAATCCACTTTAACTCAACGTTTATTTGTAGTTCAATTAATCCACTATTAATGCATATGGGATTTTCCAAATGCAATTCAAATTGCATATGGGCCCATTTAAATTGTTCCGTGTGTCCTTTAGTTTATTTTGATGCACCCTTTAACTTGTCATGCATATAAAATAGGATCATGCTGGATCTTTTGTCGTAGAAGTAATTGTTGCATCCGGTGTTTGTTCTAGTTCGTTGCTTCTTCACGGATAGGACGTTGAGATGATGTGAGCAACGACAAGTTCTTCGGATGTACCTCTACTTGCTAGATTCCAGGCAAGTATACTCACTTGCTACCTATGGCTGCCTTTCATCACTTGTTACCGATTCTTCCCGTTGCCTTTATTCTAGCCTTATGAGTCGATGCTTGTGTCTCGATCCTAGCACATGTTTGCCTTGCAACCATGATATAGCCTTCCTTCCACTTCCTATTACATGTTGCTTGTTTACCTTGTTGGCCCTCGTGTCGTAGTTGCATGCTTAGTGTTGTTTGCGCTCAAGTCTTGATGTCTGTCTTATCACCTGTCTAGTTTGATAGTTGGGTTTCAATTCAATCAACAACATGTTAATGCTTGGGGTAATAATAATTTGATGATAAGACACCGGCAGGAGGCCCGGCGTGGTTTTGAGGCCTGCTAGTGTCGAACTTAATTAGGAAAAGGGTCTTGTCCTCCGATCCATGATGAGCGCACTAACCGCATGTGGGAAGCGAGTATGGGCGCCCCCGCAACTTTGATTCGATTCGCATCTCGTCCAAATCGCCTCATTTAGTTCGGGTTTTCCATTTGCCGCATGCATATGCAGGTGCGAACCCTTGGCGCCAGGGTGGAACTTTTGTAGTCGGCATTTAGGGAGACACGTTCTTAGAGTGCTATGAGGGTCCCCTTTTCTTCGTGGGGCTTGATTAGCCGTGCGCTCAATTGCACGGGGTTCTTTCTGCTTGATGCGAAGAAGAGTTGGGTTGTGTTGAGTGCCTCGCTTGGTGGAAGGGCCTTTCCATCTGGCGGGTCATTCTTACGTGTACGGCCAAATTGGTGCATCCCTGCAGGGTTAATCTTCTCGAGAAGCCGTGTTGTCCGCGGTTATGGAAGACTTGGTGAAAGTGCTGGCTAACAAGTACTCAGACAACTTACACTTAACGATGATAACTTGACTAGTAATATAGATTACCTCCACCATAACAATGAATGTCACCTTAATCAACAGTGTGAGTTTCCTTGGGTTGCTTCCTTAGTAGGGGGTAACACTGGATGGGTATTGTTTGGTGAGTAGTTATAGTTGGTTTTGTCGTGCTATCTTATCCCTTTCTTTTAGCCGGATGTTGTAGC
This sequence comes from Alopecurus myosuroides, assembly GCA_028641055.1. Taxonomy (NCBI): domain Eukaryota; kingdom Viridiplantae; phylum Streptophyta; class Magnoliopsida; order Poales; family Poaceae; genus Alopecurus; species Alopecurus myosuroides. The sequence continues at coordinate 385,126,956 of CM054060.1, forward strand.
GCGTCTCTGTAGTTAGTTAGTGCAGCCTGCTGCTGCTTCTTTGCAATAATCTCTTCCTTCCATTCTACCCAAAGTATTTGTATCTTGTGATGATTGGTTACGCTAATATCTTGTGAGTATGGTTTATCCACTTGCCAGTACTTAATAGTACTGACCCACGAATCCTTTTCGTGGCTGCATATTCCACATTGTAGTCAACAGGTTTGAAGTCTGACGACGTTAGCTTGGGAATCCCTCCGGCTTGGCCTGGGCAGGGATAGGAAGCCATCGGTTATCTTCAGGACTCTTAGTCCAATTTGTATCTTGTCCGTAGTCGGACACTATGTTGTTTCTTCCACTGTTATTTGGATCTTTGTATTGTATCAATTGTATCCTTGATTTGTTTGAGTAGTCTTGTATATACCTCCTCTGTTGTTGTTGTGGATTATTCGTGAAGTGTTGTAATGTTATCACAAGTGGCAACCTGGAATCGGTTATTATGTGGATTTTGACGGGAATGCTGAAATCTGCATAGTGCCCGATCTCGGGGCGTCACAAATGGTACCAGAGCATGGTTTTGGATTCCCAATGTTGTTTCGATACGAATGGTTATCGAAGCAACGGGTCCGCAAAGCCTGTAGGATAACCTCGCTAACGGTCGTTGTTTCTAGAGTGTCAAAAACTATTTGTCGAAAATTTGTTTTGGAAACCTCTCGATAGGATTCTTGTTTATTCCTTTCCTCTATTCTACTTCTCCTCCTACCTTATTTGTTTTGGAGTCTCCTCTCTTATCTATCTTTCAAAGTTTTAGGATTCTACGTGGGTGGACGTTTTCTGAGCCTTTAACCTAATAGGTTCGATCATTGGAAGATTCCTGGTGGAAGGACATCGTCGTCAATCCGAGCAAGAATCTCTTGTTAGTGGTGTCGAGAAGTTTTGTTAGTGGTGTCGAGGAGATCAACTAGAAGCATGAAGAATCGATAGTCGAACTTCTTTCCCCTCCCGGGTTAGTGGGTGGATTGCGAGGGCGCAATCCCTTGTTAGTTGTGTCGTCTGTAACACCCGGGGGATTTTCCCCCAAATATGATTTGGTTGTTTTTTTTTTGCATTGCATCATGCATTTTGCATTGCACCCTTGTTTCCAAATCAAATTCCTATTAAAAATCAAACAATGCACCTTAGTTTCAAACTCAAATTGTTTTCAATAAAATTGAATTGGGATTAATATTTGCTTGGTTAAATAAATCACCTTTTATTAAAACCCTAATTTGAGTATCAAATTCAAATTCAAACAACCAATAAATATTTGAAATTTTGAAAAACAAAACTTGGTGCACTTGGGCATTCAATATGCTCAATGCAATAAAATTGTTTTCAAAATTTTTATAAAATCCTAAAACCCATTCTTTCTCTCTTATTCCTTTGCTACAAAAAAAATAAAAGAAAGAAAAAGAATAAAAAAAAAACACCAGTGGGGAGGCAGGCCACAAAGGCCCACCTACAACCCACAGAGCAAAGCCCAGCCCACTCCCCACGTACCTTTCTTCTCCGTACGTTAGCACGAGGAGGGCACCCTCCTGTCGCTGTCCACAACCCCACAGCCATGGTCCCCTCCTCCTCTCTCCCCTATACCTACCCCTCAGCTCCTCCCCAAACCCTAACCTCCTTCTCCCTCTTCCTCCTTGCCCGCCGCCATCTCCCTTCTTCTTCCTCCTCTAGTTTTTCCCTCCTCTCTGTTCTGAACCGGAGGAACAACGCCTCCATGGCCGGCAGCTTGGAGGCCATGGCGCCATCGCCGTGGTCGTCGCCTCGACCCCTGGAGGCCGGGAATGGAACCCCGGTGCCCCCCTCCATCTTTTATCTGAAGAAACCGAGGCCGGAGGGCGACTCCATCGGCCACACCGTCGCCATTTTTCTTCCCGACGAACTACTGTTGCCGTGTCCGTCTCCGTCAGGCCGAGGACCTCCCCGAGCTGCCGCCTCACCTCCGAGCCCCTCGAGGTGAGCTTCAACCTTCTGGGACCTCTCCCCTTCCCCCCTCGTGCTCTGAGTGCCGCCGTCGAGCGCACCGTCTGCAGGCCGCCGTTCCTGTCCGCCGTGCTCGACCTGCAGAGAACGAACACGAACCTCCGTCAGTTTCGTCAGAAACTGTCCGCGCAGAGTAACCTCATATAGGCCCGAAGCCCATCTAGATCACAACCACGAGCTCAGCCCAGTTGTTCCGTTCCATCCGCGCCGCGCTGGAGCCCCGGGTTCGAATCCCACCCGTGGCAAAGCCACCTCTTTTTTCGGCCTTTTTCTTTTATTTCTCGAACTCCAGAAAAACAGAACTAAATCTTTATTTGTAAAATCAATAACAAATTGAAAAATGCTCCAATTTCAATGATTCAAATTTCTATGGATTCAGAATCTTGTGCTCTTTCTGTTAGTCACAAAGTTGCAACATGTTTCTGTAATAAATTTTGCACTAAATAATAATATACAGAAAGGGCTATTAAAATTTGAAACTTTGGAAATTCATAACATGAGTTCTGTTCACCCAAATTGAGCAAACTTGGGCTCTAAAATTTTGTCTTAACAAACTCTACACAGTGGTATTTTATTTGGTCACAATTGAATTAAATTTGAACATATTTCCTTCTGTTTACTAAAAGGGGCAGAATAAAAATGCTTATGGAAAAATGCATAATAAATTCAATAATGATCCAAAAATTATGTTTAATAGCTCAAAATGTTCAGTGAAACATTTGCTACATGTTTTCAACCTTTTGAATACAATTTGTTTACTTTTTTTCCTAATTAGAAGTGGTGCAATAATTCAATGCTTTAATTAAACCTTTTAAATTGCGAAAATTCATAATTAAATATTTAAAATTCCAAATTTGGCAAATGAGGTATCAAATTGAAGCTAATGTTGTTTAACTTCTGTTTTCGTCAATTATGTTGCATTTAATCCACTTTAACTCAATGTTTATTTGTAGTTCAATTAATCCACTATTAATGCATATGGGATTTTCCAAATGCAATTCAAATTGCATATGGGCCCATTTAAATTGTTCCTTGTGTCCTTTAGTTTATTTTGATGCACCCTTTAACTTGTCATGCATATAAAATAGGATCATGCTGGATCTTTTGCCGTAGAAGTAATTGTTTCATCCGGTGTTTGTTCTAGTTCGTTGCTTCTTCACGGATAGGACGTTGAGATGATGTGAGCAACGACAAGTTCTTCGGATGTACCTCTACTTGCTGGATTCCAGGCAAGTATACTCACTTGCTACCTATGGCTGCCTTTCATCACTTGTTACCGATTCTTCCCGTTGCCTTTATTCTAGCCTTATGATTCGATGCTTGTGTCTCGATCCTAGCACATGTTTACCTTGCAACCATGATATAGCCTTCCTTCCACTTCCTATTACACGTTGCTTGTTTACCTTGTTGGCCCTCGTGTCGTAGTTGCATGCTTAGTGTTGTTTGCGCTCAAGTCTTGCTGTCTGTCTTATCACCTGTCTAGTTTGATAGTTGGGTTTCAATTCAATCAACAACATGTTAATGCTTGGGGTAATAATAATTTGATGATAAGGCACCGGCAGGAGGCCCGGCGTGGTTTTGAGGCCTGCTAGTGTCGAACTTAATTAGGAAAAGGGTCTTGTCCTCCGATCCATGATGAGCGCACTAACCGCATGTGGGAAGCGAGTATGGGCGCCCCCGCAACTTTGATTCGATTCGCATCTCGTCCAAATCACCTCATTTAGTTCGGGTTTTCCATTTGCCGCATGCATATGCAGGTGCGAACCCTTGGCGCCAGGGTGGAACTTTTGTAGTCGGCATTTAGGGAGACACGTTCTTAGAGTGCTATGAGGGTCCCCTTTTCTTCGTGGGGCTTGACTAGCCGTGCGCTCAATTGCACGGGGTTCTTTGTGCTTGATGCGAAGAAGAGTTGGGTTGTGTTGAGTGCCTCGCTTGGTGGAAGGGCCTTTCCATCTGGCGGGTCATTCTTACGTGTACGGCCAAATTGGTGCATCCCTGCAGGGTTAATCTTCTCGAGAAGCCGTGTTGTCCGCGGTTATGGAAGACTTGGTGAAAGTGCTGGCTAACAAGTACTCAGACAACTTACACTTAACGATGATAACTTGACTAGTAATTATAGATTACCTCCACCATAACAATGAATGTCACCTTAATCAACAGTGTGAGTTTCCTTGGGTTGCTTCCTTAGTAGGGGGTAACACTGGATGGGTATTGTTTGGTGAGTAGTTACAGTTGGTTTTGTCGCGCTATCTTATCCCTTTCTTTTAGCCGGATGTTGTAGCGCGTCTCTGTAGTTAGTTAGTGCAGCCTGCTGCCGCTTCTTTGCAATAATCACTTCCTTCCGTTCTACCCAAAGTATTTGTATCTTGTGATGATTGGTTACGCTAATATCTTGTGAGTATGGTTTATCCACTTGCCAGTACTTAATAGTACTGACCCACGAATCCTTTTCGTGGCTGCATATTCCACATTGCAGTCAACAGGTTTGAAGTCTGACGACGTTAGCTTGGGAATCCCTCCGTCTTGGCCTGGGCAGGGATTGGACGCCATCGGTTATCTTCAGGACTCTTAGTCCAATTTGTATCTTGTCCGTAGTCGGACATTATGTTGTTTGTTCCGCTGTTATTTCGATCTTTGTATTGTATCAGTTGTATCCTTGACTCGTTTGAGTCGTCTTGTATATACCTCCTCTGATGTTGTTGTTGTGGATTATTCGTGAACTGTTGTAATGTTATCACAAGTGGCAACCTGGAATCGGTTATTATGTGGATTTTGGCGGGAATGCTGAAATCTGCATAGTGCCCGATCTCGGGGCGTCACACCAGCCTACGCCGACAGGGCATACGCCGACGGCCACCGTCGACCTACCCCTACGCCGACGGGGAACGTGTATACGCCGACGGGTCCGGCCATCGGCGTATAGACTGTGTCCCGTAGTGCCTCCTGGTGCCTCCCTTCTTGCATTTGCTCCCGAGATACTCTTTCACCTTCTTAATTTTGTCTCTTGAATCGTTCCGATAGGAGGCAAGCATTCTCTTTGCTAGATCCAGCACTAGCCGTCTTCAGACTAACCAAAAGATCACATATCTCTTTTCCAAAGAGGACATCAGAATCAAATAAAGGAAAGTTGTTGGCTAGGCTCAAGAGATGGTGGAATGGAAGCCACCTCCGAGGGTTCTCCGTGGGAGTTTGGCTATATTTTAGTTTGTGTTTTCCATTCTATTTCTCTCATCTCACATATTGTGCGATGTGGGAGAGTATCTAGGATCGCGGTGGGGCACCTCCCGAGTTGTGGGGTGACATGGTTCAGTCATCTCACATTATGTAAGGGGCATATTTTAGTCCTCAACACGATATGATGTTGTTTCTGAATAAAAGGGAAGAACAGAAAAGCAGCAAGTTGAGCGCTGCACCAAAACCCTGGTCCTCCTCTTCATAGCCAGGACAACTTGAGGCTAACAATATCAGCGTTGCGGTGATCAGGACAAAAGTTAGTGCCACAATACAAGTACCTTTTCTCTCCATGTCGTTAATTTGATTTTCTGATGTATTAAGTTATTCCGAAAATCGAAACTCGTTAGGAACTCAACTCTGACACCGCTGCAAAATTTGTAATATCAAATTCATCATTCCATCGTAATTTAGTCGTTACAGGCACGTCACTTGTCCTTCCCGTGGCGCCGTGGCGGGGTTACAATTGGGCCCCACTCCCCTCTCTACAACTACAACATGTATACATCAGCCCCCACTTTTCTCACAGCACAAGAATCCCATCAGTCTAACTAAAATTTTACTACCCTTCCACAAAGGGTTTCCTCTTACACAGGATGCCATATGGTGAATGTGCGCTATTGCACGAGCTCACGTATCAGCCTCAGAAGGAACGAGAGATCCTGCTCCGTGAAACTCGGCGTCGACGTGCCATCTCTCGCCACCTTGCTGCTGCTGGAACCCTCGTTTACCATGTCGGCCTGCGTTACGGCGGAGATGGCCTCGGTGATCTCCGGCACGAGGTCGACGATGACCCCGTTCACCCCCATCAGTCGCTGCATGTACACCGCCTCCGGCACGTTACTGCACAAGGACATACAGGAAATGTTTAGTGGCTGCTCGAATTCTGATTAACTAGGCTAACTGTTTTAAACAAGTATGAAGAAAAATTCCATAACTTACTTTAGTGTTCCGTAAGTCAGAAGGGAGAGGTCAGCTTCCTTGATCTTTGGTACAGCGGCCGGGAACCTGAATATTCCACGGGCCTCGGACACGATTCCCTGCATGCCGCTGGCAAGGCACAGCTTGACTGCCTCCTCCAGCGAGTTCCTCCTCGCGTCGGCGTAGGTCTCTGTCCCTCCGTTTGTCAGGAAGTAAACAGGGTATTTGCTCTGCAGTTTTCTCATGAGCACTGCAGCATCGGGCTGGAAGCTAGAGAAGATGATAGCTCTGCCCTTGGCATGCTCGAAGACGACCTTAAGGATGGCCTGGAGGGTGCGGCTGAGCTCTTCCTCAGCATATACAAGATTGTCATCGAACTTGAGTTCCACGTTGAAGCCCAGTCTTGGGTTGACCTTCTCGAACGCTTCTTGAAGGGTGCAGAGAGGATCGTCTGATTGCACGTTCCAGTTCAAGATTCTACCATCCTTCATTTTCCTCAACAAAGGCTTCCCATTCTGTAATGGGTTAAGCAAAGACGATATTAGATTGTACTCAACTACTCAAGTCACTCATGGCAGAATGAGCAAAAATTAAGTGATTTGCTTGCATTGTTAGCTTACCTTTCCCTCCTTATTTTGTGGGCCGTACTGGAGGAACTCTTCCAACTGAAGATCCGTGACACGCTTCTCTGAAACTTTACCCTGAAAAAAGATAAGAGAGTCGTAATGAGATCTTGTGATACTTAATTGTGTATAGAAGTGAAAAGAAAATATCTTTACGTACAGAGCAAAACAGAGTATATGTATGAACTTACATGTTCTTCGGTGAAGATAAAGTTGTCATGGAAGATGACTGGGCATGCATCCTTGGTGACCTGCAAAATTTGATATTCATGCTTCTCTTCTCAACATCTTTTTGCACACTGAATTATTTCAGACAAAAAGAGGAGGGCCGGCCACAGGTAAAGAAACCAATCAGTATCGTCTTTGAACACTTTCAGATTGATGAAATGGAAACATTTATTCACACTTTTTAGCATCGTGTGGTAAACAAATTTTACTCGTGCTAGACTGCTAGCACGTTGTATTATACAAAACGATGATGGCAGAGGTGTATATTTTGGTCCCCGTCATGTCTGAATTAAGGTCCACATAATAGGTGTTTTTTTTTCTGGATGGTGGTCAGATCCGGCGAGAGCATGAAACACGGCGACGCACGTGGCATTCGGCATTCCCTTGGTACGCGGCGATTGCTCGTGTTCCCTGACCCGAAAAACATGGCAAGCGTGTCGCGTGCCCGAGCCGCCCCGGCCGGACGCGTCCCCATCGAGATCACCTAGACCGAATCCACTACGCCGAGGAGAGCACAACTAACGAAGCCGGGCAAGGACTCCCACGTAGACTTGATTAATGGCAGTTATGAAGAAGAAGAAATCGGTTTTTACCTGGACATCGAACTCGACGTAGTCGACGGCGAAACGCGCGGCCTCGTTGAAGGACCTGACGGAGTTCTCCTTCACCTCCTGCAGCCGCCGGTCCGGCGACGCCAGCGCGTTCATCCCCTTGCCCCGGTGCCCGATCACAGCGAACGGACCCTGCTTCGCCGTCGACGCGTCCACCGCGTCAATGCGCGCGGTGGCGAGGTCCGGGACGACGAGGACGTCCAGGCTGGGGACGTCGGAGACGCGCGCGGCCTTGAGCAGAGCCATTGAGGAACCGACGAAAGGAATGGGTTGTTACTACAGCTAGGAAAGGAAAGATGGGGCTGAACGAGGAGGACGATCGGGGCCGAGCTGCGACGGACAAGGAAAGGAAACGGGAGCTTTATATAGGTAGAGGACTAGACGGGAAGGGAGGAGTCCGATATCAAATGCGATGCGGGGGAGCGGGAATATTCCAGGAGTTTATCCTCGAGGATATTCGGTGGCGGCAGGTATTGTTGCCTTCCGGAAAGGTTTTTTTTTTTCAGGTTTCCCTTTCCGTTTTCTTCACTATTTTTACGTCCACATGTCTGGCTTTTACGTTTTTGCAGAAACAAGGTAAGTAGAGGTGTGCTCAATGAAGAAAACGAGAAACAAAAGGAAGGCATCGAGGTGTACTACAACAATACGATGCACGGATTCACGTGTTACAGAACTAACGTGCAGGCAACAGATAAGATCGCCTCGGAATTGGTATCGAGGAAGGCAATTGTCACGCGGTTGGCTGAAAGCGCTCCCTCTGTCAAAACCCATTGCGACTTCTTTGAGGTGTACTACAACGATATATAGGTCGTAGCCCATGATTTTGCGAAAAGTCATTATTGCTGCCTAGATCCCGTGCACCGTCCGTTTGAAAAACAAAAGTTTTAAAAACATCGAAAACAATTTTGGAGGTAGTCCATGATGATGTAGCCTACACATATACAAAATCACAATGTAATTTTTTTCCCGGTAATGGCCTATACAAAAATTACAAAATGATAAATGTTTGGAGATTTATAAAACTATACTCCCTCCGATCCTAAAAAGTGTCGCCACAAATGAACTAATCCGATACTTCCGACATTTTTTTAGAATCGGAGGGAGTATTAGATCTGTAAATTTGTTATTTTTTGTGTAGGTTAAAATACTTAGTATGTATTTAAAATTGAAATTTAGCCCGTTTGTAGAATTCATCATTGAAACAACTAAGATTTTTTTCCTTTTTAGATATGGTTTTTAAAAATAAATATCTGCGTGAAACCGCTGTAACTCCGCAGTAAAAATCTCAACCCATGATTTTGCTGTTATACTATGCTTATCAAACCCCTCCTCCACACAGTGTAGATCGGAGGGGGTGGTGATGATGCAAGCGGCACAGGCACACGGCGACCAGGGCCGGTCCTGAGGGGGGGCAGGAGGGGCGGCCGCCCCGGGCCCCCGGAATCAAGGGGCCCCGATTCCCAAACACAACACTAGAGAAAATTTCATGGTGGCGCCATTAGTCGTAATTAGAGCAAGCAGAGGATTTCTATGGGAGGTTGAGGGAGAGGGAGAGCTAAACGAAACGTTACGGACTTTATGCTGCGTTAGTAGACTAGGTCTTGGGCCCCCTGTTCCTTTCGTTAACTTGGGCCTTATTTATTTAGTCAAGCCGGTTTTCCTTTAGTTAGCTAGCTACTGCGTTTCCATCAAAAAAAAAAGTTAGCTACTACGAATACGTAAAGTTTGGTAGGGAGAATAAGTTATACGATGACTGTTTAGTGGTTGAGGGATCAGGAAATGCTCAAATGTAACCCAGTGAGCGCATCTTTTCGGTGAAAACGGTCGTTCATTATTTTTAACGAATCATTGATAAAATTATTCCTATCAAGCGGCAATTTCTCTAATGCTCGGCAAATGTGTAATTTAAAAGCCGTGACTAAGCATGAGCCTAATTCTTCATTTATCGGATCAATTCACGACATTAAAAAATAAATATTTAATATTTTCATAGTCCTAGGTCAAATAAGCACAAGATTGCTAATTTGATTCTTCCACGGCTCATGAAAAACAACAACTCATGAAATCACGCCTTCATGAATTATTTTCCTTGACGGTAAGGATTCTCTTGCAGTGACATCAAATAGTCATGTCATTTAGAATTTGTGCATGGGGCAGCAAAACAAGATATGAGTTGAGGGGGTTACTTAAATATTATCGATGCTTTAAACTAATATCTATAAACTACTCAATATAAATTGCATACTCGATATATCCTAGCTAGCGAAGTGGTGGGATCCTTCTCTACTAGATGGATCGAGGACCCCTGATTTCTTGCTTGAGCGTTTAGTTTCTGATGTAAGTTCTCAGACGCACTATTTTCCTCTCAGGGTACCTATGGGGACTGAGAGGTTTTTAATGAGGCGGGCTTGCTAGCTTGTTATTAATGGAAAATTTTCAAATATTTTTTGCATACTCGATATGAATATTGCAATTGAATGCATTTTACATATTTATCTATATCATTTATTTATATTATAAATATTGATTATCTTAGTGAAAGTATAAAGGGCCCTGATTTTTAGTTTTGTCCCGGGCCCGTAATATCTCAGGACCGGCCCTGACGGCGACCCTCTCCCACCTAGTCTTGACCGATGGGACTATAAACAGGAGAAGTGGGATGTTATGAAACGAGACACGAGAGTTCCTATTTAATCTAATCACGGTACCCATTTAATTTAATCTAAGCACAAATGCTGGAGATAAGAGGGGCCATGCATGAGCGGTCTCGCTCCGTGTGGTTGATTGGTGCATGTATAGATGTACACTCTAGGATAAGTGGGCAGTAAACCACCGGCGAGAAAACAGGGTTAACAAATGGGATAAGCAGATTTTGCATGCGGGATGGGTGTCGGGCTTGTCGGGCTGGCCCCTCCCACTTACTCCCTCCGTTCAACAATAGATGACTTCCACATATCTATATATGGATGTATCTAGACACTAAATGTGTCTAGATACATCCATATATAGATATGTGGAAGTCATCTATTGTTGAACGGAGGGAGTACATAGTTGCGGAGACAGGGTGGGTCATCGTACCCTCAATGAAGAGATCGTGTCGCTGGAGGTTCTCCTACGGGGACGGTGTGGTGTTCATTTGATCCCATATGGATGTAGTCCTACTTGTTGTGCCGTTGCAGTGGCGGCGGCTACGTGGCATCGTCGTATGGGGGACACGAAATGGATGCGGTCATTCTCTTCCAACGGTGGGACATGAGTTTTAGAATAGGTTTTAGAATAGGGGTTCTAGCAGCCCTGATTCTTCGGTGATGCCATCCATTGTGATCGTGTGAGCGATGCGGCAGCCAGATTTTTAAATGGTGATGGCCTTAAGCTCTACTTTGGGTGGTACGGAATGCCCCTCTATCAACGGATCAGGTTCTCTCGGTGTTAGGCACGATGTCTCATGCGAAGGCGTCAAGTCATGCTTCTTGCCGCTAGTTACACTCATGACATCTCATACAAAGAAGTCAAATCATGCATATTACCGAAGGAGCTCAGCATGCTCTATCTTGATAATTGCTGAGGCGTCGAGTCATGCATGTTCCTTCTAAATCGAAGGTGGTGCAACAATAATTGGAAGCGCGGCTATATGAAATGCCATGGATTCCCGTATCTCCTCAATGGTATCCATTTAGCGAGGTGTCATTAGCCCACCAAGTGATGATGGTAGATGTGACTTCGACGATTCGTGTACGCATTACGGCAGAAACACAAGATCTACGATCAACATATTTTGGCGCGCTTTGCCCTTGTTAAATATGGTGTCTCGAAACTCGGTTTTGGCAAAGAAAATTGTAGATCGACCATCGGTTGGACTCTTCATTATCAGCGCACGATGCGGCGTTTCCTTCTTTAATGTTTGGCCGGAGAGTTTTACCTTTTCCATTTGTTAGTTGGGTGGAGTTACTATCACCAGAAAAGGCATATGAAGACGTGGAATCCACTTTGGCACCGTGGTGCATATGCACTCGGGTCTTAAAAACATATTTAGAAATGTAAAGAAAAATCTAAATAAAATTCTGCAGATACATATTCAAATTCTACGTGTTTATAAAGTGGTTTTGCGGAAAACCGATATTGTTTTTTGGCGAGGTAAAAATAAAAAAGTAACCCGTGAAAAGCCTTATTTTAGCACCAAAATTTGTCTTTTTTACACAACGCACAAAACATATCGATTTTTTGTAAAACGACTTTGTGAACTCAGAGTATTTTAAAATTTATGCTCCTCTTTTTTTCTACATATTTTTTAACATTTTAGAATATGTTTTTTTTGCGGGGAAATTGAGAGCTTTAACATTTTAGAATATGTTTAGAATGCATTTCAAATAAGGGGTGTGTATACACTTGGGAGCCAAAAAAAAACACCCCCTCCTAATTTCTTTATCTTTGTTGGATCGACTATATATGTTTGAAAGGTTCTTTTGAACGTTGCATAGCTTTTGAACTAAAACTACTCTCTCCGTCTCAAATTAATTGTCATAAAGTTGGACAATAATGGATATATAGTAAAAGAATGACCCACGAAACAAGCGTTGCCGAGCCGTGAGTTGGGTATACGGTGAAGAAGAACCAAAAAAAAGAATCTATACTGTATTTTAGTTGGCAACATGGCTGACCAGAGTAGGAATCGGCGTCGAGGAACCACGCGCATCGGTGCGACGCTGTCCGCGCGTGGAGACGAGAAACAGCCAAAAAAGGGGCACATAGCTTATTTAAACAGCTGTAGTTGATCCCTCCCTGTAGTCCAACATCTACTTCCTCCGTTTCTAAATATAAAATGTTGTATATATTGCTCATGTTGTATAGATACATACTAATATGAGTAAACATATATACTAAAAGTTGTCTAGATACATGTACTCCCTCCGTCTTAAAATAATTGTATTAAACTTGGACAAAAGTGGATGTATCTAGACATGTTTTTGTGTTAGATACGTCCACTTTTGTCCAACCTTGAGACAATTAATATGAGACGGAGGGAGTAGATATATGTCAATGTCAAAAAAAGCTAAAACATCTTAAATTTAAGAACGGAGGGAGTAACATTCTTCTACCAGGCTCTCATGCATCCCGCACTAGGCCACTAATTTAGGCAGATTCAACGGCAGGGCAGACACATGACTCAAAGCAGAGTCACCAAATAGGGGTTCGTCTCTTGAACACGTTACAATAATACGGTAAGAATATAGTACTCCCTCCGATCCATATTAATAGGTGCTGAAGTGGATGTATTTAGACATGTTTTATTGCTAGATACATCCACTTCAGCACCTATTAATATGGATCGGAGGGAGTACGTAAGAGATTTGAGTGGTGGGATGATATGTTCAACCCATGTATATCTGGCCCATGCCATTCGCCGCAAAGCCTGGTGGTTGGGTCTGGCGAGAAAGTACGTGAACTCATGTGCAAGCAAAGCAACAAACAGCTCAGGCTGAGGTGCTCGTCTTATCCCCCGATTCGTTTGCCCAGGTATAGGCAGTGACTCAGCATCCATCATAGAAAGTTGTATTTTTCTATCTGCTCTGCTCCATTCGACGCGGAATCAAATTGCGCTTGTTAAAATTATGTCTGACTCAGCGGATACGCCGCAGACAGGCAGTGCTACATGTACGGTTCATCGGACCAACCTGAAAAAAAGAGCCTCTTTAGCTATCTCTTCTATCTGCTGGGCTGGGAAATTTAGGGTTGGAACGGGATTTAGTGTTCACCGAATCCCATCGAATACTGTTCTCCCACAATACACTAGCATAGGGTAGAGTTTTGGATTTACAAAAAAATTGACGGGTTGGTGGAATATTTGTGGCGATTATCCGCTCAAAAACTGGAGTAGTAAAGGAAAAAGTGAGGCTTTTTCGGTATTCCGTAAAATCCCCTGTTAGGGGTATTAAAACCGAGCCAAAAAACGAGCTGTCCCACGCATCCCTCCCGATCTGGGCAATTCTGGCCATCGGATCTCTGTGTCACTAGGTTGTAGCCGTTGGATGCTTCCATCCCGCATTGACCCATTATATGTCCCTACGGATGCTGAACCGGGTGTCAAATTGGCAGTCTGTGGTTTAGTGGGCCAGAAAAAACAGCTAAAGCCCATTGAGACGATGGAAGCGAGCAACGCTCGCTCTGCTCCATTGGAAAAAAACATAGCGATATTGTCAACTCAGCTACGATGCAGAGGAGGCAGGGACGAGCGCGGAGGGGATCACCGACTCGATGCGCCTAGCGAACGACCGAGCAACCATGGTCGGCTAGCGGCAGGACCAGATTGATGCGGCCGGCCGCCGTCCCCGTGCGCCCGATTCAAAGGGCCTTGCACATGTCGCGTCGTTCATGATTGTTGCGGCCATCATGAACTGGTGCGGCGAGCACTGATCCATCCCTCATGATTGTTGTTCATGACGTGTTAATTTTCAGTTCCTCCAAATCCTTAGTGGCAGCCATCGTGTGCAAATTATCGATCTCCGATGCGGCCTTCGGGAACTGATGCGGCATAGCGAGGCTCACATCATCATTGATGGTGGTGAGCTGATGAGGTGCTCGTAATTGATCTTGATGCGCCTGAATGAAGGTCGTTTCAATTTTAAGTTGCTGCAAATCACTCATGGCAGTCATAGTGAGAAAATTGTCAGCGGTTAGTGATGAGTCACCATGGTACGTTACTGTACACAAGCCTAAAATTTTATCCATATTATTTCCGCTCGAGCAAAAACATCCAGGTCTAATGGTGTTATGCTAGGTTTGTTCTCTCTGCTGTGATACTCCTGTATGATATACATGATTAGGAGTTCGTTGTTCAGTTAATTTCTCGAGTGAACGAACTTGTGTGTGCATTTCGTTCTATGTTCATGAAGTGCTTAATAATTAGTTTGGTGTTGCTTGATGCATGTGGTTGATGGTTGCAAAATTCAGCTGATCAGTAGGCTTTTCTTCTGCGTGCAGTGAAGAAGGAAAATGATCAATGACAAGCTCTGGCTTTACAAGCTGGTACCTAACAGAAATACCTTCATTTGTACAGAGAAAAGAAAATAACTCGGATAGCGGTTGTTACTCAGTTGAATCCTAACCTGCAGGTAACAATCTGCTTCAAATCCAATCAAACAAACGCTGTGTCAAAAAAAGAAATCATTTATTTCTCTTACCTTAATTTCAGTATTATTGCTTCTGATGCCATACTGACATTCAACAACAAAGATGTGTTGATGGTAATAATCCAAGCATTGTGTGTATCCGCGTGGCTCTGAGTGCATAAAATGCATGTGAATGTATTCAGCCATGGAATTTATGTCAGATGTGACACCGCAGCATGTAAATTAGTATCAGCCAACATATTTTACTTTTAGAAGATTTTTTATTTAGGAATTGGTTAAGGGATTTATCTTTGTAATGTCCATAGTTTCGTTTGATTTTTCTCTCGGTGCTAACACACAACAATCCTGTGTATGCCTATTGTTCAAATCTCAGTGGGCAGATTATGTTGTTCACTGTTGTTAACATCTAGGTAAATGCAGCTTGGAGAACATCTCCTCTGAAACTTCCCGGGTTAGGTTCTGATCCTCAAATATGACATCTCAATTAAACCTGAGGAAGAACATGGCAGTGGTTATAAGATACATGGATCAACTACAGGAATATGATTCTTGTTATAATTAATAAGGTGATAGTGCTTGATAGTTCAGTGCTAGAAGAAAAGAACAGGTATGATTGCACCTACTTGGGACAGAGGGTCATTTTCTTTATTTCTTTGACAGCAGAACCTGCTTGTAAAGAGATTTTCCCAACATGTATGTGAGAGAATGGTGGATATATGGAGCCTTGGCTGTACAATTATTGAAATGCTAAGAGCATGTCTAACAGACCCCCTAAATGGCCCAAACCCGTATAATAACCGCTGATATACGGGTTTGGGCTCTACCCGGCCATCTAGCAGACCCCCTAAATCGACCACCCTGGACGGTTTTTTACAAGTTTGGGTAGGGGGCGGCCCGTCGACCCCTACATGTGCGGGTCGGGAGGAGATGTAGAGGGCCAACCCTCTACCTCGTGCGAGCTAGGGCGCGCTGAAGATTCAGGTTCGAATCCCACTTTCGTTCGCCCCGCCGCCAGCCGCCGCCCCGTAGATCCGGTCGCCTCCGAGGCACCGCACCCCCGCCGGACACCGCCGCACCCCCGCCGGACACCGCCGCACCCCCGCCGGGCCCCCAGCGGACCTCGGCGCCCCTCGACTCGCCGCGCCGTGTGCATCTCCGCCGCCTCCCCACGGTGAGTACTCGCCGGGCCGTGTTTCCTCTTCGATTTCGCCGTTCCGCGGGGGCCTGATCTCTGCTTCGCGATGCCGTAGATGTCTGCGGACGCGACCATGGATGATGTGGAGCATTCCGATGATTCGTTGAGCTGGTATTCGGGGGATTCGGACCTCGACGAGCTGCTGAGCGACGACGACATGGAGATGATGCAGTACATCTTCCGCATCAAGGACCTCGAGGACCGCGGGAAGCTGCTAGATCAGAGGAAGGGTTCCGCGAAGGGCCGCATATGCATCCCGCGGAACCGCGCGCTCGGCCACGAACAGCTGTGGCAAGATTATTTTGCCGAGGTACCTACCTATCCCCCCCGTCTCTTCCGTAGGAGATACCGCATGCGTAGGAGTTTGTTCACCAAAATATTGGGTTAGCCCCTTAAAACAGAGTTCCATGCAAAAATTAAAAGACATTGTTCGATGCAAATCCATTGTATGGAAACAAAGTGACCAAAACTTCAGCCTTTTCCCAGCAACTGAGGAGTAGATTTTTTTTTTACTATAGGGCATTGTTTTGAATCTTGGATGATTTCCGGATATCACTACATACGCAGTGAATAATTCTAATTGGCATAATATATGATCCATCGCACAGGATGTATCCAATATGAGCAATCCTTGCGAATGCTGCCAAAGCAAGCTTAGGTTCATAAGACAGATTAATGGCAATTTCATGCATAGCCTGGTGAGTTACTAAAATCTTCTTTTTTGTGAGGAAACCCCAAAAAAGAAGATTTTAGTAACTCACCAGGCTATGCATGAAAATGTCCAAAACCCTGTTTTGTGAGGGGCCAAAAGCTCGTGCGAGCTAGCAGACCCCCTACCCCCACCCCGTAAAACAGAATATTCTGTTTTACGGGGTGGGAGTAGGGGGTCTGCTAGCTCGCACGAGTTTTTGGCCGGCGAAATGCGTATACAGGGCCCTCTACACGCGTTTTAGGGGGCGAAAACATAAGGGGTCTGTTAGACATGCTCTAACTGATATACATCCTTTTCAACCTTATGAAGATGTATGCTTTTTGTTCATTATCCATTTTTCTGCTTGCTTGGATATGTCATTTCATTCCTTGTACTTAAAGTAACTAGCACTAATTTTGTTCTGACAGTGGAGGAGCACCCATCATCTTTGATCCTTGATTTTGCAGGTACCAGTGCTATTTAAGATTGTAAACAGTAAAGATAGACTCGAATTTCTAGAAATTATTTTGCAAGAAGGGAAAGATTTCCAAACTTTGTGCTTCAAGTGTGATCTAGAGCAGTGCCGATGTGCAACACAATTACTACGTCGCTCGTTTGTTCATGACCATCCAGCAATAAGAGCAGAAAAAAGCAGAGCAACCCTGTTGAGTAATGAACTATCTTCCCCTATATGGAGGCAAGGTATAAAAAGGTGAGTTACTTCGACAAGCATCGTACCCATTTAATATTTGTTCCAAACAATTCTTAACATATTCATGTATTCTGTTCGGCTCTTTCCATGCCCAGTACAAAAAATAGAATTGGGTTCAGTCAAACAAAGAATCTAAAAAAGAGAGGCATTACCTCTCAGCTGGATATTGGAGAACTAATATTTTACTGGACTAGCAAACGTGCCCGTGCGTTGCCACGGGAATGAAAAAATTCAACAAATAAAAAATGCCCTGACAAATAAGATATATTTGTTAATACTACCTCCAAAAATTAGGGAGTGCCTTCTTAGAGCAACTCTAGCAGCGATTCAAAAAATCACGTAAATAAATAGTTCCGGCGGGTTTACGGGCTCCATGCCAGTTTCAGGCCAGAAAAGAGCCCGTAAACCCGACCGGCGTGAAAAGCGTTCCCGGGGGCCCGTAGGTTTTGCCCCACCGATCGCTATATGAAGGGGGACGTCGACGCGTTTCCGGGTCAAACCCTCATTCACCCCTCTCCGCCACTGTCGACGACCTTGTTGGAAGCTGATCGGGCCTCACTCATCCATGAGCAGCCCCACATGCACGGAGAGGTGGAGGACGGCGACGTCCCTGTATCATCTCCTTGAAAAGTGTAAGTACATCTATCATTCGTAACCGAGAAAATGTGAGATGCCATGAATCAGGATTGGCCGGGCCATCGATGACTCAATTGATAGATTGAGGCTAAAGTTCATCATGACTCTAGTAAATAGAATTCTCGTAATTATATGAAGTCTATAGGATAAATTCATATATTGAGAGTGTATTTGCTAATTATATCAGAGTACTTCATTTGTTTGCAACAAATTGATTTTATAGAATATGGTGATCAATTTGTTTGTGAAGAATGTTGCCAGTTAAAATGTATTCGGCCCAAAGTATACGACTTGCCAGCATGTACACATGGACTTGGGGTGTCCATGTCCTTTCTCTGTCTCAATTTTTTTTATCTTTTAGAAATTGAGATTATATCACTTAAACAACACCTTATATTTGAAACTATGATCGAGGTGGCAAATTTCCTTCTATTCTTGTTTTCCAGTTTTTGCAGTACTGCCGCGTTGTCACATTCCATAATCACTTGTTCAGAAGCTACATGAATTACTGATTTCAATCACTTCAGGTCAGCTTAAACCTTGGCTCCTTCAGCGGACCTGCAATAGGGAATAATACCCCACGCCGACATCATTATCTTGCAATCACTATCACGCAAACAATTATTGTGTTCATCAGAGAAGCTTGCATTGCATCCACATTCAGCTTATTCCATCCCAAATCAGGTTTCCCAAAGTATACGACTTGCCATCACCTAAAGGGAAAACCAGATACTTCCCTTTAATGTCCCGTTCCTGTTTGAATTATGTAACATTAGAAAATAATGTATGTAGGATTAAATAAACGCGGCAATATGTTTGCTCGTGCACTTGCCCTCACCGAATACAGATTGTTTCTGAGGTGCCATATCCTCCACAACATGAATAATAAGCTTTGATCACATTTCTTTTGAGCACTGGTTTAGCAAAATGAGCACCCGTTCACGTCCAAAATAGCTGAACCTATTTTCCTTCGAGAGGTTTCAGTCTTTCCTTAAATATTGTCGCAATGCCATAGCTTCTGAACATGTTAACCACAGGAGAAGAAAATGCAGGTCTCAAACAGCAAATGCTCTTCGGCTGAGTAAACTGAGATGGAACGTGGAACCGTGGAAGTGCCTCCAATAATTAAGGTCTTCGGCTGGAAGCTAGTAATGGTTTCTGTCGGAGTAAAATCTCTCCCAGTTGGTCTGTGCCCCAATCTAAATCTGCCAATCATCCAAAAACATGGCTGAATAGATGGGGATCTCACAGGTTCACACAAAAATGAAATCTCCGAACAAATATCCATAGAGAAAACCCATCACCTCCGCGCGGCTAGGGCGCCTAGAGTCTCCCGGCGTGCCAATTAAAACGATGGCGGACAGGCGCGTTGGTTGGGAACGGGAGGTGCGGTGCAGCCATGTTTTTGTCGGCCTGAAAGTCAATGCACCCTGGAGAGGACCGAGCGCGCCACCGAGAGCTTGCCGAGCCGTGAGGTCGACAGATCTGCAGGCAGCAACACATGGAACTCGGGGCACCGCCGGAGTTGGTCGCGCAGGGGAGGCGGAGGTAGCGGACAGATCAGGCCATCAACGGCGTGGCGCCGCCTCGGGACGGAATGCGGCATTGCTGCGCCTTTTCCTCATCGTCTTCGTCTCCGGGGCGCAGCAGCCGCGATGGCCATGTCTCCCATCTGGTTCTGGTGATTCCGCTCGGAACTCAACCGGGAAGGCGCGCAGGCGAGGCTGCCGGTGCCCCGAGCTAGGTCCGCACGCGGGGAAGTTCGGGGCATGGGAGGGAGCCAGGGAGGGCTGCGTCTCACGGTGAACCAGGAGGAAGAAGGGGATGGGAGGCGAGAAGCGAACGAACCGGTATGTGTACGGTGGCAATTTAAAGGTAATATGTAATTTTATGGGAGGGCAAAACAGTAAATTTGTGTTGGACGAAAATTTTGGCAGAAACCTTAATGTCTTTATTATTAGGTAAAGATTAGCCACTGCCTTGCCATACCTGTAGCTACACTGCCTTACATTTTGTGATATTTTTTCAATACATCTAAGAATATTTACTGACAACGGCCATCTTCATGTAGCAGCCAAGAATAAACATGTCTCTGCCAGTATCCTCTGCGTTTAAGCCCGTTGCAGCAGTTCCAACAATTGAACCAGAGTTATCTACCTTCTTCACCGCACCAGTGGCTTACACGCATAACCAGTTGAGACTAAGAAGAACGGTTCCAGATCCTTGGACATTGGCTCGATATCGGCCACTTAGACCATAGAGCCCATGACTGAGGCGACTGAGGCGACTGAAGGGGCGATCGACGGTGCGCCGCCGGTGGCACCGCCCGTAGGGACTACGACCGCCACGACGTTGGTGCCTGCCCCTCTGCGTTCCTCGACGCTGCTCGGAGGCCGCTTTTGGTGCCTCTCTCCAGAAGACTCCGACGAGGAGGATGGTTCTTCGAAGGGTAAAGGTAGTTCAATTGAAAAATGTGCTCGTTATCTTTTGGATTGCAGGACTCCTGAACAGGATTCGGCTCGCGATCTTCGCTCGGCGGGGAAGAAGTCGCGGAAACTGGCTACCCGGAGGTTGAAGACGGTGGCACAACAGGAATTTCATTCTTTTGAATTACCTGTCTCTCCAAATAGATTCAGAGTACCTAAGCTTCCAATTATGGAACTATCTTCTTTTGTGGAAGAGAAGTTCATCGAGAGTGAGTGGATCACGGTCAGACGTAGACGATCGCCGGTATCTTCCGTCGCTCGTCGGAGATCCGATATTAGCGCAAGTTCAAATTGTCAGTTACCTGTGAACTTGGGCTTTCGGAGGGCCAACGGGTTACAGGGGGCTGTCAGGCCTTTCGTGGGCCAGGGTCCACCTAATCTGTTGAGGGGTTTTTGATCGAGGGCTGAACAGCAGCCGCCGTCGACCATGGCTTTCAGAGGCGACGGGCGAGGCAATGGCTACAACCAGGGGGGTTTCAACAACTGGAACAATCAAGGGAGATACAATCAAGATGGTTCTAACTCCAACTTCAATGGTGGTTTTTCTACCTATGAGGAAGGGGGCCCTAGTGGTACGGCGGCTGGTTCTTTTGATCAGGGGGCTCAGTTCAACGCTGGCAATGGCTTCCCTAATCGGTACCGAGGAGGTTTCAATGCTGGTCGTGGTCGACGGCCCTTCGAGGGGCGAGGCCGTGGTGATCCCAATGCCTTCGTGGCGGGTCGGAATACAGGGGCTGCTTTCAATCAGAATCAGGGGGGCTTTCAGAATCAAGGATCTCGCTACAATGCATACGATCATAGGGGTGTCCGTGGCAGATATGGAGACACTCGGTTTTCTGGCAGGGGTGGTGGAAATCCCAGCTCTAGCGGTGTTGTACCATCGTCGTTTCCGATACAGGGAAGTGGTGCGGTGCCGCAGGCCGTCACGGGACCATCTGGTGCTTCTAATGCTCAGCAGACGGTGCCCGCTCCGATACCACAAACTAATGTTGCAGCAGCAGCTCCGGTACCTAGACCGGCTTCTATTCCGAGTGTGGCAACAGTGGTGTCAACGGTGGTCTCTGAACCGGTTACAGCAGCTCCGGTGGTCCGTCCAGAGAGTGGGAATGCTGCTATCTCGGCAACAACTCTTGCTAATGCCCTCGCAACTGTAGCTCCTAGGAAAACAAAAAAATGCTATCGATGTGGGCTCGCAGGTCATCGATCAAAAGCATGCACTGTTGCTATGTGTCAGATTTGTGAGGGCCCCGATCACGGGGATAGACGGTGTCATTTGTTGACAGCCCCTAAACCTAAGATTTTAGTTTATGGCTATGGTCATGAGGAGTTAATTATTTTTAAATTTCCTTGCACGGAAACATACAAGCCAAAATTGGAGAATCATCGTTTGGCTTCGATTGTTGTTTCGGGGGGAGAATTAACCATTCCGGGGATTATTCGTCAGCTGCAGCGGTTGGTGCCAACGGAAAATTTTGTATGGAATGTTATTCGTATGGGTCACAACATCTTTCAGGTTGAATTTCCAAACAGTACCGAGTTGGAAAGATTGAAGATTTTTGGGAGATGCATTGTGCCCAATAGCTCTTGTGAAATCACCATTGATAGTTGGACTAAAGAACCAGAACCTGCAGATGCTCTTCCAGAGGTATGGCTGCGAGTAGAGGGTATTCCTAGTCCACATATTGGTGATTACCTAGCTCTTTGGGCAGTGGGGGACATGTTTGGTATGACTAAAGAAATTGATATGCCATTCACTAGGAAACACGGAATTTTACGTATTCGTATCGGTTGTATTAACCACCGTAAGATACCTCATCGTTTCCAGATGTTTATCAAGGATGGCTTTTATAGACTCTCTTTCGAGGTGGAGGAAAATGTACCCGATGTGGACATGGAGGGTGACGAGGGGGATGATGAGAGTGATGATGACTCTGATGGACTTGGTGATGACTTCCAAGATAAAGTGAATGAACTCACAGGCAAAGCAAAAGAAACTCCATCTGATCCGAAAACCAACCCTCCTTCTAATGCTGATTATGCTGGAAGTGGTAAGAAGCCTATGTCTACTAATGTTCAATTGGGGTTAGTTTTCTCACCTTCAGTACGACAATCCTTTGACCGTGCTAGGAAGGAGGTGGCTGATTTATTCTGCCCTAGAAAGGTGGTTGATGATGAGTTAGTGGCTAAGAATGATTGTGTTAATGTTGTTTGTCCTTCTGATTCGGCAATGGTGGAGGCTGATGGGGTCTCGAGGCTCACGGCAGAAATTTTCGCTGCGGCAGAGCCTAACGCACTCACGGCAGAGGCTTTAGCTTTACCGAAGCTCACGGCAGAGTTTTTGCCCGCGGCAGTCACTGGGGCACCCGCGGCAGCGCTTTTCTCTGTTTTTGCTACCGCGGCAGAGGATTCTGTTTCTTTTCCTGCGATGTGCTACCCTGATGCGGTTCGGTCTTCCACTGCCTTCGTGGCTGCAGCTGGTACTACCTCATCGCCGTCTTCTAATGGGTGTGCTCGGTCAGATGGAAAAGTAGCAGGGTTTTCTTCTCCGGGGGTTTCAGTTGATGCAATCGAGGCTCGGCATTCTATTAATACTTTTGTTGGAAACGGTTTAGTGCCATTTTCAAAGGGTATGTGTTCTTCTGTTACATCTTGTTTGGAACCCGTTGATAATAATTCTTTTGCTACTTATGATAATCCTAGCAGTACTCTTATAGGTGGGATGCAAGGTTCGGTTTCTGTTAATGATTTTGATGCTTGTGTTTCGGTTGGAGCAGGGGTTACACGTATGCAAGCTGGGATTAGTTCCCCTCATGTTGTATCTTCTTCGGCTCAACAGATGGCTGTGATCAGTAGCCCGACCACTCCATTCCCATCATTTCCTCTGGCTGGTTTTGGTACTCCAAATGTTGATGGCTCAAGGAAGGTGATTGAGGAATTTGGAGGTATTCTTGATGCTGCTACTTCGGGTGTGCGATCAAGTGGTCGTATTCGGGCTCAACCTAATGCGGATGACACACAATTGGAAAGGGAGATGTCACTCGCTGCCAGGAGGGACTCGGGGGCAGGTATGAAGTCTTCGAATTCTTCTAAGATTTTTTCTATTTTGTCATTCTCCGATTCTGAGATTATTGATAGAGCTGCTAGTCTAGGAGTTTCTTTGGGTGATTCTAGTGCATCTAAGTTGGAGTCTGCTAAGTTAATTAAAGATGGTGATCTGCATAGGACTTTGTCTTTGCTTCATAATAATTTGGATAATAATTATGACCCTCAGCCTCGTAGTTTAATTCTAAATAAGATTGCTAGTCTCACAGAAGATTTAGTGGATGATGAGTGTTTTCCTACTACTGTTTCTCCAATTGATTTAGTGGTTGATTGTGAGAAAGTTAAGAAAGGTAGGAAAAAGAAAGATTACTCCGTCTCTAACAAGCGCAGAAGTGTAAGAATTAATCGTTTAAATAATAAACATGATGCATAATTTATGTGGGATGTTTTGGAACAACGAGGGTTTTCGTGACCCGGGTAAACATCATTTTATTCAGGAGAGTATCAGAGAGAGAAAACTTGATTTTGTGGCTTTGTCTGAGACAGGGAGATCTCATTTTGCACAATCCTTTTTATCTCACCTAGCTTCGGGCTTGGATTTTGTGTGGTTTTGTTTACCACCTAGAGGTAGATCAGGAGGTATGCTCATTGGCATTAAATCTTCATCTATAGAGGTTAGGAGTGTGGATGTAGGAGATTTCTCTGTTAAATTTATGTTAAGTCAAAGCATGATGGTTTTGAATGGATTCTAGTGTCTGTTTACGGTGCTGCCCAGGATGAATTTAAACCAAATTTCTTATCAGAGTTTGTTCGTATTTGTGAAAATGAAACATTACCTTTGTTGGTGGGTGGGGATTTTAATATAATACGAAAACCTGAGGAAAAGAACAATGATAATTATAATTCCAGATGGCCTGTTATGTTTAATGCAATTATTCATAGCTTAGACTTGGGCTAGTAGGAGATTGAATTATCGGGTAGACAATTCACTTGGGCTAGTAGGAGAGCTAATACAACTTTTGAAAAACTAGATAGAATTCTTTCTACAGTGGAGTGGGAGCAAAAATTTCCTCTTGCAACCGTTCAAGCTTTGGCTAGAAATGGTTCGGATCATACTCCTTTGTTTTTGGATTTTGGTGCTCGAGCTCATGTGGGTAATAAAAGTGGTTTCTCTTTTGAGCTTTCGTGGCTTAGAATGGATGGTTTTTTCGAGTTGGTCTCTGCTGAATGGGGAGCTTTTCACAAGGGTGACTCGGCTATTGCGGTTTGGCAAAACAAAATTAGACACCTAAGACGTTTTCTGAAGGGATGGGCTAAAAATTTGTGTGAAAAATATAGAATCGAGAGGGATAAGCTGATAAGGGTTATAGAGGAGTTGGATATTAAAGCTGAGAGTGTAGCTCTCTCCTCGGGAGAGAGGGAAACTCTTCGTAATGCTAATGATCGTCTTTGTTTTTTGCGTCGAGAGGAAGAAAGCAAATGGGTACAGAGGGCTAAGGTTAAGCATGTTTTGGAGGGGGGAGATTATACTAAATATTTCCATCTTTTGGCAAATGGGAAACACCGTAGGAAGATGATTATTCAGTTAGAACAAGAAGAAGGAACTATAGTTGGGGATGAGGACTTGAGAAGGTATATCTCTGAATATTACAAAAAATTATTTGGCCCCTCAACACCTAATAATATCTCCTTAGTGGAGAGTAATAATCAGGATATACCACAGTTAACTCAACAAGAAAATGATATTCTCACTGCTGATTTCTTAGTGGAAGAAGTGTTTGAGGCAATATCACAGATGGAGCCAAACAAATCTCCAGGTCCTGATGGTTTCCCAGCTGAATTTTATAAAACCTTTTGGGAGGTTATTAAAAAGGAGTTGATGGCAATGTTTTTAGAGTTTAAGCAAGGTAATCTTCAGTTGTTTAAGCTGAACTTTGGGGTGATAACTTTGCTTCCTAAAAATGATAATGCGGTTAAAATCCAGCAATATAGACCTATTTGTCTTCTTAATGTAAGTTTTAAAATTTTCACTAAAATGGGTACTAATCGTATTACCCAGATAGTGCAGAAGGTGGTTAGACCATCTCAATCAGCTTTTATGCCTGGGAGAAACATCTTGGAGGGAGTTTTTATCGTGCATGAAACCATTCATGAACTTCATAGGAAGAAATTGGATGGGGTAATTTTTAAAATTGACTTTGAGAAGGCTTATGATAAGGTTAAGTGGCCTTTCCTTCTTCAGGCTTTACGTATGAAAGGGTTTTCTCAGGAATGGTGTGATATGATTTTACAATTTGTTCAGGGAGGAAGTGTAGGTATTAGGGTTAATGATGCAATTGGTCATTTTTTTCAAACTAAAAAAGGATTAAGGCAGGGTGATCCTCTTTCTCCAATTCTTTTTAACATAGTGGAAGATATGATTGCTATATTAATTGCTAGGGCTAAGGAAATTGGACAAATAGGAGGTCTAATTCCAGACCTAGGTGAAGGAGGTTTGTCTATCCTTCAATATGCAGATGATACGGTGCTTTTTTTAGAGCATGACTTTGATAAAGCTCTAAATCTTAAATTAATCTTGTGCATCTTTGAGCAATTGTTGGGTCTCAAGATTAATTTCCATAAGAGTGAAGTTTTCTGTTTTGGTAAGGCTAAAGAGGTAGAACAACAGTACAAACAAATATTTGGTTGTGAGTCTGGGTTGTTACCTTTTAAATATTTGGGAATTCCTATTCATCACAGAAAACTTACTAACTCTGAGTGGCATCCAGTGGAGAGTCGTTTTGAGGACAAACTTGGGTGCTGGAAAGGGAAACTTTTATCCTATGGGGATCGATTAGTTCTTGTTAATTCTGTGTTAACAAGTTTACCCATGTTTATGTTATCCTTTTTTGAGATTCCTAAGGGCGTCCGTAAGAGACTTGATTCCTATAGATCACGTTTTTTTTGGCAGAGTGATGATACCAAGCGTAAATATAGATTAACTAAATGGAATATTATTTGTAGACCCAAGGATCAAGGTGGACTAGGTGTGGAAGTGTTAGAGCTAAAGAATAAGTGTTTATTGGCTAAATGGTTGTTTAAAATACTTCACGAGGAGGGTATTTGGCAGGAATTGTTACAGAATAAATACTTACATAGCAAAACTTTAGCTCAAGCTGAGGCACAACCCACTAATTCTCCATTTTGGAAGGGTCTAATGAGAGTTAAGAGGGATTTCTTTAGTAGAGGTTCCTTTAAAATTGGTAATGGTGAAACAACTAGATTTTGGGAGGACATTTGGCTAGGCCAAACCCCTCTATCTGATCAATATCCTCTTTTATATCATATTGTGCAGTCTAAAAATGTATCGATTGCTGATGTATTTCAGAATGCACCACCAATTAATATTTCCTTTCGTAGGAATTTAGTAGGCATTACTTGGGACATGTGGGCTCACCTGTGCTTACTTCTTATGAATGTCTCTCTGATTTCGGATTCTGATAGGTTTATTTGGAAACTTACTCAGAATGGGAGCTTCTCCGTGAAATCTATGTATGAGGATATGATGAATGGGCATACTGTCTTTCTCAAAACTTATTTGTGGAAGTTAAAATTACCTCTTAAAATCAAAATATTCATGTGGTTTTTGGATAGGAAGGTGATTCTGACTAAAGATAATTTAGCAAGGAAAGGGTGGAATGGTGATATGCTCTGTTCCTTTTGTGGGAACAATGAGACAGTAGATCATCTATTTATTTCTTGTCCTCTGGATAGACTTATTTGGAGAGTGGTCTTTTGTACTTTTAATATTACTCCTCCCTCCAACGTGACTAATATGTTTGGGAATTGGCTTAATGGGATTGATGTGAGAACTAAAAGAAGGATTAGGATTGGTGTTTCAGCCATTTGTTGGGCTATCTGGACATGTAGAAATAATGTTGTTTTTAACAGGAAGAACTCCTTTCATCCTTTACAGGTTATCTACTCAGCAGCTCATTGGATCCAGCTATGGGCTTTACTCCTCCCTTCAGATCAGAGGAAGCTTATGGTGGATGGCTGCACTCGGCTCCTTATGATGGCACAGGAGTTTTTCTCCCCGCATACGTGGCAGCATCATAATAGGATTACGTAGTTCCTTTTGGTTTTGCTGTTTTGGTATAAGGAGACTATCCTGTTCTTTTGTAAGGTGAAAACTTTTGTACACGTTTGGATACTATGATTTTCAATAATTAATAAAGGATGTGTGCATCACTCGATGCAGAGGCCGGGGTTATCCCCATTTCTAAAAAAAAAGACCATAGAGCACATATGGCTCTCAGAGGAGATTTTGAATCTGATATGTGTAGAAAAGCTTGAGCGGAACCGTGTAGCCTCTGTTAAGTAGATGGGAATAGCCCCACATCGTGGCAATACAGTTTGGGTACAATACGGAGAGGTGTACTACACCAAGTCCGACATGTACAAGGAACCCAAATACAACTCTAACAGCCACCCTTAATCTAATCTTGAGAAAGATTTAGATTACGTCTAAACTCACAAAGATTTCTAACTGGAAGAGCCTTAGTAAAACCATCGGCAACCTGGTCCTTGCTAGAGATGAATTTGATATCCAATCTTTTGTTTGCCACTCGTTCTCGCACAAAATGATAGTCTATCTCAATATGTTTGGTGCGTGCATGAAAAACTGGATTAGCTGACAAATACGTAGCTCCAAGATTATCACACCACAGATATGATATCTCCTGTAATTTTATTCCAAGTTCACCAAGGAGAGCCTCAACCCAAATCATTTCTGCTGTTGCATTAGCTATTGCTTTGTATTCTGCCTCAGTGCTGGAGCGAGAAACTGTGGCCTGTTTCCTAGCACTCCATGACACTAAGTTGGGTCCTATAAATATAGCAAAGCCTCCTGTAGAGCGCATGTCATCAAGACAGGCTGTCCAGTCTGCATCTGAAAAGGCACTCAAAAGTGTAGAATTTGATGACTGAAAAGTAGTACCCAGTTTAATAGTTCCTCTAACATATCTCAGGATTCTCTTAACAACTGTCCAATGAGCAGTAGTTGGAGCATGTAGATACTGACAAACTTTATTACAGAGAATGACAGATCAGGTCTAGTAAGAGTAAGGTATTGCAAAGCACCAACAATACTGCGATACCTTGTACTATCCTCGGTGTCAAGAGAATCTCCTTCATCAAGGAAGAGTGGATCTGTGCATGATAGAGGTGTGGGAGCAGTCTTGCACTCATACATACCTACTTTTTCAAGTAACTCAGTGGCATATTTTTCCTGTGAGAGAAGTAATCCATCTCGTAACTTCTTTACTTCAATTCCCAAGAAGAAGTGCAACTCTCCAAGATCCTTGATAGCAAAGGTATCATTGAGGTCTCGAAGAAAAGCATCAATAGCACATTCTGATGAACTTGTAACAATAATGTCATCCACATAAATCAGCACAAATATAGTGATACCTGACTTATAATGGAGAAATAAGGATGTATCTGCCTTAGATGATGTAAACCCGAGAGCATATAGTTTAGAGCTTAAACGAGAAAACCATGCTCGAGGAGCCTGTTTCAGACCATATAGAGCTTTATCAAGTTTGCAAATATAATCTGGAGCATTAGGATTTTCAAAACCTGGTGGTTGTCTCATATAAACCTCCTCTTCCAGAACACCATGTAAGAACGCGTTCTTGACATCTAGTTGCCGCAACTTCCATCCTTTAGACACTGAAATAGATAACACAATTCTGATAGTAGCTGCCTTGACCACAGGACTGAAGGTATCCTCATAGTCAATTCCATATCTTTGTTTGAACCCTTTTGCAACAACATGAGCCTTGTATCTATCAATCGTACCATCTGCATGTTTCTTAATGCGATATACCCACTTATAGTCGATTATGTTTTGATGGGATCCCGGTGGAACCAAGTGCCTGGTCTTGTTTGCAAGCAATGCATTATATTCCTCCCCCATTGCATTGCGCCATTTGGAATCTTGAAGAGCTTCAGAAATTGTTTGCGGTTCACCTGTGGCTGCAAACAGACCAAAACTTCTGGTGCGATAACGTATAGGACCATCTGTGACAATTTTCGGTTTTTGTATACCATTCTGAAGCCTTGTTCTAACACCCACCACAGGAGGAGACACAGCAGGCGATGGCACATCAGATCCAGAGAAATCTGGAACCTGGGATTCACGTGTGTGTGTCGATGACGTGGCTTCCGGGGACTGGACAGCAGAGGGACTAGCACTGTCCCTGTCATTGTCCCCGTGCACAGTGTCGCTGCTGTCCGCATGCACAGAATCTGCATGCATGTCAGCAGGGCTCCCAGGCAGCGACGGAGACCGAGGCGCTCCACTATCCGCAGCACCAGACGGGGACACACGAGACGGAGACCGAGGCCGAGGCTGCATGCTCCCTCGCGCCAATGATTGGCCAACACGGGAGTCAGTACCATGAACAGAGCTGTCAGCTGGTGCACTGCGACTGGGCACATGGTCCTCCTCGGGATCGGACGCAGTATCCTCCTCAGAATCAGCACTGGTTTCGGCATTTTCTGCAGAATTTTCATCATGATCAAACTGTTGCGTTGCTTCACAGTTTTCACTCAGATTTTCACCACTGTCTTCGTCGTCAGATGTAGTATTAGCAGAGATATTATCATTGTGCTGTACCTGATCATGGTTAGTGACAGTTGGTATAATAGGTACAGGAATATGGTCATCATATTGTGCATCCCCACTAGTAGTTGAACATTGAGATGTAGGCAAAAGAAGAATGTCATCACGAAGGCGTTTACCGGCATTAGGATTTAAGGAAGCAAATGGAAAGACGTGATCATCAAAAACAACGTCTCTAGACACATAGACACGACCAGTAGAGACATCTAGACATTTAACTCCTTTATGACGAGGGCTATACCCTAAAAACACACAACGTGTGGAGCGATAAGCAAGCTTTCTTTTGTTGTAGGGGCGGAGATTTGGCCAGCATGCACACCCAAAAATGCGAAGAGAGTCATAATTGGGCGTGACATGAAGGAGACGTTCAGCAGGGGTCTCAAGATTTATAACTTTGCTAGGGAGCAAGTTAATTAGAAAAGTGGCTGTGAGAAACGCTTCATCCCAAAATTTTAGAGGCATAGAAGCATTTGCAAGCAATGCAAGACCAACCTCTACAATATGACGATGTTTCCGTTCAGCGGAGCCATTTTGTTGATGAGCATGTGGACATGAGACATGATGAGTGATACCAATTTTCTGAAAGAAGCCATTAAGTTTTTCATACTCTCCACCCCAATCAGTTTGCATTGTGACAATTTTTCTAGCAAACTTACGTTCAACAAAGGCTTGAAAATTAAGAAACACCTGATAGACATCTGAACGATTCTTAAGCAAATAAATCCAAGTAAACTTGCTATAATCATCGATAAAGCTTACATAATATAAGTGTTTGCCAACAGAGACAGGTGCAGGACCCCATACATCAGAGAATACTTGTTCTAAAGGAACAGTAGACACACTAGAGGAAACAGGGTATGGCAAGTGATGACTCTTAGCTAGTTGGCATGAATCACAAACATAAGGATTTATTTCTGGTGTATATGAAAGCTGGTGTTTCCTAAGAATCTGTTGAACTGTAAAAGAAGATGGATGTCCTAATCGGCGATGCCATGTAGAAGATGATGGCTTTATTGTGATGAAAGCTTGCTTGGAAGGCCCAGTAGAAGATGGCACTAGTGGGTAGAGACCATCACGACATTCCCCCTTAAACAGAATTCTTCGTGTGGCCTGATCCTTAATGAGAAAGAAATATGGGTGAAATTCAAGGAATATATCATTATCAAGAGTAAGTTTATGAACGGACAATAAGTTTTTCGATGCACTAGGAACATGAAGGATATCATTAAGATGGAAACTACTATGAGGGGTATGCAATATAGAGTGACCAATATGACTTATAGACATACCATTGCCATCAGCGGTGTGAACACGATCACGTCCTCCATACTTGTCATGTGTGGTGAGTTTGCTCAGCTCACCCGTAATATGATCAGTAGCTCCAGAATCCGGGTACCAATTTGTGTCCACACCATAGGATGCTATGTTGGCACGTTTCTCATTACGCCCATCATTGCGATCATCATCAGAGTCATCCTTGCGACGCCACCAGCAATCAGCAGCAGAATGACCGTGTATTTTGCAAATTTGACAGGTCACATCAACAAAGGGAGTAGGGGCACGTCCATGTCCACGACGACGTCATTGCTTCCCATCATCACGACGACGATCATCTCTACGAGGACCATCACGATAAGCATCACCTCTGCGACGATCATCATCACGGCGCCATGACTCTTCACGGCGTCCTCCATCACAATCATCGCGGCGGCGATCATCACGGTCATCACGGCGCACATACTCATCACGACGTCCTCCGTCATCATGGCGCACATACTCATCACGACGTCCTCCATCATGACCATCATAGCGTCTTTCAGATTCATAGCGTCCACGGTCACCACGGTGATCGCGGTCACCGCGGTCACCACGGTCATCTGGACATCCCTTGTCATATCTGTCAGCAGAGCGTCCGCGGTCACCTCTGGACCGCGTGTCCCTTCCGTCGCGACCACGACGGGCTGCAGCATTGGCTGATGAGGTAAACCCGGCCTCCTGTCCGGTTTCAGCTAACATGTCTTGACGCATGTCATGCGCACACAGCTGCGCGTACAGATCATCAATGGTAGTGGATGCGTTTCCGTTGACAGCAGAGACAACGGAATTGTATGAACCATCTAAACCATTCAAAACATACCCCGCCATCTCGTCATCTTCCACTGGTTTCCCCATGGCTGCAAGTTCGGAGGCAAAGCCTCGCATCTTTGCAAAGTACTGTGACACCGGAAGACCGTTTTTCTTGGTGCTGCTAAGAGCACCTCTCAGCTGGTTGATTCTGGACCTCGAGGACGAGTTAAACATCCGGTTTATCACAACCCATACACCGGCAGAAGTCTCTATACCGACAACATGAGCGAGTACTTCAGGAGAGAGGGAGTTGACGAGCCACCCGAGTACTGTTTGATCCCGGGAAACCCAAGCAAAGTAGGCAGGGTTGGGAGCTTGAACTTTCTTCTGCGCCGCATCTTCAATCTCAATCATCTTCACAGGTGGTACGTCAGTTCCATCCAGAAGGTCAAGGACATGAGCACCACGCAGTGTGGGGAGGACAAGGGTCTTCCAGAATAGGAAATTCGACCTTGTCAGCTCCTGTGAGGCAGGGGCGCCGAGGGAAGCAGCCAGCGTTGTCACTGTTGAGGAGGACATGATTTTCCGATCAATGGATCGTAGGGGTCTTTTTGGAGTATAAGGATTTCCGATCTGGAGGAGATCGTAGGAGAGTTTTGAGTAGGCCTTGGGTTTCCGATCAAGAGGTGATCGTGAGAGAACTTGTGTAGGTTTTGATTTTTCCGATCAAGTGGTGATCGTGGGAGGATTGTGTAGGCTTTTGGTTTTCCGATCAAGAGGATCGTGGAGCTTTTTTCATGGAGGTTCGGCGGCGGCTAGGTCAGGGAGAGGAATAGCTCTGATACCATGTAGAAAAGCTTGAGCGGAACCGTGTAGCCTCCTTGAGGTCACGGGTTACATGTTAAGTAGATGGGAATAGCCCCACATCGTGGCAATACAGTTTGGGTACAATACGGAGAGGTGTACTACACCAAGTCCGACATGTACAAGGAACCCAAATACAACTCTAACAATATGTACTCTGAGATGATATTTAGCCATTTGATACAAACGGAACGAAACAAGAGATGTTATCGTCGACAAAATATGATTTAGTTATGACCCTTCTTATATAATTCACTATAAAGGAGAACCATGTGCAACTTGAGATCGAGATGGCATGATATGTCATACATCCTGAAAAGTTAAATTTCTTGTTTTGTGCGTCCACACATCCACACATTATGTAAAATTCCTATCAGATTATCGATAAAATAGGCGGGCGCGGCAACGCGCGCTAACATGTTTAGGTAAACAAGGCCTAGAAAGGCAGTGGGTGGGAAAAGGCGAGGGATCAAGTGGGATCCCACCACCTCATCGCATTTTTAGCTGTTGAGCTCCAATGAACGCCCATTGCAGAGCTTCGTACCTTTCAGTTACACTCTATGGTTGGTCAAAGTGCCAACACTTCCGCCACAAACAAACAAAAAATACTCGTTCCCCCACAAATTTTAACCAACACTCGTCCAAAGCAAAGCCTGAGGGCATCTCCAGCCGTCCCCCCAGAGCCCCCCCAAGCGGCTTTTTTCGCGTCGTTTCGCGCCGTTTCGCACCAGTCGCCCCCCAGGAACCGATTTAGCGCCGCTTTCCGCCGTTTTTCGCGCCGTTTGGCGCCGCCGAACCCAGGCCGAACCCAGCGCGCTGGGTTCGGCTTGGGGGGGGGGGGGGGGGGGGCGAAATGCGCGTGGGCCACGCCTGTCGTCGACGGAAGACGATTTCCCTCCCTTATTTCGGCGCTTCCCTCCACTTTCCCCCCACATGTACCTCTCCTCCCGCTCCATTCCCTCCATTTCCCCCACCCCCGAGATCTAGACGCCATGGCTCCCGCCCGATTTACAGGACCCCGCGCCGCCGCCACCGCAGTATCCATTCCCGCGGCCTTCGAACCGGCCAAGAAACCGTGCAAGCCGAGAGCACCGAAGGAGCGGCCGCCCGGCATGTCGAACAAGGAGTGGATCACCGAGAGGTCGCGCCTGGAAACGGCCAAATTCAAGCGCCGGGGGAGGGAGGCGGCGCAGCGGCAGAGGCAGCTGATGGCGCAGCTGCAGGCGGAGGAGCAGGCCGCCGCCGAGGAAGACGAGCTAGAGGACGAGGAGGAGGACGAGGTCGCGCCGGATGAGCCACCTACGCCGGTCGCAGCCGCGGCGCCGCTCGCCAAGAAGAAGAGCCCCTTCGGCCACATGTTCGCCGGCTGGAAGCAGTCGCCGTCGCCGTCGCCACGCATCTCACCTCACCGGCCGCCTGCGTGGTTCGTCGAAGGCGATTCCCTGGGAGGTTTCAACCACAACCTCAGCTTCTCCTTCCACCCCCCGATGATGTATGGCGTCGCGCCGGGCTACGCAGCTTCCCCGTCCCACCGCCGTGCGATTCTCGCCGGGCTTCAGCCCCAGGACAGCACCTACATGGAGGAGATCATCGCGGCCGGCTCGATGGCGGCGGCGGCGAGCCCGGGCTTCCTCGAGCACAGCGGGGAGTTCTTCACGCAGGGCGGTGGCGACTACGGCGAAGGTGGCTCCAGCACGCAGGCGACGGAGGAGCAGGGCGAAGACGACGAGGTGGACGAGACGCCGGTAGTGCCAGAGGGGACAGATCCAGCTGGCGAAGGCCGAAAGCGCCGTGGTCCTGGCCGTCCCCGCAAGGAACCCAAGGTGCCCCTGCCCCCCGCCGAGCCTCGCATCAAGTGGCTGAACAGGGAGTACGCCCTCCTTGCTGAGGAGTACAAGAACGATAAGGGTCCCAACTTCAAGTTCCTCCACGTCTTCGTCCTCATCGAGAAGTGCGAGAAGTGGGCGGAGGTGCGGCGGTCGATCGGCAAGGGCAAGGAGTACGTTCCCGACGCGGTGGCTGCGTGCGCGTCCGAAGGGCGTCCGCCGATGGGCCACAAGAAAGCCAAGCTGGCTAGGGACAACGCGCCGGCAGCGGCAAAGCTCCAGGCGTCCATCGAGACCTGCATCGCCGACGCCCAGGCCCAGGCCGGCAAGAGGGAGGAGGTCTCCAAACAGCGATGGGCGGCGCTCATGGCCAACTCGCAGGTCAAGATCGACCTCCTCAGGACTGGCACCGCGGCGAAGAAGAGGAACAACGACCTCGCCTTCCTCATGGGCGGCGACCCGGCCGCGATGACCCCCGAGGTGAGAGCTTGGTTCCTGGCGCAGTGCAACCTCATCCTGACCGACATCAGCAGGCCCCCGGCCCCGACATCGTCTGGTGGAGCCAGCTACGCCACCGTGCCGACAAGCCCGCACGTCGACCTGGAGGATGCCGCGACCGTCGTCGACAAGGATGCCGAGCCCGTCGTCGACCTAGAGAATGACGCGCCCGTCGTCGACAAGGATTCCGCGCCCGCCGTCCGCTCTGACGCCGTCATCGACCTGGAGGATGCTGCGCCGAGCTCGCCGCCTGCTCCGACGCCGGCCGATGCTTCTGCCTGATCGCCTACGTTTGCCCACGCCGCGCGCGCCCGTCTGTGTGGTTCGATCTGGACTATATTTGATCGCCCACCTGTGGCGTTTTTTGTAATATGATCGCCCGAAACCATGGCTGCTGATCGCTGAACTAGGGCTCTATTTTTTGGGGCGGGAAGATGAAATTTCAAATGATATCGCCCGTCTCTTTTCTAGGCCGCCCAACGACTGGTGAAATCGCCGCCCCCCATGTTTTGGTGCGGGCCGGCGCTATCGCTAAAAAGCGCCGATCTGAAACCTGGGGGGGGCGAACGACTGGAGATGCCCTGAGAAGACAGCGCATACTTGCATTACCAAGTCAGTTAGTAGCAGAAAAGAAAAGCTTTAACCCCTTTGCATGCTTGCCACTTGATAGCATCGAAGTATAGCTACCGACAAACTAAGATAGACGGATAACCATTAATTTAACGAAAACTGTTTTTTTTTTGCTCCGGCACTCCTACATATTAAAAGAAAAAACTTGAAAAGGAATACATGTTAGTGTTTAACATAATGGTGAAAACCATTATCTATGATACTATACTTCTAGAAAGATGTGGTGTGGTCTCAAAGAGTGTGTTTATCGGTGGATTCGTCATACATGTTTTATATGTACACTACAGGATTGGGCTACTGTGCCGACGGCCAAATTATATGCCGATGGCAATTTGTCGGGGCCGTCTGCGTAGACCCAACCAGAGAATCCCAAATTGCGAAAAAAATGCCTTCGGCCTATATTTTTTTTTAAGATACGCCGACGGCAAAGCCGTCGGCATAGGAAAGCTCAATTTGTTTTTGGCTTAATCACCGTTTTGATCATAACTTTTGCATTCGAACTCGGATTTTGACGTTCTTTAGCTCATTTCGAAAAGGAGAAACATATTTAAATTGTCATGCATATTGTTCAACCTACATTCTTAGAAAAAAAATCATGAGAAAGAATGGAACTAACAATAATGGGTTACCGGTTTCGTCTGAGAGGGCTGTGGGGCCTCTGAATCCAACCAAAATCTAGGTGAACCATACCAAGTATGTACAAGTGTGTTTTGGGTTGTATATGTCCAGTATTATACTATGTATGTTAAGGGCTTCACCTCCATACTTTTTTTGAGTTTGTTTGATTTTTCTATGCCTATTTCAAAACGAAGTCAAGACGGCGGGCATGACCGTTGTAGCTAGAGCTTAAATATTGAGAAAGTATTGGTGTATCTATGATGAAATAGGTAGTTGTGTACCTAAAATGATTTTTTTTTCAAAAATCATGAGCAAACTACGAGGCACCTGTAGTTCAAATTTGACCCGTTTCCAACTGAATCGGCAGAAACTTGTGTTTTTCAAAAGAGGTGGATGGAAATCTTTTCAGAGGCAACAATTTGGTTAATTATGCATATAACATCGTCTAGTATTTTCAAAAAATGAAGCTCCCAACTTTTGCAACATATTTGCGGTTGGTGCTTCACAAAAAAATCCATTTTCACACTCGGAAAATGGAAAATGGTTTTTTTATTCAATGAAAAGGAAAACTTTCTCCCTGAACATTGTCCGCGCTTTCAATATGCATGTTTGTGTGAAATATGGGAACATTTAAACAAAGTATGCAATGGATTTGTCCATTACACCCGTCATTTGGCCAAAAACCCTAGAATGTTCGTAGGAGATAACTCATTTATGTGAACATATTTTTAATACAACTATCGTATTCCAAGTTTATTATTTTTTGTGGATACTAGGACATATATAATGACACCACGCGAAGGTCTTGCATCATTTTAGGGTTTTTTAAAATTTTATGGAATTTTCTAAGCCAGTTTCATGAAAAAGTCAAGACGGCGGGCATGACCGTTGTAGCTAGGGCTTAAATATTGATAAATTCTTGGTGTATCTATGATGAAATAGCTAGTTGTGTACCTAAAAATGATTTTTTTTCTTCAAATATCATGAGCAAACTACGATGCACCCGTAGTTCAAATTTGACCCGTTTCCAGCTGAATCGGCAGAAACGGGTGTTTTTCAAAAGAGGTGGATGGAAACCTTTTCAGAGGCAACAATTTGGTTAATTATGGATATAACATGGTCTAGTATTTTCATAAAATTCAGCTCCGAAGTTTTGCAACATATTTGCGGTTGGTGCTTCACAAAAAAAACCATTTTTCACGATCGGAAAATGGAAAATGGTTTTTTTATTCAATGAGAAGGAAAACTTTCTCCGTGAACATTGCACGTGCTTCCAATATGCATGTTTGTGTGGAATATGGGAACATTTAAACAAACTATGCAAAGGATATGTCCATTACACCCGTCATTTGGCCCCAAACCCTAGAATGTTCGTAGGAGATAGCTCAGGGCATCTCCAGTCGTTGCACCCCCCAGGGCCCAAAACGCCGCCGTTTTGGGGCCGCCGCGGCTCCAAACGGCGCTAATCTGGAACCTGGGGGGCAGGCTTCCCAGTCGCTCGCCGAGCCCAAGTTTCGGCCCAAAAAAAACTCGATTTGAAACTCGACGCATTTTATTGAATTCAGCAAAGTTCGTACAAGTTCGACGCAAATTTAAACTAAATTTAACCTAAACTACTGAAGGCCTATGCACGCAGCCATTGCCTGGCTGTAGTCGACGTCGTCACCGTCGTCGTTGTCGTCGTCGGGGCCGTCGCCATCGCGCCTGCTCGGTCCCTGTCCGCGGTCGCTGCAGCCGGAGTCGCCCCACCTGCTCACCGCGAGGGCTCGCTGGATCTCGACGTCCTCGTCGGAGTCGGGGTCGAGCACGACGTAGACGGGGTCCTTCGTCAGCGGCGGGGGAGGGACGCGGCGGAGGGCCGCGTTGGCGGCAGCCTCCTGGTCGCGAGCCGCCTTGCGCTGCTCGGCCTCAGCGAGCAGGCGGCGCTGGAGCTCCAGCTCCTGGGCGGTGCTCTCCCGCAAGCTCCAGTCCGCGGCAACGTCGTCGGCGAGGGGCTGGAGG
The DNA here is from genome assembly GCA_028641055.1 of Alopecurus myosuroides. Classification (NCBI taxonomy): domain Eukaryota; kingdom Viridiplantae; phylum Streptophyta; class Magnoliopsida; order Poales; family Poaceae; genus Alopecurus; species Alopecurus myosuroides. The sequence goes on from CM054060.1 coordinate 385,165,637, forward strand.
GTGTTGAGGGACAGCTCCTCCGCGGCCTTCTAGCTAGGCCACTCCTCGTCGTCGGCGTCCTCGGTTGGCTCCGTCTTCGGACGGACCGCGCGCTCGAAGCGTGACTCGTCAATTCGCAGGGCGCCGCCGCTGCGCCTGCGGGCTGGCGCGCCGGAGTTCAGAAAGGGGGGGTGACAGAGAGAGAATGGGCGCCGGAGGAGCTCGAGGTGGCCGACGAGGAGCCGGCGTGTCGGATATATACTGAATAGGGGTATATCAGATGGTAGTCTGAAGTGCCGGATTACCAGGGTGGCCCAAGTGGTAATGGGCTATGGTCCATTGGGCGGCCCAGTAAACTGATGCACAGAAGCTGGATTCTAGAAGAACCCGTATCACGGCCCGCGCGTTCTGGCTTGGAGGAGAAGACAGATTCCTTACTTTCCAAGTTAGATGTTACCGTAGACTTCTAGGTTTCCTATTCTGTACGCCCTAACTCGGCTATTATATAAAGCCGGACGGGAGATTAGATCAACAGACAAGAAGCTCTAGGCTAACTCGCCGGGAAGTTGATCCTCAGCGAATAGCTAAACCTAACCTCACACTGTAATTGTATACACAGGCGTTCGCCCTGATTAGTGAGATTGCAGGAGTAGGAACGTCGTATCATCACGACGTACCGAACATCCCACGTGGAGTTCTGCCGGGGTGGCATCTCCAGTCGCGGTGTGTTGCTGGCATGGATGTAGTCCACCACCCACTCAAGAGTGCGGTGGTGGCCTCCCCACCAGCGGCGGCGCACTTGGCCATTTGCGCAGCCCTCGATGGGGTTGTTGTCGCCCAAGGAGGCGAGCTCCCTGTCGCGGCGCCGCGTGATTTCCTGCCACCAGAACTCGTTGTAGCCGTCCGCCGGTAGGCGTTCGGCCACCTCCATGCCTTCACGCACCTCGCGGATAGCCCGCCGGAACTCCGCGTCCGTTAACGGGAGCGGGGGCACGGGCACCCCGCCCGCGCTGAGGGCCCAGCGCGGTTGCCCGGCGCCAGAGCTCGGGAGGCGGCTGTCCGGCGGGCACGGGTAGCCCGCGCGGTACAGCGCCATCGCCTCGTCCCGACGAAGGTGGCGACGGATCCAGTCGTTGGCTGCGGCGGCGTTGTTGTAGTTCGACATTTCTGCGTGGAGGAATGACAGCAAGGGGGAGAGGAGAGCGCCGAGGAAGGATAGAACAGCGAGGTGGAAGAATGGGGCGGGGCGGCGAGCGGCTGGGGACTTTTGTAGCCTGCCGGGAATTTACTGCGCGCGCGTCCCCTCGCTGCCGCCCGCCACGCCATTACGCCGGCAGCTTTTGAACGGACGCATGCACTCGGCGGCCGCCACGCCATAAATGCCGGCAGCCTTTGACCGACGCGAGAGCCGAGAAGATGATCACGGGGCGGTTCTGTTCCCGCGTTTTTTCGGCGCGTCACTGACCGAGCTGGCCCGCGCATGCTGCCGCGCAGTTTCGCCCCCCTAGGCTGAACCCAGCGGGCTGGGTTTGGCCTGGGTGCCGCGGCGCGAAATAGCGCCAAAACGGCGATATTTGGGCTTCTAGGGGGGCGACAGGTGAGGAAACGGCGCTATTCGCCGCTTCCGGCGCTAAAAAGGCCGCCTGGGGTCTCTGGGGGGGGGGGGGCGACTGGAGATGCCCTCATTTATGTGAACATGTTTTCAACACAACTGTCGTATTCCAATTTTATTATTTTTGGTGGATACTAGGACATATATAATGACAACAAGCGAAGGTCTTGCATCATTTTGGGTTTTTTTAAATTTTCTAAGCCGGTTTCATGAAAAAGTCAAGACGACGGGCATGACCGTTGTAGCTAGTGCTTAAATATTGAGAAAGTCTTAGTGTATCTATGATCAAGTAGGTAGTTGTGTACCTAAAAATTATTTTTTTAAAAAAATCATGAGCAAACTACGATGCACCTGTAGTTCAAATTTGACCCGTTTCCATCTAAATCGGCAGAAACTTGTGTTTTTTCAACAGAGGTGGATGTAAACCTTTTCAGAGGCAACAATTTGGTTAATTATGCATATAACATGGTCTAGTATTTTCAAAAAATTTACCTCCCAAGTTTTGCAACATATTTGCGGTTGGTGCTTCACAAAAATATCCATTTTTCACACTCGGAAAATGGAAAATGGTTTTTTTATTCAGTGAAAAGGAAAACTTTCTCCGTGAACATTATCCGTGCTTCCAGAATGAATGTATGTGTGGAATATGGGCACATTTAAACAAACTATGCCATGGATTTGGCCATTACACCCGTCATTTGGCCCGAAACCCTAGAATGTTCGTAGGAGATAGCTCATTTATGTGAACATATTTTCAACACAACTGTTGTATTCCAAGTTTATTACTTTTGGTGGATACTAGGACATATATAATGACACCACGCGAAGGTCTTGCATCATTTTGGGGTTTTTTAAATTTTCTGGAATTTTCTAAGCCAGTTTCATGAAAAAGTCAAGACGACGGGCATGACCGTTGTAGCTAGGGCTTAAATATTGAGAAAGTCTTGGTGTATCAATGATGAAATAGGTAGTATACCTAAAAAATGTTGTTTTTCAAAAACCATGAGCAAACTACGATGCACCTGTAGTTCAAATTTGACCCGTTTCGAGGTGAATCGGCAGAAACTTGTGTTTTTCAAAAGAGGTGGATGGAATCCTTTTCAGAGGCAATAATTTGGTTAATTATGCATATAACATGGTCTAGTATTTTCAAAAAATTCAGCTCCCAAGTTTTGCAACATATATGCGGTTGGTGCTTCACAAAAAAGCCATTTTTCACACTCGGAAAATGAAAAATGGTTTTTTTATTCAATGAAAAGGAAAACTGTCTCCGTGAACATTGTAGGTGCTTACAATATGCATGTTTGTGTGGAATATGGGCACATTTAAACAAACTATGCCATGGATTTGGCCATTACACCCGTCATTTGGCCCGAAACCCTAGAATGTTCGTAGGAGATAACTCATTTATGTGAACATATTTTCAACACAACTGTCGTATTCCAAGTTTATTATTTTTCGTGGATACTAGGACATATATAATGACACCACGCAAAGGTCTTGCATCATTTTGGGGTTTTTTAAATTTTCTGTAATTTTCTAAGCTTGTTTCATGAAAAAGTCAAGACGGCGGGCATGCCCGTTTTAGCTAGGGCGTAACTATTGAGAAAGTCTTGGTGTATCTATGATGAAATAGGTAGTTGTGTACCTAAAATGATTCTTTTTTTTCAAAAATCATCAGCAAACTACGATGCACCTGTAGTTCAATTTTGACCCGTTTCCAGTTGAATCGGCAGAAACTTGTGTTTTTCAAAAGAGGTGGATCGAAACCTTTTTAGAGGCAACAATTTGGTTAATTATGCATATAACATGGTCTAGTATTTTCAAAAAATTCATCTCCCAAGTTTTGCAACATATTTGCGGTTGGTGCTTCACAAAAAGCCACTTTTCACACTTGGAAAATGGAAAATGGTTTTTTTATTCAATGAAAAGGAAAAATTTCTCCATGAACCTTGTCCGTGCTTCCAAAATTCATGTTTGTGTGGAATATGGGCACATTTAAAGAAACTATGCCATCGATTTGGCCATTACACCCGTCATTTGGCCCGAAACCCTAGAATGTTCGTAGGAGATAGCTCATTTATGTGAACATATTTTCAACACAACTGTCGTATTCCAAGTTTATTATTTTGGGTGGATACTAGGACATATATAATGACACCACGCGAAGGTCTTGCATTATTTTGGGGTTTTTAAAATTTTCTGGAATTTTCTAAGCCGGTTTCACGAAAAAGTCAAGATGGCGGGCATGATCGTTGTAGCTAGGGCTTAAATATTGAGAAATTCTTGGTGTATCTATGATAAAATAGGTAGTTGTGTACCTAAATTTTTTTTTTCAAAAATCATAAGCAAACTACGATGCACCTATAGTTCAAATTTGACCCGATTCCAGCTAAATCGGCATAAACTTTTGTTTTTCAACAGAGGTGGATGGAAACTTTTTCAGAGGAAAAAAATTGATTAATTATGCATATAACATGGTCGATTATTTTCAAAAAATTCAGCTCCCAAGTTTTGCAACATATTTGCGGTTGGTGCTTAAAAAAAAAAGACATTTTTCACACTCGGAAAATGGAAAATGGTTTTTCTATTCAATGAAAAGTAAAAGTTTCTCCGTGAACATTGTCCGTGCTTCCAATATGCATGTTTGTGTGGAATATGGGCACATTTAAACAAACTATGCCATGGATTCGGCCATAACACCCGTCATTTGGCCTGAAACCCTAGAATGTTCGTAGGAGATAGCTCATTTATGTGAACATATTTTCAACACAACTGTCGTATTCCAATTTTATTATTTTTCGTGGATACTAGGACATATATAATGACACCACGCGAAGGTCTTGCATCATTTTGGGGTTTCTTAAATTTTCTGGAATTTTCTAAGCCGGTTTCACGAAAAAGTCAAGATGGCGGGCATGATCGTTGTAGCTAGGGCTTAAATATTGAGAAATTCTTGGTGTATCTATGATAAAATAGGTAGTTGTGTACCTAAATTTTTTTTTTTCAAAAATCATAAGCAAACTACGATGCACCTATAGTTCAAATTTGACCCGATTCCAGCTAAATCGGCATAAACTTTTGTTTTTCAACAGAGGTGGATGGAAACTTTTTCAGAGGAAAAAAATTGATTAATTATGCATATAACATGGTCGATTATTTTCAAAAAATTCAGCTCCCAAGTTTTGCAACATATTTGCGGTTGGTGCTTCAAAAAAAAAGACATTTTTCACACTCGGAAAATGGAAAATGGTTTTTCTATTCAATGAAAAGTAAAAGTTTCTCCGTGAACATTGTCCGTGCTTCCAATATGCATGTTTGTATGGAATATGGGCACATTTAAACAAACTATGCCATGGATTCGGCCATAACACCCGTCATTTGGCCTGAAACCCTAGAATGTTCGTAGGAGATAGCTCATTTATGTGAACATATTTTCAACACAACTGTCGTATTCCAATTTTATTATTTTTCGTGGATACTAGGACATATATAATGACACCACGCGAAGGTCTTGCATCATTTTGGGGTTTCTTAAATTTTCTGGAATTTTCTAAGCCGGTTTAATTAAAAAGTCAAGACGGCGGGCATGACCGTTGTAGCCAGGGCTTAAATATTTAGAAAGTCTTGGTGTATCTATGATGAAATAGGTATTTGTGTACCTAAAAAAGATTTTTTGCAAAAATCTTAAGCAAACTACGATGCACCTGTAGTTCAAATGTGACCCGATTCCAGCTGAATCAGCATAAACTTTTGTTTTTCAAAAGAGGTGGATGGAAACCTTTTCAGAGGCAAAACTTTGGTTAATTATGCATATAACATGGTCTAGTATTTTCAAAAAATTCATCTCCCAAGTTTTGCAACATATTTGCGGTTGGTGCTTCACAAAAAAAGACATTTTTCACACTCGGAAAATGGAAAATGTTTTTCTGTTCAATGAAAAGGAAAACTTTCTCCGTGAACATTGTCCGTGCTTCCAATATGCATGTTTGTGTGGAATATGGGCACATTTAAACAAACTATGCCATGGATTTGGCCATTACACCCGTCATTTGGCCCGAAACACTAGAATGTTCGCAACTCTTAGCTCATTTATGTGAACATATTGTCAACAGAACTGTCGTATTCCAAGTTTATTATTTTTCGTGGATATGAGGACATATATAATGACACCACGCGAAGGTCTTGCATCATTTTGGGGTTTCTTAAATTTTCTGGAATTTTCCAAGCCGGTTTCCTGAAAAAGTCAAGACGGCGGGCATGACCGTTGTAGCTAGGGCTTAAATATTGATAAAGTCTTGGTGTATTTATGATGAAATAGGTAGTTGTGTACCTAAAAAAGATTTTTTTTCAAAAATCGTGAGCAAACTACGATGCACCTGTACTTCAAATTTGACCCGATTCCGGCTGAATCGGCATAAACTTTTGTTTTTCGAAAGAGGTGGGTGGAAACCTTTTCAGAGGAAATTTTTTGGTTAATTATGCATATAACATGGTCTAGTATTTTCAAAAAATTCATCTCCCAAGTTTTGCAACATATTTGCGGTTGGTGCTTCACAAAAAAGACATTTTTCACACTCGAAAAATGGAAAATGGTTTTTCTATTCAATGAAAAGGAAAACTTTCTCCGTGAACATTGTCCGTGCTTCCAATATGCATGTTTGTGTGGAATATGGGCACATTTAAACAAACTATGCCATGGATTTGTCCATTACACCCGTCATTTGGCCCGAAACCCTAGAATGTTCGCAGCTCATAGCTCATTTATGTGAACATGTTTTCAACAAAACTGTCGTATTCCAAGTTTATTATTTTTAGTGGATACTAGGATATATATAATGACACCACGAGAATGTCTTGCATCCTTTTGGGGGTTTTTAAATTTTCTAGAATTTTCTAAGCCGGTTTCATGAAAAAGTCAAGACGGCGGGCATGACCGTTGCAGCTAGGGTTTAAATATTGAGAAAGTCTTGGTCTATCTATGATGAAATAGATAGTTGCGTAACTAAAAATGATTTTTTTTTCAAAAAACATGAGCAAACTACGATGCACCTGTAGTTCAAATTTGACCTGTTTCCATCTGAATCGGCAGAAACTTGTGTTTTTTAAAAGAGGTAACAATTTGTTTAATTATGCATATAACATGGTCTAGTATTTTCAAAAAAATCAGCTCCTAACTTTTGCAACATATTTGCGGTTGGTGCTTCACAAAAAAAAGCCATTTTTCACACTCGGAAAATGGAAAATGTTTTTTTTATTCAATGAAAAGGAAAACTGTCTCCGTGAACATTGTACATGCTTACAATATATATGTTTGTGTGGAATATGGGCACATATAAACAAACTAAGCCATGGATTTGGCCATTACACCCGTCATTCTGCCTGTTTCCAGCTGAATCGGCAGAAACTGTAAAATGGCCACCATGACTATTCATCAAAAGAGTTCAAATTTTTTATAACTATCGATGTTTCTATGATATGGATGTCATATTTGAATTTCTCTAATTTTTCTCATCGATTTACACATTCTATATTAAATAATTTATTCAAAAAATAAACTAATTTCTAACATTATATTGTTATTTATTCAATAAAGATAATTATATAATCATTGTTATTTGTTCAAACATTTATTTAAATTTAAAAAATAGAAAAGTTTAACATCATTCCCCACAAGTTAATAGATTAATTGTGTAATTAGAGTGTAAATATGTGGCTAAGTGCAAAATTCTGAAATAGAATTTCAAAAAAGTTCAAAAAAATCGAATTTTTTCTTGAATTTTTTTTCAATTATTTTGAAAATATATGCCGACGGCTTTGCCGTAGTCATAGAGCGTGGTATGCCGATGGCTTTGCCGTCGGCATAGCCCTACGCCGACGGCTTTTAGTGTGCCGACAGTTATTTGACGTATGCCTAGGCGGCCTTATGCCGACGGGAATGTGCCGACGGCATTTTAGTCTATGCCGACGGCCAAAAGCCGTCGGCTTCTTGACAGATTCGTGTAGCGGTATAAATGTTTTATAATTAGCATGAATAGCTAACAATTCTACAAATCTAATCTTGGTTGGGGCCTTATATTGTTTCTAAAAATTCCGAAAAAGTACGGATGTAGCCATCGGCGTATCCTATAAGTGTGCAAAATGCTAAAATATAAAGATTTGAAAATAGCATACCAAATCCACATGTTCGTCAATTTTGTGTAGCTCATAATATTTTGTATATGAATATGAAATTCTGCACGTTTATAGGATAGACCGATAGCTAAATCTAGGTATTTTTTTAAAATATATTTTGACATTTCAAATATCTTTTTTTTTAAATAGATAGTAGCACTGCTGCCTAGGCATATATACCAAATCTCTACAAAAAATGTTACCACTATATAACTTTGAACAGGTGTTACAACAATCTCAGAACTTTTGAATGTTCCACGTAAAGGGTTCAAATCAGCTGGGGATCTGCTATGCAATTCCCACCACGATTGGCCCATGTTACTTAAAACAACTTATTGATAAAGGATTCCCCAACAAATAGGACTTATCGGATAAAGGCGAGTTTATACATTTTGCCGTACACAGAAGTCAGACAAAATCAGGCAATGTTCATTCTTCTATCATACAAACAATATACTCCATGTGCATAGCAAATATATACATAGTTCGATAATGCACATTTTTTATTTTTTTATTTAAACCTAAATAGAGTTTTAACAAAAAATTAGGAGAATAAAACGTACACACATTGTATTACTTTCTTGCCAGCTCGAAGCATCAACGACATGCATATAGCACTGTAGCAGTTAGATTACGGTCAAGAGCTAGCTGACCTCTTATCACATACGGAACTTTAAAATAACTGTTTTTTGCGGGTCACTGTCGAAAAAGTGTCACTAGCAGATTCCTTAGATTGCACCAACCCTTAAAACTTTGTAAGGGGCATAGAAAAAAGCCACACCAAAAGCCGCCCCGAGCGCACCCTCTATCCCTAGTATATTTTGGCGGGATGAATAAATCAGCACGGCAGTTACCTTTCCCTCTTTTCGCCGCCGCCGCCGCTGATCTCTCGTCCTCAACCCCGGCCGACGCCTCGCTGTCGTGCGAAGCCGTCATGGATTCTTCCGACGCCTCCTTGGTCACTGTCGATGTCGGGCTTGCGCCGACATGTCACCAACCCACGCGGTCGCCACGCCGGAGCTCATCGCCTTATTTGTTTCCCGGAAGAGGCTAGGCAACGTCCTCGTGCAGGGCGGTGGTCCCAATGTCTGTCCCGCAACCGGAGCTGCCTCAGAGGTAGGCCGTGCTGCAGCCGCCGTTTCCGCTGCCACTCTTGCCGATGGCGACACGCTGGTACCAAAGAAACCATGGGTGGCGGCGATTAAGCAGAAGAATAGTGACGAATCCAAGGGTAATTGCGCTGAGACGGCACCACCGGAGGATGCCGCGATGACACCACCGGCAGATGCTCCAACCCCAGCACTGCGCCCCTCAGGTGTTCGACAGAACGGCTGTCAGGTATGCCCAACGCTCATAGTTCACCATTTTTTTTCTAGAGGTAGCGAGGTAAATTTACTGCCAAATTTATAGCTCCTACGAGAACACTGTTGATCTTAATGATGGCCCGCTTGGATCATAGAATGAGTTGGATGGCGGTATAGACAGTGGAGACGACGACTATGAGTTGGAGGAGATTGATTTGGTGGTGTTCGCAGTATTTCATTCTTATAGTCGAAAAAGGTTGAAGAGCTACACTATCTTGGAGAACGAGATCTTGATCAAGACTCGGGAGAGCGTGACACTTGACGCCTCCACCGTCATGGACCAAACCGATGAAAGGTATTGGCAAATAATTGAAGACAAATTCTTCAATTTGATGTTGGACATACCGATGGTGGAAAATACCCGCCGCAAATTTAGGTCTCTCCAAGGTTTTTGGGATACTCTCAAGCCAGCTTGTAACTGTTGGGCTGGATTTGTGGAGCAAGTGTACAATGCACCTTATAGTGGTATCAATGAGGGCGATTGGGTAAGGTTCATTTTCCATTTCAGTTGGTGGTTAATGTTGCATATGATGCACATTGACATGCTTTGTTTGTTCTAGGAAAAACATTCGATGGCAAGGTATAAAGACATGACATCCTCCAAAGGCAAGACATTTCCATATATGAATTTTTGGGAATTACTCAAGAAAAGTGAGATATAGAATGAGAGGGACAATGAATCTCTACCGAAAAGAGGTGCCTTCTCCAAGATGGAGGATGACGATGACGATGATGAGGCCGTAGGAGGGAGGAACAAGAACAAGTTGAATGGGACCAAGATGGTCAAGGAGAAGATCAAGAGGGATGCCAAGGCGACAAGTTTTAGAGATATAATTGATAAAATGGTCAAGTCCTTTGAGATGTTCAGCGCCAAGAGCTTAGAGGAAAAACGAGAACTAGAGGAGAAGAAGGCGCAAGAGAAACATGAGAAGTAGGAACACACGAAGGAGGGGGGAGGGGGGGGGGGTTGCGCAAGGCTGCCATTGAAGAGAAGAAAGCCCTTGCCGAGGATAGGAAATCCTTTTCCGATGATAAGAGATCCCTAGCCGAGGAGAAGAGATCCAATGCCGAGGAGAACAAGGCCTTGGCCAAGCTATTTGCAGAGAAGAAAAAGATCATGATGATGAATCTTGATGAAATGGATAAAGTGACCAAGGAGTGGCACGACATGGAAAGGAAGGAGATCTTGGAGCGAAGGAGGCAATCACTCACGGAAAAAGGCCATGTTAGCACCAACATAAATACTGATGAGTAACGATGTTGATGAGGATGGACATGGGTATTTTGGGACCATCTATCTAAACTTATGTTAATTTGTCTCTATATTCGCTGAACCATGACTAATTGTCCAACTATTGAGTTTAATTGTCGAGCTATTATGTTTAATTTTCAAGAAATCGCTCAGAACATCAAATTTTTTTCCGGTTTGAGGCGGCTGGTTCTGGCTACGACGGAATGGACACTGCATACTGAATCTACAAATCATAAATCCCCATCGATTTGGGATAAAAGCGTGTTTTCGTCCCATAAAAGCGTGATTTTGCGCCCCTTATCCTCCCTTGAGGGTCGGCGGGATAAGAGATCTGCTAGAGATGCTCTAAGAGAAGAACCGACGCTGAAAGGGCAACATGTTTTCAGGAAAAAAAACCTTCCAGCCTGCTACAAACGTTCGAAAACTATTTTTTCCCTTTGACACCTCGGTCCTTTTCTACTCTATAACGATCATAGAAGTAGTTTTTTTTTCCGCGAGTGGATAGTCTTATTATCTGGCAATAAGAATTGTTGCGGAAAATAAACGAAGAGTTATTGTTGTTTTCGTCTTATTCAAACCTTTTCCACTTTAACATTTGTTTTCTTGCCATTCACCTCTCTTTGCTACCAGATTGTTGTTGTATTTCCCTTGATAGGTTAAAGTTGTGTATGGTTAACCGAATCTTTAATAAGAATGGAAAACCCTTAGCTTCTTGAATGATTTTATTATCAAATCATATAAATCACCTCGGAATTAGAGTATTTTTGCAGTGAAACATACTCTGCCAATCCCAATTGTATGTTGCACATATAGCTACACACACGCATGCGCACGCGCGCGCGCACACACACACACACAAATGTAACTTATTCGATTTAAGTGACATAAATGTAATATACCTTTGAATACGAATGGGTGATGTTTAGCATGAAAAATATTTTATCAATAACTTTGTAGTGATATGCACGATATTTTGAACATAATCTAAATAATACCCCCTCCTTATCGGCATATAAGATGTTCCAACGTTTTCTAAACTTCGTGTACCTAGATGTATTTTAGTGTAAGATGCATATGAATCTACGCATAAAAAATGCCTAAATATGTTTAGTACAGAAAACGCTAAAACATATTATATTCTACTACGAGATAGTAGAATGGACTACCTACATCACGGTCGTCCGAGAATTCTTTAGGTCGCAGTCTCAACTCCCCCGATTCCTTCAAATGCTTTATCGTGCTGCTTAATTCGGGCCCATGTATTAGTGTCCTCGTGCTGATGTGTGATCAACAATGGGATTTAGAAATATGTTATGTTTTGTGGGCTCCGTGTCATATATAAATTGGAAACAAAACATCGTCCCAAGTCCCAAATGGTGTAACTACCTCTAGAATATCATGTCCAAGGTGTACCAGGAACTTTAGATTACAAATTGTAGCACTATCCACATTCAGTTCTCGAATAGCAGTGAAACATTCTCCAGCAATGTAAGCCCCATAAACATCTCAACACAAATATGAGTTATTAGATAAAAGTGACATAACTGAACTATAATTTTGAATATGAATCCAATGAAATGGGTGTTGTTCACCATGACATATATATTATCAAAAAAATTGTAATGACGAGCATAATATTTTTACATAATCTAAATAATAGAATAATGCATTTTCAAGATCGACAGCTACCACTAGATCCAATATTATTCGTCCTCGGTGTGTATCTATACCTTTCGTCATGCTCTAATGATCTCTATTATTTATTCAGTGTATATAAATTCTATGCTAACCCATTCTATCGTTGGCAACTCCTACTCCAAATTAAGGGCTAACATTTTGTGGGGTGTACCCTAAAATTATTCTCTTCTACGACCTTTGGAAGCTGTAATATTGCTATCTGTTAGTGAATTTATCCTTAGTCTCCGCCCCTCTAGTGTGCCATCAAGAGACACTTAGGCATGCACGATGTGCGTGATTAATTATATGCTTGTGCACTTACTTCTTCCTTATAGCCGTGGGTTCACCTTGGCGACAATACTTTAGAAATTTTGACTGATGCACTAGTGGAAAACGGGGCTTTTGCTCACCTGCGAGCACCCCTTTCGCCCCGGCTCGGCCACCACCTGGTGTAAAAGACTGCAGAGGTGGGGCCGGGGCACGTGGTGGCGGGGCCATTTGCCCCGGTTGGAGGCTCCAACCGTGGCTAAAGGCCATCGACGAGCAGAGCCCGTTCAGGCGCGTGGTTGGGGGGGTATTTTGCCCCGGTTGGAGCCACCAACCGGGGCAAATGACCCCCCCCCCCCACTCTATATAAACCCTGCCATCCATCTCTTCTCCACATTCCACTCACTTTGGAGGACATATTTCTATTTATGTGGTGTGTTCTCACATTTTTCCCCCTCCTATGCACAAGAGGTGTTTGATGAAATGCCCGGGAGAATAACGCCATCTCAGCTCGCAGAAAACAAGCACGATTTAATTTGCCCGAGCCACACTTAATTAAGTAAGCTTTCTCGTCCTTCTTTCCTCCTCAGTCGAGGTACCAACTTTAACCTTTCATCTGTCGATGTAACATTGGTCATTTCTCTATTCATGGTTTTCTGTAACAGTTCTTGATTAATAATCATATAATGCAGATGAACCAGCAATGGATGTACGCTGACCGACGCTCTGCCGAGTTCATGAAAGGCGTGGGTTATTTTCTCGAGGTGGCCCGGGCAAACAACCGGAATAATTTTATCTGTTGTCCATGCGATGTATGTCGGAATCGGAAGGAACACTCTTCTCACAGAGTCATCCACTTCCACTTGTTTCAATCCGGTTTCATGCCCGGCTATAATTGTTGGACCAAGCACGGAGAAAGAGGGGTTATGATGGAAGACAACGAAGAAGAAGAGAATGATGACATGTTCCCTGAATACGGTGCCGGTAGTGGAATGGAAGATAACTATGAAGTGGAATCAGAGTTGCAGGCACCAGATGAGCCCATTGATGATCTTGGCCAGGCTATTATGGATGCAAAACAGAATGCGATATTGAAAAGGTGAGGGTGAAGTTCCACCAGATGTTAAAGAATCACAAAACATTGTTGTATCCAACTTGCGAAGACGGGCAGAAAAAGCTGGGAAGCACACTGGAATTGCTCCAATGGAAGGCCGAGAACGGTGTGACTGATAGCGGATTTACAAAGTTGCTACAAATAGTGAATAAGAAGCTTCCTAAAAACAATGAATTGCCCGACAGTACATACCAAGCAAAGAAGCTTGTATGCCCCCTAGAATTAGACGTGGAGAAGATACATGCCTGCATTAATGACTGCATCCTCTACCGCGGTGAGAAGTACAAGAATTTGGAACAATGCCCGGTATGCACTGCATTGCGGTATAAGATCAGACCATACAACCCTGGCGATGTTGAGGGTGAGCGACCCAGGAAGAGGGTTCCTGCAAAGGTGATGTGGTATGCTCCTATAATACCACGGTTGAAACGTTTGTTCAGAAACAAAGAGCATGCCAAACTTTTGCGATGGCACATGGAAGATCGTAACAAAGATGAGATGTTCAGACACCCCGCTGATGGGTCGCAGTGGAGAAAAATCGAGAGAAAGTTCCCGCGCTTTGCAGGTGAGGCAAGGAACTTATGGTTTGGTCTAAGTACAGATGCATTTAATCCATTTAGTGAGCAGAGCTGCAACCATAGCACCTGGCCTGTAACTCTATGTCTCTATAACCTTACTCCTTGGTTGTGCATGAAGAGAAAGTTCATTATGATGCCAGTGCTGATCCAAGGCCCGAAACAACCGGGAAAAGACATTGATGTGTACCTAAGGCCATTAGTCGATGAACTTTTACAATTGTGGCGTGAAGAAGGTTACTTGTGTGGGACGAGCACGTACAAAAAGAATTTCACCTACGAGCGCTGTTGTTCGTAACCATCAACGATTGGCCTGCTCTTAGTTACATTTCTGGACATACAAACAAGGGATACAATGCATGCACACACTGTTTAGATGACACCGAAAGTGTATATCTGGATAAATGTAAGAAGGTTGTGTACCTCGGGTATCATCGTTTTCTTCCGCGCAAGCACCCCTTAAGAAAAGCTGGCAAACATTTCAATGGTGAGGCAGATACCCGGGAGACGCCTATCCTTCGATCTGGTGATGACGTATTTGATACGGTGAAGGATTTGAAAGTAATATTTGGAAAGGGTCTGGGAAGACAAGTTGTTCCGAATGACGCTGAAGGACACGCACCCGTGTGGAAGAAGAAATCTATATTTTGGGAACTACCCTATTGGAAAATCCTAGATGCCCGCTCTGCGATCGACGTGATGCACCCGACAAAGAATCTCTGCGTGAATCTTCTAGGCTTCTTTGGCTTGTATGGAAAGTCAAAAGATACATCTGAAGCACGGCAGGACCAGGAACACACGAAAGGACGAGACGACAAGAATCCTGAGCGGTTTCAAGGTGATCCTGCCAGCTACGCTCTTACCAAGGAAGAGAAGGAAATCTTTCTTGAAGCACTAAATAGTATCAAGGTCCCGCCTGGCTTCTTGTTGAATATAAAGGGAATAATAAATGTGGCGGAGAAAAAATTCGAAAACCTGAAGTTTCATGACTGCCACGTGTTGATGACACAATTGCTTCCGATTGCGTTGAGGGGGGTTCTACTAGAAAATGTTCGGCTACCCTTTGTGAAGTTATGCGCATTCTTCAATGCAATTTCTCAGAAGGTAATCAATCCATAAAGTCTATCAATGTTACAGACAGATGTGGTCCAATGTCTTGTCAGCTTCGAGTTGGTGTACCCACCATCCTTCTTCAATATTATGACACACCTCCTAGTCCACCTAGTCAAAGAGATTACCATTCTCGGTTCTGTGTTTCTACACAATAGGTTCCCCTTTGAGAGGTTCATGGGAGTCTTAAATAAATATGTTCACAACCGTGCTAGGCCAGAAGGAAGCATCTCCAAGGGTTATGGAACAGAGGAGGTAATTGAGTTTTGTGTTGACTTTCTTCCAGACCTTAAGTCGGTTGGTGTTCCCGAATCGCGGCATGAGGGAAGAATGAGTGGAAAAGGCACGCTAGGAAGGAAAGCAAAGGTATTTATGGACGGACAGTCTTTCACTAAAGCACACTACACAGTTCTACAAATGTCCACCTTGGTGACTCCTTATATCCAGGAGCACAAGAATATTATACGGTCCAAAAACCCGGGGCTGTCTGAATCCTCGATTAATGATGAACACATGGATAGTTTCGGCACCTGGTTGCAGGCATAAGTCATGAATAACAACATTGTTGGAGATGAGCTCTACTTGTTGGCCAGGTCACCATCTTTCGACTGTACTGACTTTCCAAGGGTAAGAGATAAATGGAATACATTTTACACGATCGCACAAGATAAAAAGAGCACCAAACAGAATAGTGGCATCCGTTTCGATGCAACCGGATACAATGGGACAAAGGACACATATTATGGTTACATAGAGGATATATGGGAACTTGACTATGGACATAATTTTAAGGTCCCTCTATTTTGGTGCCAATGGGTCAAGATGACAAGAATAAAGGTAGACCAGCAGTACGGAATGACAACAGTGGATCTCAACAATCTTGGGCACAGAAGCAAACCATTCGTCCTATCCAAAGATGTGGCTCAACTTTTCTATGTGAAAGACATGTTTACCCAACCGAGGAAAAGAAAAAAATAAGAATTCTAGTACATCATGCGGTGAGCCGAAGCGGCGCATAGTTCTTTAAGGGAAAAGAAACATTGTGGGAGTGGAGGACAGGACAGACATGTCAGAAGATTATAATAACTTTGAAGAAATTTCGCCCTTTAGAGTGAAAACTGACCCAAGCATCGCGTTAAATAAGGAAGATGCTCCATGGCTACGACAGATAAGTAAACAATGGCGGCAATAGTTGGTGATAACGTATTAAACCTTCATGGTTCATGTAATATTGCTAGACTATTTTGTAATTATGTATCAAACATGGCACATTAAACCATTCATAAACTAGTTTTTTTAATGTTTAAATTTTCAAACATTGTTACTAGTTTAAATAGTTAGAATATTTATTTTATAAAATAAAAAATGTATTTGAAATGTTTACGCATTTTTTAACACTTTTCATATACAAATTTTCTCCAGATTCTAAACCATTCATAAAATATGTTTTTTTAAATGTTTGAATTTTCAAACATTGTTACTAGTTTAAATAGTTTGAATAATTATTTTATAAAACAAAAAATGTATTTGAAATGTTTGCGCAATTTTGAACACTTTTCATATTGAAAGTTTCTCCAAATTCTAAACCATTTCAAATGTATTTGAAAACGTATTTTAAATAGTATTTGAAATGTTCGAAAGGAAAAAATTGACGGCAGAAAAAGAACTGAAATTTTGGGCCTTTTGCCCCGGTTCGTGTTACCAACCGGGGCAAAAGGGGGGAGGTGGGAGGGCAAGCGAAGGCCCACCTCCCGCCCTTTTGCCCCGGTTGGTAACTCGAACCGGGGCAAAAGAGAACCTTTTGCCCCGGTTCGAGTTACCAACCGGGGCAAAAGGCCCCCGCCTATATAACCCCGGGAGGTGCAACCGCCCGGGGCAACACAGAGCAATTTCGGAGATTACGCTAAGTCCCCGGCGCCGAAATCCGGAGCGACGCCGTGAGGCCGCCCGTCCTCTCACCTTCTCGCCTCCCCGCGCCGCCCGTCCTCTCTCCTCCTTCCCGCGCCGCCCGTCCTCTCGCGCCGCCCGAGATCGCCGCCGGCGGGCTTGCCCACGCCTTAGCCTTCTTCCTCGCCGGCGTTCCCTCCTCCTCAGGTGAGATCGCCTCCTCGCCGCGCCCTCATCCTCCTCACTGTTAGCTAGTGTTAGATTAATTAGTATTAGTATTAGTGTGTTAGATTAGTGATTTAGTATTAGATTAGTGTTAGATTTAGTATTAGATTAGTGTTAGATTTAGTGTGGTAGATTTAGTATTAGATTAGTGTTACATTTAATGTTAGATTTAGTATTAGTGTTGGATTAGTATTAGTGTTATATTACCGTTAGATTTAGTATTTAGTGTTAGATTAGTATTAGGTATTAGGCATCGGAGACTTAGAAAAATTTTAGGTATTGGAAACTTAGAAAAAATATAGGTATTGGAGACTTAGAAAAAATTTAGGTCTTCAACACTTAGAAAAAATTTAGGTTTTGGAGACTTAGAAAAAATTTAGGTATTAGAGACTTAGAAAAAATTTAGGTCTTGAACACTTAGAAAAAATTTCGGTTTTGGACTTAGCTATATTTTTTTCTCAGTGAATGTTTAGTTTAGAAGTGAATTAAGTTTTTCTTAGTACCATTAGATGAATTTTATAATATGAGGAATTTTAGTTTAGAAATTTACATAGTGACTATTTATAATTAGTTGATTTTTTACTTAGTGGATTTTTACCTAATTAGGAATATTTACTTAGTCCATATATCATGCATGTGTTTTTAGTTTATTTTCCTTCGCGACAATGTCTCTGTTGGACCCGCCGGGTGATGTCCGGGACTGGGCCCCGCCGGGCTCGCACTGGGAGGTCCTTATTACCGGGGCACGCGGCTTGGTGAGAAATCTGGGTGACGTGGTCTACCCGGATATTCTTTGGTGGCCATCGCGTGGGCCACGCTCGGTGCGGAGAGAGCCGGCCCCTGAGGAGGTGGTACAACATCGTATCAGGGAGGAAGACGAGCACGTCCGTCGCTACATGTACTTGCTCGATAGGGAGTATAGCAGCGGTTGGTCGATTATTCGGAGGGTTCCTTACCACGTGAGCTATGACCTTGTGAGGGTTCCTTACTTATGGATGCGTAGCACCCTCGACTCAGCACCCCTCGGCTTACGGCACGGTCGGAGTTAATTAGTTTGAGAGATGTTTCATTAATATGTATAAGTGATATTATTACATCGTGATGTATTAGGGTTAAATAAAATGAAACCGAGCTATGTAACTCTTGGTGTGTATTCATACGTTTAAATATTTCATCAATGTTGCTTTTATAGTTGAAATGTGGATCTGAAACATAGAGTAACTCTTTTTTCTAACTTGTTTAGATATTAGTACCATTAGCTATTATCTATAAGAAATTTTGATAAAATGGATGTTATTAGCTATATTTTTATTAGATTATATGCAATTGTTGTGAACTGATGAAATTGATGCTATTTGCTATTTTTTAGCCATGGCGATACGCCCCGTGGTTCGCGTGTAACCGGCGGTGGGTGCGGCGTCGCCCACGTCGAAGAAATCCCGGTAAAACGTGGTGGACGTCGGCCTGGACGTCCACGTGGATCGCGTGCATCGAATGCATGTGGTGGTGACACCACAGTCATCAAGGAGGAGGACGCGACGCCTCCTACTCGTGGACGTGGACGCGGAGCACCGGGGGCATCAAGCGCTGCAAGCAGGGAAAAGCGCGGTGCAAAGGGGTCAACACGCCGTAAACGGCGTGGCGCTGTTGTTGCGGCGGCGGCGGCGGAGGAGGAGGAGGAGGAGGAGAAGGAGAAGGAGGAGGCTGCGACGGCGGAGGAGGCTGCGTCGGTGGAGGAGGAGGAGGAGGAGGAGGGGGACGGTCTCCGGCTACCAGATTTCTACGTCCACCTGTTCCACCCATAGGAGAACAGACTCTGTCTTCCAGAGAAGATATATGCGATCCTCCTCGGGCGCAAGGGCGTGCCCTATAGTTTCACCCTCCGGTTGGAGGGTTGTGACAACGGGCCCGTGCGCGTTGTCCTGCAGCGACGTGGCGATGACCTCTACCTGCGCTATGGGTGGGGGCAGTTCGCGCGCATGCACAAGCTAAATTTTGGCAACATGCTCACATTCAGGTACTTCAAGGACGAGGAGGCCCACGTGCTGAAGGTGAAGATCTTCGACGGCACCTTAGTCCGCCCCCTTTGCTGCCAGGATAGCTCGAGTGAGAGCAGCTCCGCCTCCGAGTCTGACTCCGGCGAGTCTAGCCCGCACATGGCTCCCTCGGACGCCGAGGGCAAGGGCAAGGCTGCCTTCGACGCTGATGCGTAGTATATATGTTTCTGTCGATCTATGCTTACATACTTATGTCGCTCTATATTGTCGTACTATGTCTATGTCGAACTATGTTTAATTATGTCATTGTGTCGAACAATATTTGTATTGTGACAGACGATATATTTATGTTATTGTTCGTTTTCATCTGTGTTTTTGTGCGATAATTTTTCATCTTTCTTAATATAAATGTTTAGTGCAGAGAACAGGAAAACATAAAAGAATATAGAATTTCTAATCTAACGCAGATAACACGAAAACAACTATAAAAAAAACCTACCAACCGGGGCAAAAGGGGGCCGGCCTGCTCGCGGTGCAGAGCCCACGTGGGGCACGCCTTTTACCCCGGTTGGTAACCCAACCGGGGCATAAGGGGAGCCTTTAGCCCGGGTTTTAGGAACCTGGTTGGGCAGCCGGGGCATTAGGCTCTTCCCAACCGGGGCTAATGCCCTGTTCTGCACTAGTGATGTTAGTTTCTTCATGTAAGCAAAGTGTGATATTATTGGGACTATGCAATGAGAGAAAAAACTCATAGCAGCCGTTGGTGCAAAACTAATCCTATAAGAAATTAATGAGTTGTCTATGCTCTTTATTCTTTAGCAGAACGACACACAGAAAGGTATCGGCTAATTACGAGTCCATTGTTTTCTTGTGACCCGTATCTATCCAAAGGAAACTCATGGTTATGTCTCATGATTTTCAGACACTAGTAGAAAAAAGGCCTTCCATACGCCCCCTTTAGTCCCCAAAATATCCGAACCGTGACTAAATGGGTCTTTACTCCCGGTTCGCGAGTCGACCCGCGACTGAAGGTCTTGAGTGGCGGTTTGGGAAGCGCGCGGAGGGCTTTAATCCCGGTTGGCCTGGCCACCCACGACTAAAGGTACGAACTACTGGCCTCCCGGTCTTTAGTTCCGGTTGTCCTGGCCACCCGCGACTAAAATTCCCAACTGCTCGACTCCCGCGCGGTTCTAATTCGCGAGCGGAGGCAGAAAGGCCTCATTGCATGCGCGGCTCTCTCTTCTTCTTCCTCTCTTCTTCTTCCTCCACACCATGGATTCTCCCGTTTTCAAGATTCTAAAGGTGGCCACACCATGCGGCAAGACTCTCCACGTCGCCTACACCAACAATTGCGAGAAACTCCCGGAAGCTCTTGACCGTTTGAGCAAACTCTATGAAGCCGATGAACACCACAAGTTCTTTGGGCTTGATCTCGAGTACACGGCCAATCAAAAGGATGTGGCCGTCATCCAGATTGCTTACAAGGTAACCATTTTGGTCTTCCAATGGGCAAGGTACGCACACAATCTCTTGTAGTAATAGTGATATATAGAGAGGAAAATTTCATAGGGTAGCAATATGGCATTTTCTATTTTTTGTTGCATTGAAAGAATACAATTGTTGCAACAATATGTAACATGTGTTCCATTTTTGTTGTTGCATTGAAAGAATACACTTGTTGCAATAATATGTAACATGTGTTCTATTTTTGTTGTTGCATTGAAAGAATACACTTGCTGCAACAATATGTAACATGTGTTCCATTTTTGTTGTTGCATTGAAAGAATACACTTGTTGCAATAATATCTAACATGTGTTCCATTTTTGTTGTTGAAGTAGTGCAAAGAAATGTCCAGAACTTATGGATTTTCTTGTCAACAAAGGTTTCGATTTTGTAGCGTCGATATCACAAATGACCAGCAGAAGATGATGCGCACGTGGAATATTGAGATACCTGAAGACCACTACATTGATCTTCAGGACTTGATCCATTTTGATGAGCTGGACGGGGCCAAGACCGGGATGGCTCAGATGGCAACTGCCTTCATCCACCACGACTACAGAACGATGAAGACTAGTTTCCCTTCGAGAAATCACAATAATTGGGGGAAGAACCACTTGACCTGATCCATCTCCGATATGCAGCAATAGATGCATATGTTGCGTTCGAGTTGTCCCGCATCTACTCTTCGATGGAGCAGTAGATGGTTGTTTGTGTACCGCTATGTTTGCATTATTCGAGACTTTATATATGTAGTACTACTATTATGTGCTATGTTTGCATTATTCGAGACTTTATATATGTAATACTACTATTATGTAATGGATATACGTCCTATATTATTTCTATTAATTATGTATGTGTTTAAGTACCGCTGTGTTTAAGACTAACTCCTTTACAAAACATTTGAGAAAACGAGTGGAAAACATGGAAAACAGAAGGTTACTTAAATGTCTCAAAACCTTGTGAGAGAAGAAGACTAATGAAATGGCTCAAATAAAACCAAGGGTTAAAAAGGACATGACGCATTCATAAGGACTGGAAAATAGAAGAGATCTTAGGAAATGGGAAACAAAAGATTTCCTAAGATTAAGAGATATGACCACTTAATCAAGATGCATTCATAAGGACTGGAAAACTGTGAGATAAAATATTTTTCTAAATTTTTTGATATATTATTTGTATTTTTAAGATTTTAAAATGAATTAGTTTTATTTTTCTGATTTTTTGATATATTATTTGTATTTTTAAGATTGTAAAATGAATTAGTTTTATTTTTCCGAATTTTTTGATATATTATTTGTATTTTTTAGATTTTAAAAGGAATTAGTTTTGTTTTTCTGATTTTTTTCTAGAAATAATACAAATTAAAAAGTTAATGTTTATTTATTTATTCCAAATTATTATTACATCATTACTTTTGTTTATTAAAAGATTTATTTAAACTTCAAACAATAAAGAAATGTTGTATCGACCAACATGTTAATAGGATTGATATGATACTAGTATCACATACATGCGTGCGAAACACTTGGATGCGGGACGGGATGGAACTCGGAAGTTAAGCGTGCTAGTGCTAGAGTAGTGGGAGGATGGGTGACCGAGCGGGAAGTTTGACCACGAGTAAGTAATTTGACTAGAGATAATTGTAGTAAGACACTAAGCAAATAATAAAAATTCTGAAAAAAGGGAGTGAAAAATAATTAGAAACCCAAATGAATTTAAAAAATAACGAAATAGCTTCTAGTCCCGGTTCGTGTTACAAACCGGGACTAAAGGTCCTCCGCCCCCGGCGCACGCCACCCGCCCACGTGGACGGGGCTTTAGCCGCGGTTCGTAAGAGGCGCGACTAAAGGGGGAGCCTTTAGTCGCGCATATTTAGTCCCGGTTGCACGGCCGGGATTAATGGCCTTTGCGAACCGGGACTAAAGGCCTATTTTCTTCCAGTGAGACTAGGTTGGACTTGTTGTGTTGCGTGGTAAGCGTGGGAATAGATTTACCGTACGTCAGGTGCAAATTCATTTTCATGGATTGGAATAAAATATGAATGCGGCACTACGGGAGAGCCAGTAGATGCCGACGGCCAACTATCGGCTCCCTCGGCGTAGGGTGGTCGGTAGGATCGGCCGCCCACTTGGCCGTCGGCGTCTGTTCCCCTTCGGCGTAGCTACCCTTCCCCGACGGCCACCGTCGTCATTGGTTACACCGTCGGCGTAGCTTTCGGACAGAACGGAATTCGAACGTGCCACCCGTTACGCAGCTAAGACGCCAAGGGGGGCCGTCGGCGTAGGCCTAGGATGAAAATAAAATTCCACTCGTGTCGAACAAATATGTCTAAATTTAATATAGTTTTATTTGTTTCCCTATATAATTTTAATATATTTATAATTTCTAAGTTAATAGTAGTGGTTGTATACCTCCGAATGTGAGTATCTCGCCACCCGCGCCCACGAAATAACACGGTGAAATCTCCCGAAGCCGACCCTACGTACAACACATTAATCTCACGGTAAAATCAATAAATAACATACTTATTATATGATATACCTAAACATTAATATTAAAAATTTAAATGAATTGTACGGATCCCGAGGCCCCACAGGCGCCCCTCTTTTGGGAAACCCTGGAACTTGCGACTGCGTCGTGTACCCCCATAGACGGGCATCGAAGGGTGGTAGAATAGTAGAACATTCCTTGTTTTATGCATGGTTAGGTTATAGAAACATGTAAGACAAGTGTGGCCCCAGAATTCAAGAAGATTCAATTGGGTAGACCCGCAGCGGGAGGTTCGCGGTTTCTTGTTGTCACAACACGACTAGAAATTCCTGTAGCGAACGGGTCTAGGGTTTCACCGGAGAGGAGGTCCGTAGCGTCGGGATTCTACCACAAGCTAGGATTTTGGATGGCAACTAGTTCCACATTGCTACCCCCATTCGACGTCGTTACAGCGTGTATTTGTATAAGTCCGGTATTTCCCCGACGGGTCTAGGGTTTCACCGGAGGGGGGTTCCGGAGCGTCCGGATCCTGACACAAGCTAGGGTGTGCCATACCATGTTAGTATAGGTGTGTTGTGTGTTTTGGATGGCAAATAGGCTGTGACCCGCTTCACCGTCATCCACTTCTCTCTACGCAGTTTACATGCGCTTATAGGCTGAAACTCCCTTATCGGACGTAACGTCGGGAATTTTCCGAAGAGTTGGGTTCTACCTTTGTGTTTTGTGTTCATATGGCTTAACCAAACACATCTAAGCAACTAGTTCCACATTTCTACCCCCATTCGACGCCGTTACCGCGTGTATTCGTATAAGTCCGGTATTTCTCCATCTGGTTTAGGGATTCACCGGAGGGGGGCATGACTGTTCGTAGCTAGGGGTTGAATATTGAGAAACTATTTGTGTGTCTATGATGAAATAGGTATTTGTGTACCTAAAAATGATTTTTTCCAAAAATCATGACCAAACTATGAGGTACATATAGTTCAAATTTGACCAGTTTCCAGCGGAATCGGCAGAAACTTGTGTTTTTTAAAAGAGGTGGATGGAAAACTTTTCGTATGAAACAAATTGGTTATTTGTGCATATAACATGGTCTATTATTTTGAAAAATTATACGTCTCAAGTTTTGCAACATATTTATGGTAGGTCCTTCACCAAAAAACACAGTTTTTACACTCGGAAAATACAAAATGATTTTTTACAATGAAGAGGAAAACAAAGTCTTATATATGATAGAAAATATTATATGGATGTCATATTTGAATTTCTCTCATTTTTCTAATCGATATAGACATATTATTTGCCAAATTTCGATTCACGGATTTATAGATATGAATTTTTTATTATTAAATATAAAAGGCAAAAATGCTAATTATTATTTAAATTAAAAATTATTTGAATTCAAATTTATTACTAGTTATTATTTTTTTATTTAAATAATTGTTTGAATTAACAAAATAAAAGAGCGTGGCATGATGATCCAAGGGTTAAGGTTAACATGATTGATTGGATAATAATGTCAACAACACATCCGTTGTTTCTAGCTAGTTTAGAGGGAAGGAACTACAAAGTTAAGCGTGCTGAGGCTAGAGCAATCTCATGATGGGTGACCGATCGGGAAGTGTTAGTAGAAACAAGTAATTTAGATTAAAATTAAAAATGATTAAAGATAAATATAAATGTGAAATATAGCGTGATTAAGTGGTTAAATAAGTGAAATAAAAAATTTGATTTTTTTTTTTTTTTTTTTTTAAAATAATTGCCTATACCCCAACGCCCAGGGGGCCGTCGGCGTATGGACCCCTACGCCGAGGGGGGCGTCGGCGTAGCCTTTAGGCCATGCCCGCGGGGCCTCCACGTGGCCCTCCATACGCCGAGGGGGGGGGGAGATCCTGGCCGTCGGCGTACAGACAGCTGGTGGGTCCCACAAAGCCTACGCCGAGGGGAATCGATACGCCGACGGCCAACGTACCTTCGCCGAGGAAGGTGTACGCCGATGGGGCTACACCGAGGGGGGCCGTCGGGGAAGCCCTACGCCGAGGGGGATCCGATCTTCCCCGAGGGCCTCCGGCCGTCGGCGTCTGTGCCGATTCCGGTAGTGGGGTGACAAGAGCTCTCAAGTCAAAACAATATTCTAGCTGTGAGAAGCTGAACTGCCATAGATCGAATTCTGATAAATAATTTCTTGATTCCAAATTGTGCAACTACTAGTACATCAGCATGACAACTTGGACAATATGAAAGTAATTAGAACAATTGGGAGGGTAAAGGAGGATGGGCGGGTGTGGCTACTTCGCTTGAAAAAGTTCTGCATCCTAGGCCACATAAGTACATCTTTTTGTAGCAGTCTCTTGTCCCTGAACAACAGTACCAAAGGGATGGTTTTTTGCAGTCTGCGGCATGATTTTTTTAGGCGCATAGTCCGTTTTTATCATTTTCAATGACGAGTCCTACACCACAAAACATATACCAACAGTTAATATATCCATAGAAGTCTGCAATATTGATCAACCAATCGAAATAAAATTAGACAATTAATCTCTGAAATACCACTTACAATGTGCATGGATAGCGAAGCACATGAGAAGAAGCAAGGAGAGTAGGGCTGGTCCAGAGGGAAGGTTGGCGTGCTTGACCATCACAACAATGCAATTGCAATACGACACTTGCTTGGTGAGATTGTATGTTTGTTTTCTGATAGATATACTTTACACTTGCTTTGTCGACAACACTTTTCATGTATATAGTGGGAGAGTGTATGTGTGAAGAGAGGGATACAATTACCAACTTCCAAAAATATGAGTAGGAAATTAATGGTTATTACTTGGACTACATTAATTAGTTGTGACCAATATAAACTTGTCGTTAGATCGAATACATTAGTTGTGACCAATATACTATTCTCATAATAACCTAATTACCCGTAAAAATGGTATCATGTTAAAATAAATCATATTTTTGGATAAGTTTCCAAATATAAGACATCTATGCATGTGCGGCACGTTTTGATGAGGTTAATAATATCCTCCATATATATATGCATGTAGTTGTTGCAATTTTCTAGGACCTTTTCATTTTGTATATCATGGCCTCTAAGCCATTTGGCCTCGGAGGCACTGCAGGGGAGAGTGTGGCTGGAAAGGGAAGAGGAAGAGTGAAGGTAGATAGAGGTACGACATGTGGGCGAAGGCCCAGGCCCGACCGATGATTTCGAGGGGGCGAGGCGGATAAGACGGAACGCAATCAGACAAAGAGAAGGGGAGAGGACAAACCTCTTTCTTTCTTTTTCCTGCTAGTTTGATACAACTCAGCCGACCACTTCTTACTTAAAATAGAAGTTTTAAATAGCACGATATAGCTTCGTATAGCGGCGCTATAGTGCATTCTACGCTGTGCCGCTAAGTGAATTGGCACGCTAAAAGGTATCAAACCCCTTAAATAGCGCTCTATAGCGGCGATTCAACGCCGCTATAGATTTTCTCGCAAGTTGCCGCTACATGTCTTGGCCCAATATTTAATTTTTTCTTAAAACACGGTCAAATCTTGAACCATGTGATTTATGTATGATTACTGTTCCATTCATGTGAAGACGTCGACTAGTGGAGGGCTGTGATGACAAGTGACGATACAAAGCAGCAACCGTGGTGCATCCAAGAATGTAGATTCGTGCTGCAAGGGTAGGAGTTGGAGGGTTGTAAATTATATTTGTATCTCTGTAGTTTGTTTGTGGCTCCGTCTCTTCTCAACAAGAATAATTAATAGTGTGAGAAATCGAACCATATAAATCAAAATTACGAAAAATTGTTTCTTGATTCCAAATTTTACATCAGCTAATACATTAGCATGATCACTTGGAACACCCTGAAAATAATTAGAACTGTCGGAAGGGAAATGGAGGATGGGTCGGCATTCCCACTACGCTTGAAGAAGACGGAGAAGGTTTTTTGCACTCTATGTCACATAAGTACATCGTTTCAAAGCAGTCGTCCGTTACTAGACAACAGTAGCAAAAGGACGAACTTTTGCAGCTCGGGGCACGTTTATTGTACTTGCATAATCCATGTGGTAAATCGATCTTCTCGTTGCCCTTGTCACCAATGATGCGGCCTACACGACATTCAAATATCAGCTATTACTGTCCATGTCAGTCCCAAGTACCGATTAACCAAATCTAACAAGAATTAATAAATTATGGACAATTAACCTTGATGCTAATTCTAGATCTTGAAACTAGCTAGTTAGTATATTAAGAAGAAAAAAAATACTACTTACAGTCTGCATGGATAGCAAAGCACATGAGGAGGAGCAGCGCGACTAGGGTTGGTGCATGAATACTTATGTGCTTTCCCATCTTGAGATAACGCATTCGCAGGGCGACACTTTCTTGGTGAGTGTGCATGTAAGTTTTGTGATAGATGTACTCTGCAAGATCATCTTGCTCTGTATGCACAATGTTCAGGTACTTATAGTGAGAGAGATAGAGAGAGAACAAGGCTGACGTCGAAATTCGATACAATTCATCACTTCCAAAAATACGTCTAGCAAAATAGTGCTTATTACTTGGAATACATTAGTGGTGGCCTATGTACATATCTGTAAATATATCCCAAATAATACATTGGTGTAATGCATATACAATATCTCCTTAGAATAAATTAGTGCTAAAAAAAGTACCGTCTTGAATATCTCCTATTTTTAGACAAGTTTCCAAATATAGAGACATGCATTTCTTTTTAGAAAGTATAGAAATATGCATGTTTTTTTTACTGAAAACTATAGAGACATGTATGTATGGCACGTTTTGCTGATGGTAACATGATAGAAAAAACTTATATGCACTCGGCTGTTCCATCAGCTGGTTCGACCGTGCGTCACAACAGGTGCATCGCGTTGCTTCAGATGTGCGGTGGTACCTTCTGACGACTAACGGGCTAGGTACACTAGTGGACTGCAGGCCTTTTACCCTGGTTGGGAGGCTTTATGCACCGGTGTCCAACCGGGTTTGCCAAAGTCGGTTTAAAGGCCCCCGTAATAACTCGGCGGGTCTTACCAACCGGGCTAAAAGGGGTGTCCAAGTGGGCTCTGCGCAGCGAGCAGGGGACAAAAGGTTCTCTGCTGCGGCTTATTTTTCTTGCTCACTGCTTATTCTAGTTATATTTTTTATGTTTTCCTGTCATTTTTCTTGCTCATTGTTTATTCTATTTTCCTTTAACAATTGGCAAGATTAAAAATCCTATTTTTTTCAATTGCATTACTTCAAGTGCACTAAAAATTCAATGATCTTTCAAATAACAAACATTTATAATAAGAAAGATGACAAATTGTCGAACATAAACAGAGATGAAAACCAACAATAACATAAACATAGTCTGCCACGAATATAAATATTGTTCGACATGATGACATAAACATAGTACGACATAAACCTTAAAACATAGTCTGACAATATCGTTAACAAACGAACACAGGACTGGACATATGGAGCGATACACTGCTCGGCATACTACACCTCTCCGTCGGATGTAGAATCGTCGGAGCTAGACTCGTCAAGCTCGAAATCGAGCTGCTCTCATCTAAGCTATCCTGGCAGCAACGGGGGTGGACTAGGGTGCCGTCGAAGATCTTCACCTCCAGCACGTCCACCACGTCGTCGTTGATGTATCTGAATGTGAGCATGTTGCCCACATCCAGGTTGTGAATGGCGCAGGTAGAGGTCCTCGCCACGTCCCTGCCGGAAGAGCTCAACGGGCCGTTGTGGCAGCCCTCCAACTGGAGGCGGAACCTAACACTAGTGCAGAACAGGGCATTAGCCCCGGTTGGGAAGAACCTAATGCCCCGGCTTCCCAACCGGGTTTGCCAAACTCTGGCTAAGGGCCCCACGTATGCCCCGGTGAGGTTACCAACCGGGGTAAAAGGCGTGCCCCACGTGGGCTCTACACTGCGAGCAGGCCGGACCCTTTTTACCCCGGTTGGTAACACCAACCAGGGCAAAAGGTTTTTTTTTTAGCTGTTTTCGTGTTCTCTGTGCTAGATTAGAAATTCTATTTTTTTTTTCTGTTTTCCTGTTCTCTGCACTAAACATTTATAGTAAGAAAGATGAAAAATTCACACAAAACTACAGATGAAAACGAACAATAACATAAACATATAGTCTGTCACGAATACAAATATTGTTCGACACAATGACATAATTAAACAGAATTTGACATAAAACATAGTTCGACATAGATATAGTACGACATATAAATATAGAGCGACATAAGTACGTAAGCATAGATCGACATAAACATATATACTACGCATCGGCGTCGGACGAAGCCTTGCCCTTGCCCTCGGCGTCGGAGGCAGCCCTGCCCGGGCTACACTCGCCGGAGTCAGACTCGGAGGCGGAGCTGCTGTCAGACGAGCTATCCTGGCAGCAAAGGGGCGGACTAAGGTGTCGTCGAAGATCTTCACCTCCAGCACGTCCACCTCCTCGCCCTGAAGGTGAGCATGTTGCCCACATTTAGCTTGTGCATGCACGCGAACTGCCCCCACCCATAGCGCAGGTAGAGGTCATTGTCACGGCGCTGCAGGACAACGCGCACGACCACGTTGTCACAGCCCTCCAACTAGAGACTGAAACTATAGGGCCTCTTGCGCTCGAGGAGGATCGCCGATATCTTCTCCGGAAGACGGAGCCTGTTCTCATGTGGGTCGAAAAGGTGGACGTAGAACTCCGGTAGCCGGAGACCGTCCTCCTCCTCCTCCTCCTCCGCCGCAGCCTCCTCCTCCTCCTGCTCCGCCGCCGCCGCAGCAACAGCGCCACGCCGTTTACGGCGTGTTCATGCCATTGCACCGCGCTTTTCCCCCTTTGCAACGCTTGATGCCCCCTGTGCTCCGCGCCCACGTCCACGAGTAGGAGGCGTCGTTTCCTCCTCCTTGATGACTATGGCGCCATCAACACGTTCATTTGATGCACGCGATCCACTTGTACGCGATCCACGTGGACGTCCAGATCGACGTCCACCACGTCGTATATGGATTTCTTCGACGGGGACGACGCCGTGCCCACCGCCGGTTACACGCGAACCGCGTCGGAGACGTCTCGCCATGGCTAAACAAATAGCAAATAGAATCAATTTCATCAGTTCGCAACAATTACATATAATCTAATAAAAATATAGTTAATAGCATCCATTTCATCAAAATTGCTTATAGATAATAGCTAATGGTACTGATAGCTAAACAAGTTAGAAAAAAGAGTAACTATATGTTCTAGATCCTTGTTTCAATTATAAAAGCAACATTGATGAAATATTTAAACGTATGAATACACACCAAGAGTTACATAGCTCGGGTTCATTTTATTTAACCCTAATAGATCACGATGTAATAATATCACTTATACATATTCATGAAACATCTCAAACTAATTAACTTCGACCGGGTCCTAAGCCGCGGGGTGCTGAGTAGCGGGTGCTACGCATCCATAGGTAAGAAATCCTCACAGGGTCATAGCTCACGTGGTAAGGAACCCTCTGAATAATCGACCAACCGCTGCTATACTCGCTATCGAGCAAGTACATGTAGTGACGGGCGTGCTCGTCCTACTTCCTGATACGCTGTTGTACCACCTCCTCAGGGGCCTGCTCTCTCCGCACCGACCGTGGCCCACGCGATGGCCACCAAAGAATATCCAGGTCGACCACGTCACCCGGATTTCTCACCAAGCCGCGTGCCCCGGTACTCTGGACCTCCTAGTGCCAGCCGGCGGGGCCCAGTCCCGGACATCGCCCGTCGGGTCCAACAGAGACATCGTCACCAAGAAAAATAAACTAAAAACACATGCATGATATATGGACTAAGTAAATATTTCTAATTAAGTAAAAATTCACTAAGTAAAAATTCTACTAATTATAAACATTCACTAAGTAAATTTCTAACACTAGTGCAGAGCAAGGAATTAGCCCCGGTTTGTAAGGGCCTAATGCCTCGGCTACCCAACCGGGTTCCTCAAACCAGGGCTAAAGGCCCCCTTATGCCCCGGTTGAGTTACCAACCGGGGTAAAAGGCGTGCCCCACGTGAGCTCTGCGTAGCGTGCATGCACCCACCTTTTACCCCGGTTGGTAACACCAACCGAGACAAAAGGTATCCTGTCGCGGCAGGGTTTTTGGGTGTTTCTCTCCCGCGGCAGAGCTTTGGCATGTTTCTTTTTGGGCTGTTTTTCTGTGCTATTTTTTTCGGTGAGGCTGTTAATAACATATTGTTTGCACATCGATAGTAATCATCAGAAAAATCATTGCATGCATTTATATCATCAAAATATAATTACACTGATTATACACATTCAGATCATTACATGCAGATCATTGTTTATACTTAACAATGCAATCTTCCATTTTCAGATACGACCTCCTTCAGCACAAAACCCGCAAATTCCTCTTGAAGTGCTTGTAAGAAGTCTACCGGTAGGAGCTGCCTCTTGAGATCATAGAGCCTTATACTTACTCTTCTTCCTAACCGCTCATTCACGATTATCCTTATGTTCTCCATGACATAGAAGCCACATAAATTTGTTCCCTGTGGCTGCTGAGGGCACTTTACGAGAAATATAATTGAGTCAAATAATGATCAAGGAATTAAATAGAGATGCGTGAATGTAGCAAGTACTACTTACGATGAGTTTGTCAAATCTCATATTCAACTCCGTTAGACCGGGTTGCTGCTTCATAAACCGGTTCCAAGCCCTGTCCGGAAAATAAATTATGGGTCATCGTACGATAATGATTGAACAAAAGGGGACGGTGTAGTGCGACAATGATTGAACTTACTTTCTGAGCATTGACATAATGGGCTGGTACTCCTCTTTCTCTTTATCCATAGAGTCCATGATATCAACTATTCCGCTGTCAACGTGAATGTGAAAAAGAATCCAGTGAAAATCTGCACACGCGATTAACTCATCAATTACACTTAATTAACACCGACTTAGCGAAATAGAAATGTGAAGGAATATGCATAAGACAGTAACACTCACTTATGTCTGTAAGGAAATAGTATTTCACTACAGTGAAATTGATTCCTCAAAAACATAACTAGGTTATCCTCCGTATCTTTAGCGTGTTGCTTTAAAACGATATCATTGACGACATATGGGTCAATGAACCCAACGCCACAGTTTCCATTACATTCCAGAATCTTCATCCTGCGTAATATATATCGTGTAGTGAGGATATAATATATATATATAAGAAGCAATGATCGAACTAGCCGAGGTAGATACTTACAGAAAATAGGTGCTGATGATCGATTTGTCGAGGGTGTCTCGATTATATAAGAAAAAAGATCTTAAAAATCAATAAACATCATGTCATCGCGGTAGTAATCCTGTTGTCTAATTTTCACGATGAGTTGTACTAGCCCATCTTGTGCGCTTTGGATATACCACGTATGCAGTTGGCGCTTCAATGTTGTCATAGACCCCAGCTGATCAGGTTTGACGAGAGACTTCCCACACCCATATTGCTCTGCCAATTCAGCCTTTTCGAAGTTGTCGGATTGGCCTAGGAGTTGCTCAACTGTTATACCACGGTCTCTGGAAAACCTCTCAATTCCTTCCCGATCAATTTGAGCCTGTACAGTGTCCGACACCTTGAGCGGGGGGACCGATTTTTTTGACTGCTTCCCGATCTGGGGAATTGTTCTCCCCGCCTTCTTGGCTATGGAATAACTCATTGTTACCCCGCGGTCATAGTCAGTTGGAAGATTCATCTTAACTTGGGACGGCATCTCCAGCATATTCTTGAAGTGCTTCTTCACAGCCGGATCTATTGGTTCCTTTGGCGGCTCCGGGGTTCTCTTCCCCACGAAGCCATCTGACATTTCGTGTCCGCTGTCACCCATTCGTCTAACTCCTGGCCAGTCTTATGGTAAGGCAACACTTCTGGCAACTTATTGGCTTTCTTCTTCGGTGGAGGTTTCTTCTTCGGGGAAGACTTAGAGGCAGCAACCTTCCGCTTAGAGGACTTAATGTGCGGCGGAGTCGGCTCAGGCATCGGAGATTGAGCCAGACTCGGGCTGTTGACGTCCATGGCGTCGACGTGTGCTGGCAATGATCGAGCTGGGCTGTGTCTCAGAGAAGTAGCTGGCGGTGATGGCGGCGGTGGACTGCGTCTCGGAGAAGGTGGTGGTGGTGGCGGCGGTGAACTGCGTCTCGGAGAAGTAGCTGCTTGTGTTGGCGGTGGACTGCGTCTAGGAGAAGGTGGCGGTGGTGGCGGCGGTGAACTGCGTGGGGGAAACACTATGCCACTCTTTTTCCATTGAATGATTGAATTGACGGCCTCTCCAAGTGTCTCTACCCCGTCACCTCCGGGGATGTCAAGCCGCAATATCCTCCAATCCGGCTGAACATGATCAACACCGACACGAGCATAGCCAGGTTTAACCGCACGGCCATGCGAGGTCGCTCCCTCTACACAAGGTAAAGTGTAGCCGTCCTCCACCTTGATGGATATGTTTGAGACCGACACGTATAGCGCACATCTTGTATTTTCCTTGATTCCATCCACGGCCTCCGTCTGTGGAGGGGCATCAACAAGCAGAACTGTAGAGGAAGCCGGTACCTCCGTTGAAGCCAAGCTGCTCCGGTGTTGAGATAGTTCTGTTTCCTCGAATGTACTAGTGTCTCGCGTCTGGGAGGGCAGGATAGTAAGCTCATTAATCTGTAGTTGCTGCTTCATCACTACGGCTTCCAAGGCACCAACCCGTTCTACGACCGCTGCATCCTTCTTTATATGTCCTCTCGCTCGGCTTCTATATGGAAAGAGACAATCTTTCGGCCTGAAGCCAAAGCACCACGGATATCATCCTTTGCCTCGTGTCTAGCCGCCATGTTCTGCATTCCCAAGGGCCTTTGTAAGATCATCATTCTCTCGATCTGGCTTGAACTATCCCTATCTAACCTCCTTGAACATTTTCTCTAGTGCCGCAAAGGGGACCTTTATTATTTCAGTCATAATAAGGTGCCCTTGTTTGTCAAACGTCGCCCCATGCCCAAGCAACCAATTCCTTGACCTCCAGGGAAAATCCTGAGTACCTGGAATAATCCCCTTCTCTCGGAGCTCTGCCTCGAGTGCGTCAAACTTAGGCACTTCAACTATGTAGCTACCTGAACCCATCTTATGGTGATATACCTTCCAGTTGGCATTTGCTGCATTCTTGGCTAATCCCACCTTCTCATTTTCTAATTCCTTGTATGCCAGAAATGCTGGCCAGTGTAACTTCCTCTTCTCAAGCGGCCTCTCGAATTTTGGGACTTCTTTTTTCTTCTGATATTCTTTCCATAATCTTTTCTTGTAAGCATTGAAAGCCTCAGCCATCTTCTTCAGAGCCCAGTGCTTCACTGCGTTTTGCAGTTCCTGCTGTGCCGTCTCGTCATCCTCTTCATCATCATCATCACATTGTGGAAGCCTGAAATGGCTCATCAGCTTCTCGAACAAGAGTTGTTTGGACCGGTCTGTGACAAAAGAAACTGCCATTCGTCCAGGATTGTTTTCGTCTTTTACTGGCTCATTCCATTCTTCAATATTATAGGGGTCATGTCCCTAACAATAACTCCACATTGGCTTGTAAACTTTGTTGCTGTTTTGATGGGCCAAGCAGGTTCGCCGGTTCGATAGACTTGCTCGATTAACAGTTTCACTTTCGAGCTTATCTCTTGGGCCGGGCCTCGTTTCGACCTCTTGCTAGACGATGTCGATGCAGCCTTCACTAAGGCTTGTTAATCATTTGTTTTCTCCGGTTCCGCATCTGGTCCTTGCAATTACTCGTCTTCCTCCATTCCCTGACCTGATTCATTCAGGTACTGTGAGCCGTCGTGTTGATCATCACCGCAGTCATTGGGTCCACCGGGGAGTGTACCTTCTTCTATTATCGCGAACACCTGTTCTTCACCCTCTCTGTCGTCCATAGCTTAACTAATACAAATGGAAGATAAAATACTTTAGTAAGGTATAAATTCACTTGAAAAAATTATATTCCACTAAACAATAATCACAACAGTACACTTTAGTAAGGAGTATGACTAGCAGATCAGATCGAGTCTTGCTGAGTATAGTTGCGACTCGAACGGGACATAACAGATGTAGCATCCTAGATTATCCATTCATGTGTGAAAATATTGCAGATCACTTTCTCTTCTTCTTAATATTGCAGATCACTTTCTTTTCTTCTTCAAGAAGAAGAGAAAGTGATCTGCAATATTTTCACACATGACTAGATAATATGGAACGCTGTTATGTCGAGTCACAAGTATACTAGGAAAGAGTGGATCTGTTTTGCTAGTTATACTCCTGCCTATGCCTGTAGTACTCTAACGCGTAGTGTTCGTCTCGGTTCCCCTCGGTTCCCTCTCGGTTCCCTCTAGATATATAGCTAATTTCCCTAAAAAAAAATACTTCCTCCGTATCGAAATATAAGATGTTTTACACTGGTAGAAAAAAGGCCTTCCATACGCCCCCATCAGTCCCCAAACGTCGCGCACCGTGACTAAAGGGATTTTAGTCCCGGGTCGGGAGGAGACCCGCGACAGAAGGTCATGCGTCGTGGGTTGGGAAGCGCGTGGAGGCGCGTGGAGGGCATTAATTCCGGTTGGCCTCGCTACCCGGGACTAATGGTCCAGTCTGCTGGCCTCCCAGTCTTTAGTCCCGGTTGGCCTGGCCACCCGGGACTAAAGATACAAACTGCTCGCCTCCCGCGCGGCGGTTTTTATTTCGCGAGCGAGAGGCAGAAGGGCGCCATTGCTACAGTGCGCACCCGAGTCTCTGTTTCTTCTTCTCTCTTCTCTTCTCTTCCCTCTCTTCGATCTTCCTCCACCAAGCACCATGGATGAAGTTTGGAAGACATTCCGTGTGGCCACACCATGCGGCAAGAGTCTCGACGTGGCCTACACCGACAATTGCGAGAGGCTCCCCGGTGCTCTTGAGCATTTGACCGATCTCTATTTCTCCTCTCCCGATGAACACCGGTTCTTCGGGCTTGATCTAGAGTATACGGTGGATCAATGGGATGTTGCCGTCATCCAGATTGCGTTCAAGGAGTCCGTTTTGGTCTTCCAATGGTCAAGGTAACGCACACGTATAATCTTGCATTTTCGATTTGTTTGTTGCATCTGAAGAATACATGTGTTGCAACATTTCTAACACGTATGAAATTTTTGTTGTTGCAGTAGTTCAAAGCATTCTCCGGCACTTGTTTATTTTCTTGTCAACAAGGGGTATGACTTCTGCAGCATTGACATCACTCAATACCGTCAGAAGTTGATGCGCTTGGGTATTGTGATACCTGAAGATCACTACATTGATCTTTAGGACCTTATCCATTTTGATGATTTGTACGGGTAGAAGACCGGGATGGCTCCCATGGCAACTGCCTTCATCCACGAGGGCTATGAAACCATGAAGTCTCGTTTCCCCTCCAGGAATCACAGGTATTGGGAGA
The DNA here is from genome assembly GCA_028641055.1 of Alopecurus myosuroides. Taxonomy (NCBI): domain Eukaryota; kingdom Viridiplantae; phylum Streptophyta; class Magnoliopsida; order Poales; family Poaceae; genus Alopecurus; species Alopecurus myosuroides. The sequence goes on from CM054060.1 coordinate 385,202,347, forward strand.
AGACCCCACTGGACTGGACGCAGCCATAGATGCATACGTTTCCTACGAGTTGTTCCGCATCTACTCGACGAAGCCATAGATGTATGCGTTCGATATATGCATGTAATGGATATCTTAGTATGTAATGGATATATTATTATGTAATGGATATTATTTCTATATTAATTCCTAGCTATACTATTTCTATATTATGTCAAACACACATTTCAAAACAAACAAACAAAAACACTTCAAGAAAACAAACAAAAACACATCAAGAAAACAAAACAGAAAAACTACAGTTTCTATATATCTGTTCACCAAAATTTAATCTAAGCCAGGAAAACATATATCTAGTCAATACCAAACTCATCCAGTTGGATTTATTTCAAAATACATTTTTGAACTCATTGTAAAAATAATAGAAGAGCCTACTGGTCTTTTTAAGATTTTAAAATGAATTAGTATTACTTTTCTTAATTTTTTGATATATTATTTGTATTTTTAAGATTTTAAAATGAATTAGTATTATTTTTCTTAATTTTTTGATATATTATTTGTATTTTTACGATTTTAAAATGAATTAGTTCTATTGTTCTTAATTTTTTGATATATTATTTGTATTTTTTAAGATTTAAAAAGGAATTAGTTTTATTTTCTGAATATTTTGATATATTAATAGTATTTTTAGAAATAATACAAATTAAAAAGTTAATGTTTATTTATTTATTCAAAATTATTAATTACATCATTACTTTTGTTTATTAAAAGATTTATTTGAAATTCAAACAATAAAAAAATGTGGCATCGACCAACATGTTAATAAGATTGATATGATACTACTATCACATACATGCGTGCGAAACACTTGGATGCGGGACGGGATGGAACTCGGAAGTTAAGCGTGCTAGTGCTAGAGTAGTGGGAGGATGGGATTAAAGAAATTACGAAATAAAGTTTAGTCCCGGTTCATGTGGCCAACCGGGACTAAAGGTCCTCCGCCCCCCGGCTCCGCCACCCGCCCACGTGGCCGGGGCTTTAGCCGCGGTTCGTAAGAGGCGCGGCTAAAGGGGGAGGGGTCTTTAGTCGCGCAGAGCTAGTCCCGGTTGCGCGGCCGGGACTACTGGCCCTGGCGAACCGGGACTATAGGCCTATTTTCTACTAGTGTTAGCTAGCATTTCCTAGACAATATTTACCTACACATGTTTTAGTGTAAGATGCATATGAATCTACACACTAAAACATGTATCGATACATTATATCTACAAAATGTTAAAACATCTTATATTTTGATACGGAGGGAGTACTATATAAAAATTCTATATCATAAATTTATTTGAAAAGTCATATCTAAAAATTCCTAAGTATACTAAGTATATCTAAAAATTCCTAATTAAGTATACTTAAAATTCCTAAGTATACTAAAATTTCCTAAGTATATCAAAAAATTCCTAAGTATACTAAAAATTCATAAAAAATCCTAAGTACACTAAAAATTCCTAAGTAAATCTAAAAATTCCTAAGTATATATACTAAAAATTCCTAAGTATATATACTAAAAATTCCTAAATATTTTGATACGACGGTGCACTACGGTGAGCAGTACCTCGAGGGAGCAGAGGCGAGTCGAACGGCGACGAGGATGCCGGCGACGAGCGAAGGCGCGGGCGCGGGCTCGGGGGCGAGGGGAAGGGCGCGGTGGCGCAAGCTCGGGGGCGAGGGGAACGGTGCGGGGCGGTGGAGCTCTCTCCAGCGGCGCGGAAATGCGGCAGCCTGACGGCGTCGGAGAGAAATTCGGCGCCGGGGACTTAGAGAATTTTGCGTCTTCTGAGGGTTTGTCCAGGGCGGTTGCTCCGCCCGGGGTTATATACTTGGAGGGCTTTTGCCCCGGTGTGGGCCCTCGCTTGCCCGTCCACCTCCCCCCTTTTGCCCCGGTTGGTAAAACGAACCGGGGCAAAAGACCCAAAATTTCGTTTTTTGGCTTCCTGCCGCCATTTTCCCCCCTGCCACGTTTAAATACATTTTCAAAATGTTTTTTCAATTACATTTCAAATGATTTCGCACTAGGAGAAAGTTTCAATATGAAATGTGTTTAAAATTGGACAAAGATTTCAAACACATTTTCTGTTTAAAAAAATTAATTATTCCAACTATTTAACATAGTAACAATTTTTGAAATTTCAAACATTTTTAAAAACCTAGTATACGAATGGTTTTGAATTTGAAGAAACTTTCAATATGAAAAGTGTTTAAAATTGCGTAAAGATTCCAAATACAAACTCTGTTATAAAAACTAATTATGAAAAATGAGGCGCGGGAGTTATGCCTCGTGTGCGGGAGTCCTGCCGCGTGGACGCGTGGCGCGAGCGTTGTGACACGTGGCGTGGGAGTGGTGACGCGTGGCCACGAGCGCGCGGTATAAACTGCCACGCCTCGAGAGTCTTCTCCCCTCCACGCACCGTCGCGCCGCCACCATGCCTCCGAGGAGGAAAAACAACACCGGCTTCCGCGGCGTCCGAGCACGGCGGAATAGAATGTTCACCGCGCATATTCACTGCGGAGACGACCGCATCCCCCTCGGCTCCTTTGCGACGGCAGCGGAGGCTGTCCGCGCCTAGGACGCGGCGGCCTGGCGCCTCAACCGCCTGCGGTCGCTGATGAACTTCAACGACTGCCACACCCTCTGGGAAGCGGAGGCCAGGGCGCCGACGCCGCAGATCGTCACTGCCGCCGACCACCGCCACCTCAGGCACCGCATGTTTCAGGGCCTAGTCGACGCCAGGGACGACCGCGTGGTCCGCGAGTATTACCGGAACAATCCGGGGGAGGAGAGTGCCGACGAGGAGCTTCGGCAGACCCGCGCGGCTGAGCGGGCGGAGCGGTGCCTCGAACGCCACCTCGCGTTAGATGTCGCTCGGGATGCGAGGACGAAGGCGCTGCAAGAGCTCCGTCGGGCCGACCACGCCGGCAAAATCTGGGCCTCCGACCATCCGAGGTGGTGGCCTATCTCGGACATACCATCATGCACCTCCGACGACGACGAGGTTACCGGTGAGTTCGCCGACGACAACGACCAGGAGAAGGTCACCGACGAGTTCCCCGACGACGACGACGAGTAGTGTTCGTTTGTTTTCTGTTTTTAATGAAAGAATTTGTTGTATTTCGGGAAACTGCGGCGCGCTACCGTGTCTATTTTCTGTTTTCCGTGTGATTCTTCCTGATTGTTGGGATTCAGACGCCAGAAAGAAACACACCCCTCATCCAACGAATCACGTTAGGGAGGGGGGTACATTTCGATAGATAAACAAGGCACATTATATAATGGCAAGATTGGATCTAAACCTAAACGGAGAGCATAGATCTAAATAAACAAGACAGTACATAATGGCAAGAGTGTATCTGATCTACTAGTCATAATCCTACCTAGGTCTATAATACTCCGACTCGTAGTCGTCGTAGTCGCCGCCGCCGTCGTCACTATCATCGGACGGTGCTCTGGACTCCCTCGGAGCATCACGACCCTAGGACTGGGCGTGAGGGTAGCGCAGGCGGGGGTTATCACCCGCCCTGATGTAGTTCATGACACTCTGAAGAGTCCGTCCGCCGCCCTAGCACAGCTGACGACCGGCCTCGTTGAAGTTCGAAGAAGTCGTGCCGTTCTCCTCGTACCTGGCCAGTGCACTCTCACGCCAATTAATGAATAAGGCGTCCAAATTAGGGCGGTAGTCAGGATTCCAACTGGAATTTCTCCACTGCTCCGGCGTGAGCTCGTGGTAGTAGTGGTTCGTGATGGCCGTCCCACGCTGTAGTAGTACAGCCCAACACAGGCTATACTGTTGCGTGTAGTACTGGCCCCTGGACCGTTCACCAGCACACACAACTAGATAGATATCCAAAGAAGCAAATATATCTCATATCTAGCGAATAATCCAGAGTACAAAATTCTTTACAAGTTGCATAGCGGAAGCTAACAGAAAACTTATTCAAGTATAACAAAGCGAATATAAGGGCTCCAGTCTTCAATTTGTGCCACAGGCGAACAAACATGTTGAGTGGAGTCACGAGACCTACGTTGATCACTCTGAAACCGAACAACCTGCACGTTGGAATATGCAACCCCCAAAAGGAGGTCAGATCATTCTGAGCAATGGTGGCAAGTGACACTATGGTGGTATATAATTCGCAAGTGCTATTCTACATGCATATTTGGCTGGTGGAGTTTCTAGGCTATTTGCATAAATGCATTTGTCCTATCATTTGATAAATAAATTAGTTTTGCACATATTCTGGACACTTTGGTTGATAGCAAAGTGCTCCTATATAATTGGACATCTTGGTTGATAGCAAGATGCTCCTACCCTTTGGATTAGCGCACTGAAACAACATCAGGAACTTCTCCAATAACCCATAGTCAATTATTAGTAATTAATAACACAAGATGAACGAGATATGTCATGTTTCCCATCTAGTTGTTGAACTGTCCCTAACCAATGGAACACGGCTAAGATCTTAGTTTTAACCCTCGCAAGGTTTGTGCCCTTTACCCATGTTGCCCAATCGACCCCAAACACCATGATACACCACAAGTACCACGGAAGGAAAGAAGATCAAGCCATAAATCATAAGAAGTAGATCCCCAAACCCACCACGAGCCGGACCAACCTACCACTAATCTACATCTCTGGACACGTTGGGTTCGAGTCACCACAACCTACAATTTCTGTCTAGCCCATACTAATATGAAACATGGTTGCACGCAATAACAACTACATAAAGAAAGTAAACATAATCTCAAGATACTGGGCGGCGGTCCCCACCAAACTTTGTACTCTGATGACTTTCTAGCAATCCGCCCAGTGGTTAATTAATTATCATGTTGTTTTCATAAGCAATTAAAATAATGATTTCCATCATAACATGATAATGATACCAACCACGGATACCTAGAGCATGACTAAGCAATCTACAACTACGATGTTTGCCTACCATAAGGATTCTACAATCTAGGGTAACATGTGATTACTCCACCTGGGTGTTAGTGGAGCAATCTCTAATAATAACTAGCATAGCGATAACACTCAACTCCTACTCATGCATAGCTACTATAAAACTCTAATGCATATAGTAAAATAATAGGTTCATGTGTGTCACTTGCCTTCACAGAAATTGGAGTCGTTCACGCACTCGACTCAGTCGCAACCGTAACAACCACAGTCCTCACACGAACAGCAATCGCAACTTTTGCAATCTACACGGTGCAAGCATACCACAATAAATAACCAAACCAGGCAAAACAACAATGCAACATATGGATGCATGATGATTTAATAATGCAAGATAACTAATTTACTAGTTCTCTGGTTGCCTAAACAATATATGATGCATCAAAAAGTTTTGTAATGCAACAAGAGGCAAAGAAGCAGCTTAACCAAATTAAATCGGGTTAATTAACTATCTACATGATCTTATCGAAATAAGGTTCATAAAAAGGTAGATCTAAACCTAACATACTAATAAGATCCAAAAAGTAAAATAAAACACTCAACGAGAACCTTTTTGGATGAATAAGAACAAAGTATAGATTTGAAATTTCGAGTTACTCCGGTGGGCAAAAGTAGATCGGAATTATAGAAACAGATCTGTAGCTCAAATCAAAAAACGCAAAGAACGAAAGTTGTCGATAATAATGAGATGCAACTACAGTAGAAATTTGAGCAAAAACGGACAAACGGTTCAAGAGTAATTGAAATTTTTCCGCTTCAGATCTGAGAGAGTAGATCGCGAAATTCTCCGGCTGTGGTGGATGAAAGGAGGTGAGGTTTCTTGGGATGGATCGACCTCACGGCCGGGGCTGGGGTATTTATAGGTGGATAGGTCGGTGAAAAGTTGCTCCTTGGAGTAGAAAACAAGTAGAAAGAAGCGGATTCAAATTTGGACTCTCCAATGAAGAGATATGCGAGTTTGAATGGAGGTGACTCAGAAAAAACGGGATTTGATGGCATTGTACGTGCTCTGTGCGGTCACCTCGTGCGCCTGCGGGCAGCTTGGGCCGGCCCATTCTGTTTTTTTTTACCAGAACTAAAATGCTAATAACTTTTAAAATATAACTCGGAATCGAGTCAAACAAATTTCTAAAATTTTGAAATTTGAAAATCTATCATAATAGACTATTAGGGAGTGATTTTGTGTAAAATAAAATATCCAAATATACTTTGTCTTATAAACGCCTAATAAGAGGATTTTGGACTTTTTAAAACATGATTTTGTTTTGGGGTTTAAAATGCAACACTCAAATGCAAGTTTTGAAATTATGTCATGCTATGCATATGCTCTAAATGCAAAACATTCCAAATGTAAAATTTGGGATGTGAGAAACTAACCCCCTTAAGATGAATCTCGTCCCGAGATTCGGAATGGCTAGCAAATAGGTGTGGATGGTTTTCCTACGGTCAATATCTAGGCTAACCCCCTTAAGAGAAATCTGCTTGGTATCATCAACAATATGTGTGGAGTAGCTTGCTAACTTTTATCCGTGGAAGCAATTGATATGAATGACTGTGATGCACCGGTATTGATAAGTACTATTGTGGGTTATGATCTGATGAAGAACATACCAGCCATAGGGTCTGCTGCATCATATACTTCCTCTACGTTCGTATGGTTCGCAGTTGCCTTCCGGAACGGGTTTGGTTTGGATCCTTCATCAGTTATCTTCTCCGAACAATCGTTTGCATAGTGCCCCATCTTCTTGCACTTGAAGCATTCCACTTTACTGAGATCCTTCCTTCCTGCATGGTTGTTGTTGCGGTTATGGCCATTGCCTCCATTATGATGGTCTTGGTTTCCATCTTGATTGTTGCCTTTTTAGTCGCCATGGTTGTGGTTGTTCCCTCCATCATGCTTATGTTTGTTTCCTTCACTTTGATTTTGCACATTACCTTCTTGCATATGGGATCCATAACTTCCAATACTCTCATGGTGAGAACGGACCCTCTAATGTGATCCAGATATGTGGTTGTGACCATTGTGCTTCCTTTTGCGTTTCTCCGCTTGTTGGTACTTTCCCTCTAGAATGACAGCCTTGTCAATGAGTTCTTGGAAGTTGGTAATGTGAACTACTGAGAGTTGAATAGCCAGATCATCATTTAGTCCATCCAGAAACTTCTCGCGCCTCTTGGCATCTGTGTCCACATCTTTCAAAGCATAGCGAGCTAGGTTGCTGAATTCATCAATGTACTCAGTGACAGAGCGCTGGTACTGACGCAAATTACGGAACTCCCTCCGCTTCAGACTCATCACTCCAGTTGAGACATGTGCATTCTTAAATCCTTCCTCGAACATCTCCCAGGTAACATCCGCAATAGGATGGGTTATCTGGTAGTTGTCCCACCAAGAAGCAGCTTGTCCTTCTAGCAAGTGAGCAGCAAACCTCACTTTCTCTTCATCGTTGCATCCAACAGTAACTAGGTCTTTGTTCACTGATCGCAACCAGTCAAGGGCTATCATGGGTTCAGGAGCACTTGAGAACCTTGTTGGCCTCAACCTCAGAAAGCGAGTGAGCATATCCACCTGTGGTGGTGGCGGTGGTGGCGGTGGGTTGTTGTTGTTGTGGGCGATGTACTGGGCCATCAGTTGGGCTAGTTGGGTCACCGCGTTCTCCATGTTATTGTTGTTCTCTCCCTCCTCGTTGTTGCGGTTGGGATCGCGACGGGGAGGCATCTATGGGTTAGCATAGGTAAGTTTAGACGGATAGGACTAAAGAAAATAGCTACCCATACTATATATGTACAAAGAAACACTTAGCAATCAACATATAATCAAATCAAACACTTAAAATAGTTTTCAAAAATAGGGTATAATTTCCTCCAAAAATACCAATAAGTTTTGAAAACAAAACAGTTGAAAATACCCGGACTATCATTTCCACATCATATAATTTGATATGGTCAACACCTAACACGATCTCGATAACTAGGAACCTACATGGTGGTTAACCTAGTGTCTTCACATAGCTGCGTCGTGTTTCCTTCTTGTAGTAAGCCTTCTTATCCATCTTGAGGTGAATCTCCTTTATGTTGAATTGAATCTTCTTCTCTATGGGAAACTCCACTATGATTTAAAAAGAAGAGAAGGAAGTAGGAGATAAAGATGAGAAGATTACAAGAATAGAGTCAACGCAAGAATCTATAGAGGATTTAGAAAAATAAGTTTTTACCCTGTGGCTATTCCTAATCCATTTTCTAAGGTCTCGTCCCTACAGTCAACACATGGCTCTGATACCATCTGTAGTAGTACAGCCCAACACAGGCTATATTGTTGCGTGTAGTACTGGCCCCTGGACCGTTCACCAGCACACACAACTAGATAGATATCCAAAGAAGCAAATATATCTCATATCTAGCGAATAATCCAGAGTACAAAATTCTTTACAAGTTGCATAGCGGAAGCTAGCACAAAACATATTCAAGTATAACATAGCGAATATAAGGGCTCCAGTCTTCAATTTGTGCCACAGGCGAACAAACATGTTGAGTGGAGTCACGAGACCTACGTCGATCACTCTGAAACCGAACAACCTGCATGTTGGAATATGCAGCCCCCAAAAGGAGGTCAGATCATTCTGAGCAATGGTGTCAAGTGACACTATGGTGGTATATAATTGGCAAGTGCTATTCTACATGCATATTTGGCTGGTGGAGTTTCTAGGCTATTTGCATAAATGCATTTGTCCTATCATTTGATAAATAAATTAGTTTTGCACATATTCTGGACACTTTGGTTGATAGCAAAGTGCTCCTATATAATTGGACACCTTGGTTGATAGCAAGATGCTCCTACCCTTTGGATTAGCGCACTGAAACACCATCAGCCACTTATCCAATAACCCATAGTCAATTATTAGTAATTAATAACACAAAATGAACGAGATATGTCATGTTTCCCATCTAGTTGTTGAACTGTCCCTAACCAATGGAACACAGCTAAGATCTTAGTTTTAACCCTCGCGAGGTTTGTGCCCTTTACCCATGTTGCCCAATCGACCCCAAACACCATGATACACCACTAGTACCACGGAAGGAAAGAAGATCAAGCCATAAATCATAAGAAGTAGATCCCCAAACCCACCACGAGCCGAACCAACCTACCACTAATCTACATCTCTGGACAAGTTGGGTTCGAGTCACCACAACCTACAATTCATGTCTAGCCTATACTAATATGAAACATGGTTGCACGCAATAACAACTACATAAAGAAAGTAAACATAATCTCAAGATACTGGGCGGCGGTCCCCACCAAACTTTGTACTCTCATAACTCTCTAGCAATCCGCCCAGTGGTTAATTAATTATCATGTTGTTTTCATAAGCAATTAAAATAATGATTTCCATCATAACATGATAATGATCCCAACCACGGATAGCTAGAGCATGACTAAGCAATCTACAACTACGATGTTTGCCTACCATAAGGATTCTACAATCTAGGGTAACATGTGATTACTCCACCTGGGTGTTAGTGGAGCAATCTCTAATAATAACTAGCATAGCGATAACACTCAACTCCTACTCATGCATAGCTACTATAAAACTCTTATGCATATAGTAAAATAATAGGTTCATGTGTGTCACTTGCCTTCACAGAAATTGGAGTCGTTCACGCACTCGACTCAGTCGCAACCGTAACAACCACAGTCCTCACACGAAGAGCAATCGCAACTCTCGCAATCTACACGGTACAAGCATACCACAATAAATAACCAAACCAGGCAAAACAACAATGCAACATATGGATGCATGATGATTTAATAATGCAAGATAACTAATTTACTAGTTCTCTGGTTGCCTAAACAATATATGATGCATGAAAAAGTTTTGTAATGCAACAAGAGGCAAAGAAGCAGCTTAACCAAATTAAATAGGGTTAATTAACTATCTACATGATCTTATCGAAATAAGGTTCATAAAAAGGTAGATCTAAACCTAACATACTAATAAGATCTAAAAAGTAAAATAAAACACTCAACGAAAACCTTTTTGGATGAATAAGAACAAAGTATAGATTTGAAATTTCGAGTTACTCCGGTGGGCAAAAGTAGATCGGAATTATAGAAACAGATCTGTAGCTCAAATCGAAAAACGCAAAGAACGAAAGTTGTAGATAATGATGAGATGCCGCTTCAGATCTTTTGCGAGAACGGACAAACGGTCGAAGACTAATTGAAATTTTGCCGCTTCAGATCTGAGAGAGTAGATCGCGAAATTCTCCGGCTGTGGTGGATGAAAAGAGGTGAGGATTCTTGGGATGGATCGGTATCGACGATATCTAAAACTCTCATGAAGACTTGAACGTCAACCGAGCAACTCACGGACCGTGTCGAGTAAAATACCACAAAACAGATCTGAAATTGGAGTTTCGAGTTTGGGCCGACCTCACGGCCGGGGCTGGGGTATTTATAGGTGGATAGGTCGGTGAAAGGTTGCTCCTTGGAGTAGGGAACAAGTAGAAAGAAGCGGATTCGAATTTGGACTCTCCAATGAAGAGATATGCGAGTTTGAATGGAGGTGACTCAGAAAAAACGGGGTTTGATGGCATTGTACTTGCTCTGTGCGGTCAGCTCGTGCGCCTGCGGGCAGCTTGGGCCGGCCCATTCTGTTTTTTTTTTTTTACCAAAACTAAAATGCTAATAACTTTTGAAATATAACTCGGAATCGAGTCAAACAAATTTCTAAAATTTTGAAATTTGAAAATCTATCATAATAGACTATTAGGGAGTGATTTTATGTAAAATAAAATATCCAAATATACTTTGTCTTATAAACGCCTAATAAGAGGATTTTGGACTTTTTAAAACATGATTTTGTGTTGGGGTTTAAAATGCAACACTCAAATGCAAGTTTTGAAATTATGCCATGCTATGCATATGCTCTAAATGCAAAACATTCCAAAGGTAAAATTTGGGATGTGACAGACGCGCCACACCTTGAGTAACAGGAGGGACCGACACTCCTCCGGCGCTCAGCATCCAGTCGACGGGGACGCTGTAGCCGGGCGGGCAGGGGTAGTTCGAGGAGGAAAGTGCCTCCACCTGCAGGAAGGTTAGAGTGGATACAGTAGAAGCCATGGGAGAGTGGTGACTTTATATGTGTTTATGCCAATGGTGGCAATTCATGCATACATATATATATATATATATATATAGTGACAAGAAACAGACCCCTTTAGTCCCGGCCTGTTTTACCAACCGGGACTAAAGGGTTACGGTTTCGTTGGGACCAATCACAAAGAATCACACGGATCGTTTGCTTCTTTCAAGCGTTTGTGAGTCGTTGGATCGGAGGTTTGTTTCTTTCGAACTCTTGTCAGCCGTTCGATCAGGGGTACGGTGTGTTTGTTTCGAGCGTTTGTTAGCCATTGAATCAGGGGTGTTTCTTTCGAGCGCTTCTTTACCGTTGGATCGAAACCCTAGCACAACACTTTGTGAGCTAGAGGACCCTATATATAGCCCACCTCTCGGAGTCCCTTCATACATCATTCATTTCATCCACCGAATACAAATCATTCGGATTCGCCAGCATACGTCCTACCGTGCATTTGATATGCATATATGCACTCCAGGAGCCACGGCAGGGCTGTATGCTGGCGATACCGATTGTTTTGTTCTACATCCCCCATTCAAGTTTTGACAAAAGGTTTGATACATCATTCAGTTCATCGACCGACTACAAATCATCCGGATTCGCCATCATACGTCCGACCCTGCTTAGTTATGCATATATGCACTCATGAGCCACGGTCGGCTGTATGATGGGGACACCGTTTGTTTTGTTCTATATATTTACAAATCCTCCAGTTCACACGCTCGACATGTGGAAAACATAGGTGGACTAATCCAACTACATGAACCATGCAGCTTTGATACATTATTACACAATAGTCTAGCAATATTAAATGTTTGTTTTGTGCGAGCTCAGATGGCATTATGCTCTCGGACATTTCATCGAACACCGCTGATGAATATGGGGGAAAAACAAGTGAGCACACCACACCAAAAAGTGAGTGGCATAACGCTGGCATGGTACTGTTTTTAAAAATAGAAAAAATTGATTTAAAGAAAAAATAATTCTATTAATTTTCATTTTCCATCTATTTGGTTAGTTTTTCTTAATAAAAATTGAAATGAATTATTAACTAAAGAGAAATATAGAAACAACTTCGCATCTAGGTGGGGCTCATTTGCCCCGGTCGGAGCCACAAACCGGGTGTCGTGGTGGTGTCACGGCAGATGCCATGGGATGGCTAAAGATGTGGGGACGATGGACGCTGGAGGTGTCCGGGGAGGGATCACGCGACGAGTAGCCGCGTGAGGTAAGATCCACACAACACAAACAACACGATGTACCCAGGTTCAGGGCCCTCGTGAGGAGGTAAAACCCCTACTCCTGCCTTTCTGTATGTATTACGGTGTCTCACCGAGTAGCCACAGTACAAATAGTAACGCTACCGAGTAGCCCCTTGCCCCTCTCCGAGTAGAGCTAGGTCAAGAACTTAGGGTTTCTAGGGTTTCCAGAGAGCCACTGATAGCGTCTATGGGAGCATGCCTCGCGCAGGAGGCGGCGGGGCACCTTATATACATGGTGCCCAGCCGGATACGTCCAAATCTAGACAAGTGTCGACATAGTGTGCACACTGTCCTTTCTCCGAGTACCTGCTGACAGCTTTGGTCGTTGGTCTTGGCTGCTTCTGTAAAGTCGTTGGGCAAAACTAGGGGACATACTGGTATCACTGTACCTAGTCACAGAGTAGGCCCCCCTTATCCTGCCACCGACTGCTTCCATGCTGTCACTGTCAGGCAGGCCGTCCCCACGTGAACAGTAGTTCGAATGCTGCCAAGTACGGACCCAGGATACGCGGGATCCTGTGTCAGAACGGCTCCTTTGACTTCCTGCCCGAGTAGTTTCCCGCCAAAGGTTCCCGCCAATTGTACTCGGGCCAAACCTTCTACTCGTCAGGGCAGAACTTGGTTGTTATCTCCTTCTGGTCATCTTGAGGTGAGACCGAGTAGCAGTCGACCGGGTAGCAAGTACCCGGTAGTCGGCTACTCGACCAAACCTCTCTTCTGTAAGCGGCCTTTACCACCTGTCTTTACCCTACTCGGGGGTAACCCCCCGACAGCAGTCCCCGAAGCTGGTTGAGTCTTGCGAACTTGTTCACTAGGCTCTGCCAGCTTTAAACCAGCCTTTGCATCTCATCCATCGAACCTCAAGATGCCGAGTAGGTCCTCCGAGTAGCTATTTGGAAAGTACCTTGAGTTTCCTCTCTTCGGAGTAGCACTTGCTCTCTACTCTGTAACCGAGTAAAAAGACTTAGCGAAATTTCGCAAACTGAGCCTCTGCAGCGCAGAGCGACATCCAGCCCTTCACGCAGGCACTGCCCACGTGTCACGCATCCACGACCTCGTCGTTTGGTTGCCCAGGACATGACGCCACGCGTCCAGTTTTCACGCTGTGGGCCCACCAGCCGTCATGTCCCATCACGCGCAATTACTGGCCACGATCTGATGGTGGGATCAAATGCGGCCGTTACGCGCGCAGCCCGCGCTTGTGTGCGTTTCTAGCCGGCCACAGGACCCACCACACGCCACAGTCGATCCCACTACCGCGGTGGTAACGGTAATCTCGCGAGGGAGATATAAATACCCCCGTGGTAACTTCCTTTTCTTCTTCCCTGCACTTTTCCCCTTCTGCCTCTTGTCCTTCTTCTCCACCGAGCCCTCCGCCGCCGCGCAAGCTTCCGCGCCGCCGCGGACTCACTCCACCGAGCAACTCCACTCGAAAATCATCCACTCCTCCCACTCGCAACGATGGCCAAGGCTAGATGGGCGGGTTCCTCCGTCACCCAGGCCAATCTCGCCTGGCTCGTGTCCAGCAGAAGGGTTCCTCCCGGCGTGGAGTGCCGGGCACCCGACGACGAGATTGTACCAACTCCGCGGGACGGCGCGCGGGTGGTCTTCATGTCGCACTTCGAGCGCGGCTTTGGACTGCCCGCCTCCGACTTCCTGCGTAAATTCCTCGACCACTTCGGGCTGCAGATGCATCATCTGCCGCCCAACGCGGTCGTCTTCCTCGCCTACCACGCGGTGGTCTGCGAGGCTTTCCTCGGCATCAGGCCCACGACCGATACGTGGCTCAGGTACTTTAATCTCCGCCAACAGTCAGTCGGGAAGAAAGAGGGTGCAGGCATCGGCCGCGCCACCGACACGGGCTGTGCCATGATGGTGCAGCGGACCGGTACGAACCATCCCCGCATCCAGGGGCTGGATTCCTGCCGAATGTGGCAGCAGACATTCTTCTACGTCAAGAATGTCCCCGCCACGGAAGGAGGTGTGGTTGATGATCGAATCAATCTGCCCGCTTGGAGGAATCGTGCTCCACTCGGGTCGAACTGGAAGGAGAAGCCCACCATCGACGAAATCGCCGTCGAGATAGAAGACAGACTTGGCGAGCTGAAGAAGCTGGGCCTCAAGAATGACGACCCGGTGGTGTGCTGGATCAAGCGCCGAGTGCTCCCTCTGCAGGAGCGCTGCCATCTCATGTGTTACATGGGAGGCCCGCGCGACTGCACCAGGACCACCACCATCGAAATCGACGACGCCGATGTTGCCTATCATGCCAGGAACATGCTGAAGACAAGCCTTACCGAGAAGTGGCGGTATGGCTTCGTCCCGTATAGCCGCACGCAACCGATTGCCCGGGTACGTTCTTCCTTCTCTGTTTTTGCCTCTGCTGCCCGAGTAGACAACTTCCCTTTCCGCCCCGACTAGCAATCGCCTGGTGCACCGAGTAGAGCACTTTAGTCGACTTGCGCCTAGGCTTAGTATGCTTTGTGTTTGCACGCCTATCCGGGTAGAATACTTAGAAAACTGCGTAGGCTTAGTGTGCTTTGTGTTTGCACGCCTAACCGAGTAGAATTCCATCCTGATACTCGGGTGATTTATGATCCTTCTCTGTCTTTCAGACTCTTACTCGACAGTTGATTGAGAGTTGCGAAGTTTTCGAGGACAACTGGTTCGCCGATCGCGAGGAGGATGACATGCTGCCCTCTGATGACGCGGAACAGAGCAGCCCTGTTCCTGACAAGCGCGACGCTCTCCGCACTTGGTCGGATGAAGGCTCTCACGGTATTGTTATCTTTATCTCGTTTGTTTCTGAAAAACACCAACCCCTTGCATTGCTGTTTCTGATTCTTCCTTCTTCTCTTTTGAATTTCTCAGATGAGGCCGCTGCGGAGAAGGACGACGAGGATGAGGGCGAGAACGAGGGCGATGCGCCCCTTGTCGTCCAACCTCTGTCTACTGCCCCTCCCGAAACCCGCAAGCGGACCGGGAGCGAAGCACAGGCACCTCCAGCCAAGAAAAGGAAGCCCGCCGAGAAGGAGGAGGCCGCCGAGAAGAAGAAGAAGGTTACTGTCAAGAAACCCCGACGACAGCTTAAATCCACCACTGCGTGAGTTCTCTTCTCGTTTGCCCTCCTTCTCGCGTACTACTGTTTTCTCCCAAATCTTCTTCCAATCCCTGATCTCTTTCTTCTCTGCAGTCCTGCCATGGATGCGAATGCATCCCTCGCGTCCGACCAAGCCCAGAAGAAACCAGTACCTCTGGTCAACCTGGACGATGACGATGAGGATCGCGACGCCAATGCTGCTGCTGCCAATCCAGCACCAGGAGCAGCGTCAGAACCAGCAGCACAAGACACCGCCGTCCACGACGAGAGACCCCCTTCTCCTCCGGCTAGCAACGCCGAGGAGAACCAAGAACAAGAAACGCAAGACGCCGCCGCCCTTGAGCGGCCGGAAGTAGAACGGGAGCAGCCTACCACCGAGGCTGCCGCACAAGAAAACATCACTGCCGAGCAGCTGGTGACAGGCGACGCCACCGCGGATGCTACCGTAGCAGATGTCTACCCACTGCCAGGCAGCGCACCGAGTAGCGTTCAGCCAGGAGCTGCAGCGGCGCCACCAACTGTGCCAGGCCCTACGCCACCAACTGCACAAGGCCCTACACCACCAATCTCCTCCTCGTCTCCACAGAGCAAGGACACATCCAGCCCTCCTGGGCGAGCAGCCAAGCAACAGGCCCTTGATGCTCTGAGGGATTACTGTTCCAAGAAAGGCCTATCTGAGAAGGAGACTGCCGATAAGGTGGCTGCTGAGGAGGCCAAGGCCAAGGATGAAGCCGCCGAGAAGGTCAAAGCTGAGAAAGAAGCTGCTGAGAGGGCCAAAGCCGAGCAGAAGAAGGCCAGGGCTGAGCAGAAGAAGGCCGAGAAGCAAGCTGCCGAGAAGGCAGTCGCCGAGAAGGCAAAGGCCAAGACTGAGGGGAAGAAACCCGAGGATCTCGAGAAGCAGGAAATCGAGAAGGAGCGAACGAAGAAAAGGGCCAGAGATCAAGGCGCATCCGCAGGCGGAGCACTCGTGATTCGCGACTCCGGCCCGATTCCTGCTGCGCTCTCGGCTGATGCTCGCGCTGCTGGTCAGCCCTGCTACCCGGAATATATGATTGAGGTTAGCCACCAACATACCATCGGCTTCCCTCCCCAAGATAAAGCTGTAGCTATTCAGAAGGGGAGGAAAGCTGTAGCCAGGAATACTCCTCCCTTCGATCCAGCCCAGAACAAACCCGTCAATATTGCTTCTCGGGGAGCCCAAGACAAGCCAATAACCTCCAAGGGTCTTGAGCAGGTACTGGACACTGTCGGCTACATCAGCGCCAAGTGGGACAGCGGGGTTCTCGGAGAGGAGAAGTGGCACGGCTTGACCCTTGGCTCCGTCGACCACTACCGCGTGGAGTGGAACAAGATCGACCTGGGACACCAGCCCATGTCCGTCTCCACCGATACCGCAACCCTCGCAGCCAAGATGTTCTTGCACCGCAAGAACGCCGAAGATATCGAACAGAGCTACGCAGTAAGTCTTTTTGCCTTTTCCGAGTTGAATTTTCTTCTCTTCTACTCGCCTTTCTTCTTTCTTACCATCACCCCCAGTCCCCGAGATTTGGGTCGAGTAGGTGGATACTCTCCGAGTAGCCTCCTACTCGGGCCGAATCTTCTCTGCTTTGCCTAACTCATTTTCTTCTCGGTTTTCAGGATAGCGTTCTTAAGCGGACCAACTTATACCGCATCCTTCTCTGGAATCACTCCATCGCCAGGAGGCGAATTGCTGCGCTGGAGAAGGAGAAGATAGCTGCTGAGGCCGCGAGCAAAAATGCAAACGACAGCACCCAACGGCTAGCCGAAGTGCAAGGTACGCCTTTAGCCACGCGGTTTCTGCGTTTTATGTTTTCGCCCGCTTCTGCTTTCTCACGCGCTAACCTTTTCTTCTCTGCAGACAAACTGAAGGCCTTGGCCGATGAGCATGAAAAATGCCGTAGCTTCGTGGAGAACGCCGAGGCCACCATAAAGAAACTTGAAGGTGAGTTTGCTGTTTACTCGGTGTGACTTTGAGTTTGGTTCTTCTCTGCCCATTTACTGACCTCATCTTATCTTTTCGCAGAAGATTATAAGTCATTTGCTGAGGCGCACCAAGATTGCGTCAAGCCAGCAGAGGTGGAGAAACAGCTGTCCGACCAGACCATTACTCTGGTTAAGGACCACACCACCGAGATGGAGAAGCTGCAGGTCCAGCTTCAGAATGCACTCCAAGATGCCGTTAAGATTGGCGCCGAGAAGGACAAGGCAATCGCCGAGAAGGCCAAGGCCGAGACCACTTTCAAGGCCAAGGAGAGAGCCCTCGAGGCTGAGTGCGAGACTCTGAAGAAGACCAATGCTGATCTTTTCGCTCAGATGGACACCCTGCGCCAGGTCCAATCAAAGCACATTGGCAACGAGGAGTCCTGGAGAACCAAGCTGCAGCAGCTGCGCCGCCAACTTATCGGTAAGTTTTCTCTTCATTGCACCTTTTCTTCTCGGTCTTATTCCTTCTCGGTTTCTTTCTCCTTCTCGGTTTTTGATCTTGCCACTTGCTATTTCAGATATCTGGCCCCGTCTTGAGTCTACCTCTGCGCCCACGATAGCCAAGGCCCGAGCAGTTCGCCTTTCGCTGGGTGAGCCGATTGACACCAGGGCTGATATCGAGGACAGCTTGCTGGTGCTCAAAGGTTACTTCGAACAGCTGGCCGGCTGCGGGACTGATCTGATGCACGCAGGCTTCGAGCTCCACCGACTGTTCTGGCCTCATGATCCTGAGCCAAAAAGCATGCGGGAGCTCGCCCTCAAGCTGGAGAACGTGAAGGCCGAGTTGAAAAAGTGGCGAGCCTCCGGAGCCCGTGCTGGTGCGGACGTGATGCTTCTCTGCATTGCGTCCTGGTATGAAAACCTGGATATGCAGCTCATCCGCGGGAAGCGCAATGACTCCAAGTGGGAGACTGACGCCGATAGCGTGGCCTTGCGCAAGCAGATTGCGTATGATGTCGCAGAATGCGCCGAGACGGAGGTCTACATCGATGGCGTCCCCGAACCCGACACCGAGTACGAGGACGAAGAAGATGATGACGAGGCGGAAGAGCTTGGTGACTTCTTCGAATCTCCCAAGGGCAAGGCCGGGAAGGGAAAAGCCACCGTCGTCGCGAGTAGCGATGAAGACGAAGAGGCGCACATCGACTCCGAGCCACTCGACTTCGGCACTTCCTCAGGTGCTGCTCTCGACGACACGGTGCCTCCTCCTGGCCATGCTTCAGGCTCCTCCTCGGCTCCAGGACCCGTCTCGGTGGCCACGGCCACTTCCGAGCAGGCGACCACCCAGGAGGATGCCGAGATGGAGGAATCCGCCGCCGTGCAGACGGAAGCGGATGCCACTCAAGCCGGCACCGAAGAAGCAGCTACCGCCACCGCCACTGAAGAAACTGCTGCCAAGGCCGCCGCCGAGGAAGCATCAGCCAAGGCCAGCGCCGAGAACGACGCCTCCTCATCTTGAAACAACCTGCATTCTTTTCTTTCACTTGAACATTTTATCAGATCCCCGGGATGCCGGGAGCAGATGTAACAGACTACCTTTATCTTGCTTGCTACTCAGTTTTTATGCCCACTCGGTTTATGTTGACATTAATCAATTTGAACGACACTGGCTTAATGCCGAGTTGTGTTTCCATGCGAGTCCCCGAGTAGCTTTTCTTATTCACCCTGTCTTTTCATCTCTGCTCTACCTGCGACTTGTCGCTTGTTTGGTATTCGAATCACAAGAATCAAAGAACAAGGCTGCAAATACTTAGCCACTAGAAACAATCATGATAACGCAGCCCACCACTTAGCCGAGAAGACGAAAACAAAGAAACAAAAAGTAACCGACAATCTACTCGGTTCCTGCACTTTTTCTTCCTTAGTGACTTTCGTGTGCTCATTGACCTTTTGCTTGTTCTCTTGCTTGCCATGAAGCCGGGTTTCGGACAGCAGCAGAGTCGAAGAGTTGGCATATAGGTTTAAACACAGTACTCAATGCACTTTTGAGTTCTGAAGTGGAGCAACCGAATAGACAAAGGAACAAGCCGAGTAAAAACACTTAGAGCAATTTTGGGCGAGGGCAGTCCCCGAGAACAATTTTAGATTGCAGAGTAGAATTTCAACTCGGATGAAAGGGTACATACACATCTTTGCTTACGAATGAAAACGACGAAGTAGAGCTACATTCCAGGGACGCTTGGTTTCCTCTCCAGCTTTATCTGCCCTGTTCGCCTGTGATGGGCGCACATCTACAAGATAGTACGCGTCATTGTGCAGCGCTTTGCTGACAATGAAAGGCCCTTCCCATGGAGGAGACAACTTGTGCATCCCGGCTGTGCGCTGCACCAGCCTAAGGACCATGTCTCCTTCTCGGAAAACCCTTGGGTTCACCTTTCGGCTATGATAGCGCCGCAGGTTTTGCTGGTAGATAGCCGAACGTGACAGAGTCAGCTCTCTTGCTTCTTCAAGCAGGTCAACGTCGTCTTCTCGAGCTTCTCTCGCCTCCACCTCAGTGTAGAGGGATACTCGGGGGGAGTCATGCTCTAAGTCTATTGGCAACACGGCCTCAGCCCCGTATACCAAGAAGAATGGCGTGTAGCCGGTTGACCGGTTAGGGGTAGTCCTTAGACTCCACAACACCGCTGGCAACTCTTCTAGCCAACACCCAGGTGTTTTGAGCAGTGGCTCAATCAGCCTCGGCTTGATGCCTGCCAGTACCATCCCATTTGCTCTCTCAACTTGCCCATTGGAGGCAGGGTGCGCGACTGACGCAACGTCTAGTCGGATATGCTTATCTCTGCAGAATCGCACCATTGCTCCCTCTGCAAAGTTGGTGCCGTTGTCGGTGATGATACTGTGCGGGTAGCCATATCTCATGATCACATCCTTCACAAACTTCACAGCTGTGACCCCATCGCACTTCCGAATAGGTTTCACCTCGATCCACTTGGTGAATTTGTCCACCATGACCAAGATATGAGTCATGTTGCCTTTAGCCGGCTTGAAAGGACCGACCATATCCAAGCACCAGACAGCAAAGGGCCATGTGATGGGAATTGTTTTCAACTCGGAAGCTGGCATGTGGATCTTACTTGCGAACATCTGGCAGCCAGTGCACTTCCTCACGATATCCTCAGCTTGTTGCAGTGCAGTGAGCCAGTAGAAGCCATGCCGAAAAGCTTTCTTGACCAAAGCCCGAGAAGAGGCGTGATGCCCACATTCCCCTTGATGTATCTCCACCAGGATTTCTTCTCCTTCCTCTGGGCTCACACAGCGTTGTAGCACACCAGTGGCACTTCTCTTGTGCAGCACATCTCGGACTATAGTGTAGCCCTTGGATCTTCTTTGGATCTGTCTCGCAGTCACCTCATCTTCAGGTAAAGTACCGTCCCTTAGAAAGGATAATATGGGCATTGCCCAACTCGGTGTCTCCCGCACAGGAAACACTGGTTCGTCCATTTCCATTGGGACAGGCTCTGGTGGTTGTACAGGAGGAGTAGGAGCGCTTCTCTGCAGCCCAGATCGATTGGCGAGAACTTCTTCAATGAATGCAACAGCTTCCGGGTTGAGGGCGGCAGTCCCCGAGTAAGGAGTGACAGTCCCCGAGTAGGGAGTGGCAGTCCCCGGGTAGGAGGTGGCAGTCCCCGAGTAAGGAGTGGCAGTCCCCGAGTAAGGAATGGCAGTCCCCGAGTAAGGAATGGCAGTCCCCGAGTAGGGAATGGCAGTCCCCGAGTAGAGGACGGCAGTCCCCGGGTTCCCTGCAGCACTCTCCCAGTCAATCTCCATTGGGTCAGATTCTTCACTTGGCAGAGAAGGGACAAAGATGGATTCCGAGTTGGGGGAAGGCTTGATGGATGGCTTCCTCAAATGCTCCAAGGCAATCCCTGCCGGGATGGACTGCCGAGAAGATCCCAACTTGGACAGCTCGTCTGCGGCTTCGTTCTCTGCTCGGTGAATGTGCTGGAACTCACAGCCTTCGAAAAACCCAGTCATTGACTGCACCAGGAAGCGATACGATGCCATGTTGGCATCCAAGGCATCCCAGGTACCTGAAACTTGCTGCACCACCAGATCTGAATCGCCATAGCATATAATGCGCTGCACACCAACCTCCTTTGCTACTCGCAAGCCATGCACCACTGCCTCGTACTCGGCGACATTGTTGGATGCCTTGAAATGACTCTGCAACACATACTTGAGCTGATCCCGCTTGGGTGATGTAAGCACCACGCCAGCACCAAGGCCTTCTTTCACCTTTGAGCCATCAAAGTGCATCTTCCAATAGTTGGAAACTGGAGCAGGAGGTTCATATTGCATCTCGGCCCAGTCCACAAGAAATTCCGCCAGTACCTGAGACTTGATTGCTTCTCTTCTCGTATACGCGGGAGCGTACGCGGCTAGCTCAATCGCCCACTTGGCTACTCTGCCACTCGCCTCCTTGTTACCCATAATGTCCGAGATGGGAGCTGAGCTTACAACAGTGATGGGATGCTCCTGGAAGTAATGTTTCAGCTTCCTGGCGCCCAGGTACACACCATACGTCATCTTCTGGTAGTGAGGATAGTTTTGCTTGGAACTGGACAGCACTTCACTGAGATAGTAGACTGGGCGCTGCACACTCTTGCCTTCTTCTTCTCGCTCCACCACTATCACCACGCTGACTACTCGGTTAGTCGCGGCAATGTACAGCAGCATAGGCTCCTTGGGTAGCGGACTAGCCAAGACGGGAGCGCTAGCCAGCATTGCTTTCAGCTCATTGAATGCCACGTCCGCTTGCGGAGTCCAGACAAACTTGTCGCTTTTCTTCATCAGCTGGTACAGAGGCAAAGCCTTCTCGCCCATTCGGCCAAGAAAGCGGCTCAGAGATGCCAGACAACCCGTGAACTTCTGCACATCCTTCAATGACCTCGGCAAAGACATGCTTTCAATAGCTTTTATCTTAGACGGATTGGCTTCAATGCCCCGACTAGAAACCAGAAAACCGAGTAGCTTTCCAGCTGGTACACCGAAGGTGCACTTACTCGGATTCAGTTTCATTTTGTACCTGCGTATGTTAGCAAAGGTTTCCTCCAAGTCGGCAAGCAGAGTATGTGTTTTATTCGTTTTGATGACAATGTCATCTACGTACACCTGCACATTCTTGCCGAGTTGGTCATGCAAGCATTTCTGCATGCATCTCTGATAGGTTGCACCCGCATTCCTCAGGCCAAAACACATGACACGATAGCAATAAGCCCCGTACGGGGTAATGAAAGCAGTCTTTATTTGATCAGCAGGGTTGAGTGCAATCTGGTGGAAACCAGAGTAGGCATCTATGAAAGACAACAGTTCACAGCCGGCAGTGGAGTCGATCACCTGATCGATGCGAGGTAGCGGGAAGGGATCCTTGGGGCATGCCTTGTTCAAGTCGGTGTAGTCGACGCACATGCGCCATGCGGTGGCCGCCTTGGGATCTTCCTTTTTCTTCTCGACCATGACCGGGTTGGCCAACCAGTCCGGGTGCAGCACTTCCATGATGAAGTTACTGATCAGCAGCTTGGTGATTTGATCACCGATGGCCTTCCTTCTCTCATCCCCGAAACGGCGCAAGGCCTGCTTCACGGGCTTGGCGTCCGGACGCACATGCAAAGAGTGCTCAACCAACTCCCTCGGGACTCCTGGTAGATCTTCATTGGTCCAGGCGAAAACATCCCGATTCTCACGGAGGAAGTGGATGAGCGCGCTTTCCTATTTCTCGGCCAGCCCGGCACCAATGATGGCCACGCGCTCCGGGAACTCGGGGTCAACCTGGATTGTCTTGGTCTCCTTGGCAGCTTGGAAAGCAGTACCATGCTGGGTACTCGGCACGCCTTGTGCGCCAGCTTGTGCGGACTGAGCCATGGCCACCACCTCGTATATCTTCTTCTTCTCGGCAGCAATCACCATTGATTCCGCCAGCTGAGAGCTAGCAGAGGCACACTCCATTGACTTCTTGTAATCTCCCGAGATGG
Source organism: Alopecurus myosuroides (assembly GCA_028641055.1). Taxonomy (NCBI): domain Eukaryota; kingdom Viridiplantae; phylum Streptophyta; class Magnoliopsida; order Poales; family Poaceae; genus Alopecurus; species Alopecurus myosuroides. Next base: position 385,225,804 of record CM054060.1, read on the forward strand.
TGATGATGCCATTGGGGCCGGGAATCTTCATCTTCAGGTAAGCCACATGGGTAGAGGCCATGAACTTGCTCAGAGCAGGCCTTCCGAGTAGAGCATGATATGGGCTCTGATGATCCACCACCTCGAACTGCAGGCGCTCTGTGCGGCAGTTCTCCCGAGTTCCGAATAGCACATCAATCCACACTCGGCCAATCGGGTTGCATGAGATCCCGGGCACAATGCCATGGAAAGTGGTCTTGCTGGGCAGCATCATGTTCTCGGCCAGGCCAAGCTTCTCGAGTGTGTCCTTGTACACAATGTTGATGCTGCTGCCGTTGTCGATCAGCACTTTGCTGAACCTCACATTCTTCTCGGGGCCCAGGAAGGTAGGATCCAGCACCAAGGCATAGGTACCCGGATTGGGCATCACCTTGGGGTGATCTGCCCGAGTCCACCTGATCTCCTGGTCACACCAATACATGTAGTGAGGGACAGACGGAATCACTGCATTGACTTCCATGGCCCGCCTATGCTGTGACTGCTTGTCGACTGCCTCAGAAGTGAAGATCATGTAGCTCTCATGGTGCTCTTGGTACTGGTTGGAGCCATTGCCCCCGTTGTTGCCATTGTTGCCATTGTTGTTGCCCTGATAGTTGTTGTTGCCTCTGTTGTTGTTGTTGCGGTTGTAGTTGTTGTTGTTGTTGCGGTATCTCTCGTTGTTGAAGTTCTGGTTGGCTCCTAAAGCCACCTGGTTGACATTCTCTCTTCTCGGATAGACTGGCGGCCGAGTTGCGGGAGCGCGAGTAGGCTGAACAGTAGCATTGGCAGCTGGCAGAGGAGGAGGAGGAGGCAAGCCATCACTCTTGATCACATCCCACCATTCGCATTGCCGAGTAGTATGGTTCGCAGGCCTTGAGGGGTGGTGAGTGTGAAAGCTGCATGGGCCATCCTTCATGTCATCGAAGACAAACTTCTTCGGCTGCTCGGAGTTCCCGCTACCCGACTGCGCGGTGCGGAACGGTTTCTTGTTGCCTTGGCCCTGGTTCTGGTTCTGCCCGTAGGCTCCAGCAGGTTTCTGCCTTTGGCCACCACCGCCTCCGACATTCACTGCATTCACCTCCTCGGGATCATACCGAGTATCTACTCGGCGCTTGTTGCGGAACTCGTTGCGCTTGCTGCTGTTGAAGTTTCTTCTCGGCTCAGAGGAATCCATCAGTGGCTGAGTGGGATCGCCGAGTGCGTACTGATCCGCAATCTTGATGGTCTCGGCCAAGGTGTTCGGCATCTCCCTCTGCAACCTTTGCCAAAGCATGCTGCCATGTCGGCAACCCTGCGCAAACCAAGTGATGGCCTGCGCCTCGTTCACACCTTCACAGGTGTTCCTCAAGGTGCTCCACCGAGTAAGGTACTCGCGGTCCGTCTCGTCTTCTCGCTGCCGGCAAGCCGACAACTGCTGTGGCCTATTCGGCCTCTTGTATGTACTGGTGAAGTTGCTGATGAAGGCATCCGAGAAGTCCAGCCAGCAGTTAATGCTGTTCTTGGGCAAGTTGTTGAGCCAAGTGCGAGCTGGACCCTCTAGCATCTGCGGCACATAGCGTACCGCCCATCTCCTGTTGCCATTCGCGATATGGACCGCGGTGACGTAGTCGTTGAGCCAATCTTCAGGCTTGGTGCTACCATTGTAGCTCTTGGTGCCTCTCGCGAGCTGAAAACCCTTCACGGACGGCTCGTTCATGATGCGCGGGCCAAAGCACTCGGGGCCAGGAGGACCCGTGCTCTCAAGCCGCGCCGACAAGCTGATACGGTCCAGCTGGTGCCTTGCATCTCCAGGCGCCAACACGCGCTCACCCACACGGTCATGGATGTCATAACCAGCCATCTCCATAGCCGAGTAGCCATCATCATACCTATCCGCCTGCATAGCAGCAGGCTGCTCCACCGGGTTGGCGACTGGTGCCACTGGGCGCGGCTGCTGCCTCTGCCGAGTAGGCGGAGCTGCGGGTTGCCGAGAAGTACCCGGACGTGCGGCTTCTCGGACACGGCTTTGAGCTTGATGGGCTTGAGAGCCTGCTCTTGCAGCGTTGTGTTCCTGCCCGGGCTGCTGCGGCACAGCAATCTGTTTCGCGGCAGCAGCCGGGTCATACACCTGCATCTGCCTGTCTCTACCCGTACGCCCGCTGCGGCTCTTCTCGCGGCTAGGATGCGGAGATGAGGCTTGATCGTTAGATCTAGCCGCGTGCGAGTGAACCACCTGCGAAGCTCCAGCTCCCGGGTTGGCCTTCCGGAACTCCTCGTTCTGCCTGGCGGCCTCCAGCACCAGCTCGCCAAGCCTCTCCTGCTGCCTGCGACGCGCCTCTCCCTCTAGGCGCGGCAACTCGGCAGCCACAGCCTGCGCAGCTCGCAGCGTCTTGGCGGGTGTGCTGTACCTTGGCCTTGTGAAGGTGTTCGCGGTAGCGGACTGCGCGGGCTCCTCCGCGACTGTCGCCATCTCGGCGCCCAGGTTGCGCCGGGTAGCGCCTACCCTGCTAGGCCTCCTGGCGACCGGCGTGAAGCCGTGAGCCTTGTTGTACTCGAGCTGGTCCAAACTCAGCTCAAGCCTGATCTTCTCCAGCTCCGCCTGCTCGGCGAGCAGCTCCTGGCGTTGCCGCTCGAGCTGCTCCCGCGCGGCTAGGAGCTCGACGTCGGTGGGCGTGGGCATGCCGGTCCGCGCTGCAGACGCGGGGATGACCGTAGACGTGGAAGGCGGCAGGTTGCTCTCCTTCTCGTATGGCCGGTGGGTCCTGCCACCAGCAGGCGGGTCGTCAACCTCCTCGACGACGGCCGCAGCGCCCGTAGCAGCTGCGCCAGCGTTCGCCGCCAAGCCCGTCACCATCACCTCCGCGCAGCACGCAGAGCTGCATGCGGGCCTTCCGTGAGCAGCAACAACCGCGGGAGGATCCTCCGCGTCGTGCACCAGCTCGGGGTAGGTGTCGTTGGCGACGGTGGCGACGTAGACGAGGTGAGAGCCGAAGGAGATCACCGCGCCGCCCTCCGGCATGGCCTTGCCGCCGAAACAGCCGGCGTTGTCGGTGACGAAGTCGAAGGAGCCGAATCTGTGGACAAGGCCACAAACTACGCGCTCCGCCGATGAAGATCCCGTCCGAACAGTAACTCCAGCCAGCGCCGCTGGTTGCCCCACGGTGGGCGCCAACTGTCGTGGTGGTGTCACGGCAGATGCCATGGGATGGCTAAAGATGTGGGGACGATGGACGCTGGAGGTGTCCGGGGAGGGATCACGCGACGAGTAGCCGCGTGAGGTAAGATCCACACAACACAAACAACACGATGTACCCAGGTTCAGGGCCCTCGTGAGGAGGTAAAACCCCTACTCCTGCCTTTCTGTATGTATTACGGTGTCTCACCGAGTAGCCACAGTACAAATAGTAACGCTACCGAGTAGCCCCTTGCCCCTCTCCGAGTAGAGCTAGGTCAAGAACTTAGGGTTTCTAGGGTTTCCAGAGAGCCACTGATAGCGTCTATGGGAGCATGCCTCGCGCAGGAGGCGGCGGGGCACCTTATATACATGGTGCCCAGCCGGATACGTCCAAATCTAGACAAGTGTCGACATAGTGTGCACACTGTCCTTTCTCCGAGTACCTGCTGACAGCTTTGGTCGTTGGTCTTGGCTGCTTCTGTAAAGTCGTTGGGCAAAACTAGGGGACAGACTGGTATCACTGTACCTAGTCACAGAGTAGGCCCCCCTTATCCTGCCACCGACTGCTTCCATGCTGTCACTGTCAGGCAGGCCGTCCCCACGTGAACAGTAGTTCGAATGCTGCCAAGTACGGACCCAGGATACGCGGGATCCTGTGTCAGAACGGCTCCTTTGACTTCCTGCCCGAGTAGTTTCCCGCCAAAGGTTCCCGCCAATTGTACTCGGGCCAAACCTTCTACTCGTCAGGGCAGAACTTGGTTGTTATCTCCTTCTGGTCATCTTGAGGTGAGACCGAGTAGCAGTCGACCGGGTAGCAAGTACCCGGTAGTCGGCTACTCGACCAAACCTCTCTTCTGTAAGCGGCCTTTACCACCTGTCTTTACCCTACTCGGGGGTAACCCCCCGACACCGGGGCAAAAGACCCCCCCCCCCACGACGCGGCCGCACACGCCCTTCTCGTCGAGGGCCTTTAGCCCCGGTTGGAGCCACCAACCGGGGCAAATGACCCCCCCACCACGCGCCCTGCTCGCCCCGGCCCCACCTCTGCAGTCTTTTACACCGGGTGGTGGCCGGGCCGGGGCGAAAGGGGTGCTCGCGGGTGAGCAAAAGCTCCGTTTTCCACTAGTGTAAACTAAAATTCCTATATTATAAAATCATCTAATAGTACTAAGAAAAACCTAATTCACTTCTAAACTTAGCATTCACTAAGAAAAACATAGGTAATTACAAAACCTAAATTTTTTCTAAGTCTCCAATACCTAAATTTTTTCCTCTAAACCTCTAACTTATTTTTTCTAAGTGTCCAAGACCTTAATTTTTTCTAAGTATCCAATACCTAAATTTTTTCCTCTAAACCACTAACTTATATTTTCTAAGTGTCCAAGACCTAAATTTTTTCTAAATCTCCAATACCTAAATTTTTTCCTCTAAACCTCTAACTAATTTTTTCTAAGTCTCGAAGACCTAAATTTTTTCTAAGTTTCCAATACCTAAATTTTTTCTAAGTCTCCAATACCTAATACTAATCTAACACTAATACTAAGCCAATACATAATACTAATCTAACACTAATACAAATCCAATACCTAATACTAGTTAATCTAACACTAATACCGATCTAACAATAATACTCATCGATCCAATACCTAAATTTTTTCTAAGTTGAGGAGGACGAGGGTGCGGCGAGGAGGCGATCACACCTGACGACGAGGGCACGGCGGCGAGAAGAAAGGCTTGGGCGCGGGCGAGGCCGCCGGCGGCGATCTCGGGTGGTGCGAGGACGGGCGTCGCGGGAGGCGAAGAGGAGAGGACAAGCGACGCGTAGAAGAGGAAGGGCGGCGCGGGAGGAGGCGTAGAGGAGCGGCGGCGGCGAGGATCCCCGGCGGCAAGAATCGGGAATCCTAACGGCGTCGTTCTAGTTCTTGTCGTCGGGGACTTAGAAATTTCTACGGCTTAGCCCCGGACGGTTGCTCCGCCCGGGGTTATATAGGCGTGGGCCTTTTGCCCCGGTTGGTAACACGAACCGGGGCAAAAGGCCCAAAATTTCAGTTCTTTTTCTGCCGCCAACCTTTTCCTTTCGAACATTTTAAATACTATTTAAAATACGTTTTCAAATACATTTCAAATGGTTTAGAATTTGGAAAAACTTTCAATCTGAAAAGTGTTTAAAATTGCGTAAACATTTCAAATACATTTTCTGTTTTATAAAATAATTATTCTAACTATTTAAACTAGTAACAATTTTTGAATTTTCAAACATTTTAAAAAACCTATTTTATGAATGGTTTAGAATTTGGAGAAACCTTGTATATGAAAAGTGTTTAAAATTGCGTAAACATTTCAAATACAATTTTTGAAAATTCAAACATTAAAAAAAACTAGTTTATGAATGGTTTAATCTGCAATGTTTGATACATTGTTACAAAATAGTCTAACAATATTACATGAACCACGAAGGTTTAATACGTTATCACCAACTATTGCCGCCATTGTTTACTTCTCTGTCGTAGCCATGGAGCATCTTCCTTATTTAACGCGATGCTTGGGTCAGTTTTCACTCTAAAGGGCAGGATTTATTCAAAGTTATTATAATCTTCTGACATGTATGTCCTGTCCTCCACTCCCACAATGTTTTTTTTTCCTGAAAGAACTATGTGCCGCTTCGGCTCACCGCATGATGTACTAGAATTCTTATTTTTTCTTTTCCTCGGTTGGGTAGACATGTCTTTCACATAGAAAACTTGAGCCACATCTTTGGCTAGGACGAATGGTTCGTTTCTGTACCCAAGATTGTTGAGATCCACTGTTGTCATTCCGTACTGCTGGTCTACCTTTACTCCTGTCATCTTCACCCATTGGCACCAAAATAGAGGGACCTTAAAATTAGGTCCATAGTCAAGTTCCCATATCTACTCTATGTAACCATAATATGTGTACTTTGTCCCATTGTATCCGGTTACATCGAAACGGACGCCACTATTCTAGTTGGAGCTCTTTTTTTATCTTGTGCGATCGTGTAAAATGTATTCCTATTTATCTCGTACCCTTGGGAAGTCAGTACAGTCGAAGATGGTGACCTGACCAACAAGTAGAGTTGATCTCCTAGAATGCTGTTATTCATGAGTTCTGTCTGCAACCAGGCGCCGAAACTATCCATGTGTTCATCATTAATCGAGGATTTAGACAACCCCGGGTTTTTGGACCGTATAATATTCTTGTGTTCCTGGTATAAAGAGCCACAAATGTGGACATTTGTAGAACTGTGTAGTGTGATTTAGTGAAAGAATGTCCGTCCATAAATATATTTGCCTTCGTTCCTAGCGTGCCTTTTCCACTCATTCTTCTCTCATGCCGCGATTCGGGAACACCAATCGACTTAAAGTCTGGAAGAAAGTCAACACAAAACTCTATTACCTCCTCTGTTCCATAACCTTTGGAGATGCTTCCTTCTGGCCTAGCACGGTTGTAGCCTGGCCAAGATCATCGATGGGCTCATATGGTGCCTGCAACTCTGATTCCACTTCATTGTTATCTTCCATTCCAGTACCGGCACCGTATTCAGGGAACATGTCATGATAGTTGTCAGCATTCTCTTCTTCTTCGTTGTCTTCCATCATAACCCCTCTTTCTCCGTGCTTGGCCCAACAATTATAGCTGGGAATGAAACCGGATTGAAACAGGTGGAAGTGGATGACTCTGTGAGAAGAGTGTTCCATCTGATTCCGACATATAGCACATGGACAACAGATAAAATTATTCTTCTTGTTTGCCTAGGCCACCTCGAGAAAATAACCCAGGACTTTCATGAATGCTGCGGAGCGTCGGGCAGTGTACATCCATGCATCTGCATTATATGATTATTAATTAAGAACTGTTACAAAACACCATGAATAGAGAAATGACCAATGTTACATCGACAGATGAAAGGTTAAAGTTGGTACCTCGACCGAGGAGGAAAGAGGGATGAGAAAGCTTATTTAATTAAGTGTGTCTCGGACAAACTAAATCGTGCTTGTTTTCTGTGAGCTGAGATGGCGTTATTCTCCCGGGCATTTCATCAAACACCTCTTGTGCATAGGAGGGCAAAAAAGTGAGCACACACCACACAACTAGAAATATGTTCTCCAAAGTGAGTGGCATGAGGAGAAGAGAAGGCTGGAAGGGTTTAGATATAATGGGGGGGGGGGGGTCATTTGCCCCGGTTGGTGGCTCCAACCGGGGAAAATGATCCCCACACCATGCGCCTGCACGGGCCCTGCTGGTTGAGGGCTTTTAGCCCCGGTTGGAGCCACCAACCGGGGCGAATGACCCTCCCACCACGCGCCATGCTCGCCCCGGCCCCACCACAGCAGCCTTTTGCACCGGGTGGTGGCCAAGCCGGGGCGAAAGGAGTGCTCGCCACCGCGCAAAATCCCCATTCTCCACTAGTGTAAAGGGTCCGTTGCCCTCGATGATCTCTGATATCCGCCGTGGCAGATGAAGCCTGTTCCGTAGTGGTTAGCACAGCTTGACGTAGAACTCCGGTAACCGGAAACCGTCATCCTCCTCCTGCTCCACCACAACCTCCTCCACCGTAGCAACAACGCCGCGCCCACTCCCATGCGCTACACATGCTCCCGGCCGTGCTCCGCGTCCATGTCCCCGTCCATGCCCACGTCCACGAGTTGCAGCCGCTTCCGCTGCCTCCTCCTCCTTGATGGCTACGCGACCACCACGTCCACGCGCTGCACGCGATCCACGTGGACGTCCACCATGTTGTACGATTGCGTTATCTTCGACGGGGACGCCGCACCCAACGCCAACACGCGCACCGCGTCGCCGGGAAGCTCTCACCATGGCTACAAAAAATTAAAACATCATAAGTGCAAATATAAAGAAATTGGAAACCTACTAGTAACTAGTTAAAATAGGTTATAAAGTTGCAACCTAATAGTAGTTCAACTAGTTAATGATGATGCCTAGTTAAGATCCAAGATTGAAAAAAAATGGAAATATCTTAAATTTGACTAGTTGCAACCACTAATTCAATTACAACCTATAACTAGTAACCATAATGCTCTACTCAAAATTTATTATAACTAGTTCATATTACTATTTAAAATCAGTATTATTTCAAATACACTAGGAAATCAACCACAACAATCAATATGATTTCAACCACACTAATCAATATGATTTCAACCACAACCTATAACAAAAAATCAACCAGAACTATCAATATGATTTCCAAAATCACTATGATATGAATCGATTTGAACCACAACCTATAACAAAAATCAACCACAACAAGCAATATGATTTCAATATGATTTAAAAAATTAAAATGATTTCAAACTATTGCTAGGGTTTCAAATAGACTTTTTCTAGATGAACTAGGGTTTCAAATAGACTATTGCTAGATAATACTAGGGTTTCAAATATGATTCCAAACACAATCAAACATAACATGGAACTATTTACATGATAAATTGACAAAGATTCAACCCTAACATCAACTAGGGTGGGGATTTCCTATATTTCATGGAACTAGGGTTTGATGGAATAGGGTTTTATTTCAAATACAAAACGGATTGGGATTAACAACAATGGGGAAGATGAACTAGGATGAACTACGAGAGGGAATCAACTAGAATCACAAAAATCCATTGATTTCAACAAAAAAAAAGAGGAGAGAAGAGGGGGACATACCTTTAGATCTACAAATGGGTGTGAGGAGTGATGTGGCGAAAGGGTGGCGTGAACTGGGTCATATACGCGCGGCGCCGTGGTCGGGATCATGTCAGGGTGGTTGCGGTGGGTGTGAGTGAGCGCGGCGCCGTGGTCGAGATCGTGTCAGGGTGGTTGCGGTGGGTGTGAGTGAGCGCGGCGCCGTGGTCGAGATCGTGTGCGGGGTGGTTGCGGTGGGTGTGAGGGGTGGTGTGGCGAGAAGGTGGCGTGGACAGGGTCTTATACGCGTGGCACCGTAGTCGGGATCGTGTCGGGGTGGTTGCGGTGGGTGTGAGTGAGCGTGGCTCCGTGGTCGTGATCGTGTTGGGGTGGTTGCAGTGGGTGTGAGTGAGCGCGGCACCATGGTCGGGATCGTGTCGGGTGGTTGCGGTGGGTGTGAGTGAGCGCGGGGTGGTTGCGCGCCTATTGATGTGGGTGCTCGAATATTTTGACATGGTGGTACGGTGAGCACGGGCGCGGTGATGGCGCGGCTGCCCCCTTGTTTCTCTCCTCTCTGTCCCCCTCAGCTCTCTCACGTTTCTCTCCTCTCCGTCGGCGGAGGTGGGCCCTCGCTTGCCCGCGCACCTCCCCGTTTTTCCCCGGTTGGTGGCACCAACCGGGTTAAAAGACCCAAAATTAATTTTTTTTCCTACGCCATTTTTTTTCACTTCCACGTTTCAAATACTTTTTCAAATACATTTCAAATGGTTTTGAATTTGGAGAAACTTTCAATATGAAAGGTGTTTAAAATTGTATAAACATTTCAAATACATTTCATGTTTAAAAAAATAATTATTATAACAATTTTTAAATTTTCAAAATTTTCAAAAAACCTAGTTTATGAATGGTTTTAAATTTGGAGAAAATTTCAATATGAAACATGTTTAAAATTGCGTAAACATTTCAAATACATTTTCTATTTAAAAAATAAATATTCTAACTATTTAAACTAGTAACAATTTTTTGAATTTTAGTTTTTTTTAAAAAACCTACTTTATGAATGGTTTTGAATTATAAGAAACTAGTACCTCGACCGTGGAGGAAATAAGGGGGAGAAAGCTTATTTAATAAGTGTGGCTCAGAAAAATTAAATCATGTTTGTTTTCTGCGAGCTGAGATGACGTTAAGCTCTCGGGCATTTCATCGAACACCTCTTGTGCATAGGAGGGAAAAACAAGTGAGCACACATTACACAACTAGAATATGTCCTCCAAAAAGTGAGTGGCACGAGGAGTGGAGAGGCCTGGAATGGCATGGTTTATATAGTGGGGGGGGGGGGGGTCTTTTGCCCAAGTTGGTGGCTCCAGCCGGGGAAAAATACCCCCCCCCCCCCCCCCCCCCGCCATGACGCGCCCTGCCCGTTGCGGGCCTTTAGCCTCGGTTGGTGGCTCAAACCGGGGCAAAAGACCCTCCCACCACGCGCCTTGCTCGCCCCGGCCCCACCTCTGCAGCCTTTGGAACCGCGTGGTGGCTGAGCCGGGGCGAAATGGGTGCTCGCCACTGTGAAAATGCCCTGTTTTCCACTAGTGGCAGCAGCAGGCGTGTCATGGTACCCTGGTATCCACTGCTCCGACAGTAGCCCCGGGACAACGGCGGGCACACATCTGGAGGAGGCGAAGCGACGTGGGCCCAACCGCTACAAGGCCAACTACGCCACATGGCATGACGATTCAAGGGGGTGACAAAGTATTCCCCCGATCGTGACAATTCAAGGGGGTGACAAAAGAATTCCCCCGGTCGTGGCAGAAACGTCTTGTTGCCATAATTTTCCTGGCTCCGTGCCATTGAGCGGTTGCCTCCTTGGTGTCGGGTCCCATCCGTCAACGGGACGCACTTATCCTCTTTGATACCCAGGCCTGCAAGGAGATGGACTAGCGTGGTGTGGCCTCCAACCCAGGTATAAATACGGTGTGCCCCGTCTCCTCTAGGCTGGAAACATTGCCTTCATTTGTTACTACTTCCTTCTGCTCCCCAAGAGAGAACGTGCATGGGTTTAGGTAGCAGCGCCGCAGGCCTAAGGAAGACATGGCCAGGGCGCCAAGGCACATCACCAGCATTGCACTGGTTGTTTCGGAGGCGCTGGAGGGGTCCGCGGGCAGCGGCACGCGGGCTCGCCGTGGTAGAGGTAGGGCGGACGCACCCAATCCGCCCTGGAGGAAGACTCGAGGGTGGCTGCGTACAAGTTCCAGGTGAATGTGGTTGTTTCCTCAGCTGGCTACAGCTCCCGGACTCCTTCGCGGGTGTCTTCGTCGGCAATCCACCTGAGGGGTTCTGGCTCCAAATGGCTGGCTGCATCAACAACCCTTGGCGGGTAGCTACCGAGAAGTCCTCCTGCGGGTTCCTAGCACTCACGCAAGGACGGGAGACCTTCGCCTTCTCAAAGTGGTTGGATGAAGGCAGGTCCTCCATGTTCTCTTCAAGAGGGAGGACCAACTCTACGTGAAGGTTTGTAGATGCCACGGCGGGCGAGAGGAGTGCTGTGTCGAGAGTGGGAGTAGCGACGACATCGGTGATGAGGAAGGAGAGGTATAATTACAATGATGAGGACGAGGAAAGCTCCTAAGGCATCAAGGTGAAGGGGCGCGAGTCCGACTCGGGCTAGTGCCTGAGTGCCTTCGTCTAGAGAGGAAAAGCCCGGTCCGCCGAGACAGTTTCTTTCTCCTTTCTCTTCGAGGCCCTTGCCACTCCCCCTCGATCGGCCATATCTCGTAGTTGTGGTGAGGCAGGCCCGCGTCATATCACCACACCTCATTCCTATGTAGGCACTGAGAGGGAGTAGCTTTCTCCGGATATTTTGCGTTTCTTCTTTATCATGTAATGGATCCTGCAATCATGTTTGTGCGCTAAAATATATCTCATGAATGAAATGTCGAATTTTGGAACATGTTTTTATCTTTGTTACTGAATTGCGACTTTCTTTCTCCGCGTTCGTGGAGCTTCCTGAATAGCATTAGGAAAAAAATTCTTGGAGATATTGAGAAAGGAGGGTTTTAGACTTAGCTTTTTGTGCGCGGCGTTGTTGGCCTTGTCAAGGAAAGATATTCATATGAGGGGGATTCCTTCAAGAGATACTCTCTTGACTCCTCGGGGAGGATTTCTTCGGGAGACTTTCTACCAGCTCCTTGGTGAGGTTTCATCTCTTGCCTCTAGAGATGGGTAGCTTACATGCACGGTCGTAGATGTGCGTTTGTTGGTTCTGCAGCGAGCGTCTTGTGAGGTAGTTAGCACCAAGGACTTTTGGTAAGGTGTCTTGCACGGTAGCGAGCCGTTTTAGACAGAGCTCAGTCAACCTGGATTTAATGAGGTTAAAGTCGCTACCAATGATGTGATTGTTGTTCTTATCACGTCGTCGCCTAATGAGGTTAAAGTCGCTACACATGATGATCGGCAACAAGCATCTAGAGATCTTGCCCAAGAGCTCTTACAAAAACATGGAGGACTTGGAGTGATCCATAGGGCCATAAACGTTTATAAGGGTAAGCTTGGATTTACAACGCTGATGAAAAACATCCATGCTAAGGTAGAACAGCCCCTTGTACATCAGCCCCACTTTAGAGGAGCTGTCCCTAACCCCTGTGATCATTCCCCCAAATGCCTCTCCGCGCGCGGGTAGATAATTCCAGAAAAAAAATTCCCCAACCCCAAATTTGTGGAGCTCTTGGTCAGCGAAATCGACCATAATAGTCTCTTGTAGACAAACTACATCAATATTGTGGGACCGGAACAAGTCTTTCAGCAGAGTTCGGCGTCTCGGTACACCGAATCCACAAATGTTCATAAAGATGCAGTTCATTAGAAAACCCCGCATTTAGCCCATGCTCACTACTGGAATCTGGAAGTTCGCCGTGTATCAGAAAGACTCGGCGAAGGCCTAAAAATACTCGGCATACGCTTTGTCGAGTGCCACACTCGGCACACCTGACTCGGCGTCGTTCATCTCGGCAACCGAAAGTTCGCCGAGTGTCAAAACGCGGGCTGCTCGGCAACCTCTTTGCCGAGTGTTTACAGAGGACACTCGGCATAGTATCCTGGAACAGGTCCGTTCCTTAGTCCCATAACGGAACGGTGCTCGCCTCTTTGCCGAGTGCAACACTCGGCAAAGAACCTGGGACCAGGCGTCCCAGGTAGCGCCACGTGTCCTGTACGCCGAGTGTCTTCTTTGCCTAGTGCCGTTTCGCCGAGCTCACTGGCTCAGCCGAGTGGACTATACGCCGAGTGTCGTGGAGACTTGGCAAAGCTCAGAAACAGTACGCCGAGTATGTCTGTTTGCCGAGTGTCTCTTCGCCGAGCATGCTCACTCCACCGAGTGGGGACTATGCCGAGTGTCGCAGCACTCGGCATAGTCCCCTCCCGTGTACGCCGAGTCTCTGTTCGCCGAGTGTCGCACTCGGCAAAGAAGTTGCCCAGGCGACCAAATGGCACCTGCGAGCAGTCTTTGCCGAGTGTTTTTTGGCCACTCGGCAAAGGCGTGCTCCCAGGTGCCATTTGGCCGCCTGGGCAACCTCTTTGCCGAGTGTAACACTCGGCATAGTGACCATATGGGTCTTTGCCGAGTGTTACACTCGGCAAAGACGTTGCTGTTTTGTCCAGATTTGGCTGCATTTGCTTCAATCCCTGCAATCAAATTACAAATTCTATTTCTTTCACAATAGAAGTATCAGAACAATCAAAACACCCATAATTGCACCAAATAGGAACAAATGCATAACATCAAACACATATTTGCACCAAAATGCATAACATCAAATCACAAATGCACCAAATATCTCCATAAACATATAATACATGTCACAAATGTTTAAGCATCATCGTAGAAGCATCCTAAGTAGTTCAAAAGTCGACAAGTTCATGTTTGTTGCCACAAGAACGACGGGATCCTAAGTCAACTATGTACGGAGGTCTACGGAGCCGACTCGTCTCCGTCAGCTCGAGATCCGTCCTGGTCCATGTCGTTCTGGGTTCCCGATGACGAAGCATTTCCCTATAAAGATCCATATTAGTCGACTAAGCTGGAAAAATGAATCAGTTAACAAGCTGCAAGCCAACTTACCAAGTTGAGGTTGAACGGAGGTAGAGGAGGAGCTGATGGATCCCGTGGAAGAGCGCTGACGATCTGCAAAGATGAAAAGAGATAGACCGGTGAGTTTACACGCATATAATGATGAATGGAACTAAAAGGGATGAAAATAATACCTGCATCATTGCCTGCATCCATGCATGCTGGCTACTCATCTGCGCCTCCATTCTTTGGACCTTCTCTTGTGACTCCATCGCAATCCTCTTGTTTTCATCAACTTCATCCTACGGGATGTTTAATGTCAACAATTGCGCAACGCAAACAAGATATACATGTGCTGAAGAATGATTGTACCTGCATAGCGGCGATGGCATCTAGTCCTGGCCGTGGGCGGCGCTCGATAGAGGGCGAGGAGCTAACTGACCTCGCACGGATCTGGGAGAGTGTGGGTGTACCTGCGGTATCGAAGGCGCCATTGGCGAAGGCAAATCTGCCGTTCCTTCGACCCTCTCCCGCAACCATAGCAACATGTGGATCATAGGGGGCCGTGAAGGGGTCACAGTCAGGGCCGTGCTTCTCCTTCATCTTCTCGACGTACACGTCCCACTTCTTGCCGGTTTGCTTGTTGATCCACTGCTGATCAGCCGGTACATCCGGTTTCAGCACCTTGGGGGTCCGGGTCCTACGGAAGGCCTGCATGCGAGTGATCTCATTGCCCTTCTCGGCCTACAATTGAAAGCAGAAGTATATTAGCACAAACCTATAAAGTTACAAAGAACATTGCATTGAAAAGGAAAAATATGAACGGTTATTTACCTCTCTCTGGACGATGCCGGTGAGGGTGAGGCCGCCCTGACGGTGTCCCTCGCCTAGCAGAAGACGCCGGGCCCGGCACGCGGCGTGTTCCGCCTTGTACCCGTCGCTCACCCACTTCGCGACCATCACCTTATAGCAAGGCAGCTTGTTGGCCAGCCACTGAGGCACCACCTGTTTGAAAAAATTAGAGCCACGTGAGACCACCCGGCGGCCATATACGAATAACTTTAAAGACTATGTCCTTGCCTTTAAGTATTGGACCTCGGACATGTGAATCTGTCGGGCGTCCTTCTTGGACAACGTGGTGTTCAAGTATTTGGTGTTGAACTTAACCACGCACAGCACACGCGCCTCGTAGTGCATGTCACGGATAAGCTTCTTGGCCATCTTGATCAGCACAGCCGTGGCCCTACCCTCTTCCCCCTCGACGCAGGTGAAGTAGTCCTACAACCATTGCAGAAATTGAAGACATTAGCACGATATATATATATTTCACGAAAGATATTGCCCTAAAACCATTTAGCATTGGAAAATATACTAACCCAGAAATCTGAAATCACCCGAGTGCCTAAGTGGTCGTACACCCGGCCCCACCTGTCCTCCACATCAGGCACCTGCTCATAGTGCTTCCAGGAAGCAGATGGCTCCTCCTTGCCATCCAGGGTGACCAAGCCTGGGAAATGCTTCTTGCAAAGATGCCCAAGGATGCCGCTCATGGGCCGTGGTGGCTTGGGTCCCACATACGCCAAGGACCTGCACGTGCACAAAAGAAAAACAAGCTAGTTAGTTATGTTTTGATGAAAAATTAATATAGCAAAAATGTAGCAACGATGATTAACAATCACTTACGTGTCTCCGTCCGGTCTGACCAAGTGGTGCCGGTGGGGGTATGGCGGCTCAGGTAGCCGCGTGGGCCCGCGCAGAAAAGGTTTCTTGTCCGCGGGCCACACTTTCCCTAGCTCGGGGAGCGGGTGTGCGAACAAGTCCTCGTCCTCCTCGGACTCCGGGTCCGAGGGCTACTGCTCCTCCTCCTCGTCCCGGTCAGACCCCTCCTCGGCGTCTGACCCCTTCTGCTCGTGCTCCGCCTCCTCCTCCTGCTCCTCATACTCCTGCTCCTCCTCCTCGTCAGTAGAAGTAACCTCGGGCAAGGGGCTCTGTGAGCGAGGAGCCCGGTGTGAACCACGCCCCCTGAGCGACGGGCCGGGGCTCTCTGTGAGCTAGAGGTCTCCTCCGTGCCCGCGCCGGGCGTCGCAACCCGTCGTCGCCCCATCAGTGTGCGCGCGCCATCCTCAGATCTGGCGTACAAGCCCGTCACATGGGCCTTCTTGGTGGCGGTGCGCTTTACCCCCTTGGGGGCCTTGGAACCTGCCATGTTTCACCTGTTATGACACAAGAGGGTACCGATTAGTACAGGTGATAACAAATGTTAAAAAGTTAAATAAACAAAGAGTGATTCGTACAAAGCATATTATGTACATGCAAAAATAAATTAAAGCGCAATCAAAATATTAAAGTGTGACAATTTCACCTTTTCTGTACTTAAATATCTAAATATAAACTAGGAGAAGCGCTCATCGTAACCACGGGCCGCTTAAAATCCTGACATTTGTCATGTGCACGATTTTCTGCTGAAAATCTCCTCCCATGAGCTTGAAGAACCTGATCTTGTTCACGGACATGTGCTCCCAGTAGTAGTGCTCTTGCCACTCCCTGCACCGATATTTTGGTGACCAAAGTAACAGCGCAGGGAGTGGCAAGAGCACTACTACTGGGAGCACATGGATGTGAACAAGATCAGGTTCTTCAAGCTCATATGGGAGGAGATTTTGAGCACAAAATCGTAAGTGCTTGGAGACTCTAAGCACCATGACAAATGTCAGGATTTTAAGCGCAAGTAATGTAATAGCAATAAGAAGTTCGGAATAGAAAAATATTACAAGCTATAAGTTTCGAAGTGACACACAAATAGTGAAAACTAAATGCTAATTATACATTGACGGTTACATAGTGTGAACACAAATGGTTCAGAACCCATTGTCTACATCCTTGGGATCATAACTTGGACCGGGATCATCATCATCGTCGCTATCACGAGTGTACCACCACTCTTCCATGTAGTTCGATGGTGGACCGCTCGGCTCCTCAACATCGGGTATGTGGAGACGTTCAAGTAGTTCCACGTCCTTAGAGTTAAGAACAACTGGATCGTCGTCTTGCTCACTCTCGGCGCCCATGCCATCATCACCGTCGTCTTCTACCATTTCGTCAATTGTGGGAAGTCGATGCTGAACCGGCCGGTGAGCCCATCGTCGTCCTCTTGATAGAACTCTCACTCATAGGTGATGGGGTTTATGCGCTGGTGGTAATCTTCATCGTTTGGAGGAGGTGGTCTATTACGCGGTGGCACCGTGATCACCACATCCCACCCCTGGAGACGTTTCATAGTTTTGCATGGGTAGGGGAGATAGAATACTTGGGTGGCATGTTGTGCAATGATGTAGACATCATCTCCCCCATAGACAGATGCTCGTTCAATTTCGATCAATCCAATTTCAGGATTTCGTCTCACTCTCGTTGGATCGAACCAATGGCATTTGAATACAACCGGATTCTTCGTGCCGAAATGGAAATCGAGCTCATAAATTCCCTCGACGATGCCGAAGTAAACACCACCGGCATTCGTGAAGACCCCGAAATTATTTGTCTTCCGGTTCGGCCATTTCTCATCGTAAGAACGGGTATGGAAACGATACCCATTCACATCGTAAGATGTGAATGTCTTGAGGGAGTAGGTGAAGCCGCGGGCAAGTTGCCTTAACTTGGGACTCATTTCCTTGTCGGTTAAAGCCTACAAGGTCAATAGGAGTGTTACTTAAAGCTAAGATCGGCGTAAAATATGTCCCACTAGAAACCATGTAATATAGAGTGTTACTTTTGTGGCGAACCAACTAATGAAACCACCGCCTCCTTTGCCACCCTTCTTAAAAATAGTCGTCTTCTCGTCGTAGGTAGGTTCTCGGGAATGATGTTTCCAGGTTTCTTTCTCAAATAACCTAGGTGCGGAATGACAAAAATCGGAGTTAGACACAAACTATGGGAATGAAAGCTTGTGAAAAGAAGGTGTTGAGCACTTACTCAATGTTGGGCTTTACTTCCGCCGTGTTCTTCAAGACATATGAGAGAATAGCCGTCCACTGTTCATGTGAGTCTACTTGCTCTTGCTTCGCGCCACTTGATCTGCCACCAAGCCCTGCAAGTATGCTAAGCTCGGGTGCATCCGTGGAGTTGGGGTCATTATTGTACCGATAAACTGGATTATGACGAGTGGGAAGACTTTCATGATAGTACTTTGTCGTAAAGTTTGCCACCTCCTCGTTGAGGGTTGCCTCACATATGGATGCTTCGATGCGACATTTGTTCGTGCTTTTCTCTCTAAGTTTCTTCTGCTCTCTCTCGGTTGAAAACATCTAGCGGTACTGCACAGGGCCACCCAATCGTGCCTCTTCAGCGAGATGCAAGAGCAAGTGTTGCACCGGATTAAAGAAGCAGGGAGGAAAGATCGCCTCTAGGTCCACCAGTAAGCCGGCAACCTGTTCCTCCAACTTAGCAACCACAGCTCGGTCTAATTCCTTGGCACAAAGCTGGCGAAAGAAAAAACTCAACTTGGCTAGCACTAGCCAAATTTCCTCATCAACGTATCCTCGAATCATGACAGGCATGATCCGCTCAATCCATACGTGGTAGTCATGACTCTTGAGCCCTGTTATCCGAAGCCCTGCAAGATTCACTCCCCTCATTATATTAGCTGCGTACCCATCAGGGAAGAAGAGACAGTCCAAGATCCACTGGAGAACTTCCTTCCTTTGGGCCCTAGTCAGGCAAAAAGGGGCCGGTGGCTTCGTCCACGTTTTTTTGGTTTTGGTGGGAGGATTCATGTTTAAATGTTCCCTGTCACATAGCTCCTCTTGATCGACTCTTGCCTTAACGTTATCCTTCGTCTTCTCAAGATCCATAAGTGTTGCCCAAAGGGCCTCGGAGATATTTTTTTCCGTGTGCATGACATCAATGTTATGTGGAAGAGGAAGATCCTGCATGTAAGGGAGCTTCCACAGGCATGAGATGTGAGTCCACTGGTGCCACTCTCCATATCCCAGAAAGCCAGTCCCCTCGGCATTGAGCTGCAGACTTTCTAGCTGAGCCTTCACGTCTACACCGGTCATCAAAGTTGGTCGTGGAGCATCGACAGCTACATCTTTCGTCCACTTCTTTTTATTTCGCCGGTATTTGTGACCAAGAAGAAGGAACTGACGATGTTGGTCAAAGCATGAGTATTTTCCACCCTTTTTTAGCCAAACGAAAGTCACAGCCTGGTAGCACACCGGACAAGGCCACTTCCCATGAGTGCACCAGCCGCAGAATATCGCGCGAGCCGGAAGGTCATGCAGGGAAGTGAAGTACCAAACATACATATCGAAGTGCTTCTTTTCTGCGGCGTCGTATGTCCGTACCCCGGTGTTCCAAGCAATGAGCAGATCATCTACCAGCGGCTCCATGAACACGGACATATTCTTCCCTGGATACTCAGGCCCTGGAATTATCAGCTACAGGAACATGTTCTGTCGTTGCATGCACACGCCGGGGGGGAGGTTCATCGGGATAACAAACATCGGCCAACAGCTGTATGAGGCAGACGTCATACCATATGGGTTGAAACCATCGGTTGATAACGCAACGGCTACACTCCTGGGGTCACCCGCTTTCTTCTTATGTTTGCCAACGAAGTCCTTCCATTCTTCACCATCAGACGGATGTATCATCTTATGAGGACGGTACCTCTTCCAGTCTGACGGCCATCTCATCTGTTTCGCAGATTCCTCGGTCATAAAAAGCCTTTGGATCCGCGGTATGAATGGAATATACCGAAGGTTCTTTTTGGCGACCGTTAGCTGCGTCTTCTGACCATTATCGGAGTCCACCTCCAGAAACCTAGAGGCCCCGCATTTGACACAGTACTTTGTCTTCTCATGCTCTTTTCTGAACAACATGCAACTCTTCGGACAACAATCTATCTTTTCATACGGCATCTTAAGGGAACCGAGGATTTTTTTCGACTCGTACATGTTCTTTGGAAGAAGGTGTTCCGCCGGCAAGAGGGTGGCAATAACGGTCAGAAATGCATCAAAGGCGGCTATGCTTACATTGTGCTGGCTTTTGACCGCCATAAGCCGGCCGGTGGCATCAAGTTGAGAAACTCGTGTATGCTCGTGCAATGGTTTTTGTGTCTCAAACAATGTGTCATAGAACTCTTTCGTGCTCTCCTCCGCATACTCGGGGGCATCTCCCTCACCGGTTGGATTTTCATGTGCATGTGCAGTAGTGAAATCATCTAACATCCTGTCAAAACCGGTATCAAAATCGGTCGATGCATCCTCAGTGCTAGGTGCCACCTTCTTCTTCTTCTGAGCCCGTCTTTATTTTCCCGGGTCAATGCTCCGAAGAAAACGCAGAAGACCCGGCTCACTTTGTTCACTGGCCAGTCCGAATATCACGGAAGGGATTTGCTTATGATCTTTTCCGGATATCGCGCACGGGTACTTTAATGCCTATCCCAAAAAATCCGGACAGGTATCCATCTCCAAAAATTTCGGCTCCCGCTCACTTAACCTAGGTATCCCCACCCGCACCTATAAATAGGGGCCCTAGGGGGTAACCTAGCCCAACGTTCCATTTCCTCCCCATCTCTTTCGCCTCCGGAGCTCCCTCACTCGAGCTCGCCGTCGCGCCACCACGGAGCCCACGGACGCGCCGCCGGAATCGAGCCGCCGCCAACTGCGCTCGTCCTCGACCCGCGCCGCGCCGCCGTCAGCCTCCGCCGCCGCACCCTCGAGCTGTCCGCCAGAAAACCCCACAGGCCACCGCGGTTGCGCCATCTGCCTCCGCCGCAGCCTCCTCCGGATCTCACCGGTAAGTTTTCCTCCATGGATTTATCTTCAAGTTTTTCGCTCGGTGTAGATTGGATCTAGGTCCGCCCGTAGGCTACTTTCTTACTCCGCACCGATTTAGATTGCTCAACTACATTCTTGCTTGTCTAATTGCTCAATGATAGATCCAATACCACTCTCCTGCCTCCCGTAACCATTAACATCCTGTCAAAACAGGCAGGCCCCACCTGTCTGTGGCTCTGGTGCCACGCGTGCATCCACGCTGGCATGGGCACCTCTGTCAGTGGCATTGGCTGGCCACTACAGAGTAACAAATGTTTTTCACCCCTTCTTTTCTTAATTAAATCCTTTTAATTCACAGATTAGTCCCTAGTTTTAAAAAGTTAATAACTTTCATTTTATAAATCCAATTAATAAAAGTAAAATATGCTTGTTGATCCAAATTAAATTATCTATCTAATTAAACCAATTGTTTTCTGTTTTGAATTTTCCAAATGCAATCAAAATTCAAATTCAAACAATACATTTGTAATTTGATAAAATCCATAACTAATTCATACTTAATCCAAATAATGCAAATAAAATATGTTTTCCATGCTATTTCAAACCACCTATTCAAATATAAATTTTGTTTCATGGTTTGAATAATTAAAATTGCTTAAATAATTTAAACCTTGTTTAAATCATTTAAATTTGCTAAATTCATAACTTGCTCAAAATAAATTATTCTTGAACATGGAAAATATGTTTTCAAACTAGAAAGTATAAACTTTTCAAATATGAATTTGAATTTATGTTTGGAACAAATAAAATTCAAATAATATTCAAACTTGTTTTAAATTCATTTAAAACTTGTTTAATCTTGTTTAATTCATAATAAAATAATTGTAATCCCTTTTTCAATAATTGAAACATGTAATCCAACTAAAATTTTGTGTTCTTTTCAAATATGAATTTTTTTATTTATTTGGCACAATTTAAATTGGTGAAAACAACAACTATTTGTGTAATCCCTTTAAGGAACCAAAAAATTCCCTAACTTAATAAATAAATTTCTAAATTGGTAAACCTCATTTCCAATTGGTTCTGTTGTTGTTATTTTGTTGTTTTCCTCATCCATGCATCATACTAATCCACTTTCACCTGTTGGTTAATTGGAAAACAATTGTTTCAACCAAAATTCATGGGCTTTTCATATGCAACTCAAAATTGCATATGTGTCCATTTAAATTGTGTTACCGTGTCAACTAGTTTATTTTGATGCATCCATTAACTTGACATGCATCATCCCATGATTGTGCACTATGCCATGATATTGATTGTTTATCTTCCTGTATTGTTTGTTTGCTTCTTCTCGGATAGACGACGACGTTGAGACAGACGATACTTACGACACCCCTTCTGAGGATCTAGCCCAGTACCAGACTACTGAGTTTGCAGGCAAGTTATCACTCACATGAACCATTGTGTTCCTTTCAACATTGGTTACCTATACTTTCCATTGTCTATTTCTGCTAGCCATATGTATCGTTGCTTCTGTTACGAACCTATCACATGATACCCTGAACCCTGATATTGCCTCACCTCCAGTCCTATAACCCCGTTGCTTGGGCCCGTGTCTTACTAGCATGCTTAGGGTTGTTTTGCTCGAGTCTGTTATCAGTTATTTTCTGTTATCCTATTTGATTATATTCTGGCGCTCGATGTTAAACAACAACCTGTTAATTTGAGGTAATAATAAATTGCTAATAAGGCACCGGCAGGAGGCCCGGCGTGGTTTTGAGGCCTGCTAGTGTCGACCCTAATTAGGAAAAGGGTCTTGTCTACTGATCCATGATGAGCGCACTATCCGCATGTGGGAAGCGTGTATGGGCGCCCCCCTCAATTTGATTCGATTCGCATCTCGTCCAAATCACCACACCTAGTTCGGGCTTTCCATTTGATGCACGCATATGCAGGTACGAACCCGAGGCCAGGGTGGAACTTTTGTAGTCGGCATTTAGGGCGGTGTGGTCTTCCAGTGCTATGAGGGTCCCCTTTTCTTCGTGGGGCTCGATTAGCCGCGCACGCACAGCACGTGGTGCTTTGGGCTTGATGTGAAGAAGAGTTGAGTTGTGTTGAGTGCCCCGCTTGGTGGGAGGCATTCCATCTGGCGGGGTATTCTTACGTGTACGGCTAAATTGATGCACCCCTGCAGGGATAAATCTTCTCGAGAAGCCGTGTTTTCCGCGGTTATGGTTGACTTGGTGAAAGTACTGGCTAACAAGTACTGAGAACAACTTACACCTAACTAATGATAACTTGATTAGTAATAGGCTTATTGACACAACAATTTGATCCATCATTAATCCAACTGTGTGAGTTATCCTCGGATTGCTTCTTTGGATAAGGGGCGAGATCCAGGATGGGTTTGTGTGGTGGTTAGTTGTAGTTGGTTACGATACACTATCTTATCCCCCTTTCTGATAGCCGGAAGTTGTAGTATGTTCTGTAGTTGGTTAGTGCAGCCAGTTGCAGCATCCTTTATATCCCTTTCTTCCGTTGAACCCAAGGCATCTGTGCTTGGTGTTGACGGGCTACACTTTGGTGAACTGTGAGTCTTGCTTGCCAGTACGTTTATGTACTGACACCTTTGGGGCTGTGGTTTCCGCAGACTACGCTTACGAGGATCCCCGTGACGGCTACTACGTGGAGTTTGACGAGGCTGCTGACGAGTAGGTAGCGGACCCGGGCAGGATCCGAGACATCATGGATGGGCTCCGTTTTCTTTATATTCCCGGCTTCTTAAGCCTATTTGGATTTGTCTGTACTCAGACCCTTTGAATGCTTCCGCTGAGATGTAATGATGTTATGTTGGGACATGTGTCCTCTGGATGATTGTATTTGCTACCTCTGCTCTAGTGAGAGCTATTTGCAACTTATTTCCATCTTTTGTGTCTTAGAGATCTGTTGTGTTATCATTTTGTTCAACGCCGTTGACGTACCATGTGTGTATGGTATGAAGTACGTCAATGGTAGTATCCTGATTTCTATGGGATGGTTTACGTAGACGCTGAACAGATAGGGGTTGGATGCCACACATACGTGTGTTGGCCTACTCGTAAGAGATGCGGGTGCCGGTAAGCCCCGTAATCCAATCCACTACTGTTCAACGGAACTGCGAGTATCCTCTAGAAGTCCGGGTGCGACAAATGGTATCAGAGCCTGTCTGCCTGTAGGATCCCTTTTACTGGTCGTAGTTGAGTCTAGAAACTATTTTGTAGCTATATAGGAAAAATGAAACGTGAGAGTAGGAATTCTGCCATTTTTCTTCTTTCCCCACCCACCCACCCTTTTCTGGTAAGGAAGTGCAACGTTGTTTTCTGTTCTCACCTAAACTTTCAAGTTAGGATTTCACGAATCCTGGTTTCTCTAGGATAGTTATATCTACTAGACCATAGGAATGGAGGTGGTTGTGACATGATTTATCATGTTGCCTACTCATGATTGAGAACGGAGGCGTGTAAGCCCCGGAAGCAAATCCTCTATCCCTTAAGCAGTAGATATTGATCCTTTAGAAGCCCGGATGGGTTTTTCCGTAGTACCTCAGGAGTTTTGGTCTCGTGTTTCCCGTTGATGCTTTGATATCATGTTCTTCTCAACATCCTTTTCGTCCGTTGAAACCTTGTTGTTGCTTTCCACTTCAGTTCTTCTACCGGCGTCTAATCAAAACTTCCCCGATCATCTGCAGATGGATCTCAGGTTCTACCCGCAGGTGGTTCGGATGACTCGTTGCGAGAGCACCGCCGGTTATCCGGAGATGCTGAGAGACATGGTCACCTATCTGGGGTTCCGTTGGGCACCAGAGTACCAGGTCTACGAGCAGCAGCGAGAGTTTGACCAGACCTACTACCAGGCTATCGTCTACATTCTGTCAGATGATGGCATGAGCGTTGTCCACCGCTACGAGGCAGTAGGTTCCACAGTGGATATGGCCGTGCAGCAGGCAGCTTATGTGAGTCTCACCGTCCTTCGTGCTGACTACTGGGGATTTGACGATTGTATATATCGCCACATCCCCCGTGGTTACATCACTTCGGAGGGAGCTCACTTCACTCTCTACGACAACCTGGATGTCTACGAGCACGATAACACCAGGCTGCACACCACCGCTCAGTTTGTGAGGCACAGTGACGCAGTTGCCACCACACTCTCTCAGGAGTTGGCTTCAGTCAGAGAGCAACTCTATCTTGCTTTGACTCGTCTGGCGACGTACACCACAGACTTTGTTGGAGATGAGCGCTTTGCACGTTTCGATCAGCCAGTTGGTCGTCGTATGCCAGATGCTGGAGGTTACGAGCCGATCAGAGGTCCATTCCTCAACCTCGGTGCTGGTTACACTGGGATTCCCCGCTTTGGAGCACAGGGAGCCGGCGCTATGTACTTCACCACACCTAGAGTCGCTCTCAGACCACGTCAGATCTATGTGGATCGTCGTTCTACCTACTTTCGTGGGCGTGCTCCTCACCGTACCCCTCGTCGTACTACTCACCGCCGTCCTGCGTGATGAGCATGGGAGTACCGATGTATCCATTCTTAGCTATTTTTAGTTATCCTTTGGCTTTCGAACCATGTATTGGTGTGTTGGATATTCTGATGTATTTGAACATGTGATGATGTACCTGTTGGTTATCTATTCATGCGTCGGAATAATCTCTTTTTCGGTTTCCAAGTCTATCTATTTCTGTGGTTGTGCTAAAATGCATGTCTATTCAGGATGCCGCCAACAAGGAACAACCCGCCTGAGCCACCGCCAATCACGGAGCTGTTGACTCAGATGACTCAGGTCGTGAAGCAGATGGCCCAGTTCCAGGCTAATCAGCACAACAACCAGAATGCTCCACGAGTCAGCATCAAGGAGTTTCTGAGTCTGGGGCCGAGAGCTTTCGTGGCAACACGCGAGCCTCTGGATGCTGATGACTGGATCCGGGAGATGGCCAGGGCTCTAGACATTGCTCACGTTGTTGAGGAAGACAAAGTCAAGTATGCCACCTACCTACTGAAGGGTCAGGCAGCTACTTGGTGGGAGAACTACCAGACCATGAGAGCTGGATACCCAATCACCTGGGGTTGTTTCAAGGATGCCTTCCTGAAGCACCACATCCCAGATGGTCTCATGGAAAGGATGCGTGAGGAGTTTTGCTCTCTCAAGCAGGGCAAGCTGGACGTCATTGGCTATCAGAATGAGTTCAATCGCCTCGCTCGTTACGCTGGTGATGAGGTGTCCACTGAGGCTAAGAAGATGGCAAGGTTCCGCCGAGGTTTTAACCCGGAACTCAAGTACGCCCTCACCAACATCAAGGCCAAAGACTTCGAGGAGCTCGTGAACACCGCGCTCAATGAGGAAAATGGGCGCAAGGCGTTCGAGGAGTCTCGAAAGCACTCGCGTGAGGGTGGTTCCTCCTCCAACATGACCACCTCTCCGCAGAAGCGCCGTATCTGGGTGCCAAATGGTGCTGTCACTAGGGCTCCATATGCCCAAGCTTCTCCAGGCTTCGCTTCCCGCCCACCCAACCCATCTCAGATGCAGGCTCAGAGGTTTTCAATGGGGCAGCCAAGGCCAGATGCACCTCGTGTCGTCACTTGCTACAAATGCAAGCAGACGGGGCACTACGCTGACAAGTGCACTCAGAGGCAGCTATCTCCACCACCACCTCGCCCCAACACCAACCAGGCAATGGTGCGTGCTCCCCCGGCTAAAGCCTTCAACTCCAACAACAGGCCTGTCGGGAGGACCGCGAGGGTGAATCATATCAAGGCCGACAAAGCTGAGGAAGCTGCTGACGTCGTTCTCGGTACATTCCCCGTAAACTCTAACCCAGCTAAAGTGTTGTTTGATACCGGAGCATCGCATTCTTTCGTGTCAAAGATCTTTGCGACAGCAGTTAAACTACCTTTTGTTGGTTTGGGTTCCCCGCTAGTAGTAAACTCCCCTGGATCAACTATGCAAACTTCCAAGATCAGTCATGAGAATCAGATTCTAATTGGAGGTCACATATTCCTTGCTTCTCTCATTCTGCTTGGCAATTCTTACATTGATGTCATTCTTGGCATGGATTGGTTGAAGGCCAATAAAGCTACGATTGATTGTGCTCAGAAGTCAATAACTCTGTTCCACCCTTCTGGCCAGATAGTCTATTCTCCAAATGAATCAAGTTCTGTTCAACTATACACCGTCGATGCAAAACCTCTACCTCTACTTGAAAATGTTCCGGTGGTTTGTGAATTCCCTGACGTCTTTCCAGAAGAGTTGCCAGGGATGCCTCCGGACAGAGCAGTTGAGTTCGTGATCGAGCTTGAACCAGGTACTGCTCCAATCTCTAAGCATCCATACAAGATAGCTCCTCCTGAACTGAAGTTGTTAAAGGAGCAAATAGATATGTACATGGAGAAAGGTTACATTCAACCTAGTTCTTCCGCTTGGGGTTGCCCAACTCTGTTCGTTGCAAAGAAGGATCAAACAAAAAGACTCGTTGTTGACTATCGTCCTCTCAACGAGAAAACCATCAAAAACAAGTATCCAATTCCTCGTATCGATGATCTTTTTGATCAACTTGCTGGAGCCTCAATATTCTCAAAGTTGGACTTGAGGATGGGTTACCATCAAATAAAGATCAGAAAGGAAGATATTCCAAAAACAGCTTTCACCACTCGCTACGGTCTATATGAATACACCGTCATGTCCTTTGGTCTCACCAATGCACCAGCGACATTCTCAAGACTCATGAATTCTGTCTTCCATGAATACCTCGACAAGTTCGTTGTGGTATATCTTGATGACATCCTGGTCTACTCCAAATCCGAAGAAGAGCATGGAGAACATCTTCGTCTCACTCTCATGAAACTTCGCGAGCATCGTCTATATGCAAAGTTCTCCAAATGTGAGTTCTGGATTCTAGAAGTTGCTTACCTTGGTCATGTCATCTCTGCCAAGGGCATAGCCATTGATCCAGAAAAGGTTAAAGCAATTGTTGATTGGAAACCTCCTAAGACGGTGAAGCAAGTAAGAAGTTTTCTTGGCTTGGCCAGCTATTGCCGTCGTTTCGTCCAAAACTTTTCCAAGATTGCCAAACCTCTCACTGATCTCACAAAGAAGGACAAGAAGTTCGTTTGGTCTCCACAATGTGATGAAAGTTTCAATCTCCTGAAGACTAAACTCACTTCTGCCCCAGTTCTGGTTGGCCCAGATACTACCAAACCTTTCCAGATATTCTGCGATGCATCTCTCCAAGGTCTAGGTGAAGTTCTTATGCAAGAACGTCAAGTTGTGGCTTATGCTTCACGTCAGTTGAATGCACATGAGCAAAACTATCCCACACATGACCTAGAACTTGCAGCAGTTGTGTTTGCCCTCAAGAAATGGAGGCAATACTTGTTGGGTAACCGCACTGAAATCTTTTCCGATCATAAGAGTCTGAAATACATCTTCACTCAACCAGATCTAAACCTCAGGCAAAGGAGATGGATTGAAAAGATTAAGGACTTTGATCTCACCATTTCTTACACTCCAGGCAAGGCTAATGTTATGGCCGATGCTCTCAGTCGCAAGTCTTATTGCAATAATCTCATGATCATGGAAAGGCAACCTCCACTTCATGAAGAATTCCAGAAGCTGAACCTTGGTCTTGTTCCTCAAGGCTATCTTGCTAGCTTGACAGCCAGTCCAACTCTCGAGGACAAGATTCGTTCTGAACAACTTCGTGATGCTGAAATCAAGAAGATGGTAGAACACATCAAACAAGGAAAGGAGAAATTTAAGTCCTTCTCAATTGATGACAAAGGAACTGTGTTCTTCGAAGGACGCATTGCAGTTCCTCAAGTTCAAAGTCTCAAAGATATCATTCTCAAGGAGGCTCATGAAACTCCTCTTTCCATTCACCCTGGAAGTACAAAGATGTACCAGGATCTTAAGACACTGTATTGGTGGCCTGGCATGAAACGCGAAATTGCTCAATACGTTTCTGAATGCGACGTTTGTCAACGTGTTAAGGCAGTCCATCAGAAAACAGCCGGTCTACTCCAACCTCTGAAAATTCCTGAGTGGAAGTGGGACATGATTGAAATGGACTTCGTCACTGGTTTTCCAAAGTCCAAGAAGGGCAACGATGCAATCTTCGTTGTTATTGATCGTCTCACTAAGGTAGCTCACTTCTTTGCTGTCAAAGAAACAATCTCAGCTAGCCAGTTAGCAGAACTCTACACAGCAAAGATTGTTCCTCTTCATGGTGTTCCATTGGAAATAAGCTCAGACCGTGGAAGCATATTCACTTCTCATTTCTGGAAAAGCTTTCAAGAAGCATTGGGCACCAAACTTCTTTTCAGCACAGCTTATCACCCTCAGTCTCGAGGGCAAGTTGAAAGAGTCAATCAGATTCTCGAGGATATGCTCAGAGCATGTGGTATCTCCTTTGGCATGAAATGGGAGGATTGCCTTCCATATGCTGAATTCTCCTACAACAACAGCTACCAGGCAAGCCTAGGCATGGCACCATTTGAAGCACTCTATGGCCGCAGATGCAGGAGTCCAATCAATTGGTCTGGAGCTGGTGAACGTTCACTCTTAGGCCCTGACATTGTTAAGGAAGCCGAGGAGAAAGTTCGTATCATTCGTGACAATCTCAAGATTGCTCAGTCTCGTCAGAAAAGCTACTATGACAGCAAGCACAGGGATACGATCTACGCACCTGGTGACAAGGCATATCTCCGTGTAACTCCCCTCAGAGGCACTCATCGTTTTGGTGTGAAAGGAAAGCTTGCACCAAGATACATTGGTCCTTTCAACATTCTCTCAGGGCGTGCAGAAAATGCTTATCGTCTTCAACTTCCAGAAAAACTATCCAAGGTGCACGATGTGTTCCACGTGTCACAGCTCAAGAAGTGTTTCAAAGATCCAGATCGTGCAGTTGATCATGATTCCATTGAACTACAAGATGATCTATCTTATGAGGAGCACCCTGTTCGTATTCTCGATGAGACCGATCGTAAGACTCGCAACAAGAGCACCAAGTTCTTGAAAGTGCAGTGGTCGCATCATTCCGATAAAGAGGCAACGTGGGAGACCGAAGAGGATCTTCGCAAGAAGTATCCGGACCTTTTCCTTTCTCAGTAGGAATCTCGGGGCGCGATTCCTTCAAGGGGGGCGTTTTGTAACATCCCAAGTATGGAAAACTTCCATTTAGAATGTTTGATTCTTGTTTAATTAAAGTTTTGCATCATGTCATCATATTCATTGAATTGTTTGCATTTGTTTTACTTTGTTTTCCATTTGTTTGCTTCTGTTTTACTCTGTTTTCACAATTCAAATTCAAACATTTATTTCATAATTGCTCTATTACAACCTTTTAAATAAAAGTTCAAATAAAAAACAACCATTTTGTTCCATTAAAACATGAGGTTCAACCCATTAAAAGTATGGCTAATAAGATAATTAATCCAAACTTAATTCAATTGGTATTTCAAATTCAAATCAAAAACATCCAACAGCACCCAATTTCACATTATGAAAGTACCAAACAATTCTACTCATTTGTTGTAATTAAACAATAGGGTTCACCCTATTAAAAAGTTTGTTTTTCAATAATAATTCACTTAATAATAAAATCCATCCAATTTGAATTAAATCACAAACAGTATTTAAAATTTGAAACTTTTGGAAAACTAAGTTGACAATTGGTTGTTTGACCTTACTAACTCACCCTAATTTTCCTACAATTTTTACTAACTTAAAAACCCCATTTTTCTTCCTATTCTATTTTCTGCACAAAAAAAAACAGAAGGAGAAAATTTTAAAAAAATAAAAAACGAGCGCCAGGGCAGTGGGCAGCCCAGCCCACCACCCCTGCACAACCGCGCGCGCAGGCCTGCTGGCCCTTTCTTCCAGCTCCGTACGGCTGACGTCATCAGACGCCAACTCGCACGCGCCCGAGCTCCACCTGCTCCCTCCCGAGCCTATATCTACCCTCCTATCCCACCAAACCCTAGCCCACGGTCCCTGTTCCTCCCTGCCGCCGCCAACCACCCTCTCCTTCCTTTCTTCCTCGCCAATTTCTGCCGGAGTTGTCGGGGGTGGAAGAACCGCGGAGGAGCTCGCCGTCGACTAGCCGCCATGGATCGCCTCCGTCCACGCTAGGGGTACCTACGCCACCGCCTGAACGCCTACGTCCTCTACAGCAACAGCAGCAGGGCCCAGGGGACGTTGATCGTCGACGACGAGCTCGACGCTGCCGCTTCTATTCTGAACTTCCTCACCGCGCCGTCGCCACCATCTGCTTCCCGTCTCCCTCTCGCCTCCGACAAACTCCCGGTGAGCTACCGCAGCGATCCCGCCCTCTGTATCCCTCGTTCGTTTCCTGTTCGCGCGCGTCCACGTCTGAACCCCCGGCGGCATCCACCACCATGCCGCCATGGTTGCCGTTGGGCTCGCATCTGTGCGTGCACGAGCACGTCAAGCACACGGTCACGTTCCCCTACCTATTGCACGCACATCCATCTGCTCAGCGCCGCCAGTTAGTGGTCACAACGCCGGTAGCCCCTCGTCCCTCTCCGCCGTTGTCAGTCGCCGTCGCAAGACTGAAACTTTGTTTCAGTTTCGTCAGATAACGCTAGCTGAACCTCATCTTTGTTGCGCAGCGTATACTGACAAGAACGTTTCGATACCGCACTGGTTACAGTGCTAGCGAGCGCACGGCAGGGCGTGGGTTCGAGCCCTCGCGCCGCGGAATAAAATCAAACCTTTTGCGCTGGGCCCTGACAGGCAGGCCCCACCTGTCTGTGGCTCTGGTGCCACGCGTGCATCCACGCCGGCCATGGGCCCTCTGTCAGTGGCATTGGCTGGCCACTGCAGAGTAACAAATGTTTTTCACCCCTTCTTTTTTTAATTAAATCCTTTTAATTCATAGATTAGTCCCTAGTTTTAAAAAGCTAATAACTTTCATTTTATAAATCCAATTAATAAAAGTAAAATATGCTTGTTGATCCAAATTAAATTATCTATCTAATTAAACCAATTGTTTTCTGTTTTGAATTTTCCAAATGCAATCAAAATTCAAATTCAAACAATACATTTGTAATTTGATAAAATCCATAACTAATTCATACTTAATCCAAATAATGCAAATAAAATATGTTTTCCATGCTATTTCAAACCACCTATTCAAATATAAATTTTGTTTCATGGTTTGAATAATTAAAATTGCTTAAATAATTTAAACCTTGTTTAAATCATTTAAATTTGCTAAATTCATAACTTGCTCAAAATAAATTATTCTTGAACATGTAAAATATGTTTTCAAACTAGAAAAGTATAAACTTTTCAAATATGAATTTGAATTTATGTTTGGAACAAATAAAATTCAAATAATATTCAAACTTGTTTTAAATTCATTTAAAACTTGTTTAATCTTGTTTAATTCATAATTAAATTATTCTAATCCCTTTTTCAATAATTGAAACATGTAATCCAACTACAATTTTGTGTTCTTTTCAAATATGAATTTTGTTATTTATTTGGAACAATTTAAATTGGTGAAAACAACAACTATTTGTGTAATCCCTTTAAGGAACCAAAAAATTCCCTAACTTAATAAATAAATTTCTAAATTGGTAAACCTCATTTCCAATTGGTTCTATTGTTGTTATTTTGTTGTTTTCCTCATCCATGCATCATACTAATCCACTTTCACCTGTTGGTTAATTGAAAAACAATTGTTTCAACCAAAATTCATGGGCTTTTCATATGCAACTCAAAATTGCATATGTGTCCATTTAAATTGTGTTACCATGTCAACTAGTTTATTTTGATGCATCCATTAACTTGACATGCATCATCCCATGATTGTGCACTATGCCATGATATTGATTGTTTATCTTCCTGTATTGTTTGTTTGCTTCTTCTCGGATAGACGACGACGTTGAGACAGACGATACTTACGACACCCCTTCTGAGGATCTAGCCCAGTACCAGGCTACTGAGTTTGCAGGCAAGTTATCACTCACATGAACCATTGTGTTCCTTTCAACATTGGTTACCGATACTTTCCGTTGTCTATTTCTTCTAGCCATATGTATCGTTGCTTCTGTTACGAACCTATCACATGATACCCTGAACCCTGATATTGCCTCACCTCCAGTCCTATAACCCCGTTGCTTGGGCCCGTGTCTTACTAGCATGCTTAGGGTTGTTTTGCTCGAGTCTGTTATCAGTTATTTTCTGCTATCCTATTTGATTATATTCTGGCGCTCGATGTTAAACAACAACCTGTTAATTTGAGGTAATAATAAATTGCTAATAAGGCAGAACAACTTACAAGTCCTCAGAACAACTTACACCTAACTAATGATAACTTGATTAGTAATAGGCTTATTGACACAACAATTTGATCCATCATTAATCCAACTGTGTGAGTTATCCTCGGATTGCTTCTTTGGATAAGGGGCGAGATCCAGGATGGGTTTGTGTGGTGGTTAGTTGTAGTTGGTTACGATACACTATCTTATCCCCCTTCTGATAGCCGGAAGTTGTAGTATGTTCTGTAGTTGGTTAGTGCAGCCAGTTGCAGCATCCTTTATATCCCTTTCTTCCGTTGAACCCAAGGCATCTGTGCTTGGTGTTGACGGGCTACACTTTGGTGAACTGTGAGTCTTGCTTGCCAGTACGTTTATGTACTGACCCCT
The DNA here is from genome assembly GCA_028641055.1 of Alopecurus myosuroides. Taxonomy (NCBI): domain Eukaryota; kingdom Viridiplantae; phylum Streptophyta; class Magnoliopsida; order Poales; family Poaceae; genus Alopecurus; species Alopecurus myosuroides. The sequence goes on from CM054060.1 coordinate 385,259,168, forward strand.
TTGGGGCTGTGGTTTCCGCAGACTACGCTTACGAGGATCCCCGTGACGGCTACTACGTGGAGTTTGACGAGGCTGCTGACGAGTAGGTAGCGGACCCGGGCAGGATCCGAGACATCGTGGATGGGCTCCGTTTTCTTTTCATTCCCGGCTTCTTAAGCCTATTTGGATTTGTCTGTACTCAGACCCTTTGAATGCTTCCGCTGAGATGTAATGATGTTATGTTGGGACATGTGTCCTATGGATGATTGTATTTGCTACCTCTGCTCTAGTGAGAGCTATTTGCAACTTATTTCCATCTTTTGTGTCTTAGAGATCTGTTGTGTTATCATTTTGTTCAACGCCGTTGACGTACCATGTGTGTATGGTATGAAGTACGTCAATGGTAGTATCATGATTTCTATGGGATGGTTTACGTAGACGCTGAACAGATAGGGGTTGGATGTCACACATACGTGTGTTGGCCTACTCGTAAGAGATGCGGGTGCCGGTAAGCCCCGTAATCCAATCCACTACTGTTCAACGGAACTGCGAGTATCCTCTAGAAGTCCGGGTGCGACATACTCGGAGAACAACAGAGAGGCGCCACTGAAACCTGTCTCGGATAGGAGTAGAACATGGAAAACAAACACAGCTACACATCCACGAGCTGTCCAAAAACGTGGACAATTCGAAACAGTCGCGGTTATAAAAATATAGATCTTTGTATATAAATATATACAAAGAGTTCTATTTTTATAACTACAACTCTTCCGAACGGGAGACGCCTAGGGTAACGCGACTAGTTTGGTGATCTACAAAAAACAACTATAAAGAAAATCTAAAGATCGACCGAGGGGGAGGGTTTTACCCTCAAAGCGTGGCCGGCTGTGGACGAAGATGATCGCAGATGCTGCCGGCCTGCGGCGACCCTCCTCAGCAAATCCCCACCTGCCCCGACGCTCCTGGCCTCAACCTCGATCCATCTCCTGCAAAAGGGAAGATGTAGTGTTAATAAACAACATATATACTACTAATTTAGTCATGGCTAATGAGCTGAAAAATTCCAAAGCTAAGACATGCAAACGATATAAAAATACGCACATAATACTACCCACTCATTGAACAGTCGATCAAGTAACATCTCAGCTATTTACATGATTGCCACAATCATAGTTGCCAAGTTTCTGGGTCGATAGGAACGAGGAACGGGAACAGGGTACGGGATTCGTAGCTGAATAAAAGTACGGAACAGTGGGGGTATACATCTCTAGAACGGCCCGATCGATTTGCGGGACACGCTCCAACCAGTTTTGGTACGATGAATCGGGAACGGTAGGAGTCAGACGCGTAATAATAACACTAATAAATCACAGTGGGAGTAAATTGGATCCAATTGATTGATTCCGTTGATCACGGATTCACGGTACTAGTAGTACATCCATCTTGCCTAATACTACATGAATTTCCCAATTGTATCCTCGTTAATTTAGAAACATCAATCTTTGCATTGATTTCATTAAGAGAGTCGTGCAAGCTGAGCGCCTGAGACACACGCAGTCGAAGTCGAAGCAGATTCGGCGCTCTGTTTCCTTAGTGCAGAGGAACCGGCTGATCACAGGGAACCCGGCAAAGAGCACAAGTGGTGATTTCCTAAGGAGAAGGAGCTTGAGTCGATCAGAAGTAACAAGACCTGGCAGCTTATCTCACTGCCACCTGGACAAAAACCCATAGGTCTCAAATTGGTTTATAAACTGATGGATTCAGTTGGGAAAATTGCGAAGTACAAAGCACACCTAGTGGCAAAAGGATGCGTGCAATGTCCAGGGATCGATTTTGAGGAAGTTTTCACGCCAGTAGCAAGGCTTGAAACTTTACGTCTGCTGATTGCTCTAGCAGCACAAGAAAAATGGAACTGCATCATATGGAAGTTAAGTCCACCATCCTAAATGGGGATCTGTCCGAGGAGGTGTATGCCGGATATGAAAAGAAAGAGTGGGAGGAAAAGTACTGAAATTGACCAATGCTTTGTATAGCTTGCGCCAAGCACCCCGTGCCTGGAATGCTAAGCTGATCAGACACTTGTGTCGATGGGATTTGAAAATTGCACATTAGAGCATGTAGTATACAAGAAATGTAGTAGAGTTTTTGTCAAAACAAAAATATGCAGTAGAGACTCAACACTGCTGATTGGAGTATATTGGGACGATCTGATAATCACGGGAGGCAGCAGCAACGAGATAGCTGCAGTTAAACTTAAAGAACAGATGGAAGAGAAATTTTGTGTGAGTGAAGGCCGGGTCTTATGCTAATAATTATTGGCCGGAGTGCATGCAGGTACTGGGTTAGTGGCGAGTGTGTCCTCTGGCCGTGTGTGCGTGCTATTTAAACACTTTAGTCATGTCTGCTTTGAGAAGATAATCGAGAGAAGAAAATCTTGTGGCATTGTGAAGCAGTACAAGGGAAAAACCTCTGTCGTTGTATTTCTGTGAGAAGTACTAGCAGCAAGATAGAGATTCAGAGGAGCCGGGCGTGCTGATTTTGAAGTTGAAATTTGCTGGATACACACACCTAATGCTCAGTGCATAACAAAAAGTGCATGTAAGTGTTTTTCGCAGGTTGCTCTAACCAGCTCCACGAGATCTATTTCTGCTCGGGAAAAGGAAATTATGTGGCAGGTATGGAGGCAAAAAAAATCTGCTCCTAGGTTCAAAACTTTCGCTTGCTTGGAGATTAATTAGAAGGGCACTTGTAACGGGAGCCAGAGCTTCAAAACTTTCAAAACACATTGCAAAGGAATGTTCAAGGTGCGTTATGTTGGAAACAGACTCTCACTTATTCTTCCGTTGCACCTTTGGCAAAGCTGTTTGGTTCTCCACAACACTGAGACTCAGAACAGAAGCCTTTGATACTACACTATATCTGCATTCTCGAATTAAAAAACTACACTATATCCTTGTAATATTGTCCATGCTATGCTACAGATTCACCAACCTGAGAACTCGAGGAGGACGGTGCGCGAATGGGCTCGAGGAGGACGGTGCGCGGATGAGCTCGAGGAGGATGGCGCACTGCTGGTTCTAGCGACGGAGAGGCGATCCGGGTGCTGCGGGGGCGGCGGAGATGTCGATGGGGACGACGGCTAATCGGCGGCGTGGAGGAGGGGAGGCTTCCGGCGGGGAGGAGGGGAGGCTGTCGATCGGCGGGGAGGAGGGGGGAGGGAGGAGGAGGGGAAGCTGTCGGCGGCTCGGTGGGGGGAGGGAGGAGGAGGGGAGGCTGCGGCGGGTGGTGGAGGGGCGGGCTAGAGGGGCGGGCTGGCGGCGGCTCGCTGGGGGGAGGGAGGAGGAGGGGAGGCTCGGCGGGGGGTGGAGGAGCAGGCTCTGGCGGCGGCTCGGACGGGGTGAGGGAGGGGAATAGACGACGGGGTGAGGGAGGGGAATAGATGGGAAGGGGATAAGATACGCTCTCTGCCGCCAGTTTTGTGCCGAGTACACGGGCTTTGCCGAGTGTCAAATGTCGGGACACTCGGCAAAGTCCAGGGATGTGATTGCCGACACGGGCTTTGCCGAGTGTCAATTGTCGGGACACTCGGCAAAGGCGTGCTCCCAGTGCCTTTTGGTCGCCTGGGCAACAGCTTTGCCGAGTGTTACACTTGGCAAAGTGACCATACAGGTCTTTGCCGAGTGCAACACTCGGGAAAGTGGTTGCTGTTTTGCACAGAAGTTGCTGCATTTGCTTCAAACCCTGCAATCAAATCACAAATACTATTTCTTTCACAATAGAAGTATCAGAACACTCAAAACACCCATAATTGCAACAAATAGGAACAATAGCATAACATCAAACACATATTTGCACCAAAATGCATAACATCAAATCACAAATGCACCAAATATCTCCATAAGCATATAATACATGTCACAAATGTTTAAGCATCATCGGCGCCAACGACGCTGCTACTAACCCCTAACATTAACAGGGATGTGGTTGCCGACATGGTCTTTGCCGAGTGTCAAGTGTCGGGCACTCGGAAAAGTTCAAACTTGAATTACTTTCACCTTGGTCTTTGTTTAAGTATACAAATAATCACATAATAATTAATATTAATTCTTATACCAAGTTTAATTACTTTCTCGCGGGTTCCAGGACTGCTCACACCCCGAAACTCCCGGATCTGACATAACGGGGGGAATCTTGCAAGGAGGTGGGCCCTACCATTGTCAAGGGTGTTCCTTGGGCCTAACATGACACAACCAAGGAACTAGTTCCACTTTGCTACCCACTTCCGGCTCACGCAGAGGGGGCTGGACGCCGGTTCCGTCTTTTTCTACACCGGGGCTAGGGTATCTCCGGAGAGGGGCTCCGGAGCGTCGGGATCCCACCTAAACCAATGTTTTGCCATTCCATGTGTGTTAGAGTGTCACATGGGTGTTGGGTGCCAAAGATACCATCACTCTCTGTGTTGGGTCCTCACCGACGTCGGATTCTCTCTCGCGGGTTCCAGGACTGCTCACACCCCGAAACTCCCGGATCTGACGTAACGGGGGGGATCTTGCAAGGAGGTGGGCCCTACCATTGTCAAGGGTGTTCCTTGGGCCTAACATGACACAACCAGGCAACTAGTTCCACTTTGCTACCCACTTCCGGCTCACGCAGAGGGGGCTGGACGCCGGTTCCGTCTTTTTCTACACCGGGGCTAGGGTATCTCCGGAGAGGGGACCCGGAGCATCGGGATCCCACCGAAACCAATGTTTTGCCATGCCATGTGTGTTAGAGTGTCACATGGGTGTTGGGTGCCAAAGATACCATCACTCTCTGTGTTGGGGCCTCACCGACGTCGGATTCTCTCTCGCGGGTTCCAGGACTGCTCACACCCCGAAACTCCCGGATCTGACGTAACGGGGGGATCTTGCAAGGAGGTCGGCCCTACCATTGTAAAGGGTGTTCCTTGGGCCTAACATGACACAACCAAGCAACTAGTTCCACTTTGCTACCCACTTCCGGCTCACACAGAGGGGGCTAGACGTCGGTTCCGTCTTTTTCTACACTCGGGCTAGGGTATCTCCGAAGAGGGGACCCGGAGCGTCGGGATCCCACATAAACCAATGTTTTGCCATGCCATGTGTGTTAGAGTATATCATGGGTGTTGGGTGCCAAAGATACCATCACTCTCTGTGTTGGGGCCTCACCGACGTCGGATTCTCTCTTGCGGGTTCCAGGACTGCTCACACCCCGAAACTCCCGGATCTGACGTAACGGGGGGAATCTTGCAAGGAGGTGGGCCCTACCATTCTCAAGGGTGTTCCTTGGGCCTAACATGGCACAACCAAGCAAATATTTCCACTTTTCTACCCACTTCCGGCTCACGCAGAGGGGGCTGGACGCCGGTTCCGTCTTTTTCTACACCGGGGATAGGGTATCTCCGGAGAGGGGACCCGGAGCGTCGGGATCCCACCTAAACCAATGTTTTGCCATGCCATGTGTGTTAGAGTTTCACATGGGTGTTGGGTGCCAAAGATACCATCACTCTCTGTGTTGGGTCCTCACCGACGTCGGATTCTCTCTCGCGGGTTCCAGGACTGCTCACACCCCGAAACTCCCGGATCTGACGTAACGGGGGGAATCTTGCAAGGAGGTGGGCCCTACCATTGTAAAGGGTGTTCCTTGGGCCTAACATGACACAACCAAGCAACTAGTTCCACTTTTCTACCCACTTCCGGCTCACGCAGAGGGGGCTAGACGTCGGTTCCGTCTTTTTCCACACCGGGGCTAGGGTATCTCTGGAGAGGGGACCCGGAGCGTCGGGATCACACCTAAACCAATGTTTTGCCACGCCATGTGTGTTAGATTGTATCATGGGTGTTGGGTGCCAAATATACCATCACTCTCTGTGTTGGGGCCTCACCGACGTCGGATTCTCTCTCGCGGGTTCCAGGACTGCTCACACCCCGAAACTCCCGGATCTGACGTAACGGGGGGAATCTTGCAAGGACGTGGGCCCTACCATTGTCAAGGGTGTTCCTTGGTCCTAACATGACACAACAAAGCAACTAGTTCCACTTTGCTACGCACTTTCGGCTCACGCAGAGGGGGCTGGACGCCGGTTCCGTCTTTTTCTACACCGGGGATAGGGTATCTCCGGAGAGGGGACCCGGAGCGTCGGGATCCCACCTAAACCAATGTTTTGCCATGCCATGTGTGTTAGAGTTTCACATGGGTGTTGGGTGCCAAAGATACCATCACTCTCTGTGTTGGGTCCTCACCGACGTCGGATTCTCTCTCGCGGGTTCCAGGACTGCTCACACCCCGAAACTCCCGGATCTGACGTAACGGGGGGAATCTTGCAAGGAGGTGGGCCCTACCATTGTCAAGGGTGTTCCTTGGGCCTAACATGACACAACCAAGCAACTAGTTCCACTTTTCTACCCACTTCCGGCTCACGCAGAGGGGGCTAGACGCCGGTTCCGTCTTTTTCTACACCGGGGCTAGGGTATCTCCGGAGAGGGGACCCGGAGCGTCGGGATCCCACCTAAACCAATGTTTTGCCGTGCCATGTGTGTTAGAGTGTATCATGGGTGTTGGGTGACAAAGATACCATCACTCTCTGTGTTGGGGCCTCACCGACGTTGGATTCTCTCTCGCGGGTTCCAGGACTGCTCACACCACGAAACTCCCGGATCTGACGTAACGGGGGTAATCTTGCAAGGAGGTGGGCCCTACCATTGTCAAGGGTGTTCCTTGGGCCTAACATGACACAACCAAGCAACTAGTTCCACTTTGCTACCCACTTCCGGCTCACGCAGAGGGGGCTAGACGCCGGTTCCGTCTTTTTCTACACCAGGGCTAGGGTATCTCCGGAGAGGGGACCCGGAGCGTCTGGATCCCACCTAAACCAATGTTTTTCCATGCCATTTGTGTTAGAGTTTATCATGGGTGTTGGGTGCCAAAGATACCATCACTCTCTGTGTTGGGGCCTCACCGACGTCGGATTCTCTCTCGCAGGTTCCAGGACTGCTCATACCCCGAAACTCCCGGATCTGACGTAACGGGGGGAATCTTGCAAGGAGGTGGGCCCTACCATTGTCAAGGGTGTTCCTTGGGCCTAACATGACACAACCAGGCAACTAGTTCCACTTTGCTACCCACTTCCGGCTCACGCAGAGGGGGCTGGACGCCGGTTCCGTCTTTTTCTACACCGGGGCTAGGGTATCTCCGGAGAGGGGACCCGGAGCATCGGGATCCCACCTAAACCAATGTTTTGCCATGCCATGTGTGTTAAAGTGTATCATGGGTGTTGGGTGCCAAAGATACCATCACTCTCTGTGTTGGGGCCTCACCGACGTAATATTCTCTCTCGCGGGTTCCAGGACTGCTCACACCCCGAAACTCCCGGATCTGACGTAACGGGGGGATCTTGCAAGGAGGTGGGCACTACCATTGTCAAGGGTGTTACTTGGGCCTAACATGACACAACCAAGCAACTAGTTCCACTTTGCTACCCACTTCCGGCTCACGCAGAGGGGGCTAGACGTCGGTTCCGTCTTTTTCTACACTAGGGCTAGGGTATCTCCGAAGAGGGGACCCGGAGCGTCGGGATCCCACATAAACCAATGTTTTGCCATGCCATGTGTGTTAGAGTATATCATGGGTGTTGGGTGCCAAAGATACCATCACTCTCTGTGTTGGGGCCTCACCGACGTCGGATTCTCTCTCGCGGGTTCCAGGACTGCTCACACCCCGAAACTCCCGGATCTGACGTAACGGGGGGAATCTTGCAAGTAGGTGGTCCCTACCATTGTCAAGGGTGTTCCTTGGGCCTAACATGACACAACAAAGCAAATATTTCCACTTTTCTACCCACTTCCGGCTCACGCAGAGGGGGCTAGACGCCGGTTCCGTCTTTTTCTACACCGGGGCTAGGGTATCTCCGGAGAGGGGACCCGGAGCGTCGGGATCCCACCTAAACCAATGTTTTTCCATTCCATTTGTGTTAGAGTTTATCATTGGTGTTGGGTGCCAAAGATACCATCACTCTCTGTGTTGGGGCCTCACCGACGTCGGATTCTCTCTCGCAGGTTCCAGGACTGCTCACACCCCGAAACTCCCGGATCTGACGTAACGGGGGGAATCTTGCAAGGAGGTGGGCCCTACCATTGTCAAGGGTGTTCCTTGGGCCTAACATGACACAACCAGGCAACTAGTTCCACTTTGCTACCCACTTCCGGCTCACGCAGAGGGGGCTGGACGCCGGTTCCGTCTTTTTCTACAACGGGGCTAGGGTATCTCCGGAGAGGGGACCCGGAGCATCGGGATCCCACCTAAACCAATGTTTTGCCATGCCATGTGTGTTAAAGTGTATCATGGGTGTTGGGTGCCAAAGATACCATCACTCTCTGTGTTGGGGCCTCACCGACGTCGGATTCTCTCTCGCGGGTTCCACGACTGCTCACACCCCGAAACTCCCGGATCTGACGTAACGGGGGGATCTTGCAAGGAGGTGGGCCCTACCATTGTCAAGGGTGTTCCTTGGGCCTAACATGACACAACCAAGCAACTAGTTCCACTTTGCTACCCACTTCCGGCTCACGCAGAGGGGGCTAGACGTCGGTTCCGTCTTTTTCTACACTGGGGCTAGGGTATCTCCGAAGAGGGGACCCGGAGCGTCGGGATCCCACATAAACCAATGTTTTGCCATGCCATGTGTGTTAGAGTATGTCATGGGTGTTGGGTGCCAAAGATACCATCACTCTCTGTGTTGGGGCCTCACCGACGTCGGATTCTCTCTTGCGGGTTCCAGGACTGCTCACACCCCGAAACTCCCGGATCTGACGTAACGGGGGGAATCTTGCAAGGAGGTGGGCCCTACCATTGCAAGGGTGTTCCTTGGGACTAACATGGCACAACCAAGCAAATATTTCCACTTTTCTACCCACTTCCGGCTCACGCAGAGGGGGCTGGACGCCGGTTCCGTCTTTTTCTACACCGGGGATAGGGTATCTCCGGAGAGGGGACCCGGAGCGTCGGGATCCCACCTAAACCAATGTTTTGCCATGCCATGTGTGTTAGAGTTTCACATGGGTGTTGGGTGCCAAAGATACCATCACTCTCTGTGTTGGGGCCTCACCGACGTCGGATTCTCTCTCGCAGGTTCCAGGACTGCTCACACCCCGAAACTCCCGGATCTGACGTAACGGGGGGAATCTTGCAAGGAGGTGGGCCCTACCATTGTCAAGGGTGTTCCTTGGGCCTAACATGACACAACCAGGCAACTAGTTCCACTTTGCTACCCACTTCCGGCTCACGCAGAGGGGGCTGGACGCCGGTTCCGTCTTTTTCTACACCGGGGCTAGGGTATCTCCGGAGAGGGGACCCGGAGCATCGGGATCCCACCTAAACCAATGTTTTGCCATGCCATGTGTGTTAAAGTGTATCATGGGTGTTGGGTGCCAAAGATACCATCACTCTCTGTGTTGGGGCCTCACCGACGTCGGATTCTCTCTCGCGGGTTCCAGGACTGCTCACACCCCGAAACTCCCGGATCTGACGTAACGGGGGGATCTTGCAAGGAGGTGGGCCCTACCATTGTCAAGGGTGTTCCTTGGGCCTAACATGACACAACCAAGCAACTAGTTCCACTTTGCTACCCACTTCCGGCTCACGCAGAGGGGGCTAGACGTCGGTTCCGTCTTTTTCTACACTGGGGCTAGGGTATCTCCGAAGAGGGGACCCGGAGCGTCGGGATCCCACATAAACCAATGTTTTGCCATGCCATGTGTGTTAGAGTATATCATGGGTGTTGGGTGCCAAAGATACCATCACTCTCTGTGTTGGGGCCTCACCGACGTCGGATTCTCTCTTGCGGGTTCCAGGACTGCTCACACCCCGAAACTCCCGGATCTGACGTAACGGGGGGAAATCTGCAAGGAGGTGGGCCCTACCATTGTCAAGGGTGTTCCTTGGGACTAACATGGCACAACCAAGCAAATATTTCCACTTTTCTACCCACTTCCGGCTCACGCAGAGGGGGCTGGACGCCGGTTCCGTCTTTTTCTACACCGGGGATAGGGTATCTCCGGAGAGGGGACCCGGAGCGTCGGGATCCCACCTAAACCAATGTTTTGCCATGCCATGTGTGTTAGAGTTTCACATGGGTGTTGGGTGCCAAAGATACCATCACTCTCAGTGTTGGGGCCTCACCGACGTCGGATTCTCTCTCGCAGGTTCCAGGACTGCTCACACCCCGAAACTCCCGGATCTGACGTAACGGGGGGAATCTTGCAAGGAGGTGGGCCCTACCATTGTCAAGGGTGTTCCTTGGGCCTAACATGACACAACCAGGCAACTAGTTCCACTTTGCTACCCACTTCCGGCTCACGCAGAGGGGGCTGGACGCCGGTTCCGTCTTTTTCTACACCGGGGCTAGGGTATCTCCGGAGAGGGGACCCGGAGCATCGGGATCCCACCTAAACCAATGTTTTGCCATGCCATGTGTGTTAAAGTGTATCATGGGTGTTGGGTGCCAAAGATACCATCACTCTCTGTGTTGGGGCCTCACCGACGTCGGATTCTCTCTCGCGGGTTCCAGGACTGCTCACACCCCGAAACTCCCGGATCTGACGTAACAGGGGGATCTTGCAAGGAGGTGGGCCCTACCATTGTCAAGGGTGTTCCTTGGGCCTAACATGACACAACCAAGCAACTAGTTCCACTTTGCTACCCACTTCCGGCTCACGCAGAGGGGGCTAGACGTCGGTTCCGTCTTTTTCTACACTGGGGCTAGGGTATCTCCGAAGAGGGGACCCGGAGCGTCGGGATCCCACATAAACCAATGTTTTGCCATGCCATGTGTGTTAGAGTATATCATGGGTGTTGGGTGCCAAAGATACCATCACTCTCTGTGTTGGGGCCTCACCGACGTCGGATTCTCTCTCGCGGGTTCCAGGACTGCTCACACCCCGAAACTCCCGGATCTGACGTAACGGGGGGAATCTTGCAAGGAGGTGGTCCCTACCATTGTCAAGGGTGTTCCTTGGGCCTAACATGACACAACAAAGCAAATATTTCCACTTTTCTACCCACTTCCGGCTCACGCAGAGGGGGCTAGACGCCGGTTCCGTCTTTTTCTACACCGGGGCTAGGGTATCTCCGGAGAGGGGACCCGGAGCGTCGGGATCCCACCTAAACCAATGTTTTTCCATTCCATTTGTGTTAGAGTTTATCATTGGTGTTGGGTGCCAAAGATACCATCACTCTCTGTGTTGGGGCCTCACCGACGTCGGATTCTCTCTCGCAGGTTCCAGGACTGCTCACACCCCGAAACTCCCGGATCTGACGTAACGGGGGGAATCTTGCAAGGAGGTGGGCCCTACCATTGTCAAGGGTGTTCCTTGGGCCTAACATGACACAACCAGGCAACTAGTTCCACTTTGCTACCCACTTCCGGCTCACGCAGAGGGGGCTGGACGCCGGTTCCGTCTTTTTCTACACCGGGGCTAGGGTATCTCCGGAGAGGGGACCCGGAGCATCGGGATCCCACCTAAACCAATGTTTTGCCATGCCATGTGTGTTAAAGTGTATCATGGGTGTTGGGTGCCAAAGATACCATCACTCTCTGTGTTGGGGCCTCACCGACGTCGGATTCTCTCTCGCGGGTTCCAGGACTGCTCACACCCCGAAACTCCCGGATCTGACGTAACGGGGGGATCTTGCAAGGAGGTGGTCCCTACCATTGTCAAGGGTGTTCCTTGGGCCTAACATGACACAACCAAGCAACTAGTTCCACTTTGCTACCCACTTCCGGCTCACGCAGAGGGGGCTAGACGTCGGTTCCGTCTTTTTCTACACTGGGGCTAGGGTATCTCCGAAGAGGGGACCCGGAGCGTCGGGATCCCACATAAACCAATGTTTTGCCATGCCATGTGTGTTAGAGTATATCATGGGTGTTGGGTGCCAAAGATACCATCACTCTCTGTGTTGGGGCCTCACCGACGTCGGATTCTCTCTTGCGGGTTCCAGGACTGCTCACACCCCGAAACTCCCGGATCTGACGTAACGGGGGGAATCTTGCAAGGAGGTGGGCCCTACCATTGTCAAGGGTGTTCCTTGGGACTAACATGGCACAACCAAGCAAATATTTCCACTTTTCTACCCACTTCCGGCTCACGCAGAGGGGGCTGGACGCCGGTTCCGTCTTTTTCTACACCGGGGATAGGGTATCTCCGGAGAGGGGACCCGGAGCGTCGGGATCCCACCTAAACCAATGTTTTGCCATGCCATGTGTGTTAGAGTTTCACATGGGTGTTGGGTGCCAAAGATACCATCACTCTCTGTGTTGGGTCCTCACCGACGTCGGATTCTCTCTCGCGGGTTCCAGGACTGCTCACACCTCGAAACTCCCGGATCTGACGTAATGGGGGGAATCTTGCAAGGAGGTGGGCCCTACCATTGTCAAGGGTGTTCCTTGGGCCTAACATGACACAACCAAGCAACTAGTTCCACTTTTCTACCCACTTCCGGCTCACGCAGAGGGGGCTAGACGTCGGTTCCGTCTTTTTCCACACCGGGGCTAGGGTATCTCCGGAGAGGGGACCCGGAGCGTCGGGATCCCACCTAAACCAATGTTTTGCCACGCCATGTGTGTTAGATTGTATCATGGGTGTTGGGTGCCAAAGATACCATCACTCTCTGTGTTGGGGCCTCACCGACGTCGGATTCTCTCTCGCGGGTTCCAGGACTGCTCACACCCCGAAACTCCCGGATCTGACGTAACGGGGGGATCTTGCAAGGAGGTGGGCCCTACCATTGTCAAGGGTGTTCCTTGGGCCTAACATGACACAACCAAGCAACTAGTTCCACTTTGCTACCCACTTCCGGCTCACGCAGAGGGGGCTAGACGTCGGTTCCGTCTTTTTCTACACTGGGGCTAGGGTATCTCCGAAGAGGGGACCCGGAGCGTCGGGATCCCACATAAACCAATGTTTTGCCATGCCATGTGTGTTAGAGTATATCATGGGTGTTGGGTGCCAAAGATACCATCACTCTCTGTGTTGGGGCCTCACCGACGTCGGATTCTCTCTCGCGGGTTCTAGGACTGCTCACACCCCGAAACTCCCGGATCTGACGTAACGGGGGGAATCTTGCAAGGAGGTGGTCCCTACCATTGTCAAGGGTGTTCCTTGGGCCTAACATGACACAACAAAGCAAATATTTCCACTTTTCTACCCACTTCCGGCTCACGCAGAGGGGGCTAGACGCCGGTTCCGTCTTTTTCTACACCGGGGCTAGGGTATCTCCGGAGAGGGGACCCGGAGCGTCGGGATCCCACCTAAACCAATGTTTTTCCATTCCATTTGTGTTAGAGTTTATCATTGGTGTTGGGTGCCAAAGATACCATCACTCTCTGTGTTGGGGCCACACCGACGTCGGATTCTCTCTCGCAGGTTCCAGGACTGCTCACACCCCGAAACTCCCGGATCTGACGTAACGGGGGGAATCTTGCAAGGAGGTGGGCCCTACCATTGTCAAGGGTGTTCCTTAAGCCTAACATGACACAACCAGGCAACTAGTTCCACTTTGCTACCCACTTCCGGCTCACGCAGAGGGGGCTGGACGCCGGTTCCGTCTTTTTCTACACCGGGGCTAGGGTATCTCCGGAGAGGGGACCCGGAGCATCGGGATCCCACCTAAACCAATGTTTTGCCATGCCATGTGTGTTAAAGTGTATCATGGGTGTTGGGTGCCAAAGATACCATCACTCTCTGTGTTGGGGCCTCACCGACGTCGGATTCTCTCTCGCGGGTTCCAGGACTGCTCACACCCCGAAACTCCCGGATCTGACGTAACGGGGGGATCTTGCAAGGAGGTGGGCCCTACCATTGTCAAGGGTGTTCCTTGGGCCTAACATGACACAACCAAGCAACTAGTTCCACTTTGCTACCCACTTCCGGCTCACGCAGAGGGGGCTAAACGTCGGTTCCGTCTTTTTCTACACTGGGGCTAGGGTATCTCCGAAGAGGGGACCCGGAGCGTCGGGATCCCACATAAACCAATGTTTTTCCATGCCATGTGTGTTAGAGTATATCATGGGTGTTGGGTGCCAAAGATACCATCACTCTCTGTGTTGGGGCCTCACCGACGTCGGATTCTCTCTTGCGGGTTCCAGGACTGCTCACACCCCGAAACTCCCGGATCTGACGTAACGGGGGGAATCTTGCAAGGAGGTGGGCCCTACCATTGTCAAGGGTGTTACTTGGGCCTAACATGGCACAACCAAGCAAATATTTCCACTTTTCTACCCACTTCCGGCTCACGCAGAGGGGGCTGGACGCCGGTTCCGTCTTTTTCTACACCGGGGATAGGGTATCTCCGGAGAGGGGACCCGGAGCGTCGGGATCCCACCTAAACCAATGTTTTGCCATGCCATGTGTGTTAGAGTTTCACATGGGTGTTGGGTGCCAAAGATACCATCACTCTCTGTGTTGGGGCCTCACCGACGTCGGATTCTCTCTCGCGGGTTCCAGGACTGCTCACACCCCGAAACTCCCGGATCTGACGTAACGGGGGGAATCTTGCAAGGAGGTGGGCCCTACCATTGTAAAGGGTGTTCCTTGGGCCTAACATGACACAACCAAGCAACTAGTTCCACTTTTCTACCCACTTCCGGCTCACGCAGAGGGGGCTAGACGTCGGTTCCGTCTTTTTCCACACCGGGGCTAGGGTATCTCCGGAGAGGGGACCCGGAGCGTCGGGATCCCACCTAAACCAATGTTTTGCCACGCCATGTGTGTTAGATTGTATCATGGGTGTTGGGTGCCAAAGATACCATCACTCTCTGTGTTGGGGCCTCACCGACGTCGGATTCTCTCTCGCGGGTTCCAGGACTGCTCACACCCCGAAACTCCCGGATCTGACGTAACGGGGGGAATCTTGCAAGGACGTGGGCCCTACCATTGTCAAGGGTGTTCCTTGGTCCTAACATGACACAACCAAGCAACTAGTTCCACTTTGCTACGCACTTTCGGCTCACGCAGAGGGGGCTGGACGCCGGTTCCGTCTTTTTCTACACCGGGGATAGGGTATCTCCGGAGAGGGGACCCGGAGCGTCGGGATCCCACCTAAACCAATGTTTTTCCATGCCATGTGTGTTAGAGTTTCACATGGGTGTTGGGTGCCAAAGATACCATCACTCTCTGTGTTGGGTCCTCACCGACGTCGGATTCTCTCTCGCGGGTTCCAGGACTGCTCACACCCCGAAACTCCCGGATCTGACGTAACGGGGGGAATCTTGCAAGGAGGTGGGCCCTACCATTGTCAAGGGTGTTCCTTGGGCCTAACATGACACAACCAAGCAACTAGTTCCACTTTTCTACCCACTTCCGGCTCACGCAGAGGGGGCTAGACGCCGGTTCCGTCTTTTTCTACACCGGGGCTAGGGTATCTCCGGAGAGGGGACCCGGAGCGTCGGGATCCCACCTAAACCAATGTTTTGCCGTGCCATGTGTGTTAGAGTGTATCATGGGTGTTGGGTGAAAAATATACCATCACTCTCTGTGTTGGGGCCTCACCGACGTTGGATTCTCTCTCGCGGGTTCCAGGACTGCTCACACCACGAAACTCCCGGATCTGACGTAACGGGGGGAATCTTGCAAGGAGGTGGGCCCTACCATTGTCAAGGGTGTTCCTTGGGCCTAACATGACACAACCAAGCAACTAGTTCCACTTTGCTACCCACTTCCGCCTCACGCAGAGGGGGCTAGACGCTGGTTCCGTCTTTTTCTACACCGGGGCTAGGGTATCTCCGGAGAGGGGACCCGGAGCGTCGGGATCCCACCTAAACCAATGTTTTTCCATGCCATTTGTGTTAGAGTTTATCATGGGTGTTGGGTGCCAAAGATACCATCACTCTCTGTGTTGGGGCCTCACCGACGTCGGATTCTCTCTCGCAGGTTCCAGGACTGCTCATACCCCGAAACTCCCGGATCTGACATAACGGGGGGAATCTTGCAAGGCGGTGGGCCCTACCATTGTCAAGGGTGTTCCTTGGGCCTAACATGACACAACCAGGCAACTAGTTTCACTTTGCTACCCACTTCCGGCTCACGCAGAGGGGGCTGGACGCCGGTTCCGTCTTTTTCTACACCGGGGCTAGGGTATCTCCGGAGAGGGGACCCGGAGCATCGGGATCCCACCTAAACCAATGTTTTGCCATGCCATGTGTGTTAAAGTGTATCATGGGTGTTGGGTGCCAAAGATACCATCACTCTCTGTTTGGGGCCTCACCGACGTCGGATTCTCTCTCGCGGGTTCCAGGACTGCTCACACCCCGAAACTCCCGGATCTGACGTAACGGGGGGATCTTGCAAGGAGGTGGGCACTACCATTGTCAAGGGTGTTACTTGGGCCTAACATGACACAACCAAGCAACTAGTTCCACTTTGCTACCCACTTCCGGCTCACGCAGAGGGGGCTAGACGTCGGTTCCGTCTTTTTCTACACTAGGGCTAGGGTATCTCCGAAGAGGGGACCCGGAGCGTCGGGATCCCACATAAACCAATGTTTTGCCATGCCATGTGTGTTAGAGTATATCATGGGTGTTGGGTGCCAAAGATACCATCACTCTCTGTGTTGGGGCCTCACCGACGTCGGATTCTCTCTCGCGGGTTCCAGGACTGCTCACACCCCGAAACTCCCGGATCTGACGTAACGGGGGGAATCTTGCAAGGAGGTGGTCCCTACCATTGTCAAGGGTGTTCCTTGGGCCTAACATGACACAAAAAAGCAAATATTTCCACTTTTCTACCCACTTCCGGCTCACGCAGAGGGGGCTAGACGCCGGTTCCGTCTTTTTCTACACCGGGGCTAGGGTATCTCCGGAGAGGGGACCCGGAGCGTCGGGATCCCACCTAAACCAATGTTTTTCCATTCCATTTGTGTTAGAGTTTATCATTGGTGTTGGGTGCCAAAGATACCATCACTCTCTGTGTTGGGGCCTCACCGACGTCGGATTCTCTCTTGCAGGTTCCAGGACTGCTCACACCCCGAAACTCCCGGATCTGACGTAACGGGGGGAATCTTGCAAGGAGGTGGGCCCTACCATTGTCAAGGGTGTTCCTTGGGCCTAACATGACACAACCAGGCAACTAGTTCCACTCTGCTACCCACTTCCGGCTCACGCAGAGGGGGCTGGACGCCGGTTCCGTCTTTTTCTACACCGGGGCTAGGGTATCTCCGGAGAGGGGACCCGGAGCATCGGGATCCCACCTAAAACAATGTTTTGCCATGCCATGTGTGTTAAAGTGTATCATGGGTGTTGGGTGCCAAAGATACCATCACTCTATGTGTTGGGGCCTCACCGACGTCGGATTCTCTCTCGCGGGTTCCAGGACTGCTCACACCCCGAAACTCCCGGATCTGACGTAACGGGGGGATCTTGCAAGGAGGTGGGCCCTACCATTGTCAAGGGTGTTCCTTGGGCCTAACATGACACAACCAAGCAACTAGTTCCACTTTGCTACCCACTTCCGGCTCACGCAGAGGGGGCTAGACGTCGGTTCCGTCTTTTTCTACACTGGGGCTAGGGTATCTCCGAAGAGGGGACCCGGAGCGTCGGGATCCCACATAAACCAATGTTTTGCCATGCCATGTGTGTTAGAGTATATCATGGGTGTTGGGTGCCAAAGATACCATCACTCTCTGTGTTGGGGCCTCACCGACGTCGGATTCTCTCTTGCGGGTTCCAGGACTGCTCACACCCCGAAACTCCCGGATCTGACGTAACGGGGGGAATCTTGCAAGGAGGTGGGCCCTACCATTGTCAAGGGTGTTCCTTGGGACTAACATGGCACAACCAAGCAAATATTTCCACTTTTCTACCCACTTCCGGCTCACGCAGAGGGGGCTGGACGCTGGTTCCGTCTTTTTCTACACCGGGGATAGGGTATCTCCGGAGAGGGGACCCGGAGCGTCGGGATCCCACCTAAACCAATGTTTTGCCATGCCATGTGTGTTAGAGTTTCACATGGGTGTTGGGTGCCAAAGATACCATCACTCTCTGTGTTGGGTCCTCACCGACGTCGGATTCTCTCTCGCGGGTTCCAGGACTGCTCACACCTCGAAACTCCCGGATCTGACGTAATGGGGGGAATCTTGCAAGGAGGTGGGCCCTACCATTGTCAAGGGTGTTCCTTGGGCCTAACATGACACAACCAAGCAAATAGTTCCACTTTTCTACCCACTTCCGGCTCACGCAGAGGGGGCTAAACGTCGGTTCCGTCTTTTTCTACACTGGGGCTAGGGTATCTCCGAAGAGGGGACCCGGAGCGTCGGGATCCCACATAAACCAATGTTTTGCCATGCCATGTGTGTTAGAGTATATCATGGGTGTTGGGTGCCAAAGATACCATCACTCTCTGTGTTGGGGCCTCACCGACGTTGGATTCTCTCTCGCGGGTTCCAGGACTGCTCACACCCCGAAACTCCCGGATCTGACGTAACGGGGGGAATCTTGCAAGGAGGTGGTCCCTACCATTGTCAAGGGTGTTCCTTGGGCCTAACATGACACAAAAAAGCAAATATTTCCACTTTTCTACCCACTTCCGGCTCACGCAGAGGGGGCTAGACGCCGGTTCCGTCTTTTTCTACACCGGGGCTAGGGTATCTCCGGAGAGGGGACCCGGAGCGTCGGGATCCCACCTAAACCAATGTTTTTCCATTCCATTTGTGTTAGAGTTTATCATTGGTGTTGGGTGCCAAAGATACCATCACTCTCTGTGTTGGGGCCTCACCAACGTCGGATTCTCTCTCGCAGGTTCCAGGACTGCTCACACCCCGAAACTCCCGGATCTGACGTAACGGGGGGAATCTTGCAAGGAGGTGGGCCCTACCATTGTCAAGGGTGTTCCTTGGGCCTAACATGACACAACCAGGCAACTAGTTCCACTTTGCTACCCACTTCCGGCTCACGCAGAGGGGGCAGGACGCCGGTTCCGTCTTTTTCTACACCGGGGCTAGGGTATCTCCGGAGAGGGGACCCGGAGCATCGGGATCCCACCTAAACCAATGTTTTGCCATGCCATGTGTGTTAAAGTGTATCATGGGTGTTGGGTGCCAAAGATACCATCACTCTCTGTGTTGGGGCCTCACCGACGTCGGATTCTCTCTCGCGGGTTCCAGGACTGCTCACACCCCGAAACTCCCGGATCTGACGTAACGGGGGGATCTTGCAAGGAGGTGGGCCCTACCATTGTCAAGGGTGTTCCTTGGGCCTAACATGACACAACCAAGCAACTAGTTCCACTTTGCTACCCACTTCCGGCTCACGCAGAGGGGGCTAAACGTCGGTTCCGTCTTTTTCTACACTGGGCTAGGGTATCTCCGAAGAGGGGACCCGGAGCGTCGGGATCCCACATAAACCAATGTTTTGCCATGCCATGTGTGTTAGAGTATATCATGGGTGTTGGGTGCCAAAGATACCATCACTCTCTGTGTTGGGGCCTCACCGACGTCGGATTCTCTCTTGCGGGTTCCAGGACTGCTCACACCCCGAAACTCCCGGATCTGACGTAACGGGGGGAATCTTGCAAGGAGGTGGGCCCTACCATTGTCAAGGGTGTTCCTTGGGCCTAACATGGCACAACCAAGCAAATATTTCCACTTTTCTACCCACTTCCGGCTCACGCAGAGGGGGCTGGACGCCGGTTCCGTCTTTTTCTACACCGGGGATAGGGTATCTCCGGAGAGGGGACCCGGAGCGTCGGGATCCCACCTAAACCAATGTTTTTCCATTCCATGTGTGTTAGAGTTTCACATGGGTGTTGGGTGCCAAAGATACCATCACTCTCTGTGTTGGGTCCTCACCGACGTCGGATTCTCTCTCGCGGGTTCCAGGACTGCTCACACCTCGAAACTCCCGGATCTGACGTAATGGGGGGAATCTTGCAAGGAGGTGGGCCCTACCATTGTCAAGGGTGTTCCTTGGGCCTAACATGACACAACCAAGCAACTAGTTCCACTTTTCTACCCACTTCCGGCTCACGCAGAGGGGGCTAGACGTCGGTTCCGTCTTTTTCCACACCGGGGCTAGGGTATCTCCGGAGAGGGGACCCGGAGCGTCGGGATCCCACCTAAACCAATGTTTTGCCACGCCATGTGTGTTAGATTGTATCATGGGTGTTGGGTGCCAAAGATACCATGACTCTCTGTGTTGGGGCCTCACCGACGTCGGATTCTCTCTCGCGGGTTCCAGGACTGCTCACACCCCGAAACTCCCGGATCTGACGTAACGGGGGGATCTTGCAAGGAGGTGGGCCCTAACATTGTCAAGGGTGTTCCTTGGGCCTAACATGACACAACCAAGCAACTAGTTCCACTTTGCTACCCACTTCCGGCTCACGCAGAGGGGGCTAGACGTCGGTTCCGTCTTTTTCTACACTTGGGCTAGGGTATCTCCGAAGAGGGGACCCGGAGCGTCGGGATCCCACATAAACCAATGTTTTGCCATGCCATGTGTGTTAGAGTATATCATGGGTGTTGGGTGCCAAAGATACCATCACTCTCTGTGTTGGGGCCTCACCGACGTCGGATTCTCTCTCGCGGGTTCCAGGACTGCTCACACCCCGAAACTCCCGGATCTGACGTAACGGGGGGAATCTTGCAAGGAGGTGGTCCCTACCATTGTCAAGGGTGTTCCTTGGGCCTAACATGACACAACCAAGCAACTAGTTCCACTTTGCTACCCACTTCCGGCTCACGCAGAGGGGGCTAGACGTCGGTTCCGTCTTTTTCTACACTGGGGCTAGGGTATCTCCGAAGAGGGGACCCGGAGCGTCGGGATCCCACATAAACCAATGTTTTGCCATGCCATGTGTGTTAGAGTATATCATGGGTGTTGGGTGCCAAAGATACCATCACTCTCTGTGTTGGGGCCTCACCGACGTCGGATTCTCTCTCGCGGGTTCCAGGACTGCTCACACCCCGAAACTCCCGGATCTGACGTAACGGGGGGAATCTTGCAAGGAGGTGGTCCCTACCATTGTCAAGGGTGTTCCTTGGGCCTAACATGACACAACAAAGCAAATATTTCCACTTTTCTACCCACTTCCGGCTCACGCAGAGGGGGCTAGACGCCGGTTCCGTCTTTTTCTACACCGGGGCTAGGGTATCTCCGGAGAGGGGACCCGGAGCGTCGGGATCCCACCTAAACCAATGTTTTTCCATTCCATTTGTGTTAGAGTTTATCATTGGTTTTGGGTGCCAAAGATACCATCACTCTCTGTGTTGGGGCCTCACCAACGTCGGATTCTCTCTCGCAGGTTCCAGGACTGCTCACACCCCGAAACTCCCGGATCTGACGTAACGGGGGGAATCTTGCAAGGAGGTGGGCCCTACCATTGTCAAGGGTGTTCCTTTGGCCTAACATGACACAACCAGGCAACTAGTTCCACTTTGCTACCCACTTCCGGCTCACGCAGAGGGGGCTGGACGCCGGTTCCGTCTTTTTCTACACCGGGGCTAGGGTATCTCCGGAGAGGGGACCCAGAGCATCGGGATCCCACCTAAACCAATGTTTTGCCATGCCATGTGTGTTAAAGTGTATCATGGGTGTTGGGTGCCAAAGATACCATCACTCTCTAAGTTGGGGCCTCACCGACGTCGGATTCTCTCTCGCGGGTTCCAGGACTGCTCACACCCCGAAACTCCCGGATCTGACGTAACGGGGGGATCTTGCAAGGAGGTGGGCCCTACCATTGTCAAGGGTGTTCCTTGGGCCTAACATGACACAACCAAGCAACTAGTTCCACTTTGCTACCCACTTCCGGCTCACGCAGAGGGGGCTAAACGTCGGTTCCGTCTTTTTCTACACTGGGGCTAGGGTATCTCCGAAGAGGGGACCCGGAGCGTCGGGATCCCACATAAACCAATGTTTTGCCATGCCATGTGTGTTAGAGTATATCATGGGTGTTGGGTGCCAAAGATACCATCACTCTCTGTGTTGGGGCCTCACCGACGTCGGATTCTCTCTTGCGGGTTCCAGGACTGCTCACACCCCGAAACTCCCGGATCTGACGTAACGGGGGGAATCTTGAAAGGAGGTGGGCCCTACCATTGTCAAGGGTGTTCCTTGGGCCTAACATGGCACAACCAAGCAAATATTTCCACTTTTCTACCCACTTCCGGCTCACGCAGAGGGGGCTGGACGCCGGTTCCGTCTTTTTCTACACCGGGGATAGGGTATCTCCGGAGAGGGGACCCGGAGCGTCGGGATCCCACCTAAACCAATGTTTTGCCATGCCATGTGTGTTAGAGTTTCACATGGGTGTTGTGTGCCAAATATACCATCACTCTCTGTGTTGGGTCCTCACCGACGTCGGATTCTCTCTCGCGGGTTCCAGGACTGCTCACACCTCGAAACTCCCGGATCTGACGTAATGGGGGGAATCTTGCAAGGAGGTGGGCCCTACCATTGTCAAGGGTGTTCCTTGGGCCTAACATGACACAACCAAGCAACTAGTTCCACTTTTCTACCCACTTCCGGCTCACGCAGAGGGGGCTAGACGTCGGTTCCGTCTTTTTCCACACCGGGGCTAGGGTATCTCCGGAGAGGGGACCCGGAGCGTCGGGATCCCACCTAAACCAATGTTTTGCCACGCCATGTGTGTTAGATTGTATCATGGGTGTTGGGTGCCAAAGATACCATCACTCTCTGTGTTGGGGCCTCACCGACGTCGGATTCTCTCTCGCGGGTTCCAGGACTGCTCACACCCCGAAACTCCCGGATCTGACGTAACGGGGGTATCTTGCAAGGAGGTGGGCCCTACCATTGTCAAGGGTGTTCCTTGGGCCTAACATGACACAACCAAGCAACTAGTTCCACTTTGCTACCCACTTCCGGCTCACGCAGAGGGGGCTAGACGTCGGTTCCGTCTTTTTCTACACTGGGGCTAGGGTATCTCCGAAGAGGGGACCCGGAGCGTCGGGATCCCACATAAACCAATGTTTTTCCATGCCATGTGTGTTAGAGTATATCATGGGTGTTGGGTGCCAAAGATACCATCACTCTCTGTGTTGGGGCCTCACCGACGTCGGATTCTCTCTCGCGGGTTCCAGGACTGCTCACACCCCGAAACTCCCGGATCTGACGTAACGGGGGGAATCTTGCAAGGAGGTGGTCCCTACCATTGTCAAGGGTGTTCCTTGGGCCTAACATGACACAACAAAGCAAATATTTCCACTTTTCTACCCACTTCCGGCTCACGCAGAGGGGGCTAGACGCCGGTTCCGTCTTTTTCTACACCGGGGCTAGGGTATCTCCGGAGAGGGGACCCGGAGCGTCGGGATCCCACCTAAACCAATGTTTTTCCATTCCATTTGTGTTAGAGTTTATCATTGGTGTTGGGTGCCAAAGATACCATCACTCTCTGTGTTGGGGCCTCACAGACGTCGGATTCTCTCTCGCAGGTTCCAGGACTGCTCACACCCCGAAACTCCCGGATCTGACGTAACGGGGGGAATCTTGCAAGGAGGTGGGCCCTACCATTGTCAAGGGTGTTCCTTGGGCCTAACATGACACAACCAGGCAACTAGTTCCACTTTGCTACCCACTTCCGGCTCACGCAGAGGGGGCTGGACGCCGGTTCCGTCTTTTTCTACACCGGGGCTAGGGTATCTCCGGAGAGGGGACCCGGAGCATCGGGATCCCACCTAAACCAATGTTTTGCCATGCCATGTGTGTTAAAGTGTATCATGGGTGTTGGGTGCCAAAGATACCATCACTCTCTGTGTTGGGGCCTCACCGACGTCGGATTCTCTCTTGCGGGTTCCAGGACTGCTCACACCCCGAAACTCCCGGATCTGACGTAACGGGGGGAATCTTGCAAGGAGGTGGGCCCTACCATTGTCAAGGGTGTTCCTTGGGCCTAACATGGCACAACCAAGCAAATATTTCCACTTTTCTACCCACTTCCGGCTCACGCAGAGGGGGCTGGACGCCGGTTCCGTCTTTTTCTACACCGGGGATAGGGTATCTCCGGAGAGGGGACCCGGAGCGTCGGGATCCCACCTAAACCAATGTTTTGCCATGCCATGTGTGTTAGAGTTTCACATGGGTGTTGGGTGCCAAAGATACCATCACTCTCTGTGTTGGGTCCTCACCGACGTCGGATTCTCTCTCGCGGGTTCCAGGACTACTCACACCCCGAAACTCCCGGATCTGACGTAACGGGGGGAATCTTGCAAGGAGGTGGGCCCTACCATTGTCAAGGGTGTTCCTTGGGCCTAACATGACACAACCAAGCAACTAGTTCCACTTTTCTACCCACTTCCGGCTCACGCAGAGGGGGCTAGACGTCGGTTCGTCTTTTTCCACACCGGGGCTAGGGTATCTCCGGAGAGGGGACCCGGAGCGTCGGGATCCCACCTAAACCAATGTTTTGCCACGCCATGTGTGTTAGATTGTATTATGGGTGTTGGGTGCCAAAGATACCATCACTCTCTGTGTTGGGGCCTCACCGACGTCGGATTCTCTCTCGCGGGTTCCAGGACTGCTCACACCCCGAAACTCCCGGATCTGACGTAACGGGGGGATCTTGCAAGGAGGTGGGCCCTACCATTGTCAAGGGTGTTCCTTGGGCCTAACATGACACAACCAAGCAACTAGTTCCACTTTGCTACCCACTTCCGGCTCACGCAGAGGGGGCTAGACGTCGGTTCCGTCTTTTTCTACACTGGGGCTAGGGTATCTCCGAAGAGGGGACCCGGAGCGTCGGGATCCCACATAAACCAATGTTTTGCCATGCCATGTGTGTTAGAGTATATCATGGGTGTTGGGTGCCAAAGATACCATCACTCTCTGTGTTGGGGCCTCACCGACGTCGGATTCTCTCTCGCGGGTTCCAGGACTGCTCACACCCCGAAACTCCCGGATCTGACGTAACGGGGGGAATCTTGCAAGGAGGTGGTCCCTACCATTGTCAAGGGTGTTCCTTGGGCCTAACATGACACAACAAAGCAAATATTTCCACTTTTCTACCCACTTCCGGCTCACGCAGAGGGGGCTAGACGTCGGTTCCGTCTTTTTCTACACCGGGGGTAGGGTATCTCCGGAGAGGGGACCCGGAGCGTCGGGATCCCACCTAAACCAATGTTTTTCCATTCCATTTGTGTTAGAGTTTATCATTGGTGTTTGGTGCCAAAGATACCATCACTCTCTGTGTTGGGGCCTCACCAACGTCGGATTCTCTCTCGCAGGTTCCAGGACTGCTCACACCCCGAAACTCCCGGATCTGACGTAACGGGGGGAATCTTGCAAGGAGGTGGGCCCTACCATTGTCAAGGGTGTTCCTTGGGCCTAACATGACACAACCAGGCAACTAGTTCCACTTTGCTACCCACTTCCGGCTCACGCAGAGGGGGCTGGACGCCGGTTCCGTCTTTTTCTACACCGGGGCTAGGGTATCTCCGGAGAGGGGACCCGGAGCATCGGGATCCCACCTAAACCAATGTTTTGCCATGCCATGTGTGTTAAAGTGTATCATGGGTGTTGGGTGCCAAAGATACCATCACTCTCTGTGTTGGGGCCTCACCGACGTCGGATTCTCTCTTGCGGGTTCCAGGACTGCTCACACCCCGAAACTCCCGGATCTGACGTAACGGGGGGAATCTTGCAAGGAGGTGGGCCCTACCATTGTCAAGGGTGTTCCTTGGGCCTAACATGGCACAACCAAGCAAATATTTCCACTTTTCTACCCACTTCCGGCTCACGCAGAGGGGGCTGGACGCCGGTTCCGTCTTTTTCTACACCGGGGATAGGGTATCTCCGGAGAGGGGACCCGGAGCGTCGGGATCCCACCTAAACCAATGTTTTGCCATGCCATGTGTGTTAGAGTTTCACATGGGTGTTGGGTGCCAAAGATACCATCACTCTCTGTGTTGGGTCCTCACCGACGTCGGATTCTCTCTCGCGGGTTCCAGGACTGCTCACACCCCGAAACTCCCGGATCTGACGTAACGGGGGGAATCTTGCAAGGAGGTGGGCCCTACCATTGTCAAGGGTGTTCCTTGGGCCTAACATGACACAACCAAGCAACTAGTTCCACTTTTCTACCCACTTCCGGCTCACGCAGAGGGGGCTAGACGTCGGTTCCGTCTTTTTCCACACCGGGGCTAGGGTATCTCCGGAGAGGGGACCCGGAGCGTCGGGATCCCACCTAAACCAATGTTTTGACACGCCATGTGTGTTAGATTGTATCATGGGTGTTGGGTGCCAAAGATACCATCACTCTCTGTGTTGGGGCCTCACCGACGTCGGATTCTCTCTCGCGGGTTCCAGGACTGCTCACACCCCGAAACTCCCGGATCTGACGTAACGGGGGGATCTTGCAAGGAGGTGGGCCCTACCATTGTCAAGGGTGTTCCTTGGGCCTAACATGACACAACCAAGCAACTAGTTCCACTTTGCTACCCACTTCCGGCTCACGCAGAGGGGGCTAGACGTCGGTTCCGTCTTTTTCTACACTGGGGCTAGGGTATCTCCGAAGAGGGGACCCGGAGCGTCGGGATCCCACATAAACCAATGTTTTGCCATGCCATGTGTGTTAGAGTATATCATGGGTGTTGGGTGCCAAAGATACCATCACTCTCTGTGTTGGGGCCTCACCGACGTCGGATTCTCTCTCGCGGGTTCCAGGACTGCTCACACCCCGAAACTCCCGGATCTGACGTAACGGGGGGAATCTTGCAAGGAGGTGGTCCCTACCATTGTCAAGGGTGTTCCTTGGGCCTAACATGACACAACAAAGCAAATATTTTCACTTTTCTACCCACTTCCGGCTCACGCAGAGGGGGCTAGACGCCGGTTCCGTCTTTTTCTACACCGGGGCTAGGGTATCTCCGGAGAGGGGACCCGGAGCGTCGGGATCCCACCTAAACCAATGTTTTTCCATTCCATTTGTGTTAGAGTTTATCATTGGTGTTGGGTGCCAAAGATACCATCACTCTCTGTGTTGGGGCCTCACACCCGTCGGATTCTCTCTCGCGGGTTCCAGGACTGCTCACACCCCGAAACTCCCGGATCTGACGTAACGGGGGGAATCTTGCAAGGAGGTGGGCCCTACCATTGTCAAGGGTGTTCCTTGGGCCTAACATGACACAACCAGGCAACTAGTTCCACTTTGCTACCCACTTCCGGCTCACGCAGAGGGGGCTGGACGCCGGTTCCGTCTTTTTCTACACCGGGGCTAGGGTATCTCCGGAGAGGGGACCCGGAGCATCGGGATCCCACCTAAACCAATGTTTTGCCATGGCATGTGTGTTAAAGTGTATCATGGGTGTTGGGTGCCAAAGATACCATTACTCTCTGTGTTGGGGCCTCACCGACGTCGGATTCTCTCTCGCGGGTTCCAGGACTGCTCACACCCCGAAACTCCCGGATCTGACGTAACGGGGGGATCTTGCAAGGAGGTGGGCCCTACCATTGTCAAGGGTGTTCCTTGGGCCTAACATGACACAACCAAGCAACTAGTTCCACTTTGCTACCCACTTCCGGCTCACGCAGAGGGGGCTAGACGTTGGTTCCGTCTTTTTCTACACTGGGGCTAGGGTATCTCCGAAGAGGGGACCCGGAGCGTCGGGATCCCACATAAACTAATGTTTTGCCATGCCATGTGTGTTAGAGTATATCATGGGTGTTGGGTGACAAAGATACCATCACTCTCTGTGTTGGGGCCTCACCGACGTCGGATTCTCTCTGGCGGGTTCCAGGACTGCTCACACCCCGAAACTCCCGGATCTGACGTAACGGGGGGAATCGTGCAAGGAGGTGGGCCCTACCATTGTCAAGGGTGTTCCTTGGGCCTAACATGGCACAACCAAGCAAATATTTCCACTTTTCTACCCACTTCCGGCTCACGCAGAGGGGGCTGGACGCCGGTTCCGTCTTTTTCTACACCGGGGCTAGGGTATCTCCGGAGAGGGGACCCGGAGCGTCGGGATCCCACCTAAACCAATGTTTTGCCACGCCATGTGTGTTAGATTGTATCATGGGTGTTGGGTGCCAAAGATACCATCACTCTCTGTGTTGGGGCCTCACCGACGTCGGATTCTCTCTCGCGGGTTCCAGGACTGCTCACACCCCGAAACTCCCGGATCTGACGTAACGGGGGGAATCTTGCAAGGAAGTGGGCCCTACCATTGTCAAGGGTGTTCCTTGGTACTAACATGACACAACCAAGCAACTAGTTCCACTTTGCTACGCACTTCCGGCTCACGCAGAGGGGGCTGGACGCCGGTTCCGTCTTTTTCTACACCGGGGATAGGGTATCTCCGGAGAGGGGACCCGGAGCGTCGGGATCCCACCTAAACCAATGTTTTGCCATGCCATGTGTGTTAGATTGTATCATGGGTGTTGGGTGCCAAAGATACCATCACTCTCTGTGTTGGGTCCTCACCGACGTCGGATTCTCTCTCGCGGGTTCCAGGACTGCTCACACCCCGAAACTCGCGGATCTGACGTAACGGGGGGAATCTTGCAAGGAGGTGGGCCCTACCATTGTCAAGCGTGTTCCTTGGGCCTAACATGACACAACCAAGAAACTAGTTCCACTTTTCTACCCCACTTCCGGCTCACGCAGAGGGGGCTAGACGCCGGTTCCGTCTTTTTCCACACCGGGGCTAGGGTATCTCCGGAGAGGGTACCCGGAGCGTCGGGATCCCACCTAAACCAATGTTTTTCCATGCCATGTGTGTTAGAGTGTATCATGGGTGTTGGGTGCCAAAGATACCATCACTCTCTGTGTTGGGGCCTCACCGACGTCGGATTCTCTCTCGCGGGTTCCAGGACTGCTCACACCCCGAAACTCCCGGATCTGGCGTAACGGGGGGAATCTTTCAAGGAGGTGGGCCCTACCATTGTCAAGGGTGTTCCTTGGGCCTAACATGACACAAACAAGAAACTAGTTCCACTTT
This sequence comes from Alopecurus myosuroides, assembly GCA_028641055.1. Taxonomy (NCBI): domain Eukaryota; kingdom Viridiplantae; phylum Streptophyta; class Magnoliopsida; order Poales; family Poaceae; genus Alopecurus; species Alopecurus myosuroides. Next base: position 385,288,100 of record CM054060.1, read on the forward strand.
GCTACCCACTTCCGGCTCACGCAGAGGGGGCTGGACGCCGGTTCCGTCTTTTTCTACACCGGGGCTAGGGTATCTCCGGATAGGGGACCCGGAGCGTCGGGATCCCACCTAAACCAATGTTTTGCCATGCCATGTGTGTTAGAGTGTATAATGGGTGTTGGGTGCCAAAGATACCATCACTCTCTGTGTTGGGGCCTCACCGACGTCGGATTCTCTCTTGCGGGTTCCAGGACTGCTCACACCCCGAAACTCCCGCATCTGACGTAACGGGGGGAATCTTGCAAGGAGGTGGGCCCTACCATTGTCAAGGGTGTTCCTTGGGCCTAAAATGACACAACCAAGAAACTAGTTCCACTTTGCTACCCACTTCCGGCTCACGCAGAGGGGGCTAGACGCCGGTTCCGTCTTTTTCTACACCGGGGCTAGGGTATCTCCGGAGAGGGGACCCGGAGCGTCGGGATCCCACCTAAACCAATTTTTTTCCATGACATGCGTGTTAGAGTTTCACATGCGTGTTGGGTGCCAAAGATACCATCACTCTCTGTGTTGGGGCCTCACCGACGTCGGATTCTCTCTCGCGGGTTCCAGGACTGCTCACACCCCGAAACTCCCGGATCTGACGTATCGGGGGGAATCTTGCAAGGAGGTGGGCCCTACCATTGTCAAGGGTGTTCCTTGGGCCTAACATGACACAACCAAGCAACTAGTTCCACTTTGCTACCCACTTCCGGCTCACGCAGAGGGGGCTAGACGTCGGTTCCGTCTTTTTCTACACCGGGGCTAGGGTATCTCCGGAGAGGGGACCCGGAGCGTCGGGATCCCACCTAAACCAATGTTTTTCCATGCCATTTGTGTTAGAGTTTATCATGGGTGTTGGGTGCCAAAGATACCATCACTCTCTGCGTTGGGGCCTCACCGACGTCGGATTCTCTCTCGCAGGTTCCAAGACTGCTCACACCCCGAAACTCCCGGATCTGACGTAACGGGGGGAATCTTGCAAGGAGGTGGGCTTGTCAAGGGTGTTTCTTGGGCCTAACATGACACAACCAGGCAACTAGTTCCACTTTGCTACCCACTTCCGGCTCACGCAGAGGGGGCTGGACGCCGGTTCCGTCTTTTTCTACACCGGGTCTAGGGTATCTCCGGAGAGGGGACCCGGAGCATCGGGATCCCACCTAAACCAATGTTTTGCCATGACATGTGTGTTAAAGTGTATCATGGGTGTTGGGTGCCAAAGATACCATCACTCTCTGTGTTGGGGCCTCACCGACGTCGGATTCTCTCTCGCGGGTTCCAGGACTGCTCACACCCCGAAACTCCCGGATCTGACGTAACGGGGGGATCTTGCAAAGAGGTTGGCCCTACCATTGTCAAGGGTGTTCCTTGGTCCTAACATGACACAACCAAGCAACTAGTTCCACTTTGCTACCCACTTCCGGCTCACGCAGAGGGGGCTAGACGTCGGTTCCGTCTTTTTCTACACTGGGGCTAGGGTATCTCCGAAGAGGGGACCCGGAGCGTCGGGATCCCACATAAACCAATGTTTTGCCATGCCATGTGTGTTAGAGTATATCATGGGTGTTGGGTGCCAAAGATACCATCTCTCTCTGTGTTGGGGCCTCACCGACGTCGGATTCTCTCTCGCGGGTTCCAGGACTGCTCACACCCCGAAACTCCCGGATCTGACGTAACGGGGGGAATCTTGCAAGGAGGTGGGCCCTACCATTGTCAAGGGTGTTCCTTGGGCCTAAACTGACACAACCAAGCAAATATTTCCACTTTTCTACCCACTTCCGGCTCACGCAGAGGGGGCTAGACGCCGGTTCCGTCTTTTTCTACACCGGGGCTAGGGTATCTCCGGAGAGGGGACCCGGAGCGTCGGGATCCCACCTAAACCAATGTTTTGCCACGCCATGTGTGTTAGATGGTATCATGGGTGTTGGGTGCCAAAGATACCATCACTCTCTGTGTTGGGGCCTCACCGACGTCGGATTCTCTCTCGCGGGTTCCAGGACTGCTCACACCCCGAAACTCCCGGATCCGACGTAACGGGGGGAATCTTCCAAGGAAGTGGGACCTACCATTGTCAAGGGTGTTCCTTGGTCCTAACATGACACAACCAAGCAACTAGTTCCACTTTGCTACGCACTTCCGGCTCACGCAGAGGGGGCTGGACGCCGGTTCCGTCTTTTTCTACACCGGGGATAGGGTATCTCCGGAGAGGGGACCCGGAGCCTCGGGATCCCACCTAAACCAATGTTTTGCCATGCCATGTGTGTTAGAGTGTCACATGGGTGTTGGGTGCCAAAGATACCATCACTCTCTGTGTTGGGGCCTCACCGACGTCGGATTCTCTCTCGCGGGTTCCAGGACTGCTCACACCCCGAAACTCCCGGATCTGACGTAACGGGGGGATCTTGCAAAGAGGTGGGCCCTACCATTGTCAAGGGTGTTCCTTGGGCCTAACATGACACAACCAAGCAACTAGTTCCACTTTGCTACCCACTTCCGGCTCACGCAGAGGGGGCTAGACGTCGGTTCCGTCTTTTTCTACACTGGGGCTAGGGTATCTCCGAAGAGGGGACCCGGAGCGTCGGGATCCCACATAAACCAATGTTTTGCCATGCCATGTGTGTTAGAGTATATCATGGGTGTTGGGTGCCAAAGATACCATCACTCTCTGTGTTGGGGCCTCACCGACGTCGGATTCTCTCTCGCGGGTTCCAGGACTGCTCACACCCCGAAACTCCCGGATCTGACGTAACGGGGGGAATCTTGCAAGGAGGTGGGCCCTACCATTGTCAAGGGTGTTCCTTGGGCCTAAAATGACACAACCAAGCAAATATTTCCACTTTTCTACCCACTTCCGGCTCACGCAGAGGGGGCTAGACGCCGGTTCCGTCTTTTTCTACACCGGGGCTAGGGTATCTCCGGAGAGGGGACCCGGAGCGTCGGGATCCCACCTAAACCAATGTTTTGCCACGCCATGTGTGTTAGATGGTATCATGGGTGTTGGGTGCCAAAGATACCATCACTCTCTGTGTTGGGGCCTCACCGACGTCGGATTCTCTCTCGCGGGTTCCAGGACTGCTCACACCCCGAAACTCCCGGATCCGACGTAACGGGGGGAATGTTGCAAGGAAGTGGGCCCTACCATTGTCAAGGGTGTTCCTTGGTCCTAACATGACACAACCAAGCAACTAGTTCCACTTTGCTACGCACTTCCGGCTCACGCAGAGGGGGCTGGACGCCGGTTCCGTCTTTTTCTACACTGGGGATAGGGTATCTCCGGAGAGGGGACCCGGAGCCTCGGGATCCCACCTAAACCAATGTTTTGCCATGCCATGTGTGTTAGAGTGTCACATGGGTGTTGGGTGCCAAAGATACCATCACTCTCTGTGTTGGGTCCTCACCGACGTCGGATTCTCTCTCGCGGGTTCCAGGACTGCTCACACCCCGAAACTCCCGGATCTGACGTAACGGGGGGAATCTTGCAAGGAGGTGGGCCCTACCATTGTCAAGCGTGTTCCTTGGGCCTAACATGACACAACCAAGCAACTAGTTCCACTTTTCTACCCACTTCCGGCTCACGCAGAGGGGGCTAGACGTCGGTTCTGTCTTTTTCTACACCGGGGCTAGGGTATCTCCGGAGAGGGGACCCGGAGCGTCGGGATCCCACCTAAACCAATGTTTTTCCATGCCATGTGTGTTAGAGTGTATCATGGGTGTTGGGTGCCAAAGATACCATCACTCTCTGTGTTGGGGCCTCACCGACGTCGGATTCTCTCTCGCGGGTTCCAGGACTGCTCACACCCCGAAACTCCCGGATCTGACGTAACGGGGGGAATCTTTCAAGGAGGTGGTCCCTACCATTGTCAAGGGTGTTCCTTGGGCCTAACATGACACAACCAAGCAACTAGTTCCACTTTGCTACCCACTTCCGGCTCACGCAGAGGGGGCTGGACGCCGGTTCCGTCTTTTTCTACACCGGGGCTAGGGTATCTCCGGATAGGGGACCCGGAGCGTCGGGATCCCACCTAAACCAATGTTTTGCCATGCCATGAGTGTTAGAGTGTATCATGGGTGTTGGGTGCCAAAGATACCATCACTCTCTGTGTTGGGGCCTCACCGACGTCGGATTCTCTCTTGCGGGTTCCAGGACTGCTCACACCCCGAAACACCCGCATCTGACGTAACGGGGGGAATCTTGCAAGGAGGTGGGCCCTACCATTGTCAAGGGTGTTCCTTCGGCCTAAAATGACACAACCAAGCAACTAGTTCCACTTTTCTACCCACTTCCGGCTCACGCAGAGGGGGCTAGACGCCGGTTCCGTCTTTTTCTACACCGGGGCTAGGGTATCTCCGGAGAGGGGACCCGGAGCGTCGGGATCCCACCTAAACCAATGTTTTGCCATGCCATGTGTGTTAGAGTGTCACATGCGTGTTGGGTACCAAAGATACCATCACTCTCTGTGTTGGGGCCTCACCGACGTCGGATTCTCTCTCGCGGGTTCCAGGACTGCTCACACCCTGAAACTCTCGGATCTGGCGTATCGGGGGGAATCTTGCAAGGAGGTGGGCCCTACCATTGTCAAGGGTGTTCCTTGGGCCTAAAATGACACAACCAAGCAACTAGTTCCACTTTGCTACCCACTTCCGGCTCACGCAGTGGGGGCTAGACGCCGGTTCCGTCTTTTTCTACACCGGGGCTAGGGTATCTCCGGAGAGGGGACCCGGAGCGTCGGGGATCCCACCTAAACCAATGTTTTTCCATTCCATGTGTGTTAGAGTGTCACATGCGTGTTGGGTGCCAAAGATACAATCACTCTCTGTGTTGGGGCCTCACCGACGTCGGATTCTCTCTCGCGGGTTCCAGGACTGCTCACACCCCGAAACTCCCGGATCTGACGTAACGGGGGGAATCTTGCAAGGAGGTGGGCCCTACCATTGTCAAGGGTGTTCCTTGGGCCTAACATGACACAACCAAGCAACTAGTTCCAGTTTGCTACCCACTTCCGGCTCACGCAGAGGGGGCTAGACACCGGTTCCGTCTTTTTCTACACCGGGGCTAGGGTATCTCCGGAGAGGGGACCCGGAGCGTCGGGATCCCACCTAAACCAATGTTTTTCCGTGCCATGTGTGTTAGAGTGTATCATGGGTGTTGGGTGACAAAGATACCATCACTCTCTGTGTTGGGGCCTCACCGACGTTGGATTCTCTCTCGCGGGTTCCAGGACTGCTCACACCACGAAACTCCCGGATTTGACGTAACGGGGGGAATCTTGCAAGGAGGTGGGCCCTACCATTGTCAAGGGTGTTCCTTGGGCCTAACATGACACAACCAAGCAACTAGTTCCACTTTGCTACCCACTTCCGGCTCACGCAGAGGGGGCTAGACGCCGGTTCCGTCTTTTTCTACACCGGGGCTAGGGTATCTCCGGAGAGGGGACCCGGAGCGTCGGGATCCCACCTAAACCAATGTTTTTCCATGCCATTTGTGTTATAGTTTATAATTGGTGTTGGGTGCCAAAGATACCATCACTCTCTGTGTTGGGGCCTCACCGACGTCGGATTCTCTCTCGCAGGTTCCAGGACTGCTCACACCCCGAAACTCCCGGATCTGACGTAACGGGGGGAATCTTGCAAGGAGGTGGGCCCTACCATTGTCAAGGGTGTTCCTTCGGCCTAACATGACACAACCAAGCAACTAGTTCCACTTTGCTACCCACTTCCGGCTCACGCGGAGGGGGCTGGACGCCGGTTCCGTCTTTTTCTACACCGGGGCTAGGGTATCTCCGGAGAGGGGACCCGGAGTGTCGGCATCCCACCTAAACCAATGTTTTGCCATGCCATGTGTGTTAGAGTGTCACATGGGTGTTGGGTGCCAAATATACCATCACTCTCTGTGTTGGGGCCTCACCGACGTCGGATTCTCTCTCGCGGGTTCCAGGACTGCTCACACCCCGAAACTCCCGGATCTGACGTAACGGGGGGAATCTTGCAAGGAGGTGGTCCCTACCATTGTCAAGGGTGTTCCTTGGGCCTAACATGACACAACCAAGCAACTAGTTCCACTTTGCTACCCACTTCCGGCTCACGCAGAGGGGGCTAGACGCCGGTTCCGTCTTTTTCTACACCGGGGCTAGGGTATCTCCGGAGAGGGGACCCGGAGCGTCGGGATCCCACCTAAACCAATGTTTTGCCATGCAATGTGTGTTAGAGTGTATCATGGGTGTTGGGTGCCAAATATACCATCACTCTCTGTGTTGGGGCCTCACCGACGTCGGATTCTCTCTCGCGGGTTCCAGGACTGCTCACACCCCGAAACTCCCGGATCTGACGTAACGGGGGGAATCTTGCAAGGAGGTGGGCCGTACCATTGTCAAGGGTGTTCTTTGGGCCTAACATGACACAACCAAGCAACTAGTTCCACTTTGCTACCCACTTCCGGCTCACGCAGAGGGGGCTGGACGCCGGTTCCGTCTTTTTCTACACCGGGGCTAGGGTATCTCCGGAGAGGGGACCCGGAGCGTCGGGATCCCACCTAAACCAATGTTTTGCCATGACATGTGTGTTAGAGTGTCACATGGGTGTTGGGTGCCAAAGATACCATCACTCTCTGTGTTGGGGCCTCACCGACGTCGGATTCTCTCTCGCGGGTTCCAGGACTGCTCACACCCCGAAACTCCCGGATCTGACGTAACGGGGGGGGGGAATCTTGCAAGGAGGTGGGCCCTACCATTGTCAAGGGTGTTCCTTGGTCCTAACATGACACAACCAAGAAACTATTTCCACTTTGTAACCACTTCTGGCTCACGCAGAGGGGGCTAGACGCCGGTTCCGTCTTTTTCTACACCGGGGCTAGGGTATCTCCGGAGAGGGGACCCGAAGCGTCGGGATCCCACCTAAAACAATGTTTTGACATGCCATGTATGTTAGAGTGTAACATGGGTAAAGGGTGCCAAAGATATCATCACTCTCTGTGTTGGGGCCTCACCGACGTCGGATTCTCTCTCGCGGGTTCCAGGACTACTCACACCCCGAAACTCCCGGATCTGACGTAACGGGGGGAATCTTGCAAGGAGGTGAGCCCTACCATTGTCAAGGGTGTTCCTTGGGCCTAACATGACACAACCAAGCAACTAGTTCCACTTTGCTACCCACTTCCGGCTCACGCAGAGGGGGCTAGATGCCGGTTCCGTCTTTTTCTACACCGGGGCTAGGGTATCTCTGGAGAGGGGACCCGGAGCGTCGGGATCCCACCTAAACCAATGTTTTCCCATGCCATGTGTGTGAGAGTGTATCATGGGTGTTGGGTGCCAAATATACCATCACTCTCTGTGTTGGGGCCTCACCGACGTCGGATTCTCTCTCGCGGGTTCCAGGACTGCTCACACCCCGAAACTCCCGGATCTGACGTAACGGGGGGAATATTGCAAGGAGGTGGGCCCTACCATTGTCAAGGGTGTTCCTTGGGCCTAACATGACACAACCAAGCAACTAGTTCCACTTTGCTACCCACTTCCGGCTCACGCAGAGGGGGCTAGACGCCGGTTCCGTCTTTTTCTACACCGGGGCTAGGGTATCTCCGGAGAGGGGACCCGGAGCGTCGGGGATCCCACCTAAACCAATTTTTTGCCATGCCATGTGTGTTAGAGTGTCACATGCGTGTTGGGTGCCAAAGATACCATCACTCTCTTTGTTGGGGCCTCACCGACGTCGGATTCTCTCTCGCGGGTTCCAGGACTGCTCACACCCCGAAACTCCCGGATCTGACGTAACGGGGGGAATCTTGCAAGGAGGTGGGCCCTACCATTGTCAACGGTGTTCCTTGGGCCTAACATGACACAACCAAGCAACTAGTTCCACTTTGCTACCCACTTCCGGCTCACGCAGAGGGGGCTAGACGCCGGTTCCGTCTTTTTCTACACCGGGGCTAGGGTATCTCCGGAGAGGGGACCCGGAGCGTCGGGATCCCACCTAAACCAATGTTTTTCCGTGCCATGTGTGTTAGAGTGTATCATGGGTGTTGGGTGACAAAGATACCATCACTCTCTGTGTTGGGGCCTCACCGACGTTGGATTCTCTCTCGCGGGTTCCAGGACTGCTCACACCACGAAACTCCCGGATTTGACGTAACGGGGGGAATCTTGCAAGGAGGTGGGCCCTACCATTGTCAAGGGTGTTCCTTGGGCCTAACATGACACAACCAAGCAACTAGTTCCACTTTGCTACCCACTTCCGGCTCACGCAGAGGGGGCTAGACGCCGGTTCCGTCTTTTTCTACACCGGGGCTAGGGTATCTCCGGAGAGGGGACCCGGAGCGTCGGGATCCCACCTAAACCAATGTTTTTCCATGCCATTTGTGTTATAGTTTATCATGGGTGTTGGGTGCCAAAGATACCATCACTCTCTGTGTTGGGGCCTCACCGACGTCGGATTCTCTCTCGCAGGTTCCAGGACTGCTCACACCCCGAAACTTCCGGATCTGACGTAACGGGGGGAATCTTGCAAGGAGGTGGGCCCTACCATTGTCAAGGGTGTTCCTTGGGCCTAACATGACACAACCAAGCAACTAGTTCCACTTTGCTACCCACTTCCGGCTCACGCAGAGGGGGCTGGACGCCGGTTCCGTCTTTTTCTACACCGGGGCTAGGGTATCTCCGGAGAGGGGACCCGGAGTGTCGGGATCCCACCTAAACCAATGTTTTGCCATGCCATGTGTGTTAGAGTGTCACATGGGTGTTGGGTGCCAAAGATACCATCACTCTCTGTGTTGGGGCCTCACCGACGTCGGATTCTCTCTCGCGGGTTCCAGGACTGCTCACACCCCGAAACTCCCGGATCTGACGTAACGGGGGGAATCTTGCAAGGAGGTGGTCCCTACCATTGTCAAGGGTGTTCCTTGGGCCTAACATGACACAACCAAGCAACTAGTTCCACTTTGCTACCCACTTCCGGCTCACGCAGAGGGGGCTAGACGCCGGTTCCGTCTTTTTCTACACCGGGGCTAGGGTATCTCCGGAGAGGGGACCCGGAGCGTCGGGATCCCACCTAAACCAATGTTTTGCCATGCCATGTGTGTTAGAGTGTATCATGGGTGTTTGGTGCCAAAGATACCATCACTCTCTGTGTTGGGGCCTCACCGACGTCGGATTCTCTCTCGCGGGTTCCAGGACTGCTCACACCCCGAAACTCCCGGATCTGACGTAACGGGGGAATCTTGCAAGGAGGTGGGCCGTACCATTGTCAAGGGTGTTCTTTGGGCCTAACATGACACAACCAAGCAACTAGTTCCACTTTGCTACCCACTTCCGGCTCACGCAGAGGGGGCTGGACGCCGGTTCCGTCTTTTTCTACACCGGGGCTAGGGTATCTCCGGAGAGGGGACCCGGAGCGTCGGGATCCCACCTAAACCAATGTTTTGCCATGACATGTGTGTTAGAGTGTCACATGGGTGTTGGGTGCCAAAGATACCATCACTCTCTGTGTTGGGGCCTCACCGACGTCGGATTCTCTCTCGCGGGTTCCAGGACTGCTCACACCCCGAAACTCCCGGATCTGACGTAACGGGGGGGGGGGGAATCTTGCAAGGAGGTGGGCCCTACCATTGTCAAGGGTGTTCCTTGGTCCTAACATGACACAACCAAGAAACTATTTCCACTTTGTAACCACTTCTGGCTCACGCAGAGGGGGCTAGACGCCGGTTCCGTCTTTTCCTACACCGGGGCTAGGGTATCTCCGGAGAGGGGACCCGGAGCGTCGGGATCCCACCTAAAACAATGTTTTGACATGCCATGTGTGTTAGAGTGTAACATGGGTGTTGGGTGCCAAAGATACCATCACTCTCTGTGTTGGGGCCTCACCGACGTCGGATTCTCTCTCGCGGGTTCCAGGACTGCTCACACCCCGAAACTCCCGGATCTGACGTAACGGGGGGAATCTTGCAAGGAGGTGAGCCCTACCATTGTCAAGGGTGTTCCTTGGGCCTAACATGACACAACCAAGCAACTAGTTCCACTTTGCTACCCAGTTCCGGCTCACGCAGAGGGGGCTAGATGCCGGTTCCGTCTTTTTCTACACCGGGGCTAGGGTATCTCCGGAGAGGGGACCCGGAGCGTCGGGATCCCACCTAAACCAATGTTTTCCCATGCCATGTGTGTGAGAGTGTATCATGGGTGTTGGGTGCCAAATATACCATCACTCTCTGTGTTGGGGCCTCACCGACGTCGGATTCTCTCTCGCGGGTTCCAGGACTGCTCACACCCCGAAACTCCCGGATCTGACGTAACGGGGGGAATATTGCAAGGAGGTGGGCCCTACCATTGTCAAGGGTGTTCCTTGGACCTAACATGACACAACCAAGCAACTAGTTCCACTTTGCTACCCACTTCCGGCTCACGCAGAGGGGGCTAGACGCCGGTTCCGTCTTTTTCTACACCGGGGCTAGGGTATCTCCGGAGAGGGGACCCGGAGCGTCGGGGATCCCACCTAAACCAATGTTTTGCCATGCCATGTGTGTTAGAGTGTCACATGCGTGTTGGGTGCCAAAGATACCATCACTCTCTGTGTTGGGGCCTCACCGACGTCGGATTCTCTCTCGCGGGTTCCAGGACTGCTCACACCCCGAAACTCCCGGATCTGACGTAACGGGGGGAATCTTGCAAGGAGGTGGGCCCTACCATTGTCAAGGGTGTTCCTTGGGCCTAACATGACACAACCAAGCAACTAGTTCCACTTTGCTACCCCCTTCCGGCTCACGCAGAGGGGGCTAGACGCCGGTTCCGTCTTTTTCTACACCGGGGCTAGGGTATCCCCGGAGAGGGGACCCGGAGCGTCGGGATCCCACCTAAACCAATGTTTTTCCGTGCCATGTGTGTTAGAGTGTATCATGGGTGTTGGGTGACAAAGATACCATCACTCTCTGTGTTGGGGCCTCACCGACGTTGGATTCTCTCTCGCGGGTTCCAGGACTGCTCACACCACGAAACTCCCGGATTTGACGTAACGGGGGGAATCTTGCAAGGATGTGGGCCCTACCATTGTGAAGGGTGTTCCTTGGGCCTAACATGACACAACCAAGCAACTAGTTCCACTTTGCTACCCACTTCCGGCTCACGCAGAGGGGGCTAGACGCCGGTTCCGTCTTTTTCTACACCGGGGCTAGGGTATCTCCGGAGAGGAGACCCGGAGCGTCGGGATCCCACCTAAACCAATGTTTTTCCATGCCATTTGTGTTATAGTTTATCATGGGTGTTGGGTGCCAAAGATACCATCACTCTCTGTGTTGGGGCCTCACCGACGTCGGATTCTCTCTCGCAGGTTCCAGGACTGCTCACACCCCGAAACTCCCGGATCTGACGTAACGGGGGGAATCTTGCAAGGAGGTGGGCCCTACCATTGTCAAGGGTGTTCCTTGGGCCTAACATGACACAACCAAGCAACTAGTTCCACTTTGCTACCCACTTCCGGCTCACGCAGAGGGGGCTGGACGCCGGTTCCGTCTTTTTCTACACCGGGGCTAGGGTATCTCCGGAGAGGGGACCCGGAGTGTCGGGATCCCACCTAAACCAATGTTTTGCCATGCCATGTGTGTTAGAGTGTCACATGGGTGTTGGGTGCCAAAGATACCATCACTCTCTGTGTTGGGGCCTCACCGACGTCGGATTCTCTCTCGCGGGTTCCAGGACTGCTCACACCACGAAACTCCCGGATTTGACGTAACAGGGGAATCTTGCAAGGATGTGGGCCCTACCATTGTCAAGGGTGTTCCTTGGGCCTAACATGACACAACCAAGCAACTAGTTCCACTTTGCTACCCACTTCCGGCTCACGCAGAGGGGGCTAGACGCCGGTTCCGTCTTTTTCTACACCGGGGCTAGGGTATCTCCGGAGAGGAGACCCGGAGCGTCGGGATCCCACCTAAACCAATTTTTTGCCATGCCATGTGTGTTAGAGTGTATCATGGGTGTTGGGTGCCAAAGATACCATCACTCTCTGTGTTGGGGCCTCGCCGACGTCGGATTCTCTCTCGCGGGTTCCAGGACTGCTCACACCCCGAAACTCCCGGATCTGACGTAACGGGGGGAATCTTGCAAGGAGGTGGGCCCTACCATTGTCAAGGGTGTTCCTTGGGCCTAACATGACACAACCAAGCAACTAGTTCCACTTTGCTACCCACTTCCGGCTCACGCAGAGGGGGCTGGACGCCGGTTCCGTCTTTTTCTACACCGGGGCTAGGGTATCTCCGGAGAGGGGACCCGGAGTGTCGGGATCCCACCTAAACCAATGTTTTGCCATGCCATGTGTGTTAGAGTGTCACATGGGTGTTGGGTGCCAAAGATACCATCACTCTCTGTGTTGGGGCCTCACCGACGTCGGATTCTCTCTCGCGGGTTCCAGGACTGCTCACACCCCGAAACTCCCGGATCTGACGTAACGGGGGGAATCTTGCAAGGAGGTGGGCCCTACCATTGTCAAGGGTGTTCCTTGGGCCTAACATGACACAACCAAGCAACTAGTTCCACTTTGCTACCCACTTTCGGCTCACGCAGAGGGGGCTAGACGCCGGTTCCGTCTTTTTCTACATCGGGGCTAGGGTATCTCCGGAGAGGGGACCCGGAGCGTCGGGATCCCACCTAAACCAATTTTTTGCCATGCCATGTGTGTTAGAGTGTATCATGGGTGTTGGGTGCCAAAGATACCATCACTCTCTGTGTTGGGGCCTCGCCGACGTCGGATTCTCTCTCGCGGGTTCCAGGACTGCTCACACCCCGAAACTCCCGGATCTGACGTAACGGGGGGAATCTTGCAAGGAGGTGGGCCGTACCATTTTCAAGGGTGTTCTTTGGGCCTAACATGACACAACCAAGCAACTAGTTCCACTTTGCTACCCACTTCCGGCTCACGCAGAGGGGGCTGGACGCCGGTTCCGTCTTTTTCTACACCGGGGCTAGGGTATCTCCGGAGAGGGGACCCGGAGCGTCGGGATCCCACCTAAACCAATGTTTTGCCATGACATGTGTGTTAGAGTGTCACATGGGTGTTGGGTGCCAAAGATACCATCACTCTCTGTGTTGGGGCCTCACCGGCGTCGGATTCTCTCTCGCGGGTTCCAGGACTGCTCACACCCCGAAACTCCCGGATCTGACGTAACGGGGGGGGGGGGGAATCTTGCAAGGAGGTGGGCCCTACCATTGTCAAGGGTGTTCCTTGGTCCTAACATGACACAACCAAGAAACTATTTCCACTTTGTAACCACTTCTGGCTCACGCAGAGGGGGCTAGACGCCGGTTCCGTCTTTTTCTACACCGGGGCTAGGGTATCTCCGGAGAGGGGACCCGGAGCGTCGGGATCCCACCTAAAACAATGTTTTGACATGCCATGTGTGTTAGAGTGTAACATGGGTGTTGGGTGCCAAAGATACCATCACTCTCTGTGTTGGGGCCTCACCGACGTCGGATTCTCTCTCGCGGGTTCCAGGACTGCTCACACCCCGAAACTCCCGGATCTGACGTAACGGGGGGAATCTTGCAAGGAGGTGAGCCCTACCATTGTCAAGGGTGTTCCTTGGGCCTAACATGACACAACCAAGCAACTAGTTCCACTTTGCTACCCACTTCCGGCTCACGCAGAGGGGGCTAGATGCCGGTTCCGTCTTTTTCTACACCGGGGCTAGGGTATCTCCGGAGAGGGGACCCGGAGCGTCGGGATCCCACCTAAACCAATGTTTTCCCATGCCATGTGTGTTAGAGTGTATCATGGGTGTTGGGTGCCAAATATACCATCACTCTCTGTGTTGGGGCCTCACCGACGTCGGATTCTCTCTCGCGGGTTCCAGGACTGCTCACACCCCGAAACTCCCGGATCTGACGTAACGGGGGGAATATTGCAAGGAGGTGGGCCCTACCATTGTCAAGGGTGTTCCTTGGGCCTAACATGACACAACCAAGCAACTAGTTCCACTTTGATACCCACTTCCGGCTCACGCAGAGGGGGCTAGACGCCGGTTCCGTCTTTTTCTACACCGGGGCTAGGGTATCTCCGGAGAGGGGACCCGGAGCGTCGGGATCCCACGTAAACCAATGTTTTGCCATGCCATGTGTGTTCGAGTGTATCATGGGTGTTGGGTGCCAAATATACCATCACTCTCTGTGTTGGGGCCTCACCGACGTTGGATTCTCTCTCGCGGGTTCCAGGACTGCTCACACCCCGAAACTCCCGGATCTGACGTAACGGGGGGAATCTTGCAAGGAGGTGGGCCCTACCATTGTCAAGGGTGTTCCTTGGGCCTAATATGACACAACCAAGCAACTAGTTCCACTTTGCTACCCACTTCCGGCTCACGCAGAGGGGTCTGGACGTCGGTTCCGTCTTTTTCTACACCGGGGCTAGGGTATCTCCGGAGAGGGGACCCGGAGCGTCGAGATCCCACCTAAACCAATGTTTTGCCGTGCCATGTGTGTTAGATTGTATCATGGGTGTTGGGTGACAAAGATACCATCACTCTCTGTGTTGGGGCCTCACCGACGTTGGATTCTCTCTCGCGGGTTCCAGGACTGCTCACACCCCGAAACTCCCGGATCTGACGTAACGGGGGGAATCTTGCAAGTAGGTGGGACCTACCATTGTCAAGGGTGTTCCTTGGGCCTAACATGACACAACCAAGCAACTAGTTCCACTTTGCTACCCACTTCCGGCTCACGCAGAGGGGGCTAGACGCCGGTTCCGTCTTTTTCTACACCGGGGCTAGGGTATCTCCGGAGAGGGGACCCGGAGCGTCGGGATCCCACCTAAACCAATGTTTTTACATGCCATTTGTGTTAGAGTTTATCATGGGTGTTGGGTGCCAAAGATACCATCACTCTCTGTGTTGGGGCCTCACCGACGTCGGATTCTCTCTCGCAGGTTCCAGGACTGCTCACACCCCGAAACTCCCGGATCTGACGTAACGGGGGGAATCTTGAAAGGAGGTGGGCCCTAACATTGTCAAGGGTGTTCCTTGGGCCTAACATGACACAACCAAGCAACTAGTTACACTTTGCTACCCACTTCCGGCTCACGCAGAGGGGGCTGGACGCCGGTTCCGTCTTTTTCTACATCGGGGCTAGGGTATCTCCGGAGAGGGGACCCGGAGTGTCGGGATCTCAAATAAACCAATGTTTTGCCATGCCATGTGTGTTAGAGTGTCACATGGGTGTTGGGTGCCAAAGATATTGTCGGGGGGTTACCCCCGAGTAGGGTAAAGACAGGTGGTAAAGGCCGCTTACAGAAGAGAGGTTTGGTCGAGTAGCCGACTACCAGGTACTCGCTACCCGGTCGACTGCTACTCGGTCTCACCTCAAGATGACCAGAAGGAGATATCAATCAAGTTCTACCCTGACGAGTAAAGGTTTGGCCCGAGTACAATTGGCGGGAACCATTGGCGGGAAACTACTCGGGCCAGGAAGTCAAAGGAGCCGTTCTGACACAGGATCCCGCGTATCCTGGGTCCGTACTTGGCAGCATTCGAACTACTGTTTACGTGGGGACGGCCTGCCTGACAGTGACAGCATGGAAGCAGGCTGTGGCAGGATAAGGGGGGCCTACTCTGTGCCTAGGTACAGTGATACCAGTCTGTCCCCTAGTTTTGCCCAACGACTTTACAGAAGCAGCCAAGGTTAGGAACCAAAGCTGTCAGCGGGTACTCGGAGAAAGGACGATGTGCACACTATGTCGACACTTGTCTAGATTTGGACGTATCCGGCTGGGCACCGTGTATATAAGGTGCCCCGCCGCCTCCTGCGCGAGGCATGCTCCCATAGACACTAACAGTTGCTCACTGGGAACCCTAGAAACCCTAAGTTCTTGACCTAGCCCTACTCGGAGAGGAGAGAAAGGCTACTCGGTAGCGACACCATTTGTACTGTGGCTACTCGGAGAGACATCGTAATACATAGAGAAAGGCAGGAGTAGGGGTTTTACCTCCTCACGAGGGCCCTGAACCTGGGTACATCGTGTTGTTTGTGTTGTGTGGATCTTACCTCACGCGGCTACTCGTCGCGTGATCCCTCCCCGGACACCTCCAGCGTCCATCGTCCCCACATCTTTAGCCATCCCATGGCATCTGCCGTGACACCACCACGACAGTTGGCGCCCACCGTGGGGCAACCAGCGGCGCTGGCTGGAGTTTCTGTTCGGACGGGATCTTCATCAGCGGAGCGCGTAGTTTGTGGCCTTGTCCACAGATTCGGCTCCTTCGACTTCGTCACCGACAACGCCGGCTGTTTCGGCGGCATGGCCATGCCCGAGGGCGGCTCGGTGATCTCCTTCGGCTCGCATCTCGTCTACGTCGCCACCGTCGCCAACAGCGCCTACCCCGAGCTGGTGCATGACGCGGAGGATCCTCCCGCGGTGGTTGCTGCTCGCGGAAGGCCTGCATGCAGCTCCGCATGCTGCGCTGAGGTGATGGTGACGGGCTTGGCGGCAAACGCTGGCGCAGCTGCCACTGGCGCTGCGGCCGTCGTCGAGGAGGTTGACGACCCGCCTGCTGGTGGCAGGAACCACCGGCCCTACGAGAAGGAGAGCAACCTGCCGCCTTCCACGTCTACGGTCATCCCCGCGTCCGCTGCGCGAACTGGCATGCCCACGCCCACCGACGTCGAGCTCCTTGCAGCGAGGGAGCAGCTCGAGCGGCAACGCCAGGAGCTGCTTGCCGAGCAGGCGGAGTTGGAGAAGATCAGGCTCGAGCTGAGTCTAGACCAGCTCGAGTACAACAAGGCTCACGGCTTCACGCCGGTCGCCAGGAGGCCCAGCAGAGTGGGCGCTACGCGGCGCAACCTGGGCGCCGAGATGGCGACAGTTGCGGAGGAGCCCGCGCAGTCCGCCACTGCGAACACCTTCACAAGGCCAAGGTACAGCACACCCGCCAAGACGCTCAGGGCTGCGCAGGCCGTGGCTGCCGAGTTGCCGCGCCTAGATGGAGAGGCGCGTCTCAGGCAGCAGGAGAGGCTCAATGAGTTGGTGCTGGAGGCCGCCAGGCAGAACGAGGAGTTCCGGAAGGCCAATCCGGGAGCTGGAGCTTCGCAGGTGGTTCACTCGCATGCGGCAAGATCTAACGATCAAGCCTCATCTCCGCATCCTAGCCGCGAGAAGAGCCGCAGCGGGCGCTCGGGTAGAGACAGGCAAATGCTGGTGTATGACCCGGCCACTGCCGCGAAACAGGTTGCTGTGCCGCAGCGGCCCGGGCAGGAACACAACGCTGCAAGAGCAGGCTCTCAAGCCCATCAAGCTCAAAGCCGTGTCCGAGAAGCCGCGCGTCCGGGTACTTCTCGGCAGCCTGCAGCTCAGCCTACTCGGCAGAGGCAGCAGCCGCGCCCAGTGGCACCAGTCGCCAACCCGGTGGAGCAGCCCGCAGCCATGCAGGTGGATAGGTATGATGATGGCTACTCGGCTATGGAGATGGCAGGTTATGATATTCATGACCGTGTTGGTGAGCGTGTGTTGGCGCCTGGAGATGCAAGGCACCAGCTGGACCGTATCAGCTTGTCGGCGCGGCTTGAGAGCACGGGTCCTCCCGGCCCCGAGTGCTTTGGCCCGCGCATCATGAACGAGCCGTCCGTGAAGGGCTTCCAGCTCGCAAGAGGTACCAAGAGCTACAATGGTAGCACCAAGCCTGAAGATTGGCTCAATGACTACGTCACCGCAGTCCATATTGCGGGTGGCAACAGGAGATGGGCGGTGCGCTACGTCCCGCAGATGCTAGAGGGTCCAGCTCGCACTTGGCTCAACAACTTGCCCAAGCACAGCATAAACTGCTGGCTGGACTTCTCGGACGCCTTCGTCAGCAACTTCACCAGCACCTACAAGAGGCCGAATAGGCCACAGCAGCTCTCGGCTTGCAGGCAGCGAGAAGACGAGACGGACCGCGAGTATCTTACTCGGTGGAGCACCTTGAGGAACACCTGTGAGGGTGTGAATGAGGCACAGGCCATCACTTGGTTTGCGCAGGGTTGCCGACATGGCAGTATGCTTTGGCAGAGATTGCAGAGGGAGATGCCGAATACCCTGGCCGAGACCATCAAGATTGCGGATCAGTACGCACTTGGTGATCCCACTCAGCCATTGATGGACTCCTCTGAGCCGAGAAGAAACTTCAACAGCAGCAAGCGCAACGAGTTCCGCAACAAGCGCCGAGTAGATACTCGGTATGATCCCGAAGAGGTGAATGCAGTGAATGTCGGAGGCGGTGGTGGCCAAAGGCAGAAACCTGCTGGAGCCTACGGGCAGAACCAGAACCAGGGCCAAGGCAACAAGAAACCGTTCCGCACTGCGCAGCCGGGTAGCGGGAACTCCGAGCAGCCGAAGAAGTTTGTCTTTGATGACATGAAGGATGGTCCATGCAGCTTTCACACTCACCACCCCTCAAGGCCTGCGAACCATACTACTCGGCAGTGCGAGTGGTGGGATGTGATCAAGAGTGATGGCTTGCCTCCTCCACCTCCTCTGCCAGCCGCCAATGCTACTGTTCAGCCTACTCGCGCTCCCGCAGCTCGGCCGCCAGTCTATCCGAGAAGAGAGAATGTCAACCAGGTGGCTTTAGGAGCCAACCGGAACTTCAACAACGAGAGATACCGCAACAACAACAACAACTACAACCGCAACAACAACAACAGAGGCAACAACAACAACTATCAGGGCAGCAACAATGGCAACAATGGCAACAATGGGGGCAATGGCTCCAACCAGTACCAAGAGCACCATGAGAGCTATATGATCTTCACTTCTGAGGCAGTCGACAAGCAGTCGCAGCACAGGCGGGCCATGGAGGTCAATGCAGTGATCCCGGCTGTTCCTCACTACATGTATTGGTGTGACCAGGAGATCAGGTGGACTCGGGCAGATCACCCCAAGGTGATGCCCAACCCGGGCACCTATGCTTTGGTGCTGGATCCTACCTTCCTGGGCCCCGAGAAGAATGTGAGGTTCAGCAAGGTGCTAATCGACAACGGCAGCAGCATCAACATTGTGTACAAGGATACACTCGAGAAGCTTGGCCTGGCCGAGAACACGATGTTGCCGAGCAAGACCACTTTCCATGGCATTGTGCCAGGAATCTCATGCAACCCGATTGGCCGAGTGTGGATTGATGTGCTATTCGGTACTCGGGAGAACTGCCGCACAGAGCGCCTGCAGTTTGAAGTGGTGGATCATCAGAGCCCCTATCATGCTCTACTCGGCAGGCCTGCTCTGAGCAAGTTCATGGCCTCCACCCATGTGGCTTATCTGAAGATGAAGATCCCCGGCCCCAATGGCATTATCACCATCTCGGGAGATTACAAGAAGTCCATGGAGTGCGCCTCTGCTAGCTCCCAGCTGGCGGAATCAATGGTGATTGCTGCCGAGAAGAAGAAGATGGACGAGGTGGTGGCCATGGCTCAATCCGCACAAGCTGGCGCACAAGGTGTGCCGAGTACCCAGCATGGTACTGCTTTCCAAGCTGCCAAGGAGACCAAGACAGTCCAGGTTGACCCCGAGTTCCCGGAGCGCGTGGCCATCATTGGTGCCGGGTTGGCGGAGAAATAGGAAAGCGCGCTCATCCACTTCCTCCGTGAGAATCGGGATGTTTTCGCCTGGACCAATGAAGATCTACCAGGAGTCCCGAGGGAGTTGGTTGAGCACTCTCTGCATGTGCGTCCTGACGCCAAGCCCGTGAAGCAGGCTTTACGCCGCTTCGGGGATGAGAGAAGGAAGGCCATCGGTGATCAAATCACCAAGCTGCTGATCAGTAACTTCATCATGGAAGTGCTGCACCCGGACTGGTTAGCCAACCCGGTCATGGTCGAGAAGAAAAAGGAAGATCCCAAGGCTGCCACTGCCTGGCGCATGTGCGTCGACTACACCGACTTGAACAAGGCATGCCCCAAGGATCCCTTCCCGCTACCTCGCATCGATCAGGTGATCGATTCCACTGCCGGCTGTGAACTGTTGTCTTTCATAGACGCCTACTCTGGTTTCCACCAGATTGCACTCAACCCTGCTGATCAAATAAAGACTGCTTTCATTACCCCGTACGGGGCTTATTGCTATCGTGTCATGTGTTTTGGCCTGAGGAATGCGGGTGCAACCTATCAGAGATGCATGCAGAAATGCTTGCATGACCAGCTCGGCAAGAATGTGCAGGTGTACGTAGATGACATTGTCATCAAAACGAATAAAACACATACTCTGCTTGCCGACCTGGAGGAAACCTTTGCTAACCTACGCAGGTACAAAATGAAACTGAATCCGAGTAAGTGCACCTTTGGTGTACCAGCTGGAAAGCTACTCGGTTTTCTGGTTTCTAGTCGGGGCATTGAAGCCAATCCGTCTAAGATAAAAGCTATTGAGAGCATGTCTTTGCCGAGATCCTTGAAGGATGTGCAGAAGTTCACGGGTTGTCTGGCATCTCTGAGCCGTTTTCTGGGCCGAATGGGCGAGAAGGCTCTGCCTCTATACCAGCTGATGAAGAAAAGCGACAAGTTTGTCTGGACTCCGCAAGCGGACGTGGCATTCAATGAGCTGAAAGCAATGCTGGCAAGCGCTCCCGTCTTGGCTAGTCCGCTACCCAAGGAGCCTATGCTGCTGTACATTGCTGCGACTAACCGAGTAGTCAGCGTGGTGATAGTAGTGGAGCGAGAAGAGGAAGGCAAGAGTGTGCAACGCCCAGTCTATTACCTCAGTGAAGTGCTGTCCAGTTCCAAGCAAAACTATCCGCACTACCAGAAGATGACATATGGTGTGTACCTGGGCGCCAGGAAGCTGAAACATTACTTTCAGGAGCACCCCATCACTGTTGTGAGCTCTGCTCCCATCTCAGACATCATGGGAAATAAGGAGGCGAGTGGCAGAGTAGCCAAGTGGGCGATCGAGCTAGCCGCGTACGCTCCCGCGTATACGAGAAGAGAAGCAATCAAGTCTCAGGTACTGGCGGAATTTCTTGTGGACTGGGCCGAGATGCAGTATGAACCTCCCGCTCCAGTTTCCAACTATTGGAAAATGCACTTTGATGGCTCAAAGGTGAAAGAAGGCCTTGGTGCTGGCGTGGTGCTTACATCACCCAAGCGGGATCAACTCAAGTACGTGCTGCAGATTCATTTCAAGGCATCCAACAATGTAGCCGAGTACGAGGCAGTGGTGCATGGTTTGCGAGTAGCAAAGGAGGTTGGTGTGCAGCGCATTATATGCTATGGCGATTCGGATCTGGTGGTGCAGCAAGTCTCAGGCACCTGGGATGCTTTGGATGCCAACATGGCGTCGTATCGCTTCCTGGTGCAGTCAATGACTGGGTTTTTCGAAGGCTGTGAGTTCCAGCACATTCACCGAGCAGAGAACGAAGCAGCAGACGAGCTGTCCAAGTTGGGATCTTCTCGGCAGTCCATCCCGGCAGGGATTGCCTTGGAGCATTTGAGGAAGCCATCCATCAAGCATTCCCCCAACTCGGAATCCATCTTTGTTCCTTCTCTGCCAAGTGAAGAATCTGACCCAATGGAGATTGACTGGGAGAGTGCTGCAGGGAACCCGGGGACTGCCGTCCTCTACTCGGGGACTGCCATTCCCTACTCGGGGACTGCCACTCCCTACTCGGGGACTGCCATTCCTTACTCGGGGACTGCCACCCCCTACTCGGGGACTGCCACTCCTTACTCGGGGACTGCCACTCCTTACTCGGGGACTGCCGCCCTCAACCCAGAAGCTGTTGCATTCATTGAAGAAGTTCTCGCCAATCGGTCTGGGCTGCAGAGAAGCGCTCCTACTCCTCCTGTGCAACCACCAGAGCCTGTCCCAATAGAAATGGACGAACCAGTGTTTCCCGTGCGGGAGACACCGAGTTGGGCAATGCCCATATTATCCTTTCTAAGGGACGGCACTTTACCTGAAGATGAGGTGACTGCGAGGCAGATTCAGAGAAGGTCCAAGGGCTACACCATAGTCCGAGATGTGCTGCATAAGAGAAGTGCCACCGGCGTGCTGCAACGTTGTGTGAGCCCAGAAGAAGGAGAAGAAATCCTGGTGGAGATACATCAAGGGGAATGTGGGCATCACGCCTCTTCTCGGGCTTTGGTCAAGAAGGCTTTTCGGCATGGCTTCTACTGGCTCACTGCACTGCAGCAAGCTGAAGATATTGTGAGGAAGTGCACCGGCTGCCAGATGTTCGCAAGTAAGATTCACATGCCAGCTTCCGAGTTGAAAACAATCCCTATCACATGGCCATTTGCTGTTTGGTGCTTGGATATGGTTGGTCCTTTCAAGCCGGCTAAAGGCAATATGACACATATCTTGGTCATGGTGGACAAGTTCACCAAGTGGATCGAGGTGAAACCTATTCGGAAGTGCGATGGGGTCACAGCCGTGAAGTTCGTGAAGGATATAGTCATGAGATACGGTTACCCGCACAGTATCATCACCGACAACGGCACCAACTTTGCAGAGGGGGCAATGGTGCGATTCTGCAGAGATAAGCATATCCGACTAGACGTTGCGTCAGTCGCGCACCCTGCCTCCAATGGGCAAGTTGAGAGAGCAAATGGGATGGTACTGGCAGGCATCAAGCCAAGGCTGATTGAGCCATTGCTGAAAACACCTGGGTGTTGGCTAGAAGAGTTGCCAGCGGTGTTGTGGAGTCTAAGGACTACCCCTAACCGGTCAACCGGCTACACGCCATTCTTCTTGGTATACGGGGATGAGGCCGTGTTGCCAATAGACTTAGAGCATGACTCCCCCCGAGTAGCCCTCTACACTGAGGTGGAGGCGAGAGAAGCTCGAGAAGACGACGTTGACCTGCTTGAAGAAGCAAGAGAGCTGACTCTGTCACGTTCGGCTATCTACCAGCAAAACCTGCGGCGATATCATAGCCGAAAGGTGAACCCAAGGGTTTTCCGAGAAGGAGACATGGTCCTTAGGCTTGTGCAGCGCACAGCCGGGATGCACAAGTTGTCTCCTCCATGGGAAGGGCCTTTCATTGTCAGCAAAGCGCTGCACAATGACGCGTACTATCTTGTAGATGTGCGCCCATCGCAGGCGAACAGGGCAGATAAAGCTGGAGAGGAAACCAAGCGTCCCTGGAATGTAGCTCTACTTCGTCGTTTTCATTCGTAAGCAAAGATGTGTATGTACCCTCTTATCCGAGTTGAAATTCTACTCTGCAATCTGAAATTGTTCTCGGGGACTGCCCTCGTCCAAAATTGCTCTAAGTGTTTTTCTTACTTGGCTTGTTCCTTTGTCTAGTCGGTTGCTCCACTTCAGAACTCATAAGTGCATTGAGTACTGTGTTTAAACCTATATGCCAACTCTTCGACTCTGCTGCTGTCCGAAACCCGGCTTCATGGCAAGCAAGAGAACAAGCAAAAGGTCAATGAGCACACGAAAATCACTAAGGAAGAAAGAGTGCAGGAACCGAGTAGATTGTCGGTTACCTTTTTGTTCCCTGTTCTCGTCTTCTCGGCTAAGTGGTGGGCTGCGTTACCATGATTGTTTCTAGCGGCTAAGTATTTGCAGCCTTGCTACTTGATTCTTGTGACTCGAATACCAAACAAGCGACAAGTCGCAGGTAGAGCAGAGATGAAAAGACAGGGTGAATAAGAAATGCTACTCGGGGACTCGCATGGAAACACAACTCGGCATTAAGCCAGTGTCGTGCAAATTGATTAATGTCAACATGAACAGAGTGGGCATAAAAACTGAGTAGCAAGCAAAGTAAAGGTAGTCTATTACATCTGCTCCCGGCATCCCGGGGATCTGATAAGTGTTCAAGTTTGAAAGAGAATGCAGGTTGCTTCAAGATGAGGAGGCAATGTTCTCGGCGCTGGCCTTGGCTGATGTTTCCTCAGCAGCGGTCTTGGCAGCAATTTCTTCAGTGGCGGTCGCGGCAGCCGCTCCTTCGGTGCTGGCTTGGATGGCATCCGCTCCCGTCTGGACGGTGGCGGATTCCGTCATCTCGGCATCCTCCTGGGTGGCCGCCTGCTCGGAAGTGGCCGTGGCCACCGAGACGGGTCCTGGAGCCGAGGAGGAACCTGAAGCGTGGCCAGGAGGAGGCACCGTGTCGTCGAGAGCAGCACCTGAGGAGGTGCCGAAGTCGAGTGGCTCGGAGTCGATGTGCGCCCCCTCGTCTTCATCGCTACTCGCGACGACGGCGGCTTTCCCCTTTCCGGCCTTGCCCTTGGGGGATTCGAAGAAGCCGTCAAGGTCGTCGTCTTCGTCATCATCTCCTTCGTCCTCGTACTCGGTGTCGGGTTCGGGGACGCCCTCGATGTAGACCTCCGTCTCGGCGCACTCTGCGACCTCATACGCAATCTGCTTGCGCAAGGCCACGCTCTCGGCATCCGTCTCCCACTTGGAATCATTGCGCTTCCCGCGGATGCGCTGCATATCCAGGTTTTCATACCAAGACGCTATGCAGAGAAGCATCACGTCCGCACCAGCACGGGCTCCAGAGGCTCGCCATTTTTTCAGCTCGGCCTTCACGTTCTCCAGCTTGTGGGCGAGATCCCGCATGTTCCTTGGCTGGGGGTCATGAGGCCAGAACAGCCGGTGGAGCTCAAAGCCCGCATGCATCAAATCAGTTCCGACGCCGGCCAGCTGTTCGAAGTAACCTTTGAGCACCAGCAAGCTGTCCTCGATATCAGCCCTGGTGTCAATTGGCTCACCCAGCGAAAGGCGAACTGCTCGGGCCTTGGCTACCGTAGGCGCAGAGGAAGAATCGAGACGAGGCCAGATATCTGAAATAGCAAATGGCAAGATCAAAAACCGAGAAGGGGAAAGAAGCCGAGAAGGAACAAGACCGAGAAGAAAAGATGCAATGAAGAGAAAACTTACCGATCAGTTGGCGGCGCAGCTGCTGCAGCTTGGTTCTCCAGGACTCCTCGTTGCCAATGTGCTTTTCTTGGATCAGGCGCAAGCTGTCCATCTGAGCGAAGAGATCAGCATTGGTCTTCTTCAAAGTCTTGCATTCCGACTCGAGGGCCCTCTCCTTGGCCTTGAAAGTGGTCTCGGCCTTGGCCTTCTCGGCGATGGCCTT
Source organism: Alopecurus myosuroides (assembly GCA_028641055.1). Taxonomy (NCBI): domain Eukaryota; kingdom Viridiplantae; phylum Streptophyta; class Magnoliopsida; order Poales; family Poaceae; genus Alopecurus; species Alopecurus myosuroides. The sequence continues at coordinate 385,313,133 of CM054060.1, forward strand.
GTCCCTCTCGGTGCCAATCTTGACGGCATCTTGGAGTGCCTTCTGAAGCTGGAGCTGCAGCTTCTCCATCTCGGTGGTGTGGTCCTTCACCAGAGTAATGGCCTGGTCGGATAGCTGTTTCTCCACCTCCGCTGGCTTGACGCAATCTTGGTGTGCCTCAGCAAATGACTTATGATCTTCTGCGAAAAGATAGATGAGGTCAATAAATAAGCAGAGAAAAACCAAATTCAAGGTCACACCGAGTAAACAGCAAACTCACCTTCAAGTCTCTTTATGGTGGCCTCGGCGTTCTCCACGAAGCTACGGCATTTTTCATGTTCATCTGCCAAGGCCTTTAGTTTTTCTGCAGAGAAGGAAGGGTTAGCGCATAAGAAAGCATAAGCGAGCGTAAACAAAAACGCATGAATCGCACAGCTAAAAGCGTACCTTGCACTTCAGTCAGCTGCTGGGTGCTGTCCTTGGCGTTCTTGCTGGCCGCCTCCGCAGCTGCCTTTTCCTTCTCTAAAGCAGCAATGCGCCTCCTGGCGATAGAGTGGTTCCAGAGAAGATGGCGGTATAGATTGGTCCGCTTCAGGACGCTATCCTGAGAACCGAGAAGAAAAGGAGTTAGGCAAAGCAGAGAAGATTCAGCCCGAGTAGGAGGCTACCCGGAGAGTATCCAACTACTCGACCCGAATCTCGGGGACTGGGGGTAATGGTAAGAAAGAAGAAAGGCGAGTAGAAGAGAAGAAAATTCAACTCGGAAAAGGCAAGAAGGACTTACTGCGTAGGACTGCTCGATGTCCTCGGCATTCTTGCGATGCAAGAACATCTTGGCTGCGAGCGTCGCGGTCTCGGTGGAGACGGACATGGGATTGCGTCCCAGGTCAACCTTGTTCCAGTCCACGCGCATGTGGTCGATGCCGCCAAGGCTAAGACCATGCCACTTATCCACGCCGAGTATCTTGCTATCCCATTTGGCGTCAATGAAGCCAACGGTGTCCAATACCTGTTCAAGACCCTTGGAGGTTATTGGTTTGTCTTGGACTCCACGAGAAGCGATGTTGATAGGCTGGGGTGGTTGGCTTGGATCTGGAGGAGGGGAGTTCACGGCTACAACTTTCCTTCCCCTCTGGATAGCTAAAGCTTTGTCCTTGGGAGGGAAGCCGATTGAGTGCTGTTGGCTAACCTCGATCATGTACTCCGGGTAGCAGGGCTGGCCAGCAGCGCGAGCATCAGCCGAGAGCGCAGCAGGAATCGGGCCGGACTCGTGGATCACGAGCGCTCCGCCTGAGGATGCACTTTGGTCTCTGGCCCGCTTCTTCGTTTGCTCCTTCTCAGCTTTCTGCTTCTCGGGATCCTCAGTCGTCTTCCCGTCAGTCTTGGCCTTCGCCTTCTCGGCGACTGCCTTCTCGGCGGCTTGCTTCTCGGCCTTCTTTTGTTCAGCTTTGGCTTTCTTCTGCTCGGCATTGGCTCTCTCAGCAGTTTCCTTCTCAGCCTTGGCCTTCTCGGCGGCTTCCTCCTCGGCCTTGGCCTTCTCAGCAGCTTCCTTCTCTGCTGCCCTTCTGTCAACCTCACCCCTCAGAGCATCCAGGGCTCGCTGCCTGGTTACTCGCCCGGCAGGAGGGCTGGATGCATCCTTGGTCTTCGACGGCGAGGAGGAGGTTGGCGGTGTAGGGCCTTGCGCGGTTGTCGGTGTAGGGCCTTGCGCAGTTGGAGGTGTAGGGCCTTGCGCAGTTGGAGGTGTAGGGCCTTGCGCAGTTGGTGCGGTGGGGGCTTGCGCAGTTGGTGGCGCCGCAGATCCATCGCCTTGTGCAGCTCCTGGCTGAGCGCTACTCGGCGTCGCGCCCGATTGCACGCTGCTCAATGGATAAGCAGTGGCATCCGTGGCGGTGGTGTCTTCTACTCGCTGCGCGGCAGCGAGGCTATCTTGTGCAGCAGCCCCTGTGGCGGGCTGCTCTTGCTGTGCTTCAGGCCGCTCGGCGGCGGTATGGTCTTGCATCTCTTGATCTTGATTCTCCTCGGCATTGCTGGCCGGAGGAGAAGGGGGTCTCTCGTCGTGGACGGCGGTGTCCTGTGCTGCTGGTTCTGACGCTGCTCCTTGTGCTGGATTGGCAGCAGCAGCATTGGCGTCGTGGCCCTCATCATCATCGTCCAGGTTGACCAGAGGTACTGGTTTTTTCTTGGCTTGGTCGGACGCGAGAGCTGCATTCGCGTCCATAGGAGGACTGCAGAGAAAGGGAAACTAGAAATCAGAAGGAATTTGGGAAAACAGCACTGCGCGAGAAGGGAGGTGACCGAGAAGAGGGCTTACGCGGTGGTGCACTTGAGCTCTCGTCTGGTTTTCTTCGCAACCGCCTTCTTCTCGGCGGGCTTCCTCTTCTTGGCAGGAGGCGCTGGTGCCCCGCTACCAGCCCGTTTGCGGGTCTCAAGAGCGGCGACGGCCAAGGGCTTGACGACTAGGGGCGCATCGCCCTCGTTCTCGTCTTCGTCCTCGTCGTCCTTGTCCGCGGCAACTTCATCTGGGAATCAAAGAGAAGAGAGGAAAGAATCAGAGACAGCACACGAGGGATTGGTGCTTCTTGGAAGCAAACAGAGTGAAAGTACAGTTACCATCAAAATCCTCGTCGGACCAGGTGCGGAGAGCGTCGCGCTTATCAGGGACGGGGGAGCGAGAGAGGTTGGGCTGCTCCACGGCATCGAAGGAGGGCACATCATCCTCCTCACGGTCAGGAGACCAGTTGCCATCGAAAACCTCGCAGCTCTCGATTATCTGGCGAGTAAGAACCTGAAAAACAGAGAAGGATCACAAACCAGCCGAGTACCAGGAAGGAACTCTACTCGGATAGGCGTGCAGGTACAAAGCACACAAGGCCTAGGCAATTTACTAAGCATTTTACTCAGATAGGCGTGCAAACACAAAGCATACCAAGCCTACGCATGTTTGCCGAGAGACATTACTCGGAAGGGCGTGCAGGCATAAAGCACATGGAGCCTAAGAATCGTTCTCAAGTAGGCTACCCGGCAAGGCGTGCAAACACAAAGCATACTAAAGCCTAAGGCGATTCGGCTAGATGTCCTACTCGGAACGAAAGGCAATTGCTAGTTGATGCAAGAAGGAGAAGCTACCTACTCGGAAAATTTATGCAAAGAGCAAAGTAAGGAAGGCGTACCCGCTCAATCGGTTTTGTACGGCTGTACGGGACGAACCCGTATTGCCAGTGGTCGCCAAGGCTTGTCGTCAAGATGTTCCTGGCATGCCAGGGGACGTCGATGTTGTCGATCTCGATGGTGGTGGTCCTGGTGCAGTCGCGGGGCCCTCCCATGTAACACATGAGATGGCACCGCTCCTGCAAGGGCAGTACTCGGCGCTGGATCCAGCAGGCCACCGGGTCGTCGTTCTTGAGGCCCTCCGCCCTCAGCCAGCCGAGTCGATTCTCCATCTCAATGGCGTCGTCGTCGTTGACGGGCTTGTCCTTCCAGTACATCCCGATTGGAGCACGATTGCACCAAACGGGCAGGTTGATCCTGTCGTTCACCGGGGCTCCTGGCTCGGCGGCAACATTCCTGACGTAAAGGAACGTTTTCTGCCATAGCTTGACGGAGTCCAGCCCCTTGACGCGGGGGTGGTTCGTCCCGGACCGCTGCACCATCATGGCGCAGCCGGTGTCGGTGGCGCGGGCGACGCCCGCGGAGTCCTTCTTCCCGGTCGACTGCTGGCGCAGGTGGAAATACCTGAGCCACGTCTCCCACGTGGGCCGGATGCCGAGGAAGGCCTCGCAGACCACGGCGTGGTAGGCGAGGAAGATGACGGCGTTCGGCGGCAGATGGTGCATCTGGATGCCGAAGTGGTTGAGGAATTTCCGTAGGAAATCGGAGGCGGGTAGCCCGAACCCGCGCTCGAAATGCGCCAGGAAGACGACGCGCTCCCCTTCGCGCGGGGACGGCACGATTTCGCCGTCCGGCGCCCGGCACTCCACGCCGGGAGGGACCCGCCGGGTATTGACGAGCCAGGCGCAATCCTCCGCGGTGACGCAGGAGCCGGCCCAGCCTGACTTGGCCATTGTGGTGAGTTGAGAAGGTGGGAGATTTCGAGTGGAGTTGGCTGGTGGATTGAGTCCGCGGCGGCGCGAGAGCTTGCGTGGCGGCGGAGAGCACGGTGGCGGAGAAGAGCAGGAGACGAAGAAGGAATGGAGCGAAGGAAGGGGAAAAGGAAGTTACCGGCGGGGGTATTTATATCTCCCCCGCGAGTTTACCGTTACCGTCTTGGTAGTGGGATCGATTGTGGCGTGTGGTGGATCCTGTGGCCGGCTAGAAACGCACACAAGCGCCGGTTGCGCGCGTAATGGCCACAGTGGATCCCACCACCGAATCGTGGCCTATAACTGCACTTGATGGGACATGACGGCCGGTGGGCCCATCGCGTGAAAACTGGACGCGTGGCAGGTCGTGTCCTGGGCAACCAAACGACAAGGTCGTGGATGCTTGACACGTGTGCAGTTGCTGCGCGAAGGGCTGGATTGTGCTCTGTGCTGCAGAGGCTCAATCTGAGAAATTTCGCTAAGTCTTTTTACTTGGTTACAGAGTAGAAAGCAAGTGCTACTCGGAAGAGAGGAAACTCAAGGTACTTTCCAGATAGCTACTCGGAGGTTCTACTCGGCATCTTGAGGTTCAAGGGCTGAGATGCAAAGGCTGGTTTTAAGCTGGCAGAGCCTAGTGAACAAGTTCGCAAGACTCAACCAGCTTCGGGGACTGCTGTCGGGGGGTTACCCCCGAGTAGGGTAAAGACAGGTGGTAAAGGCCGCTTACAGAAGAGAGGTTTGGTCGAGTAGCCGACTACCAGGTACTCGCTACCCGGTCGACTGCTACTCGGTCTCACCTCAAGATGACCAGAAGGAGATATCAATCAAGTTCTACCCTGACGAGTAAAGGTTTGGCCCGAGTACAATTGGCGGGAACCATTGGCGGGAAACTAGTCAGGCCAGGAAGTCAAAGGAGCCGTTCTGACACAGGATCCCGCGTATCCTGGGTCCGTACTTGGCACCATTCGAACTACTGTTCACGTGGGGACGGCCTGCCTGACAGTGACAGCATGGAAGCAGGCTGTGGCAGGATAAGGGGGGCCTACTCTGTGCCTAGGTACAGTGATACCAGTCTGTCCCCTAGTTTTGCCCAACGACTTTACAGAAGCAGCCAAGGTTAGGAACCAAAGCTGTCAGCGGGTACTCGGAGAAAGGACGATGTGCACACTATGTCGACACTTGTCTAGATTTGGACGTATCCGGCTGGGCACCGTGTATATAAGGTGCCCCGCCGCCTCCTGCGCGAGGCATGCTCCCATAGACACTAACAGTTGCTCACTGGGAACCCTAGAAACCCTAAGTTCTTGACCTAGCCCTACTCGGAGAGGAGAGAAAGGCTACTCGGTAGCGACACCATTTGTACTGTGGCTACTCGGAGAGACATCGTAATACATAGAGAAAGGCAGGAGTAGGGGTTTTACCTCCTCACGAGGGCCCTGAACCTGGGTACATCGTGTTGTTTGTGTTGTGTGGATCTTACCTCACGCGGCTACTCGTCGCGTGATCCCTCCCCGGACACCTCCAGCGTCCATCGTCCCCACATCTTTAGCCATCCCATGGCATCTGCCGTGACACCACCACGACAGATATCATCACTCTCTGTGTTGGGGCCTCACCGACGTCGGATTCTCTCTCGCAGGTTCCAGGACTGCTCACACCCCGAAACTCCCGGATCTGACGTAACGGGGGGAATCTTGCAAGGAGGTGGGCCCTACCATTGTGAAGGGTGTTCCTTGGGCCTAACATGACACAACCAAGCAACTAGTTCCACTTTTCTACCCACTTCTGGCTCACGCAGAGGGGGCTAGACGCCGGTTCCGTCTTTTTCTACACCGGGGCTAGGGTATCTCCGGAGAGGGGACCCGGAGCGTCGGGATCCCACAGAAACCAATGTTTTTCCATGCCATTTGTGTTAGAGTTTATCATGGGTGTTGGGTGCCAAAGATACCATCACTCTCTGTGTTGGGGCCTCACCGACGTTGGATTCTCTCTCGCAGGTTCCAGGACTGCTCACACCCCGAAACTCCCGGATCTGACGTAACGGGGGGAATCTTGGAAGGAGGTGGGCCCTACCATTGTCAAGGGTGTTCCTTGGGCCTAACATGACACAACCAAGCAACTAGTTACACTTTGCTACCCACTTCCGGCTCACGCAGAGGGGGCTGGACGCCGGTTCCGTCTTTTTCTACACCGGGGCTAGGGTATCTCCGGAGAGGGGACCCGGAGTGTCGGGATCCCACCTAAACCAATGTTTTGCCATGCCATGTGTGTTAGAGTGTCACATGGGTGTTTGTTGCCAAAGATACCATCACTCTCTGTTATGGGGCCTCACCGACGTCGGATTCTCTCTCGCAGGTTCCAGGACTGCTCACACCCCGAAACTCCCGGATCTGACGTAACGGGGGGAATCTTGCAAGGAGGTGGGCCCTACCAATGTCAAGGGTGTTCCTTGGGCCTAACATGACACAACCAAGCAACTAGTTCCACTTTGCTACCCACTTCCGGCTCACGCAGAGGGGGCTGGACGCCGGTTCCGTCTTTTTCTACACTAGGGCTAGGGTATCTCCGGAGAGGGGACCCGGAGTGTCGGGATCCCACCTAAACCAATGTTTTGCCATGCCATGTGTGTTAGAGTGTCACATGGGTGTTGGGTGCCAAAGATACCATCACTCTCTGTGCTGGGGCCTCACCGACGTCGGATTCTCTCTCGCGGGTTCCAGGACTGCTCACACCCCGAAACTCCCGGATCTGACGTAACGGGGGGAATCTTGCAAGGAGGTGGTCCCTACCATTGTCAAGGGTGTTCCTTGGGCCTAACATGAAACAACCAAGAAACTAGTTCCACTTTGCTACCCACTTCCGGCTCACGCAGAGGGGGCTAGACGTCGGTTCCGTCTTTTTCTACACCGGGGCTAGGGTATCCCGGAGAGGGGACCCGGAGCGTCGGGATCCCACGTAAACCAATGTTTTTCCATGCCATGTGTGTTAGAGTGTCACATGGGTGTTGGGTGCCAAAGATACCATCACTCTCTGTGTTGGGGCCTCACCGCCGTTGGATTCTCTCTCGCGGGTTCCAGGACTGCTCACACCCCGAAACTCCCGGATCTGACGTAACGGGGGGAGGGGGAATCTTGCAAGGAGGTGAGCCCTACCATTGTCAAGGGTGTTCCTTGGGCCTAACATGACACAACCAAGCAACTAGTTCCACTTTCTACCCACTTCCGGCTCACGCAGAGGGGGCTAGATGCCGGTTCCGTCTTTTTCTACACCGGGGCTAGGGTATCTCCGGAGAGGGGACCCGGAGCGTCGGGATCCCACCTAAACCAATGTTTTGCCATTCCATGTGTGTTAGAGTGTATCATGCGTGTTGGGTGCCAAATATACCATCACTCTTTGTGTTGGGGCCTCACCGACGTCGGATTCTCTCTCGCGGGTTCCAGGACTGCTCACACCCCGAAACTCCCGGATCTGACGTAACGGGGGAAATATTGCAAGGAGGTGGGCCCTACCATTGTCAAGGGTGTTCCTTGGGCCTAACATGACACAACCAAGCAACTAGTTCCACTTTGCTACCCACTTCCGGCTCACGCAGAGGGGGCTAGACGCCGGTTCCGTCTTTTTCTACACCGGGGCTAGGGTATCTCCGGAGAGGGGACCCGGAGCGTCGGGATCCCACGTAAACCAATGTTTTGCCATTCCATGTGTGTTAGAGTGTATCATGGGTGTTGTGTGCCAAAGATACCATCACTCTCTGTGTTGGGGCCTCACCGACGTTGGATTCTCTCTCGCGGGTTCCAGGACTGCTCACATCCCGAAACTCCCGGATCTGACGTAACGGGGGGAATCTTGCAAGGAGGTGGGCCCTACCATTGTCAAGGGTGTTCCTTGGGCCTAACATGACACAACCAAGAAACTAGTTCCACTTTGCTACCCACTTCCGGCTCACGCAGAGGGGTTGCACGCCGGTTCCGTCTTTTTCTACACCGGGGCTAGGGTATCTCCGGAGAGGGGACCCGGAGTGTCGGGATCCCACCTAAACCAATGTTTTGCCATGCCATGTGTGTTATAGTGTCACATGGGTGTTGGGTGCCAAAGATACCATCACTCTCTGTGTTGGGGCCTCACCGACGTCGGATTCTCTCTCGCAGGTTCCAGGACTGCTCACACCCCAAAACTCCCGGATCTGACGTAACGGGGGGAATCTTGCAAGGAGGTGGGCCCTACCATTGTCAAGGGTGTTCCTTGGGCCTAACATGACACAACCAAGCAACTAGTTCCACTTTGCTACCCACTTCCGGCTCACGCAGAGGGGGATGGACGCCGGTTCCGTCTTTTTCTACACCGGGGCTAGGGTATCTCCGGAGAGGGGACCCGGAGTGTCGGGATCCCACCTAAACCAATGTTTTGCCATGCCATGTGTGTTATAGTGTCACATGGGTGTTGGGTGCCAAAGATACCATCACTCTCTGTGTTGGGGCCTCACCGACGTCGGATTCTCTCTCGCATGTTCCAGGACTGCTCACACCCCAAAACTCCCGGATCTGACGTAACGGGGGGAATCTTGCAAGGAGGTGGGCCCTACCATTGTCAAGGGTGTTCCTTGGGCCTAAAATGACACAACCAAGCAACTATTTCCACTTTGCTACCCACTTCCGGCTCACGCAGAGGGGGCTAGACGCCGGTTCCGTATTTTTCTACACCGGGGCTAGGGTATCTCCGGAGAGGGGACCCGGAGCGTCGGGATCCCACCTAAACCAATGTTTTGCCGTGCCATGTGTGTTAGAGTGTATCATGGGTGTTGGCTGACAAATATACCATCACTCTCTGTGTTGGGGCCTCACCGACGTTGGATTCTCTCTCGCGGGTTCCAGGACTGCTCACACCCCGAAACTCCCGGATCTGACGTAACGGGGGGAATCTTGCAAGGAGGTGGGCCCTACCATTGTCAAGGGTGTTCCTTGGGCCTAACATGACACAACCAAGCAACTAGTTCCACTTTGCTACCCACTTCCGGCTCACGCAGAGGGGGCTAGACGCCGGTTCCGTCTTTTTCTACACCGGGGCTAGGGTATCTCCGGAGAGGGGACCCGGAGCGTCGGGATCCCACCTAAACCAATGTTTTTCCATGCCATTTGTGTTAGAGTTTATCATGGGTGTTGGGTGCCAAAGATACCATCACTCTCTGTGTTGGGGCCTCACCGACGTCGGATTCTCTCTCGCAGGTTCCAGGACTGCTCACACCCCGAAACTCCCGGATCTGACGTAACGGGGGGAATCTTGCAAGGAGGTGGGCCCTACCATTGTCAAGGGTGTTCCTTGGGCCTAACATGACACAACCAAGCAACTAGTTCCACTTTGCTACGCACTTCCGGCTCACGCAGAGGGGGCTGGACGCCGGTTCCGTCTTTTTCTACACCGGGGCTAGGGTATCTCCGGAGAGGGGACCCGGAGTGTCGGGATCCCACCTAAACCAATGTTTTTCCATGCCATGTGTGTTATAGTGTCACATGGGTGTTGGGTGCCAAAGATACCATCACTCTCTCTGTTGGGGCCTCACCGACGTCGGATTCTCTCTCGTAGGTTCCAGGACTGCTCACACCCCAAAACTCCCGGATCTGACGTAACGGGGGGAATCTTGCAAGGAGGTGGGCCCTACCATTCTCAAGGGTGTTCCTTGGGCCTAACATGACACAACCAAGAAACTAGTTCCACTTTGCTACCCACTTCCGGCTCACGCAGAGGGGGCTGGACGCCGGTTCCGTCTTTTTCTACACCGGGGCTAGGGTATCTCCGGAGAGGGGACCCGGAGTGTCGGGATCCCACCTAAACCAATGTTTTGCCATTCCATGTGTGTTAGAGTGTCACATGGGTGTTGGGTGCCAAAGATACCATCACTCTCTGTGTTGGGGCCTCACCGACGTCGGATTCTCTCTCGCGGGTTCCAGGACTGCTCACACCCCGAAACTCCCGGATCTGACGTAACGGGGCGAATCTTGCAAGGAGGTGGGCCATACCATTGTCAAGGGTGTTCCTTGGGCCTAAAATGACACAACCAAGCAACTAGTTCCACTTTGCTACCCACTTCCGGCTCACGCAGAGGGGGCTGGACGCCGGTTCCGTCTTTTTCTACACCGGGGCTAGGGTATCTCCAGCGAGGGGACCCGGAGCGTCGGGATCCTACCTAAACCAATGTTTTCCCATGACATGTGTGTTAGAGTGTCACATGGGTGTTGGGTGCCAAAGATACCATCACTCTCTGTGGTGGGGCCTCACCGACGGCGGATTCTCTCTCGCGGGTTCAAGGACTGCTCACACCCCGAAACTCCCGGATCTGACGAAACGGGGGAAATCTTGCAAGGAGGTGGGCCCTACCATTGTCAAGGGTGTTCCTTGGGCCTGACATGACACAACCAAGCAACTATTTCCACTTTGCTACCCACTTCTGGCTCACGCAGAGGGGGCTAGACGCCGGTTCCGTCTTTTTCTACACCGGGGCTAGGGTATCTCCGGAGAGGGGACCCGGAGCGTCGGGATCCCACCTAAACCAATGTTTTGACATGCCATGTGTGTTAGAGTGTCACATGGGTTTTGGGTGCCAAAGATACCATCACTCTCTGTGTTGGGGCCTCACCGACGTCGGATTCTCTCTCGCGGGTTCCAGGACTGCTCACACCCCGAAACTCCCGGATCTGACGTAACGGGGGGAATCTTGCAAGGAGGTGAGCCCTACCATTGTCAAGGGTGTTCCTTGGGCCTAACATGACACAACCAAGCAACTAGTTCCACTTTGCTACCCACTTCCGGCTCACGCAGAGGGGGCTAGATGCCGGTTCCGTCTTTTTCTACACCGGGGCTAGGGTATCTCCGGAGAGGGGACCCGGAGCGTCCGGATCCCACCTAAACCAATTTTTTGCCATGCCATGTGTGTGAGAGTGTATCATGGGTGTTGGGTGATAAAGATACCATCACTCTCTGTGTTGGGGCCTCACCGACGTCGGATTCTCTCTCGCGGGTTCCAGGACTACTCACACCCCGAAACTCCCGGATCTGACGTAACGGGGGGAATATTGCAAGGAGGTGGGCCCTACCATTGTCAAGGGTGTTCCTTGGGCCTAACATGACACAACCAAGCAACTAGTTCCACTTTGCTACCCACTTCCGGCTCACGCAGAGGGGGCTAGACGCCGGTTCCGTCTTTTTCTACACCGGGGCTAGGGTATCTCCGGAGAGGGGACCCGGAGCGTCGGGATCCCACGTAAACCAATGTTTTGCCATGCCATGTGTGTTAGAGTGTATCATGGGTGTTGGGTGCCAAAGATACCATCACTCTCTGTGTTGGGGCCTCACCGACGTTGGATTCTCTCTGGCGGGTTCCAGGACTGCTCACACCCCGAAACTCCCGGATCTGACGTAACGGGGGGAATCTTGCAAGGAGGTGGGCCCTACCATTGTCAAGGGTGTTACTTGGGCCTAACATGACACAACCAAGCAACTAGTTCCACTTTGCTACCCACTTCCGGCTCACGCAGAGGGCGCTAGACGCCGGTTCCGTCTTTTTCTACACCGGGGCTAGGGTATCTCCGGAGAGGGGACCCGGAGCGTCGGGATCCCACCTAAACCAATGTTTTACCGTGCCATGTGTGTTAGAGTGTATCATGGGTGTTGGGTGACAAAGATACCATCACTCCCTGTGTTGGGGCCTCACCGACGTTGGATTCTCTCTCGCGGGTTCCAGGACTGCTCACACCCCAAACTCCCGGATCTGACGTAACGGGGGGAATCTTGCAAGGAGGTGGGCCCTACCATTGTCAAGGGTGTTCCTTGGGCCTAACATGACACAACCAAGCAACTAGTTCCACTTTGCTACCCACTTCCGGCTCACGCAGAGGGGGCTAGACGCCGGTTAGGTCTTTTTCTACACCGGGGCTAGGGTATCTCCGGAGAGGGGACCCGGAGCGTCGGGATCCCACCTAAACCAATGTTTTTCCATTCCATTTGTGTTATAGTTTATCATGGGTGTTGGGTGCCAAAGATACCATCACTCTCTGTGTTGGGGCCTCACCGACGTCGGATTCTCTCTCGCAGGTTCCAGGACTGCTCACACCCCGAAACTCCCGGATCTGACGTAACGGGGGGAATCTTGCAAGGAGGTGGGCCCTACCATTGTCAAGGGTGTTCCTTGGGCCTAACATGACACAACCAAGCAACTAGTTCCACTTTGCTACCCACTTCCGGCTCACGCAGAGGGGGCTGGACGCCGGTTCCGTCTTTTTCTACACCGGGGCTAGGGTATCTCCGGAGAGGGGACCCGGAGTGTCGGGATCCCACCTAAACCAATGTTTTTCCATGCCATGTGTGTTAGAGTGTCACATGGGTGTTGGGTGCCAAAGATACCATCACTCTCTGTGTTGGGGCCTCACCGACGTCGGATTCTCTCTCGCGGGTTCCAGGACTGCTCACACCCCGAAACGCCCGGATCTGACGTAACGGGGGGAATCTTGCAGGGAGGTGGTCCCTACCATTGTAAAGGGTGTTACTTGGGCCTAACATGACACAACCAAGCAACTAGTTCCACTTTGCTACCCACTTCCGGCTCACGCAGAGGGGGCTAGACGCCGGTTCCGTCTTTTTCTACACCGGGGCTAGGGTATCTCCGGAGAGGGGACCCGGAGCGTCGGGATCCCACCTAAACAAATGTTTTGCCATGCCATGTGTCTTAGAGTGTATCATGGGTGTTGGGTTCCAAAGATACCATCACTCTCTGTGTTGGGGCCTCACCGACGTCGGATTCTCTCTCGCGGGTTCCAGGACTGCTCACACCCCGATACTCCCGGATCTGACGTAACGGGGGGAATCTTGCAAGGAGGTGGGCCCTACCATTGTCAAGGGTGTTCATTGGGCCTAACATGACACAACCAAGCAACTATTTCCACTTTTCTACCCACTTATGGCTCACGCAGAGGGGGCTAGACGCCGGTTCCGTCTTTTTCTACACCGGGGCTAGGGTATCTCCGGAGAGGGGACCCGGAGCGTCGGGATCCCACCTAAACCAATGTTTTTCCATGACATGTGTGTTAGAGTGTCACATGGGTGTTGGGTGCCAAAGATACCATCACTCTCTGTGTTGGGGCATCACCGACGTCGGATTCTCTCTCGCGGGTTCCAGGACTGCTCACACCCCGAAACTCCCGGATCTGACGTAACGGGGGAAATATTGCAAGGAGGTGGGCCCTACCATTGTCAAGGGTGTTCCTTGGGCCTAACATGACACAACCAAGCAGCTAGTTCCACTTTGCTACCCACTTCCGGCTCACGCAGAGGGGGCTAGATGCCGGTTCCGTCTTTTTCTACACCGGGGCTAGGGTATCTCCGGAGAGGGGACCCAGAGCGTCGGGATCCCACCTAAACCAATGTTTTGCCATGCCATGTGTGTTAGAGTGTATCATGAGTGTTGTGTGCCAAAGATACCATCACTCTCTGTGTTGGGGCCTCACCGACGTCGGATTCTCTCTCGCGGGTTCGAGGACTGCTCACACCCCGAAACTCCCGGATCTGACGTAACGGGGGAATCTTGCAAGGAGGTGGGCCCTACCATTGTCAAGGGTGTTCCTTGGGCCTAACATGACACAACCAAGCAACTAGTTCCACTTTTCTACCCACTTCCGGCTCACGCAGAGGGGGCTGGACGCCGGTTCCGTCTTTTTCTACACCGGGGCTAGGGTATCTCCGGAGAGGGGACCCGGAGTGTCGGGATCCCACCTAAACCAATGTTTTGCCATTCCATGTGTGTTAGAGTGTCACATGGGTGTTGGGTGCCAAATATACCATCACTCTCTGTGTTGGGTCCTCACCGACGTCGGATTCTCTCTCGCGGGTTCCAGGACTGCTCAGACCCCGAAACTCCCGGATCTGACGTAACGGGGGGAATCTTGCAAGGAGGTGGTCCCTACCATTGTCAAGGGTGTTCCTTGGGCCTAACATGACACAACCAAGCAACTAGTTACACTTTGCTACCCACTTCCGGCTCACGCAGAGGGGGCTAGACGCCGGTTCCGTCTTTTTCTACACCGGGGTTAGGGTATCTCCGGAGAGGGGACCCGGAGCGTCGGGATCCCACCTAAACCAATGTTTTGCCATGCCATGTGTGTTAGAGTGTATCATGGGTGTTGGGTGCCAAAGATACCATCACTCTCTGTGTTGGGGCCTCACCGACGTTGGATTCTCTCTCGCGGGTTCCAGGACTGCTCACACCCCGAAACTCCCGGATCTGACGTAACGGGGGGAATCTTGCAAGGAGGTGGGCCCTACAATTGTCAAGGGTGTTCCTTGGGCCTAACATGACACAACCAAGCAACTATTTGCACTTTTCTACCCACTTCTGGCTCACGCAGAGGGGGCTAGACGTCGGTTCCGTCTTTTTCTACACCGGGGCTAGGGTATCTCCGGAGAGGGGACCCGGAGCGTCGGGATCCCACCTAAACCAATGATTTTCCATGACATTTGTGTTAGAGTGTCACATGGGTGTTTGGTGCCAAAGATACCATCACTCTCTGTGTTGGGGCCTCACCGACGTCGGATTCTCTCTCGCGGGTTCCAGGACTGCTCACACCCCGAAACTCCCGGATCTGACGTAACGGGGGGAATCTTGCAAGGAGGTGGGCCCTACCATTGTCAAGGGTGTTCCTTGGGCCTAACATGACACAACCAAGCAACTAGTTCCACTTTGCTACCCACTTCCGGCTCACGCAGAGGGTGCTAGATGCCGGTTCCGTCTTTTTCTACACCGGGGCTAGGGTATCTCCGGAGAGGGGACCCGGAGCGTCGGGATCCCACCTAGACCAATGTTTTGCCATGCCATGTGTGTTAGAGTGTATCATGGGTGTTGGGTGCCAAAGATACCATCACTCTCTGTGTTGGGGCCTCACCGACGTCGGATTCTCTCTCGCGGGTTCGAGGACTGCTCACACCCCGAAACTCCCGGATCTGACGTAACGGGGGGAATCTTGCAAGGAGGTGGGCCCTACCATTGTCAAGGGTGTTCCTTGGGCCTAACATGACACAACCAAGCAACTAGTTCCACTTTTCTACCCACTTCCGGCTCACGCAGAGGGGGCTGGACGCCGGTTCCGTCTTTTTCTACACCGGGGCTAGGGTATCTCCGGAGAGGGGACCCGGAGTGTCGGGATCCCACCTAAACCAATGTTTTGCCATGCCATGTGTGTTAGAGTGTCACATGGGTGTTGGGTGCCAAATATACCATCACTCTCTGTGTTGGGGCCTCACCGACGTCGGATTCTCTCTCGCGGGTTCCAGGACTGCTCACACCCCGAAACTCCCGGATCTGATGTAACGGGGGGAATCTTGCAAGGAGGTGGTCCCTACCATTGTCAAGGGTGTTCCTTGGGCCTAACATGACACAACCAAGCAACTAGTTCCACTTTGCTACCCACTTCCGGCTCACGCAGAGGGGGCTAGACGCCGGTTCCGTCTTTTTCTACACCGGGGTTAGGGTATCTCCGGAGAGGGGACCCGGAGCGTCGGGATCCTACCTAAACCAATGTTTTGCCATGACATGTGTGTTAGAGTGTATAATGGGTGTTTGGTGCCAAAGATACCATCACTCTCTGTGTTGGGGCCTCACCGACGTTGGATTCTCTCTCGCGGGTTCCAGGACTGCTCACACCCCGAAACTCCCGGATCTGACGTAACGGGGGGAATATTGCAAGGAGGTGGGCCCTACCATTGTCAATGGTGTTCCTTGGGCCTAACATGACACAACCAAGCAACTAGTTCCACTTTGCTACCCACTTCCGGCTCACGCAGAGGGGGCTAGACGCCGGTTCCGTCTTTTTCTACACCGGGGCTAGGGTATCTCCGGAGAGGGGACCCGGAGCGTCGGGATCCCACCTAAACCAATGTTTTGCCGTGCCATGTGTGTTAGAGTGTATCATGGGTGTTGGGTGACAAAGATACCATCACTCTCTGTGTTGGGGCCTCACCGACGTTGGATTCTCTCTCGCGGGTTCCAGGACTGCTCACACCCCGAAACTCCCGGATCTGACGTAACGGTGGGAATCTTCAAAGGAGGTGGGCCCTAACATTGTCAAGGGTGTTCCTTGGTCCTAACATGACACAACCAAGCAACTAGTTCCACTTTGCTACCCACTTCCGGCTCACGCAGAGGGGGCTAGACGCCGGTTCCGTCTTTTTCTACATCGGGGCTAGGGTATCTCCGGAGAGGGGACCCGGAGCGTCGGGATCCCACCTAAACCAATGTTTTTCCATGCCATTGGTGTTAGAGTTTATCATGGGTGTTGGGTGCCAAAGATACCATCACTCTCTGTGTTGGGGCCTCACCGACGTCGGATTCTCTCTCGCAGGTTCGAGGACTGCTCACACCCCGAAACTCCCGGATCTGACGTAACGGGGGGAATCTTGCAAGGAGGTGGGCCCTACCATTGTCAAGGGTGTTCCTTGGGCCTAACATGACACAACCAAGCAACTAGTTCCACTTTGCTACCCACTTCCGGCTCACGCAGAGGGGGCTGGACGCCGGTTCCGTCTTTTTCTACACCAGGGCTAGGGTATCTCCGGAGAGGGGACCCGGAGTGTCGGGATCCCACCTAAACCAATGTTTTGCCATGCCATGTGTGTTAGAGTGTCACATGGGTGTTGGGTGACAAAGATACCATCACTCTCTGTGTTGGGGCCTCACCGACGTCGGATTCTCTCTCGCGGGTTCCAGGACTGCTCACACCCCGAAACTCTCGGATCTGACGTAACGGGGGGGATCTTGCAAGGAGGTGGTCCCTAACATTGTCAAGGGTGTTCCTTGGGCCTAACATGACACAACCAAGCAACTAGTTCCACTTTGCTACCCACTTCCGGCTCACGCAGAGGGGGCTAGACGCCGGTTCCGTCTTTTTCTACACCGGGGCTAGGGTATCTCCGGAGAGGGGACCCGGAGCGTCGGGATCCCACCTAAACCAATGTTTTGCCATGCCATGTGTGTTATAGTGTATCATGGGTGTTGGGTGCCAAAGATACCATCACTCTCTGTGTTGGGGCCTCACCGACGTCGGATTCTCTCTCGCGGGTTCCAGGACTGCTCACACCCCGAAACTCCCGGATCTGACGTAACGGGGGGAATCTTGAAAGGAGGTGGGCCCTACCATTGTCAAGGGTGTTCCTTGGGCCTAACATGACACAACCAAGCAAATAGTTCCACTTTGCTACCCACTTCCGGCTCACGCAGAGGGGGCTGGACGCCGGTTCCGTCTTTTTCTACACCGGGGCTAGGGTATCTCCGGAGAGGGGACCCGGAGCGTCGGGATCCCACCTAAACCAATGTTTTTCCATGACATGTGTGTTAGAGTGTCACATGGGTGTTGGGTGCCAAAGATACCATCACTCTCTGTGTTGGGGCCTCACCGACATCGGATTCTCTCTCGCGGGTTCCAGGACTGCTCACACCCCGAAACTCCCGGATCTGACGTAACGGGGGGGAATCTTGCAAGGAGGTGGGCCCTACCATTTTCAAGGGTGTTCCTTGGGCCTAACATGACACAACCAAGCAACTATTTCCACTTTGCTACCCACTTCTGGCTCACGCAGAGGGGGCTAGACGCCGGTTCCGTCTTTTTCTACACCGGGGCTAGGGTATCTCCGGAGAGGGGACCCGGAGCGTCGGGATCCCACCTAAACCAATGTTTTGCCATTCCATGTGTGTTAGAGTGTCACATGGGTGTTGGGTGCCAAAGATACCATCACTCTCTTTGTTGTGGCCTCACCGACGTCGGATTCTCTCTCGCGGGTTCCAGGACTGCTCACACCCCGAAACTCCCGGATCTGACGTAACTGGGGGAATATTGCAAGGAGGTGAGCACTACCATTGTCAAGGGTGTTCCTTGGGCCTAACATGACACAACCAAGCAACTAGTTCCACTTTGCTACCCACTTCCGGCTCACGCAGAGGGGGCTAGATGTCGGTTCCGTCTTTTTCTACACCGGGGCTAGGGTATCTCCGGAGAGAGGACCCGGAGCGTCGGGATCCCACCTAAACCAATGTTTTGCCATGCCATGTGTGTTAGAGTGTATCATGGGTGTTGGGTGCCAAAGATACCATCACTCTCTGTGTTGGGGCCTCACCGACGTCGGATTCTCTCTCGCGGGTTCCAGGACTGCTCACACCCCGAAACTCCCGGATCTGACGTAACGGGGGGAATATTGCAAGGAGGTGGGCCCTACCATTGTCAAGGGTGTTCCTTGGGCATAACATGACACAACCAAGCAACTAGTTCCACTTTGCTACCCACTTTCGGCTCACGCAGAGGGGGCTAGACACCGGTTCCGTCTTTTTTTACACCGGGGCTAGGGTATCTCCGGAGAGGGGACCCGGAGCGTCGGGATCCCACCTAAACCAATGTTTTGCCATGCCATGTGTGTTAGAGTGTATCATGGGTGTTGGGTGCCAAAGATACCATCACTCTCTGTGTTGGGGCCTCACCGACGTTGGATTCTCTCTCGCGGGTTCCAGGACTGCTCACACCCCGAAACTCCCGGATCTGACGTAACGGGGGGAATCTTGCAAGGAGGTGGGCCCTACCATTGTCAAGGGTGTTCCTTGGGCCTAACATGACACAACCAAGCAACTAGTTCCACTTTGCTACCCACTTCCGGTTCACGCAGAGGGGGCTAGACGCCGGTTCCGTCTTTTTCTACACCGGGGCTAGGGTATCTCCGGAGAGGGGACCCAGAGCGTCGGAATCCCACCTAAACCAATGTTTTGCCATGACATTTGTGTTAGAGTTTATCATGGGTGTTGGGTGCCAAAGATACCATCACTCTCTGTGTTGGGGCCTCACCGACGTCGGATTCTCTCTCGCAGGTTCCAGGACTGCTCACACCCCGAAACTCCCGGATCTGATGTAACGGGGGGAATCTTGCAAGGAGTTGGGCCCTACCATTGTCAAGGGTGTTCCTTGGGCCTAACATGACACAACCAAGCAACTAGTTCCACTTTGCTACCCACTTCCGGCTCACGCAGAGGGGGCTAGACGCCGGTTCCGTCTTTTTCTACACCGGGGCTAGGGTATCTCCGGAGAGGGGACCCGGAGTGTCGGGATCCCACCTAAACCAATGTTTTGCCATGCCATGTGTGTTAGAGTGTCACATGGGTGTTGGGTTCCAAATATACCATCACTCTCTGTGCTGGGGCCTCACCGACGTCGGATTCTCTCTCGCGGGTTCCAGGACTGCTCACACCCCGAAACTCCCGGATCTGACGTAACGGGGGGAATCTTGCAAGGAGGTGGTCCCTACCATTGTCAAGGGTGTTCCTTGGGCCTAACATGACACAACCAAGAAACTAGTTCCACTTTGCTACCCACTTCCGGCTCACGCAGAGGGGGCTAGACGTCGGTTCCGTCTTTTTCTACACCGGGGCTAGGGTATCCCGGAGAGGGGACCCGGAGCGTCGGGATCCCACGTAAACCAATGTTTTGCCATGCCATGTGTGTTAGAGTGTCACATGGGTGTTGGGTGCCAAAGATACCATCACTCTCTGTGTTGGGGCCTCACCGACGTTGGATTCTCTCTCGCGGGTTCCAGGACTGCTCACACCCCGAAACTCCCGGATCTGACGTAACGGGGGGAGGGGGAATCTTGCAAGGAGGTGAGCCCTACCATTGTCAAGGGTGTTCCTTGGGCCTAACATGACACAACCAAGCAACTAGTTCCACTTTGCTACCCACTTCCGGCTCACGCAGAGGGGGCTAGATGCCGGTTCCGTCTTTTTCTACACCGGGGCTAGGGTATCTCCGGAGAGGGGACCCGGAGCGTCGGGATCCCACCTAAACCAATGTTTTGCCATGCCATGTGTGTTAGAGTGTATCATGGGTGTTGGGTGCCAAATATACCATCACTCTCTGTGTTGGGGCCTCACCGACGTCGGATTCTCTCTCGCGGGTTCCAGGACTGCTCACACCCCGAAACTCCCGGATCTGACGTAACGGGGGAAATATTGCAAGGAGGTGGGCCCTACCTTTGTCAAGGGTGTTCCTTGGGCCTAACATGACACAACCAAGCAACTAGTTCCACTTTGCTACCCACTTCCGGCTCACGCAGAGGGGGCTAGACGCCGGTTCCGTCTTTTTCTACACCGGGGCTAGGGTATCTCCGGAGAGGGGACCCGGAGCGTCGGGATCCCACGTAAACCAATGTTTTGCCATGCCATGTGTGTTAGAGTTTATCATGGGTGTTGTGTGCCAAAGATACCATCACTCTCTGTGTTGAGGCCTCACCGACGTTGGATTCTCTCTCGCGGGTTCCAGGACTGCTCACACCCCGAAACTCCCGGATCTGACGTAACGGGGGGAATCTTGCAAGGAGGTGGGCCCTACCATTGTCAAGGGTGTTCCTTGGGCCTAACATGACACAACCAAGAAACTAGTTCCACTTTGCTACCCACTTCCGGCTCACGCAGAGGGGGCTGCACGCCGGTTCCGTCTTTTTCTACACCGGGGCTAGGGTATCTCCGGAGAGGGGACCCGGAGTGTCGGGATCCCACCTAAACCAATGTTTTGCCATGCCATGTGTGTTATAGTGTCACATGGGTGTTGGGTGCCAAAGATACCATCACTCTCTGTGTTGGGGCCTCACCGACGTCGGATTCTCTCTCGCAGGTTCCAGGACTGCTCACACCCCAAAACTCCCGGATCTGACGTAACGGGGGGAATATTGCAAGGAGGTGGGCCCTACCATTGTCAAGGGTGTTCCTTGGGCCTAACATGACACAACCAAGCAACTAGTTCCACTTTGCTACCCACTTCCGGCTCACGCAGAGGGGGCTGGACGCCGGTTCCGTCTTTTTCTACACCGGGGCTAGGGTATCTCCGGAGAGGGGACCCGGAGTGTCGGGATCCCACCTAAACCAATGTTTTGCCATGCCATGTGTGTTATAGTGTCACATGGGTGTTGGGTGCCAAAGATACCATCACTCTCTGTGTTGGGGCCTCACCGACGTCGGATTCTCTCTCGCAGGTTCCAGGACTGCTCACACCCCAAAACTCCCGGATCTGACGTAACGGGGGGAATCTTGCAAGGAGGTGGGCCCTACCATTGTCAAGGGTGTTCCTTGGGCCTAACGTGACACAACCAAGCAACTAGTTCCACTTTGCTACCCACTTCCGGCTCACGCAGAGGGGGCTAGACGCCGGTTCCGTATTTTTCTACACCGGGGCTAGGGTATCTCCGGAGAGGGGACCCGGAGCATCGGGATCCCACATAAACCAATGTTTTGCCGTGCCATGTGTGTTAGAGTGTATCATGGGTGTTGGCTGACAAATATACCATCACTCTCTGTGTTGGGGCCTCACCGACGTTGGATTCTCTCTCGCGGGTTCCAGGACTGCTCACACCCCGAAACTCCCGGATCTGACGTAACGGGGGGAATCTTGCAAGGAGGTGGGCCCTACCATTGTCAAGGGTGTTCCTTGGGCCTAACATGACACAACCAAGCAACCAGTTCCACTTTGCTACCCACTTCCGGCTCACGCAGAGGGGGCTAGACGCCGGTTCCGTCTTTTTCTACACCGGGGCTAGGGTATCTCCGGAGAGGGGACCCGGAGCGTCGGGATCCCACCTAAACCAATGTTTTTCCATGCCATTTGTGTTAGAGTTTATCATGGGTGTTGGGTGCCAAAGATACCATCACTCTCTGTGTTGGGGCCTCACCGACGTCGGATTCTCTCTCGCAGGTTCCAGGACTGCTCACACCCCGAAACTCCCGGATCTGACGTAACGGGGGGAATCTTGCAAGGAGGTGGGCCCTAACATTGTCAAGGGTGTTCCTTGGGCCTAACATGACACAACCAAGCAACTATTTCCACTTTGCTACGCACTTCCGGCTCACGCAGAGGGGGCTGGACGCCGGTTCCGTCTTTTTCTACACCGGGGCTAGGGTATCTCCGGAGAGGGGACCCGGAGTGTCGGGATCCCACCTAAACCAATGTTTTTCCATGCCATGTGTGTTATAGTGTCACATGGGTGTTGGGTGCCAAAGATACCATCACTCTCTGTGTTGGGGCCTCACCGACGTCGAATTCTCTCTCGTAGGTTCCAGGACTGCTCACACCCCAAAACTCCCGGATCTGACGTAACGGGGGGAATCTTGCAAGGAGGTGGGCCCTACCATTCTCAAGGGTGTTCCTTGGGCCTAACATGACACAACCAAGCAACTAGTTCCACTTTGCTACCCACTTCTGGCTCACGCAGAGGGGGCTGGACGCCGGTTCCGTCTTTTTCTACACCGGGGCTAGGGTATCTCCGGAGAGGGGACCCGGAGTGTCGGGATCCCACCTAAACCAATGTTTTGCCATTCCATGTGTGTTAGAGTGTCACATGGGTGTTGGGTGCCAAAGATACCATCACTCTCTGTGTTGGGGCCTCACCGACGTCGGATTCTCTCTCGCGGGTTCCAGGACTGCTCACACCCCGAAACTCCCGGATCTGACGTAACGGGGGGAATCTTGCAAGGAGGTGGGCCCTACCATTGTCAAGGGTGTTCCTTGGGCCTAACATGACACAAACAAGCAACTAGTTCCACTTTGCTACCCACTTCCGGCTCACGCAGAGGGGGCTAGACGCCGGTTCCGTCTTTTTCTACACCGGGGCTAGGGTATCTCCGGAGAGGGGACCCGGAGCGTCGGGATCCCACCTAAACCAATGTTTTGCCATGCCATGTGTGTTAGAGTGTATCATGGGTGTTGGGTGCCAAAGATACCATCACTCTCTGTGTTGGGGCCTCACCGACGTCGGATTCTCTCTCGAGGGTTCCAGGACTGCTCACACCCCGAAACTCCCGGATCTGACGTAACGGGGGGAATCTTGCAAGGAGGTGGGCCCTACCATTGTCAAGGGTGTTCCTTGGGCCTAACATGACACAACCAAGCAACTAGTTCCACTTTGCTACCCACTTCCGGCTCACGCAGAGGGGGCTGGACGCCGGTTCCGTCTTTTTCTACACCGGGGCTAGGGTATCTCCGGAGAGGGGACCCGGAGCGTCGGGATCCCACCTAAACCAATGTTTTGCCATGCCATGTGTGTTAGAGTGTATCATGGGTGTTGGGTGCCAAAGATACCATCACTCTCTGTGTTGGGGCCTCACCGACGTCGGATTCTCTCTCGCGGGTTCAAGGACTGCTCACACCCCGAAACTCCCGGATCTGACGTAACGGGGGGAATCTTGCAAGGAGGTGGGCCCTACCATTGTCAAGGGTGTTCCTTGGGCCTAATGACACAACCAAGCAACTAGTTCCACTTTGCTACCCACTTCCGGCTCACGCAGAGGGGGCTAGACGCCGGTTCCGTCTTTTTCTACACCGGGGCTAGGGTATCTCCGGAGAGGGGACCCGGAGCGTCGGGATCCCACCTAAACCAATTTTTTGCCATGCCATGTGTGTTAGAGTGTATCATGGGTGTTGGGTGCCAAAGATACCATCACTCTCTGTGTTGGGGCCTCACCGACGTCGGATTCTCTCTCGCGGGTTCCAGGACTGCTCACACCCCGAAACTCCCGGATCTGACGTAACCGGGGGAATCTTGCAAGGAGGTGGGACCTACCATTGTCAAGGGTGTTCCTTGGGCCTAACATGACACAACCAAGCAACTAGTTCCACTTTGCTACCCACTTCCGGCTCACGCAGAGGGGGCTAGACGCCGGTTCCGTCTTTTTCTACACCGGGGCTAGGGTATCTCCGGAGAGGGGACCCGGAGCGTCGGGATCCCACCTAAACCAATGTTTTGCCATGCCATGTGTGTTAGAGTGTCACATGGGTGTTGGGTGCCAAAGATACCATCACTCTCTGTGTTGGGGCCTCACCGACGTCGGATTCTCTCTCGCGGGTTCCAGGACTGCTCACACCCCGAAACTCCCGGATCTGACGTAACGGGGGGAATCTTGCAAGGAGGTGGGCCCTACCATTGTAAAGGGTGTTCCTTGGGCCTAACATGACACAACCAAGCAACTAGTTCCACTTTGCTACCCACTTCCGGCTCACGCAGAGGGGGCTAGACGCCGGTTCCGTCTTTTTCTACACCGGGGCTAGGGTATCTCCGGAGAGGGGACCCGGAGCGTCGGGATCCCACCTAAACCAATGTTTTGCCATGCCATGTGTGTTAGAGTGTATCATGGGTGTTGGGTGCCAAAGATACCATCACTCTCTGTGTTGGGGCCTCACCGACGTCGGATTCTCTCTCGCGGGTTCCAGGACTGCTCACACCCCGAAACTCCCGGATCTGACGTAACGGGGGGAATCTTGCAAGGAGGTGGGCCCTACCATTGTCAAGGGTGTTCCTTGGGCCTAAATGACACAACCAAGCAACTAGTTCCACTTTTCTACCCACTTCCGGCTCACGCAGAGGGGGCTAGACGCCGGTTCCGTCTTTTTCTACACCGGGGCTAGGGTATCTCCGGAGAGGGGACCCGGAGCGTCGGGATCCCACCTAAACCAATGTTTTGCCATGCCATGTGTGTTAGAGTGTATCATGGGTGTTGGGTGCCAAAGATACCATCACTCTCTGTGTTGGGGCCTCACCGACGTCGGATTCTCTCTCGCGGGTTCCAGGACTGCTCACACCCCGAAACTCCCGGATCTGACGTAACGGGGGGAATCTTGCAAGGAGGTGGGCCCTACCATTGTCAAGGGTGTTCCTTGGGCCTAACATGACACAACCAAGCAACTAGTTCCACTTTGCTACCCACTTCCGGCTCACGCAGAGGGGGCTGGACGCCGGTTCCGTCTTTTTCTACACCGGGGCTAGGGTATCTCCGGAGAGGGGACCCGGAGCGTCGGGATCCCACCTAAACCAATGTTTTGCCATGCCATGTGTGTTAGAGTGTATCATGGGTGTTGGGTGCCAAAGATACCATCACTCTCTGTGTTGGGGCCTCACCGACGTCGGATTCTCTCTCGCGGGTTCCAGGACTGCTCACACCCCGAAACTCCCGGATCTGACGTAACGGGGGGAATCTTGCAAGGAGGTGGGCCCTACCATTGTCAAGGGTGTTCCTTGGTCCTAACATGACACAACCAAGCAACTAGTTCCACTTTGCTACCCACTTCCGGCTCACGCAGAGGGGGCTGGACGCCGGTTCCGTCTTTTTCTACACCGGGGCTAGGGTATCTCCGGAGAGGGGACCCGGAGCGTCGGGATCCCACCTAAACCAATGGTTTTCCATG
The DNA here is from genome assembly GCA_028641055.1 of Alopecurus myosuroides. Classification (NCBI taxonomy): domain Eukaryota; kingdom Viridiplantae; phylum Streptophyta; class Magnoliopsida; order Poales; family Poaceae; genus Alopecurus; species Alopecurus myosuroides. The sequence goes on from CM054060.1 coordinate 385,338,433, forward strand.
CCATGTGTGTTAGAGTGTCACATGGGTGTTGGGTTCCAAAGATACCATCACTCTCTGTGTTGGGGCCTCACCGACGTCGGATTCTCTCTCGCGGGTTCCAGGACTGCTCACACCCCGAAACTCCCGGATCTGACGTAACGGGGGGAATCTTGCAAGGAGGTGGGCCCTACCATTGTCAAGGGTGTTCCTTGGGCCTAAAATGACACAACCAAGCAACTAGTTCCACTTTTCTACCCACTTCCGGCTCACGCAGAGGGGGCTGGACGCCGGTTCCGTCTTTTTCTACACCGGGGCTAGGGTATCTCCGGAGAGGGGACCCGGAGCGTCGGGATCCCACCTAAACCAATGTTTTGCCATGCCATGTGTGTTAGAGTGTATCATGGGTGTTGGGTGCCAAAGATACCATCACTCTCTGTGTTGGGGCCTCACCGACGTCGGATTCTCTCTCGCGGGTTCCAGGACTGCTCACACCCCGAAACTCCCGGATCTGACGTAACGGGGGGAATATTGCAAGGAGGTGGGCCCTACCATTGTCAAGGGTGTTCCTTGGGCCTAACATGACACAACCAAGCAACTAGTTCCACTTTTCTACCCACTTCCGGCTCACGCAGAGGGGGCTGGACGCCGGTTCCGTCTTTTTCTACACCGGGGCTAGGGTATCTCCGGAGAGGGGACCCGGAGCGTCGGGATCCCACCTAAACCAATGTTTTTCCATGCCATGTGTGTTAGAGTGTATCATGGGTGTTGGGTGCCAAAGATACCATCACTCTCTGTGTTGGGGCCTCACCGACGTCGGATTCTCTCTCGCGGGTTCCAGGACTGCTCACACCCCGAAACTCCCGGATCTGACGTAACGGGGGGAATCTTGCAAGGAGGTGGGCCCTACCATTGTCAAGGGTGTTCCTTGGTCCTAACATGACACAACCAAGCAACTAGTTCCACTTTGCTACCCACTTCCGGCTCACGCAGAGGGGGCTGGACGCCGGTTCCGTCTTTTTCTACACCGGGGCTAGGGTATCTCCGGAGAGGGGACCCGGAGCGTCGGGATCCCACCTAAACCAATGTTTTGCCATGCCATGTGTGTTAGAGTGTCACATGCGTGTTGGGTGCCAAAGATACCATCACTCTCTGTGTTGGGGCCTCACCGACGTCGGATTCTCTCTCGCGGGTTCCAGGACTGCTCACACCCCGAAACTCCCGGATCTGACGTAACGGGGGGAATCTTGCAAGGAGGTGGGCCCTACCATTGTCAAGGGTGTTCCTTGGGCCTAACATGACACAACCAAGCAACTAGTTCCACTTTTCTACCCACTTCCGGCTCACGCAGAGGGGGCTAGACGCCGGTTCCGTCTTTTTCTACACCGGGGCTAGGGTATCTCCGGAGAGGGGACCCGGAGCGTCGGGATCCCACCTAAACCAATGTTTTGCCATGCCATGTGTGTTAGAGTGTATCATGGGTGTTGGGTGCCAAAGATACCATCACTCTCTGTGTTGGGGCCTCACCGACGTCGGATTCTCTCTCGCGGGTTCCAGGACTGCTCACACCCCGAAACTCCCGGATCTGACGTAACGGGGGGAATCTTGCAAGGAGGTGGGCCCTACCATTGTCAAGGGTGTTCCTTGGGCATAACATGACACAACCAAGAAACTAGTTCCACTTTGCTACCCACTTCCGGCTCACACAGAGGGGGCTAGACGCCTGTTCCGTCTTTTTCTACACCGGGGCTAGGGTATCTCCGGAGAGGGGACCCGGAGCGTCGGGATCCCACCTAAACCAATGTTTTGCCATGCCATGTGTGTTAGAGTGTATCATGGGTGTTGGGTGCCAAAGATACCATCACTCTCTGTGTTGGGGCCTCACCGACGTTGGATTCTCTCTCGCGGGTTCCAGGACTGCTCACACCCCGAAACTCCCGGATCTGACGTAACGGGGGGAATCTTGAAAGGAGGTTGGCCCTACCATTGTAAATGGTGTTCCTTGGTCCTAACATGACACAACCAAGAAACTAGTTCCACTTTGCTACCCACTTCCAGCTCACGCAGAGGGGGCTGGACGCCGGTTCCGTCTTTTTCTACACCGGGGCTAGGGTATCTCCGGAGAGGGGACCCGGAGCGTCGGGATCCCACCTAAACCAATGTTTTGCCATGCCATGTGTGTTAGAGTGTCACATGGGTGTTGGGTGCCAAAGATACCATCACTCTCTGTGTTGGGGCCTCACCGACGTCGGATTCTCTCTCGCGGGTTCCAGGACTGCTCACACCCTGAAACTCCCGGATCTGACGTAACGGGGGGAATCTTGCAAGGAGGTGGGCCCTACCATTGTCAAGGGTGTTCCTTGGGACTAAAATGACACAACCAAGCAAATAGTTCCACTTTTCTACCCACTTCCGGCTCACGCAGAGGGGGCTGGACGCCGGTTCCGTCTTTTTCTACACCGGGGCTAGGGTATCTCCGGAGAGGGGACCCGGAGCGTCGGGATCCCACCTAAACCAATGTTTTGCCATGCCATGTGTGTTAGAGTGTATCATGGGTGTTGGGTGCCAAAGATAACATCACTCTCTGTGTTGGGGCCTCACCGACGTCGGATTCTCTCTCGCGGGTTCCAGGACTGCTCACACCCCGAAACTCCCGGATCTGACGTAACGGGGGGAATATTGCAAGGAGGTGGGCCCTACCATTGTCAAGGGTGTTCCTTGGGCCTAACATGACACAACCAAGCAACTAGTTCCACTTTTCTACCCACTTCCGGCTCACGCAGAGGGGGCTGGACGCCGGTTCCGTCTTTTTCTACACAGGGGCTAGGGTATCTCCGGAGAGGGGACCCGGAGCGTCGGGATCCCACCTAAACCAATTTTTTCCATGCCATGTGTGTTAGAGTGTATCATGGGTGTTGGGTGACAAAGATACCATCACTCTCTGTGTTGGGGCCTCACCGACGTCGGATTCTCTCTCGCGGGTTCCAGGACTGCTCACACCCCGAAACTCCCGGATCTGCCGTAACGGGAGGAATCTTGCAAGGAGGTGGGCCCTACCATTGTCAAGGGTGTTCCTTGGTCCTAACATGACACAACCAAGCAACTAGTTCCACTTTGCTACCCACTTCCGGCTCACGCAGAGGGGGCTGGACGCCGGTTCCGTCTTTTTCTACACCGGGGCTAGGGTATCTCCGGAGAGGGGACCCGGAGCGTCGGGATCCCACCTAAACCAATGTTTTGCCATTCCATGTGTGTTAGAGTGTCACATGGGTGTTGGGTGCCAAAGATACCATCACTCTCTGTGTTGGGGCCTCACCGACGTCGGATTCTCTCTCGCGGGTTCCAGGACTGCTCACACCCCGAAACTCCCGGATCTGACGTAACGGGGGGAATATTGCAAGGAGTTGGGCCCTACCATTGTCAAGGGTGTTCCTTGGGCCTAACATGACACAACAAAGCAGCTAGTTCCACTTTTCTACACACTTCCGGCTCACGCAGAGGGGGCTAGACGTCGGTTCCGTCTTTTTCTACACCGGGGCTAGGGTATCTCCGGAGAGGGGACCCGGAGCGTCGGGATCCCACCTAAACCAATGTTTTGCCAAGCCATGTGTGTTAGAGTGTATCATGGGTGTTGGGTGCCAAAGATACCATCACTCTCTGTGTTGGGGCCTCACCGACGTCGGATTCTCTCTCGCGGGTTCCAGGACTGCTCACACCCCGAAACTCCCGGATCTGACGTAACGGGGGGAATATTGCAAGGAGGTGGGCCCTACCATTGTCAAGGGTGTTACTTGGGCCTAACATGACACAACCAAGCAACTAGTTCCACTTTGCTACCCACTTCCGGCTCACGCACAGGGGGCTAGACGTCGGTTCCGTCTTTTTCTACACCGGGGCTAGGGTATCTCCGAAGAGGGGACCGGAGCGTCGGGATCCCACCTAAACCAATGTTTTGCCATGCCATGTGTGTTAGAGTGTATCATGGGTGTTGGGTGCCAAAGATACCATCACTCTCTGTGTTGGGGCCTCACCGACGTCGGATTCTCTCTCGCGGGTTCCAGGACTGCACACACCCCGAAACTCCCGGATCAGACGTAACGGGGGGAATATTGCAAGGAGGTGGGCCCTACCATTGTCAAGGGTGTTCCTTGGGCCTAATGACACAACCAAGCAACTAGTTCCACTTTGCTACCCACTTCCGGCTCACGCAGAGGGGGCTAGACGCCGGTTCCGTCTTTTTATACACCTGGGCTAGGGTATCTCCGGAGAGGGGACCCGGAGCGTCGGGATCCCACCTAAACAATTTTTTGCCATGCCATGTGTGTTAGAGTGTATCATGGGTGTTGGGTGCCAAAGATACCATCACTCTCTGTGTTGGGGCCTCACCGACGTCGGATTCTCTCTCGCGGGTTCCAGGACTGCTCACACCCCGAAACACCCGGATCTGACGTAACCGGGGGAATCTTGCAAGGAGGTGGGACCTACTATTGTCAAGGGTGTTCCTTGGGCCTAACATGACACAAACAAGCAACTAGTTCCACTTTGCTACCCACTTCCGGCTCACGCAGAGGGGGCTGGACGCCGGTTCCGTCTTTTTCTACACCGGGGCTAGGGTATCTCCGGAGAGGGGACCCGGAGCGTCGGGATCCCACGTAAACCAATGTTTTGCCATGCCATGTGTGTTAGAGTGTCACATGGGTGTAGGGTGCCAAAGATACCATCACTCTCTGTGTTGGGGCCTCACCGACGTCGGATTCTCTCTCGCGGGTTCCAGGACTGCTCACACCCCGAAACTCCTGGATCTGACGTAACCGGGGGAATCTTCCAAGGAGGTGGGACCTACCATTGTCAAGGGTGTTACTTGGGCCTAACATGACACAACCAAGCAACTAGTTCCACTTTGCTACCCACTTCCGGCTCACGCAGAGGGGGCTAGACGTCGGTTCCGTCTTTTTCTACACCGGGGCTAGGGTATCTCCGGAGAGGGGACCCGGAGCGTCGGGATCCCACCTAAACCAATGTTTTGCCATGCCATGTGTGTTAGAGTGTATCATGGGTGTTGGGTGCCAAAGATACCATCACTCTCTGTGTTGGGGCCTCACCGACGTCGGATTCTCTCTCGCGGGTTCCAGGACTGCTCACACCCCGAAACTCCCGGATCTGACGTAACGGGGGGAATATTGCAAGGAGGTGGGCCCTACCATTGTCAAGGGTGTTACTTGGGCCTAATGACACAACCAAGCAACTAGTTCCACTTTTCTATCCACTTCCGGCTCACGCAGAGGGGGCTAGACGCCGGTTCTGTCTTTTTCTACACCGGGGCTAGGGTATCTCCGGAGAGGGGACCCGGAGCGTCGGGATCCCACCTAAACCAATTTTTGCCATGACATGTGTGTTAGAGTGTATCATGGGTGTTGGGTGCCAAATATACCATCACTCTCTGTGTTGGGGCCTCACCGACGTCGGATTCTCTCTCGCGGGTTCCAGGACTGCTCACAACCCGAAACTCCCGGATCTGACGTAACCGGGGGAATCTTGCAAGGAGGTGGGACCTAACATTGTCAAGGGTGTTCCTTGGGCATAACATGACACAACCAAGCAACTATTTCCACTTTGCTACCCACTTCCGGCTCACGCAGAGGGGGCTGGACGCCGGTTCCGTCTTTTTCTACACCGGGGCTAGGGTATCTCCGGAGAGGGGACCCGGAGCGTCGGGATCCCACCTAAACCAATGTTTTGCCATGCCATGTGTGTTAGAGTGTCACATGGGTGTAGGGTTCCAAAGATACCATCACTCTCTGTGTTGGGGCCTCACCGACGTCGGATTCTCTCTCGCGGGTTCCAGGACTGCTCACACCCCGAAACTCCCGGATCTGACGTAACGGGGGGAATATTTCAAGGAGGTGGGCCCTACCATTGTCAAGGGTGTTCCTTGGGCCTAACATGACACAACCAAGCAACTAGTTCCACTTTTCTACCCACTTCCGGCTCACGCAGAGGGGGCTGGACGCCGGTTCCGTCTTTTTCTACACCGGGGCTAGGGTATCTCCGGAGAGGGGACCCGGAGCGTCGGGATCCCACCTAAACCAATGTTTTGCCATGCCAAGTGTGTTAGAGTGTATCATGGGTGTTGGGTGCCAAAGATAACATCACTCTCTGTGTTGGGGCCTCACCGACGTCGGATTCTCTCTCGCGGGTTCCAGGACTGCTCACACCCCGAAACTCCCGGATCTGACGTAACGGGGGGAATATTGCAAGGAGGTGGGCCCTACCATTGTCAAGGGTGTTCCTTGGGCCTAACATGACACAACCAAGCAACTAGTTCCACTTTTCTACCCACTTCCGGCTCACGCAGAGGGGGCTGGACGCCGGTTCCGTCTTTTTCTACACAGGGGCTAGGGTATCTCCGGAGAGGGGACCCGGAGCGTCGGGATCCCACCTAAACCAATTTTTTCCATGCCATGTGTGTTAGAGTGTATCATGGGTTTTGGGTGACAAAGATACCATCACTCTCTGTGTTGGGGCCTCACCGACGTCGGATTCTCTCTCGCGGGTTCCAGGACTGCTCACACCCCGAAACTCCCGGATCTGCCGTAACGGGAGGAATCTTGCAAGGAGGTGGGCCCTACCATTGTCAAGGGTGTTCCTTGGTCCTAACATGACACAACCAAGCAACTAGTTCCACTTTGCTACCCACTTCCGGCTCACGCAGAGGGGGCTGGACGCCGGTTCCGTCTTTTTCTACACCGGGGCTAGGGTATCTCCGGAGAGGGGACCCGGAGCGTCGGGATCCCACCTAAACCAATGTTTTGCCATTCCATGTGTGTTAGAGTGTCACATGGGTGTTGGGTGCCAAAGATACCATCACTCTCTCTGTTGGGGCCTCACCGACGTCGGATTCTCTCTCGCGGGTTCCAGGACTGCTCACACCCCGAAACTCCCGGATATGACGTAACGGGGGGAATATTGCAAGGAGTTGGGCCCTACCATTGTCAAGGGTGTTCCTTGGGCCTAACATGACACAACAAAGCAGCTAGTTCCACTTTTCTACACACTTCCGGCTCACGCAGAGGGGGCTAGACGTCGGTTCCGTCTTTTTCTACACCGGGGCTAGGGTATCTCCGGAGAGGGGACCCGGAGCGTCGGGATCCCACCTAAACCAATGTTTTGCCAAGCCATGTGTGTTAGAGTGTATCATGGGTGTTGGGTGCCAAAGATACCATCACTCTCTGTGTTGGGGCCTCACCGACGTCGGATTCTCTCTCGCGGGTTCCAGGACTGCTCACACCCCGAAACTCCCGGATCTGACGTAACGGGGGGAATATTGCAAGGAGGTGGGCCCTACCATTGTCAAGGGTGTTACTTGGGCCTAACATGACACAACCAAGCAACTAGTTCCACTTTGCTACCCACTTCCGGCTCACGCACAGGGGGCTAGACGTCGGTTCCGTCTTTTTCTACACCGGGGCTAGGGTATCTCCGAAGAGGGGACCGGAGCGTCGGGATCCCACCTAAACCAATGTTTTGCCATGCCATGTGTGTTAGAGTGTCACATGGGTGTACGGTGCCAAAGATACCATCACTCTCTGTGTTGGGGCCTCACCGACGTTGGATTCTCTCTCGCGGGTTCCAGGACTGCTCACACCCCGAAACTCCCGGATCTGACGTAACGGGGGGAATCTTGAAAGGAGGTTGGCCCTACCATTGTAAATGGTGTTCCTTGGTCCTAACATGACACAACCAAGAAACTAGTTCCACTTTGCTACCCACTTCCAGCTCACGCAGAGGGGGCTGGACGCCGGTTCCGTCTTTTTCTACACCGGGGCTAGGGTATCTCCGGAGAGGGGACCCGGAGCGTCGGGATCCCACCTAAACCAATGTTTTGCCATGCCATGTGTGTTAGAGTGTCACATGGGTGTTGGGTGCCAAAGATACCATCACTCTCTGTGTTGGGGCCTCACCGACGTCGGATTCTCTCTCGCGGGTTCCAGGACTGCTCACACCCTGAAACTCCCGGATCTGACGTAACAGGGGGAATCTTGCAAGGAGGTGGGCCCTACCATTGTCAAGGGTGTTCCTTGGGACTAAAATGACACAACCAAGCAAATAGTTCCACTTTTCTACCCACTTCCGGCTCACGCAGAGGGGGCTGGACGCCGGTTCCGTCTTTTTCTACACCGGGGCTAGGGTATCTCCGGAGAGGGGACCCGGAGCGTCGGGATCCCACCTAAACCAATTTTTTGCCATGCCATGTGTGTTAGAGTGTATCATGGGTGTTGGGTGCCAAAGATAACATCACTCTCTGTGTTGGGGCCTCACCGACGTCGGATTCTCTCTCGCGGGTTCCAGGACTGCTCACACCCCGAAACTCCCGGATCTGACGTAACGGGGGGAATATTGCAAGGAGGTGGGCCCTACCATTGTCAAGGGTGTTCCTTGGGCCTAACATGACACAACCAAGCAACTAGTTCCACTTTTCTACCCACTTCCGGCTCACGCAGAGGGGGCTGGACGCCGGTTCCGTCTTTTTCTACACAGGGGCTAGGGTATCTCCGGAGAGGGGACCCGGAGCGTCGGGATCCCACCTAAACCAATTTTTTCCATGCCATGTGTGTTAGAGTGTATCATGGGTGTTGGGTGACAAAGATACCATCACTCTCTGTGTTGGGGCCTCACCGACGTCGGATTCTCTCTCGCGGGTTCCAGGACTGCTCACACCCCGAAACTCCCGGATCTGCCGTAACGGGAGGAATCTTGCAAGGAGGTGGGCCCTACCATTGTCAAGGGTGTTCCTTGGTCCTAACATGACACAACCAAGCAACTAGTTCCACTTTTCTACCCACTTCCGGCTCACGCAGAGGGGGCTGGACGCCGGTTCCGTCTTTTTCTACACCGGGGCTAGGGTATCTCCGTAGAGGGGACCCGGAGCGTCGGGATCCCACCTAAACCAATGTTTTGCCATTCCATGTGTGTTAGAGTGTCACATGGGTGTTGGGTGCCAAAGATACCATCACTCTCTCTGTTGGGGCCTCACCGACGTCGGATTCTCTCTCGCGGGTTCCAGGACTGCTCACACCCCGAAACTCCCGGATCTGACGTAACGGGGGGAATATTGCAAGGAGTTGGGCCCTACCATTGTCAAGGGTGTTCCTTGGGCCTAACATGACACAACAAAGCAGCTAGTTCCACTTTTCTACACACTTCCGGCTCACGCAGAGGGGGCTAGACGTCGGTTCCGTCTTTTTCTACACCGGGGCTAGGGTATCTCCGGAGAGGGGACCCGGAGCGTCGGGATCCCACCTAAACCAATGTTTTGCCAAGCCATGTGTGTTAGAGTGTATCATGGGTGTTGGGTGCCAAAGATACCATCACTCTCTGTGTTGGGGCCTCACCGACGTCGGATTCTCTCTCGCGGGTTCCAGGACTGCTCACACCCCGAAACTCCCGGATCTGACGTAACGGGGGGAATATTGCAAGGAGGTGGGCCCTACCATTGTCAAGGGTGTTACTTGGGCCTAACATGACACAACCAAGCAACTAGTTCCACTTTGCTACCCACTTCCGGCTCACGCACAGGGGGCTAGACGTCGGTTCCGTCTTTTTCTACACCGGGGCTAGGGTATCTCCGAAGAGGGGACCGGAGCGTCGGGATCCCACCTAAACCAATGTTTTTCCATGCCATGTGTGTTAGAGTGTATCATGGGTGTTGGGTGCCAAAGATACCATCACTCTCTGTGTTGGGGCCTCACCGACGTCGGATTCTCTCTCGCGGGTTCCAGGACTGCACACACCCCGAAACTCCCGGATCAGACGTAACGGGGGGAATATTGCAAGGAGGTGGGCCCTACCATTGTCAAGGGTGTTCCTTGGGCCTAATGACACAACCAAGCAACTAGTTCCACTTTGCTACCCACTTCCGGCTCACGCAGAGGGGGCTAGACGCCGGTTCCGTCTTTTTATACACCTGGGCTAGGGTATCTCCGGAGAGGGGACCCGGAGCGTCGGGATCCCACCTAAACAATTTTTTGCCATGCCATGTGTGTTATAGTGTATCATGGGTGTTTTGTGCCAAAGATACCATCACTCTCTGTGTTGGGGCCTCACCGACGTCGGATTCTCTCTCGCGGGTTCCAGGACTGCTCACACCCCGAAACACCCGGATCTGACGTAACCGGGGGAATCTTGCAAGGAGGTGGGACCTACTATTGTCAAGGGTGTTCCTTGGGCCTAACATGACACAAACAAGCAACTAGTTCCACTTTGCTACCCACTTCCGGCTCACGCAGAGGGGGCTGGACGCCGGTTCCGTCTTTTTCTACACCGGGGCTAGGGTATCTCCGGAGAGGGGACCCGGAGCGTCGGGATCCCACGTAAACCAATGTTTTGCCATGCCATGTGTGTTAGAGTGTCACATGGGTGTAGGGTGCCAAAGATACCATCACTCTCTGTGTTGGGGCCTCACCGACGTCGGATTCTCTCTCGCGGGTTCCAGGACTGCTCACACCCCGAAACTCCTGGATCTGACGTAACCGGGGGAATCTTCCAAGGAGGTGTCGCACCCTGATTTCTAGGGGATACTCACCGTACGAACTGGATAGCAGATGCTTGGATTATGGGGCATAACTGCTCCCACGTCCCAGCTTCCTGGTAGGCCTGCGCTTATGCGCGACAACACAAGCCCTGCTATTCCATCGTCGATGTAAACTATCCACTAGAGATCAAAGGCACTTCCGTCGACGTACTTCAAACCATACACACATGGTACGTCAACGGCGTTGAACAACTGATATCACAACAGATCTCTACGACACAAAAGATTGAAATAAGTTGCAAATGGCTCTCATTAGAGCAGAGATAGCAAATACAATCATTCAGAGGGCACATGCCCCAACAATACATCATTACAATACAGCGGAAGCATTCAACATGTCTGAGTACAGACAAGAACCAAATAGGCCTAAGAGGCCGGAAACAAACAGACGGAGCCCATCCACGAAGTCTCGGATCCTGCCCAGGTCCGCTATCTACTCGTCAGCAGCCTCGTCATACTCCACGTAGTAGCCACCATGTCGATCCTCGGAAACGTCGTCTGCGTAAACCACAGCCCCAAAGGGGTCAGTACAACAACGTACTGGCAAGCAAGACTCACAGTTCACCAAAGTGTAACCCGTCAACACCAAGCACAGATGCTTTGGGATCAACGGAAAGGAAGGGGATATAAAAGATGCTGCAACTGGCTGCACTAACCAACTACAGAGATTCTATCACTTCCAACTATCAGAAAGGGGATAAGATCGAGGATTGTAACCAACTGAAAGATAACTTCAAACAAACCCATCCTGGATCTCGCCCCTTATCCGAAGAAGCAATCCGAGGATAACTCACACCGTGGTATTAAAGATGAGTCAAGTTATTGTGTGAATAACCTATTACTAGTCAAGTTATTAATCATTGGGTGAAACATGATTGATCATTATGTTGAAGTTGTCCTGAGTACTTGTTAGCCAGTACTTTCACCAAGTAATCCATAACCGCGGAAAACACGGCTTCTCGAGAAGATTTACCCTGCAGGGATGCACCAAAGTAACCACACTCATGAATATCCCGCCAGATGGAATGCCTCCCACCAAGCGGGGCACTCAACCCAATCCAACCCTTCTTCGCATCAAGCCCAAAGAACCTTGGGCGCACGGCTAATCGAGCCCAGAAGAAAATGGACCCTCATAGCACTCTAAGAACGTGTCCCCCTATATGCCGACTACGAAAGTTCCACCCGGGTACCAAGGGCTCGCAAAATCATGCATGCAGCAAATGGAAAACCCGAACTAAATGAGGCGATTTGGACGAGATGCGAATCGGGTCAAACTGAGGGGGAGCCCATACTCCCCAAATGCGGGTAGTGCGCTCATCATGGATCAGTAGACAAGACCCTTTTCCTATTAGGGTCGACACTAGCAGGCCTCAAAACCACAAAGGGCCTCCTGCCGGTGCCTTATCATCAAATTATTATTTAGCGATAACATTAGCATGATTGATTGATTAAACATCGAGCCCCCACAACGTAATGAAATAGTAACTGAAAGTAACGGGTAACAGACTCGAGCAAAGCAACCTAAGCGTGCTAGTAAGACACTGGCTCAAACAATGGGTTGTAGGAAGGGAGATGAGGCAATATCAGGTTTAAGGGATTCATGTGATAGGTTCGTAACAGAACAACTACTACTAAGGCTAGCAGAAAAGAACAACGGAAAGTATCGGTAACCAATGTTGAAAGGAACACAATGGTTCATGTGAGTGATAACTTGCCTGCAAAACCCAGTAGCCTGGTACTGAGCTAACTCCTTAGAAGGGATGTCGTAAGTATCGTCGGTCTCAGCGTCGTCGTTTATCCGAGAAGAAGCAAACAAACATTGCAGAAAGATAACCAATCAATATCATGGCATTGTGCACAATCAAGGATGATGCATGACATGTTAATAGATGCATCAAAATAAACTACTTGACATGATAACACAATTTAAATGGACACATATGCAACTTTGGGTTGCATATGAAAAGCCCATGGATTTTGGTTAGATTATTTGTTTTCCAACTAAACAACAGGTGCTAGTGGTTTAGTATGATGCATGCAACAGGAAATCAGCAAAATAACAACATAAGAATCAAATTTAAATAGGGTGTAGCAATTTAGAAGTTTATTAGTAATTTAGGGAAATTTTGGGTGCATTAAGGTGACACACAAGTATTGTTGTTTTCAACCATTTAAAATGTTCAAAACAAATAACAAAGTTGATATTTGAAAAGGTTATGAAATTTTAGTTGGATTACATGTTTCACATTTTGAAATTGGACTTTGGATTATTTAATTATGAATTAAACAATATTAAACAAGTTTTAATTGAACTAAACAAGTTTTAAATTGTTTAGGAAATTTTAATTATTCAAAACAGGAAACAAAAATTATATTTGAAAAGGTGGTTTAATTTTGCATGGAAAACATATTTCATTTGTGGAAATTGGATTTAAAATGAGCAAGTTATTATTTTGGCAATTTTAATTGCAATAAATAGGAAACAGTTGTTTTCAGCAATTTAACTTATTCAAAACAGCAACAAAATTTATATTTGGAAAGTACATGAAAAGTTGATTGAAAAACATATTTAGTTTGTGGAATTTGGAATTTTTATGAACAGGTTATGAATTTTGCAAATTTAAGTGAATTTGACAAGTTTTCAAATATTGCACCAATTTAAAATATTCAAAACAGTAAACAAATTTTATATTTGGGTAGAACATTTAATTTGGTATTGAAAACATATAAAAAAATGTTGGAATTGGAGTTAAAATGATTTTATTATGCCATTTCCAAAATTGATTGCAAATCTGCCATTTTATTTCATCTATGGACTTGGAAATAATTTTCCAGGGGCTAGAATTAATGTGCAAGGGCCTATTGGTGATTTCTGACAAGTTTCTGTACCAAAACAATTGGGGAAAAAAGTTTTGGTTTTATGGGTGCAGGGGGGGTCGAACCCTGCACCTCTGCTTGCGCGCTGGAGTTCGCTACCACTACGGTGGGATGCGATTCTTGTCAGGGTAGCGGTGCGGGGAAGGTTAACATGCAGTTTCGCGGGCGCACTGAAACTTAACTGAATCTTCAACGTGCAGGTTCAGGTTCAGCATAGAGGGCGGCCGGCGATCGCTGTCCACTGCCACTGCGCTCGGTGGCGCCGTCCGTGGCCGGCCTGCCGTGCTGTGGTGGGGCGCGGTCGGTGGGGCCACGAGGGGCGGATAGGAGAGGGAACGAGTGGGAGGTGGCGACTCACCGAGCGATCGATGGTGTTGACGGGTCGGTGCAGGCAGGTGGTCGCCGGCGGCTCGAGCGGACGGCGGCGGCGCTACAACCCTCCTCAAGCTCAACGGAGTTGTCTGGGGTGGAGAGGGAGCAGTGGGGAATCCATTCCCGGAATCGGTAGCCCCTCGAGATGGAGGTGTGACCGGCGACGAGGGGGAAGAGGTGGTGGTCTCGGACGGGAGGTGCAGGCTGCAGCGTTCTTCAGTGACGTTCAGAGAAAGGAATCGGGAAAGAGGGAGAGGGCTGGCGGCGATGGAGGGTTAGGGTTTCTAGGCTAGCAGCAGAGGGATCGGGGGTTATAAGGGGAAGGAGCAAGAGTACGGCAGCAAATCCATGGGGTGGAGGAGGATCAGATGGCTCTCCTGCTGTCGTACAGAGAGAGAGGTAGGTGACAGCGACGTGCTGGAGGGTATTGGGCCAAGGCAGAGAAGAGGTGGGCTTGGGCTGCTGCTGCTCCTTCTCTCTCTCTCTTTTGTTATTTTTGTTTTATTTATTTTTTTTTTGCACAGAACCAAATGGAAGAAAAGGAGGCCTTTTAAGTTAATAGAAATTTTATGGAAATTAGTGTTAGCTAGTTAGTTTAGAAGAAAACAAATGCCAAGTTTGGGTTTTGCAGAAGATTAATTTTTTAATTGCTGTTTTGCAATTTAAGTCAATATTTAAAAGAATGCTTCTTATTTGGTTTTTATTAAAAACCAACATGTTTATTAGGGGAACCCCAATGATTTAATTTGATTAAAGCATTAGAATGGTTTGGTATTTTTCATGTCTTGGAAGTTGGTGCTGTTTGAAAGAATTTGATTTGAAATTGGAATATTTGGTTAATTGAAATAGAAACCACAATTTAATAGGGTGAACCCTATCATTAGTTGGGTTAGAATTATTGGACTGATTTTTATAGTTTCCAAATGAGTTGTTGAGGATGACCTTGCTTGGAATTTGAAAACCAATTTGGAATTAATGAATTGATTTAAGCCACTATTTTAGAAGTTGATCATTATGGAATAATTGGAAACAAATGATTGATTTGTTTTGCAATTTTTCATAACTTTCAAAAGGGTTGTTGATTTGGAACTTTATTGAATTTGAAAAGGGTTTGGTTATTGGATGCATTTTTATAGAAATAAAACAATAGTTTGGAATCACACTTTAATGGAAACAAATAATTGTTTTATTTTGAAATATCATTTTAGAAATTGTAACATCACAAGGATGAAACAAAAGGTTTGAAATTTGAGTTGAAATTCAAATAGAAAACAAAGGAAAACAAATGAAAACAGAGGAAAACAAATGGAAAACAAACAAAACAGATGCAATCAACATGATGCCATGATGCAAAACATAAAATAACAGATAGCAAACATTCTAAAGGCTATTTTTCAGACTTGGGATGTTACAAAACGCCCCCCCTTGAAGGAATCGCGCCCCGAGATTCCTACGGAGAAAAGAAAAGGTCCGGAAACTTCTTGGGAAGATCCTCTTGAGCTGTGACACGTGAAACACATCGTGCACAGTGGATAGACGTCAGGGAATTTGCAAACCACCGGAACATTTCCAAATAAAGGGAGAGGTTTTGTACCAAGGGTGTATAGCTGGATAGAATTTGATTCATTTGGAGAATAGACTATCTGTAATGAGGGTGGAACAGGGTTATTGACATGAATGGAACACCAAGGATGACATCAATGTCAGAATCAACAACATGAGAGTAACGAGGAATATGTGGCCTCTCATTAGCATTGGATTGTTCTTACTTATCTTGGAAGTCAACATTTGAGATTCAGGAGAGTGAACAGAGATTTGATTGTTTAGTGGAACCAGAATTGGGTTGTATGTTGTGGAAAAGATTGTTGACACAAAGGAATGTGATGCTCCGGTATCAAATAACACTTTAGCTGGATAAGAGTTTACGAGGAAGTTTTGATTAGACGCCGGTAGAAGATTTGAAGTGGAAAACAACAACAAGATTTGAACGGACGAAAAGGATGTTGAGAAAAACAGGATATCAACATCGGGGAAAACGAGAACAAAACTCCTGAGGTACTACGGAAAACCCATCCGGGCTTCTAAAGGATCATTATCTACTGCTTAAGGAATAGAGGATTTGCTTCCGGGGCTTACACGCCTCCGTTCTCAATCATGAGTAGGCAACATGATAAATCACGTCACAACCACCTCCATTCCTATGGTCTAGTAGATATAACCATCCTAGAGAAACCAGAATTCGTGAAATCCTAACTTGAAAGTTTAGATGAGAAGGGAAAAATCAACGTTACACTTCCTTACCAGAAAAAGGGAGGGTGGGTGGGGAAAGAAGAAAAAGAACAGAATTCCTACTCTCACGTTTCATTTTTCCTATATAGCTACAAAATAGTTTCTAGACTCAACTGCGACCAGTAAAAAGGGATCCTACAGGCAGACAGGCTCTGATACCATTTGTCGCACCCTGATTTCTAGGGGATACTCACCGTACGAACTGGATAGCAGATGCTTGGATTATGGGGCATAACTGCTCCCACGTCCCAGCTTCCTGGTAGGCCTGCGCTTATGCGCGACAACACAAGCCCTGCTATTCCATCGTCGATGTAAACTATCCACTAGAGATCAAAGGCACTTCCGTCGACGTACTTCAAACCATACACACATGGTACGTCAACGGCGTTGAACAACTGATATCACAACAGATCTCTACGACACAAAAGATTGAAATAAGTTGCAAATGGCTCTCATTAGAGCAGAGATAGCAAATACAATCATTCAGAGGGCACATGCCCCAACAATACATCATTACAATACAGCGGAAGCATTCAACATGTCTGAGTACAGACAAGAACCAAATAGGCCTAAGAGGCCGGAAACAAACAGACGGAGCCCATCCACGAAGTCTCGGATCCTGCCCAGGTCCGCTATCTACTCGTCAGCAGCCTCGTCATACTCCACGTAGTAGCCACCATGTCGATCCTCGGAAACGTCGTCTGCGTAAACCACAGCCCCAAAGGGGTCAGTACAACAACGTACTGGCAAGCAAGACTCACAGTTCACCAAAGTGTAACCCGTCAACACCAAGCACAGATGCTTTGGGATCAACGGAAAGGAAGGGGATATAAAAGATGCTGCAACTGGCTGCACTAACCAACTACAGAGATTCTATCACTTCCAACTATCAGAAAGGGGATAAGATCGAGGATTGTAACCAACTGAAAGATAACTTCAAACAAACCCATCCTGGATCTCGCCCCTTATCCGAAGAAGCAATCCGAGGATAACTCACACCGTGGTATTAAAGATGAGTCAAGTTATTGTGTGAATAACCTATTACTAGTCAAGTTATTAATCATTGGGTGAAACATGATTGATCATTATGTTGAAGTTGTCCTGAGTACTTGTTAGCCAGTACTTTCACCAAGTAATCCATAACCGCGGAAAACACGGCTTCTCGAGAAGATTTACCCTGCAGGGATGCACCAAAGTAACCACACTCATGAATATCCCGCCAGATGGAATGCCTCCCACCAAGCGGGGCACTCAACCCAATCCAACCCTTCTTCGCATCAAGCCCAAAGAACCTTGGGCGCACGGCTAATCGAGCCCAGAAGAAAATGGACCCTCATAGCACTCTAAGAACGTGTCCCCCTATATGCCGACTACGAAAGTTCCACCCGGGTACCAAGGGCTCGCAAAATCATGCATGCAGCAAATGGAAAACCCGAACTAAATGAGGCGATTTGGACGAGATGCGAATCGGGTCAAACTGAGGGGGAGCCCATACTCCCCAAATGCGGGTAGTGCGCTCATCATGGATCAGTAGACAAGACCCTTTTCCTATTAGGGTCGACACTAGCAGGCCTCAAAACCACAAAGGGCCTCCTGCCGGTGCCTTATCATCAAATTATTATTTAGCGATAACATTAGCATGATTGATTGATTAAACATCGAGCCCCCACAACGTAATGAAATAGTAACTGAAAGTAACGGGTAACAGACTCGAGCAAAGCAACCTAAGCATGCTAGTAAGACACTGGCTCAAACAATGGGTTGTAGGAAGGGAGATGAGGCAATATCAGGTTTAAGGGATTCATGTGATAGGTTCGTAACAGAACAACTACTACTAAGGCTAGCAGAAAAGAACAACGGAAAGTATCGGTAACCAATGTTGAAAGGAACACAATGGTTCATGTGAGTGATAACTTGCCTGCAAAACCCAGTAGCCTGGTACTGAGCTAACTCCTTAGAAGGGATGTCGTAAGTATCGTCGGTCTCAGCGTCGTCGTTTATCCGAGAAGAAGCAAACAAACATTGCAGAAAGATAACCAATCAATATCATGGCATTGTGCACAATCAAGGATGATGCATGACATGTTAATAGATGCATCAAAATAAACTACTTGACATGATAACACAATTTAAATGGACACATATGCAACTTTGGGTTGCATATGAAAAGCCCATGGATTTTGGTTAGATTATTTGTTTTCCAACTAAACAACAGGTGCTAGTGGTTTAGTATGATGCATGCAACAGGAAATCAGCAAAATAACAACATAAGAATCAAATTTAAATAGGGTGTAGCAATTTAGAAGTTTATTAGTAATTTAGGGAAATTTTGGGTGCATTAAGGTGACACACAAGTATTGTTGTTTTCAACCATTTAAAATGTTCAAAACAAATAACAAAGTTGATATTTGAAAAGGTTATGAAATTTTAGTTGGATTACATGTTTCACATTTTGAAATTGGACTTTGGATTATTTAATTATGAATTAAACAATATTAAACAAGTTTTAATTGAACTAAACAAGTTTTAAATTGTTTAGGAAATTTTAATTATTCAAAACAGGAAACAAAAATTATATTTGAAAAGGTGGTTTAATTTTGCATGGAAAACATATTTCATTTGTGGAAATTGGATTTAAAATGAGCAAGTTATTATTTTGGCAATTTTAATTGCAATAAATAGGAAACAGTTGTTTTCAGCAATTTAACTTATTCAAAACAGCAACAAAATTTATATTTGGAAAGTACATGAAAAGTTGATTGAAAAACATATTTAGTTTGTGGAATTTGGAATTTTTATGAACAGGTTATGAATTTTGCAAATTTAAGTGAATTTGACAAGTTTTCAAATATTGCACCAATTTAAAATATTCAAAACAGTAAACAAATTTTATATTTGGGTAGAACATTTAATTTGGTATTGAAAACATATAAAAAAATGTTGGAATTGGAGTTAAAATGATTTTATTATGCCATTTCCAAAATTGATTGCAAATCTGCCATTTTATTTCATCTATGGACTTGGAAATAATTTTCCAGGGGCTAGAATTAATGTGCAAGGGCCTATTGGTGATTTCTGACAAGTTTCTGTACCAAAACAATTGGGGAAAAAAGTTTTGGTTTTATGGGTGCAGGGGGGGTCGAACCCTGCACCTCTGCTTGCGCGCTGGAGTTCGCTACCACTACGGTGGGATGCGATTCTTGTCAGGGTAGCGGTGCGGGGAAGGTTAACATGCAGTTTCGCGGGCGCACTGAAACTTAACTGAATCTTCAACGTGCAGGTTCAGGTTCAGCATAGAGGGCGGCCGGCGATCGCTGTCCACTGCCACTGCGCTCGGTGGCGCCGTCCGTGGCCGGCCTGCCGTGCTGTGGTGGGGCGCGGTCGGTGGGGCCACGAGGGGCGGATAGGAGAGGGAACGAGTGGGAGGTGGCGACTCACCGAGCGATCGATGGTGTTGACGGGTCGGTGCAGGCAGGTGGTCGCCGGCGGCTCGAGCGGACGGCGGCGGCGCTACAACCCTCCTCAAGCTCAACGGAGTTGTCTGGGGTGGAGAGGGAGCAGTGGGGAATCCATTCCCGGAATCGGTAGCCCCTCGAGATGGAGGTGTGACCGGCGACGAGGGGGAAGAGGTGGTGGTCTCGGACGGGAGGTGCAGGCTGCAGCGTTCTTCAGTGACGTTCAGAGAAAGGAATCGGGAAAGAGGGAGAGGGCTGGCGGCGATGGAGGGTTAGGGTTTCTAGGCTAGCAGCAGAGGGATCGGGGGTTATAAGGGGAAGGAGCAAGAGTACGGCAGCAAATCCATGGGGTGGAGGAGGATCAGATGGCTCTCCTGCTGTCGTACAGAGAGAGAGGTAGGTGACAGCGACGTGCTGGAGGGTATTGGGCCAAGGCAGAGAAGAGGTGGGCTTGGGCTGCTGCTGCTCCTTCTCTCTCTCTCTTTTGTTATTTTTGTTTTATTTTTTTTTTTTTTGCACAGAACCAAATGGAAGAAAAGGAGGCCTTTTAAGTTAATAGAAATTTTATGGAAATTAGTGTTAGCTAGTTAGTTTAGAAGAAAACAAATGCCAAGTTTGGGTTTTGCAGAAGATTAATTTTTTAATTGCTGTTTTGCAATTTAAGTCAATATTTAAAAGAATGCTTCTTATTTGGTTTTTATTAAAAACCAACATGTTTATTAGGGGAACCCCAATGATTTAATTTGATTAAAGCATTAGAATGGTTTGGTATTTTTCATGTCTTGGAAGTTGGTGCTGTTTGAAAGAATTTGATTTGAAATTGGAATATTTGGTTAATTGAAATAGAAACCACAATTTAATAGGGTGAACCCTATCATTAGTTGGGTTAGAATTATTGGACTGATTTTTATAGTTTCCAAATGAGTTGTTGAGGATGACCTTGCTTGGAATTTGAAAACCAATTTGGAATTAATGAATTGATTTAAGCCACTATTTTAGAAGTTGATCATTATGGAATAATTGGAAACAAATGATTGATTTGTTTTGCAATTTTTCATAACTTTCAAAAGGGTTGTTGATTTGGAACTTTATTGAATTTGAAAAGGGTTTGGTTATTGGATGCATTTTTATAGAAATAAAACAATAGTTTGGAATCACACTTTAATGGAAACAAATAATTGTTTTATTTTGAAATATCATTTTAGAAATTGTAACATCACAAGGATGAAACAAAAGGTTTGAAATTTGAGTTGAAATTCAAATAGAAAACAAAGGAAAACAAATGAAAACAGAGGAAAACAAATGGAAAACAAACAAAACAGATGCAATCAACATGATGCCATGATGCAAAACATAAAATAACAGATAGCAAACATTCTAAAGGCTATTTTTCAGACTTGGGATGTTACAGGAGGTGGGACCTACCATTGTCAAGGGTGTTACTTGGGCCTAACATGACACAACCAAGCAACTAGTTCCACTTTGCTACCCACTTCCGGCTCACGCAGAGGGGGCTAGACGTCGGTTCCGTCTTTTTCTACACCGGGGCTAGGGTATCTCCGGAGAGGGGACCCGGAGCGTCGGGATCCCACCTAAACCAATGTTTTGCCATGCCATGTGTGTTAGAGTGTATCATGGGTGTTGGGTGCCAAAGATACCATCACTCTCTGTGTTGGGGCCTCACCGACGTCGGATTCTCTCTCGCGGGTTCCAGGACTGCTCACACCCCGAAACTCCCGGATCTGACGTAACGGGGGGAATATTGCAAGGAGGTGGGCCCTACCATTGTCAAGGGTGTTACTTGGGCCTAATGACACAACCAAGCAACTAGTTCCACTTTTCTATCCACTTCCGGCTCACGCAGAGGGGGCTAGACGCCGGTTCTGTCTTTTTCTACACCGGGGCTAGGGTATCTCCGGAGAGGGGACCCGGAGCGTCGGGATCCCACCTAAACCAATTTTTGCCATGACATGTGTGTTAGAGTGTATCATGGGTGTTGGGTGCCAAATATACCATCACTCTCTGTGTTGGGGCCTCACCGACGTCGGATTCTCTCTCGCGGGTTCCAGGACTGCTCACAACCCGAAACTCCCGGATCTGACGTAACCGGGGGAATCTTGCAAGGAGGTGGGACCTAACATTGTCAAGGGTGTTCCTTGGGCATAACATGACACAACCAAGCAACTATTTCCACTTTGCTACCCACTTCCGGCTCACGCAGAGGGGGCTGGACGCCGGTTCCGTCTTTTTCTACACCGGGGCTAGGGTATCTCCGGAGAGGGGACCCGGAGCGTCGGGATCCCACCTAAACCAATGTTTTGCCATGCCATGTGTGTTAGAGTGTCACATGGGTGTAGGGTGCCAAAGATACCATCACTCTCTGTGTTGGGGCCTCACCGACGTCGGATTCTCTCTCGCGGGTTCCAGGACTGCTCACACCCCGAAACTCCCGGATCTGACGTAACGGGGGGAATCTTTCAAGGAGGTGGGCCCTACCATTGTCAAGGGTGTTCCTTGGGCCTAACATGACACAACCAAGCAACTAGTTCCACTTTTCTACCCACTTCCGGCTCACGCAGAGGGGGCTGGACGCCGGTTCCGTCTTTTTCTACACCGGGGCTAGGGTATCTCCGGAGAGGGGACCCGGAGCGTCGGGATCCCACCTAAACCAATGTTTTGCCATGCCATGTGTGTTAGAGTGTATCATGGGTGTTGGGTGCCAAAGATACCATCACTCTCTGTGTTGGGGCCTCACCAACGTCGGATTCTCTCTCGCGGGTTCCAGGACTGCTCACACCCCGAAACTCCCGGATCTGACGTAACGAGGGGAATCTTGGAAGGAGGTGGGCCCTACCATTGTCAAGGGTGTTCCTTGGGCCTAACATGACACAACCAAGCAACTAGTTCCACTTTGCTACCCACTTCCGGCTCACGCAGAGGGCGCTAGACGCCGGTTCCGTCTTTTTCTACACCGGGGCTAGGGTATCTCCGGAGAGGGGACCCGGAGCGTCAGGATCCCACCTAAACCAATGTTTTGCCATGCCATGTGTGTTAGAGTGTCACATGGGTGTAGGGTGCCAAAGATACCATCACTCTCTGTGTTGGGGCCTCACCGACGTCGGATTCTCTCTCGCGGGTTCCAGGACTGCTCACACCCCGAAACTCCCGGATCTGACGTAACAGGGGGAATCTTGCAAGGAGGTGGGCCCTACCATTGTCAAGGGTGTTCCTTGGGACTAACATGACACAACCAAGCAACTAGTTCCACTTTGCTACCCACTTCCGGCTCACGTAGAGGGGGCTGGACGCCGGTTCCGTCTTTTTCTACACCGGGGCTAGGGTATCTCCGGAGAGGGGACCCGGAGCGTCGGGATCCCACCTAAACTAATGTTTTGCCATGCCATGTGTGTTAGAGTGTCACATGGGTGTTGGGTGCCAAAGATACCATCACTATCTGTGTTGGGGCCTCACCGACGTCGGATTCTCTCTCGCGGGTTCCAGGACTGCTCACACCCCGAAACTCCCGGATCTGAGGTAACGGGGGGAATCTTGCAAGGAGCTGGGCCCTACCATTGTCAAGGGTGTTCCTTGGGCCTAACATGACACAACCAAGAAACTAGTTCCATTTTGCTACCCACTTCCGGCTCACGCAGAGGGGGCTACACGCCGGTTCCGACTTTTTCTACACCGGGGCTAGGGTATCTCCGGAGAGGGGACCCGGAGCGTCGGGATCCCACCTAAACCAATGTTTTGCCATGCCATGTGTGTTAGAGTGTATCATGGGT
This sequence comes from Alopecurus myosuroides, assembly GCA_028641055.1. NCBI lineage: Eukaryota > Viridiplantae > Streptophyta > Magnoliopsida > Poales > Poaceae > Alopecurus > Alopecurus myosuroides. The sequence continues at coordinate 385,361,778 of CM054060.1, forward strand.
GTTGGGTGCCAAAGATACCATCACTCTCTGTGTTGGGGCCTCACCGACGTCGGATTCTCTCTCGCGGGTTCCAGGACTGCTCACACCCCGAAACTCCCGGATCTGACGTAACGGGGGGAATCTTGCAAGGAGGTGGGCCCTACCATTGTCAAGGGTGTTCCTTGGGCCTAACATGACACAACCAAGCAACTAGTTCCACTTTGCTACCCACTTCCGGCTCAATCAGAGGGGGCTGGACGCCGGTTCCGTCTTTTTCTACACCGGGGCTAGGGTATCTCCGGAGAGGGGACCCGGAGCGTCGGGATCCCACCTAAGCCAATGTTTTTCCATGCCATGTGTGTTAGAGTGTCACATGGGTGTTGGGTGCCAAAGATACCATCACTCTCTGTGTTGGGGCCTCACCGACGTCGGATTCTCTCTCGCGGGTTCCAGGACTGCTCACACCCCGAAACTCCCGGATCTGACGTAACATGGGGAATCTTGCAAGGAGGTGGGCCCTACCATTGTCAAGGGTGTTCCTTGGGCCTAACATGACACAACCAAGCAACTAGTTCCACTTTGCTACCCACTTCCGGCTCACGCAGAGGGGGCTAGACGCCGGTTCCGTCTTTTTCTACACCGGGGCTAGGGTATCTCCGGAGAGGGGACCCGGAGCGTCGGGATCCCACCTAAACCAATGTTTTGCCATGCCATGTGTGTTAGAGTGTATCATGGGTGTTGGGTGCCAAAGATACCATCACTCTCTGTGTTGGGGCCTCACCGACGTCGGATTCTCTCTCGCGGGTTCGAGGACTGCTCACACCCCGAAACTCCCGGATCTGACGTAACGGGGGGAATCTTGCAAGGAGGTGGGCCCTACCATTGTCAAGGATGTTACTTGGGACTAACATGACACAACCAAGCAACTAGTTCCACTTTGCTACCCACTTCCGGCTCAATCAGAGGGGGCTGGACGCCGGTTCCGTCTTTTTCTACACCGGGGCTAGGGTATCTCCGGAGAGGGGACCCGGGGCGTCGGGATCCCACCTAAACCAATGTTTTGCTATGCCATATGTGTTAGAGTGTCACATGGGTGTTGGGTGCCAAAGATACCATCACTCTCTGTGTTGGGGCCTCACCGACGTCGGATTCTCTCTCGCGGGTTCCAGGACTGCTCACACCCCGAAACTCCCGGATCTGACGTAACAGGGGGAATCTTGCAAGGAGGTGGGCCCTACCATTGTCAAGGGTGTTCCTTGGGCCTAACATGACACAACCAAGCAACTAGTTCCACTTTGCTACCCACTTACGACTCACGCAGTGGGGGCTAGACGCCGGTTCCGTCTTTTTCTACACCGGGGCTAGGGTATCTCCGGAGAGGGGACCCGGAGCGTCGGGATCCCACCTAAACCAATGTTTTGCCATGCCATGTGTGTTAGAGTGTATCATGGGTGTTGGGTGCCAAAGATACCATCACTCTCTGTGTTGGGGCCTCACAGACGTCGGATTCTCTCTCGCGGGTTCCAGGACTGCTCACACCCCGAAACTCCCGGATCTGACGTAACGGGGGGAATCTTGCAAGGAGGTGGGCCCTACCATTGTCAAGGGTGTTCCTTGGGCCTAACATGACACAACCAAGCAACTAGTTCCACTTTGCTACCCACTTCCGGCTCACACAGTGGGGGCTTGACGCCGGTTCCGTCTTTTTCTACACCGGGGCTAGGGTATCTCCGGAGAGGGGACCCGGAGCGTCGGGATCCCACCTAAACTAATGTTTTGCCATGCCATGTGTTTTAGAGTGTCACATGGGTTTTGGGTGCCAAATATACCATCACTCTCTGTGTTGGGGCCTCACCGACGTCGGATTCTCTCTCGTGGGTTCCAGGACTGCTCACACCCCGAAACTCCCGGATCTGAGGTAACGGGGGGAATCTTGCAAGGAGGTGGGCCCTACCATTGTCAAGGGTGTTCCTTGGTCCTAACATGACACAACCAAGCAACTAGTTCCACTTTGCTACCCACTTCCGGCTCACGCAGAGGGGGCTAGACGCCGGTTCCGTCTTTTTCTACACCGGGGCTAGGGTATCTCCGGAGAGGGGACCCAGACCGTAGGGATCCCACCTAAACCAATGTTTTGCTATGCCATGTGTGTTAGAGTGTATCATGGGTGATGGGTGCGAAAGATACCATCACTCTCTGTGTTGGGGCCTCACCGACTTCGGATTCTCTCTCGCGGGTTCCAGGACTGCTCACACCCCGAAACTCCCGGATCTGACGTAACGGGGGGAATCTTGCAAGGAGGTGGGCCCTACCATTGTCAAGGGTGTTCCTTGGGACTAACATGACACAACCAAGCAACTAGTTCCACTTTCCTACCCACTTCCGGCTCAATTGGAGGGGGCTGGACGTCGGTTCCGTCTTTTTCTACACCGGGGCTAGGGTATCTCCGGAGACGGGACCCGGAGCGTCGGGATCCCACATAAACCAATGTTTTTCCATGCCATGTGTGTTAGAGTGTCACATGGGTGTTGGGTGCCAAATATACCATCACTCTCTGTGTTGGGGCCTCACCGACGTCGGATTCTCTCTCGCGGGTTCCAGGACTGCTCACACCCCGAAACTCCCGGATCTGACGTAACAGGGGGAATCTTGCAAGGAGGTGGGCCCTACCATTGTCAAGGGTGTTCCTTGGGCCTAACATGACACAACCAAGCAACTAGTTCCACTTTGCTACCCACTTACGACTCACGCAGTGGGGGCTAGACGCCGGTTCCGTCTTTTTCTACACCGGGGCTAGGGTATCTCCGGAGAGGGGACCCGGAGCGTCGGGATCCCACCTAAACCAATGTTTTGCCATGCCATGTGTGTTAGAGTGTATCATGGGTGTTGGGTGCCAAAGATACCATCACTCTCTGTGTTGGGGCCTCACAGACGTCGGATTCTCTCTCGCGGGTTCCAGGACTGCTCACACCCCGAAACTCCCGGATCTGACGTAACGGGGGGAATCTTGCAAGGAGGTGGGCCCTACCATTGTCAAGGGTGTTCCTTGGGCCTAACATGACACAACCAAGCAACTAGTTCCACTTTGCTACCCACTTCCGGCTCACACAGTGGGGGCTTGACGCCGGTTCCGTCTTTTTCTACACCGGGGCTAGGGTATCTCCGGAGAGGGGACCCGGAGCGTCGGGATCCCACCTAAACTAATGTTTTGCCATGCCATGTGTTTTAGAGTGTCACATGGGTTTTGGGTGCCAAATATACCATCACTCTCTGTGTTGGGGCCTCACCGACGTCGGATTCTCTCTCGTGGGTTCCAGGACTGCTCACACCCCGAAACTCCCGGATCTGAGGTAACGGGGGGAATCTTGCAAGGAGGTGGGCCCTACCATTGTCAAGGGTGTTCCTTGGTCCTAACATGACACAACCAAGCAACTAGTTCCACTTTGCTACCCACTTCCGGCTCACGCAGAGGGGGCTAGACGCCGGTTCCGTCTTTTTCTACACCGGGGCTAGGGTATCTCCGGAGAGGGGACCCAGACCGTAGGGATCCCACCTAAACCAATGTTTTGCCATGCCATGTGTGTTAGAGTGTATCATGGGTGATGGGTGCGAAAGATACCATCACTCTCTGTGTTGGGGCCTCACCGACTTCGGATTCTCTCTCGCGGGTTCCAGGACTGCTCACACCCCGAAACTCCCGGATCTGACGTAACGGGGGGAATCTTGCAAGGAGGTGGGCCCTACCATTGTCAAGGGTGTTCCTTGGGACTAACATGACACAACCAAGCAACTAGTTCCACTTTCCTACCCACTTCCGGCTCAATTGGAGGGGGCTGGACGTCGGTTCCGTCTTTTTCTACACCGGGGCTAGGGTATCTCCGGAGACGGGACCCGGAGCGTCGGGATCCCACATAAACCAATGTTTTTCCATGCCATGTGTGTTAGAGTGTCACATGGGTGTTGGGTGCCAAATATACCATCACTCTCTGTGTTGGGGCCTCACCGACGTCGGATTCTCTCTCGCGGGTTCCAGGACTGCTCACACCCCGAAACTCCCGGATCTGACGTAACAGGGGGAATCTTGCAAGGAGGTGGGCCCTACCATTGTCAAGGGTGTTCCTTGGGCCTAACATGACACAACCAAGCAACTAGTTCCACTTTGCTACCCACTTCCGGCTCACGCAGAGGGGGCTAGACGCCGGTTCCGTCTTTTTCTACACCGGGGCTAGGGTATCTCCGGAGAGGGGACCCGGAGCGTCAAGATCCCACCTAAACCAATGTTTTGCCATGCCATGTGTGTTAGAGTGTATCATGGGTGTTGGGTGCCAAAGATACCATCACTCTCTGTGTTGGGGCCTCACCGACGTCGGATTCTCTCTCGCGGGTTCGAGGACTGCTCACACCCCGAAACTCCCGGATCTGACGTAACGGGGGGAATCTTGCAAGGAGGTGGGCCCTACCATTGTCAAGGGTGTTCCTTGGGACTAACATGACACAACCAAGCAACTAGTTCCACTTTGCTAGCCACTTCCGGCTCAATCAGAGGGGGCTGGACGCCGGTTCCGTCTTTTTCTACACCGGGGCTAGGGTATCTCCGGAGAGGGGACTCGGAGCGTCGGGATCCCACCTAAACCTATTTTATGCCATGCCATGTGTGTTAGAGTGTCACATGGGTGTTGGGTGCCAAAGATACCATCACTCTCTGTGTTGGGGCCTCACCGACGTCGGATTCTCTCTCGCGGGTTCCAGGACTGCTCACACCCCGAAACTCCCGGATCTGACGTAACAGGGGGAATCTTGCAAGGAGGTGGGCCCTACCATTGTCAAGGGTGTTCCTTGGGCCTAACATGACACAACCAAGCAACTAGTTCCACTTTGCTACCCACTTCCGGCTCACGCAGAGGGGGCTAGACGCCGGTTCCGTCTTTTTCTACACCGGGGCTAGGGTATCTCCGGAGAGGGGACCCGGAGCGTCAAGATCCCACCTAAACCAATGTTTTGCCATGCCATGTGTGTTAGAGTGTATCATGGGTGTTGGGTGCCAAAGATACCATCACTCTCTGTGTTGGGGCCTCACCGACGTCGGATTCTCTCTCGCGGGTTCGAGGACTGCTCACACCCCGAAACTCCCGGATCTGACGTAACGGGGGGAATCTTGCAAGGAGGTGGGCCCTACCATTGTCAAGGGTGTTCCTTGGGACTAACATGACACAACCAAGCAACTAGTTCCACTTTGCTAGCCACTTCCGGCTCAATCAGAGGGGGCTGGACGCCGGTTCCGTCTTTTTCTACACCGGGGCTAGGGTATCTCCGGAGAGGGGACTCGGAGCGTCGGGATCCCACCTAAACCTATGTTATGCCATGCCATGTGTGTTAGAGTGTCACATGGGTGTTGGGTGCCAAAGATACCATCACTCTCTGTGTTGGGGCCTCACCGACGTCGGATTCTCTCTCGCGGGTTCCAGGACTGCTCACACCCCGAAACTCCCGGATCTGACGTAACAGGGGAATCTTGCAAGGAGGTGGGCCCTACCATTGTCAAGGGTGTTCGTTGGGCCTAACATGACACAACCAAGAAACTAGTTCCACTTTGCTACCCACTTCCGACTCACGCAGAGGGGGCTAGACGCCGGTTCCGTCTTTTTCTACACGCGGGGGCTAGGGTATCTCCGGAGAGGGGACCCGGAGCGTCGGGATCCCACCTAAACCAATGTTTTGCCATGCCATGTGTGTTAGAGTGTATCATGGGTGTTGGGTTCCAAAGATACCATCACTCTCTGTGTTGGGGCCTCACAGACGTCGGATTCTCTCTCGTGGGTTCCAGGACTGCTCACACCCCGAAACTCCCGGATCTGACGTAACGGGGGGAATCTTGCAAGGAGGTGGGCCCTACCATTGTAAAGGGTGTTCCTTGGGCCTAACATGACACAACCAAGCAACTAGTTCCACTTTGCTACCCACTTCCGGCTCACGCAGAGGTGGCTGGACGCCGGTTCCGTCTTTTTCTACACCGGGGCTAGGGTATCTCCGGAGAGGGGACCCGGAGCGTCGGGATCCCACCTAAACCAATGTTTTGCCATGCCATGTGTGTTAGAGTGTCACATGGGTGTTGGGTGCCAAAGATACCATCACTCTCTGTGTTGGGGCCTCACCGACGTCGGATTCTCTCTCGCGGGTTCCAGGACTGCTCACACCCCGAAACTCCCGGATCTGACGTAACGGGGGGAATCTTGCAAGGAGGTGGGCCCTACCATTGTCAAGGGTGTTCCTTGGGCCTAACATGACACAACCAAGCAACTAGTTCCACTTTGCTACCCACTTCCGGCTCACGCAGAGGGGGCTAGACGCCGGTTCCGTCTTTTTCTACACCGGGGCTAGGGTATCTCCGGAGAGGGGACCCGGAGCGTCGGGATCCCACCTAAACCAATGTTTTGCCATGCCATGTGTGTTAGAGTGTATCATTGGTGTTGGGTTCCAAAGATACCATCACTCTCTGTGTTGGGGCCTCACAGACGTCGGATTCTCTCTCGTGGGTTCCAGGACTGCTCACACCCCGAAACTCCCGGATCTGACGTAACGGGGGGAATCTTGCAAGGAGGTGGGCCCTACCATTGTAAAGGGTGTTCCTTGGGCCTAACATGACACAACCAAGCAACTAGTTCCACTTTGCTACCCACTTCCGGCTCACGCAGAGGAGGCTGGACGCCGGTTCCGTCTTTTTCTACACCGGGGCTAGGGTATCTCCGGAGAGGGGACCCGGAGCGTCGGGATCCCACCTAAACCAATGTTTTGCCATGCCATGTGTGTTAGAGTGTCACATGGGTGTTGGGTGCCAAAGATACCATCACTCTCTGTGTTGGGGCCGCACCGACGTCGGATTCTCTCTCGCGGGTTCCAGGACTGCTCACACCCCGAAACTCCCGGATCTGACGTAACGGGGGGAATCTTGCAAGGAGGTGGGCCCTACCATTGTCAAGGGTGTTCCTTGGGCCTAACATGACACAACCAAGCAACTAGTTCCACTTTGCTACCCACTTCCGGCTCACGCAGAGGGGGCTAGACGCCGGTTTCGTCTTTTTCTACACCGGGGCTAGGGTATCTCCGGAGAGGGGACTCGGAGCGTCGGGATCCCACCTAAACCAATGTTTTGCCATGCCATGTGTGTTAGAGTGTATCATGGGTGTTGGGTGCCAAAGATACCATCACTCTCTATGTTGGGGCCTCACCGACGTCGGATTCTCTCTCGCGGGTTCCAGGACTGCTCACACCCCGAAACTCCCGGATCTGACGTAACGGGGGGGATCTTGCAAGGAGGTGGGCCCTACCATTGTAAAGGGTGTTCCTTGGGCCTAACATGACACAAGCAAGCAACTAGTTCCACTTTGCTACCCACTTCCGGCTCACGCAGAGGGGGCTGGACGCCGGTTCCGTCTTTTTCTACACCGGGGCTAGGGTATATCTGGAGAGGGGACCCGGAGCGTCGGGATCCCACCTAAACCAATGTTTTGCCATGCCATCTGTGTTAGAGTGTATCATGGGACTAACATGACACTTGAACACACACCACTACGATTATTTTTGAATTTTACGACTAGATTGAAATTCCAAGGAAGCGGGATACACGACAGTACGTGGATCTAAACATTCTAGGATACATGGACAAACCATTTGTCCCAGCCATCTTGTGGCTCAGGTCTAGTCATACTCCTGCCTAGGCGTATAATACATGTACTCGTAGTCGTCGAAGTCGTCGCCGCCGTCGTCGTTGTCGTCAGATGGGGGCTGAAATGTCGATGGGGAAGCACGCCTGGACTGCGGGTAGCGCAGGCGGGGGTTATCGCCGTTCCTTATGTAGTTCATGACGCCCTGGAGAGTCCGGCCGCGCCACGACAGCCGACGACCAGCCTCGTTGAAGTTCGAAGGAGTCGGGCCTTCCTCCTCGTACCTGGCGAGCGCCCTCTCACGCCGATTGAAGAAGAAGGCGTCCCAACCTGCGCGGTAGTTGGGATCCCATTGGGGATACGTCCGCTGCTCCGGTGTCAGCTCGAAGTAGTAGTGGTTCGTGATGGCCGCCCGGCGCACCACACCTTGAGGGACAGGAGGGACCGGCACGCCTCCGGCGCTCAGCATCCACCCGGCGGTGACGCCGTACCCGGGAGGGCAGGGGTAGTTCGAGGCGCAGAGCTCCTCCGCCTCCGAGTAGGTTATAGTGGGTACGGTGGAAGACATGGAAGAGTTGGCGCGAAGAAATGGAAGAGTGCTGAGTTGTAGATATGTGCTAACTAAGCTAGATGCATGCATGGAAGAGTGTTCGAGGCGCAGAGCTCCCCCGCCTCCGTCTTGGCAGTAAAAGTACGAGAGCTGCCAGTGCTTGACGTGGGAGTTAAGGGTAAGAGGTGGCATCAGAGAATTCTTGCGGCGCTGGATAGAAACCCCGCCGCAAGCGAGAAGTGCCCCGTCACCACTTTCGCGGCACGGTTTGCACTGGAAAAGTTCAACGAAAAGAGCCAGACTTGGCGGAGTGCACAAGTATGACTCGGAAAGGACGATAAAGTGGGAGATATTTAACACAGAATTAGGACCTATGTCAAATACACGAAGGCCATAGTGGCTCAGGACGTTGCGGAAGAAGGGGTGACCCGGAGGACGAAAGCCCCGAGTCACGTGCTCTACAAAGCATATTACCTCATCCTTTGCCGGTGTAGGCCGGGTCTCCTTACCCGGCACCCTCCACTGGATATCCTCTTGAGGGGGAAGAATTCCTAGCTTGACCAGTTCTTCTAATTTGGCCTTGGTGACCGTAGATCGCGCCCAGTTGGCGGATATGGAGTTGGTGGTCTTGGCCTTGGTCGGTGTTTTTCCCTGCTTCTTGGGAGCCATGTGGTTGACCTGCAAAGCACGAGGTAGAAGGATACAAGGAATAAGATACGGAAACTGTGAGCTGGCCGAGTATCGGTGGGTGATATCGAGACATGGAAATTGCATACTATCCGGGTGTCAATCTGCATAGTGAGGTTCGAATTATCCGGGTATCGAGCATCGTAATAAAGGTTATGGAGGTCTATGCATTGGAAGAGCTTTTGAGGATGGTGGATGGTTGCACAGGCACTTATTGCGAATAAAAAGAACCGGAAAGGGGAGGATTTTCCTGGTGACAGAGATAAGGGCGGAAACTCTGAGTGGCCCGGGCCCAGATTGGAGACTCCGTTTTCAGATTTGCGGTAAAATTAACAAATGTGGGCGGTAGGAAAACGCAATAAAGTCTATATCCCATGTATTGGATGAGCTAGAATGAATACAAGCGATCTAATTCGGCATGACCGGGAAAATGACCGGCGGGTTGACCTAGATCTAATTTGAGGAAAATCAAGAAATTGCGGAGGCCAATTAATGGGTATGAGAATCTTACTAGAGGAGATTGAAGTGAAGCTCGACGGAGGCAAATCGCGCAAGATTGGTGTCCCTTTGCGATTCCCGACGGACCGGTTGGGGGTTTGGCGGCGGATCTTGGCGGCGGTGCAGAGTGAGCTGTGGTGGAACGCAGCCGCCGGCCAATAGGCTCCGGAGATGCACGTGGGATTTCCGTGGCGGCGCTCTATGAGATTGAGCGCAGAGGAAGAAAGGAAGAGGAATGGGGGGAAGTGAGCCGTTGGGGTTAGGGTTACCCCTACGGGCATATTTATAATGGTTCATGTGGATAAGTTTGGTTCCGCAAGCAGAGCCGGGGATTGCGGAGTAACGGCCATTTGTTTGAATTTTGCGAAATATACTTTAAGTGTTGAACGTGATATCTGGGCAGAAATAAGAAGGAGTTATTCTTCATAATATCAAGGTCAATTATCGAGTAAAGTGCAGAATCTTGACACTTTTATCAGGGCTTATACCCGGAAAGCTAAGCCGGGTACTTGGAGAAGAGCCGGGTTACCATATGGCCACCATGGAGTTGGGCCTAGCTATTTATCAAAGCATCTTAACCCGGCCTCCATATATTTGTGAGATTGGTATTTTTGCAGGGAATAGCGAGCACTTCAAGGAAGAATCCGTGAAGCCCAAGCTATTCTGGGGACTACTGATGGAGGGATAATAACCCGGTAGCCCAACTCCAAGGCGTAATCCGGCCCAAAGGACTCTGTGCAGGATCCGGCTAAGGATAAAGAAACTTCCGGAAGGCCCAAGTTTGTAGGCCTAGTAACCCGGATTGTGGGTTACGGTAAAGGAAGGTTAGCGTTTGTATGCCGTGTCCGGGTAGGGTCCAGGGTGTGTCTTGGAGGACAAGCCGGGGTGTGCGGGTGCTTTATAAACCGACCCCTAGGTCTAGTTGAGAGATCCAAGAACCGTAGTAGTACCGCCTGATATCGAGCATCCAGTGTATACAAGAGATCGAGTTAATATATTGAGATCGGAGACTCGGCGACTTGATTGCCGGCTACCAGATCGAGTTCCATCATGTTTTCCTCTGAGCTAAAGCCTCTCCCAAACGCCTGTGTCGTCTTGCCCCAAGATCAGTTACCCCCGGTAACGTCTGCCGTGATAATCCCACGACAGTTGGCGCCCACCGTGGGGCCTGCGTCCAAAGGTGTTTACATCACGGGAGAAGCTCGGAAGAACATGGAGAATCTTGTCGTCGGTGAGATCTACATCGACCACAAAGGAGAAAGGACGGTGGACGATTTCGGCTGGGGGCCAGAATCGGATCACCTCGAGTCCGGATCCGTCGTGACTATCGGTCGGATCAGCGTCTTCATTGGTATGGCATGTACTTCCGGTTCGATCCCTGACAATTTTGGATCTGATTCTGTGTCAGGGGAAGCCACTTCTATCCAATCAGAAGATGAAGAATCAATTGGAACGACATATCCGGCGGAAGAACCCATCGCGAAGTGGGAACAGCCGGAGGAACAGGCATGGACCCCGCGCGACCGGGTCGAAAGAGAGGATGATACCGAGTCTATCCTGGATCTGTTGGAGAACCGGTATGAAGAGAATAACGGCGAAGAAGAACAGCATGAATTTACACCAAGTATCGTACGCCGAGTTGCGGTCTACACGGCTCCCGCGGCCAATCTCAACCAAGAGAACGCAACCGCGGCAGCAGTCGGGGCGGCTCAGGCATTGGCCCAGCAGCAGGGCACGGCTAACGGAGACCCGGTTCTGGTTCGGGTTGATGGAGAATCGGCATCAGTGACCAGCCGTGCAGCAGACGAGGAGTTGCACGCAAATACGTTCGGATTCCTGGGAAACCGGACACCAGGGGCGGGTCCTTCGAACCCGCGTCACCCGACCTTATTCGATAATAATTTGATCCTAGACCCCACGGTTCTTGCTACGGTTATCACTCCAGAAAACGCAGCAGAACGTGTCAGGGATCTGGATGTGGCTCGTCGTGCGTTGGAACAGCAAAGAAGGCAAGTAGAAGCGGAAAGGCAAGGGATGGCCACACGGCAACGTGAGCTGGACGCGCTGGAAACTCGGCTCCGAGAGGAAGCATCTAGAGTACATCAAAGGCATCAAACTAGGTTACCAGCAACGGGTGGGGTTATTAATCCGGCTGCTTTATTTATCACACCTCAAGATCAGCCGATACCAGTGGTGAACCAGGGAACCGCACCCCAACCGGCCACAGCGGGGGCACATCCGGCAAATGAGCGGGCCGGGTTACCCCTACCACAGACTAGAGTCACAACCGGCAACGATCTACCACCACCACCACCATCAAGATTTCGCACACCAGCAGGTCACTACAACAATCCCATGGACAACGTGTATGCGGCAACACTCGCATTAAATCAAATCCCCGTGGGAGAGTCACCCCATGCAGAGAAGACCCGGCAAGCAATCGATCTGTTGCACACTGCGGTGGCGCAGCAAGCCAATTATCCAGATCATAGAAGTGGGATGCACGGGACGCCATACGCCAGTCAGCAACAAGGGAATATCCAAACAAGTTCAGCACGGCGGAGGGAAGAGCAGCAGCAAATGCCGCCTCCTCCCCGCGTTCAGGCAGCATCAGCAGCACAGGCTGTTGTGGACAGTTCCAGGGCTCGGAGGGTCGCGGCCGGGTCTGCAGCGCATGGACTACCCGCAGCGCCGCGCCCAGCCGCGCCCCCCGCTGGATCACACGTTTCTCGAGCAAGGCCGGCCTCGACCATTCTTGCAGGACCCAAGTGTCTCTCGGACAATATCAGAGCTGAACCTTACCCGGAAAAATTCAAAGAGCCAGGAAAAGTAGTGAATTACGAGCCAACTATGGATCCAGAAACATGGCTAAGCAGTTATGAGATGGCAATGTCGATTCGCAACGCATCCGAGAATCTCCAAGCCAAGTTCATGTACTTGATGATGTCAGAAGGAGCAGCAAAGTTGTGGTTCACCAATTTGCCGGAAGGATCGATCAAGTCCTGGGAGGAATTGAAGACCGCGTTTGTCAAGCACTTTCATGGGACGTGCAGAAAATTGTTCACTATTGATGATCTACATCGATGCGTCCAGAAGAAGGGAGAGTCGGCGCGCAGTTGGGTGCGCCGGGTTATGGAGATACTTCACTCGTCCACAGATATTCAACCCAAGGATGCACTACAAGCTATGGCAAAAACATGCAAGTATATACCTTTAGTGCAAAAGTTAACTCGCATGAAATCCAGTCGGAATGCGTCGGAGGTTACAATGGGAGAATTGATGGATGCGTGCAACAAACACGCTGCGACAGATACTACAGAGGAGGAAGTTGATGACAATAAGGTAAAAGCAAACACAAGTAATAGTGGAAGAACCGGCAATGGATCAGCACCGGGTAATAACGGAAATAGCCAGAACAAGCGCCCGTTTGAAGGAGGCTCCGAGTTTGTTGCCAACACAGAGGCCGGGTCTTCGAGACCCAGAGCAGAAGGAAATTTCAACGGAGGTAATCACAATGGAGGAAACTATCAAGGACCACCAAGACCGAGTAACAATTGGGACATATTCAGAATGGCATGCCCGAAGCACAGCAGGAACGGCAGGCCAGCTAACCACTCCTTGGAGCAGTGCGCCGATTTACAAAGATGGAAAAATGAGGAAGTGAACAGAGCTATGCGAGGTGCAGGACGGGGAGGAGGACCGGGTCCAGGGGGAAATCCGGGCAACGGCCCACCCCCAGCCGGTAACCCGGCGGCTGGAAATCAAGGTAATAACCAAGGGGGAGCAGGAGGTTTTCAGGCTAACCCCAAACAATTGGGTCAATATCATGTGCATACCACAGGAGGTTCTAACAAGGACAAAAAGATACTGAAGCAAGCGGTCAACTCAGTTTCGTCAGTTGTTCCGAGATACCTGAGATGGTCAGAACAGGATGTAACATGGAGCAGAAGGGATCACCCAGAAAGAGTAGAACACCCGGGAGTCTTGGCATTAGTAGTCGCACCACAGGTCAATGGGTATGAGCTGAAAAAGGTTTTGATGGATGGTGGAAGCAGCATCAATATACTGTATTGGGAAACCTTCCTACGCATGGGCCTCAAGGAGTCTCAGCTACAAAAAAGCTCAACAATTTTTCATGGGATAGTGCCGGGTCATTCAGCGTGCCCCGAGGGAAAAATCGCATTGGAGGTAGCTTTTGGGGAGTCAAAGGATAACTATCGAGTTGAGTGGCTCACCTTTGAGGTGGTCAAATTGCGCAGTCCTTATCACGCGTTATTCGGAAGGTCGGCTTATGCCAAATTCATGGCTAGGCCGTGTTACGTGTATCTACAGCTAAAAATCCCGGGTCCCAAGAAGACCATTACCATACATGGAAATCGAGACATAGCAGCTGAATGCGATGAAGGAGACGCAGCAATGGCCGAGCAAGCCTGTAGAAAAGAAGAACTCAAGCACTACCGGGCTCAAGCAGACCCGGAGGACAGAACCACATCAAAAAGGCCGAGTACTGAAGGCGAAAGAGCAAAGTCCAAGGTAGCACAAGATACTAAAATGGTGTCTTTTATCGAGGATGACTCCCCCAAACAATCCGCTATAAGAGAAGAAACTGCACGGCCGCTCACAACCAGCCACGTTATGGAAACACCTCACCCGGGTTGGCTAGTAAACCCAGTACTCATCATGAAAAAGTCCAACATGTGGAGAATGTGTATCGGTCACGCCAGCCCGGGACCAGTGCCCAAGAAGAACTAAACAATGTAACGGGCAGCAGGTTTCAGACGCGCTCTTTTCCTACCCAGGGTACCTAAGGGGACTGGAAGGTTTTTAATGAGGCGGCCTGCTGATCCAAACTTTCTCGCATCAATAAAGAGATGGTTATCATGTCCTATCTTGTTACAGCCTTTACTCCGATTACAAGTAAGTAGTATCCGTGTGACATCAATACATCAGTATCATTAAGAATGTTGAGTATATATAGGTCTCGCGGGCTGGTTGCTCAAGTAGCGCAGCCACAAACCCAAAGACCCGGCCTTGATGCCTATAAGTTATAAGGGCCAATTATTCGCAAACGAGTACGGCTGCAATCTTATAACTGGACAAATGAGCCAAATTTTCTTGACTTTTCTTACTTAAGCTCGATGTGACTCGCACTAAAGTGGCATGATTTGCTCGCTTACGATTACAATCAGCCATGAAGCCCAATGGGACTTGTCTGGCCCTGTTTTCGAATAGATGTAACAACATGGTATCCACGCGAAAGCCGGCTTACAGTACAAGATAGTCAAAAGGGTCATCTAAACCACAAGTTATGCAGAGTACAAGGCTAATAGCTGGAAACTCAACGATTATCAGGCATAACTTCATTATCTACATGAAACAATTCCGGGTTTCGACTTAGCGACAACAAGTTTGTTCTCTTCGAAAAAACCACACACCACAGACTCGGATATTCGGGCCTTGGGGACGGTGGGTTTCAAAACAGAATCAAGCTGTTTCGTTGCTAAGCTCGAAAGACCCCAACGTCCGAGTCGTGGGGACTTGGGGACTTAAAGAAAAGTCCACCTGTCAAAACCCACGATACTCGGAAATAAAGAAGGAAATAAAAAAGTCGGATATCAAGAATAAGTCCAAAAATAGACAAGTATCAAGTTCATCAAAAGGCCTAGAAAGGCACGAGGTGTATCACAGAATTAAAGTGCGTTACAAGTTGCGACACTAGTATCAAGGGTGCATAGGCGCACCGTCAAAAGAATACTTGTTTTGAGTAAAAACATCAAATGATTGAAGTATTTTTATGGCGTTTTGCTCATTCGGCTTCCTGAGTAGAGTCCACATCTTTTCCCTTACCCTCCGGGTCTTCCTCCTGGACTTGCTTTTTTCCGGCATCATCACTCGGATTCCTTGCGGCAGGACGGACTGGTGGAGGAACAGCTGGGGTAGAGGTGGCTGGACCTGATAACTCGGCCTCTCTCTTCGCAATTGCTTCCCTCTTCCTAGCCGAATCAGCAGCCCATTTCTCCAAAATATCAAAAGGCGGGGGTGCTTCCTCTGTAACAATTTTGCCTTCAGCGTCGTATGAACTCATAATCGTGTTCAGATCCATACTATCGGCCAAAGTGGTGGCCGAATGACGCATTGCAGACTGTACGGCCTTGAAGTCCTTGGGTGTAAACTTGGAGCCATCCGCTTTAAATTCTGGAAACCCGGATATTATTTTTGCCGGGTCAAGCTTTGGAAAGTAAGCCTTAGCCAGGGTAAAGGCCCGGGTCATACCAATCCGGCATGACGAGCGTTTCCATATTTCAATCCAGCCAGGCACGGTGGAGCAGGCCTTGATGGGATTTTCTTCACCCGGGTATACTTCAGTAGGCCACTTCACGGCGTCCAATATAAATTTCGTGCCGGCAAAGAACGTCCGGAGCGCAGTCTTTAAAGTTTTAGCCTTTGCAAGGGCATCCTCCTCTGGGGCCGCAAGGTTGGCACCTGCAGTTGAAGCAAAGGAAGGACGTATTAGTGATCCCGAGTATCATACAATAAAGTAAAAGCACGAAGACAGTCGGCAGCAAAAACTTACTAAGCAAGATCTGATAGGTATCGGTGACCTGGTCCGATAGTTTCTTCAGTGCGGTTTGAGCGGTATTGCACTTCTTCTGGTATTTAGAAACATCCTTCTTCAAGTATTCCACGTCATCCTCGAGGGTTTCTCTCCGCTTTACCTCGGCAAGAAGAAGTTGCTCGGTCTTGAGCAAAATTTCATCAGACCGAGTAATCTGCGCCTGTAAGTAGCAAGGAGCACAAGTATCAGTCGGATATTATGGCAAGCTGAGTATTGCGTAAAGTACCAAGCACAACTTCAGCAAGTCATGCTCGGAACTTGGGGACTAGGCGTGCACTACGAGATATCAAGTATTATTACCTGGTGCTCTGCGGCCATGCGCTCCAGAATACTGCTCTCTGAAGTCTTCATAGTGAGGAGACTGTCCATCAGTTGATCAAAAGTGTCATTACCCGTATCAGAGGACCCGGGGCCTTGGAAATTCCGAGAAGGAGTTTTCTTCTTAGTGGGAGGCGGCACCCGGGTCATTCGAATGTCGGACTCCGATGCTCCTTCTCCTGCACCCAAGGTTGCAGCTCTTTTCTTCTTGCTTGTGTGGGAGGCGATCGGATACTCGGCTTCTTGTGTGCCCGGGTTTATTGGTGACGCTTGTTCTTCGCCGCTAGACTCGGCTGTTGTTTTATCAGCTGGGTTTCCCTTACCCGGGTTATCGGTTGCCATATCCTCTTGGTCACTAATAACGACAGTGGCACTACATATAGTGAGAGTGAGCAGTCAGTGTGCAATCAGGAAAGGGTGATGAAAAGATAGAACGTCAGAAAAGGAACTTTACCCGGGATTCACCGCAAAGTCTGAAGGGAATTCGTTGCCAGACCCGGGCGAATCTGAATAATATCAAGTGAGATTTCGTAAGAGAATGGTTCGGAAAGATTGTTTCTACCGACAAAGGATAAGGTAAATACCGGTGCGCCGAGCCGGAGACGACGGAGTACCCGGGTTAAGAGCGTCATCACCCGGGTAATTCCGAGTCGCTCTGCGCTTGGTCATAGGCGACTCCTTCAAATACGGCCAGTGGAATAATGCCAAGTTAGCTCATGTATATCACCAAAGGAATACGAATTGAATACAAGGAGGCGATATGAAACCTTGAAGACGACCCCTCGGGGTTTTCTCTTAGATCCGACTTTAATTGTCGGCTCCACTTCGTCTTCATCGCTGGCGGATTCCACTTTGCCGTCAGTTTCTTCTTCCTCGTCGTCCTCCTCTTGTTCTGGATATCATCAAAGTTAGTTAGAAAATGAAGGAGTTGCGACGAACTTAAAGGAACCAAGTAAAATCCGGAGAGCACCTTCGTCCGAGTTAATGGCCTCTTCTTGCTCCTCTGGACTCTCGGAGCTAGGAGAAGTGTTGATCTTCCAAAAATCATCATCAGCCTAAAATAAAAGTATTAGTACAAGGGTTATCAACTGTATCAAGTGGAAAGAGCAAGGGTAAAGACGTCAAAATTGGATCCTCACCTTGGGGGCTGGGTTCTCGAGTGTGAAGGGCTCTAACCCGGCTATGTTCCGGATTACCTCAAGTTTTTCTGTCAGAAAACCCTTGATAGTTTTATGGGTGTCACCAGCCGCGAAGCTGTTGTCAGAGTACCGGAGCGGGTCCGTGGTTTGCCCTGAATACTCGCACATTAACTTTGTGCGGATGGAATTGGGTTGAATCCGGAAGTCGACCCAAGTTTTCACCAGGTTGAGCCCGATGAGACCTTGGGCCGCGAGAGTGGTGATTTTGGCTAGCAGAGGTTGAATTGCCTCCCTGTCCGAGTCAGGGGCAAAGGCATTAAATTTGTCAGAGATGTCAAGAAGGCCCTCTGAGTAACCCGGCAGTTTCTTTTGGCCGGGTGGGGAAGTGTCTTGGCAGTAAAAGTACGAGAGCTGCCAGTGCTTGACGTGGGAGTTAAGGGTAAGAGGTGGCATCAGAGAATTCTTGCGGCGCTGGATAGAAACCCCGCCGCAAGCGAGAAGTGCCCCGTCACCACTTTCGCGGCACGGTTTGCACTGGAAAAGTTCAACGAAAAGAGCCAGACTTGGCGGAGTGCACAAGTATGACTCGGAAAGGACGATAAAGTGGGAGATATTTAACACAGAATTAGGACCTATGTCAAATACACGAAGGCCATAGTGGCTCAGGACGTTGCGGAAGAAGGGGTGACCCGGAGGACGAAAGCCCCGAGTCACGTGCTCTACAAAGCATATTACCTCATCTAGTTCCACTTTGCTACCCACTTCCGGCTCACGCAGAGGGGGCTAGACGCCGGTTCCGTCTTTTTCTACACTGGGGCTAGGGTATCTCCGGAGAGGGGACCCGGAGCGTCGGGATCCCACCTAAACCAATGTTTTGCCATGCCATGTGTGTTAGAGTGTATCATGGGTGTTGGGTGCCAAAGATACCATCACTCTCTGTGTTGGGGCCTCACCGACGTCGGATTCTCTCTCGCGGGTTCCAGGACTGCTCACACCCCGAAACTCCCGGATCTGACGTAACCGGGGGAATCTTGCAAGGAGGTGGGACCTACCATTGTCAAGGGTGTTCCTTGGGCCTAACATGACACAACCAAGCAACTAGTTCCACTTTGCTACCCACTTCCGGCTCACGCAGAGGGGGCTAGACGTCGGTTCCGTCTTTTTCTACACCGGGGCTAGGGTATCTCCGGAGAGGGGACCCGGAGCGTCGGGATCCCACCTAAACCAATGTTTTGCCATGCCATGTGTGTTAGAATGTATCATGGGTGTTGGGTTCCAAAGATACCATCACTCTCTGTGTTGGGGCCTCACCGACGTCGGATTCTCTCTCGCGGGTTCCAGGACTGCTCACACCCCGAAACTCCCGGATCTGACGTAACGGGGGGGAATCTTGCAAGGAGGTGGGCCCTACCATTCTCAAGGGTGTTCCTTGGGCCTAACATGACACAACCAAGCAACTAGTTCCACTTTTCTACCCACTTCCGGCTCACGCAGAGGGGGCTGGACGCCGGTTCCGTCTTTTTCTACACCGGAGCTAGGGTATCTCCGGAGAGGGGACCCGGAGCGTCGGGATCCCACCTAAACCAATTTTTTGCCATGACATGTGTGTTAGAGTGTCAAATGGGTGTTGGGTGCCAAAGATACCATCACTCTCTGTGTTGGGGCCTCACCGACGTCGGATTCTCTCTCGCGGGTTCCAGGACTGCTCACACCCCGAAACTCCCGGATTTGACGTAACGGGGGGAATCTTGCAAGGAGGTGGGCCCTACCATTGTCAAGGGTGTTCCTTGGGCCTAACATGACACAACCAAGCAAGTATTTCCACTTTTCTACCCACTTCCGGCTCACGCAGAGGGGGCTAGACGCCGGTTCCGTCTTTTTCTACACCGGGGCTAGGGTATCTCCGGAGAGGGGACCCGGACCGTCGGGATCCCACCTAAACCAATGTTTTGCCATGCCATGTGTGTTAGAGTGTCACATGGGTGTTGGGTGCCAAAGATACCATCACTCTCTGTGTTGGGGCCTCACCGACGTCGGATTCTCTCTCGCGGGTTCCAGGACTGCTCACACCCCGAAACTCCCGGATCTGACGTAACGGGGGGAATCTTGCAAGGAGGTGGGCCCTACCATTGTCAAGGGTGTTCCTTGGGCCTAACATGACACAACCAAGCAACTAGTTCCACTTTGCTACCCACTTCCGGCTCACGCAGAGGGGGCTGGACGCCGGTTCCGTCTTTTTCTACACCGGGGCTAGGGTATCTCCGGAGAGGGGACCCGGAGCGTCGGGATCCCACCTAAACCAATGTTTTGCCATGACATGTGTGTTAGAGTGTCACATGGGTGTTGGGTGCCAAAGATACCATCACTCTCTGTGTTGGGGCCTCACCGACGTCGGATTCTCTCTCGCGGGTTCCAGGACTGCTCACACCCCGAAACTCCCGGATCTGACGTAACGGGGGTAATATTGCAAGGAGGTGGGACCTACCATTGTCAAGGGTGTTCCTTGGGCCTAACATGACACAACCAAGCAACTAGTTCCACTTTGCTACCCACTTCCGGCTCACGCAGAGGGGGTTGGACGCCGGTTCCGTCTTTTTCTACACCGGGGCTAGGGTATCTCCGGAGAGGGGACCCGGAGCGTCGGGATCCCACCTAAACCAATGTTTTGCCATGCCATGTGTGTTAGAGTTTATCATGGGTGTTGGGTGCCAAAGATACCATCACTCTCTGTGTTGGGGCCTCACCGACGTTGGATTCTCTCGCGGGTTCCAGGACTGCTCACACCCCGAAACTCCCGGATCTGACGTAACGGGGGGAATCTTGCAAGGAGGTGGGCCCTACCATTGTCAAGGGTGTTCCTTGGTCCTAACATGACACAACCAAGCAACTAGTTCCACTTTGCTACCCACTTCCGGCTCACGCAGAGGGGGCTGGACGCCGGTTCCGTCTTTTTCTACACCAGGGCTAGGGTATCTCCGGAGAGGGGACCCGGAGCGTCGGGATCCCACCTAAACCAATGTTTTTCCATGCCATGTGTGTTAGACTGTCACATGGGTGTTGGGTGCCAAAGATACCATCACTCTCTGTGTTGGGGCCTCACCGACGTCGGATTCTCTCTCGCGGGTTCCAGGACTGCTCACACCCCGAAACTCCCGGATCTGACGTAACGGGGGGAATCTTGCAAGGAGGTGGGCCCTACCATTGTCAAGGGTGTTCCTTGGGCCTAACATGACACAACCATGCAACTAGTTCCACTTTGCTACCCACTTCCGGCTCACGCAGAGGGGGCTGGACGTCGGTTCCGTCTTTTTCTACACCGGGGCTAGGGTATCTCCGGAGAGGGGACCCGGAGCGTCGGGATCCCACCTAAACCAATGTTTTGCCATGCCATGTGTGTTAGAGTGTCACATGCGTGTTGGGTGCCAAAGATACCATCACTCTCTGTGTTGGGGCCTCACCGACGTCGGATTCTCTCTCGCGGGTTCCAGGACTGCTCACACCCCGAAACTCCCGGATCCGACGTAACGGGGGGAATCTTGCAAGGAGGTGGGCCCTACCATTGTCAAGGGTGTTCCTTGGGCCTAAAATTACACAACCAAGCAACTAGTTCCACTTTGCTACCCACTTCCGGCTCACGCAGAGGGGGCTAGACGCCGGTTCCGTCTTTTTCTACACCGGGGCTAGGGTATCTCCGGAGAGGGGACCCGAAGCGTCGGGATCCCACCTAAACCAATGTTTTGCCATGCCATGTGTGTTAGAGTTTATCATGGGTGTTGGGTGCCAAATATACCATCACTCTCTGTGTTGGGGCCTCACCGACGTTGGATTCTCTCGCGGGTTCCAGGACTGCTCACACCCCGAAACTCCCGGATCTGACGTAACGGGGGGAATCTTGCAAGGAGGTGGGACCTACCATTGTCAAGGGTGTTCCTTGGTCCTAACATGACACAACCAAGCAACTAGTTCCACTTTGCTACCCACTTCCGGCTCACGCAAAGGGGGCTGGACGCCGGTTCCGTCTTTTTCTACACCGGGGCTAGGGTATCTCCGGAGAGGGGACCCGGAGCGTCGGGATCCCACCTAAACCAATGTTTTTCCATGCCATGTGTGTTAGAGTGTCACATGGGTGTTGGGTGCCAAAGATACCATCACTCTCTGACGGGGGGATGGTAACCCGGTAGGCCAAACTCCAAGGAGTAACCCGGCCCAAAGGACGGTGCGCAGGATCCGGCTAAGGATAGGGAAGCTTGTGGAGGCCCAAGTTTGTAGGCCCATCAACCCGGATTGTGGGTTATTGTAAAGGAAAGTTAGGGTTTGTGCGCCGTGTCCGGGTAGGATCCAGGGTGCGCCTTGGGGAATAAGCCAGGGGGTACGGGTGCTTTATAAACCGACCCCCAGGTCTAGCTTTAGACAGAGATCTAAGAACCCTAGATATAGCGCTTGGTATCGAGCATCTAGTGTAATCCTAGAGTTGAGTTGTTATATCGAGATCGGAGACTCGGCGACTTTGATTGCCGGCTACCAGATTGAATCGCACCATGTTTTCCTCTGAGCTAAACCCTCTCCCAAACACCTGTGTCGTCTTGCCCCAAGATCAGTTACCCCCGGTAACGTCTGCCGTGATTATCCCACGACAGTTGGCGCCCACCGTGGGGCCTGCGTCCAAAGGTGTTTACATCACGGGAGAAGCTCGGAAGGGCATGGAGAATCTTGTCATCGGCGAAATCTACATCGACCACGAAGGAGAAAAGATGGTGGACGATTCCGGCTGGGGGCCGGAGTCGGATCACCTCGAATCCGGATCTGTCGTGACAATCGGCCGGATCAGCGTCTTCATTGGTATGGTATGTGCTTCCAATTCGATCCCTGACAACGTTGGATCTGATTCTATGCCAGGAAAAGCCACGTCTATCCGATCAGATGATGAAGAATCGATTGGAACGACACATCCGGCAGAAGAACCCATCGCGGAGTGGGAACAGCCGGAGGAGCCGGCATGGACCCCACGCGACCGGGCCGAAAGAGAAGATGATACCGGGTCTATCCTGGATCTACTGGAAAACCGGTATGAGGAGAACGGTGAGGAAGAACAGCATGAATTTACACCGGATATCGTACGCCGAGTTGCAGTCTATGCGGCCCCCGCGGCCAATCTCAACCAAGGAAACGCAACCGCGGCCTCAGTCGGGGCGGCTCAGGTAGTGGCCCAGCGACAGGGCGCGGCTAACGGAGACCCGGTCTTGGCCCGGGTTGATGGAGAGTCGGCATCAGTAACCAGCAGAGCAGCGGATGAAGAGTTGCATGCAAATACGTTCGGATTCTTAGAAAACCGGACACCAGGCGCGGGTCCTTCGAACCCGCGCCACCCGGCCTTATTCGATAATAATCTGATTCTAGACCCCACGGTTCTCGCAACGGTTATCACTCCAGAAAACGCAGCGGAACGCGTCAGGGATCTGGATGTGGCTCGTCGTGCGCTGGAACAGCAAAGAAGGCAGGTAGAGGCAGAAAAGCAAGGGATGGCCACGCGGCAGCGTGAGCTAGATGCGTTGGAAACCCGGCTCCGAGAGGAAACGTCTAGAATACATCAAAGGCACCACACCAGGTTACCAGCAATGGGCGGGGTTATTAATCCGGCTAATTTATTTGTTACACCTTAGGACCAGCCGATACCAGTGGTGAACCAGGGAACCGCACCCCAACAGGTGACAGCAGCGACACATCCGGCGAATGAGCGGACCGGGTTACCTCCACCGCAAACTAGAGTCACAACCGGCAACGATCTACCACCACCGCCACCATCACGATTCCGCACACCAGCCGGCCACTACAATAACCCCATGGACAATGTATATGCAGCGACACTCGCGTTGAATCAAATCCCTGTGGGAGAGTCGCCCCATGCAGAGAAGACTCGGCAAGCCATCGATCTGTTGCACACTGCGGTGGCACAGCAAGCCAATTATCCGGATCACAGAAGCGGTATGCACGGGACGCCATACGTCAGTCAACAGCAAGGGAATATCCAAACAAGTTCAGCGCGACGGAGGGAAGAGCAGCAGCAAATGCCGCCTCCTCCCCGCGCTCAGGCAGCATCAGCAGCACAGGCCGTCGTGGACAGTTCTAGGGCTCGGAGGGCCGCGGCCGGGTCTGCAGCGCATGGACTTCCCGCAGCATCGCGCCCAGCCGCGCCCCCCGCGGTATCACACGTTTCTAGAGCAAGGCCGGCCTCAACCGTTCTTGCGGGGCCTAAGTGTCTCTCAGACAGTATCAGAGCTGAACCTTACCCGGAAAAATTCAAAGAGCCAGGGAAAGTAGTGAATTATGAGCCGACTATGGATCCCGAAACATGGCTAAGCAGTTACGAGATGGCAATGTCAATTCGCAACGCTTCCGAGAATCTCCAAGCCAAGTTCATGTACCTGATGATGTCGGAAGGAGCAGCAAAGTTGTGGTTCACCAATTTGCCGGAAGGATCGATCAAGTCCTGGGAGGAATTGAAGACCGCGTTTGTCAAGCACTTTCACGGGACCTGCAGGAAATTATTCACTATTGATGATCTAGAGCGATGCGTCCAGAAGAAAGGAGAATCGGCGCGTAGTTGGGTGCGCCGGGTTATGGAGATACTTCACTCATCCACGGATATCCAGCCCAAGGATGCACTACAGGCCATGGCAAAAACATGCAAGTATATACCTTTAGTGCAAAAGTTAACTCGCATGAAGTCTAGTCGAAATGCGTCGGAAGTTACAATGGGAGAATTGATGGATGCGTGCAACAAACACGCTGCGACAGATACTACAGAAGAGGAAGCTGATGACAAGAAGGTAAAAGCAAACACAAGCAATAACGGAAGAACCGGCAATGGATCAGCATCAGGTAATAACGGAAATAGCCAGAACAAGCGCCCGTTCGAAGGAGGCTCCGAGTTTGTCGCCAACACAGAAGCCGGGTCTTCGAGGCCCAGAGCAGAAGGAAATTTCAACGGAGGTAACCACAATGGAGGAAACTATCAAGGTCCGCCAAGGCCGGGTAACAATTGGGACATATTCAGGATGGCATGCCCGAAGCACAGCAAGAATGGCAGGCCAGCTAACCACTCCCTAGAACAGTGCGCCGATTTACAAAGATGGAAGAATGAGGAAGTGCACAGAGCTATGCGAGGTGCAGGACGGGGAGGAGGACCGGGTCCAGGGGCAAACCCGGGCAACGGCCCACCCCCAGCCGATAATCCGGCGGCTGGAAATCAAGGTAATAACCAAGGGGGGGCAGGAGGTTTCCAGGCTAACCCCAAATAATTGGGTCAGTATCATGTGCATACCACAGGAGGCTCTAACAAGGACAAAAAGATACTGAAGCAAGCGGTCAACTCAGTTTCGTTAGCTGTCCCGAGGTACTTGAGATGGTCAGAACAGGAGGTAACATGGAGCAGAAGGGATCACCCAGAAAGAGTGGAGCACCCAGGAGTCTTGGCACTAGTAGTCGCACCGCAAGTCAATGGGTACGAACTGAAAAAGGTTTTAATGGATGGTGGAAGCAGCATCAATATACTGTATTGGGAAACCTTCCTACGTATGGGTCTCAAGGAATCTCAGCTGCAAAAAAGCTCAACAGTTTTTCATGGGATAGTGCCGGGTCACTCGGCATGCCCCGAGGGAAAAATCGCATTGGAGGTAGCCTTTGGAGAGTCAAAGGATAACTATCGAATTGAGTGGCTTACCTTTGAGGTAGTCAAATTGCGCAGCCCTTATCACGCGTTATTTGGAAGGCCGGCTTACGCCAAATTCATGGCTAGGCCGTGTTACGTATATCTACAGCTAAAAATCCCGGGTCCCAAGAAGACCATTACCATACATGGAAACCGAGACATAGCAGCTGAATGCGACGAAGGAGATGCAGCAATGGCCGAGCAGGCCTGTAGAAAAGAAGAACTCAAGCAGTACCGGTCTCAAGCAGACCCGGAGGGTAGAGCCACATCAAAAAGGCCGAGTACTGAAGGCGAACGAGCAAAATCCAAGGTAACACAAGATGCTAAAATGGTGGCTTTTGTCAAGGATGACCCCTCCAAACAATCCGCCACAGAAGAAGAAGCTGCACGATCACTCACAACCGGCCATGTCATGGAAACACCTTACCCGGGTTGGCTAGCAAACCCGGTACTCGTCATGAAAAAGTCTAACGTGTGGAGAATGTGCACCGGTCACGCCAGTTCGGGACCGGTGTCCACGAAGAACTAAACAATGTAACGGGCAGCAGGTTTCAGACGCGCTCTTTTCCTACCCAGGGTACCTAAGGGGACTGGAAGGCTTTTAATGAGGCGGCCTGCTGATCCAAACTTTCTCGCAGCAATAAAGAGATGGTTATCAAGTCCTATTTCGTTACAGCCCGATTACAAGTAAGTAGTATCCACGTGGCATCAGTATTTCCGTATCATTAAGAATGTTGAGTATATACAGGTCTCGGGGGCTGGCGGCTCAAGTAGTCCAGCTAGCAACCCAAAAGACCCGGCCTTGATGCCTATAAGTTATAAGGGCCGATTATTCGCAAACGAGTACGGCTGCAATCTTATAACTGGACAAAGGAGCCAAATTTTCTTGACTTTTCTTACTTAAGCTCGATGTGACTCGCACTAAAGTGGCATGATTCGTTCGCTTACGATTACAATCAGCCATGAAGCCCAATGGGACTTGCCTGACACTGTTCTCGTATGGATGTAACAACATGGTATCCACGCGAAAGCCGGCTTACAGTACAAGATAGTCAAAAGGGTCATCTAAACCACAAGTTTATGCAGAGTACAAGGCTAAAAGCCGGAAACTCAACAACTATCAAGCATAACTTCAGTATTCACACGGAATGGCTTTAGGCTTGCGACTCGGTAAAAAATAATTTGTTCTCTGAGAAAGGCCACACCCCCATGACTCAGACTTTGGGTCCTGGGGACTGGGGACTTCGAAACAGAAACAAATTACTTGGCTATCGCAGTTCGAAAAACCTCACCATCCGAGTCTTGGGGACTTAAAGAAAAAGTTCACGTATCAAAGCCCCTGGTACTCGGAAAACCGAGTCTTACGAAGGGAGCCAAAATAGAGAATCGGGTATCGAGAAAAAGTTCAAAGAATAGGCAAGCAATACGGTTATCAAAAGGCCAGGAAAGCCGCAAAGTATATCACGGACTAAAAAGTACGTTACAAGGTACGGCGTCAGTATCAGGGGTGCACAGGCGCACCATCAAAAGCATAACAGTGTGAATACAAAGCATTACAAGGTATTATGATAGTACGGCCCTATTCGGCCTCCTGAGTACGGCCTTCCGGGTCTGAGTCCTGGGTTTGCTGCTTAGCCTTCCCGGCACCCTTACCCGGACTCATTGCATCAGGGCGGACTGGTGGAGGGACGGCTGGTGTAGAGGCAGACGGGCCTGATCCTAACCCGGCCTCTCTCTTCGCAGTCGCCTCCCTCTTCCTGGCCGAGCTAGAAACCCACTTCTCCAAAATATCAAAAGGCGGGGGCGCTTCCTCCGTAATAACTTTGCCATCAGCGTCGTATGCACTCATAATCGTATTTAGATCCAAGCTATCGGCCAAAGTGGTAGCTGAGGGGCGCACTGCGGCTTGTATGGCTTTGAAATCCTTGGGTGTAAATTTGGAACCGTCAGCCTTGAATTCGGAAAACCCGGATGTTACCTTTGCCAGGTCAAGCTTTGGAAAGAAAGCCTTGGCCAGAGTAAAAGCCCGGGTCATTCCAATCCGGCATGATGAGCGTTTCCAGATTTCAATCCAGCCAGGCACAGTGGAGCAGGCTTGAACGAGATTCTCTTCACCCGGATATACTTCCGTAGGCCACTTCACAGCATCCAATATAAATTTTGTGCCGGCAAAGAAAGTCCGGAGCACAGTCTTGAGGGTTCTAGCCTTGACAATGGCATTTTCCTCTGGGGCCGCAAGGTTGGCACCTGCAGTCGTAACAAAAGAAAGAGCATATCAGTAATCCCGAGTCTGTTATAATAAAGCAAAGACATGAAGCCAATCGACAGCAGAAAACTTACTGAGCAAGATCTGATAAGTATCGGAGACCTGGTCCGATAGTTTCTTCAGTGCGGTCTGAGCGGCATTGCACTTCTTCTTGTATTTGGAAACATCTTACTTCAAGGTTTTCATGTCATCC
Organism: Alopecurus myosuroides; assembly: GCA_028641055.1. NCBI lineage: Eukaryota > Viridiplantae > Streptophyta > Magnoliopsida > Poales > Poaceae > Alopecurus > Alopecurus myosuroides. The sequence continues at coordinate 385,389,393 of CM054060.1, forward strand.
TCAAGGATTTCCCTTCGTTTTATCTCGGCAAGAAGAAGTTGTTCGGTCTTCAGTAAAGTTTCATCAGACCGGGTTATCTGTGCCTGTAAGTAGCAAGGAATGCAAGTATTAGTTGGATTGTATGGAAAGCTGAATGTGGCGTAAAGTACCAAGCATCACTTTTGCAAGTCATACTTATAACTTGGGGACTAGGTATGCAATATGAGATACAAAGTGTCCTTACCTGGTGCTCTGCAGCCATGCGCTCCAAGATCTGGCTCTCCGAAGTCTTCATAGTGAGAAGAGTGTTCATCAATTGATCGAAAGTGTCTTTACTCGTATCAGAAGACCCGGGGCCTTGGAAATTCCGGGAAGGAGCTTTCTTCTTAGTAGGAGGCGGAACCCGGGTCATTTGTGTGTCGGAATGCGACGCTCCTTCTTCTGCACCCAAGACGGTGGTTTTGTTCTTCTTGCTTGCATGGGAAGCAATTGGATACTCGGCTCCTTGCGTGTCCGGGTTTGGCGGCGACGCTTGTTTTTCGCCGCTGGACGCGGCTGTAGTCTTATCAGCCGGGCTCCCCTTACCCGGGCCCTCGGTCCCCGTTTCCTCTTGATCGCTGATAACGACCGTGGCCCTATAAGATGTTGTCAGTAAGCAGCTAAATACACAGTCAAGAAAGGGTGATGAAATATGGTGGAACATCAGGAAGGGGATCTTACCCGGTGTTCACCGCAAAGTCACAAGGAAATCCATCGCTGGACTCGGGAGAAGCTGGAAATTATCAAGTTAGATGTCATATGGGAATGGTTTAAAGAGAATGTTTTGACCCAGAAAAGATAGGGTAATTACCAGCCCGGCGCGGGGGGGTCGATGAAATACCCGGGTTAAGGGCATCATCACCCGGGTGATTTCGAGTTGACCTACGCTTGGTTACGGGCGACTCCTTCAAGAGCGGCCAGTGGGATAACGTCAAGGTAGCTCAAGTATATCATTAAAGTGATGCGAGTTGAATGCGAGGAGGAGATATGAAACCTTGGAGGTGGCCACTTGAGTCTTTCTTTTGGATCCGACCTTGACTGTCGGCTCCAGTTCTTCCTCGTCGCTGGCGGATTCTACTTTGCCATCGGAGTCTTCTTCCTCGTCATCTTCTTGTTCTGGATATCATCAAAGTTATGGTTGGAAATGAAGGGGTTATGGTGAGTTCAAGGGAACCAAATAAAAACCGGAGAATACCTTCGTCCGAGTTAACAGTTTCTTCCTCCTCTGGACTTTCGGAGCTAGGGGAGGCATTGGTTTTCCAAAAATCATCATCAGCCTGAAAAGTGTTAGCATAAGGGTTATTAACAGCATTGAGTAGAAAGAGCAAAGGTAAAGGCATCAAAGTCGGGTTTTCACCTTGGGGGCTGGGTTCTCAAGCATGAAGGGCTCTAACCCGGATATGTTCCGGATTACCTCGAGCTTTTCGGTCAGAAAGCCCTTGATGGTTTTATGAGTATCGCCAGCTGCGAAGATGTTGTCGGAGTACCGGAGCGGGTCTGTAGATTGCCCTGAATACTCGCACATTAACTTTGTGCGGATGGAGTTGGGTTGAATCCGGAAATCTACCCAAGTCTTCACCAGGTTGAGCCCGATGAGGCCTTGGGCTGTGAGAGTGGTGATTTTGGCTAGAAGAGGTTGAATTGCCTCCCTGTCCGAGTCAGGGGCAAAGGCACTAAATTTATCAGAGATGTCAAGAAGACCCTCTGAGTAACCCGGCAGCTTCCTTTGGCCGGGTGGGGAGGTGTCTTGGCAGTAAAAGTAGGAGAGCTGCCAGTGCTTGACATGGGAGTTAAGGGTGAGGGGTGGCATCAGAGAATTCTTGCGGCGCTGGATGGAAACCCCGCCGCAAGCGAGAAGCGCCCCGTCACCGCTCTCGCGGCACGGTTTGCATTGAAAAAGCTCGATGAAAAGAGCTAGACTTGGCGAAGTGCACAAGTATGATTCGGAAAGGACTATGAAGTGGGAGATGTTTAGAACAGAATTAGGCCCGATATCAAAGACGCGAAGACTGTAATGATTCAAAACATCACGGAAAAAGGGGTGACCCGGTGGGCGGAAGCCCCGGGTCACGTGTTCCACAAAGCAAATTACCTCACCTTTTGTCGGGGTGGGCCGGGTCTCCTTACCCGGCACTCTCCATTGGATATCCTCTTGGGGAGGAAGGACTCCCAACTCCACTAGCTCCTCCAACTTGGATTTGGTGACTGTAGACCGCGCCCAGTTGGCGGATATGGAGTTGGCGGCTTTAACTTTGGTTGGAGTTTTCCCCTGCTTTTTGGGAGCCATGTGGTTGACCTGCAAAGTACAAAGTAAAAGGATAAGAGGACTAAGACCCGGAAGTTGTGAGCCGGCCGAGTATCGGTGGGGTAATATTGAGACATGAAAAATTGCGTGAAACCCGGGTGTTAGCTCACCGAGTAAAGTTCGAAATTGTCCGGGTATCAAGTATTATGATGAAAATTATGGGGATCTAAGTGTTGAAGGGGTTTTTTGGGGACGATGGATGGCCGTATAGGCACTTAACGCGAATAAAAGGAACTGAAAAGGGGAAGTCCGGCCGGGTGATTGAGGCGAAGGCGGAAATTTTGAGTGGATCGGGCCCAGATTGGGAATCTTATCTTCGGATTTGTGGCGAAATTAGTACTTGCAGGTAGTAGGAGAATGGATTGGAATCCATAACTTATCTATTATGCGAGCTGGAAAGAATGTTAGCAACTTAATTCGGCATGGCCGAGGAATCGTTGGCGGGTCGATTTGGATCTAATCTAAGGTGAAATCAAAAAGTGCAAGGGCGAATTAATGGACGCAAGTGGCTTACCGGAGGAGATCTGAGCGAGGCTTTGCGGAGGCAGATGGCGCAAGCCTGGTGTCCCTTCGCGGTCCTTGACGGGCCGGATGGGGATTCGCCGGCGGATCTTGGCGGCGGCGCGGGGCGAGTCGTGGCGGAGCGTAGCCTCCGGCCGATGGGCTCCGGTGATGCGCGCGGGATTTCCGTGGTGGTGCTCAGTGAGAGTGAGCTTAGAAGGAGAAAGGAAGCGGACTGGGGGGAAATGAGCCGTTAGGGTTCGGGTTACCCCCAAGGAGCTTATTTATAGTATAAGTGGGTAAGCCCGGTTCGGTGAGTGGGGGCCGGGAGTTGCGGAGGTAAACGGCTATTTATTTAAGTTTCTGCGAGATATGCGCCAAATATTGAGCAAGGCATCTGGATAAAAGAGAGAAGGGAATCCATCCCGTGATATCAGGATCGATTATCGAGTATGGAATTAGGGTTTAGACCTGGAAAATTAAAGGTGTTTGGGGGAAAAACCCGGGTTACTACATGGCCGCCCTGGAGTAAGGCCTAACTGAATATCAGAGCATCTTAACCCGGCCTCTATATGGCTGTATGTTTGATATCTTTGCAGGGAATAGCGAGCGCTTCAAGGAGGATCCATGAAGCCCAGGCTATTCTGGGGACTACTGACGGGGGGATGGTAACCCGGTAGGCCAAACTCCAAGGAGTAACCCGGCCCAAAGGACGGTGCGCAGGATCCGGCTAAGGATAGGGAAGCTTGTGGAGGCCCAAGTTTGTAGGCCCAGCAACCCGGATTGTGGGTTATTGTAAAGGAAAGTTAGGGTTTGTGCGTCGTGTCCGGGTAGGATCCAGGGTGCGCCTTGGGGAATAAGCCAGGGGGTACGGGTGCTTTATAAACCGACCCCCAGGTCTAGCTTTAGACAGAGATCTAAGAACCCTAGATATAGCGCTTGGTATCGAGCATCTAGTGTAATCCTAGAGTTGAGTTGTTATATCGAGATCGGAGACTCGGCGACTTTGATTGCCGGCTACCAGATTGAATCGCACCATGTTTTCCTCTGAGCTAAACCCTCTCCCAAACACCTGTGTCGTCTTGCCCCAAGATCAGTTACCCCCGGTAACGTCTGCCGTGATTATCCCACGACACTCTTTGTGTTGGGGCCTCACCGACGCCGGATTCTCTCTCGCGGGTTCCAGGACTGCTCACACCCCGAAACTCCCGGATCTGACGTAACGGGGGGAATCTTGCAAGGAGGTGGGCCCTACCATTGTCAAGGGTGTTCCTTGGGCCTAACATGACACAACCATGCAACTAGTTCCACTTTTCTACCCACTTCCGGCTCACGCAGAGGGGGCTGGACGTCGGTTCCGTCTTTTTCTACACCGGGGCTAGGGTATCTCCGGAGAGGGGACCCGGAGCGTCGGGATCCCACCTAAACCAATGTTTTTCCATGCCATGTGTGTTAGAGTGTCACATGCGTGTTGGGTGCCAAAGATACCATCACTCTCTGTGTTGGGGCCTCACCGACGTCGGATTCTCTCTCGCGGGTTCCAGGACTGCTCACACCCCGAAACTCCCGGATCCGACGTAACGGGGGGAATCTTGCAAGGAGGTGGGCCCTACCATTGTCAAGGGTGTTCCTTGGGCCTAAAATGACACAACCAAGCAACTAGTTCCACTTTGCTACCCACTTCCGGCTCACGCAGAGGGGGCTAGACGTTGGTTCCGTCTTTTTCTACACCGGGGCTAGGGTATCTCCGGAGAGGGGACCCGAAGCGTCGGGATCCCACCTAAACCAATGTTTTGCCATGCCATGTGTGTTAGAGTGTCACATGCGTGTTGGGTGCCAAAGATACCATCACTCTCTGTGTTGGGGCCTCACCGACGTCAGATTCTCTCTCGCGTGTTCCAGGACTGCTCACACCCCGAAACTCCCGGATCTGACGTAACGGGGGGAATCTTGCAAGGAGGTGGGCCCTACCATTGTCAAGGGTGTTCCTTGGGCCTAACATGACACAACCAAGCAACTAGTTCCACTTTTCTACCCACTTCCCGCTCACACAGAGGGGGCTAGACGCCGGTTCCGTCTTTTTCTACACCGGGGCTAGGGTATCTCCGGAGAGGGGACCCGGAGCGTCGGGATCCCACCTAAACCAATGTTTTGCCATTCCATGTGTGTTAGAGTGTATCATGGGTGTTGGGTACCAAATATACCATCACTCTCTGTGTTGGGGCCTCACCGACGTTGGATTCTCTCTCGCGGGTTCCAGGACTGCTCACACCCCCGGATCTGACGTAACGGGGGAATCTTGCAAGGAGGTGGGCCCTACCATTGTCAAGGGTGTTCCTTGGTCCTAACATGACACAACAAAGCAACTAGTTCCACTTTGCTACCCACTTCCGGCTCACGCAGAGGGGGCTGGACGCCGGTTCCGTCTTTTTCTACACCGGGGCTAGGGTATCTCTGGAGAGGGGACCCGGAGCGTCGGGATCCCACCTAAACCAATGTTTTGCCATGCCATGTGTGTTAGAGTGTCACATGGGTGTTGGGTGCCAAAGATACCACCACTCTCTGTGTTGGGGCCTCACCGACGTCGGATTCTCTCTCGCGGGTTCCAGGACTGCTCACACCCCGAAACTCCCGGATCTGACGTAACGGGGGGAATCTTGCAAGTAGGTGGGCCCTACCATTGTCAAGGGTGTTCCTTGGGACTAACATGACACAACCAAGCAAATAGTTCCACTTTGCTACCCACTTCCGGCTCACGCAGAGGAGGCTGGACGCCGGTTCCGTCTTTTTCTACACCGGGGCTAGGGTATCTCCGGAGAGGGGACCCGGAGCGTCGAGATCCCACCTAAACCAATGTTTTGCCATGCCATGTGTTTTAGAGTGTATCATGGGTGTTGGGTGCCAAAGATACCATCACTCTCTGTGTTGGGGCCTCACCGACGTCGGATTCTCTCTCGCGGGTTCCAGGACTGCTCACACCCCGAAACTCTCGGATCTGACGTAACGGGGGGAATCTTGCAAGGAGGTGGGCCCTACTATTGTCAAGGGTGTTCCTTGGGCCTAAAATGACACAAACATGCAACTAGTTCCACTTTGCTACCCACTTCCGGCTCACGCAGAGGGGGCTGGACGCCGGTTCCGTCTTTTTCTACTCCGAGGCTAGGGTATCTACGGAGAGGGGACCCGGAGCGTCGGGATCCCACCTAAACCAATGTTTTGCCATGCCATGTGTGTTAGAGTTTATCATGGGTGTTGGGTGCCAAAGATACCATCACTCTCTATGTTGGGGCCTCACCGACGTCGGATTCTCTCTCGCGGTTTCCAGGACTGCTCACACCCCGAAACTCCCGGATCTGACGTAACGGGGGAAATCTTTCAAGGAGGTGGGCCCTACCATTGTCAAGGGTGTTCCTTGGGCCTAACATGAAACAACAAAGCAACTAGTTCCACTTTGCTACCCACTTCCGGCTCACGCAGAGGGGGCTGGACGCTGGTTCCGTCTTTTTCTACACCGGGGCTAGGGTATCTCTGGAGAGGGGACCCGGAGCGTCGGGATCCCACCTAAACCAATTTTTTTCCATGCCATGTGTGTTAGAGTGTCACATGGTTGTTGGGTGCCAAAGATACCACCACTCTCTGTGTTGGGGCCTCACCGACGTCGGATTCTCTCTCGCGGGTTCCAGGACTGCTCACACCCCGAAACTCCCGGATATGACGTAACGGGGGGAATCTTGCAAGGAGGTGGGCCCTACCATTGTCAAGGGTGTTCCTTGGGACTAACATGACACAACCAAGCAAATAGTTCCACTTTGCTACCCACTTCCGGCTCACGCAGAGGAGGCTGGACGCCGGTTCCGTCTTTTTCTACACCGGGGCTAGGGTATCTCCGGAGAGGGGACCCGGAGCGTCGGGATCCCACCTAAACCAATGTTTTGCCATGCCATGTGTTTTAGAGTGTATAATGGGTGTTGGGTGCCAAAGATACCATCACTCTCTGTGTTGGGGCCTCACCGACGTCGGATTCTCTCTCGCGGGTTCCAGGACTGCTCACACCCCGAAACTCTCGGATCTGACGTAACGGGGGGAATCTTGCAAGGAGGTGGGCCCTACCATTGTCAAGGGTGTTCCTTGGGCCTAAAATGACACAACCATGCAACTAGTTCCACTTTGCTACCCACTTCCGGCTCACGCAGAGGGGGCTGGACGCCGGTTCCGTCTTTTTCTACTCCGAGGCTAGGGTATCTACGGAGAGGGGACCCGGAGCGTCGGGATCCCACCTAAACCAATGTTTTGCCATGCCAGGTGTGTTAGAGTTTATCATGGGTGTTTGGTGCCAAAGATACCATCACTCTCTGTGTTGGGGCCTCACCGACGTCGGATTCTCTCTCGCGGGTTCCAGGACTGCTCACACCCCGAAACTCCCGGATCTGACGTAACGGGGGAAATCTTTCAAGGAGGTGGGCCCTACCATTGTCAAGGGTGTTCCTTGGGCCTAACATGAAACAACCAAGCAACTAGTTCCACTTTGCTACCCACTTCCGGCTCACGCAGAGGGGGCTGGGCGCCGGTTCCGTCTTTTTCTCAACCGGGGCTAGGGTATCTCCGGAGAGGGGACCCGGAGCGTCGGGATCCCACCTAAACCTATGTTTTGCCATGCCATGTGTGTTAGAGTGTATCATGGGTGTTGGGTGCCAAAGATACCATCACTCTCTGTGTTGGGGCCTCACCGACGTCGGATTCTCTCTCGCGGGTTCCAGGACTTCTCACACCCCGAAACTCCCGGATCTGACGTAACGGGGGGAATCTTGCAAGGAGGTGGGCCCTACCATTGTCAAGGGTGTTCCTTGGGCCTAACATCACACAACAATGCAACTAGTTCCACTTTGCTACCCACTTCCGGCTCACGCAGAGGGGGCTGGACGCCGGTTCCGTCTTTTTCTACACCGGGGCTAGGGTATCTCCGGAGAGGGGACCCGGAGCGTCGGGATCCCACCTAAACCAATGTTTTGCCATGCCATGTGTGTTAGAGTGTCACATGCGTGTTGGGTGCCAAAGATACCATCACTCTCTGTGTTGGGGCCTCACCGACGTCGGATTATCTCTCGCGGGTTCCAGGACTGCTCACACCCCGAAACTCCCGGATCTGACGTAACGGGGGGAATCTTGCAAGGAGGTGGGCCCTACCATTGTCAACGGTGTTCCTTGGGCCTAAAATGATACAACCAAGCAACTAGTTCCACTTTGCTACCCACTTCCGGCTCACGCAGAGGGGGCTAGACGCCGGTTCCGTCTTTTTCTACACCGGGGCTAGGGTATCTCCGGGGAGGGGACCCGGAGCGTCGGGATCCCACCTAAACCAATGTTTTGCCATGTCATGTGTGTTAGAGTGTCACATGCGTGTTGGGTGCCAAAGATACCATCACTCTCTGTGTTGGGGCCTCACCGACGTCGGATTCTCTCTCGCGGGTTCCAAGACTGCTCACACCCCGAAACTCCCGGATCTGACGTAACGGGGGGAATCTTGCAAGGAGGTGGGCCCTACCATTGTCAAGGGTGTTCCTTGGTCCTAACATGACACAACCAAGCAATTAGTTCCGCTTTGCTACCCACTTCCGGCTCACACAGAGGGGGCTAGACGCCGGTTCCGTCTTTTTCTACACCGGGGCTAGGGTATCTCCGGAGAGGGGACCCGGAGCGTCGGGATCCCACCTAAACCAATGTTTTGCCATGCCATGTGTGTTATAGTGTATCATGGGTGTTGGGTGCCAAAGATACCATCACTCTCTGTGTTGGGGCCTCACCGACGTTGGATTCTCTCTCGCGGGTTCCAGGACTGCTCACACCCCGAAACTCCCGGATCTGACGTAACGAGGGGAATCTTGCAAGGAGGTGGGCCCTAACATTGTCAAGGGTGTTCCTTGGTCCTAACATGACACAACCAAGCAACTAGTTCCACTTTGCTACCCACTTCCGGCTCACGCAGAGGGGGCTGGACGCCGGTTCCGTCTTTTTCTACACCGGGGCTAGGGTATCTCCGGAGAGGGGACCCGGAGCGCCGGGATCCCACCTAAACCAATGTTTTGCCATGCCATGTGTGTTAGAGTGTCACATGGGTGTTGGGTGCAAAAGATACCATCACTCTCTGTGTTGGGGCCTCACCGACGTCGGATTCTCTCTCGCGGGTTCCAGGACTGCTCACACCCCGAAACTCCCGGATCTGACGTAACGGGGGGAATCTTGCAAGGAGGTGGGCCCTACCATTGTCAAGGGTGTTCCTTGGGACTAACATGACACAACCAAGCAAATAGTTCCACTTTGCTACCCACTTCCGGCTCACGCAGAGGAGGGTGGACGCCGGTTCCGTCTTTTTCTACACCGGGGCTAGGGTATCTCCGGAGAGGGGACCCGGAGCGTCGGGATCCCACCTAAACCAATGTTTTGCCATGCCATGTGTTTTAGAGTGTATCATGGGTGTTGGGTGCCAAAGATACCATCACTCTCTGTGTTGGGGCCTCACCGACGTCAGATTCTCTCTCGCGGGTTCCAGGACTGCTCACACCCCGAAACTCTCGGATCTGACGTAACGGGGGGAATCTTGCAAGGAGGTGGGCCCTACCATTGTCAAGGGTGTTCCTTGGGCCTAAAATGACACAACCATGCAACTAGTTCCACTTTGCTACCCACTTCCGGCTCACGCAGAGGGGGCTGGACGCCGGTTCCGTCTATTTCTACGCCGGAGCTAGGGTATCTCCGGAGAGGGGACCCGGAGCGTCGGGATCCCACCTAAACCAATGTTTTGCCATGCCATGTGTGTTAGAGTTTATCATGGGTGTTGGGTGCCAAAGATACCATCACTCTCTGTGTTGGGGCCTCACCGACGTCGGATTCTCTCTCGCGGGTTCCAGGACTGCTCACACCCCGAAACTCCCGGATCTGACGTAACGGGGGAAATCTTTCAAGGAGTTGGGCCCTACCATTGTCAAGGGTGTTCCTTGGGCCTAACATGAAACAACGAAGCAACTAGTTCCACTTTGCTACCCACTTCCGGCTCACGCAGAGGGGGCTGGACGCCGGTTCCGTCTTTTTCTACACCGGGGCTAGGGTATCTCCGGAGAGGGGACCCGGAGCGTCGGGATCCCACCTAAACCTATGTTTTGCCATGACATGTGTGTTAGAGTGTATCATGGGTGTTGGGTGCCAAAGATACCATCACTCTCTGTGTTGGGGCCTCACCGACGGCGGATTCTCTCTCGCGGGTTCCAGGACTGCTCACACCCCGAAACTCCCGGATCTGACGTAACGGGGGGAATATTGCAAGGAGGTGGGCCCTACCATTGTCAAGGGTGTTCCTTGGGCCTAACATGACACAACCATGCAACTAGTTCCACTTTGCTACCCACTTCCGGCTCACGCAGAGGGGGCTGGACGCCGGTTCCGTCTTTTTCTACACCGGGGCTAGGGTATCTCCGGAGAGGGGACCCGGAGCGTCGGGATCCCACCTAAACCAATGTTTTGCCATGCCATGTGTCTTAGAGTGTCACATGAGTGTTGGGTGCCAAAGATACCATCACTCTCTGTGTTGGGGCCTCACCGACGTCGGATTCTCTCTCGCGGGTTCCAGGATTGCTCACACCCCGAAACTCCCGGATCTGACGTAACGGGGGGAATCTTGCAAGGAGGTGGGCCCTACCATTTTCAAGGGTGTTCCTTGGGCCTAAAATTATACAACCAAGCAACTAGTTCCACTTTGCTACCCACTTCCGGCTCACGCAGAGGGGGCTAGACGCCGGTTCCGTCTTTTTATACACCGGGGCTAGGGTATCTCCGGAGAGGGGACCCGGAGCGTCGGGATCCCACCTAAACCAATGTTTTGCCATGCTATGTGTGTTATAGTGTCACATGCGTGTTGGGTGCCAAAGATACCATCACTCTCTGTGTTGGGGCCTCACCGACGTCGGATTATCTCTCGCGGGTTCCAGGACTGCTCACACCCCGAAACTCCCGGATCTGACGTAACGGGGGGAATCTTGCAAGGAGGTGGGCCCTACCATTGTCAAGGGTGTTCCTTGGGCCTAACATGACACAACCAAGCAACTAGTTCCACTTTGCTACCCACTTCCGGCTCACACAGAGGGGGCTAGACGCCGGTTCCGTCTTTTTCTACACCGGGTCTAGGGTATCTCCGGAGAGGGGACCCGGAGCGTCGGGATCCCACCTAAACCAATGTTTTGCCACGCCATGTGTGTTAGAGTGTATCATGGGTGTTGGGTGCCAAAGATACCATCACTCTCTGTGTTGGGGCCTCACCGACGTTGGATTCTCTCTCGCGGGTTCCAGGACTGCTCACACCCCGAAACTCCCGGATCTGACGTAACGGTGGGAATCTTGCAAGGAGGTGGGCCCTACCATTGTCAAGGGTGTTCCTTGGTCCTAACATGACACAACCAAGCAACTAGTTCCACTTTGCTACCCACTTCCGGCTCACGCAGAGGGGGCTGGACGCCGGTTCCGTCTTTTTCTACACCGGGGCTAGGGTATCTCCGGAGAGGGGACCCGGAGCGTCGGGATCCCACCTAAACCAATGTTTTGCCATGCCATGTGTTTTAGAGTGTATCATGGGTGTTGGGTGCCAAAGATAACATCACTCTCTGTGTTGGGGCCTCACCGACGTCGGATTCTCTCTCGCGGGTTCCAGGACTGCTCACACCCCGAAACTCTCGGATCTGACGTAACGGGGGGAATCTTGCAAGGAGGTGGGCCCTACCATTGTCAAGGGTGTTCCTTGGGCCTAAAATGACACAACCATGCAACTAGTTCCACTTTGCTACCCACTTCCGGCTCACGCAGAGGGGGCTGGACGCCGGTTCCGTCTATTTCTACGCCGGAGCTAGGGTATCTCCGGAGAGGGGACCCGGAGCGTCGGGATCCCACCTAAACCAATGTTTTGCCATGCCATGTGTGTTAGAGTTTATCATGGGTGTTGGGTGCCAAAGATACCATCACTCTCTGTGTTGGGGCCTCACCGACGTCGGATTCTCTCTCGCGGGTTCCAGGACTGCTCACACCCCGAAACTCCCGGATCTGACGTAACGGGGGAAATCTTTCAAGGAGTTGGGCCCTACCATTGTCAAGGGTGTTCCTTGGGCCTAACATGAAACAACGAAGCAACTAGTTCCACTTTGCTACCCACTTCCGGCTCACGCAGAGGGGGCTGGACGCCGGTTCCGTCTTTTTCTACACCGGGGCTAGGGTATCTCCGGAGAGGGGACCCGGAGCGTCGGGATCCCACCTAAACCTATGTTTTGCCATGCCATGTGTGTTAGAGTGTATCATGGGTGTTGGGTGCCAAAGATACCATCACTCTCTGTGTTGGGGCCTCACCGACGTCGGATTCTCTCTCGCGGGTTATAGGACTGCTCACACCCCGAAACTCCCGGATCTGACGTAACGGGGGGAATCTTGCAAGGAGGTGGGCCCTAACATTGTCAAGGGTGTTCCTTGGGCCTAACATGACACAACCATGCAACTAGTTCCACTTTGCTACCCACTTCCGGCTCACGCAGAGGGGGCTAGACGCCGGTTCCGTCTTTTTCTACACCGGGGCTAGGGTATCTCCGGAGAGGGGACCCGGAGCGTCGGGATCCCACCTAAACCAATGTTTTTCCATGCCATGTGTGTTAGAGTGTAACATGCGTGTTGGGTGCCAAAGATACCATCACTCTCTGTGTTGGGGCCTCACCGACGTCGGATTCTCTCTCGCGGGTTCCAGGACTGCTCACACCCCGAAACTCCCGGATCTGACGTAACGGGGGGAATCTTGCAAGGAGGTGGGCCCTAACATTGTCAAGGGTGTTCCTTGGGCCTAAAATGATACAACCAAGCAACTAGTTCCACTTTGCTACCCACTTCCGGCTCACGCAGAGGGGGCTAGACGCCGGTTCCGTCTTTTTATACACCGGGGCTAGGGTATCTCCGGAGAGGGGACCCGGAGCGTCGGGATCCCACCTAAACCAATGTTTTGCCATGCCATGTGTGTTAGAGTGTCACATGCGTGTTGGGTGCCAAAGATACCATCACTCTCTGTGTTGGGGCCTCACCGACGTCGGATTCTCTCTCGCGGGTTCCAGGACTGCTCACACCCCGAAACTCCCGGATCTGACGTAACGGGGGGAATCTTGCAAGGAGGTGGGCCCTACCATTGTCAAGGGTGTTCCTGGGGCCTAACATGACACAACCAAGCAACTAGTTCCACTTTGCTACCCACTTCCGGCTCACACAGAGGGGGCTAGACGTCGGTTCCGTCTTTTTCTACATCGGGGCTAGGGTATCTCCGGAGAGGGGACCCGGAGCGTCGGGATCCCACCTAAACCAATGTTTTGCCATGCCATGTGTGTTAGAGTGTATCATGGGTGTTGGGTGCCAAAGATACCATCACTCTCTGTGTTGGGGCCTCACCGACGTCGGATTCTCTCTCGCGGGTTCCAGGACTGCTCACACCCCAAAACTCCCGGATCTGACGTAACGGGAGGAATATTGCAAGGAGGTGGGCCCTACCATTGTCAAGGGTGTTCCTTGGGCCTAACATGACACAACCAAGCAACTAGTTCCACTTTTCTACCCACTTCCGGCTCACGCAGAGGGGGCTGGACGCCGGTTCCGTCTTTTTCTACACAGGGGCTAGGGTATCTCCGGAGAGGGGACCCGGAGCGTCGGGATCCCACCTAAACCAATTTTTTTCCATGCCATGTGTGTTAGAGTGTATCATGGGTGTTGGGTGACAAAGATACCATCACTCTCTGTGTTGGGGCCTCACCGACGTCGGATTCTCTCTCCCGGGTTCCAGGACTGCTCACACCCCGAAACTCCCGGATCTGACGTAACAGGGGGAATCTTGCAAGGAGGTGGGCCCTACCATTGTCAAGGGTGTTCCTTGGGACTAAAATGACACAACCAAGCAAATAGTTCCACTTTGCTACCCACTTCCGGCTCACGCAGAGGGGGCTGGACGCCGGTTCCGTCTTTTTCTACACCGGGGCTAGGGTATCTCCGGAGAGGGGACCCGGAGCGTCGGGATCCCACCTAAACCAATGTTTTGCCATGCCATGTGTGTTAGAGTGTCACATGGGTGTTGGGTGCCAAAGATACCATCACTCTCTATGTTGGGGCCTCACCCACGTCGGATTCTCTCTCGCGGGTTCCAGGACTACTCACACCCCGAAACTCCCGGATCTGACGTAACGTGGGGAATATTGCAAGGAGGTGGGCCCTACCATTGTCAAGGGTGTTCCTTGGGCCTAACATGACACAACCAAGCAACTAGTTCCACTTTGCTACCCACTTCCGGCTCACGCAGAGGGGGCTAGACGCCGGTTCCGTCTTTTTCTACACCGGGGCTAGGGTATCTCCGGAGAGGGGACCCGGAGCGTCGGGAGCCCACCTAAACCAATTTTTTGCCATGCCATGTGTGTTAGAGTGTATCATGGGTGTTGGGTGCCAAAGATACCATCACTCTCTGTGTTGGGGCCTCACCGACGTCGGATTCTCTCTCGCGGGTTCCAGGACTGCTCACACCCCGAAACTCCCGGATCTGACGTAACGGGGGGAATATTGCAAGGAGGTGGGCCCTACCATTGTCAAGGGTGTTCCTTGGGCCTAACATGACACAACCAAGCAACTAGTTCCACTTTTCTACCCACTTCCGGCTCACGCAGAGGGGGCTGGACGCCGGTTCCGTCTTTTTCTACACAGGGGCTAGGGTATCTCCGGAGAGGGGACCCGGAGCGTCGGGATCCCACCTAAACCAATTTTTTGCCATGCCATGTGTGTTAGAGTGTATCATGGGTGTTGGGTGACAAAGATACCATCACTCTCTGTGTTGGGGCCTCACCGACGTCGGATTCTCTCTCGCGGGTTCCAGGACTGCTCACACCCCGAAACTCCCGGATCTGCCGTAACAGGAGGAATCTTGCGAGGAGGTGGGCCCTACCATTGTCAAGGGTGTTCCTTGGGCCTAACATTACACAACCAAGCAACTAGTTCCACTTTGCTACCCACTTCCGGCTCACGCAGAGGGGGCTTGACGCCGGTTCCGTCTTTTTCTACACCGGGGCTAGGGTATCTCCGGAGAGGGGACCCGGAGCGTCGGGATCCCACCTAAACCAATGTTTTGCCATTCCATGTGTGTTAGAGTGTCACATGGGTGTTGGGTGCCAAAGATACCATCACTCTCGGTGTTGGGGCCTCACCGATGTCGGATTCTCTCTCGCGGGTTCCAGGACTGCTCACACCCCGAAACTCCCGGATCTGACGCAACGGGGGGAATCTTGCAAGGAGGTGGGCCCTACCATTGTCAAGGGTGTTCCTTGGGCCTAACATGACACAACCAAGCAACTAGTTCCACTTTGCTACCCACTTCTGGCTCACGCAGAGGGGGCTAGACGCCGGTTCCGTCTTTTTCTACACCGGGGCTAGGGTATCTCCGGAGAGGGGACCCGGAGCGTCGGGATCCGACCTAAACCAATATTTTGCCATTCCATGTGTGTTAGAGTGTCACATGGGTGTTGGGTGCCAAAGATACCATCACTCTCTGTGTTGGGGCCTCACCGACGTCGGATTCTCTCTCGCGGGTTCCAGGACTGCTCACACCCCGAAACTCCCGGATCTGACGTAACGGGGGGAATATTGCAAGGAGTTGGGCCCTACCATTGTCAAGGGTGTTCCTTGGGCCTAACATGACACAACAAAGCAACTAGTTCCACTTTGCTACACACTTCCGGCTCACGCAGAGGGGGCTAGACGTCGGTTCCGTCTTTTTCTACACCGGGGCTAGGGTATCTCCGGAGAGGGGACCCGGAGCGTCGGGATCCCACCTAAACCAATGTTTTGCCAAGCCATGTGTGTTAGAGTGTATCATGGGTGTTGGGTGCCAAAGATACCATCACTCTCTGTGTTGGGGCCTCACCGACGTCGGATTCTCTCTCGCGGGTTCCAGGACTGCTCACACCCCGAAACTCCCGGATCTGACGTAACGGGGGCAATATTGCAAGGAGGTGGGCCCTACCATTGTCAAGGGTGTTCCTTGGGCCTAACATGACACAACCAAGCAACTAGTTCCACTTTGCTACCCACTTCCGGCTCACGCAGAGGGGGCTAGACGCCGGTTCCGTCTTTTTCTACACCGGGGCTAGGGTATCTCCGGAGAGGGGGCCCGGAGCGTCGGGATCCCAACTAAACCTATGTTTTGCCATGCCATGTGTGTTAGAGTGTATCATGGGTTTTGGGTGCCAAAGATACCATCACTCTCTGTGTTGGGGCCTGACCGACGTCGGATTCTCTCTCGCGGGTTCCAGGACTGCTCACACCCCGAAACTCCCGGATCTGACGTAACGGGGGGAATCATGCAAGGAGGTGGGCCCTACCATTGTCAAGGGTGTTCCTTGGGCCTAACATGACACAACCAAGCAACTAGTTCCACTTTTCTACCCACTTCCGGCTCACGCAGAGGGGGCTGGACGCCGGTTCCGTCTTTTCTACACAGGGGCTAGGGTATCTCCGGAGAGGGGACCCGGAGCGTCGGGATCCCACCTAAACCAATTTTTTGCCATGCCATGTGTGTTATAGTGTATCATGGGTGTTGGGTGACAAAGATACCATCACTCTCTGTGTTGGGGCCTCACCGACGTCGGATTCTCTCTCGCGGGTTCCAGGACTGCTCACACCCCGAAACTCCCGGATCTGCCGTAACGGGAGGAATCTTGCAAGGAGGTGGGCCCTACCATTGTCAAGGGTGTTCCTTGGGCCTAACATGACACAACAAAGCAACTAGTTCCACTTTGCTACCCACTTCCGGCTCACGCAGAGGGGGCTGGACGCCGGTTCCGTCTTTTTCTACACCGGGGCTAGGGTATCTCCGGAGAGGGGACCCGGAGCGTCGGGATCCCACCTAAACCAATGTTTTGCCATTCCATGTGTGTTAGAGTGTATCATGGGTGTTGGGTGCCAAAGATACCATCACTCTCGGTGTTGGGGCCTCACCGACGTCGGATTCTCTCTCGCGGGTTCCAGGACTGCTCACACCCCGAAACTCCCGGATCTGACGCAACGGGGGGAATCTTGCAAGGAGGTGGGCCCTACCATTGTCAAGGGTGTTCCTTGGGCCTAAAATGACACAACCAAGCAACTAGTTCCACTTTGCTACCCACTTCTGGCTCACGCAGAGGGGGCTAGACGCCGGTTCCGTCTTTTTCTACACCGGGGCTAGGGTATCTCCGGAGAGGGGACCCGGAGCGTCGGGATCCCACCTAAACCAATGTTTTTCCATTCCATGTGTGTTAGAGTGTCACATGGGTGTTGGGTGCCAAAGATACCATCACTCTCTGTGTTGGGGCCTCACCGACGTCGGATTCTCTCTCGCGGGTTCCAGGACTGCTCACACCCCGAAACTCCCGGATCTGACGTAACGGGGGGAATCATGCAAGGAGGTGGGACGTACCATTGTCAAGGGTGTTCCTTGGGCCTAACATGACACAACCAAGCAACTAGTTCCACTTTGCTAGCCACTTCCGGCTCACGCAGAGGGGGCTGGACGCCGGTTCCGTCTTTTTCTACACAGGGGCTAGGGTATCTCCGGAGAGGGGACCCGGAGCGTCGGGATCCCACCTAAACCAATGTTTTTCCATGGCATGTGTGTTAGAGTGTATCATGGGTGTTGGGTGCCAAAGATACCATCACTCTCTGTGTTGGGGCCTCACCGACGTCGGATTCTCTCTCGCGGCTTCCAGGACTGCTCACACCCCGAAACTCCTGGATCTGACGTAACCGGGGGAATCTTGCAAGGAGGTGGGACCTACCATTGTCAAGGGTGTTACTTGGGCCTAACATGACACAACCAAGCAACTAGTTCCACTTTGCTACCCACTTCCGGCTCACGCAGAGGGGGCTAGACGTCGGTTCCGTCTTTTTCTACACCGGGGCTAGGGTATCTCCGGAGAGGGGACCGGAGCGTCGGGATCCCACCTACACCAATGTTTTGCCATGCCATGTGTGTTAGAGTGTATCATGGGTGTTGGGTGCCAAAGATACCATCACTCTCTGTGTTGGGGCCTCACCGACGTCGGATTCTCTCTCGCGGGTTCCAGGACTGCTCACACCCCGAAACTCCCGGATCAGACGTAACGGGGGGAATCTTGCAAGGAGGTGGGCCCTACCATTGTCAAGGGTGTTCCTTGGGCCTAATGAGACAACCAAGCAACTAGTTCCACTTTGCTACCCACTTCCGGCTCACGCAGAGGGGGCTAGACGCCGGTTCCGTCTTTTTATACACCTGGGCTAGGGTATCTCCGGAGAGGGGACCCGGAGCGTCGGGATCCCACCTAAACCAATTTTTTGCGATGCCATGTGTGTTAGAGTGTATCATGGGTGTTGGGTGACAAAGATACCATCACTCTCTGTGTTGGGGCCTCACCGACGTCGGATTCTCTCTCGCGGGTTCCAGGACTGCTCACACCCCGAAACTCCCGGATCTGCCGTAACGGGAGGAATCTTGCAAGGAGGTGGGCCCTACCATTGTCAAGGGTGTTCCTTGGGCCTAACATGACACAACCAAGCAACTAGTTCCACTTTGCTACCCACTTCCGGCTCACGCAGAGGGGGCTGGACGCCGGTTCCGTCTTTTTCTACACCGGGGCTAGGGTATCTCCGGAGAGGGGACCCGGAGCGTCGGGATCCCACCTAAACCAATGTTTTGCCATTCCATGTGTGTTAGAGTGTAACATGGGTGTTGGGTGCCAAAGATACCATCACTCTCGGTGTTGGGGCCTCACCGACGTCGGATTCTCTCTCGCGGGTTCCAGGACTGCTCACACCCCGAAACTCCCGGATCTGACGCAACGGGGGGAATCTTGCAAGGAGGTGGGCCCTACCATTGTCAAGGGTGTTCCTTGGGCCTAACATGACACAACCAAGCAACTAGTTCCACTTTGCTACCCACTTCTGACTCACGCAGAGGGGGCTAGACGCCGGTTCCGTCTTTTTCTACACCGGGGCTAGGGTATCTCCGGAGAGGGGACCCGGAGCGTCGGGATCCCACCTAAACCAATGTTTTGCCATTCCATGTGTGTTAGAGTGTCACATGGGTGTTGGGTGCCAAAGATACCATCACTCTCTGTGTTGGGGCCTCACCGACGTCGGATTCTCTCTCGCGGGTTCCAGGACTGCTCACACCCCGAAACTCCCGGATCTGACGTAACGGGGGGAATATTGCAAGGAGTTGGGCCCTAACATTGTCAAGGGTGTTCCTTGGGCCTAACATGACACAACAAAGCAACTAGTTCCACTTTGCTACACACTTCCGGCTCACGCAGAGGGGGCTAGACGTCGGTTCCGTCTTTTCCTACACCGGGGCTAGGGTATCTCCGGAGAGGGGACCCGGAGCGTCGGGATCCCACCTAAACCAATGTTTTGCCAAGACATGTGTGTTAGAGTGTATCATGGGTGTTGGGTGCCAAAGATACCATCACTCTCTGTGTTGGGGCCTCACCGACGTCGGATTCTCTCTCGCGGGTTCCAGGACTGCTCACACCCCGAAACTCCCGGATCTGACGTAACGGGGGGAATATTGCAAGGAGGTGGGCCCTACCATTGTCAAGGGTGTTCCTTGGGCCTAACATGACACAACGAAGCAACTAGTTCCACTTTGCTACCCACTTCCGGCTCACGCAGAGGGGGCTAGACGCCGGTTCCGTCTTTTTCTACACCGGGGCTAGGGTATCTCCGGAGAGGGGACCCGGAGCGTCGGGATCCCAACTAAACCAATGTTTTGCCCATGCCATGTGTGTTAGAGTGTATCATGGGTGTTGGGTGCCAAAGATACCATCACTCTCTGTGTTGGGGCCTGACCGACGTCGGATTCTCTCTCGCGGGTTCCAGGACTGCTCACACCCCGAAACTCCCGGATCTGACGTAACGGGGGGAATCATGCAAGGAGGTGGGACGTACCATTGTCAAGGGTGTTCCTTGGGCATAACATGACACAACCAAGCAACTAGTTCCACTTTGCTACCCACTTCCGGCTCACGCAGAGGGGGCTAGACGTCGGTTCCATCTTTTTCTACACCGGGGCTAGGGTATCTCCGGAGAGGGGACCGGAGCGTCGGGATCCCACCTAAACCAATGTTTTGCCATGCCATGTGTGTTAGAGTGTATCATGGGTGTTGGGTGCCAAAGATACCATCACTCTCTGTGTTGGGGCCTCACCGACGTCGGATTCTCTCTCGCGGGTTCCAGGACTGCTCACACCCCGAAACTCCCGGATCAGACGTAACGGGGGGAATCTTGCAAGGAGGTGGGCCCTACCATTGTCAAGGGTGTTCCTTGGGCCTAATGAGACAACCAAGCAACTAGTTCCACTGTGCTACCCACTTCCGGCTCACGCAGAGGGGGCTAGACGCCGGTTCCGTCTTTTTATACACCTGGGCTAGGGTATCTCCGGAGAGGGGACCCGGAGCGTCGGGATCCCACCTAAACCAATTTCTTGCCATGCCATGTGTGTTAGAGTGTATCATGGGTGTTGGGTGACAAAGATACCATCACTCTCTGTGTTGGGGCCTCACCGACGTCGGATTCTCTCTCGCGGGTTCCAGGACTGCTCACACCCCGAAACTCCCGGATCTGACGTAACAGGGGGAATCTTGCAAGGAGGTGGGCCCTACCATTGTCAAGGGTGTTCCTTGGGACTAAAATGACACAACCAATCAAATATTTCCACTTTGCTACCCACTTCCGGCTCACGCAGAGGGGGCTGGACGCCGGTTCCGTCTTTTTCTACACCGGGGCTAGGGTATCTCCGGAGAGGGGACCCGGAGCGTCGGGATCCCACCTAAACCAATGTTTTGCCATGCCATGTGTGTTAGAGTGTCACATGGGTGTTGGGTGCCAAAGATACCATCACTCTCTATGTTGGGGCCTCACCCACGTCGGATTCTCTCTCGCGGGTTCCAGGACTACTCACACCCCGAAACTCCCGGATCTGACGTAACGTGGGGAATATTGCAAGGAGGTGGGCCCTACCATTGTCAAGGGTGTTCCTTGGGCCTAACATGACACAACCAAGCAACTAGTTCCACTTTGCTACCCACTTCCGGCTCACGCAGAGGGGGCTAGACGCCGGTTCCGTCTTTTTCTACATCGGGGCTAGGGTATCTCCGGAGAGGGGACCCGGAGCGTCGGGATCCCACCTAAACCAATGTTTTGCCATGCCATGTGTGTTAGAGTGTATCATGGGTGTTGGGTGCCAAAGATACCATCACTCTCTGTGTTGGGGCCTCACCGACGTCGGATTCTCTCTCGCGGGTTCCAGGACTGCTCACACCCCGAAACTCCCGGATCTGACGTAACGGGGGGAATATTGCAAGGAGGTGGGCCCTACCATTGTCAAGGGTGTTCCTTGGGCCTAACATGACACAACCAAGCAACTAGTTCCACTTTTCTACCCACTTCCGGCTCACGCAGAGGGGGCTGGACGCCGGTTCTGTCTTTTTCTACACAGGGGCTAGGGTATCTCCGGAGAGGGGACCCGGAGCGTCGGGATCCCACCTAAACCAATTTTTTGCCATGCCATGTGTGTTAGAGTGTATCATGGGTGTTGGGTGACAAAGATACCATCACTCTCTGTGTTGGGGCCTCACCGACGTCGGATTCTCTCTCGCGGGTTCCAGGACTGCTCACACCCCGAAACTCCCGGATCTGCCGTAACGGGAGGAATCTTGCAAGGAGGTGGGCCCTACCATTGTCAAGGGTGTTCCTTGGGCATAACATGACACAACCAAGCAACTAGTTCCACTTTTCTACCCACTTCCGGCTCACGCAGAGGGGGCTTGACGCCGGTTCCGTCTTTTTCTACATCGGGGCTAGGGTATCTCCGGAGAGGGGACCCGGAGCGTCGGGATCCCACCTAAACCAATGTTTTGCCATTCCATGTGTGTTATAGTGTCACATGGGTGTTGGGTGCCAAAGATACCATCACTCTCGGTGTTGGGGCCTCACCGATGTCGGATTCTCTCTCGCGGGTTCGAGGACTGCTCACACCCCGAAACTCCCGGATCTGACGCAACGGGGGGAATCTTGCAAGGAGGTGGGCCCTACCATTGTCAAGGGTGTTCCTTGGGCCTAACATGACACAACCAAGCAACTAGTTCCACTTTGCTACCCACTTCTGGCTCACGCAGAGGGGGCTAGACGCCGGTTCCGTCTTTTTCTACACCGGGGCTAGGGTATCTCCGGAGAGGGGACCCGGAGCGTCGGGATCCGACCTAAACCAATATTTTGCCATTCCATGTGTGTTAGAGTGTCACATGGGTGTTGGGTGCCAAAGATACCATCACTCTCTGTGTTGGGGCCTCACCGACGTCGGATTCTCTCTCGCGGGTTCCAGGACTGCTCACACCCCGAAACTCCCGGATCTGACGTAACGGGGGGAATATTGCAAGGAGTTGGGCCCTACCATTGTCAAGGGTGTTCCTTGGGCCTAACATGACACAACAAAGCAACTAGTTCCACTTTGCTACACACTTCCGGCTCACGCAGAGGGGGCTAGACGTCGGTTCCGTCTTTTTCTACACCGGGGCTAGGGTATCTCCGGAGAGGGGACCCGGAGCGTCGGGATCCCACCTAAACCAATGTTTTGCCAAGCCATGTGTGTTAGAGTGTATCATGGGTGTTGGGTGCCAAAGATACCATCACTCTCTGTGTTGGGGCCTCACCGACGTCGGATTCTCTCTCGCGGGTTCCAGGACTGCTCACACCCCGAAACTCCCGGATCTGACGTAACGGGGGCAATATTGCAAGGAGGTGGGCCCTACCATTGTCAAGGGTGTTCCTTGGGCCTAACATGACACAACCAAGCAACTAGTTCCACTTTGCTACCCACTTCCGGCTCACGCAGAGGGGGCTAGACGCCGGTTCCGTCTTTTTCTACACCGGGGCTAGGGTATCTCCGGAGAGGGGGCCCGGAGCGTCGGGATCCCAACTAAACCTATGTTTTGCCATGCCATGTGTGTTAGAGTGTATCATGGGTGTTGGGTGCCAAAGATACCATCACTCTCTGTGTTGGGGCCTGACCGACGTCGGATTCTCTCTCGCGGGTTCTAGGACTCCTCACACCCCGAAACTCCCGGATCTGACGTAACGGGGTGAATCATGCAAGGAGGTGGGACGTACCATTGTCAAGGGTGTTCCTTGGGCCTAACATGACACAACCAAGCAACTAGTTCCACTTTGCTACCCACTTCCGGCTCACGCAGAGGGGGCTGGACGCCGGTTCTGTCTTTTTCTACACAGGGGCTAGGGTATCTCCGGAGAGGGGACCCGGAGCGTCGGGATCCCACCTAAACCAATGTTTTTCCATGGCATGTGTGTTAGAGTGTATCATGGGTGTTGGGTGCCAAAGATACCATCACTCTCTGTGTTGGGGCCTCACCGACGTCGGATTCTCTCTCGCGGCTTCCAGGACTGCTCACACCCCGAAACTCCCGGATCTGACGTAACCGGGGGAATCTTGCAAGGAGGTGGGATCTACCATTGTCAAGGGTGTTACTTGGGCCTAACATGACACAACCAAGCAACTAGTTCCACTTTGCTACCCACTTCCGGCTCACGCAGAGGGGGCTAGACGTCGGTTCCGTCTTTTTCTACACCGGGGCTAGGGTATCTCCGGAGAGGGGACCGGAGCGTCGGGATCCCACCTAAACCAATGTTTTGCCATTCCATGTGTGTTAGAGTGTATCATGGGTGTTGGGTGCCAAAGATACCATCACTCTCTGTGTTGGGGCCTCACCGACGTCGGATTCTCTCTCGCGGGTTCCAGGACTGCTCACACCCCGAAACTCCCGGATCAGACGTAACGGGGGGAATCTTGCAAGGAGGTGGGCCCTACCATTGTCAAGGGTGTTCCTTGGGCCTAATGACACAACCAAGCAACTAGTTCCACTTTGCTACCCACTTCCGGCTCACGCAGAGGGGGCTAGACACCGGTTCCGTCTTTTTATACACCTGGGCTAGGGTATCTCCGGAGAGGGGACCCGGAGCGTCGGGATCCCACCTAAACCAATTTTTTGCCATGCCATGTGTGTTACAGTGTATCATGGGTGTTGGGTGCCAAAGATACCATCACTCTCTGTGTTGGGGCCTCACCGACGTCGGATTCTCTCTCGCGGGTTCCAGGACTGCTCACACCCCGAAACACCCGGATCTGACGTAACCGGGGGAATCTTGCAAGGAGGTGGGACCTACTATTGTCAAGGGTGTTCCTTGGGCCTAACATGACACAAACAAGCAACTAGTTCCACTTTGCTACCCACTTCCGGCTCACGCAGAGGGGGCTGGACGCTGGTTCCGTCTTTTTCTACACCGGGGCTAGGGTATCTCCGGAGAGGGGACCCGGAGCGTCGGGATCCCACGTAAACCAATGTTTTGCCATTCCATGTGTGTTAGAGTGTCACATGGGTGTAGGGTGCCAAAGATACCATCACTCTCTGTGTTGGGGCCTCACCGACGTCGGATTCTCTCTCGCGGGTTCCAGGACTGCTCACACCCCGAAACTCCTGGATCTGACGTAACCGGGGGAATCTTCCAAGGAGGTGGGACCTACCATTGTCAAGGGTGTTACTTGGGCCTAACATGACACAACCAAGCAACTAGTTCCACTTTGCTACCCACTTCCGGCTCACGCAGAGGGGGCTAGACATCGGTTCCGTCTTTTTCTACACCGGGGCTAGGGTATCTCCGGAGAGGGGACCCGGAGCGTCGGGATCCCACCTAAACCAATGTTTTGCCATGCCATGTGTGTTAGAGTGTATCATGGGTGTTGGGTGCCAAAGATACCATCACTCTCTGTGTTGGGGCCTCACCGACGTCGGATTCTCTCTCGCGGGTTCCAGGACTGCTCACACCCCGAAACTCCCGGATCTGACGTAACGGGGGGAATATTGGAAGGAGGTGGGCCCTACCATTGTCAAGGGTGTTCCTTGGGCCTAATGACACAACCAAGCAACTAGTTCCACTTTTCTACCCACTTCCGGCTCACGCAGAGGGGGCTAGACGCCGGTTCCGTCTTTTTCTACACCGGGGCTAGGGTATCTCCGGAGAGGGGACCCGGAGCGTCGGGATCCCACCTAAACCAATTTTTTTCCATGACATGTGTGTTAGAGTGTATCATGGGTGTTGGGTGCCAAAGATACCATCACTCTCTGTGTTGGGGCCTCACCGACGTCGGATTCTCTCTCGCGGGTTCCAGGACTGCTCACACCCCGAAACTCCCGGATCTGACGTAACCGGGGGAATCTTGCAAGGAGGTGGGACCTAACATTGAAGGGTGTTCCTTGGGAATAACATGACACAACCAAGCAACTAGTTCCACTTTGCTACCCACTTCCGGCTCACGCAGAGGGGGCTGGACGCCGGTTCCGTCTTTTTCTACACCGGGGCTCGGGTATCTCCGGAGAGGGGACCCGGAGCGTCGGGATCCCACCTAAACCAATGTTTTGCCATGCCATGTGTGTTAGAGTGTATCATGGGTGTTGGGTGCCAAAGATACCACCACGCTCTGTGTTGGGGCCTCACCGACGTCGGATTCTCTCTCGCGGGTTCCAGGACTGCTCACACCCCGAAACTCCCGGATCTGACGTAACGGGGGGGAATCTTGCAAGGAGGTGGGCCCTACCATTGTCAAGGGTGTTCCTTGGGCCTAACATGACACAACCAAGCAACTAGTTCCACTTTGCTACCCACTTCCGGCTCAATCAGAGGGGGCTGGACGCCGGTTCCGTCTTTTTCTACACCGGGGCTAGGGTATCTCCGGAGAGGGGACCCGGAGCGTCGGGATCCCACATAAACCAATGTTTTTCCATGCCATGTGTGTTAGAGTGTCACATGGGTGTTGGGTGCCAAAGATACCATCACTCTCTGTGTTGGGGCCTCACCGACGTCGGATTCTCTCTCGCGGGTTCCAGGACTGCTCACACCCCGAAACTCCCGGATCTGACGTAACAGGGGGAATCTTGCAAGGAGGTGGGCCCTACCATTGTCAAGGGTGTTCCTTGGGCCTAACATGACACAACCAAGCAACTAGTTCCACGTTGCTACCCACTTCCGGCTCACGCAGAGGGGGCTAGACGCCGGTTCCGTCTTTTTCTACACCGGGGCTAGGGTATCTCCGGAGAGGGGACCCGGAGCGTCGGGATCCCACCTAAACCAATGTTTTTCCATGCCATGTGTGTTAGAGTGTATCATGGGTGTTGGGTGCCAAAGATACCATCACTCTCTGTGTTGGGGCCTCACCGACGTCGGATTCTCTCTCGCGGGTTCCAGGACTGCTCACACCCCGAAACTCCCGGATCTGACGTAACGGGGGGGGATCTTGCAAGGAGGTGGGCCCTACCATTGTCAGGGGTGTTCCTTGGGCCTAACATGACACAACCAAGCAACTAGTTCCACTTTGGTACCCACTTCCGGCTCACGCAGAGAGGGCGGGACGCCGGTTTCGTCTTTTTCTACACCGGGGCTAGGGTATCTCCGGAGAGGGGACCCGGAGCGTCGGGATCCCACCTAAACGAATGCTTTGCCATGCCATGTGTGTTAGAGTGTTACATGGGTGTTGGGTGCCAAAGATACCATCACTCTCTGTGTTGGGGCCTCACCGACGTCGGATTCTCTCTCGCGGGTTCCAGGACTGCTCACACCCCGAAACTCCCGGATCTGACGTAACGGGGGGAATCTTGCAAGGAGGTGGGCCCTACCATTGTCAAGGGTGTTCCTTGGGCCTAACATGACACAACCAAGCAACTAGTTCCACTTTGCTACCCACTTCTGGCTCACGCAGAGGGGGCTAGACGCCGGTTCCGTCTTTTTCTACACCGGGGCTAGGGTATCTCCGGAGAGGGGACCCGGAGCGTCGGGATCCCACCTAAACCAATGTTTTGCCATGCCATGTGTGTAAGAGTGTATCATGTGTGTTGGGTGCCAAAGATACCATCACTCTCTGTGTTGGGGCCTCACCGACGTCGGATTCTCTCTCGCGGGTTCGAGGACTGCTCACACCCCGAAACTCCCGGATCTGACGTAACGGGGGGAATCTTGCAAGGAGGTGGGACCTACCATTGTCAAGGGTGTTACTTGGGACTAACATGACACAACCAAGCAACTAGTTCCACTTTGCTACCCACTTCCGGCTCAATCAGAGGGGCCTGGACGCCGGTTCCGTCTTTTTCTACACCGGGGCTAGGGTATCTCCGGAGAGGGGACCCGGAGCGTCGGGATCCCACCTAAGCCAATGTTTTGTCATGCCATGTGTGTTATAGTGTCACATGGGTGTTGGGTGCCAAAGATACCATCACTCTCTGTGTTGGGGCCTCACCGACGTCGGATTCTCTGTCGCGGGTTCCAGGACTGCTCACACCCCGAAACTCCCGGATCTGACGTAACGGGGGGGAATCTTGCAAGGAGGTGGGCCCTACCATTGTCAAGGGTGTTCCTTGGGCCTAACATGACACAACCATGCAACTAGTCCACTTCGCTACCACTTACGGCTCACGCAGAGGGGGCTAGACGCCGGTTCCGTCTTTTTCTACACCGGGGCTAGGGTATCTCCGGAGAGGGGACCCGGAGCGTCGGGATCCCACCTAAAACAATGTTTTGCCATGACATGTGTGTTAGAGTGTATCATGGGTGTTGGGTGCCAAATATACCATCACTCTCTGTGTTGGGGCCTCACCGACGTCGGATTCTCTCTCGCGGGTTCGAGGACTGCTCACACCCCGAAACTCCCGGATCTGACGTAACGGGGGGAATCTTGCAAGGAGGTGGGCCCTACCATTGTCAAGGATGTTACTTGGGACTAACATGACACAACCAAGCAACTAGTTCCACTTTGCTACCCACTTCCGGCTCAATCAGAGGGGGCTGGACGTCGGTTCCGTCTTTTTCTACACCGGGGCTAGGGTATCTCCGGAGAGGGGACCCGGAGCGTCGGGATCCCACCTAAACCAATGTTTTGCCATGCCATCTGTGTTAGAGTGTCACATGGGTGTTGGGTGCCAAAGGTACCATCACTCTCTGTGTTGGGCCTCACCGACGTCGGATTCTCTCTCGCGGCTTCCAGGACTGCTCACACCCCGAAACTCCCGGATCTGACGTAACAGGGGGAATCTTGCAAGGAGGTGGGCCCTACCATTGTCAAGGGTGTTCCTTGGGCCTAACATGACACAACCAAGCAACTAGTTCCACTTTGCTACCCACTTCTGGCTCACGCAGAGGGGGCTAGACGCCGGTTCCGTCTTTTTGTACACCGGGGCTAGGGTATCTCCGGAGAGGGGACCCGGAGCGTCGGGATCCCACCTAAACCAATGTTTTTCCATGCCATGTGTGTTAGAGTGTATCATGGGTGTTGGGTGCCAAAGATATCATCACTCTCTGTGTTGCGGCCTCACAGACGTCGGATTCTCTCTCGCGGGTTCCAGGACTGCTCACACCCCGAAACTCCCGGATCTGACGTAACGGGGGGAATCTTGCAAGGAGGTGGGCCCTACCATTGTCAAGGGTGTTCCTTGGGCCTAACATGACACAACCAAGCAACTAGTTCCACTTTGCTACCCACTTCCGGCTCACGCAGAGGGGGCTAGACGTCGGTTCCGTCTTTTTCTACACCGGGGCTAGGGTATCTCCGGAGAGGGGACCCGGACCGTCGGGATCCCACCTAAACCAATGTTTTGCCATGCCATGTGTGTTAGAGTGTATCATGGGTGATGGGTGCGAAAGATACCATCACTCTCTGTGTTGGGGCCTCACCGACGTCGGATTCTCTCTCGCGGGTTCCAGGACTGCTCACACCCCGAAACTCCCGGATCTGACGTAACGGGGGGAATCTTGCAAGGAGGTGGGCCCTACCATTGTCAAGGGTGTTCCTTGGGCCTAACATGACACAACCAAGCAACTAGATCCACTTTGCTACCCACTTCCGGCTCACGTAGAGGGGGCTAGACGCCGGTTCCGTCTTTTTCTACACCGGGGCTAGGGTATCTCCGGAGAGGGGACCCGGAGCGTCGGGATCCCACCTAAACCAATGTTTTTCCATGCCATGTGTGTTAGAGTGTATAATGGGTGTTGGGTGCCAAAGATACCATCACTCTCTGTGTTGGGGCCTCACCGACGTCGGATTTCTCTCGCGGGTTCCAGGACTGCTCACACCCCGAAACTCCCGGATCTGACGTAACGGGGGGAATCTTGCAAGGAGGTGGGCCCTACCATTGTCAAGGGTGTTCCTTGGGCCTAACATGACACAACCAAGCAACTAGTTCCACTTTGGTACCCACTTCCGGCTCATGCAGAGGGGGCGGGACGCCGGTTCCGTCTTTTTCTACACCGGGGCTAGGGTATCTCCGGAGAGGGGACCCGGAGCGTCGGGATCCCACCTAAATGAATGCTTTGCCATGCCATGTGTGTTAGAGTGTTACATGGGTGTTGGGTGCCAAAGATACCATCACTCTCTGTGTTGGGGCATCACCGACGTCGGATTCTCTCTCGCGGGTTCCAGGACTGCTCACACCCCGAAACTCCCGGATCTGACGTAACGGGGGGAATCCGGTTCCGTCTTTTTCTACACCGGGGCTAGGGTATCTCCAGAGAGGGGACCCGGAGCGTCGGGATCCCACCTAAACCAATGTTTTGCCATGCCATGTGTGTTAGAGTGTATCATGTGTGTTGGGTGCCAAAGATACCATCACTCTCTGTGTTGGGGCCTCACCGACGTCGGATTCTCTGTCGCGGGTTCGAGGACTGCTCACACCCCGAAACTCCCGGATCTGACGTAACGGGGGGAATCTTGCAAGGAGGTGGGACCTACCATTGTCAAGGGTGTTACTTGGGACTAACATGACACAACCAAACAACTAGTTCCACTTTGCTACCCACTTCCGGCTCAATCAGAGGGGGCTGGACGCCGGTTCCGTCTTTTTCTACACCGGGGCTAGGGTATCTCCGGAGAGGGGACCCGGAGCGTCGGGATCCCACCTAAGCCAATGTTTTGCCATGCCATGTGTGTTAGAGTGTCACATGGGTGTTGGGTGCCAAAGATACCATCACTCTCTGTGTTGGGGCCTCACCGACGTCGGATTCTCTCTCGCGGGTTCCAGGACTGCTCACACCCCGAAACTCCCGGATCTGACGTAACGGGGGGGAATCTTGCAAGGAGGTGGGCCCTACCATTGTCAAGGGTGTTCCTTGGGCCTAACATGACACAACCATGCAACTAGTCCACTTCGCTACCACTTACGGCTCACGCAGAGGGGGCTAGACGCCGGTTCCGTCTTTTTCTACACCGGGGCTAGGGTATCTCCGGAGAGGGGACCCGGAGCGTCGGGATCCCACCTAAACCAATGTTTTGCCATGACATGTGTGTTAGAGTGTATCATTGGTGTTGGGTGCCAAAGATACCATCACTCTCTGTGTTGGGGCCTCACCGACGTCGGATTCTCTCTCGCGGGTTCGAGGACTGCTCACACCCCGAAACTCCCGGATCTGACGTAACGGGGGGAATCTTGCAAGGAGGTGGGACCTACCATTGTCAAGGGTGTTACTTGGGACTAACATGACACAACCAAGCAACTAGTTCCACTTTGCTACCCACTTCCGGCTCAATCAGAGGGGCCTGGACGCCGGTTCCGTCTTTTTCTACACCGGGGCTAGGGTATCTCCGGAGAGGGGACCCGGAGCGTCGGGATCCCACATAAGCTAATGTTTTGTCATGCCATGTGTGTTAGAGTGTCACATGGGTGTTAGGTGCCAAAGATACCATCACTCTCTGTGTTGGGGCCTCACCGACGTCGGATTCTCTGTCGCGGGTTCCAGGACTGCTCACACCCCGAAACTCCCGGATCTGACGTAACGGGGGGGAATCGTGCAAGGAGGTGGGCCCTACCATTGTCAAGGGTGTTCCTTGGGCCTAAAATGACACAACCATGCAACTAGTCCACTTCGCTACCACTTACGGCTCACGCAGAGGGGGCTAGACGCCGGTTCCGTCTTTTTCTACACCGGGGCTAGGGTATCTCCGGAGAGGGGACCCGGAGCGTCGGGATCCCACCTAAACCAATGTTTTGCCATGACATGTGTGTTAGATTGTATCATGGGTGTTGGGTGCCAAAGATACCATCACTCTCTGTGTTGGGGCCTCACCGACGTCGGATTCTCTCTCGCGGGTTCGAGGACTGCTCACACCCCGAAACTCCCGGATTTGACGTAACGGGGGGAATCTTGCAAGGAGGTGGGCCCTACCATTGTCAAGGATGTTACTTGGGACTAACATGACACAACCAAGCAACTAGTTCCACTTTGCTACCCACTTCCGGCTCAATCAGAGGGGGCTGGACATCGGTTCCGTCTTTTTCTACACCGGGGCTAGGGTATCTCCGGAGAGGGGACCCGGAGCGTCGGGATCCCACCTAAACCAATGTTTTGCCATGCCATCTGTGTTAGAGTGTCACATGGGTGTTGGGTGCCAAAGGTACCATCACTCTCTGTGTTGGGGCCTCACCGACGTCGGATTCTCTCTCGCGGGTTCCAGGACTGCTCACACCCCGAAACTCCCGGATCTGACGTAACAGGGGGAATATTGCAAGTAGGTGGGCCCTACCATTGTCAAGGGTGTTCCTTGGGCCTAACATGACACAACCAAGCAACTAGTTCCACTTTGCTACCCACTTCCGACTCACGCAGTGGGGGCTAGACGCCGGTTCCGTCTTTTTCTACACCGGGGCTAGGGTATCTCCGGAGAGGGGACCCGGAGCGTCGGGATCCCACCTAAACCAATGTTTTTCCATGTCATGTGTGTTAGAGTGTATCATGGGTGTTGGGTGCCAAAGATATCATCACTCTCTGTGTTGCGGCCTCACAGACGTCGGATTCTCTCTCGCGGGTTCCAGGACTGCTCACACCCCGAAACTCCCGGATCTGACGTAACGGGGGGAATTTTGCAAGGAGGTGGGCCCTACCATTGTCAAGGGTGTTCCTTGTGCCTAACATGACACAACCAAGCAACTAGTTCCACTTTGCTACCCACTTCCGGCTCACGCAGAGGGGGCTAGACGTCGGTTCCGTCTTTTTCTACACCGGGGCTAGGGTATCTCCGGAGAGGGGACCCGGACCGTCGGGATCCCACCTAAACCAATGTTTTGCCATGCCATGTGTGTTAGATTGTATCATGGGTGATGGGTGCGAAAGATACCATCACTCTCTGTGTTGGGGCCTCACCGACGTCGGATTCTCTCTCGCGGGTTCCAGGACTGCTCACACCCCGAAACTCCCGGATCTGACGTAACGGGGGGAATCTTGCAAGGAGGTGGGCCCTACCATTGTCAAGGGTGTTCCTTGGGCCTAACATGACACAACCAAGCAACTAGTTCCACTTTGCTACCCACTTCCGGCTCAATCAGAGGGGGCTGGACGCCGGTTCCGTCTTTTTCTACACCGGGGCTAGGGTATCTCCGGAGAGGGGACCCGGAGCGTCGGGATCCCACATAAACCAATGTTTTTCCATGCCATGTGTGTTAGAGTGTATCATGGGTGTTGGGTGCCAAAGATACCATCACTCTCTGTGTTGGGGCCTCACCGACGTCGGATTTCTCTCGCGGGTTCCAGGACTGCTCACACCCCGAAACTCCCGGATCTGACGTCGGGGGGAATCTTGCAAGGAGGTGGGCCCTACCATTGTCAAGGGTGTTCCTTGGGCCTAACATGACACAACCAAGCAACTAGTTCCACTTTGGTACCCACTTCCGGCTCATGCAGAGGGGGCGGGACGCCGGTTCCGTCTTTTTCTACACCGGGGCTAGGGTATCTCCGGAGAGGGGACCCGGAGCGTCGGGATCCCAACTAAATGAATGCTTTGCCATGCCATGTGTGTTAGAGTGTTACATGGGTGTTGGGTGCCAAAGATACCATCACTCTCTGTGTTGGGGAATCACCGACGTCGGATTCTCTCTCGCGGGTTCCAGGACTGCTCACACCCCGAAACTCCCGGATCTGACGTAACGGGGGGAATCCGGTTCCGTCTTTTTCTACACCGGGGCTAGGGTATCTCCAGAGAGGGGACCCGGAGCGTCGGGATCCCACCTAAACCAATGTTTTGCCATGCCATGTGTGTTAGAGTGTATCATGTGTGTTGGGTGCCAAAGATACCATCACTCTCTGTGTTGGGGCCTCACCGACGTCGGATTCTCTCTCGCGGGTTCGAGGACTGCTCACACCCCGAAACTCCCGGATCTGACGTAACGGGGGGAATCTTGCAAGGAGGTGGGACCTACCATTGTCAAGGGTGTTACTTGGGACTAACATGACACAACCAAGCAACTAGTTCCACTTTGCTACCCACTTCCGGCTCAATCAGAGGGGGCTGGACGCCGGTTCCGTCTTTTTCTACACCGGGGCTAGGGTATCTCCGGAGAGGGGACCCGGAGCGTCGGGATCCCACCTAAGCCAATGTTTTGCCATGCCATGTGTGTTAGAGTGTCACATGGGTGTTGGGTGCCAAAGATACCATCACTCTCTGTGTTGGGGCCTCACCGACGTCGGATTCTCTCTCGCGGGTTCCAGGACTGCTCACACCCCGAAACTCCCGGATCTGACATAACGGGGGGGAATCTTGCAAGGAGGTGGGCCCTACCATTGTCAAGGGTGTTCCTTGGGCCTAACATGACACAACCATGCAACTAGTCCACTTCGCTACCACTTACGGCTCACGCAGAGGGGGCTAGACGCCGGTTCCGTCTTTTTCTACACCGGGGCTAGGGTATCTCCGGAGAGGGGACCCGGAGCGTCGGGATCCCACCTAAACCAATGTTTTGCCATGACATGTGTGTTATAGTGTATCATGGGTGTTGGGTGCCAAAGATACCATCACTCTCTGTGTTGGGGCCTCACCGACGTCGGATTCTCTCTCGCGGGTTCCAGGACTGCTCACACCCCGAAACTCCCGGATCTGACGTATCAGGGGGAATATTGCAAGTAGGTGGGCCCTACCATTGTCAAGGGTGTTCCTTGGGCCTAACATGACACAACCAAGCAACTAGTTCCACTTTGCTACCCACTTCCGACTCACGCAGTGGGGGCTAGACGCCGGTTCCGTCTTTTTCTACACCGGGGCTAGGGTATCTCCGGAGAGGGGACCCGGAGCGTCGGGATCCCACCTAAACCAATGTTTTTCCATGTCATGTGTGTTATAGTGTATCATGGGTGTTGGGTGCCAAAGATATCATCACTCTCTGTGTTGCGGCCTCACAGACGTCGGATTCTCTCTCGCGGGTTCCAGGACTGCTCACACCCCGAAACTCCCGGATCTGACGTAACGGGGGGAATTTTGCAAGGAGGTGGGCCCTACCATTGTCAAGGGTGTTCCTTGTGCCTAACATGACACAACCAAGCAACTAGTTCCACTTTGCTACCCACTTCCGGCTCACGCAGAGGGGGCTAGACGTCGGTTCCGTCTTTTTCTACACCGGGGCTAGGGTATCTCCGGAGAGGGGACCCGGACCGTCGGGATCCCACCTAAACCAATGTTTTGCCATGCCATGTGTGTTAGAGTGTATCATGGGTGATGGGTGAGAAAGATACCATCACTCTCTGTGTTGGGGCCTCACCGACGTCGGATTCTCTCTCGCGGGTTCCAGGACTGCTCACACCCCGAAACTCCCGGATCTGACGTAACGGGGGGAATCTTGCAAGGAGGTAGGCCCTACCATTGTCAAGGGTGTTCCTTGGGCCTAACATGACACAACCAAGCAACTAGTTCCACTTTGCTACCCACTTCCGGCTCACGCAGAGGGGGCTAGACGCCGGTTCCGTCTTTTTCTACACCGGGGCTAGGGTATCTCCGGAGAGGGGACCCGGAGCGTCGGGATCCCACATAAACCAATGTTTTTCCATGCCATGTGTGTTAGAGTGTATCATGGGTGTTGGGTGCCAAAGATACCATCACTCTCTGTGTTGGGGCCTCACCGACGTCGGATTTCTCTCGCGGGTTCCAGGACTGCTCACACCCCGAAACTCCCGGATCTGACGTAACGGGGGGAATCTTGCAAGGAGGTGGGCCCTACCATTGTCAAGGGTGTTCCTTGGGCCTAACATGACACAACCAAGCAACTAGTTCCACTTTGGTACCCACTTCCGGCTCATGCAGAGGGGGCGGGACGCCGGTTCCGTCTTTTTCTACACCGGGGCTAGGGTATCTCCGGAGAGGGGACCCGGAGCGTCGGGATCCCACCTAAATGAATGCTTTGCCATGCCATGTGTGTTAGAGTGTTACATGGGTGTTGGGTGCCAAAGATACCATCACTCTCTGTGTTGGGGCATCACCGACGTCGGATTCTCTCTCGCGGGTTCCAGGACTGCTCACACCCCGAAACTCCCGGATCTGACGTAACGGGGGGAATCCGGTTCCGTCTTTTTCTACACCGGGGCTAGGGTATCTCCAGAGAGGGGACCCGGAGCGTCGGGATCCCACCTAAACCAATGTTTTGCCATGCCATGTGTGTTAGAGTGTATCATGTGTGTTGGGTGCCAAAGATACCATCACTCTCTGTGTTGGGGCCTCACCGACGTCGGATTCTCTCTCGCGGGTTCGAGGACTGCTCACACCCCGAAACTCCCGGATCTGACGTAACGGGGGGAATCTTGCAAGGAGGTGGGACCTACCATTGTCAAGGGTGTTACTTGGGACTAACATGACACAACCAAGCAACTAGTTCCACTTTGCTACCCACTTCCGGCTCAATCAGAGGGGGCTGGACGCCGGTTCCGTCTTTTTCTACACCGGGGCTAGGGTATCTCCGGAGAGGGGACCCGGAGCGTCGGGATCCCACCTAAGCCAATGTTTTGCCATGCCATGTGTATTAGAGTGTCACATGGGTGTTGGGTTCCAAAGATACCATCACTCTCTGTGTTGGGGCCTCACCGACGTCGGATTCTCTCTCGCGGGTTCCAGGACTGCTCACACCCCGAAACTCCCGGATCTGACGTAACGGGGGGGAATCTTGCAAGGAGGTGGGCCCTACCATTGTCAAGGGTGTTCCTTGGGCCTAACATGACACAACCATGCAACTAGTCCACTTCGCTACCACTTACGGCTCACGCAGAGGGGGCTAGACGCCGGTTCCGTCTTTTTCTACACCGGGGCTAGGGTATCTCCGGAGAGGGGACCCGGAGCGTCGGGATCCCACCTAAACCAATGTTTTGCCATGACATGTGTGTTATAGTGTATCATGGGTGTTGGGTGCCAAAGATACCATCACTCTCTGTGTTGGGGCCTCACCGACGTCGGATTCTCTCTCGCGGGTTCGAGGACTGCTCACACCCCGAAACTCCCGGATCTGACGTAACGGGGGGAATCTTGCAAGGAGGTGGGCCCTACCATTGTCAAGGATGTTACTTGGGACTAACATGACACAACCAAGCAACTAGTTCCACTTTGCTACCCACTTCCGGCTCAATCAGAGGGGGCTGGACGCCGGTTCCGTCTTTTTCTACACCGGGGCTAGGGTATCTCCAGAGAGGGGACCCGGAGCGTCGGGATCCCACCTAAACCAATGTTTTGCCATGCCATCTGTTTTAGAGTGTCACATGGGTGTTGGGTGCCAAAGATACCATCACTCTCTGTGTTGGGGCCTCACCGACGTCGGATTCTCTCTCGCGGGTTCCAGGACTGCTCACACCCCGAAACTCCCGGATCTGATGTAACAGGGGGAATCTTGCAAGGAGGTGGGCCCTACCATTGTCAAGGGTGTTCCTTGGGACTAACATGACACAACCAAGCAA
This sequence comes from Alopecurus myosuroides, assembly GCA_028641055.1. NCBI lineage: Eukaryota > Viridiplantae > Streptophyta > Magnoliopsida > Poales > Poaceae > Alopecurus > Alopecurus myosuroides. Next base: position 385,426,069 of record CM054060.1, read on the forward strand.
CTAGTTCCACTTTGCTACCCACTTCCGACTCACGCAGTGGGGGCTAGACGGCGGTTCCGTCTTTTTCTACACCGGGGCTAGGGTATCTCCGGAGAGGGGACCCGGAGCGTCGGGATCCCACCTAAACCAATGTTTTGCCATGCCATGTGTGTTAGAGTGTATCATGGGTGTTGGGTGCCAAAGATATCATCACTCTCTGTGTTGGGGCCTCACAGACGTCGGATTCTCTCTCGCGGGTTCCAGGACTGCTCACACCCCGAAACTCCCGGATCTGACGTAACGGGGGGAATCTTGCAAGGAGGTGGGCCCTACCATTGTCAAGGGTGTTCCTTGGGCCTAACATGACACAACCAAGCAACTAGTTCCACTTTGCTACCCACTTCCGGCTCACCCAGAGGGGGCTAGACGCCGGTTCCGTCTTTTTCTACACCGGGGCTAGGGTATCTCCGGAGAGGGGACCCGGACCGTCGGGATCCCACCTAAACCAATGTTTTGCCATGCCATGTGTGTTAGAGTGTATCATGGGTGATGGGTGCGAAAGATACCATCACTCTCTGTGTTGGGGCCTCACCGACGTCGGATTCTCTCTCGCGGGTTCCAGGACTGCTCACACCCCGAAACTCCCGGATCTGACGTAACGGGGGGAATCTTGCAAGGAGGTGGGCCCTAACATTGTCAAGGGTGTTCCTTGGGCCTAACATGACACAACCATGCAACTAGTTCCACTTTGCTACCCACTTCCGGCTCAATCGGAGGGGGCTGGACGCCGGTTTCGTCTTTTTCTACACCGGGGCTAGGGTATCTCCGGAGAGGGGACCCGGAGCGTCGGGATCCCACATAAACCAATGTTTTGCCATGCCATGTGTGTTAGAGTGTCACATGGGTGTTGGGTGCCAAATATACCATCACTCTCTGTGTTGGGGCCTCACCGACGTCGGATTCTCTCTCGCGGGTTCCAGGACTGCTCACACCCCGAAACTCCCGGATCTGACGTAACAGGGGGAATCTTGCAAGGAGGTGGGCCCTACCATTGTCAAGGGTGTTCCTTGTGCCTAACATGACACAACCAAGCAACTAGTTCCACTTTTCTACCCACTTCCGGCTCACGCAGAGGGGGCTAGACGCCGGTTCCGTCTTTTTCTACACCGGGGCTAGGGTATCTCCGGAGAGGGGACCCGGAGCGTCGGTATCCCACCTAAACCAATGTTTTGCCATGACATGTGTGTTAGAGTGTATCATGGGTGTTGGGTGCCAAAGATACCATCACTCTCTGTGTTGGGGCCTCACCGACGTCGGATTCTCTCTCGCGGGTTCCAGGACAGCTCACACCCCGAAACTCCCGAATCTGACGTAGCGGGGGGAATCTTGCAAGGAGGTGGGCCCTACCATTGTCAAGGGTGTTCCTTGGGCCTAACATGACACAACCAAGCAACTAGTTCCACTTTGCTAACCACTTCCGGCTCACGCAGAGGGGGCTAGACGCCGGTTCCGTCTTTTTCTACACCGGGGCTAGGGTATCTCCGGAGAGGGGACCCGGAGCATCGGGATCCCACCTAAACCAATGTTTTGCCATGCCATGTGTGTTAGAGTGTATCATGGGTGTTGGGTGCCAAAGATACCATCACTCTCTGTGTTGGGGCCTCACTGACGTCGGATTCTCTCTCGCGGGTTCGAGGACTGCTCACACCCCGAAACTCCCGGATCTGACGTAACGGGGGGAATCTTGCAAGGAGGTGGGCCCTACCATTGTCAAGGGTGTTCCTTGGGACTAACATGACACAACCAAGCAACTAGTTCCACTTTGCTACCCACTTCCGGCTCAATCAGAGGGGGCTGGACGCCGGTTCCGTCTTTTTCTACACCGGGGCTAGGGTATCTCCGGAGAGGGGACTCGGAGCGTCGGGATCCCACCTAAACCTATGTTCTGCCATGCCATGTGTGTTAGAGTGTCACATGGGTGTTGGCTGCCAAAGATACCATCACTCTCTGTGTTGGGGCCTCACCGATGTCGGATTCTCTCTCGCGGGTTCCAGGACTGCTCACACCCCGAAACTCCCGGATCTGACGTAACAGGGGGAATCTGGCAAGGAGGTGGGCCCTACCATTGTCAAGGGTGTTCGTTGGGCCTAACATGACACAACCAAGCAACTAGTTCCACTTTGCTACCCACTTCCGACTCACGCAGAGGGGGCTAGACGCCGGTTCCGTCTTTTTCTACACGGGGGCTAGGGTATCTCCGGAGAGGGGACCCGGAGCGTCGGGATCCCACCTAAACCAATGTTTTGCCATGCCATGTGTGTTAGAGTGTATCATGTGTGTTGGGTGCCAAAGATACCATCACTCTCTGTTTTGGGGCCTCACAGACGTCGGATTCTCTCTCGTGGGTTCCAGGACTGCTCACACCCCGAAACTCCCGGATCTGACGTAACGGGGGGAATCTTGCAAGGAGGTGGTCCCTACCATTGTAAAGGGTGTTCCTTGGGCCTAACATGACACAACCAAGAAACTAGTTCCACTTTGCTACCCACTTCCGGCTCACGCAGAGGAGGCTGGACGCCGGTTCCGTCTTTTTCTACACCGGGGCTAGGGTATCTCCAGAGAGGGGACCCGGAGCGTCGGGATCCCACCTAAACCAATGTTTTGCCATTCCATGTGTGTTAGAGTGTCACATGGGTGTTGGGTGCCAAAGATACCATCACTCTCTGTGTTGGGGCCTCACCGACGTCGGATTCTGTCTCGCGGGTTCCAGGACTGCTCACACCCCGAAACTCCCGGATCTGACGTAACGGGGGGAATCTTGCAAGGAGGTGGGCCCTACCATTGTCAAGGGTGTTCCTTGGGCCTAACATGACACAACCAAGCAACTAGTTCCACTTTTCTACCCACTTCCGGCTCACGCAGAGGGGGCTAGACGCCGGTTCTGTCTTTTTCTACACCGGGGCTAGGGTATCTCTGGAGAGGGGACCCGGAGCGTCGGGATCCCACCTAAACCAATGTTTTTCCATGCCATGTGTGTTAGAGTGTATCATGGGTGTTGGGTGCCAAAGATACCATCACTCTCTGTGTTGGGGCCTCACCGACGTCGGATTCTCTCTCGCGGGTTCCAGGACTGCTCACACCCCGAAACTCCCGGATCTGACATAACGGGGGGGATCTTGCAAGGAGGTGGGCCCTACCATTGTAAAGGGTGTTCCTTGGGCCTAACATGACACAACCAAGCAACTAGTTCCACTTTGCTACCCACTTCCGGCTCACGCAGAGGGGGCTAGACGCCGGTTCCGTCTTTTTCTACACCGGGGCTAGGGTATCTCCGGAGAGGGGACCCGGAGTGTCGGGATCCCACCTAAACCAATGTTTTGCCATGCCATGTGTGTTAGAGTGTATCATGGGACTAACATGACTCTTGAACACACACTAGATTTTACGACTAGATTTTTGAATTTTACGACTAGATTGAAATTCCAAGGAAGCGGGATACACGACAGTACGTGGATCTAAGCATTCTAGGATACATGGACAAACCATTTGTCCCAGCCATCTTGTGGCTCAGGTCTAGTCATACTCCTGCCTAGGCGTATAATACATGTACTCGTAGTCGTCGAAGTCGCCGCCGCCGCCGTCGTTGTCGTCAGATGGGGGCTGAAATGTCGATGGGGAAGCACGCCTGGATTGCGGGTAGCGCAGGCGGGGGTTATCGCCGTTCCTTATGTAGTTCATGACGCCCTGGAGAGTCCGGCCGCGCCACGACAGCCGACGACCAGCCTCGTTGAAGTTCGAAGGAGTCGGGCCGTCCTCCTCGTACCTGGCGAGCGCCCTCTCACGCCGATTGAAGAAGAAGGCGTCCCAACCTGCGCGGTAGTTGGGATCCCATTGGGGATACGTCCGTTGCTCCGGTGTCAGCTCGAAGTAGTAGTGGTTCGTGATGGCCGCCCGGCGCGCCACACCTTGAGGGACATGAGGGACCGGCACGCCTCCGGCGCTCAGCATCCACCCGGCGGGGACGCCGTACCCGGGAGGGCAGGGGTAGTTCGAGGCGTAGAGCTCCTCCGCCTCCGAGTAGGTTATAGTGGGTACGGTGGAAGACATGGAAGAGTTGGCGCGAAGAAATGGAAGAGTGCTGAGTTGTAGATATGTGCTAACTAAGCTAGATGCATGTGTGTTTATATAGTGACAAATGGAGGGAAGAAGCACACGGATCGTATGTTTTCTTCGAGCTCTTCCGAGCCGTTGGATCTTTCAAGTGATTGTGAGCCGGTGGATCGAAGATAGGCACACGGATTGTGTACTTGTTGAACTTCTTTGCCGAGTGTCATATCACGAGACACTCGGCAAAGATGTGAAATACTACGTGGGAAGCGTTGGCGCGAAGGGGGGGGGGGGGGGAATTTCACCGCGTAGTTTGCCGAGTGGTGCATCACGACACTCGGCAAAGATTTGAAATACTACGCGGGAAGCGTTGGCGCGAAGGGGGGGAAATTTCACCGCGTAGTTTGCCGAGTGGTACATCATGACACTCGGCAAAGATTTGAAATACTACGCGGGAAGAGTTGGCGCGAAGGGGGGGAATTTTCACCGCGTACTTTGCCGAGTGGTGCATCATGACACTCGGCAAAAACCCAATGTATGCCGAGTTGCCGTTACGAAAACACTCGGCAAACCCTGGACACCGTTTCGTCGCGGTCGTAACGTATGTAGCGCCACGTGGCTCCCACGTATGCCGAGTGCTTAAACGTTGCCGAGTGTTTATTGTTGATTTGCCGTCGTCGATATATACGTCGAGTGTTCCCTGCAGAGGACACTCGGCACAAAGGTGCTACGCCGAGTGTTTCGTCTATGCCGAGTGTCATATGCATGGCACACTCGGCGTACAATCTGTGTGCCGAGTGTGTAGTTGTGCCGAGTGTTTTTTGGGATGATGGCGGCGTACACGGTTCTATGCCGAGTATCCCGTGCTTTGGCACTCGGCAAAGCGGGAGATAGCTGGCGAAATTCGATTTTCCAGTAGTGGCTTGACGGGAGTAGAGTTTTAGCGCAGTAGAGGCCGAGTGGATGCTTAGGGCCAATTTACCCGCGCGCGACGCGCGATAGGGCCCACTCTAGGCTCTGGTTGCGATGGCACCACTGGCTGCAGCATATGCCCTTGCATAGGGATCACAACAATGTCTAGCTCTGACGGGGGGATGCTAACCCGGTATGCCAGGTTCCGGGGAATAACCCGGCCTGAAGGATGGTATACAGGATCCGGCTGATTGTGAAGATGTTCGTGGAGGCCCAGGCTCGTGGGCCTAATGGCCCGGATTGTGGATATTGTAAAGGAAAATTAGGGTTAGCACGCCGTGTATGGGTAGGACCCGGGTGTGCCTTGTAAAGTAAGTTAGGGGGTACGGGTACAATATAAACCGACCCCCGGGTATAGATTGAGAGAGAGATCTAAGAACCCTAGCAATATTGTGTGATATCAAGCATCCAGTGTAAACCCTAATCGAGTTATTGTATCAAGAATAGAGATCCGGCGACTTCGATTGCCGGCTGTCAGATCAAGTTATACCATGTCTTCCCTTGAGCTAAACCCTCTCCCGAACGCCTGTGTCGACTTGCCCCAAGATCAGTTACCCCTGGTAACATCTGCCGTGATTATCCCACGACAGTTGGCGCCCACCGTGGGGCCTGCGTCCAAAGGTGTCTACATCACGGGAGAAGCTCGGAAGGGCATGGAGAATCTTGTCATCGGCGAGATCTACATCGACCACGAAGGAGAAAAGGTGGTGGACGATTCCGGCTGGGGGCCGGAGTCGGATCACCTCGAAACCGGATCCGTCGTAACAATCGGCCGGATCAACGTCTTCATCGGTATGGTATGTGCTTCCAATTCGGTCCCTGACAACGTTGGATCTGATTCTATGCCAGGAAAAGCCACGTCTGTCCGATCAGATGATGAAGAATCAACGGGAACGACATATCCGGCAGAAGAACCCATCGCGGAGTGGGAACAGCCGGAGGAGCCGGCATGGACCCCACGCGACCGGGTCCAAGGAGAAGATGACGCCGGGTCTATCCTGGATCTACTGGAAAACCGGTATGAGGAGAACGGTGAGGAGGAACAGCCTGAATTTACACCGGATATCGCGCGCCGAGTTGCAGTCTATGCAGCTCCCGCGGCCAACCAAGGAAACACAGCCGCGGCACCAGTCGGGGCGGCTCAGGCAGTGGCCCAGCAACAGGGCGCGGTTAACGGAGACCCGGTCTTGACCCGGGTCGATGGAGAGTCAGCATCGGTCACCAGTCGCGCAGCAGACGAGGAGCAACACGCCAACATGTTCGGGTTTCAAGCCAATCGGACACCAGGGGCGGGTCCCTCGAATCCGCGTCACCCGGCCCTGTTCGATAATAATTTGATTTTGGATCCTACAGTCCTCGCCACTGTTATCACCCCAGAAAACGCGGCAGAGCGTGTTAGAGATCTGGACGTGGCTCGTCGTGCATTGGAACAGCAAAGAAGGCAAGTGGAAGCAGACAGACAGGGGATGGCCACCCGACGGCGCGAGCTAGACGCGTTGGAAACCCGGCTTCGAGAGGAAACGTCCAGGATACATCAAAGGCACCACACCAGGTTGCCAGCAACGGGCGGGGTTATTAATCCGGCTAATTTGTTCATCACGCCTCAGGACCAACCGATACCAGTGGTGAGCCAGGGAACCGCACCCCAACAGACAACAGCAGCGACACATCCGGCGAATGAACGGACCGGGTTACCCCCACCGCAAACTAGAGTCACAACCGGCAACGATCTACTGCCGCCGCCACCATCACGATTCCGCACGCCAGCCGGCCACTACAACAATCCTATGGACAACGTATATGCGGCGACACTCGCATTGAATCAAATACCTGTGGGAGAGTCGCCCCATGCGGAGAAGACTCGGCAAGCCATCGAGCTGTTGCACACTGCGGTGGCACAGCAAGCCAATTACCCGGATCACAGAAGCGGAATGCACGGGACGCCATATGTCAGCCAGCAGCAAGGGAATTTACAAACGAGTTCGGCGCGATGGAGGGAAGAGCAGCAGCAAATGCCGCCTCCTCCCCGCGTTCAGGCAGTATCAGCAGCACAGGCCGTCGTGGACAGTTCTAGGGCTCGGAGAGCCGCGGCCGGGTCTGCAGCGCATGGACCTCCCGCAGCACAGCACCCAGACGCGCCCCCCGCGGCATCACACGTTTCCAGGGCAAGGCCGGCTTCAATCATTCTTGCGGGGCCCAAGTGTCTCTCGGACAATATTAGAGCTGAACCTTACCCGAAAAAGTTCAAAGAGCCAGGGAAAGTAGTGAATTATGAGCCAACCATGGATCCCGAAACGTGGCTAAGCAGTTACGAGATGGCAATGTCAATCCGCAACGCGTCCGAGAACCTCCAAGCCAAATTCATGTATCTGATGATGTCTGAAGGAGCAGCAAAATTGTGGTTCACCAATCTACCAGAGGGATCGATCAAGTCTTGGGAGGAATTGAAGACCGCGTTTATCAAGCACTTTCACGGGACCTGCAGGAAATTATTCACCATTGATGATCTAGAGCGATGCGTCCAAAAGAAGGGAGAATCGGCGCGCAGTTGGGTGCGCCGGGTTATGGAGATACTTCACTCATCCACAGACATCCAGCCCAAGGATGCACTACAAGCCATGGCAAAAACATGCAACACTACTAGAGAAAAGATTATTGGAGGCTCGTTTTTTTGTTATTCGAGGCGCATATGGAATGAGCCTCGAACGCCAAGCCTCGCATATTTTGGCTTATAGGAGGCGCATTTTGAAATGCGCCTCCTATACCTACATATAGGAGGCGCATTTGAAATGCGCCTCCTATATATTCAAGTATACAAGGCGCATTTTGGCGCATTCTGAAATGCGCCTCCTATAAGTTATTGGAGGCGCATTCTGAAATGCGCCTCCTATAAGTTATAGGAGGCGCATTCTGAAATGCGCCTCCTATAAGTTATAGGAGGCGCATTCTGAAATGCGCCTCGCATATGCACCAAAATGCGCCTCCTATATATCCTCATATGCGCCTCCTATAATTCCTAATATGCGCCTCCTATAACATTTTCGAATTTTAAAATTTGCAGAATTACCGCGCATTCCAGAATACACGTATACAGGCATATAGATACACAAATACAACACAACAGTCCAGAATTTCCAGAAAGTAGCATCACCATGAATACCATCAACTTTGAATCAGTCACGACATACATATATGCAAGTTCATTTATACTCCCTCTGTTTCAGAAAGTAAGACGTTTAATGGTTTTCCGACAAGGTAGTAAAATCGCGAAAAAGACCTGTCTGCCCATCGCTAGCGAGTCCCTGTCGAGCGAAATAACAAACCAGCGAATCGTTATATCAAAAAGAGAAAAAACAACCAATCATTATACAGGGATCGCGCCTCGCCCGCCTTGCCATCCATCTCGCCCGAGATCACGGCTTGGCCACCTCGCCGCCAATCTCGCCCCAGATCACGACTCGACCATCTCTCTGCCCATCTCGCCATCCGCCATCCCTCCATCAATCTCATCCACCAGATCCCCAACCATCTCGCGCACTAGATCCTCGTCGCCAATCTCGCCCAACAGATCTCCAGGCCATGGCTAGTTGATTCTCCCGGCGTGGCTGCTTTGCTTCTAGCCATATGCAGATCGCCAGTGGGGTTCTGGCCAGCGCCCACCATCCTGCTGCAGATTGCCGCCCTCCTCCTAGGGCCTCGCCAGCTCCTCGCCGCCCCCCTCCCTTGGCCTCGCCAGCTCCTCCTTGAAGCCAGATCGTCCCGCCGCCCCCCTTGGTCCTGCTCGCTCAACACGTCGCCGGCTCCCCAGCTGTGATTCTGCAAGAGTTAGGAAAAATGCAGAGTTTATTTTCTTGTTTGCTTGTCAATGTGACATCTTAGCAGCATGACAGTGTGCAAGTAGAATGACAGTACTACAATCAGGAAATTGCTTGATTATTTGGAGTAGCTACTGCTACTAAAGCAAGAATTGCAAGGTGAAAAATAAGGCACAAATTATTGCAAGTAGCTACTGCTACTGTTGTGGTATTGCAAACAATACCTCCACAATATCATGCAAGTTTAGATTTTTCATATCATGCAAAAAAAATCATATCTCTAAAAACCTTTTAAAAAAATTCATATCATGCAATATTTCAACTCTCAAAAAATGACATGTAATTTTTCATTTAAATTCTGTTCACGCATTGCCAACATCCATGTGGGGATGCAAATACCTCTAGGACATGATACAGGTAACTAGTGCCTATGCGGTTTTTTTGCTTCCTCATAATACTGTTCTGTTCCTAGAATTTTTTTTGCTTCCTCGTTTGCGGGCTAGGAGGCAGGGGAAAATAATGTTAAGCTAAGCTACTTCACTACAGAGAAGAAAATAATCTAAAGCTAAGATGCTTCACTGCTAGCTGCTAGAGCAATGCACAAGCAAGCAAGCAGCACTATTACTACACTCAGGACAAGTTGACCTGATGTACTTTAATTCTTACAAATTATTATGTGCAGAATAAGATAGAGCATCCATACATCCAAGCTAGCTAGCTAATGGACTCACCTGTATGTAGAAGCAATAGTCCAGAGATGAATGGTGCATCCCACCCTGTATTCACCGGGCACACCCTGTACATTTGAAGTGAAATTATTTCAGCTAATCTATTTTAATTTTCAAATGACCAAAGAGAAATCATATGGCATAGCACCCATTCATGGTTCTAACTCATCGAGCTTGTGAAATACTTCAAATTGTTTTTTTAGGTGGCAAGCATGTGAAAGACGCTCACCGACTATTTGAATAGTCGACGCTCAACTAGTTCAGAAACTTCAACTAGTCGTACTCTGAATCTAACTAGGGAACTCTAGCTCAGATAAGTTATGACTTAAAGATATCGATGTTTCTATTCAACAGCTGATCTGATGTTATGACTTAAAAGTAAAATCCGTTTAAATGGTTTAAGACCAAAAAAAACATGGCAATAAAGATTGGGCCAGTGAGTTACAAATACTTGGGCATAATCAATATACTGGAGCACAACCATGCTTGCAATCCGAGTGAGTATAGTGGCTAGGAGAAGCAAAATCAGGAAGCATGCCTGCACTCTTTGGTGCTCCGTGGAAAGCACTCTTCAAATGCTAGGAGCGGACTGCACATCTTGAGTACGCAAGATACCACCAAAACCAGGCGTATTATTCATAGCCATCATCATCGACGAGAAGGAGGGCTGCAGTGCAGCCATTTCCTGCTTAAGGTTACAGATTAGTGGTTGTAGAGAGTAATTTTAATTACTGTAGGCACAAGTAATTGCTGCTGCAAGCTAGTGCTTAAATTTTTTATTATTGCTGGCAGTAATACACTTGCTACAAGCACTATTACAACCACTATTTGAAATTCATGACATTCAGTTAAATTCAATGACATTTGCAAGCACTATTATCATGCAAGTTAACTTCCCAAGCAAAAATGTAAGGAACTAATATAACGAGATTTCATAAGGTGAGGTAGTAAACATACTGCAGTCCGCAACCAATATCAGCAAGCATAGGTGCTTGTGAAATTCTTGAGGAATTGCTGTGTTCCAATTATATTTGTAAGTTGGGCACATGTGCAAAAATATCAGCAAGCATAGCAGCTCGCCGCGCGCCATCACCAGCCGCCGCTCATGCACCGCCCTGCTGCTACGCCGCTCGCCTCACGTCATCACCGGCCCCAGCTCGTGCGCCGGCGGGAGGCAGACGAGCTCGACGTTTAGGCTTCACAATCTAGCAAGCATCATACATACAGCAGCATCACACATACAGCAGCATCTACCTCGGGCAAAAAAATTCATACGCACCATCAAGCAGCATACAACACCATCAAGCAGCATACATCAAGCACTAGCTCCGGCAGAAAAATTCATACGCACCAATACAGTAGCATACAGCAGCCACACCAAAAAAAATCATACGGGCATCACGCGTACAGCAGCAACACCCAGCATCATGCAGCATCACACAGTCAACAAGTTCATACGGGATGGCATCGTACCTGGGCAGCTGAGGTGGACATGGTGGAGAGGTAGAGCTCGGGCTCCTCGCAGGTTGGTGGAGAGGACGAGGAGCAGAAGCAGCACGAGCTCCGGCGGCGCGGGGCAGGCGACTCGCGGCGGGATGTGCTCGAGGCGTCGCGGGATCTGGGGCGTCGCGGGGCGGGGCAGGCGACTGGCGGAGGGATCCGGGGAGGTGCGGATGCGGGGTGGCGGGGATGCGGTACCCGGCGCGGGGCGTCGACGCGCCGGCGGCCGCCTGGAGGAGATGAGGGCGGTTGCCAGGGGTCGGGGGAGACGCTCGTTCGCCAGGGGTTGGGGGAGACGGGAAACGGCTGCTCGATCTGTCCTTTTTTTTCCGTTTGCTGCGTTGACCGCTCGTAAGTGTGGTAGGGCGCAGAATACGCGAGGCGCATATCTCCCAAGTGCGCCTCCTATAAGCTATGCGAACCACAGGAGGGTCTAACAAGGACAAAAAGATACTGAAGCAAGCAGTTAACTCAGTTTCGTTAGCCGTTCCGAGATACTTGAGATGGTCAGAACAGGAGGTAACATGGAGCAGAAGGGATCATCCAGAAAGAGTAGAACACCCAGGAGTCTTGGCACTAGTAGTCGCACCGCAAGTTAATGGGTACGAACTAAAGAAGGTTTTAATGGATGGTGGAAGCAGCATCAATATACTGTATTGGGAAACCTTCCTACGCATGGGTCTCAAGGAATCTCAACTGCAAAAAAGCTCAACAGTTTTTCATGGAATAGTGCCGGGTCATTCAGCATGCCCCGAGGGAAAAATCGCATTGGAGGTAGCTTTCGGAGAATCAAAGGATAACTATCGAATTGAGTGGCTCACCTTTGAGGTAGTGAAATTACGCAGCCCCTATCACGCGCTGTTTGGAAGGCCGGCTTATGCCAAATTCATGGCTAGGCCGTGTTATGTATATCTACAGCTAAAAATCCCGGGTCCCAAGAAGACTATAACCATACACGGAAATCGAGACATAGCCGCTGAATGCGACGAAGGAGATGCAGCAATGGCCGAGCAAGCTTGCAGAAAGGAAGAACTCAAGCACTATCGGTCTCAAGCAGACCCGGAGGACAGAACTACATCAAAGAAGCCAAATACTGAAGGCGAAAAAGCAAAGTCCAAGGTAACGCAAGATGCTAAAATGGTGGCCTTAATCGAAGTTGACTCTCCCAAGCAGTCTGCTGTAAAGGAAGAAGTTACACGGCCGCCCACAACCAGCAAAGTCATAGAGACACCCCACCCGGGTTGGCTGGCAAACCCGGTACTCATCAGGAAAAAGTCCAACTTATGGAGGATGTGCATTGGTCAAGCCGGATCAGGACCGGTGCTTACAAAGAACTGAGTAATGTAACGGGCGGCAGGTTTCAGACGCGCTCTTTTCCTACCCAGGGTACCTAAGGGGACTGGAAGGTTTTTAATGAGGCGGCCTGTTGACCCCAAAATTTCTAGTATCAATAAAGAGATGGTTATCAAGTCCTATATCATTACACCCTGATTACAAGTAAGTAGTATCCCGGTGACATCGATAATCCAGTATCATCAAAAGCATCGATTGCATGTAGGTCTTGGGGGTTGGTTGCTCAGGTAACCAACCACTAACCCGAATGACCCGGCATAGATAGCTATAAGTTATAAGGGCCGATTCCTCGCAAACGAGCACGGCTGCAATCTTATGACTGGGCAAAGAAGCCAACTTTTCTTGACTTATCTTACTTAAGCTTGATGTGACTCGCACTAAAGTGGCATGATTCGTTCGCTTACGATTACAATCAGCCATGGAGCCCAATGGGACTTGCCTGACACTGTTCTCGTATGGATGTAACAACATGGTATCCACGCGAAAGCCGGCTTACAGTACAAGATAGTTAAAAGGGTCATCTAAACCACAAGTTTATGCAGAGTACAAGGCTAAAAGCCGGAAACTCAACAATTATCAAGCATAACTTCAGTACTTACACGGAATGGCTTTAGGTTTGCGACTCGGTAAAAAGTAATTTGTTCTCTCAGAAAGGCCACACCCCCATTACTCGAACTTTGGGTCATGGGGGCTGGGGGACTTCGAAACAGAAACAAACTACTTGGCTATCGCAGTTCGAAAAACCTCACCATCCGAGTCTTGGGGACTTAAAGAAAAATCCCACGTATTAAAACTCCTGGTCTCGGAAAATCGAGTCTTACAAAGGGAGGTAAAAAGAAAGCTGGGTATCAAGAACAAGTTCAAAAGAACAGACAAAATAGCACGATTATCAAAGGGGAGGGAAAGCCGCGAAAATATGTCACCGAATAGAAGTACATTACAAGTATGGCATCGGTATCAGAAGTGCACAAGCGCACCATTGGCAGAATAAATAGTTCAAACAAAAAGGTCCCACGTGATTAAGGTATTATGACATCAACGCCCTACTCGGCCTCCTGAGTGCGGACCTCCGGGTCTTGCTCCTGGGCCTGCTGCTTAGTTTTCCTGGCAGAACCACCCGGACTCACCGCGCCAGGGCGGATGGGTGGAAGGACGGACGGTGTCGAGGCGGATGGCCCTGATTTTAACTCGGCCCCCCTCTTCGCGGTTGCCTCCTTCTTTTTGGCCGAGTGATCAGCCCACTTCTCCAAGAGGTCCAAGGGCGGGGGTGCTTCCTCTGTGATAACTTTGCCATCGGCGTCATACGCAGCCATTAGCGTATTCAGGTCCAAGCTATCGGCTAAAGAGGTAACCGAGGGGCGCACCGCTAACTGAATTGCCTTGAAATCCTTAGGCGTAAATTTGGCACCATCCGCCTTAAACTCGGGAAACCCGGATATTATCTTCGCCGGGTCAAGCTTCGGAAAGTAGGCTTTGGCCAAGGTCAATGCCCGGGTTATTCCAATTCGGCAGGACGAACGTTTCCAAAGTTCAATCCAGCCAGGCACAGTGGAGCAGGCTTGGACGAGATTCTCTTCACCCGGATAGGCTTCTGTGGGCCAGTGTATGGCGTCCAATATAAATTTTGTGCCGGCAAAGAAAGTCCGGAGCACAGTCTTCAGGGTCTTAGCCTTGGCAATAGTATCTTCCTCTGGAGGTGCAAGGTTGGCACCTGCAGTTGAAACAGAAGCAAGAAGGCATCACAAAACCTAGAATGGTGCATACCAAGAAGCATGAAGTTAGTCGGCAGACAAAAACTTACTCAGTAAAATCTGGTAAGTATCGGTGATTTGATCCGATAAATTCTTCAAATCGGTCCGAGCGGTGTGGCATTTCTTCTTATATTTGGAAACATCCTTCTTCAAAGCTTCCATGTCATCCTCAAGGATTTCCCGCCGTTTTATCTCGGCAAGAAGACGTTGTTCGGTCTTCAGTAAAGTTTCATCAGACCGAGTTATCTGTGCCTGAAAGTAGAAAGGAGGGCAAACATTAGTGGGATGTAAGGATAAGATAAATTGGGCGTGAAGTACCAAGCATAACTTTCGCAAGTCATACTCGGAACTTGGGGACTAGATATGCAATATGAGATGACAAGCGCTTTTACCTGGTGCTCTGCAGCCATGCGCTCTAAAATATCGCCCTCTGAAGCCTTCATGGTGAGGAGCGTGTTCATCAATTGATCAAAAGTATCTTTACCTGTATCAGAAGACCCGGGGCCTTGGGAATTCCGAGAAGAGGTTTTCTTCTTAGAAGGAGGCGGAACCCGGGTCATTTGTGCATTGGAATCCGACACTCCTTCGGCACCCAAGGTTGTGGCTTTCTTCTTCTTGCTCGCATGGGAAGCAATTGGATACTCAGTTTCTTGGGCGTCCGGTTTAATCGGCGAGGTTTGCTTTTCATCGCCAGACATGACAGTAGTCTTATCGGCCGGGCTCCCTTGACCCGGGCCTTCGTCTTCCATGCCCTCTTGGTCGCTAACGACGACCGTGGCCCTGTAAATGTTATCAAGAAACAGTTAAAATACGCGGTCAGGAAAGGGTGGTGAAGTGTGGAAGAGCGTCCGGAAGGGGATCTTACCCGGTATTCACCGCGAAGTCACAAGGAAATCCGTCATCAGACTCGGGAGAGGCTGAAAATTGCCAGGTTAGATGTCATATAAGAATAGTTCAAGGGGAATGTGCCGGCCAAGAAGAGATAGAATAATTACCAGCCCGCCGAATGGGGGTCGAAGAAATACCCGGGTTGATGATGTTGTCACCCGGGTTATTTCGAGTTGACCTACGCTTGATCATGGGCGACTCCTTCAAGAATGGCCAGTGGAATAATGTCAAAATAACTCAGGTATATCATTAAGGTGACGCGAATTGAATGCGAGGAGGGGATATGAAACCTTGGAAAGGGCCTCTTGAGCTTTTCTTTTGGATCCGGCTCTGGTCGCCGGTTCCGGTTCGTCCTCGTCGCTGGCAGATTCTACCTTGCCATCCGAGTCTTCCTCCTCATCATCCTCTTGTTCTGAAATATCGTCAAAGTTATGGTTGAAAATGAAGGGGTTATGACGAGTTCAAAGGAACCAAATAGAATTTGAAGAGTACCCTCATCCTAGTGAACGACCTCTTGCTCCTCTGGACTTTCGGAGCTAGGGGAGGCGTTGATTTTCCAAAAGTCGTCATTAGCCTGAAAGGTGCAAATACACGGGTTACCAACTGTATCAAATGGAAAGAATGAAAGTAAAGGCGCCAAAATCGGGTTTTTACCTCAGGGGCCGGGTTTTCAAGCGTGAAGGGCTCTAACCCGGATATGTTCCGGATCACTTCGAGTTTTTCCGTTAGAAAACCCTTGATGGTTTTGTGAGTGTCCCCAGGTGCGAAAATGTTGTCGGAATATCGGAGCGGATCAGAGGGTTCTCCTGAGTACTCGCACATCAGCTTCGTGCGGATGGAGTTGGGCTGGATCCTAAAATCGACCCAGGTCTTCACTAGGTTGAGGCCGATGAGGCCCTGGGCTGTAAGAGTGGTGATCTTGGCAAGAAGGGGTTGAATTGCCTCCCTGTCCGGGTCAGGGGCGAAGGCACTAAACTTATCAGAAATGTCTAGAAGACCATCAGAATAACCCGGCAGTTTCTTTTGGCCGGGTGGGGAAGTGTCCTGGCAGTAGAAATAAGAGAGCTGCCAGTGCTTGACATGAGAATTAAGGGTGAGGGATGGCATCAGAGAGTTCTTGCGGCGTTGGATCGAAACCCCGCCGCAAGCAAGAAGCGCCCCATCACCGCTTTCGCGGCATGGTTTGCATTGATAAAGCTCGATAAAAAGAGCTAGACTTGGCGGAGTGCACAAGTAGGATTCAGAAAGGACGATAAAATGGGTAATATTTAGCACGGAGTTGGGCCCGATGTCAAAGACGCGAAGGCCATAGTGACTAAGAATATCACGAAAAAAGGGATGACCCGGTGGTCGAAAACCTCGGGTCACGTGTTCCACGAAGCAGATTACCTCATCTTTTGTAGGGGTGGGCCGGGTCTCCTTACCCGGCACCCTCCATTGGATATTTTCCTGAGGAGGAAGAACTCCCAGCTCCACCAACTCCTCCAACTTGGCCTGTGTGACCATAGACCGCCCCCAGTTGGCGGAAATGGTGTTGGCAGCTTTAGTCTTGGTAGGGGTTTTCCCCTGCTTCTTGGGAGCCATGTGGTCGGCCTGCAAAGCACAAAATAAGAAGAAGGTTAAGACATGGAAGTTGCGAAACGCCCAAGTATAAGCCGGATGATATTGAGGTATGGTATGAGTTCCGGGTGTTAGACTGCAAAGCTAAGTTCGAAAGTCCCGGGTGTCAAGTGTTATGGTGAAAATTATGGGATCCAAATGATGAAGAAGCTTTTTGAATATAGTGGACAATGGCTTAAGCGCCAAACGTGAATAGAAGGAACTAAAAAGAAGTGGTCCCGCCGGGTGACTGATGCCAAGGCGGAAATCTCGAGTAGTTCGAGTCTAGATTGGAAGTTCTATTTTCAAATTTGTGGCAAGGGTAATGATTGTGGGCAGTAGGAGAGTGGATTGGAGCATGCGCCTTATCCTATACGCGAGCTAAAGAGACTACGGGTAGCCAAATTCGGCCTAGTCAAGAAATTTGAGGCGGGCTGATCTAGATCTAATCTGAGGAAGAAATTAAAGGCTGCAAGGGCAAATTAGTGGGTGCAAAAGGTTTACCGGAGGCGATCTGAGTGAAGCCTTGCGGAGGCAGATGGCGCAGGCCTGATGTCCCTTCGCGGATCTTGGTGGGCCGGATGAGGGTGCGCCGGCGGATCTTGGCGGCGGCACAGGGCGAACGGTGGCGGAGCGTAACCTCCGGGCGACGGGCTCCGGTGACGTGCGCGGAGTTTCCGTGGTGACGCTCAAGGAGAAGGAGAGCTCAGGGGAAGAGAAGAATGGAATGGGGGAAATGAGCCGTTAGGGTTCGAGTCACCCCTAAGGAGCTTTTTTATAGTGCAAATGGATAAGCACGGTTTGGTGAGTGGGAGCCGAGAATGGAGGGGGTAAACGGCTATTTATTTAAAGTTTCTGCGAGATGTGCGCCAGGTATTTGAGCAAGGCATCCGGATAAAAGGAAGAAGGGGATTCGTCCCGTGATGACGGGATTGGTTATCAAGCATAGGATCTTGGAGTTATTATTATGGTTTGGACCCAGAAGTTTGAACCAAGGTGTTTGGAGGGAAAACCTGAATTATCGCATGGCCACCAAGGAGCAAGGCCTAGCTGAATGTTGAAACATCTTAACCCGGTTTCCATGTGCCCGTGTGATTGATATCTTTTCAGGAATAGCAAGCGCTTCAAGGAGATCCGTGAAGCCCAGGCTATTCTGGGGACTACTGACGGGGGGATGCTAACCCGGTATGCCAGGTTCCGGGGAATAACCCGGCCTGAAGGATGGTATACAGGATCCGGCTGATTGTGAAGATGTTCGTGGAGGCCCAGGCTCGTGGGCCTAATGGCCCGGATTGTGGATATTGTAAAGGAAAATTAGGGTTAGCACGCCGTGTATGGGTAGGACCCGGGTGTGCCTTGTAAAGTAAGTTAGGGGGTACGGGTACAATATAAACCGACCCCCGGGTATAGATTGAGAGAGAGATCTAAGAACCCTAGCAATATTGTGTGATATCAAGCATCCAGTGTAAACCCTAATCGAGTTATTGTATCGAGAATAGAGATCCGGCGACTTCGATTGCCGGCTGTCAGATCAAGTTATACCATGTCTTCCCTTGAGCTAAACCCTCTCCCGAACGCCTGTGTCGACTTGCCCCAAGATCAGTTACCCCTGGTAACATCTGCCGTGATTATCCCACGACAAGCTCCACATCAGCCCATGCTGATATGGAGGCATGATCACGAGCCTCCTTTTCTTTGGCAGCCTAGATTTTTTTTTCTCTGTATTCCTGGCAATTTCCGCGCGGGCCAAAGCTAATTCCACTTGGGCCAACTCAGCTTCTTGAATCCAGGACAAGGCTTCCAACGGAGAGCACTCTCCAGCAGAAAGATGATACCCCTATCGGAAGCAACTTGGAGTATATGTTCATCGGACAAGAGGGAAAGGACGGCAAAGTCAGGAATGGGGGTGGGGGGGCGTACCTTTGAAGTCCAGTTGAAGGGCACAGTTGATAGCCCGGTCCAACACAGGCTATGCCGAGAGATCCGCGCCATAGACACTCTTGCGACAGGAAGCAACTGGAATCGCCTTCGGCCTGAGGCCCCTTGCCATCTGCGCTGAGAGAGCAGCCACCACCACCTCCTTCTGCCCATAGTCGCCCAAGAAGTCTGTCCGGGGGAATTGGAGGAGCGTAGAGGTCAGCACCGTGGAAGAGCGATCCGCGTTGGCCTTACTGCGGCGCTCACAGTCCCGCATAGTCGATGGTTTGGATTCCTAGCTAGAAGGAGTGAGGGCCCGGACCTTGGAGGGAACTGGGTCGCGGAAGGGGATAGAGGCAGGCGGTCACTCAGAGATACAACAGACACCTGGGCACCCGACACTCCACCCATAGGAGAGGAGCAGAGAGGCACATGACCGAGCTTCAGGAAGGACCCATACAAATTTATGGCCGGAGGGCCGATGTCGCCTTGGAGAAAAAATCTACGGGCAGCGGAGCCGCCACAGACTTGTGACCATCAGCCCCCTAGTCATCCTTGCCTAACAAGCGAACCGCAAATATCTTAGGAGATTCATGCCATCCCTGCTTCCCCTTCCACTCTGCCCTATCTTCGTCCGAGGACTTATCCGCCATATCGTCGTCTTGATCTTCCTTGTCATTTCGAGGGGGAGGTGGGGGAGGGAGCGAGCCACTCCTAGGCTCCCCTTTTTCTACTTCAACCCTAGCCTTGTAACCTTGACCATTAACACTGAGAAGGAAAGACTCAAGCATTCTTGCACCCGCCCGACAATAGAACTATATATGTATCGGGACGAGGGGGTCATCAAATGTCGCTTCGTCCACCACTACACAGCCATTGAGCGTCCCACCGGTCTGGCGCCAATGCGCAGCCTGTTAGTAATGCGGTAGGGAGAAGGGACGCCTTGGATTTTCCTCGGCGTTCCACCGGCACCTCTATGGCACACTCGTCCATGACGATTCGGAGAATCCCAGCTGATGGGAAGTAAAGCGCAAAGTACGAGTCGCCGAGCTGTCGGACTTGCCAATCCCAGAGATCATCCACAAGTTCCTTAATCTCTGCTTCCACTTTCTTAGCCGACATCATCGCGCCTTCCACAATGTCGCAGAATTTGGAGGGGATTGCCCAATTTTATCCCCCGAAACTTTTAAACACATGAAATCTCTGTCATCGATGTCGTATCTTGCCCTGTACGGTTCAAAGATCTCACCAGCCACCAGAAACATCGTGGAGGGGTTCCCGGACGAGTTGTACTTGACGCAGAAGGGATCTTCCTGGCAATCAGCCTGTAGGTGGCCCAGTTTGCTGCAATCGTAGCATGTGAGCTCCGAGGCGTCGGGGATGGAGGAAACCACTCAGACCGCCGAGGGGCCCACACTCACGGCGAGACCCTCCCTTCTATTTTGCTGAGCCAGCCACTTGGTTGCATTTCTGTATCCGCCCGCGTCAGCCCCGCGCCCCCGCGGATATTGACCGGATGTTGGCCTTGGCTTCCTTCCTAGCGCTGATCGGTGTCCTGGCCACGAGTCGGAGAAGGAGGGCGTCCCCCATAGTGCATGTTCTCCTCGAGCTCGTGCGCGGATCTCGCCTCCAGCTCCCGCCTAGATCCACCACCCTCGTACTCCTCGAAGGGCCGCTTGCCACAACAGTCATCATCGCAACGGTCCCAATCCGTCGGACGAGAAGGCTGGAGAAGGACACGGAGGAGACTACCAGCTGTTTCGCTCGCTGCAAGTTGCGACACATGTCGCGAGGAAGAGCAATAAACCCTAGGAAGAAATCTAGTGTTCCGGATGGAACCCAACACCACTTATAGATGGGTACGTACCAGGCCAATGGGCCATTCAGCCACAACTAGCCCGACAGCCATGATAGACAGAGTATGAGCAAATCCAGTCGGTTAGATGACCCAACACCAGCACACGGCCCAGCGCCCCCTATCGGGCCCACCAGCGCTCCAGTCAACATCTCCATGGCCCCCGCCGTCCCGGCCGCAAGGCGAGTCACCTCGGAGACCCGCATAGGCGACGAGAGGGCAGGGAATTCTTCCACAGAGGAGACCACCGGGCAACAGACCGACAACGATGTCTCGGGCAGATCCAGCGGAGCGGAATCCTAGGAGAACTAGAGATCCGGCCACACGGCAGCCGCCGCCGCCAGAAAGGACCCGAAAGTTGCCGCCGCCAGAAAGGACCCGAAAGTCACCGCCCCGAGGAGCTCCTAGGCTAACCGCCCGCTTCCAGACGTCTTCGCTCGCAGAGGAGTCCCCCACGGGCCCCTCCGCTATCGCGAGGGCTAGGGAACCCTCTGCACCTACCCGTGCCACCACCGGCCGGCGCCCTTTGCACCGCAGGGACTTTCTCCCGCACCGGCTAAGCGAGCGGACGGCCCCCATCACCATCGAGTCACCAGAGCCCATGGGGTACCGCTTCGTGAGACACAGTGGACGATCAAGGGGAGAAACTATAGCAATATATATATATATAGTAAGTGTATGTACTCTCACGTGCAAATATACCACATAAATGAACCATTTATACCTCATTATTTTTTTAATATACTTCACTATTTAATACTAGATACCCCAAAATGAATTTTCTGAAAAAATCATTAGATTCTACATATTTTTATATTATGTGTACATATACTGTTTTTATGTACGTACAAATGGTATACTGAAAAAAGAGGACCCTGATGATATTTTTTTCATACAAATTGTTTTGAGGTATCTTAAAATAATTAATGAGGTATATAAAAAATAATAAAGAGGTATAATACCCTCGTATGTGTGATATATTGAGTATGAGAGTATGTACACCCAGGAGTATATAACAGGAACCTGCAGAGTCTATATATTATTAGCTCATGCCCAACCATTTATTCTAGAGGTAGTCCACTTTCGTCATGTCACCTTGCTCATTAGCCTCAACATTGGACATGACTACACTTGACTGCCTAATGGTACCCATGCATATCTCGGCATAGCTTATGATTTGACCTTAAATAAAATTTTATTATTATTATGGCACCAAATATATCGTAATGTTGTTATTAGTGAAGTTCTTTCCACTCTCATTTGTATCAAGAGGGTAAATTGGTATGAAAACATCTCAAGTAATGGCCAGAATTTCCAAGGGAAACATCGATTTACCCTGATAGGTAGGTTGTTCCTTTCTTTTCTTCTCACCGAATGAGATTTAAGTATTATAATGCAACATTATTTAGGATTGCCTAATTGTTTTGCTGGATAACTCGGTGTATTCAGTTTGGCTTGCCAGGGTACTCATACTGGAGGGAGATTTCGGTGCACACAAACATGTCGTATTGTGATATATCACTAGCATACTCCCTCCGTTCCTTTTTAGTTCGCGTATTAGAATTGTCTTAAGTCAATCTTTGCAAATTTTGACTGTCGGATATATACCGAATAGGGGTATATCAGATGGTAGTCTAAAGTGCCGGATTACTCGGGTGGCCCAAATGGTAGTGGGCTACGGTCCATTGGGCGGCCCAGTAAGCTGACACACAGAAGCCGGATTCTAGAAGAACTCGGATCACGGCCCACGTGATCTGGCTTGGAGTAGAAGGCGGATTCCTTACTTTCCAAGTTAATAGTTACCGTAGTATTCTAGGTTTCCTACTCTGTATGCCCTAACCCAGCTATTATATAAAGCCGGACGGGAGATATGATAGACAAGAAGCTACTGGCTAACTCGCCGAGAGGTTGATCCTTGACGAGCAGCTAATAGATACTCACATTGTACTTTGTATTCACAGCTTTAGTCCTGAATAGTGAGATTGCAGGAGTAGGAACGCCGCATTATTGCGTCGTACCGAACCTGGGTAAAAACCCTGTGTCATTGTCCTTCGCACAACCACGTCCCCCCACGTCTCTATCAGTAGTCTCATGGCACCCCCGTCTATGAATTCTACTACGATGTCTCGATAGTTGGCGCCCACCGTGGGGCCAGCGACGTCAGGCGTTAAGTTTCGATCTGGGATACTCGGCGGAATTGGTAGTTCCATAACTGTCGGAAGCCTGGAGTTCGACGACGACGTTGGACGCTTCCTCGACAATGGATCTTACATACCGGCGCAAAACCATCTGGTAAGTTCCTGCGTGTTACCGATCGGATCTGCAAATATCTTTATTGGATTAACTGCAGAGGCCATGGGGTTTTGCGCTGGAAGTAAATTTATCCCACCCGCCCTATACCCAGTCGAAGATGACTATGATACCGGGTTCTGCTCAGATCGCCGACATAAAAGTGATTCACACTTTATCGGTATGGTGCAATCCGAGGTCGTCGAAAACAGGGATGAAGCCAACCCCGTGCAGGAGGCAGAAAACAGCAAACCTACTACAGAGGTGGAAGATCCGACATCCGTCAACATAGCGATGAACTCGGAAGCTGACTCTGTGTTAGCCGCCATTGAGGCCAGATTAGAGTCAGAAACCGGATCAGACAACTTTGATTCCGAAGACGAAGATGAGGACGCCTTCGAAAGAAAGGTTAAATCTCTTCAGGAGGGATTCCATGAAGTACTGATGGCAAAACCGGATGAAAACACGGATGCCAGCAGTCAGGTAAATCCTAGAACCCCTCCGCCGGAGGAAGAGAGAGAAGACGGAGAAACTTCTCCAATATACCCCAATGTCAAAGAATTGACAGAGGATGAACCTAACAAAAAACCTCACTCTTCCAAGAAAAAGCACAAGGCCGCTAAAAAACTCCAGTACAAAATCCGGAAGAAGAAATCGGCTGATCTAGCGAATGAAAGCCCGGAAGTAGGAGAGGCAAGCGGAATAAAGCCCGCGGAGAAGAAAACCAAAGCAATCCTTGTTCTGCCAATGACAGAACAAGAAGAACCGGAGTTATTGCAAACACCAGTGGGATTGCACGAACCCCCTGAAGTGCTAGAAGCCAGGAGACGATCTCTCCAGAGGCAATAGCAACATCTATTCAGAACTCGTGAACACCTCCAAAACACCCAGGATGACATCAAACTCATGAAGGAAGAAATCGAGGAATACGAGAAAAAGAATAGATCTGGCATTAAACCTACAAGGTTACCCGAAATCATAAGACCGGAAGTACTGCCACCAAAAGAGAGGTTTCACAACCCATCTTGGCAAAAGCAGGTAAACGTCAAGGATGCTAGAGGCGAACCAATATACAAAAACGTGGTGTAAAACGCGGAAGCAGCATTCGCCATCCTCAACAACGACATGTACTCCAACGGTGAAAAACTTCAAGGGGTGTATGCTTTCCTAGGAAAAGCATTACAACAACAACAGCGAGGGCAAGAGCGATCAGGGAAGTTGCATGATGACTCAGCCCTATGCAAAACAGCTACATGCGCTGCTGGAGCACCTGGACCGGAAGAACCTGGAGATTCAAGCAATTCAAAACAGAAGAAAGCAGATCCGAGAAAAGATAAGAAAAATCCCGACAACAAGGATGAAGCATCTAGAACCGGATCCCATCTCCCGAAAGGTGGACTTAATCCTCACGACCGGGAAGAAAAACACCGGAATGACGGCAAAGCAATGCCGCCTCCGAGATGCCCGGCTGAAAAAGCTGGAAGACAGGATATACCTCACAGACGTGAGAGATCTCGGACATCCCCCAGGAATAAGGAAAGACACAGGAGTAGAACTCCACCTCATCCAAAGGGGCGTGATCTTGGAAGAAATAGAGAAGATCCCGGAAAAACGCGTTCGCGCAACAATGGAAAAGAAAGGAGTAGACCCCCTTCTGTCCATTCAGCCGGTAGGTACTCCGCACACATGGATAGGGCGGAAAGAGACGATTTATACTTTGGACCTAAGTGTTTCACAGATAGGATCCGAAGGATAACCCTGCACACTGGCTTTGCCAAAGTTGGTCCAACGTACCAGAAATATACCGGTAGTACAAACCCTGATACCTGGCTTTCAGACTACTATACAGCAGTCCAGATCAACAATGGGACAGACTTGGAAACTGTAAAGTTTCTTCCCCTAATGTTACTGGATGGAGCCAGAGACTGGATCAATGGATTACCTTCCAGAATTGTCGACAGCTGGGACGATATGGCTCGAGTATTCACTCAGCATTTCCGGGGAACCTACAAACGCCCGAATAGCATCAACCAGCTCAACCGTTGCACCCAATTTGAGGATGAACCATACGTGGATTTCATCTCAAGATGGACAGCAATGAAGAATAGCTGCTCTGGAATAACTGACGTCCAAGCAATGCATGCTTTCGTCAATGGGCTAAAACCCGAACACGTACCGTTCATGGTTTGTTCCAAAAAGCACAAAGATCTCGGATCTATGCTTACAACTGCCAATGAACACACTGCAGCCGAGGACGACATCAGAGCTAGAGGAGGCAATATCGATACACTGATACAGGCCAAAAAGAATCCTCTCCCTGAGAAAAAAGGAACTCCAGACGCAACTCAAAATCCCAAACAGGTTAACATAGCCTTTGGAAGTGAAAAAGGGAATAGGTGGAAAGGACGCAGTACGGAACCAATCAATTACACCAAGGAAGAGTGGGAAAAGATTAAGTCAGAAAACTGTGTCCACCACTTGCAATTTGGGAAGACAACCCACACTAACGCACAATGCGGGCTGAACAAGCATATGAAAGGCAGTGCAGGATCCGGAAACAAGGGGAAGAATTCCAAAAGGAAAATTTTCAAGCAAAAGCCAGAAGCTGAGAAAGAAGAAAGTGAATCGGACACTGACGAAAAAATCCAGGAACATCAGCGAAAAGGCGAGCCCAAGTTTCCGAGAGTTGATGGAGAATGCGCCCTAACTTTCCTGGCAACTCCATCAGCAAAGGTGGCAAAAAGAACGCTTCGAGAAATAAACGCGGTTGTTCCGGCAACCCTGAAATTATTGAAGTATTCAAACACACCAATCATCTGGGATCAGTCTGATCATCCCGGAAACATCCCTGAACCCGGCACACAAGCTCTTGTTGTAAGCCCTATTGTCCAAAACACTAGGCTAAAAAGAGTGCTGATGGATGGAGGATCTAGCATTAACATAATGTACCTGGATACACCGAAGCATCTGAAAATCTCCGAGACCCAGCTCAACCACAGTAACATACGTTTTCACGGCATTGTTCCTGGCAGACAAGCACGTTCCCTAGGAGAAATTTCCCTAGACGTCACTTTCGGAGAAAAGGATCACTTCCGTCAGGAAAAAGTATCCTTCGAAGTGGTGCCGTTCGAAAGCGTATATCACGCGATACTCGGACGTCCAGCTTTCGCCAAATTCATGGCAAGATCATGTTACATCTATAACAAGCTGAAGATGCCAGGGCCAAAAGGAGGAGTAATGACCATATGTGGAGACTTCAAGTTGGCAAACAAGCTGGAAAAAGAAAACGCCCTCTGCACTGAGAAGATCATAGCAAAGGAAGAGTTGAAAGAACTGGCCAAAGAGGTATCGCCGACAGAAATGCCGGCAGGTAAAGAAAGCCGGAAACCAACAGATAGCTTCAAGGCTTCCGAGAACACATGACAGGTAATCCTAGATCCTAAAGATCCGACAAAATTCGTCTTAGTAGGAACTGGGATGACCGACAAATAGGAAGGCGAGCCCATCAAGTTCCTCTGTGAGAACTGGGATATATTTACTTGGTGTCGAGCGGACATGCCGGGCGTACCCAGGGAACTTGCTGAGCACCAACTCAAGGTGATCCCAGGATCCAAACCCGTCAAGCAAGGTCTCCGTCGATTTGACGGAAGAAGACGGAAGGCTATTGGCAAGGAGATTATCCGGCTTCTGGCAGCAGATTTTATCCGGGAAGTTATACAACTGAATGGTCAGCAAATCCAGTATTAGTCCCGAAGAAAGATACTACTACCCTTAGAATGTGTATAGATTACACCGGCTTGAACAAACTATGTCCAAATGATAGGTTCGCCTTACCGCGCGCGAATCGATCAAATAATAGACGCCACCGCAGGCTCTGAGCTTTTATGCTTTTTGGATGCATATTTCGGGTATCATAAATTACGCATGAACAAGGAAGATCAAATCAAAACTTCATTCATAACCCCATATGGGACGTACTATTACATAACCATGTCGTTTGGCCTGAAGAACGCAGGTGCAACCTACCAGCGTTGCATGCAACGATGTTTGCATAGTCAGATTGGCAAAAATGTCCACGTTTACGTAGACGACATTGCTGTCGTTACCAAGGAGAAGGATACGCTCCTTGAGGATTTGCGAGAAAACCTTCAAAAATTTGCGTACTTACAAAATGAAGTTAAATCCATCAAAATGCGTATTCGGAGTTCCCTCAGGAAAACTTCTGGGTTTCATCGTTTCTCACAGAGGAATAGAAGTAAACCCAGAAAAGATCAAAGCAATCTTAAACATCTCTAAACCTACGTGTGTAAAAGATGTGCAAAGATTGACAGGTTCCGCTGCAGCCGTCAGCAGGTTTATTAGCCAACTGGGGGATAAAGCCTTACCACTTTACAAGTTCTTGAAAAAATCCGACAAATTCGAGTCGACAGAAGATGCAGATGCAACATTAACCCAGTTGAAGGAAACTTTGATGAAAGCTCCGATTTTGGCATCCCCAAAAGACGAAGAACCTATGTTATTGTACCTCACAGCTACAAACTGGGTTATTAGTGCAGTAATAGTTATGGAAAGGAGGAAAGACGAACAGAGTATACCAGACCAGCATCCGGTATATTATGTAAGTGAAGTTTTCTCCGAGTCCAAACAAAGATATCCGCACTACCAAAAACTGGCATACGGCGTATTTTTCGCATCTAGAAAACTTCGCCATTATTTCCAAGGACATTCCATAACAGTGGTATGCAAAGTGCCACTAGGGGATATAATAAACAATGCGGAGGCAACTGGCCGAGTAGCCAAATGGGGCATCGAGCTAGCAGCATTCGACATTAAGTATCAGCCTAGGATGGCAATAAAATCCTAGGTCCTGGCAGATTTTGTTGCCGACTGGACGGAAGCAATGGAAAAAACACCAATGCCGGAGTCCGAGTACTGGATAATGCACTTTGACGGATCCAAGATGAAGGAGGGCGCTGGAGCTGGTGTAGTCCTAAAATCCCCTAAAGGAGATACAATGGAGTATGTATTACAAATACACTTCAATGCCAACAATAATGTGGCAGAATACGAAGCTTTGCTTCACGGCTTGCATATTGCAAAAAAATAGGGGTCAAACGCATTTTATGCTATGACGACTCAGATTTGGTACAACACCAGCTTAACCAAACTTGGGATGCTAAAAGCCCTATAATGGCCGAATACCGGAGAACGGTGGACGAGTTTGCCATATGTTTCTTCTGATTCGAAGTACTCCATGTTAAAAGGGAGGAAAACTGGAACGCGGATGCATTAGCCCGCATGGGATCAGAAAGGGTAAAAATCCTACCACCAGGTGTATTCGTCCAACATTTGTATGAACCATTGATAAAAGGTGGAGATGTTGATTATCCTCTGGCTTCCGAGTCAATTGAAGTCATGCTCGTTAACCCGGATTGGACAATCCCATATTTAAACTTCTTAGTTGATCAGAAGTATCCGGAGGAGCAGACGAAGTCTTGCAAAGACAGATTCAACATCGATGCAAAGGATACACGGTAATTAACAATTGCTTGTATAAGCACAGTACTTCCGGAATTTTTCTACGGTGTATTTCACCAGAAGAAGGACGAGAAATCCTGCAAGAAATCCATGCCGGAGATTGCGGACATCATGCTCAATCAAAAAGCATAGTCAGAAAAGCATTCCGTGCCGGGTTTTTTTTGGCTAACAGCCAAGGCAGACGCTGAGCACATAGTAAATACGTGTGCAGGGTGTCAGTATTACGCCAAACAGACTAATATGCCATCCCAAGTACTCAAAACTATCCCCATTACATGGCCGTTTGCGGTCTGGGGGCTAGACATGATGGGACCATTCAAAACTGCACGAGGTGGACTCACACATCTACTGGTAGCTGTGGACAAATATACCAAGTGGGTGGAGGCTAAACCCATCAAAAAGCTTGACGGTGTAACTGCCAGAAATTTCATCATTGACGTAGTCATGAGATACGGCGTTCCACACAGCATAATAACCGACAATGGGATAAACTTCTCCATTGGAGAGTTGGCAACATATTGCCGACAAACGGGAATTCGCCTAGATCTCGCATCTGTGGCACACCCGCAATCCAACGGACAGGTTGGAAGAATGAATAGCTCAATCCTACAAGGAATACGTCCAAGACTCGAATCTCCTCTTCATAGAGCAGCTGGAGCATGGGTAGAGGAGCTACCTTCCGTGCTTTGGAGCACTACTAGGAAAATTTCTATAGGAGTGATGATACCCGTGACGCACATCACATTTGGCACGTCACGCCTATTACCCGCGGCGCACCACGTTTCTGCGCGTCGCGCCTAAAGGCATAGCCGCGGCGCACCAAATGTGAGCCACGTCGCGCGTATGTGTGGGGCCGGGGTGGCGAGCCTCCGAGGCATACCCGCGACGCACTGTACCTTTGGTGCGTCACGGCTATGTGGTATAAAGCGCGGCGCACGTGCCGTCGCTGCGCCACGGATTAGATAGGCGTGACGCACATTGGGCTGGTGCGCCACGGCTACGGAGAGTACAGGCCTACAGCCGTTCCCCTCCTTCCTTCGATCTCTCCACACCACACACACCAACACTACGCACCGCGCCGCCGCCCTTCTGCATCGACTAGGAGGAGCCGCGGGGGAGGAGGACGAGAAGCGCCGCCCTTCTGCATCGACACCGGCCGTCTGCCTTGAAGGGTAAGCCCCCTCTTCTCCCTCACGCGCGTGCCATCGCCGCCGGCGGTATTGACCTTAGTTAACCTAGCTAGGCGCATAGGGTAGGTCGCGTCGATCGTAGATACCAGATCCACGATGCCAAGTACCAGCAGTGCGGCGACGGCGCCGGATCCCAGCCGGCGAGGCATCCGGGCGTGGAAGGAGAGTCTCCTCACCGGCGCCAGCAGCGATCCCAACGCCGCCGCCACATGGGTGGACTGCGACCGGCGCAGCAGGATCGTGTTCCTGTGCTGGTGCACGCTGTTGAACTTCCTCCTCCCCGTCGTCTGCACTCTGTTCATGAAGTACATCCAGCAGCCCGCCGTCGGACGGGCAGTGTTTGTGGCCTCGCGCGTCCTCGGGTACTCCGGCCTGGCCGCCTCGCTCTGCATGGGAACCCTTGTCATCTATCTTTGGGACGCTGTTTCTACGGATGATACAGAGGACCAGAGGATGATCGATTCCCTGATGTATTCTTTGCTGTAAATCTGTGCTGCTGTTACTATAGATGACTCTTTTTGATAGTATGTTTGCATATCAACTAGGACAAGATTGAGTTCATTCTGTATGGCAAGTTGTTTCCAAATTTTCTTGGTTGCATTTGTATTTTTCAGCCATAGAGTTGAAGATCCAATCAACAGGCTTACAAGAATTACTAATTGATTGTATCTTCCTCTTTATATGACAAGGAGCCCTACTATTATGAATTTATCAATGAACTATTATATTTAGTAGATGAAACTAGTGGTTGTAGTTCATTTTTATATGACAAGGTTTGATCTTGGATATTTTCACCAAGGAGTTGAAGTTCATTTTTAAATTCTCTTACTGTTTTGAAAAGTACTAAAGTTGCTTAACAAAACCATGCTTGGAAAATAAAATTTAGAGAATTTTAAAGGCCTGAAAACAAACCCAACATTCAGCTAACCTCTCTGTTTTCTTAACACTTAGCAAAAATTCAGTAACTTTTCAGCAAGCCAAGACAGAGCAGTAGCTCCAGTTTCTCCTTGATTTTACTGGTACTGAACCCCAGTTTTTCTTCTCTGCATATTATTTTAAGTTAGTATTATTAATGGAAGGTGTTGTTTAGGT
The DNA here is from genome assembly GCA_028641055.1 of Alopecurus myosuroides. Classification (NCBI taxonomy): domain Eukaryota; kingdom Viridiplantae; phylum Streptophyta; class Magnoliopsida; order Poales; family Poaceae; genus Alopecurus; species Alopecurus myosuroides. The sequence goes on from CM054060.1 coordinate 385,456,642, forward strand.
GCTCTGCTCCATGAAGTTCATGGTTGTATGCTTGCTGCTTCTGAGATTATGCACTACTTACATTATTGTTAAGTTTGACAGAGCAGTACCCTATTAGGAGGGAACCTGCTTCAATCTACTTACATTATTGTTAAGTTTGACTTGTGTTAGGAGGGAACCTGCTTCAATCTACTTACATTATTGTTAAGTTTGACAGAGCAGTAGCCTATTAGGAGGGAACCTGCTTCAATCTCCATAGACAACAAATGACACATGTTTGAGAAGAAAAAGGCTAGTACATTTTGACCTTGCAGACATTGTCATTAACTAATGACACACTGTTATCTTCACAATCTAATTCTGTGGGGCTGCTTTGAGAAGAAAAATAATCTATGGGTAGGAGATAGAATAAGGAATCATGCTCTCTGTTACAACACAATGATAATCCTAGTTTCCTTTTCTTTTCTCTTAAATGGTATCTGTAGGCATGCAAGTTTGTGTTTTGTGATAGGTAGGTTCTGCCATTTGTCTTTGTTTTGTGATAGCTATGCTCCTCTAACCTCTATGTGTACTTTCTTAATTAAATAGAACATGGCTTGCGAAGTATGTCGGTCTCGATGTGCCGAAGGACGATTCACTGGGGCTTCTTTTATGCTTCAACTCCACGACGGTGACGTTGATTCGTTGGTAATTAACAATTCTTTTTTATGTTAACTTGTTCTTTCGTTTTACTATCTAGCTTGAGACTTGTGTTTATTAACAAAATATTCTTTATATTTCTTTTTTAGATTCTACCATGCAATATTCGCGAAGAATTCAACGAGTTAGTTGGCAGTAACGTGGATTTCAATGTTCACGGGACCACCTACATTCTTCGAGTGAAAAAAGAAAGAACGAAGACCTACTTCTGCGGGCCACAATTGCAGGCTATCATCGCCACGTACAATTTAAGCGGAGGTGATTACATTCACTTCTCTATGGAAGGACCGCAACCTCGCATCAAAATTGTGTATATGGGCGGGATTGCGAGCGAGGATGGCGGGAGTGAGGAGGAAACTGAGAACACCGAGGATATGGACACTGAGGATGATATGGACGAGGAGGACCCATGGAAACATGTGGTGGTTGCTCAAAGAGCGAATCTTAGCGAGTTTGAGAAGGACCGTGTCCTTCAGAAACTTGCCCAGATAGATAGCTACATCGGGTCCCCTTTCGTGCATCGCATCACCAACACTAACATCTCCAATGGACATGTCATGGTATGTTTCTTAACACTTTCTTATTCGTATAGTTGCTTATGTTCTTAACACTTTATTATCCGGTATTTGACATTGTGCTTTTATTCTTTCTTGGAATTGTGTGTTGTAGAAAATACCGATGGCGGTAGCGGATAGTGCTGGCATGGAGCAAGGTACCATTGGAGTACGCCGTGGAGAATCAGGACCTGTCACCGCAGTTCCGATCACAAGGGACAACGCTGATGGTCGGGTCATCCTCAACTCTCAAGCATGGAGGCAGTTCCATTCCGCAAGAGGTGGTATGGAGGTTGGCCGAGCTATTCTGATCACCATGAGGAGTAGTGACATCGCCAACTTGGACATGATGATGGTCATCGACTACATCCGCGCCCGCTAGATAGATTATGTGGTGATGATCGAGAATATGTAATATGGTTGTTTTCGAGACTAACTCCTGGATTTATTAGTAGTATATATGTTTGTTTTCGAGACTATGTAATATTTCTGCTATGAAAATTTATTCTATCAATTGCATACCTGTATTTGAGCTATTGATATTCTTCTGTATTTTGTGTACTGACATTCTTCTGTATTTGAGCTGTATATACCTATATAAATACGGTACTGCCTTTTTAAAAAAAATACAGCATAGAATAGCCGTGACGCACCTAAATTACTAGCCGTGGCGCACCTACGGAGTTAGGCGTGACGCGCCTCGCAATAGCCGCGGCGCACCGTGCCCGTGCGTCACGGGTATAAATAGGCGCGGCGCACCTGCTGGGTGCGTCACGGCTAAACCCATAGGCGCGGCGTGATAGCCGTGACGCACCCAGGTGCGTCACGGATAAGAAAAATGGTGCGTCACGGGTAAGCTTTTCCCTAGTAGTGGAGTATTCGAATAACACCAAACAGGTCAACCGGGAAAACCCCGTTTTTCCTAGTTTACGGTGCCGAAACAATCCTTCCAACGGACATGCTCCACGATTTTCCAAGAGTGCAGGATTTCGATGACTCGGATGCCAAAAAAGCACGACAGGATGCCGTCAATCTCTTAGAAGAGGAACGAGAGCTTGTGCTTCAAAGATCCACCATTTATCAGCAAGGTTTACGACGCTACCATAGTCGGAAAATCAGGCATCATTCTTTTAAAGAAGGTGACCTAGTGCTAAGACTGGTATAGCAAAGAAAGCACAAATTGGCCCCAGTATGGGAAGGACCATTCGTCATCAGCAAAGCTATGAAAAATGGATCATACTACCTTGTAGATATTTGGGATACGAAGGATCATCCTGACAAGCCGAATCGCAAAAGAAAGAGAAAGATAGATGCTGAACTAGGAGAGACAAAGAGGCCCTGGAGTATCCAGCAGTTACGTCCCTTCTATACTTAGTTCAATTTCTATGTAAACATCTTTAAGATCATGAAATAAAGTTGTCAGAATTCTTGTATCCATGTTTTTCACAAGTTTATTATAGTGCAAAACATGATTCTACCTTATCTATTTTTCAATGATCTTACAAAATACTCAATGTTAACCCGAATTGTGTCTGCGTGCTCGGCGTTTAAAAACTGAATGATTTTCAGCCTACAAAGGGCTAAAGGAAACTCGGATTGTGCCTGCGTGCCTGAGTTTCACTCAAAAAATTCCTTATTATTCTCTAAGCATTATCTGATTGTTTATGTATTGGGTCAGTGGAGCTAGTAAGTAAAAATGCCTTTAGTATGATCCATGTTTCTGAGTTTACACTGATTGGTTTTACCCAGTAACTCAGCATGAAGATTAAGAATACTACTGAGTCATTTCAAACACTAATTACAGTTAAAGCACATAAACCAGAGAACTTAGAAGGTAAAGGAATATAAAACCCGGAAAACTTGCAAAGGATTTCATAAATATTAAACTGCAAAGGGCGGAGTACTTGTTTACACAAAAGAATAGAAGCATTACAATATAAATTACATTGTTAAAGTGCAGTAATGCTCCTATTTCCTATTTCCACCATCCAGGTTAAAAATAATCCTTCAGGCATCCGAGTCTTCGTCACTGCTGTCGTTCCGAGATGTTCACCATAGAGGCGATCTTGGTGGCGTGACCCTTGATTTCTTCAAAGATAGTGGTCCGCTGGGTCTCCGAATATCCAAGGGGGATACCGGACGCCACGCGCCAAGATTTGGCACTGGGGTAATGCATACGCATAAGGCCCAAAGCCATGCGTGCACCATCCCGTGCTGCGGAGCGGAAGGTGGACTCCTTGGATTCCGCCACCTCCAGGATAGCTTCCGGAAGTTTTTCAACTTCCGAGAATTCCCCAGTTCTTGCGGGAAGATACTTTTTGACCAGCTGCATGCCTGCAGCCCTGATCGCAGTCCAAACCTTCCCAAAAGCTCGGATTTTTTCAATCCGAGTAAGATCTGGGTCATCTCCTGTTTTTTCAGACAAAAAACCGAGGGGTTAGTGAAAATGCAGAGAAATAAGTTAAAACAAGAAAATCCGATAAAGGTCGATAACTTACCGAGGATCTTGTCCATCTCGGAGCCTTCCTCCAAGCGCAAGTTCAAGGCATTTTCCAAATCATGGATAGTGGCCTTGTCCTTGTCCGCCTGTTGGGAGGCTTTGGATTGAGCAATCCCAAGAGCTAGATTGCTAGCTTCCAGATCCTTCCGAACCTTCATAAGCTCCTTATGAAGGTCCATGTTCTCGCGGCAGAGATTCTCGGCGTTGCCGGCATCTTCAGCAATTTGCTTGGCTTTCGCCAAAGCAGCTGGAAAGCAAGAAACAAAATTCCGAGTTAAGAAAACTCGGGAAAGTACTTAGAAAAAACTCTGGACAACGAAACTTCAGAGAATTAAAACATACCTGTTGTTTCATCTAGCTGTAGCTGAGATGATGCCAGCTCCGCTTCCTTAACGTCAAGAATAGATAGAAGGTTTCTAACCTCCTTATTCTTGACGGTAAGCTTGGAGAAAACTTCCAGGTTTATGGTTTCAGCGGTTTGCTGAAACACGGAAGTAAAACATCGTGTTTAAGTTATAAACATGCATGATTATGAAAGCACTAAGTAAAAAGTAGAAATTTGATTTATTGCTTGGGGGCTAGAGATAATACCTGGCTTATCCGCTGTAAACCTGCCAAGTTTTTAGTGAACTCTTTTGCGTACTCGGCAAAAAGAGTCCCGGCCGCGCTAAGGCCATCGCTGATATTCTTGAAATCCTTATCGAAAGTGGGGATCTCCTCCTCAATTATCCGAGAGGGACCTCCCGCCTCAGGGACCGCCCTTTCCCTCGTGTCCGTTTCCGGCACAATGAGCTGGCTGGTCTGCAGAGATTCGGTGGTGGGGGCTGCGGCATGCTCTTCTGTGGCCGTGATTGGCGTATTCGGAGCGGTAGCAGGAGAAGGATGAGGGCCCCTGCTGGCCACAGCCTTATGCCTCTTCAGCTTTTTTGGCTTCAGAGTAGAGGGAGGCAAGCTAAAAAAGCAAAATGCCGGAAAAGTTTAAACTCCGAAGGCAAAGGAAAAACTCCGACAAATAAAAATAGCAACCCAGATGTTCGAACCTGGAGGTGACGACGGGGATCCCGTCAAGATCAATGACTTCCTGGGAAGCGGAAATCTTCTTGCGCTTCCGCCCACCAGTAAAGGTGCCACGCAATGCCTCCAGCTCGGCATCGGAAGCAAGTTTTGACTCAGGAAGTTCGGCAATCTGTTAAGAAGGAAAAAGCTGAGATCTAAACATGAAAACCGAGTAAACGAAAAGGATTTAAACCCCAAAAGGCGAAGAATTGTACCTTGGGAGCCGGATTCTCGGCCGTGTACATTGGTCGGCTTTCTTCATATTGGTCGCGGGATCCGACCAATTGATTTGCGCGTTTCCGCAAATCCTTCGCGGACCAAACCTTGCTGGTTGTCCGCATTTCGTCGCCGGTTCCCGTGTACTCGCAGAGAAGGCGAGCACCGTGGTTAGCCAAGGGCTGGATCCTCCTATCTAACCAGCAAAGTACTGTGTCCATGCCGGTTAGAGGCGGATCAGAAGCGACGAGTTTCGCGATGCGCCGCTTGATCCTGAGAAGATCAGGCGGGAGGGTCTGGACAGCCTCAGTTCCCCAGTTTTCTTGGGGAACATCGGCGGTGTTCAAGAAAGGTGGAACCCCGGTGGTTTTCCCTGGGTAGGGAATGTCGGGATGATAAAAGAAGGAACCCATCCAAAACATGACGGATTCTGATGTTTTAATCTTGGGGAACCAATCCTCCCGGAATCTCCGAAGAGTGAAGGAAATGGTCCCACAAGTTGGGAGTGCGCCCTCCGAAGAGTTCCGCTTAACCCCAAAACAATAAAGCCAGAAATCTAACCTAGGTGCTATACCTAGATATCCCTCAAAAAGGGCCTGAAATCCGGCTAAATAGAGGATGGAGTTGGGTGGCAGATTATGGGGTTGGATGTTGTAGTGTGCTATGATTTGGAAGAAGAAGGCGGACGGCGGAAGACCCATACCTCTCTGAATGTGGGAGGAGAGGAGGACGCGTTCTCCGTTCTTCGGCATGGGCTCAGTTTCGTCTTCAGGGAGCCGCCATTTTCCCTTCAGCACGAGCCCCTCCTTCTCCATTGTCGGACGGAGGGATGGCGGAATACTGCTGGCACTCCAGTTGCCGGCAGTTTCCGCCTCTTCTTCGGCTCCGGCGGCGGCGGACGCACCGGCCTCCGCGGCCGCGATCTCGTCTCCGACAAGCGCGATTTTCTCCTCCACCATCTCGGGCGTGAACGGTGGGGGAGGCGCGGAAGAAGATCCCGCAAGATCCGCGAAGGCGAGAGGGATTTCCTCGCCCTCCGCGCCGCATGTGGCCTTCACCGGCTCGTCGCCGGGGGCATGCACTGGTGAGTCTAGCTGCGGGTCCATCGTGTCGATTATCTCGTATATGTCCTTTGCGACGGTGCGGGCTGGGGAAGATGACGGATATGCCATCGAGGGGCGGCGCTAGGTCGCTCCGGTGAGGTCTTGGGTGCGTCCGTGCGCTCGGGAAGTGCTCTGCGGGAACTTTGGGCGCTGGAAATGGCGTTGCGAAGTGAGAGCGGAAGATTTCTACGGAGGACGAAGACGGCTATTTATAGCCGGAATCCCGTCACGATGCGTGCTAACGGCTCTTTTGACCGTTGGATGTTCAACGCGTGTCACTCGCCGGAAATTCTGGGAAATGAATCGACGGGTGATTATTGCTATCTCCTCGTTTCCCGCGAGAATCTGTCAGAAATATGTCTCTGGGTTTCTCGCCTGGAACCCAAACGACCCTTACGTCAGCAGGATTAAAGTGCTGACGTAGGAAGTTCCTTCTTCACGAAGGATCGTGTGAGAAAAGCCGGATTTTCCGGATTCCGAGTTTTTGCGTTACAACATCCTTTGAGGAGAAAAAGAAGAATCAAGACTGCAGGCCGATATTTCTCGGAAAAGATGCATTTGGCGAAAGACGGCGAAACGGAGTCTTAATCCTTCTTGGGGGCTACTGTCGGATATATACCGAATAGGGGTATATCAGATGGTAGTCTAAAGTGCCGGATAACCCGGGTGAGCCAAATGGTAGTGGGCTACGGTCCATTGGGCGGCCCAATAAGCTGACGCACAGAAGCCGGATTCTAGAAGAACCCGGATCACGGCCCACGTGATCTGGTTTGGAGTAGAAGGCGGATTCCTTACTTTCCAAGATAATAGTTACCGTAGTCTTCTAGGTTTCCTACTCTGTATGCCCTAACCCGGCTATTATATAAAGCCGGACGGGAGATACGATAGACAAGAAGCTACTGGCTAACTCGCCGAGAGGTTAATCCTTGACGAGCAGCTAATAGAACCTAACATTGTACTTTGTATTCATAGACTTTAGTCCTGAATAGTGAGATTGCACGAGTAGGAACGCCGCATTATTGGGTCGTACCGAATCTGGGTAAAAACCCTGTGTCATTGTCCTTCGCACAACCACGTCCCCCCACGTCTCTATCAGTAGTCTCATGGCACCCCCGTCTATGAATTCTACTACGATGTCTCGAAATTGACCAACTTTATATAGCAAAATATCAATATTTATAATACCAAGTTCATATGATATGAAATTATATTAGATAAAGAATCGCATTATATTGATTTCATATTATGAATAGTGATATTATTTCCTATAAACTTGGTCAAACTTTAGCAAGTTTGACTTTATAAAAACCTAATACGCAGACTAAAATGAAACGGAGGGAGTATTAGCATATCTACATATGATCGATTGTTATGGCCGAAGTGATGTGTGTTGATGTTTCTCTCAACCTGACGCTATGGTCAGTATTATTCTTGGTTGACATTGCCAGTTAACACTCATCTTAGCTGACAGTAAACGTTTGCAAGTTAGTGCGAATATATACCATATTTTCATTTTGGAGTATGCAATTACTCTACATATATTTTTTTAGAAGCACAGTACAAACGCAAGAACTCACATACACGCGCATACACTCACCCCTATGAACGTACACACGCACACTCTATCACTATGAGCACCTCCGAGAGACTGAGTCGGAGCCGGCGGGTCTTGAGATTGACGAATTGACCACAGGTGTCTCGCTGTCGACGGGAACGTCGCTTCCCACTGAAAGAATATTCCGGCTAAATGCAACACACAGATGTCAAACCTGGGGTTTGAAATCTGGTGGGCTGGGGGTACAACCACACTCCTAACCATCCAACCACAGGTTGGTTTGGAATTACTCTACATATTCTAAATCAATACCATGTGATGTCCAACTTATTTAGTAGAGGTGGCGACTCAAATTGATTACACTGTCCATGCGGTTGACAGAGTTTCTTTTGAACAGACCTGTGGCATAAGAGCATGGATAGACAAGAACTGACAAAGATGGAAGTTCAGGATAGGAGCAGGTAAAGGACCAAAGGCTGGGCATGGATCACACATGCGCTATTTTTTTTTTGTAGTTTCAGTGTTTAGGTAGAAGCATGCAAGAATTACGCAAGTTTGCTAATAGTAGATATACATGCAACGCGCTTTAAGGCAGCCGTTACGAGGAAGCATGCATTTAGTGCGCATCTTTAGTATCGGGCCGAACTGAAAATGGGATCACATGCACTGCTGCGATTTGGACAAAAATGCAGTCCGATAGAAGTGATCAGGATCCATCGTCTTTTGTCAATTTCGTTTGGTATATTTATTGTCTGACTGATCGAATATTCGAATATTAATAGTTTGCTCGCATCCCAGAAATTATCACCATCATCATCAAAATGATATTACACATTTGAGTCCTGTCTTATGGCACGTACGTAATCATCAGCTAGCAGTTGTTGATCTTGGCGGCGTCGGTGTCACCGAAGAACCTCTTCCAGAACCAGTGCCGTCGCCACACCCTGTCGACCATCTCGTCGATGGGCACGCCCTTGGTCTCCGGCAGCAGCACGAGCACGAAGGTCCCCATGATGACGATGCAGATGGCGAAGAAGAAGAAGATGAACGCCCGCATGGTGCACATCATGGACAGGAACGCCTGCGCGATGACGAATGTGAACAGCATGTTGGAGCTCACCGCGAAGGAGAAGCCCGCCGTCCGAATCGCCAGCGGGAACGTCTCCGACGGGATGAGCCAGCCCAGGGGACCCCACGACCACGCGAAGCTCGACACGTAGACGCAGATGAGCACCACAATGGCCAGCGCCCACGGGTGGCTCGGGCTGTTGTTCGCCTTCACCTGCACCAACATGATCCATCCCACCGCCACCTGTAATGCAGATGGTACAATTTTAGATGAGAATTAATGCCACGAACGAGGATTGTGAGAAATTTCAGTTGATCCATTGGTGAGTTGACGGACCTGGGCGATGAGCATTTGGACGCAGGCCTCGAGGAGCAGCTTACGACGGCCGATCTTGTCGACCAGGATGATGGAGACGAGTGTGCAGAGGACGTTGACGCCGCCCGTCACCACGGCGGAGAGAAGGGACGCATTGCTCTCAAAGCCCATGGTTTGGAACAGCACGGGCGCGTAGAACATGATGGCGTTGATGCCCGTGAACTGCTGGAACACCTGCATGACGATGGCGATCACCAGCGGCGGCCGGCTCTCCCGGCGCCTGAGCCGCCGGAACGGCTTCTCCTCCGCGCAGAGCGCCGCCGCCGTCTCGCAGGCGGACTTGATCTCGTCGAACTCCTCGTCCACCTCCTTGATGCCGCGGATCCTCTCCAGCATGGCGCGGCCTGCCTCGCGGTGCCCGCGCTCAATGAGGCTTGTCGGCGTCTCGGTGATGATGAGTGAGCCGAGGAAGAGCGCCGCCGCCGGGACGCCCGCACCGCCGAGCGCGTACCTCCATCCATACGGGTGGATGTTGGAGGTGTAGTAGTTGACTACGTTGGCGATGAGGATCCCGATGGTGACGTTGAGCTGGAAGAGGATGTTGAGCGCCCCGCGGATGTGCGCCGGCGCGATCTCGGACAGGAACAGCGGCGCGGCCTGGTTGCCGAAACCGACCCCGACGCCGAGGGAGATGCGGCCGATGATGAGCATGAAGATGTTGGCGGCGCCAGCGCAGAGCCCGGCGCCGATGAGGAAGAAGACGGAAGCCGCCTGCATGGTGCGCTTGCGGCCGAATCGGGTGCACACCATGGACGCCCCGAAGCTGGTGACGAGCGCGGCCAGGTAGAGGGACGAAGTGAAAAGCTGCAGCCGCTGGTCGTCGAACTTGCAGTAGTTGTTCTCCTTGGCACGATGCTTCCGCGCGTACACAGACGGGAAGAATCGCACCAAGAAGTCGTCCATGGCGGTCACACCACCTGCACGTATAATCGATCTAAATCAATCTAACACACTCGATCAGTACTAATTAACAGCCATGGCATAAAAGCAGAGAATATAATTACCTGAGATGCCGATGTCATAGCCGAACATTAGTCCACACGTTGCCGCCACAATCCCACAAATCCATACATACCATGTAATCCTGCCCTTAAACTCACGGTGGCCGTTGCCCGCAGATTTGCCGGTGTCTATCGCAAAACCTCCTGCCATGTGAGAGGATCTAAATGGGAGCACAGCAGTATCTGTGGAGAGAGTAGAGAATATAGAAAGCACTAGATGGAGAAAGTAAATATATAGAAAGATTTGCCAATGGATAAAATGAATCAGATAATGATGGCTGACCGGGTTAAGAGCTACCGTACCACACGATCGACTCTAACACAACTGACTTAGTTTTGCATGTAACAAACATGCGTTGGGGTAGGATTAGTTTCCTGCCCATTTTAGAAGCCTGTGGTCGTCCCACGCGTAAACTTTGGGAGTTGGGGGCGTTCGGCCAGGACGAGGCTTTCCTGCCTGCGCCGCGCCGTGCGCCCAGGTCGCGTAGCCTCTATCCGGCACTTTCCCGTTTTCTGTTCGCGTCGAGATTTTCTGTTGCTAATAAAAAAGGATATAGGTAAACACGTAAACACTGTGAAGTGAACTTTTAGTTGCCCTAACATGTATACTTTTAGAAACAACGTTTGTATACTTTTAGGGCATCTCTAGTCGTGTGAAACCCCCAGCACAAGAAAATCAACCGAAATAGCATAAACGGCGCAAAATCAAAAGTTGGGGCAAAGTCATTTACCAGCCGTAGCCCACCCAAGCAGCCAAAATAGGGGGCTTTTGCATGCAAAGTGGGGCAAAAGTAGGAGGGAGAGAGACATCTTTGCACTACTAGAGGAAAGCTTACCCCAGGCGAACCAAAAATGCCTACCACAGGCGCATTTCGGTTCGCCTGGGACCATATCGCCAGCGGTAATGGCTTACACTAGGCGAATTACGAAATGTGCCTGTGGTAACTTGGCATACCCCAGGCGAATAGGCCTTGTGCGCCTGGGGTAAGCCTTTTACCTGTGGCGAACAAGCCCTGTGCGCCTGGGGTACAGATGCGCCTGGGGTACTATATTCTGTTCGCCTAGGGTATGGTTTTGCTGTGTCAAAATATAAAAGAAACCAAAATAATAGAAATACAGGAAATTGACAGAAATAAGTATCAAAATGACAGAATAACAGCAAAATGACACAATTAAGTTTCATAACAGAAATATTCTCGATCATCAACACATAGTCTCGATCATCACCACATAGTTCAACAAAATTACATAGTCTCAAAAACAACCATAATACTAATAAATCCAGTAGTTACTCAGATGGAAATGATTATTTGTTCTAATTTGAACAAACTCGTCATCTATCTAGCGCGGGCTGATGTAGTTGATGACCATGATCTTGTCCAAGTTGGGGATGTCACTATTCCTCATGGTGATCAGAATAGCTCGGCCAGCATCCATACCAACTCTTGCGGAATGGAACTGCCTCGATGCTTGAGAGTTGAGGATGACGCGACCATCAGCATTATCCCTGGTGATCGGAACTGCGGTGACATTTCCTGATTCTCCACGGCGTACTCCAATGGTACCTTGCTCCATGCCAGCACTGTCCGCTACCGCCATAGGTATTTTCTAGAACACACAATTTCAAGAAAGAATAAAAGCACAATGTCACATACCGGCCACATTATAACATAAGCAACTATAGGAATAAGAAAGTGTTAAGAAACATACCATGACATGTCCATTGGAGACATTAGTGTTGGTGATGCGATGCACGAAAGGGAACCCTATGTACCTATCTATCTGGACGAGTTTCTGAAGGACACGGTCCTTCTCAAGCTCGCTAAGATTGGCTCTTTGAGCAACCACCACATGTTTCCATGGGTCCTCCTCGTCCATATCATCCTCAGTGTCCATATCATCCTCAGTGTTCGTATCATCCTCACTACCGCCATCCTCGCTCGCAATCCCGCCCATATACACAATTTTGATACGAGGTTGCGGTCCTTCCATAGAGAAGTGAATGTAATCACATCCGCTTAAATTATAGGTGGCGATGATAGCCTGCAATTGTTCCCCGTAGAAGTAGGTCTTCTTTCTTTCTTTCTTCACTCGAAGAATGTAAATGGTCCCGTGAACATCGAAATCCACGGTATTGCCTATTAACTCGTTGAACTCTTCCTGAATATTGCATGGTACAATCTAAAAAAGAAATATAAAATAATCTTTTGTTAAGAAACATACCAATCTAAGCTGGATAGTAAAACGAAATAACACAAGTTGCAAGTTAACATAAAAAGAATCGTTTGTTAATTACCAAAGAATCAAGGTCACCGTCGTGGAGCTGAAGCATGAAAGAAGACCCGGTGAATCGTCCTTTGGCACATCGGGACCGACATACTTTGCAAGCCATGTTCTATTAAATTAAGAAAGTAGACATAGAGGTTAGAGGAGATTAGCTATCACAAAACAAAGACAAATGGCAGAACCTACCTATCACAAAACAAATGCAGAAAGGCTATCTACTTTATTGGAATATCCAAAAACAAAGCAACACTTGTAGGTGGATTCCTGAAATGCAGAATCATGTGACGAAACCGATGTTTTGCCAGCACTGTGAAGCCACATGGGAAACAGAATCTTAGATGAAATACCGATAATACCCTCACTGCTACTAAACCACTAATAAGCCCCCTATTACATTCCCTGACATTCCTTCCCCCTTGAGACCATTGGTCACCAATGGAACAAGTTTCTACGGAAACTTTTATCACTGATTATTATCCATCTTAATTCATTCACCATCAGGGAGGTAGAAATGTGATTAATATAATATCCAGTTCACATATTTGAAGATATTTCTTTGAAGATAGCAGCAAACTCATGGTCTTGTAATTCTCATTGACACATTGCTGACGGATAAACTCCAATTGATCATTAGTGAAGTCCAGTGTGTATGCATAGGATGTGATGCAATGAGATATTGTATAGGTCATGTTGTTAATCTGTTGCATATGGGCAACAAAATCGGTTCACTAAATCCATTTCAGATTCGTCTAATCTAGGAGCACCGCGGCCACCAGGAGCAGGCGCATATGCATCCTCTGGATCCACAACGACGACGGGAGGGAGTGGGCTGGGATGGAGGAGGGATGGGAGGGAGGGGGGCTGACCTGGATCCGCAACGACGACGACGACAGAGTGGGCGACGACGGAGTGGGCGGTGGCGACCTGCTCTGCTCCTCCTCGACACTGGCGTGGGAGACGACGGCGGCGTGTGGGTGCGTGTGCGGGTGATCTGGTGACCACTTAGAATAAAAAGCATTGAGCTAAGGACATTGGAACCGGTTTGTCATACAAACCTGTTCTAAAGGAAGCCTTTAGGACCGGTTTGTGCTACAAACTGGATCTAAAGGATCTGCCCCTGGGCCCCACTCCCTGCAGCAAATGGTCGCAAGGCCTTTAGGACCGGTTTTTGTTACAACCCGGTTCTAAAGGATCTGTCCCCTGGGCCCCCCTCCCTGCAGCAAATGGTCGCAAGGCCTTTAGGACCGGTTTGCTGCAGGGAGGGGGGCCCAGGGGACAGATCCTTTAGAACCGGTTTTAACAAAAACCGGTCCTAAAGGTTTTCTCATTTTTTGCAGCAACAGCGAGAGCTTACCCCGGGCGCAGAGGTAAGTTTTTCGCCTAGGGTATGTGTTATACCGGAGGCGAACAGGTACGCTATTCGCCTGGGGTAAAGGAAGAGTGCCAGGGGGTGGTGATGGGTACCCTGCCAAACTTACCTGTAATTTGTTCGCCTGGGGTAAGAGACTTACCCCAGGCGCTTATATCTCCTGTTCGCCTGCGCTAAGTAGCCCAGGCGCGTCGACTTTCGTGTTCGCCTGTGGTAGGATATGCTGCTATAAGCAAATCTCTAGTAGTGTTGCATGCAAAGTGGGGCAAAAGTAGGAGAAAGATTCCTTTTTGCATGCAAAGCGGCACATTTTGCAGGCCAACCCCAAGGGGCTGGGTTTGGCTTGGGTGCGCCGGCGCAAAAACGGCGCTTTTTCAGCTCCTGGGGGGCTGACTGGTGGAATTCGGCGCTAAAACGGCGCTTTTTGACGCAAAAAGTGGTCCTAGGGGGGTGTTGGGGGGACGGCTGGAGATGCCCTTAGTAACTACTTTTTCATGCTTTTAAGATACAACACGTGTGTACTTTTTAGATAAAACGCGTAGGCGTTTTGTTCGAGGGGAAGCCGAGCGATAATACGAGGCAACGTCGAGCCGTAGCACGCACCGCGACCAATGCACACCTCGACCAATGCGCACAACGACCTATGTACCCCCTTCAAGATTTTTATGAATGGTTATCGAGGTGAAGTAAAAAAATAGCGAGGGGAACCCGAGCATCGCTGCTACATGGTGTACACACACGCGCGTGCTATCGAAAGAATAAAGTATAAACAACAGGGTGAACAAAGTCCGGAATTTGTTTTCTCGAAACCTATCAACATGGGATCTAGTTTTGTAGATCTCAACACGAGGATCCTAAATATGAAAACGGTTTGTAATTTCAAAATACGGTTCTAGAGATATTTTGTTTTGAAAAAACGGGTCTAAAAAGAAATGCGTGGCATCCTCCGTTCGGGTGGGAAAGGGAAAACCCACCGAAATTCTCTGGGCGTGACACTTGTCGCAAATGCGGTGACTCTCCTTTCCCCCTAATCGCACCCGCCCCAGTCACGCTCGGCAATATAAAGAGGTTTGGAGCCGGGACACAGATTACAAGGTTTGTCTGCCGCCGTCCCCCACAAAAAAAAAAATGTACCGATCTAGGTCGCTCAGTAGTGACCGGAAACCTGCCAACTTCCACTGCCCTCTCGCCAACGCCGCCACGGCCTACTCCACAATGGTCACCTCGACGTCTTCCTCCAGTCAGGGAGAAGGTACGACCCCTCTTCATTTCTCTGTCTTCCACTGCCCTCTCGCCAACGCTGCTACCGCCACGCTCTCTCTCTCTCTCTCTCATCACACACGAACAACATTGGTATCAGAGCCAACTAGGGCTTCTAAATTGGTTTTCGAAAGAAATAGGAAAACAGAGAAGGAAATTCCCTCTCGAGGAAGAGCGTTAACGCTAACAAAGGAAAGAGGGGAACAGAGCTTACCGGGATGGTGCCTCGGTCTCACCGTCAAAGTGCGCCGCCGTAAGACCACGCCGTTCCTTTCTATCCGGATGCGCATCAGCAAGACGAGGCATCTGGAAAAGGAGAAAGGGGGCACCGCGGACAAATCGCTCGACGACGGCACGCTCATTGCGAGGGAGACGCGCGACTGGCGAGGAGGATGAGAACGATGCTCGCATGGTCCCCGTCGACCGAACGGAAGTAGGAGAGCAAAGGGGGCGCCAATCTCTTCTTCCTCTCTCTATAACAGGAAACAGTGGATTGGAGGGGGGAGGAGAAGGGGCTGGGCCAGCATGGTGACGTCGAGCGAAGTCTCTGGCGGGCAACCAGCGCAACAGGACCCCAACCGGAGCCGCCACTGTGGGAGAGAGCTTGCAATGGGGGACATGAAAGAAACGAAATGAACCTAGGGTTCCTTCGGGGCTGCTGCACTGCTCGTTTTACTCATCCGACAGACTGGAGTTAGGGTTCACTGGGTCAGCATGCCGCGGCCTGCGAGAACGCAGGCCGTGAAGTGGGAAAGAGAAAGGACGACTGTGGTGCGCATGTATCGGGCTGGACTGGGCCGTATCGGCCAGAGGGTCAGCTGGCGCTCAGAAAGGTTTCACTGCGCGCGCGAGAGCAAAATATAGGTCGTGGGCCGGGGCCGGCAGAGCAGGCCACATGTGCCAGGACGTTGGTTTTTTGCATGTCTTTTTTTATACACAAGCAGATTTTAATTGTTTTTGTCCTTTTTTGGAAAACTTTAATCTAATTTTTTTCCCTATTCAAAGTTATCCAACAAAATTTCGTTTAGGGAATATAAAAGTAAAAGAAGAATTTATAAAAAAGTTAAAGTACATGAATTTTCAGTTCATGTTTTCCGCTGCAAAAAAATGCTCTTTTAAAGGGTAAATTTGACTAAAGTAAGAACTAAAATTTTAAGACCCTGTTAAAGTGATAATTGTGGTTTTTTGCGTGTTATTATTTGACAAATGTTGTTAATAACATAATCATGATTTATTATTATTGTTATACATGTAATTTTATTGCTATTTTCTACCCAACGGTGATATAATTTTAATTGCATAGGCAGTTGTATGTTGAATTTTTACCAACGTTGGATTATTACATGAAATTGTTGTTATGATCTCACTTCGTTGTGGTTTTCAGGAGGGTACTACTTGATGATATGCATGAAGTATATTCCAACCCTTAGATGTGATAACTATACTCAATGGAGAAAGAAGGTGGATTTGGCCTTCGTATGTGCTAAGGTGGGCTGGGTTGTGGACACTGCACAGCAAGTCAAGCCTACAGAGACAATAAGAGATGCAGCTGATGATGATGCCGCCTGGGAGAAAAACAAGAGGGAATATACTCCTTTGGAGATGTCATATACCGTCGTCTACCAAAAGTGGATCACAACCAATAAAAAGTGCATGGATTTCATAAAGAACACAATTGAGAAAGCTATTATGGGCTCAATTGGAGAGTGTGCTTCCATAGGGGAGTTTCTTGAAAAGATAAACAACCAGTTCAGTGATTCTTCAAAGGTGACAGAAAAGTACATTGGAGGTGCACATGGAATAAGGGAGCATATCCTTACAATGATCAACATGCCAACTAAGTTTAAGACCATGGATGATTATTTGGAGATCAAGCTTGCACTCCTTGTGCACGTGATCATGGCTTGACTCCCAAATCAGTTTGACACTTTTGTTGTCAACTACAATATGTCACCTGAAAATGGGGCATTCAAAAGACAATAACCATGTGTGTGTAATAAGAGGACATACTTAAAGCCTCACATGGTGGTTCTCTGAACTATGTGAAGTATAATAATACAATGAACCATGATAAAAAATATTATTCCCCTTCAAAGGCACATGGAAAAGCTCCCTCAGAGTATCAGCATCGACAGAAGTCTCTTCTAGTGGACAAAGGTACATGTCTCCACTTCAAGAAGAAAGGGCATTACAAGAAAGATTGCCCAGTTGGGATAAAGTCTATTATGGCAAAGAAAGGTAACAACATTGTTTTCTTTGTAAATGAATCATTGTGTACACAGTTTTCAAAATCTACTTGGTGGATTAACTCAGGTGCAAATGTTCATGTTGCAAACCTCACAGGGATTCCATTCGATGCGGACTATGCAAAGAAGCGAAATATGCACTGAGTTCATAAATGGAGTTCAAGCAGACATTGAAGATTTTAGCAACATCTCCCTGGAGTTAGCTGATGGATTCACGATTCTTCTTGGAGATGTTTAATATGTTACTTGATTAAACAGAAACTTGATTGGTGTTTCACATTTGGACAAAGACAATTATGAGTGTTATTTTCGACATGGCAAGTATGTCATATGGTGTAATAATACTCATATGGGGGTTGCTTTCCTCCACAATAAGATTTATTTATTATCCTTGCATGAAAAAGTTTATTCTGTGTGCAATGTGAAAAAGCATGTACCTGCGCTCGATAAAGAGCAAAAGAAAAGAATGAGACCTCATGACTCATCAAAATTGTGGCACTGTCGTTTGTGCTACATTTCAAGGGGGGTAATAAAAAGACTAGTTAAAAATGATATTATTCCTCCACTAGACTTTTCAGACATAGAGAAATGCATATATTGCATTAAAGGAAAATATGTAAAACAAACCGAAGCACAACAACACTACAAATCATTCACGCTGATATATGTGTATCATTTCCTGTGAAAAGTGTGGATGGCTATGACTCGTTCATAACATTCATAGATGACTACTCCTGTTATGGTTCTATTTATCCAATCAAAGAAAGACCTGAAGCATTGGATAAATTTGAGATATTCAATGCTGAAGTTGAAAATCAACATGATAAAAGAATAAAGATAGTGAGATTTGACCGTGGGGGTGGGGGAGTACTATGGTCGACACACTCCATATGGACAAGTCCATGGACCTTTTGCATGGTTCTTACAGAAGAATGGCATAGTGGTCAAGTATTCCATATCGGGCGAGCCTCGGCTAAATGGAGTAGCTGAAAGCCGTAACCGTACACTTATAGATATGGTGCACAACATGATAAGTTATTCGACCTTGCCATTGGGATTATGGATGGAGGCGCTTAAAACCGCCATTCACATTGTCAATAGAGTACCAAGTAAGTCGGTGCCATACACTACTACGATACCCACATTCTCAGACGGCTCTCGTGCATAGGCTTGAGGCGGTTTTCCCTGACTGGCTCGCTCGATATGGTGCTAATAGTCGGGCCTATTGCAGGCGGGTACATGGGCCGGCTGGGAATCTCTTCTCCTCAAGCGGTTTCAAAACACGCCCGACTCCGATAGTTCGGCAATCCGCGACGTTCGTTTTGGCGGCCCGACTCCCCGAACTGGAGGCGGGTTAGTATTCTGGCCGGCTCTCGCATGTCCGGATGACTACGGGAATGCGGATGGTCCAAATAGTCTGAGACGGGCATGGAAATAAACCGCCTCCGGATGTGCAGTGGTAGTTCCATTTTAGAACCGGCTCGTCGTGTTTGTAGAGTCCAACTATGTCTGGATGGTTCATACTCTCTCCAGAGCCGGTTATTGCGGACCACCTCTGATATTCGGAAGGGCTGAGATATTTGGGAAATTGTACGGATCCAAAGGTATAGTAATATTCTTTGCCTGCACTTTCATATGCATCCAAATTTTGTAACTAAACATCATAAAGTACATATATTGGCAATTATTAGTTTACAACATTACTTAACAGTGGGCAAACCAAAATGGCACAACAAACTAAGCGCCTAGTTACGATATAACATTATCAGCGCACAAGCACACACAATGTGGGACTGTCATCCTCCAACTTTTGAGTGATCACCTTACTAAGGAAGAACTCAGACATTTCCTGACGGTGTTCTCCTAGCTTGTTGTTCGAAACTTACTTGCCGTCGAGCTGCAAAAGCTGTAGATAATGATTAGGGCTCTGACCGTAATTATGATGAAGTATGAAAGAACATGAAGATGCTCGGATAAGGAAAATTAGGGGTATTAAAATTGAGCCAAATTGGAGATCTCTCACTAGCTCTCACGAACCGAGCGTTTCTAGCCCTCAGATCCCTAGTTGCATGATTTCCGATTGTCCAATATGCTTGTGCTCCCGAGTTAACCCAGTTTTCCCTAAGGGATGGGTGTGTGCGCATCAAATTGGGACTCTCTGGTGAATTGGGCCAAAAAACCTAAGCGGCCCACTGTGGTTATTTGGCCTCGGCCTTGAGTGGTTGCGTACAAGAGAGGCTATATAAGATGTATCTTTGAAGCCAACCTTTTTTACCACCCAACAACTCAGATATAATGATGTTAATATGGTTGGCAACATAGAACACGGAAAAGTCTAGCGGTTGCGACACCAGCTGTTTCTAGCACTATGAGATAAAAGGCATATATAATTCATTACATGTCCGCCAAAAAATGCTGAGCTAATTATTGTATTAGCATGTGCCATATGAATAAAAGGTGGAAACTTGCTGGATGATCCAGAACGTGGGTTAGTCTTTGATAGCTCTTCGTACTTATAGCTAGTTTTTTCCCTTAGCAAAGTTGAAGTTTCTGAAATAGTATGCGATGACATTAACTTACATATGTATCACTAGTACACATAAATGTGTTTGTACATGAAAATAATCATTCTGTACCAGTCAAGAAGCTTGACTATGATCTTAACATCCATCTTATCCAGACAGGAATCAAGATAGTACACACAACCACTAGGAACGGAGATGGCGACAAGAATCCCGTGATGGCTACAAAATATGTACTCATTGTTACAAGTGAATCATTTTTGTCTAATGGAGTCAGATAATGAACAAAATAATTTAAAAACAAATTTTTGAATTACTATACCTTGCGGTAAAAGGCCATAGGATTAACTCTCTATCTACATAAACCACCATGGCATGGAGGATTTTATCTTCAACGGGACTCTCATTCGTCACGAAGTGCATTTGAACTCAAAACAGGGTCGACGAATATTACTACTTTAGAATCTTCGCTCCCTTGGTTCATATTTTTTCTGCATAATTAAGCAGATGTGTATAAACATGTATATATGTAGATATTACATTATCATTGACATGGAAGCATATATTGACAAGTTGTTCATGTGCATCATGTCATACACGGTTTCCCACGTGACAGTGAACTCACGGGTTTTCGGATCCTTTGCATAATTTTTGTACCTCACGAAAATTCCGGATGAGTTCTTACTGCCCTTGTTCTTAAGGCTGCCTTTATAGAACGTCCTCAGAGTTTCACAATGAAGGCCTAGCTCCTGGACTGCATTTCCACCGAGTTCCGGCAGAAGACTTCCCCCTTCTTCAGAGACGATGACTTCCTCGTCGATGCCACAGTTTTTTCTTCGGGTGTACATCAGCTACTGTTGCAAGGGGTGGTTCCGATTTCTTGGCCACAGAGCTAGTGGTATTTTCTTTGTGTTCTGTGTCATTCCATTCGGGTGCCACGGTCCGTGTTTCCGGTTTCTTGGGGGGTGTAATATCGGAGGTTAATGCTTGTGACGGGTGCATCGTATCGGTTGGAATTGGGTTGTTAATAATGATATTTTCCTTGGGCCACTGGATGAAGGTGCCTTTTGCATCTAATAGAGTGTTGACTTCTTCGTTGGGGGCAGCATTAGAGGGAATTACTTGAACCGCTCGTGGACGCCATCGACGTTCACCTTGGCATGTTTACTGAGCATAGGAGTGGTGTATATCAGATGACCTTGGCTTCCAGGATACACTTGGCCCCACATAGCCTCCACGATGGCTCCCGTTAACCCAAACCTAAGTCCTAGCCGACACTTAGTGGGATCCTAGATGGAAAGTATTCAGGTAATTAAGCTTGGGTGTCATAATTGTTCCATGGATGCTTCGTGATAAATTGATGGGATACTACTTGACGTGGGGATGACTCCCAGGCCTATCGGATGAGCCTGCCCGGTGACATGGGGACAGTCAACACGTCCATTACTTGAGCCTACCGGCTGCTACGCTACGGGAAACCCACTCGAAGGCCCATCCGGGTCCAAGAAGCTATAGTCAATTCTTGAAGCACAAGACAAGAAATCATATTTGTAGTCTACTATGACTCATGTAAACCCCTCCTGGCTCCATATATAAAGCCATGAGGGAGGAGAGAAAAGGAGGAAGATACAAGCCACGACTAGATCTAATCTAGACAAGAGAAGAGAGGAAGGTACAAGCCAAAACTAGTCTAGACAATACACGGGAGACGGGACACCCCGTACACACCACCACATCATCGCCATTGTAACAACTCGACTATCTCGCCATAATACAGATCAGACAAGCAGAAGTAAGGGTTTTACCTCTACGAGGTCCCCGAAGCTTGGTAAATGCTGCCTCCTTGTTAGCCGTCGAGATCACCAGCGCGTACCTCGTTCCTCTACTCAAAACCCCACCGGCTCACCGGAGGGATTTGTTGATATGAGTCATCGACAATTGGCGCCTTCTGTGGGAACGACACGCGCTAGATTTACGTCTCGCCGGCCTCATCTACATCAAGCTTTGGGTCCTCGACCCCCACGGATTCGATCTACTTCGGATCTTTCAACTTCATCGAGCTGTCGCCGGCATCGTGCACATAGACATCGTTCTTCATGCACAGGCTGTGGGCACTATCAACGGCGAATCGGAACTCGTATGGACAATTCCTATGGTGGAAAGATGAGAAATCAAATTATCTATCAGCTGCAAAAATAATCGGAGAATACCGACGGTTAGATATCCGTGGATGACCGGAACACTGAAGCGCTGTCAGAATCTGACGGAACTCAGTGCGACTTTGCGAAAACAATTCTCACGGTCGACTGGGACATCAATTCGAAGATCACACCGTTGAAAATCTGCGGAATACCATCCCGCACCACTCCGTCATTTTTGAGCCATTTCCAACGGTTAGATCTTCGTCAGCGCCTCGTGTGACACGTTTTGGATCTCTACGAGTTCGCGAATTCAAATTGCGGATCCAGAGACTATTTCGTCAATTTGCAAGTTGACACAAAGTCCAAGCAACCTCAACAAAACATGGCGACTCTCCATACTAGTGCACGGGGGCTCGACATCAACATTGTCCTCCGTGTACACACAACAAACATCACGACTCTGCCGCGTCGACTTGGTCCGCGATTTCGAGTCCTTTAGGAAAACATCGCGACTCCGCTGCGTGGACTCGGTCCGCCACGTCGAGTAATTCGAGCAAACATCGTGACTCCGCCGCGTGGACTCGGTCCGCCGCGTCGAGTCCTTCCGGCAAAACATCGCGACTCCAACGTGTCAACTCGGTCCGCCGCGTCGAGTCCTTCCGGCAAAACATCGCGACTCCGCCACGTCGAGTCATTCCGACAAATATCGTGACTTCGCCGCATCGACTCGGTCCGCCGCATCGAGTCCCTCCGAAAAATATCGCGACTCCACCGCGTCGACTCGGTCCGCCACATCGAGTTCTTTCGGCAAACATCACGACTCCACGTCGAGTCATTTGCATCTGTGCTCGAGTAACAGAAACGTGATGGATGGAGGATGTGGTGTTGCCATTTGGGAGAAAACAACGATGTTTACTTCGTTTACATTGTTTACATTACACACTTTGCTTACTGCGATTATCTGTTGATTGCAACTTAATATCCAACGTTTGTTTGGATGACATTTAGAGGGTGGATTATTAGTCATAGATGTAGTTGGATGACGGTCTATGTATCATGTTGTAATGACCACATGAATCTCATAATAATCGTTATGTCTTGCATATGCACTACGGTGCAGGCTTCATTTCTGTCAATTGCCCAGCTGTAATTTGTTCACCACACATGTTATTTATCTTTCACGGAGAGACACCACTAGTGGACTGTGGACCCCGGTCTTTTTTCCTCATACTGATAAAATCGCCTACTGCTCTCATACAGTTCCTACTGTTTTCCACACCATATGTTTAACCTCTTTGTGTTCAGCAAAACCGGTGAGATTAAGAACCTCATTGCTTCGTTGGGACAAAGTGATTTGATTGTGTTGTGTAGGTTCCATGTTGCTGCTGAACCGGTAGTGCGCCCTGCCACCTCATCTGCATGAACCTTCAGAGATTACTTGTCCTCCTACTGGTAGATTCAACCTTGGTTTATTTTTTGAGGGAAAACTTGCCGTTTTTCTCTTCACAACCTTTCTCTTGGGGTTTACCAACGTCCACTACACCATCATCCACTCTAAACCGATAGCTGCCTGTTCACCATGATCATCCTGCGAGTAACTAGCATCAGCAAACTGATTATGCAAGTGAGAATCAAATTCAAAAACCTCTTCCTCTTCGTCACTTTGCTCCTCATCTTCATTCTCCTCTGGAGAGGTAGAAGGCTCTTCAGTAGTAATCAAGAAAGCATCTGAAGCCTATAAACAGGAAAATAGCCGGGTTAACATTATATAACTTTTAGTGCATAATACAAGAACAGTTCATAAAAAGATAACTTACTTGTGGACCTGGGTTAGCTAAAGAAAATTTTGAAAATCCAACATTAAGGAGCCTGTCCTTTTTTATTCCAACAAGATCTTTTAGTGTGGTTATCATATCAGTCTTGGAAACATGAGCCGCTTAGTACCTCATTGTATTAGAAGATAAACCGGAATATTGGCAGAAGAGCCGATCGCTAATTCTAGAAGGTGGGATGCGCCAGTTTACCCATGTCTGGGTTAAATCTAACCCGGTCAATCCATGAACTATCAAGGATTTCACGGGTTTGAGAAGAGGTATAGCCTTGGCGCGAGCAGCCGGCTTAGCGAAGGAATTCATGGTGTTTGTGTAAACAAGACACTCGGGGCGATAAACCGGCAAAACCGGTTCACCCTAAAAAGATGTGTATTTGAAGTAGAAGAAGGTTTTTTTCCGGAGCTTGGGGGTGGCTAGCTAAAGTAATACATGGATAGACTATGTCTTTCCGTCTCTGGAAAGATACGCCACGCAGTGGATCAGATTACCCCAGCGAATTCCGGATGTTTGTTGCAGTAAAAAAATTCTAGGAAAAGATCTACGTTCCGTTATACTTGAAGGTAATCCTCATAGAGGAATACAAGGTTTCTAACATTGAGAATTGAATTTGGAGGCATATCCTAAGGATGTAAACCGTAAAACTCTAGGAGCCGGCGAAAGAAATGAGACCCGAGGGGGCAAAACCCCCGAAGAATATGGGCTTCGAATACGATTACCTCACCTGGCCCAGGTTCAGGCTGGATCTTATTCCCAGGTGCATGCCAAGATGTTACTAGGAAGTAACCCGCAATGTTCCATCTCTTGAAGGCGGACTTGGGTGATCTCAGATTTGCACCAATTCACTTGCATCTCCCTCTTGTTCCTAGGAGCAGAACCGGAAGCACTGACATGTCTTTTCTTATTGCCGGTTCCTAAAGCCTTGCTGGTCATGCTCTTCTCCTTCACCATTATGTGTTGAACGATGGTGATGCTTCGGCTGCCGCGGCGCTGGTACGAGAGATCAAGCTCCTGGGCGGCGTAGAAGGAGGAAGATGAATTGGGGTGTGCAAAGAGCGAATGATCCTGGGGTAAGCCCCCCCGATGCCATTTATAGGTGGGGGGTTAATACTAGGGTTAGGTGGTAATATTACACGGAGGACCTCGAGGATTAACATATTTCCAGAAAAAATTGAGGAGATTGGATCTACAGAAGCGAACGGATAATTTGGAGATTTTCCAAATAAATGCATTAAAAGTGCGGAGGAAAGTTCGGGATAAACTCAACTAGTTTTAGCTCCTAAAATCTTGGAGATAAACTCGCAAACATAATTTCCGGTGTAAACGCATAAGGTTTAAATCCTAGCGATAAAGAGTGAGGGAAAAAAAGAGGACACTTTCCGCCAAATCCGGATCAGAGACTTAGCTATTAATTTCCAAGAAAACAAGGTTATGTTTAACTCTTTTCAGGAGCTTAACGTGAACAACAAAAGTTATGGCTTAGTGTTCACGTTAATCTGGGGGCTAATGTTGGGGTAATGGATAAGGAGGTACCTTATATTCCACCCACATGAACCGGATTATCAATTTACCGGTTCATAAACATGTATCCGGTTTATGTCTAGACTGTTTGGACGTGAAGACTGAGGGGAATCCTTGAAGACCCGGAAGGACGAAGGAAGACCAGGCGGAGCCCAGCATGATCCGGAAGAGCAAGATAACCTGGACAGAAGGCCCGGGACTTAGCACATAGGCCCAAAGTCTGCAGGGAAGCCTGGACCCGGACTGGCTGATCCGGGCCATGGTGTGAACCGGCCAGTAACCCGGAGGCCGGCTCTTATTAGGACTCCGACGACGGGTATAACCCGGATTCTCCTGTAAACTCAGGGACTCGTCTACTATATAAAGTGAGGTCCTGTGACGTAGAAATATAAGTTCTAGTTGATAGCTCTGTTACAAATATCGGCCGATATTCTGATAAATCGGCCGATTTATCGCTTATCGGTGTCTGGCTGATAAAATAAATCGGCCGATATTTTGGCCGATATTCCGATATTTTGGCCGATATTCCGATATTTCGACCGATATTCCGATAAATCCCGAGTTAACAGTTATCAGGGGTTGATCGATAAGCTCCCGATAAGCGATATCTTGAACAATAGTTCTCAAGATATCGGAAGCCAGAATCGCTCCTTGTAATCGAAACCTTGATTTTCCAGTAGTAAGAAATCTGGGTAAACTCGCGTCTCTCATTTCCTCCTTAACCCTTTCGAGACTTCTCTTAGTAGCAATGGCCTCACAATCTAGTTCTCACATGAGGATACTTGCCGTGAAAACCCCACCACAGTACATCTACTGAAAAACATACATACAAATACTCTAAAGAAGTGTCGAATTGCAATCACATTCTTGTGATGGGCAAGCACATCAACATTGTTCATCCGCCATCCCTGGCTCTAGAATCAGTGTTTCTTCTCATGTGCTTTTCTATCCATGCACACTCTAAGTACTAGTATTTATTATATTGATATCAAATAAGCTAGTTCAAATGTTTCTGCTTCAATTTGGGTTAATCAATATTTGTTACTTATATGGATGTTGAAGGTTGATAGTCGTTTCATCGTGTAGGCCGCGTCATTGATGACAAGAGCAGCGAGAAGATCAATTTACCACACGGATTATGCCCGTATAAAAAACATGGATTGAATTGCAAAATTGTGGGCTTTTGCTATTGTTGATTTGTCTATGACTACTGCTATACGGCCATGGATAAATGTGATGAAGCGTGCAGAAAACCTTGTTTAACTGCCGACGCGTCCTCCTTTGCCCCGCTAATTCTAATTAATCACATGTTATTTCAAGTGATGTTAGATGATGTACAATTTCGAAATAAAGAAATAATCCCTTGTTTTTTTCG
This sequence comes from Alopecurus myosuroides, assembly GCA_028641055.1. Lineage (NCBI taxonomy): Eukaryota > Viridiplantae > Streptophyta > Magnoliopsida > Poales > Poaceae > Alopecurus > Alopecurus myosuroides. Next base: position 385,483,298 of record CM054060.1, read on the forward strand.
TTGAGGACAGCCGAGCCACAAACAAAATACCGTGGAAAAAGGAAAAATATAATTTAGAATGGGCAGCTCTCAATCTAGTGTCCCTCATCCTCCAATGCTAGCCCTCGTACCACGATCTTCGTCCTCGCGTGCACGGTTGCCCCCGTCCACGCTATCGCCACTTTCATCTTGGTTAACACAAATCTTACGGAAAACACATGGTTGGATATTCGACCGTGCGATAGGACAGAAGCAGTCAACCAAAATTCTGTGGCGCACTAGCACATAATTCTGTGGCGCACTGCTGTGTTGCGCCACAGAAATGCCATATTCTGTGGCGCATCTGTCAAAATGCGCCACAGAATATGGCATTTCTGTGGCGCAGCACAGCCGTGCGCCACAGAAGTTGCATTTTCTGTGGCGCACCAGGTGGCATGCGCCATAATAATGAGGCTTCTGACACACAGTCCACTGATTGGGGTGGGGCCCACGCTGTTTCTGTGGCGCACGCAGTATTGATGCGCCACAGAATTGGAAATTTCTGTGGCGCACCTGTGACCATGCGCCACAAAATTGCATTTCTATGGCGCACGCAGTATAGATGCGCCACAGATGCCATTCCATAGAATGGCATTTCTCTACTAGTGGTTATAACAAACTAGCGGAAAAGAACTGAAAGGAGATCTCTCTGGTCTCATCCGTCTTGCCGCCGGGGCATCCTCTAGCCAGGGATGGGCCTTGCCTTCTCCCACAATGCCGCCGCTCCGCCTCCCCCTTCTCCTCCTCCTCCCCATGACCCTGACTGTCCTCCTCCTCCTCCTCATCCCCTCCGCCCCTCCGATGCCACAGCCATGCACTGCCCCCCCATTCTGTCCCTATCTCCGCCGTCCCTCTACGACCAGTACACGTACACGTGAGTCGTCCGTGTCTGCCCAATTTGGTAGTACGAAATTTCCAACAATTGCAAATATATGTGCATCTCTACAGACCGAAGCAGCGAAAAGTATTGTTAATATCACCAAAAATTTACTGAAAGGATATCGCCCTTAATTTGCAGCAGAAATCTCTCTTAGAATTCTGTTTTTTGAATTTAAAGGGTATAAAATGCATGAAACGTGAAGTTTTCTACATAAACATGCAAGATTCTGTTGGTGACAATAGTCACGGGGCCGAGTTTAATCAGCGTGAAATGGTTCTATATTTAAACAATTGAATTTTATCATGTATGCACATTAGTTATACCCGTTGATAAGATGAAAGCAATGGGCTGGAAAAACCATTTTTTTTATAGATTACAGGACTCTCCAATAGCAGTTGGATGTTTTTCATCATCACTGAAAACAATCAGGAGAAAATTTAATTGGTTGGTTGAAAGCATTAAGAAGAAAAATAATTGTGGTAGTCGAGCTGTGCATGATATACATTTCACAAAGGTGTGACCTAATAAATCAACAACAACAAAAGGAGGTAAGAAAATGGATTTCTCTAATATTTGATGATGTGGATAGCTTGCATGCAAGATAAAAAGGATAATGCGGACAGTTATGTGGCTAAAATAATGGATCCTAATGAACGTTAGTGGGATGAAATGGACAATTGGATGGTTAGGAAGATGAACAAGGTGGATAATTCTATGGTTGAAAGGATGGATGACGTGGGTAGGTTGCATGTTGAGATAGACTATTATAAATGTATCTTACCGTGGTTTTGCTTTTTAAGATAATAGAAAGGTACCCCCGTATTACATCGGGAATCTTTAAAAGAAACTGTAGTATAAAAGAAAGGATATTCGGCGGTTGAACATAAAAAAAATCTGGAATATGGAGGACTTGATTGGCCATAATAGTCAAAAATCTAGTCAATGTGAAAGATTTGTATATTGAACGCTAAAACTGATGATGTCAAAAATGGTACGGTTAAAAGTATTTGAAATGTGAATAACTTGCATGTATGGATAAACTGTCATTGATAAATAGGGAACTGATAAATTGATAATGGCATGAATAAATTAATGCCTCAATTAGTGGGTGATGTGGTCACCTTGCATGCAGAAGTAGACAACTTTGATGCATATTCGTGGGGTTCTGTCTTATAAGATACTAGAAGGATACCCCACGCGTTGATGCGGGGATGGCTTTAGAAGCTATATTATATTTTAAACAAAAGTTTATACGATATGTGATACACTATGGTTCCAGAATATGCAAAATTCAATTGCTCATATTATATATTTTAAATTATTAATATGTATAATTGGATGGTTTAAGAAATGGATAACGTGTAGCTTACATGTAGTGATTAATAAAAATTAGTGGAGATGACATGGAAAAATGATTGGCTAGGAGATGGATGATGTAGATAGTTTGCATGTTGAGATAGAAAAATCATTTGCCAGCATGTTAATGGGGTTTTGCTTTATAAGAAGTATACATATATTATATATCAAAATATAGAGTATACATAGATTGGTTACAAATAATATATTGTACATATTTGTTGCAATTAATTAATAAGAATTAATTTCGTAGAATTATTTTTTGGAGGTGATTAATTGTATCCCCAGATTGACTTCCCTCCTCCTCCCTGCCCCTATATATAGGTTGATCTTGTAGAGTAGATCTATCGGACAACATACATATACAAATCCTCCAAGGAAGCCTCGCTTTGCAATTGCATTTTCGTGATGGGCAAGCACACCAACACTGTTCTGCTGAAATTCGAATGGGCTAGCAGGCCCATTAGGCAATTTCCATTTAATCCCTAAGGCCCATGCAGCCATAGCAAATGGTGGGAGTTTAGTCCCACATTGCTAGTTGGGAGAGTTTTGCACCAGTTTATAAGGTGAGCTCTCTCCCCACTAGTGTGAGTTGGTATGAAGAGAGAGGAGTAGTGGAGGTGTTCCACACGCGCGCTCCTCCTCCTCCGCCGCCCGCCTCGCCACGCCTCGCCTCGCCTCGCATCGTCACGACGCGCCGCGGGTTGCGGGAATGAGCCGAGCCGATGCCTTTATTTTGGCAGTTGGAAACGGAGAGTCAACAGACACGCCAATAATATGAGACGTCATATTGATTGACATTTATTTTGGTAACAGCCGCGCGCAGTAAAACGCCGCATTGATCACGTGGTAACCGCGCGCAGTAAAACGGCGCATTGAGTGCGTGGTAACGGCTGTAGTAAACGCCAAATGAATTCGTGAGCTGACCGTTCTCCTACCCGGCCGTGCCTATATATTGAGGGCGCAGGGGCGGACATAAACACACAACTCATACCCTCTTTGCGCCCTGTAGTTCCACCTCCTGTTGCTGCCGCCGGTGATCCCATCCCGTCTACCGCGTACACGGCCGACGGGAGAGCAGGCCTCCGAAACCCCGCCTCTCCAGATCCTGTACGGGAGAGGGGCGATTAGGTTTTTGGGGAGCGTCTCCTACGCGACTGCTCGCTGCTGCTGTACGTCTACTTCGTCTACTACCGCGTCGCCCTCGTCATCAACATGGCAACCGAAGCCGAACGAGCTGCTGCTGCCGCAACTGCTGCCACCGACGCTGCTGCGGCCGCTGCTGCTGCTGAGGCCGCCAATGCTGCTGCCGCCGCCGCCGCGGCTGCCGCCACTGCTACGTCTACTGCCAACTGGCCGGTGTCATGGTATAATACGTTTATCCCTGCTCTTGTTATTTCCATGTGTGCGATACTAGTAGTTTGCGCAGATGTGTCTACACTCAATCTAGTATGCACGAACAGGGTTAAGTATCAGTATGTTTACGTCATGTTCATGATTTATACTTGGATTAATTTAATCTGTAAATTGCCTAAATTCCTAACAATCCAAAAACCTAATATGTGTAGGCAATTTTCGATTCATGGTTTTGCTACTGCACTGAAACCGGACCCGTTTACGGGGACGTACTTTAAGCGTTGGCAGACCAAAACATTCTTATGGCTCACGGCTATGAACGTGTTCTGGGTCGTCGGTGTCACTCCCACGGAAACGATTACTCCTGATCAGGAGAAGGCGTTTAGGGATGCCACCGTCGTCTTTGTTGGATGCGTTCTAAGCGTGATCGGAGAGAAGTTTGTTGACGCATATTTACATGTGCGGGTTGCCAAGGACTTGTGGGAGGCGGTCGAATCCAAATTCGGCGCAACCGATGCTGGCAGCGAGATGTACAGTATAGAGCAGTTCCATGACTACAGAATGGTCGAAAACCGTTCTGTTTTGGAGCAGGCTCATGAGATACAGTGCATCGCTAAGGAGCTTGAAATTCTCAAGTGCGTGTTACCGGGCAAGTATGTCGCGGGATGCATAATCGCCAAGCTGCCTAATTCCTGGAGGAGCTTTGCCACTACTCTGAAACATCAGAGGCGTGAATTCTCAGTAGAGGATGTCATCGGCCATCTGAGTGTTGAGCAGAATTCGAGGGCAAAGGACTCGCATGGAAAAGGGAATGAAGGGACTTCTGCGGCCAATATGGTACAGAAGAACTACAACTCCCACAAGAACAAGGCGAGGACTGGTGTCCAGCAGAATACCGACTTCAAGAAGAAGGCTAAGAAGACCTTCAAGAAGGATAAGAAGAAAGATGGCTGCTTCACTTGTGGTTCACTGGAACACTGGGCTGGGAAGTGCCCAAAGAAGTATGTGAAGCCAGGACAGGATTCCAAGGCTGTCAACATGATCGTGAGCAACAATGAGAATGGGGCATCTGGGTATGGTAATTTGTTTACTGTATTTTCAGTTTGTCAGTCTACTGATTGGTGGATTGACACAGGTGCAAACATTCATGTGTGTGCTGACATCTCATTGTTTTCTTCTTATCAGGTCACAAGGAACGGGTCCGTATTGATGGGGAACGGCGCAAGTGCTTCTGTACTTGGTGTTGGCACGGTCGATCTGAAGTTTACTTCGGGAAGGATCGTGCAGCTCAAGAACGTGCAGCATGTCCCCGCCATCAAGAAGAATCTCGTTAGTGGCTCCCTTCTATGTAGAGAAGGATTTAAGTTGGTTTTCGAGTCCAATAAAGTAGTTGTAACGAAATATGGACTGTTTGTTGGAAAAGGGTATGAGTGCGGAGGTCTGTTCCACTTTTCCCTCGCTGATTTTTGTAATAAAGTCGTGAACAATATTCATTTGAGTGTTAATGAAACAGAAGTTTGGCATTCACGTCTTTGTCACGTTGGTTTCAGTTGCATGACGCGGTTAGCAAAACTAAATTTAATTCCAAGTTTCACTTTAGCCAAAGGTTCTAAGTGCCATTCGTGTGTACAAGCAAAGCAACCTCGCAAGCCCCACAAGGCTGCGGAGGAGAGACACTTGGCGCCATTAGAACTCATACATTCTGATCTCTGTGAGATGAATGGTGTGTTGACTAAAGGTGGAAAGAGATACTTCATGACGTTAATAGATGATTCCACTAGGTTTTGCTATGTATATCTGTTAAACACTAAAGACGAGGCTCTACACTACTTTAAAATCTATAAGGCAGAAGTTGAGAATCAACTTGAAAAGAAAATTAAACGAATCCGGTCAGATCGTGGTGGAGAGTATTTCTCTAATGAGTTTGACTCTTTCTGTGCGGAACATGGCATTATTCACGAGAGGACGCCTCCCTATTCACCTCAGTCAAATGGGGTTGCCGAAAGGAAAAACCGTACTCTAACAGATTTGGTTAACGCCATGTTAGATACATCGGGTTTATCCAAGCCATGGTGGGGGGAGGCTATATTGACATCATGTCATGTCCCGAATAAAGTTCCGACGAAAGACAATGAGGTCACTCCCTATGAGCAATGGGAGAAGAGAAAAACAACACTCTCGTACTTACGTACTTGGGGCTGTTTGGCAAAAGTCAATGTGCCGATCCCCAAAAAGGGTAAACTTGGACCAAAGACCGTGGATTGCGTTAATTTGGGATACGCTAAGAATAGCGTTGGCTATAGATTTCTAGTAGTGAAATCTGAGGTACCTGACGTGAAGGTCGGTACGATTTTGGAGTCTAAAGATGCTACATTCTTTGAGGATATTTTTCCTATGAGAGATATGCAAAGCACTTCTAGACAGGAATCAGAGGAGACTCCTGAACCTGCCATTCCTATGGAATATTATGAACAAACACATGATGAGAATCCTGAGAAGGATGACGAGGAAACCCTTGGTAGGGGCAAGAGACAGAGGACTGCAAAGTCCTTTGGTGATGATTTCCTTGTGTACCTTGTGGATGATACTCCTACTTCTATTTCAGAAGCTTATGCATCTCCAGATGCTGACTACTGGAGAGAAGCGGTCCGTAGCGAGATGGATTCCATCATGGCTAATGGAACGTGGGAGATCACTGAACGTCCTTATGGCTGTAAACCATTAGGATGTAAGTGGGTGTTCAAAAAGAAGCTTAGGCCTGATGGTACGATTGAAAAGTACAAGGCTAGACTTGTGGCCAAGGGTTATTCCCAGAAAGAAGATGAAGATTTCTTTGACACTTATTCACCTGTGGCCAGACTGACCACCATTCGAGTATTACTCTCGTTGGCGGCCTCGCATGGTCTTCTCGTCCATCAGATGGATGTTAAGACGGCTTTCCTAAATGGAGAGTTAGACGAGGAAATCTATATGCAACAGCCAGATGGCTTTGTGTTAGATGGTCAAGAAGGAAAGGTGTGTAAATTACTGAAATCTTTATATGGGCTGAAACAAGCACCTAAGCAATGGCATGAGAAGTTCAATACAACTTTAACATCTGTTGGCTTTGTTGTTAATGAAGCTGACAAATGTGTATACTATCGCCATGGTGGGGGCGAAGGAGTTATTTTGTGTTTGTATGTTGATGACATACTGATATTTGGGACCAACCTCAAAGTAATCAATGAGGTTAAGTCATTTCTATCCCAGAACTTTGAGATGAAAGATCTTGGTGTGGCTGATGTTATCTTGAACATCAAGCTATTGAGAAACAATGAGGGTGGGATTACACTTCTGCAATCCCATTATGTTGAGAAGGTTTTGAGTCGTTTTGGATATTCGGACTGCAAAACTTCTCCAACGCCATATGATCCTAGTGTGCGGATTCGAAAGTTCGAAGGCACAGCTAAGGATCAGCTGAGGTATTCTCAAGTAATTGGTTCACTCATGTATCTAGCGAGCGCTACGAGGCCTGACATCATGTTTGCTGTGTGCAAACTAAGCCGGTTTGTTTCCAATCCGGGTGATGTGCATTGGCATGCTGTAGAAAGAATTATGCGCTATCTGAAAGGTACCGTGAACCATGGACTTCACTACAGTGGATATCCTTCGGTACTTGAAGGGTATTGTGATGCGAATTGGATCTCTGATGCTGATGAGATGAAAGCCACAACGGGGTATGTGTTTACCCTTGGAGGTGGTGCTGTTTCCTGGAAGTCTTGCAAGCAAACGATCTTAACGAGATCGACAATGGAAGCAGAATTGACAGCATTAGACACGTCTAGTGTCGAAGCAGGATGGCTTCGAGATCTTTTGATGGACTTGCCTGTGGTTGAAAAGCCAGTACCGGCTATCCTTATGAACTGTGACAATCAAACAGTGATTGTCAAGGTGAAGAGTTCAAAGGACAATGCACAGTCCACAAAGCACATAAAAATGAGATTAAAAGCTGTCAGACATTTAAGAAACTCCGGAGTGATAGCGGTGGATTATATCCAGTCGGCTAAAAATCTGGCAGATCCCTTTACTAAAGGGCTATCACGTGTTGTGATAGAAAGTGCATCGAGGGAGATGGGTATGAGACCCACATGAGTTGCCATGGCAGTAACCCAACCTATGTGACCGGAGATCCCGTGAAGTGGGACCTGGGAAAACAAGCTAGTGGTTAACTGAGGAGAGTAATTTTTACTAACCCACTCCACTGGAGATGCAGTACTCTCAAAAACTGTATGGCAGGTTGACTTTTGTCTTAATGTGTTCCAAGGCTTATATAAGCAAGATGCTATCCTACAGAGCGATCTTTGGAGGAACACACCTATATGATCCTGACTGCTGGTCACAGTCTATGAGATTGGGTGATCTCTAATAAGTTCATGAATAGGCCAGAAGTATGACTAATATGCTCCACCCGAGGGGTCAGCCTTCGGCAGCCTAGTACTGGCAAGACATTTAGTGAAACTATTTTACGCCAACCTGACAATTCAAGGCATAGTCCATTGTTCAGTTGTGATATAGTGTAGCTACTTGTTCTAGGTGGATGTTCAACCTTAACGGGTCTCCACTGAAAATGCCGGTATATAAAAACAGTGAATGGAACAGAGGACAACACCATGGGTCTTCGGGATCTGGTGGGGGATTGCTGAAATTCGAATGGGCTAGCAGGCCCATTAGGCAATTTCCATTTAATCCCTAAGGCCCATGCAGCCATAGCAAATGGTGGGAGTTTAGTCCCACATTGCTAGTTGGGAGAGTTTTGCACCAGTTTATAAGGTGAGCTCTCTCCCCACTAGTGTGAGTTGGTATGAAGAGAGAGGAGTAGTGGAGGTGTTCCACACGCGCGCTCCTCCTCCTCCGCCGCCCGCCTCGCCACGCCTCGCCTCGTCACGACACGTCACGACGCGCCGCGGGTTGCGGAAATGAGCCGAGCCGATGCCTTTATTTTGGCAGTTGGAAACGGAGAGTCAACAGACACGCCAATAATATGAGACGTCATATTGATTGACATTTATTTTGGTAACAGCCGCGCGCAGTAAAACGCCGCATTGATCACGTGGTAACCGCGCGCAGTAAAACGGCGCATTGAGTGCGTGGTAACGGCTGTAGTAAACGCCAAATGAATTCGTGAGCTGACCGTTCTCCTACCCGGCCGTGCCTATATATTGAGGGCGCAGGGGCGGACATAAACACACAACTCATACCCTCTTTGCGCCCTGTAGTTCCACCTCCTGTTGCTGCCGCCGGTGATCTCATCCCGTCTACCGCGTACACGGCCGACGGGAGAGCAGGCCTCCGAAACCCCGCCTCTCCAGATCCTGTACGGGAGAGGGGCGATTAGGTTTTTGGGGAGCGTCTCCTACGCGACTGCTCGCTGCTGCTGTACGTCTACTTCGTCTACTACCGCGTCGCCCTCGTCATCAACATGGCAACCGAAGCCGAACGAGCTGCTGCTGCCGCAACTGCTGCCACCGACGCTGCTGCGGCCGCTGCTGCTGCTGAGGCCGCCAATGCTGCTGCCGCCGCCGCCGCGGCTGCCGCCACTGCTACGTCTACTGCCAACTGGCCGGTGTCAGGGTATAATACGTTTATCCCTGCTCTTGTTATTTCCATGTGTGCGATACTAGTAGTTTGCGCAGATGTGTCTACACTCAATCTAGTATGCACGAACAGGGTTAAGTATCAGTATGTTTACGTCATGTTCATGATTTATACTTGGATTAATTTAATCTGTAAATTGCCTAAATTCCTAACATGTTCATGCACCATCCGTGGCCCTAGCATCAGTGTTTCTTCTGATGTGCTTTGTTATCCATGCACACTGTAAGTACTAGTAAGCTTGTTTTGAAATTTCCAACCAAAGGTTTCTCGTTCGATTTGGTTAATCAATATATTGGTTACCTATATGGATGGATGTCTTTGTTCAAAAAAAAAATGGATGAATGTCCTTTTCGTTCGTGTAGGCCGCGCCGTTGATGACAATAGCGGCGGCGAGAAGATCAACATACCCGGATTGTGCGTGTACAAGAAACATGACCCAGATTGCAAAGATGGCTATTGCTACTGTTGTTTTGCCGATGACAGCTGCTACATAAGCATGGATGTGTGCGATGCGTTGTGCGGGAAACCTCCTTTGCCCTCCGGCCAATTCTAATTGCTCGCATGTTATTCCAAGCGACGTAGTACACAATTTGGAAATAAAGAAATAATCCCAATTCTAACAACCGTAGTTATTTTTTTTTCTAACAACCGTGGCTGCTCTATGTCGTCCCCATCCATTCTCGACTTCGGTGTCGCCGCCGCTCCACGCTAGCGCCACTTTCATCTCGTTTAACACGAATCTTACAGAAATCGTATGGTTGGACATTCGACCGCGCGAACCTGGGCTATAGCAAACTAGCGGGAAACAACTGAACGGAGATCTCGCTGGTGTCATCCGCCTCGCCGCCGGGGGATCCGCCGGCAGGGGACGGGCCTTTTCCTTCTCCCGCGGCTCCCCATCCCCTGCGGCGCCGCGCCCTCCGACGCCGCCGGCCGCTGCGGCGGCGGCGTCACGAGGGTCGACCCCGCCGCATTCCTTTCCACGGCCAGGAGCGCCGGATCGGGCTCGTGGGGGACTCACCGTCGGAGAACGTGGTCGTCGCGCTGCTCTGCGCGCTCTAGGCGGGCGACCCCCGCGCGTGCAAGTGGAAGCGGCGCGGCGTGGCAAGGACGCTACTTCCGGGTATGTTCCTCGCTAGCTAGTACACGTGAGTTGTTCCGTATCTGCCCAATCTTGTATGTACGGAGTAGATTTCAACAGAAGATCGGTCTTGATGTGAGATTATGATGAACATAGATAAATCGATTTCCTCAACACACATAAACAAAAAACTTATATAGATCATTACTAGATTGTTGAATTAGGATCCGGGCAGCTTGAGCTATAGTCTGTATATGTTCTTTCTGAGAGCATCTCTCTAGCAGATCCCGCATTTCCGCGATAACTGTAAAATAACTGCCCGTTTTGCCGTTTCTGGCCGAAAACGCACACACACCAGATCCTGCAAAAGTGACCGGCCTGCAAAAAAAAATTGAGGGGCGCGGCAGTTTTCCCCCGAGGAACTGTCAAAATCGCGTTTTGCGCGGTCGTCCCGGCGGCAACCTCTATTCTAGATCGATTTGGCGGGAGGGACATTTCACCGCGGCAGTTCACCTTTCCTCTTCCCCCACCACCGAGGATATTCACCTCCCTGCTCCGGCCGAACTCTCGGCAGCCCTCCAGTGCGGCCATGGACACCCCGACCCCGCGCTCGTCACCGTGGAAGTAGAGGTAGCAAAATCAATGGCGGGCTGAGCCGCGGTGGATCTCCCCGCCCGCCATCTCTGGGCCGCGCCGGAAGCCTCCTCCAACATCGGTCCTCGCAAGCGCCTCGAAAATATCATCGTGCGGGGAGGCGCGCCCGTTCCCGCAGCCATAGGTTCTGCCACCAAGGGGGGCGGTCGCCCTAAAGCTCGCCCTCCCGCTCGGTATATGGACGCCGGCAATATTGGCAAAACCGAGGCGGCAGAGGAACCGAAGGGGAAGGTCGTGCGCAAACGCAAGAGGGCTCCTCCGGTCAACAAGGGCTCGACGAGTTCTACGCCTGCCACCGCCGCCGTCCTACCGGTGTTCGACAAAATACCCGAAAGGTACGACCGACCAAATTGCGTCTTCTTTTTCGCCACCATTGGGGGTTTTGGCTCAATAATTCGCCGTATTTTTTCTAGGTCCGAGTACGCGGTTATCCTTGAGGAAAACGCTGTGAAAATTGAGGATGCACCGCTTGGGGACTATGGATACAACGACATGTTCGGCGGGGTACGCGTTGGCGGCAAAAAAGAAGAGGAGGAGGAGGAGCTGCAGGAGATTGGAGGAGAGATCTTCGAGGCATCGCAATCCACAACAGGGGTATAGCAAGGGGAAGAAGGGATATATAAATTCGAGGATGAAGTGTTGATCCAGGTTTGTGAGTCTGTGTCACTCGATGCCATCCATGGCACCGACCAAACCGGGAAGTGGTATTGCCAAAGGATAGAAGAAAAGTTCTTCCGGTTGATACCAAACAATGTCGATAAAACACCACACACCTATAGATCACTCCAAGGTCGTTAGGATGTGATCAAGACGGTGGTTAGCCGGTGGTGTGGATGTTTGGAGCAAGTCTACAATGCTCCTCAAAGTGGAACCAATGAAGCCGATTGGCTGTGTGTTTTATCCGCAATCATCATATTGTTTGCAAATGATAGTGCTTTGACATAGTTCCTTTGGTTGTAGGAGAAAATTGCAGCCGCAAGGTATAGAGACATGCCGGCATCCAAGGGAAAGCCCTTTGCTTGAGCATTGTTGGGTGATGCTTAAAATAGTAAGAAATGGAAGGTGAGGGACAAAGAAGCAACGCCGAAGAAAGGTGCCTTCACCTTCTTGGATGATGAGGATGATGATCAAAAAGAGAGGAACAAGGGTAGGCTGGATGGCACCAAGAAGGCCAAGGACAATATGAGAAAGGATTGAGGCATCAAATTTGAGAGAGAAGATAGACCATATGGTGAAGTGAAATGAGATGATGGTCACCATGACTATTGAAGCAAAAAAAAAGAGTTGGCAATGAAGACGTCTCGATAGAAAGATGAGAAGTGGAACAAAATCAAGGAGAGGAAGTTGTGGAAGGTGGCCATCAAGAAAAAAAGAGCCCAGGCCGAGGAAATCAAAGCCGTCGCCAAGCTCATTATCGAGGAGAGCAATATCATGACCATGAACCGCAATTAGATGGATGAGATAACCTTGGAGTGGCATGATTTGATGAGAAAGGGGATCTTGGAGCGAAGGAGGACGACTACCGTCGGTGGTGGTGGTGGCGGTGAATCTTGATGGTTGTTCATCATGGTTTCGCCACTTTAATGTGGTTCTTTTGATGCAAAAGATCATCTATTTGGTTGTTTGGATGCTTAAAACTATATTATTAGGTATTTGTATGTGTGAACTATGTTGAATTTCCAAAATTTTCATGTTAATTGTCGACATTTCTTTTTTACTTGTGCAATTCTGTTTTTTCGGTTTGGAGGTCCACTTTTGGCTGCGGCAGAATAGACACCGTATTGCCAAACTGCAAAACAGAATGTGTAGTTCGGCAATGCAGTGTCTGTTCTGCCGCAGCTAAAAGTGGACCGGCAAACCAGTTTTTCATGCCCCGCATCACCGGTTTGCAGGCTGGTGGAATGCGGGATCTGCTAGAGAGAGGATTTCATTGCAAATAAACATGGTAAAGAAAGAGAGCCTTGGGTACAAAAAGTAATGCCTTTTCCTAATAAGAAACACAAATATAAGAAAGAAGAACATTATATTAAATTCGGTGAGTGGATGAAACCTTTGTTTTTGCCAATTCCTTTGAGTGATGCTATTAAACTGCCTCCTTATTCAAAATATATGAAAGATATTGTCTCTAACAAAAGGTAGATTCCTAATGAGGAATTTCCACTATGCTTGCTAATTACTCTTTTAATGGTAAGGTTCCAAAGAAGCTTGGAGACCCTGGTATTCCAACTATTCCTTGTTCCATTAAAAACAATTATGTTAGAACTGCTTTATGTTATTTGGGAGCTGGATATAGTGTTATGACTTTCTCTCTTTATAAGAGACTCTCTTTGAAAAAATTAATACCTACTTATAAATGGCTGATAGGTCCACTGCTATTCGTGTTGGTATATGTGAGAATGTTCTTGTTCAAGTTGCTGCTTGTTGTTTGATATTAACTGACTTTGTTGTGTTGGAAATGTCTGGAGATGATAATATGTCTATTATTTTTGGGAGACCTTTTCTTAACACTGTAGAGGATGTTATTGATTGTAACCAAGTAAAAGTAACTTTTAATGTTAATGATAAAGAGCAGACTGTTTATTTTCCCAAGAAGATTGATAGAATATATGGTCTAAATTCAATTGAAAATATTGAGACAATCAAAATTGGAGAATATTATTGTCCCATTCCAATGTCACCAAAAGAATATGAAATCATTATGATTGGGACTATGTCTATCAATGTTGAGGTAACATAATTGTTTACTGTTGAGCAAAGTTTTTCTTCATATAAAAATTATTCTGGTAACAAGACTTGATTAACCTTGTTAACAAAGTGATTTTGGATGAAGAGGACGATGTTTCACTTTCTCTATTATGTTTTCACCATGTTTAGTTCTATTATCACCTTCCACTTTAGTACAATCATGTTCCCATCATCCATACTTTTGTTTTCACAGTGATTTCTTTGGTTTTCACCATGTTATGTTTGTTTTCACCACCCATAACTTTGTTTTCACCACTTCCACCTTTGTTTTCACTAGGTATTTGCACATTAGAATGTTTTAGAACCTCTGTAGTTCTGGTTTTGGTCATTTTTTTCACCTTTCCATAATTGTTGGTTTACAATTAATTATTAAATTCTGAAAAACCCTCGACAATAAAGTTTCTCGAAAAAATCCAGAACAATTATAATAAATTTTTACGTAAAAAATAAGGCAGAGAGCCACCCGGGAGACCCACCAGTGAGGCACACCATAGGCTGGCGCGGCCTGCCCGCTTGTGGCGCCTGGGTATGGTGTGGGGCGCCCTGGCCCTCCACTTACTTTCTCCACTTCCAAAAGTCTTCTCTCACACCTCCCAAATTGAAAACATTTCTTGGAACCTGTGTTCTTGTTGTTCTTACTCTGAATTTTTGATCACCTTCTTCAGCCCATCATTTGTACTGAGATTTGATGTATTTGCTCTCCGGTATGTGATATGATGATCCAAGTAGAATTTTATTTGGTTGAGTATTTTGGCACTGTAGGTGCCAGCTATTATGAGTTTGCATGCTTGATTTAAGTTGAAATAATTTAGTTTTGATGCATGTTTAGGTGTCATATGAGTCTCCGTAGTAGTTTCCACCTTATAGCTGCTTGAAATCATTTTATGTGATGCTTGTTGAAAAATTTCAGAAATGGACAACCATAACTTTGGAGAAATATTTAGGAGTGATGCTCCTAGAAGAACAAGGCCTTCATGTTCCTCCACTTTAGTGAGTCCATCTTATAATGAATACCTTATTGCACCGGACATCGATGTTGCGGGAGGTGACGGGATTTCTAATCCTTCTAGCTTTCCATGTTATACATTTTTTTAGGAGTGCAGGTCTAGAGGATGACTTCTTGATGCTTATTGAAAGAGTTGGTTTAACCAACTACATAGAGGATGAAAGTACTCAGTATGTTACTCTTGCAAAATATTTTGCTGAGAGCTTTAAGTTTGATAACTCATAGTATGACCCCAGTATTTATTTTAAGATATATGGTAGTTCTTTTTCTTTTCCCTTTGATATTTTCTGTAACATTGTAGGTATCTACGCTTCTGGGACATCACGGAAGATCATGGAGAGACCCGCTGATCTCATGGAGGTCTATCGATGAATCACTAATGATGCTAGCCGCACATCACAACGTGGGACGGTAAGAAACATCCAACTTCCTGCCCTCAGATATTTCACTTATTATCTTGCTACTAGTATCCTTGGTAGGGAGAACACTAGCAACATTTCTAGCTATCACCTTGCTTTCATTGATGCTGCACTTAACCATAGCAAGAAGTATAACCTTGATTCTCTCATTGCTCGCCGCCTAGCTGCTAAGGGACCCATTTTTAGGAGCATTATTGCTACGCGCATAGCAACTGCTCTAGGCATTCCTGTTGCTCCCGATGATGAATTGATTGCTCCTTATAGACTTAAGCTCGCTGCCATTAAGGCCCATCATTTTATTACTGCTAGCTCTATTGCTGATCATTTAGTATATAGAGTTCTAGTTGTTGACAGGAATGAGCGGGAAGTTGTTTTGCCGTAGCCTGTTTTGTTCAAAGTTGACAGGGCACCATGGTAGCTCCCTAAAGATGAGATAGATGAGCATCTGAGCATGACGGGGTTGTACATGCAGCAGGAGAGGCGAGATGCGCCTTCCGACAACTACACCACGCACTATGCCGGGGCGTCCTCGAGCACATATCAGGAGGAAGGCTCCTCCTTGGCACACTACGGGGGCGCCACCACATGGTCCCCTTGGGGATGATCTCCGCTTAGTACAAAAGCCTAAGATTGGGGGAGGTATACCGATATTACACACTCATCTATATATCATTTTCTGTCGGTTCCTTTGTATATCCACATTTTTATTTCTTTCGTTTCTTTTGTTTTTGCTGATTTGTTCTCGCTTTCCAAAACACAAAAAGACAAAAAAAAAATCTATTGTTTCTCTTTATTCGCTTCTTTAGTTTTCTCTGTTGGTTTGCTTTACTTTCTCGTTTCGGTTTAATATTCAAAAATCCAAAAATATTTTGCTTTGTTTGCTTGCTTCTTTTATTCTTGTTTTAAATTCGAAAACCTAAAAATATTTGTTGTTCTTCTTTGGTTTTGTAAAGTTTGTTGCCGAGTTTACTGGACTTCTGTGTCTCCACTGGAGCTTGGTTATCCGTTTATATTATTCAAATCAACACGAGTGAAGAGCAATAATGATGATTTACGACAACTCAAGTTGTGGTAAGAGGCTGGTATGAACTCTATTTTTTATTTTTGTACATATACTCGTCTATGTGAACACGCTTAGTTTGTTCGTGTACGGTATATGTCATTTAATTGCTGCTTAGTAGTTCATGCTCTCTCATGTTTAGTTCCAACTTATTGAAATAAGATAGCATGTCGTATAAATGTTTGCTTGCATTGTTTTATTCATAGAAGGGTATGCCATTGTGGTATCTCCCTTTGATTGTTTCGTTTGAATCGACTTGGCACATGCTCACGTATGCATAAGACTGAAAACAAAAGGTCAATTAAGCCTCGATGATTTATTTTGCCTCAGAGTATTTATATCACTTTTATGCCCCTGTTAATTTTGTTCTGTCACAAGCATGATTATGACAATTGTTTCTATCTTGATTGTCGCTCCCCGTCTATTGCTAGCCTTCACTTGTACTCAGTATGAGCTCTACTCATGCAATCCACTCACAAAAAACAAAGTATGCCAAATGTGTCCACCATACCTACCTATATATGTGGTAATTAACCGCCACTCCAAGTGAATTGCTCATGTTCTACCTTTAAAAACTTATAAAAATTATTCCTGTTTTGTGCCTCTATTTTAGCTCATGAGGACGTAAATAGAGAATATTTATCTCACTTGTTGATTGAATTTCACACCCTGGACTAGTGGCTTTATCCTCTTATCCAATTGATAGAAGAGCTGGCAGCGGGGTGCCCAGCCCCAAATTAATACAACAAATTATCTTCACTATTTTTGCCGCTGATTTATCAGTCAAAGCATAATTGTGTAAACAAAAGAGAAACAGGGATGAACTTCTACACCAGTTGCGTCCTTCAAATGGGAGCCTCTCTTGTGAAGTCTAGTTGGCTGGTGACGTACTATATTTTCTCTTTACCATTTGTTCACATAAGCATACACCTCTCTAAAAAACATTTTATACATATGTTTACTAAAATAAAAGCTCTAGCACATGAGTGATCCATGCTTCCCTCTTCGAAGGGCCTTTCTTTTACTTTTATGTTGAGTCTTCACCTTCTCACTTTATGCACCTTCTTGAGAGCATGGCTGTTATTCTTAGTGTAATGTGCTTGTTCGAGAACACGGTTAATTGTGGTATAACTTTGATGCTTGTATCTTTGACATCTTTATTTCTAGTCTTCATTTGAACTTCAGAGGTGCCCTGACATTTATGTTTTGCTCCATTATTAAGGGAAAGCGAGTACACTTTATAATACCCTATTATGAACATTGCAATCCTGCAGATTAATATACTTCGTGTTGTCTAGTTTGTTGGTATCTCTTCATAGTTCGCATAACTGCTAGGTGACTTTTATCTTGCATACATCTTATTATGGATTGTTTAAGCACCTGATCATATAACGAGTATATTTACATCATATGAAACAAATGTGTTTGTAAAAGTTTTTATCGCACTCAGTTGTCACTGAATTGCTACGGG
The DNA here is from genome assembly GCA_028641055.1 of Alopecurus myosuroides. Taxonomy (NCBI): domain Eukaryota; kingdom Viridiplantae; phylum Streptophyta; class Magnoliopsida; order Poales; family Poaceae; genus Alopecurus; species Alopecurus myosuroides. The sequence continues at coordinate 385,500,978 of CM054060.1, forward strand.
GGCAAGCAATAAGCTAAGCTTGGGTGGAGTTGATATGTCCAAAACATATCTCCTTTTTCGAACACTTTTCTTATGGTTTCCCTCTAAACTTGTAAATTTTGGATTTCCACTAACACGGAAGAACGTTGTTTTCAGTCGAATTAATTTGCTGTCTCGTTTTTTATGCAAAAAAATCGACTTTCGGGAAAATGCCCAGAAAAGACCCCATTGAGCTTATATCACCAGAAGAACCCGGGAGCCAGAAGGAGACCCGGAGAGGGGCCAGGAGGGGGACAAACCACCCCTGGGCGCCCCCCTAGGCCATGCCGCCTAGTGGTGTGGGACCCCAGGCACCCCATTGGGCTCCTCTTTCAACTACTTATGCCTCGTAAACCTAGAACGCGAGGGGGTTCGTCATATTCCACAGAAACACAGCAGAGCGCCACCGTCACCCTGAAACTCAATTCGGGGATCAGAATTTCCTATTCTGGCACCCAGTCGGGACGGGGATCCGAAGGAGATCATCGCCATCTACACCACCACTCCTTCTCCATCAAAAATCCATGATTCCCCCATCCATGTGTGAGTAAACCCCGCTGTAGGCTGAGAGGGATTGAAGGGATTGGATGAGATTGATCATGTAGTAATGCTAGATTGTTAGGGCATAGTGCCTCGTATCCACTATTAGTGTTTTCTACCGTTGTTGCAACCTGTTATGCTTAAGGCTTGTCACTAGGGACCGAGTGGCATGATCTCAGATCTAAATATGTTATTATTTCATGAGTATAATTATGTTTCTTGATGATACCTACAAGTTGTTTACACATATTGTTTTTCGGAACCAAAGGCCCCAAAGTAACAGAAATTGGGACAATCGGAGGGGATGGATGTGATGTGAGGATCACATGTGTTGATGGAGTGTTAATGCTTTGCTCCGGTGCTTTATTAAAAGAAGCACCTTAATTACCAGTAGTTTCCCTAGAGGCCCCGCTGCCACGGGCTGGTAGGACAAAAGATGGTGTGCAAGTTTCTCATTGCGAGTACGTACGACTATATTGGAATACATGCCTATGGTTAGCCTAGAACTTGGATGCTTTATTATTATTATATGCAATTCCCACGTTATTATTATTACATGACCTATGTTATCCATGCAACGCCCGTTCATCCATTCCCTCTATGCCTACGGTACTCCAATCCTGCTGTTTTTCGCGATTGGTACTGTTGTTACTATTTTACTCCTAATGTTATTTTACTACTACTTCTGCTATAAAACTGTTACCACTGATAAATTGTTATGAGCAAGTCTACTTTCAAGTGCAGCTGAATTGACAACTCAGTTGTTAAGGCTAATAAATATAATTTGGCTCCCCTTGTGTCGAGTCAATAAATTTGGGTTTTATTTCCCTCGAAGACTTCTGTGATCCCCTATACTTGTGGGTCATTATATGTTATTGACAAATATGGGCTATCTAGAAGAAAGTCGAGGTCACTCGACTAGCTAGAGTTGACACATCACTCAGGGGTAATGATCGAAACCAACTTTCATGATGAAAATTCGGAATTTTTTAATTCATCTTGTTGACATGCATCGGATTATAATTCAGAGTGAACAATGTGGTTTAAAATCTTTTTATCCTCATTACAAATAATATTAACGATACAGGCTTTTGTATATATATTTGTTTAATAAGGGAAAATAAAGAAATTTTATATATACATTGTTGCATGTGGTATCATTTTTACTGTATATAAGCTGGAATTCAATTGTACAACCAAATACGATTATCATGAATCGTACTCATGTACGTGCTTGATGCATATGCAAGTTCAGTTAAAAATGGTAGGTCATTGTGTGGAGGGGTCTGGATATTTACTCGTTATATATTTTTTGTGTTTGACCGTGAAAGTGTGTCCGTGCGTTTAATGTGACGTGAGCAGGGGACGTGTGTCTAGTTACCACGACGCGTGGAGAGATACATTTTTACGGTAGCTTGGTTATATGTACAAAAATTGGGCCACACATTGCGATGTTCTCTGGCAGCTCTACCATTGCATGCGGGTTGAAACTGCACCCTCGACTGTTCTTCTTCGTCTTCCTCCCAAAAATATGCCATTCCCTTCCCAAATACACTTACCCGCTCTTTCTCGTATCTTTTTCAACCGCATCCACTTCCTCATCTTTCTCATCCACCAAGGTGAACTCATCATCCATGGATATCTACCGACCCATCACCATTGAAGGGAAACTTACACGGAAATACAACACATTATTGCCTATGCTGCCACGTCTGTTGATGCGGTGTACACCAACGATGTGGCGACTATGAAGCACACACTGGAGAAGTATGAAGAATGTCTCAAGGAGACGAAGTACAACATGGTGGGACTCGACATCGAGTTCACAAGGGTCAGAAGCCATGAAAACCCTCCTTAGAAGATGGTCATCATCCAAATCGCCCTGGGCCAGCCCGTCCTCGTTTTCCACCACTGCAGGTATGGATACTCACAGGATTGTAGTTATATAATCGGTCCCCCATGCACCCCCTCACTGCGTTCGGTACGGGTCTAATGTTTGCCTAGCTATTCTGTATGTGTTCTCTCGTGTAAGTTTAATGTGAATTGACAATTTTTTTAGTCTATTAATACTTAGTAGTGTAGTACGCCCAATGTTTTTCTATTCCTCAATTTCATAGGAATTTGACAATCCACTCCAACCTAATTTCCTTTGTTTTTCATGCATTTCATCCAATTAATTATTCCTATGATTTCCCCATCTTTTATAATCCTCTATTTTGCATAGACAAACCTGTGAAATTCCTATGTTTCACAATCGTGCAATCCAAAGAGGAATATATATAAGCATATGCATGTCAACAGATAATTCACTTCGCAGATAGGGTATAGAATCTGGCTCATTGATCATCATATTCTCTTCTTTTTTTGAGCCGCGTACAGTATCTCTGAAGAATTTATGGTCACCATACAAATCCTCCACTATCCGATCATAATAGTATAATCCGTAGTGCTCAATAAGATCGTCCTAGTCTCCACCCGTTATTTGTGTTCTTCCCTCTTGTATGGTCAGATCCATCTAGGCTGGTGTTTCTCTAACCTAGCAAGGAACATACTATATATAGAATAAAAAAACCCAGTCATTTTTCGTGTCATATGCCCAATATCCATGTGGGCTGGTGCTTCCCAAAGTAAAAGAAAGTACAAGAGGGATGTGATGAACTAATTACTAGAGAATGTGCATAGTTTAGTTCCAACTCCCTAATATCCGTCTTTAATGAAATTAGTAAATTACAATGCAATCTCGTCGTTCTACATTATCAAATTGTACATCGTCCAAATTATATTGTCATGTGTTTAATTTGCATCTAATGTAGGTCCATGGAGCCCTTGTACAGAATTGGTTCAGTTCCTTCAACAAAAAGGGATCACTTTCGCTAGGGTGAACATCTGGCAGGACAGAATAATGCTTGGACGTGAGAATATCATCATTCCAAAGGAGTTTCACATCGACATTCAAGATCTTTTCAATTCCGAAGAAAAGTTCTAGGCCAATGCACCGTTCGATAGGATCAGAAGGTAGATCTAGCAACCTGGATCATTGGTAGATATAGCAACGACCATCAATATTGTGAGCAGAAGCCTTTTACCCTGTTGCACATTGAGTATGCAGCAAGAGACGGGTTTTACCTCTACGATCTGTACCGTAGGATCCGTACCATTATGGAAGGGTTATCTCGGGGGACTCAGAAGGCTGAAATCATGGTTGAAACAGTTGCGGCTGAAGCGGCGGAGGACGAAGTTGCATGGGAGGAACCGAGGTAGATGCTATGGCGGTTGAACCTGTGGAGCTACCGGCTGCGTCAAAGAAGCGTATTTCACGGGGGTGGTCGCATGACAAAGAAAATGACGACACGATCCTATTGTCCTCAACGAGTCGGAGTGACCATGATGTGGCGGATATGGGCCCTTAAATAATGTCATATCAGCATCGATATTTAGATAATTTTATGCTGTGTTTGTAATGAACTAAATGTGTGTGTTTCTTTTCTATGTATGTCACTCTGATACGTACTCGTTCTTTTCATGTGTTTGGTTTGTAATGAACTAATTTTCCAGTTATTGTTTCCTACCGAAAAAAATTGGAAGGCCCGATAATAGTATCTTACGAACAACTGGGTGTAGCGCGGGAGATATCGCATTCAAACCTAGGCCCATCACTCAACGTTTTTTTTAAATAAACAGTCTCTAAACATATAAAAGCATGAGTCAGGTGTTTTGTAGGCCGACGCACGAAAATTCTGAGGCCGTCTGTGGTAATGGCCGGTTGCAATTATGTATGAAGGTGCGTCGGTTCTATTTAACAGCCACCTCAGGGATTTTGGAAGACGGAATTTCTTTTTGCCCGTCACGGGTTGCATCTTATTCAAACCAAGTTTTTCTTTTGAGGCGGTTTATCTACACAAACCGGCTGAGGGGTAGCATTTCCAAGCTAGTTCTTTTTTTAAGGGTAAAACCGTCTCTAGTAAAGGTTTCTAATACTGATTTTTCTACTAGTGACCGTAAAGAACAAGATAAATACAATCCAATGGAGTTCAACATAGTGTGAAAGCGTGTGTACCGACTAAATATTTACCCTAGTGAGCAAGATATGAGAAAGTGGAAAATAAAGACTAGATCAACACACTATTCGCACCAAAAATCCTTGGGTATGGATTTTAGGCCCCTTCAAGACCAAATGGCGCAGATCCGATGACACAACTCAAAATTCCTAGAGATTTGCATCAACTGCAAGTATATGTACAACCCTACATGCTTCAGAAAAGGGCAAATATTGATAACATCAGCAAAAGTTTACCAAAAGGATACCCATGCGCGGAAGAGGAAATCTCTCTAAGAACTATATTTTGTGAATTTGAGGGTTTAAAATCCATGAAAGTGAAGTTGTCTACATGAACATGCAAGATTCTGGTGGCGACAATAGTTAAGAGGAAGAGTTTAATCGATGTGAGATGGAACTTATGGGCTGAAAAACAGATTTTGTGGATATATTACACGAATACATTACATGTTAGTTGTCACAAAATATTTTTGAAAATGCTTAAATATTTACATATAGAAAATCATGTAATCTCGAATAGTAGTTAAATGTTTTGTTCATTGAAAAAAATCATGAGAACATTCAATTGGTTGGTTGAAATGATGAAGAACAAAAATAACTGTGGTAGTCGAATTGCGCATGATTTACTTGTGTAATTACATCCCGCAATGGTGTGACCCAATGAATCAGACAGCTAAAAAAGATGTAAAGACTTGGATTTCTAATTTTTATGATAGTCTATAAATGGATCTTACTGGGGGTTTTCTTTATAAGATACTAGAAAGATACATGTGCGTTGAAGTGGAATCTTTAAAAGAAACTGTAGTATAAAAGAAAGGATATTCGACGCCTGAACTATTTTTTTTTTTTTGGGAATATGGAGGATTTGATTGGCCACATTAGTAAAAAATCTAAATTTAGTCAATGTAAAATCTTATTTAACGCTAAAAATGATGATGTTGAAAATTGTATTGTTACAAGTTTTTGTAATGCGAATAGGTTGCACGTATGGACACTGTTCAAAATATCATCCGATATGCCGATTTATCGGATGATTTATCGCTTATCGGGTGGTGACCGATACGATTAATGAATATCGGCGGATTTTATCGGGTGGTGCCATTTTATCGGTCTTACAAGAGATTTATCGGTTGATATGCCCATAAATGGGTCAATATATCGATTTTCCAACACTGGAACATGTGATTAATGACATCCATAATAGAATTTTTAGCATTATTGAAGATAATATATCTATATATCATAATTTAGAGTTTTTAGTGCCGATATGATATATTTTTACAACATATTTTAGATGATTTAGTGCTAGAATTTTTTATTTACAGGAAAAATGGCCGATAAATAGTCGACCGATAAAATCGATTTATCGGCTGATAAACCGATATATCTCTTATCATGGGCTGACCGATAAGTTAACGATAAGCGATATCCTGAACATTGCGTATGGATAAACTATCATTGATAAATAGGGGATTAATATATAGAGCATGACATGGATAAATGAATGACTCAATTAGTGGGTGATGTGGACAACTTATATGTAGATATGGACATCTTTAATGCAGGTAGATATGGATATATTTAATATAGATATATTGGTTACAACTAATGCACTCGAATACATGTATATTTGTTGCAATTAAGTAATATTTTCCAATTAATAATCATTAATTAATTTGCTAGACTTATTTTTTGAAACTGATTAATTGTGTCCCCGTATTGATTTTCGTGCTCCTCCCTACCCCTACATATAGGTTGATCTTGTAGAGTACATCTACTGGAAACATACATACAAATCCTCTATGCAAGTGTCGAATTGAAATCACATTCTTGTAATGGGCAAGCACATCAACACTGTTCGTCCACCATCCCTAGCTCTAGTATCACTGTTTCTTCTCATATGCTTTGCTATCCATGCACACTGTAAGTACAAGTATTTATTGAATTGATATCAAATAATCTAGTTCTAATGTTTCTGGTTCAATTTGGTTACTTATATGGATCTTGATGGTTGATAGTCGTTTCGTCGTAGGTCGCGTTAATGATGTCAAGAGCAGCGAGAAGGTCAAATTACCACACGGATTATGCGCGTATAAGAAACATGGCTCAGATTGCAAAATTGTGGGCTTTTGCTATTGTTGCTTTGTAGATGACAACTGCTATACAACCATGGATAAATGTGATGAAGCGTGCGGAAAACCTTCTTCAACCGCAATTGCTGCGCCGACGCATCCTCATTTGCCCCGCCAATTCTAATTACTCACTTGTTATTCCAAGTGATGTCAGCCAATGTTTGATTTGGAAATAAAGAAATAATCCCTTGATTTTTTTCGTTGAGGAGAGCCGAGCAACAAAAAAAATACCGTAGAAAAAGGGAAAACATAATATAGAATTGGCACCTCTCAGAATGGTGTCCCCAATCCATGCTATCGCCACTTTAATCTCAGTTAACACAAATCTTACCGAAAATACATGGTTGGATATTCGAGCGCGCGATAGGACAGAAGCGGTCGACTGAGTTATTGCAAACTAGCGGGATAGAACTGAACGGAGATCTCTCTGGTCTCATCCGTCTTTCCGCCGGGGGAGCCGCCGGCCAGGGACGAGCCTTTGCCTTCTCCCGCAATGTCGCCGCTCCGCCTCCCCCTTCTCCTCCTCCCCCCGGTGACGCTGATCGTCGTCCTCCTCTTCCCCATCCCCCCCCTGGCCCCTCTGACGCCACAGCCGGCTGCTGCGTCCCCCTTCCCTGTCTCCGCTGCCCCTCTATGACTAGTACACGCACACGTAAGTCGTCCGTGTCTACCCAATCTGGTACTACAAATTTTTTAACAATTGCGAATATCTGTGCAGATCTACAGACTTAAGAAGAGACAAATATTATTAATATCACCAAAAAAATTACCGAAAGGATATTGCGCGTTGAAGCAGAAATCTCTTTTAGAATTCTATTGTTTGAATTTAAGGGTATACAATGCATGAACGTGAAGTTGTCTACATGAACATGCAAGATTCTATTGGTGACAACAGTTACGAGGCCGAGTTTAATCAACGTGAAATTGTTCTATATTTAAACAATTGAGTTTGATTATGTATGCAAATTAGTTATACCCGTTGATAAGATGAAACCATGGGCTGACAAAACATGTTTTTTGCATAGATTACAGGAGGACATTCCATGTATGCTTCCGCATAATATTCTTGAAAAATGTTTAATGGTTACGAACAGAAAAACAAGTACTCTCGAATAGCATTTGGATGTTTTTCATCATCACTGAAAACAATCAGGAGAAAGTTTAATTAGTTGCTTGAAAAGATTAAGAACAAAAATAATTGTGGTAGTAGAGCTGTGCGTGATATACTTGTGTAATTACATTTCACAAAAGTGTGACCTAATAAATCAACAAAAAAAGAGGTAAGCAAATGGATTTTTATAATATTTGATGATGCGGATAGCTTGCATGTAAGATAAAAAGGATAATGCGGACAATTATGCGGCTAAAATAATGGATCCTAATGAATGTTAGAGGGATGAGATGGACAACCGGATGGTTAGGAAGATGAACAAGGTGGATAATTCTATGGTTGAAAGGATGGCTGGTGTGGGTAGGTTGCATCACTAGTAGAAAACGAGCCTCTAGTCCTGGTCCGTAAGGGGCTCTAGTCTGATGGCCATCCGGGACTACTTATCTGGGACTAGACGCCCCCCACTTGTCCCGCTGCCCACGAGCCGCGACTAGAGGGCAGCCCATGGGGAGCTCCCGGGGCGCCCTTTTTTAATGTTTTTTTTTTCGATTTTCCTTTTCATTTAGTCTCTATTATTTCTATCTCTAATCATTCTCCCTTAATCTCAATTTTTTTTTAACTCTGATCACCCTTCTTTCGCTCTGAACTGACACTTCCCATGAGGTCACACATCCTCAGACTACTCCACTCTCAGAACGCTTAACTTCTGGGTTCCTTCACTCCCAGCTTCCAAGAATTAAATACTGTTTTACTGACAATAGTATAGTGTCAATCATGTTAACCTTTGAGATATGATGTCGCATATATTTTTTTTCCGAATCCAAAAATTATTTAGTTAAACATAAATAAATAAGTAATAATAGTCTTGAATTCAAATAATAAGTAATTAATTTAAATAATAGTTAACTAAATAATTTAAATAATAATTAATTAATTTAAATAATAATTATTTACTCCAAATTGTTAGTCATTTCAACATATTATATTATCTTTAGATAGATATTTTTTCTCTTACTACGAAATTTCATCACATATATACATCAATTGCTTAATTAAGCGTGCTCAGTTTGATCATGCATATATATATATATATATATATATATATATATATATATATATATATAGACATATATAGATAGATTGGTTATGACTAATATATTGTTCATATTTGTTGCAACTAATTAATGCATTCTAATTAATAAGAATTAATTTGGTAGAATTATTTTTTGAGGTGTTTAATTGCATCAGCTGATTGACTTTCCTCGTCCTATCTACCCCTATATATTATGTTGATATTGTAGAGTACATCTATCGTAGAACGTACATACAAATCTTCCAAGGAAGCATCGCTTTGTAATTGCATTTTCGTGATGGGCAAGCACACCAACATTGTTAATGAACCAGACCTAGCCCTAGTATCAGTGTTTATTCTCATGTGCTTTGTTGTCCATGCACACTGTAAGTACTAGCGTTCATTATATATTGATATCTAGTAAGCGAGTTTTCAAATTTCAACCCAAGGTTTCTTGTCCGATTTGGTTAATCAGTATTGGTTACCTATATGGATGTCCGTTTCGTTCGTGTAGGCCCCTCCGTTGATGACAAGAGTGGCGAGAAGATCAACATAACCGGATTGTGCGTGTACAAGAAACATGACCCAGATTGCAAAGATGGCTTTTGCTACTGTTGTCAGTTGAGTACTGAACAAGACTGAGTACGTTTTTATAAATCAAGATAAAAATTCCAAACTAATGAACAGTTTCTTGATTCATAAACTTCTATAATTTTGAATAGGGGATGTTTTTGTTCATAACTTAGAAAGTTCATACTTGTTGAACTTTAAGCAATTATATGTGATCTTTTCATTTGCATGCGCTTGTGCTTCTAGACACACAAGCAAGTATGCCAAGACCGGTTTTTTTTTGTTCGTAGTTAGTTCATATGATAAAACCATAAAGCTCACATGGTGATGACTAATGATACAAAGGTGGCAGCCTGTAGAGAATTCCAAACTTCAGAAGGATGGAATAAAGTGAACTTCCAGGGTGGATGTTGACATCCTTCTGATGATTTGGGTAAATGTCACCAAATTCTACAACGTGCTCATTTTCAACACTTGACATTAGTGAGTAAATTGTTCTCTAGCTTGAAGTAATTTACTCTATGCTTTTCTATTGTGCTCCTCTTCTACTCGTATACTACGATGAAACTTTCATTTCTAAAATTTCGGTCAAGGGGTATTGTCATTGTTCCTAAGTGTATTTTGATGCAACACCTGTATACGTTCTGTATGTTGGAGATCACTTGGAAAATAAGCCATTTGTATCTACAAAATGCCTTTCGATGCAGTTTTCAGCTATTACTTTTGTTATTTTTTCTGTGTAATTGCCGTTCTAACATTAATATTCGGAGTTATTTTATTTCATGAAGCATGTATTTGTAGTTTGATCATGAGTCATGACTGCATTTTTTGCTCATTGTCAGGTGGGGTCCGCATAAATTTCCAAAAGAGACTCCCTTGTTTTCTACAGAGGAGGAGAGCCCATTGATCCTCCACTCAGCATTTTCGATGTACTGAAAGTAGTCCTAGAAAATATGGCCTCGTACATCAAACGGGAGATACCAGGTAAAATATTGAAGCTGTGGCCCACACAATCACCCATGCAGTTTGATGAGGCGAATGGGATCACAATGGCACTTGTGCGTCCGGTATGCTCCTAGAAGAAAATGAGGTACCGTCCGAGGTTCATGCTCTTCATGATATGGTATTTTCCTAAAAAAATATCCTAGTCATGAACCATCTTAAATCTTGTGCAGCTCGGGTCCTGGTTTGATCCCTTGTATGGAACAGTGAACAAAGAAGCGAGGCTAGTGAACTCGGTGATCCAAGAAGCGCTGGCCCGCAAACATATCCAGCTGCTCAACCTGATCTACATGGTCGAGTTCTGGGCCGACGCCCACCCTGCAATCTGGCTCGGGAAGAAGGACGCAGTGGCGGTCTACAGCCATGACTGCATGTACTAGTGTCTGCCCATGTGCCCTACATCGTGTTTGTAGGGCTTGTGTTGAAGGAAAGATGCATGATGCCTCCCATAAGTGCAAGACAATTTTCTCATCAAAGAGGATCTTGGAGCTTCTCCATGTTGATATCTTTGGTGCCGTGCCCGAGGGAAGTCTCGGAGTCAAGAAGTGTTGCTTGGTTATTGTCGATGATTATTCAAGATATACTTGGGTTTATTTGTTCAAGTTGAAGAGTGAGACCCAACAAGCCGTCATCGACTTCTCCAACCAAGTGCAATGTCAACACAATGTTCCCATCATTTCTATTATGAATCAAAATGTCTCCGAATTCAAGAACTACACCCTAAATGAATTTATTAGTAAAGAGGGTATTCGTCATTAATATTCCGCTGTATATACCCCTCAACAAAATGGTGTAGCCGAAAGGAAGAACCCGACTCTCTTGGATATGGCTAGGACCATGTTGGCAGAGTATTCTTCTCCCCAATATATATGGGCCAAAGCCATCTGTAAGGCATGCCACTCCTCTAACCGGCTCTACATTCGCAAGGGTTTAGTGAAGACTCCATATGAAATTCTCACCGTAAAAAAACCCAACATCTCTATTTCCGTGTATTTGGTTGTAAGTGTTTCCATTTGATCAAGGGTGTTCGGTTGTCTAAATTACATTCTAAATCTATTGAGAGTATATTTTTTGGTTATAGTGCCGAATCCCACACTTATAGAGTCTTTGACAAGACTTTGCTGATTGTCATAGAATCTTGTAGTGTGGTTCTAGAGGAAAATGATGGCTCCCAAGTGAACCAATTTCATGTTTCTAATATAGATGTTGAAACACCTGAAGAATCCATTGGAAGGATGGGGGTGGGATTTTTTCGCCCCATCCAGGGACACCTTGTGGCGACTCGAGAAGAACTATGATCTACTCAAGTGGATCCCTCGTCTACAATAGAAGATCATGCCAAGGGAGCAAGTGATGCACCTAACCAAGAACATGTTCAAGACACTCATCTTGTTGACCAAGTTATTCTGCAAGAATCAAGCACTCCTATCATTCAGGATAGTCAAGGTCAAGGCCAAGATCAATCTTCTTCGTCTTCTTCTCCTCATGTTGAAGCAATCCTTGAAGATGATTATCAAGGTCATCTTTCCGGTCAAGACCGGGACCCAAAGGATCAAGATGATCAAGTGATTCCTCCTCGCAATAATGAGGAGATCAAAGCCCGTCGTTCTAGAAGAATTAGAAAAGCCTTGAAGAGTGTTGATGCATCCGGTGATAAGGTGTTGAGTGACGTTCAAGCAAGAAGATCCACAAGAGCAGAATTGGCAAGCTTTAGTGAGAATCAAGCTCACATATCCATGGTGGAACCAAATAAAGTGTTTGAAGCTCTTGAGGACTTGGATTGGTTGGAAGTTATGCATGATGAACTAAATAACTTTGATTGCAATAAAGTTTGGAAGCCAGTTGAGAAGCAAAAATATTGCCATAATATTATTGGCACTAAGTGGATATTCAAGAACAACCCAGTTGAGCATGGTATTGTCATAAGGAACAAAGCAAGATTGGTGGCTCAAGGCTACACTTAGATGGAATACATTGCCTTTTGATGAAACTTATGCTCCCGTGGCTCGCCTTGAGTCCATCCGTATCCTTTTTTGCATATGCATATTCGAATAAATTTAAATTGCAACAAATAGATGTCAAAAGTGCTTACATAAATGGTGCATTGAAAGTGGAGGTACATGTTAAGCAACCTCCGGGGTTCGACAACTCCAACTTCCCTAACCATGTCTACAAGCTTGATGAGGCGCTCTATGGACTTAGTCAAGCACCACGTGCGTGGTATGTGCACCTTGGAGAGTTATTGCATGACCATGGATTTGAAGTTGGGAAGATCGACCCCACCCTTTTCACAGGGTAAAAGTGGAGTTTTTCCTATGCCAACTATATGTGGATGATATTATGTTTGGCTTAACTAATCAAGCTTTTAATAATGAATTCTCAAATCTCATTACTGACAGGTTGGAGATGTCTATGATGGGAGAGTTGAGATTTTTTCTTGGCCTTTTAAATCAAGCAATTGGCTCGTGGAACTTTAATCTCTTAAGCCAAGTATACCCAAAACATGCTCAAGAGGATTAACTTCCAAGGTGCTAAAGAGAAGGTCTCTCCAATGCAAGTCAAATGCCATCTGAATCGCAATCCGAACGGTAAAGATGCAGACCAAAATTTGTATCGTTCTATGATTGGTTCTTTGCTTTACCTTTGTGCATATAAGCCCGATATTGTGTTGAGTGTAGGTGTGTGTACAAAAGCCATTTGGTGGCGGTCCATAGGATCTTTCGGTATTTGGTACATACCTCAAGATTTTGTTTGTGGTACCCAAAGGGGGCACAATTTTCTCTCCAAGCTTACATGGAATTGGATTGGGCTGGTGATCAAGATTAATGCCGCACTATTGTCACATGCCATATTTTAGAGATGTGTGAACAGTTCATGATCCATAAACTTCTATAATTTGGAATTAGGGATGTTTGTCTCCATAACTTAGAAACTTCATACTCCTTGAACTTGAACCAATGACATGTGGCATTTCATTTGCATGCGCTTGTCCTTGTAGGCAAACAAGCAATATCGCATTTTCTGTCAGTACTTAGTTCATAAGATAAAATCGTAAATCTCACATGGTTATAACTAATTATACCAAGGTGGCAGCCTGTAGAGAATTCCGAACTTCAGAAGGATGGAATAAAGGGAACTTACAGTTTGGATGTTTACATTCCGACTGATGATTGGGAAAATATCATCAAGTTTTATGACGTGCTCATTTTCAATACGTCACTACTGAGTGAATTGTTCTTTGGCTTGAATTAATTTACTATTATGCTTTTGTATTATGCTCCCCTTCTTGTGTACTTGCAAAATAAGAAGAAACTTTCATTTCTCTAATTTTGCTCAAGGGGTATTGACATTGTTCGTAAGTGCATTTTGATGTAGCACCTGTATATATTCTGTATGTTGGAAATCACTTGGAAACTAAGCCATTGGTCTCTATAAAAGGACTTTGCATGCAGTTTTCAGCTATTACTTTTGTTAATTTTTCCGTGTAATTACCATTGTAAAATTATTGATGTTGAGTTATTTTATTTCATGAAAACTGTATTCCTAGTTTGATGGAGGTCATGACTTCATTTCTCTTCGTCAGGTGGGGTCCGGATAGATTTCCAAAAGAGACTTCCCTTGTTTTCTACAAAGGAGGAAAGCCCATTGAGCCTCCACTCAGTATTTTTGATGGACTTAAAGTAGTCCTAGAAAGTATGGCCTCGTACGTCGAAAGGGAGGTCCCAGGTTAAACGTTGAAGCTGTGGCGCATAGTCACCCAGGAACTTTGACGGAGGCGAATGGGATCACAATGGCACTTGTGCGTCCGGTAGGCTCCTAGAAGAAAATGAGGTACCATCGGAGGTTCATGCTCTTCATGATGTTGTATTTTCCTAAAGAAATTCCTAATCATGACCCATCTTAAATCCTGTGCAGCTCGGCTCCTGGTTTGATCCCATGTTCGGCGGAGTGCACAAATAAGCGAGGCTTGTGAACTCGGTGATCCAGGAAGCGCTGGCTGGCAAACATATCCACCTTCTCAACCTGACCTACATGAGCGAGTTCCGGGCCGACGCCCATGCATGCATCGGTGTCTGCCCGGCGTGCCTGATACGTGGGTCTTGCACTACTTCAAGCATAGATTGTTACTGGCCCGTCTGCTGAACTAACGTGTAATCCAAATGTTCTCTGGAACCTTAAGCAGTGCTAGTTTAATCAGTTTGTTATTGTGGATGTATTTACCCTGGATTTGTTTTTACTAGCTGTAGTTTGGCCTTGCAGCCCTTAATTAAGGGCATCTCCAGTCGTCCCCCCAGAGCCCCCCAGGCAGACTTTTTCGCGCCGGAAGCGGCGAATAGCGCGGTTTCCTCACCACTCGGCCCCCCAGAAGCCCAAATGAAACGGCACACAGGCCAAACCCAGCAAATCGCGGGAACAGAACCGCCCCGTAATCATCTTCTCGGCTTCCGCGCGGTCAAAAGGCTGCCGGCGTTTATGGCGTGGCGGCCGCCCAGTGCATGCGCCCGTTCAAAGGCTGCCGGCGTAATGGCGTGGCGGGCGGCAGCGAGGGGACGCCCGCGCAGTAAATGCCCGGCCGCCTATAAAATCCCCCCGCCGCTCGCCGCGCTCGCCATTCTTCCACCGGCGCTCTCCTCTTCTCTTCTTCCCCTCGGCGCTCTCCTCTCCTCTCCCCCGTTCTCCACGCAATGGCCAGTTACAAGGACGGTGCAGCGGCCAACGGCTTCCCACGCCGCCACCTTCGCCGGAGCGAGGCGATGGCGTTGTACCGCGCGGGCTACCCGTGCCCGCCGGACATGCGCCTCCCGAGCTCCGGCGCTGGACAGAGCCGCTGGACGCTCAGCGGCGGCGGGGTGCCCGTGCCTCCCCTCCCCAACACGAACCCCGAGTTCCGGCGCGCAATCCGCGAGGCGCGCGCCGCTAAGGCGGAGCCCGACCTCTTCCCGGAGTCGGGCTTCGACGAGTTTTGGTGGCAGCAGCTCACCACTCGCCGCGACAGGGAGATCGCCTCCCACAGCGACAACGGGCCGGTCGACGGCCGCTTCAACGCCAACGGGCGCCGCCGCTGGTGGAGTGGCCCCAACAGAACCGTCGAGTGGGTTCTCGACCACATCCACGCCGGCAACGAGCCGCGCCTGGAGATGCCGCCCCGGCAGAACCAGGCGTGGGAAGCGCGCCGGACGGGCGCCTCCTCTTCTTTGGCGACGTCGAGCTCCTCCGGCGCCCAGTCCCTCTCCGTTTCCCCCCTTCCTGAACTCCGGCGCGCCTGCCCGCAGGCGTAGCGGCGGCGCCCTTCGCATCGGCGAGCCACGCTTCGAACGCGTGGTTCGCCCGAAGACCGAGGACGCCGGCGACGACGAGGACGAGAGGCCGACCAGAAGGTCGCGGAGTAGCTATCCTTGGACACGCTCCGGCCGCTCGACGCCGACGCCACCGCGACGTGGAGCCTGCGGGAGAGCACCGCGGCGGAGCTAGAGCTCCAGCGCCGCCTGCTAGCGGAGGCCGAGAAGCTCAAGGAGGCCGCCGCCAACGCGGCCCGCCTCCGCGTCCCTTCCCCGCCGCCGCCGCAGGAGAACGTCTACGTCGTCCTGGACCCAGACTCCGACGACGAGAACGAGATCCAGCAAGCCCTCGCGGCGAGCAGGCGGGATGGCTGCGGCGACGCCGGACAGGGGCCGAGCAAGCGCCCCGGCGACGGCCCCCACGACGACGACGACGGCGACAACGTCGACTATAGCCAGGCCATCGCCGCGAGCCTCGGCCTTCAGTAGATTAGTTTAGTTTCAATTTTCGTTCTAGTTTTTAAATTCGCGCCGAATATGTACGCACTTCGCCTAAATATAATAAAATTCGCCTAGTTTTCAAATTGCGTTTGTTTGGGCCGAAACTTGGGCTCGGGGAGAGACTGGGAAGCCTGCCCCCCAGGTTCCAGAATAGCGCCGTTTGGCGCCGCGGCGGCCCCAAAACGGCGGCGTTTTGGGCCCTGGGGGGGCGCAACGACTGGAGATGCCCTAATAGTTAGAATGTGAAACTTGAAGAGCATATTTCACAAATTATTCAGAACATAAGGTTATTGATGTGTTCCCTCAGTAGGTTTCCAGGATGAGGGAGCCATATCTACGAGAAAGAACATGGCAGTCGAACGTGGGAGAAAGCTTCAGACAAGGACACGGTGGTTTCTTTACCCAGGTTCAGGTTAGCCGGATGGCTCCTACTTCCTGCAAATCAACTATCACGGCGGATCGGCCGGCACAGATTACAGTGACCTAGGTAGATAAGTCTCGATCTTCCTCCCCTTCCTAGGGTTTCTTCCCGTCCGGCTTTATATAGAGAGTCGGATCGGATTTTATAGGGATATCATCCTTACATACAACTAAAACCTACAATGTATGGTCATCCGAGTTCCAAGACACGAATGGGCTTGTGGCCATCATTCTCGATGTAGTCATGCGTTTCGTCCCACTTGGCCTTTGTCTTTGCGCCTGTCTTTCTGGTCCTGCATTCTGGATTCCGGGGATACCCCGTTCTGGATATCCCCGACAGTAGCCTCCGGGAAGGTTGAGGAACTTTTCTCCACCATTGATTTCCGGCAAAGCTAACCGGCGGTATTCCGTTCCTAACGTGATCCGTCATTCAGAACAAAAGCGGACCGTTTCCGTCAATTTTTTTGTCTGCGGGCGTTCTTCCCCAAATGAAAGAATTTGACAGCTACAGCCCGCCCGAGTCATCCGCACGTTTCTCGGAGCATTAACGTTCCGACAGAAACGGCCGTCAATAATCATTCCGTCGATTCCAGCATTGGAACAGAGGAGACGCGCTGCATGGCAACATTCATGGGGATGACACGCAGTCAAACCTTTCCGCGTGTCGTGCATCCAACTGTGTGACCGTTGGGGTGCTGCGAATTAGCCATTAGGGATATAAAAAGCCACCATGTCGTAGCTTTTTCTTCCTCCTTACCACATTCGCTCCCAATCTCCATTGTGCACACATCGTTTCCACTGCTCTCCCGAGAAACATCATCTACAGAGAGCAAGTTCCGGCGGCGCGTCCATAAAAATTGTATTCCTGTGGCATTCCGGTGGGCCGAGACGAGACATCGGCGGCGGAGGGATCTGCTGCCGCAGCTGCGGTGGTGGCGACAATGACACCACTCATCTCCCCTCCTGCATATCATGCGGCCACTTCCCCGGAGGGGAACGTGTTGGAGGTTCCGTCTGCATCGGCGGCGGTGAAAGGAAAAGCTACGACGACGGATGACGCCACCGTGTCGAAATCTCATGCATGTCCGGAAGAAGAAGGAACCGCGAAGGAGGAGAGTGCCAATAGTTACTGGCTTCCCAGCTCTGTCACCAAGCCAGAACTCCAGTGGTTTCAAGACGAGGACTTCCTCCCTCGGAAGAAGTGGCGGAGCACCAAGGGGGGCGCAGAGCTGATGTCTACGCATGCTTCTATTCTTGTAGATAGTGTTGGGCCTTCAAGTGAGAGGTTTGTGGAACAACGGCGAGTTTCCCTTAAGTGGATTACCCAAGGGTTATTGAACTCAGGGAGAAAGAGGTCAAAGATATTCATCTGAAGCATCCCTGAAATTATTATACAAGAAGTCTCTTGTGTCCCCAAGACACCTAATACAATTATCAGTTGTATAGGTGCACTAGTTCGGCGAAGAGATAGTGAAATACAAGTAATATATATGATTATAAGTAGTAATTACAATCTGAAATAAAAATGGCAGAAAGCAAACATGTAGCATAGCTGATTGTAAATGGTGTTTCAATGCTCAGAAACAAGGCCTAGGGATCATACTTTCACTAGTGACCACTCTCAACAATAATAACATAATTGAATGCATAAATATCTCTCTTCACTACGCTACTCCGAACCTATCTCCGATCGAATAACAAACAACAATCCATGCGTAGGGCTGTAACAACACTCCTTAAGTTTGTATTCCCTCTCTAGGGCACCCCACGCTGTCACTAAACAAATGCCACAATTTCATAGGATCATCCAACACCAAATATAAATATCATGCTAAACCAGACGGTGCACACACTGTCACTTTTACACCATGATCAAAGTGTCTACGGAGATCTGATAACAAAACCACTCGAGTAGCATAACAGATGAAGAGTACATCTACATATTCAACTAGATTACAAAGCTCATGATCACATAAATATCACACCATGGGAGAGAGAGAAATGAAACACATAGCTACCTGTAGAGCCCTCAGCCCCCCCGGGTAGAACTACTCACTCCTCATCATAGGAGACAACAACGACGATGGAGATGGCGGTGGAGTCGATGGATATGGATCCGAGGGCACTTTCCCGTCCTAGCAGGGTGCCGAAACAGAGATTTCTATCCCCCAAATTCGTTGGCAGCAGAGCAACCACGGGGCTTTTCGTGGAAAAAGGCTGATTGATTTAGGGTTTATTATGCATCAGGGGGGCATATATAGGCGAAATGGCGATGGCGGAGAGCGCCCGAGGTGCCCACACCACCCCCAGGCGTGGTCAAGGGGCCACCTGTGCCCATGCATGGTGTGGGGGCTCCAGGGCCCCCCATCCGGGTCTCCTTTGGACTTCCTGGACGTGTTGGGAATTCAAAGATTTTTGGATGTTGTTTCGTACAATTCCGAGAATATTTCCATAATAGATTTTCTGAAACAAAGACGGCTGAAAACATGAACTGGCTCTGTGGCATCTTGTCAATAGGTTAATCCATGAAAACGTCCGAAAAACAAAGGAAAACATGTGAAAACATAAAGGTATCGGATCGAAAACAAGCATGGAGAAGCAAAAAGTATAGATACGTTTGAGATGTATCAAGCATCCCCAAGCTTATTTCCTGCTCGTCCTCGAGTAGGTAAGTGATAACAAAATAATTTTTGAGGTGACATGCTACAAACATAATCTTAATCATCATAGTAATGTAAAGCATGTAAACTAGGATCAAATGAATAAAGGTTGTGGTTTATAGTTGATATCAAATAAAATAATGTATAAATCATTAAGAATAACAAAGTAAAACTTTTCAATGAATTAATACTAAAAGACAATCAACCGTGCAATGGTTTATTCAAGATGATTAAAGCTTCAAGAACAACAATATAATCATCCAAGGCATCAAATTTTACAATAACTTCTGTTAGGATCAAGTCAAGTGATAACAATATGCACGTAGGAAAACCATTAAGATACTTGTGCACTCAAAACAAGCAAGCGTTTTGTATTGGTTCCCGGCGCCAGGATGTTATGGCTAAAATAAAATTATGGGTGTTTGTAAAGTCAATAGAGGAATGTCTCACACAACTTAAAATGATCATTAGACAAGAGGAAGTCTTATAACCGAAGTTATGCAAGGAGTAGTGATTGCCACACAACGGATGCACATAGAGCTATAAGTGTATGAAAACTCTCCAATGGAACTAGTGGGGGTGTATCCAGCTTGCTTGCTCACGAAAACCTATAGCACTTTTGAGAAGGCTCATCATTGGAATATACAATCCAAGTTCTATAAGGTTAAGTTCCCTATATAGTTATGCAATTCATGACATGAAAATTATCTCCAAACTAAAATATTGGTGCTAAAGAAATCACAAGTATGGAATCTTTACTATTAAGGGTCTCTTTGTTTCAAAGGAATGCCATAGGAATTTTGTGGGATCGAATCCTATAGGAAATTTTTCCTTTTAAACTTGTTTGATTCATAGGATTGGATCCTATAGGAAAATATTCCTATGGGAATCTTGTAGTGCAAATCCTATAGAAAAATAACATGTGGTCCAACCTCATGAAAAAATTCCTTTGCACAATCAAAGAGAATCACTCTTCCCATAGGATTCAACTTGACATGTCATCTTAATACTATAGAATTCCTATTCCTATACTTCTCCTATGCTATGAATCAAAGGATCCCTAAATGCGTAATGGGAGGGCTATCCCAAGGGTGGTCTTGCACCTGTCGGTTACCTAGGGCTCCCGTGCTAGCGATGGCGATCCCTTAGGTTCCTCGACCAATTCTGACGACGAAGGATCGCCGATCCCGTCGTCCACACCGTTTCTGTCTCCTCCCTGATCGCGCGCCCATCCAATCCTAATCGTGCAGCGGCTCGGGGTGATCTTGGGGCGGGCCTGGTCTCGTTACCCACCCTGGCAGTTGTGCGGTTCCTACGGATCCGATGGATGCAGAGCGACCGGAGGCGGTGGACCTCGTTCCCGATGCTGCATCGGTCGATGGAAGATCTTTGTCAGTCCGTGACCCGGGTCTGACTAACAAAGGGAAATCAATAGAAGCTTCGAGTTCATCTACGGCGACTGCAGGAGACAAGGTTGCCGAGATGTTGGGGTGCCTCAACCTTACGACGCAGGAGGCAAGTGCCTTCGTCTTGGAGGATGAGGATGATGAATTCCTTGGCTGCCCGGATTGGGCATTGGTGGGGAAGGTATTAACACCGAACCCTCTGCATATCAACACCATCAGAGCAGTGTTACGGCCGGCGTGGGGTAATCCAAAAGGATTGGAATTTCGTCCGCTAGGACCAAACGTGTTCATGGCATAATTTGCCTCGAAGATGGATAAAGACCGGGTGTTAGATGGCGCACCATGGACGATCAGTAAGCATGGTGTCCTCCTGAAGGACTTTGATCCGTTAATCTGGCCAGGGGATCTTTGTTTTGACAAGCTCACCATATGGGCTCGCATTATGAATCTACCCTTCGGGCTGATGAATGACACACGAGGGAAAGGCCTAGCAGGCAACATTGGGCTTGTGGAGAAGGTGGATGCAGATTCTAAAGGGAGAGCATGGGGAGATTTCCTGCGTGTCAGAGTGTGCATCAACGTCCGTGAACCACTGCCAAGAGTTGTTTCAGCTTACTCGAAGAAGCGGATTTGCACTGAGATTTATCAGGTCATGTACGAGCGGATGCCGACATACTGTTACTCCTGTGGTATCATAGGGCATTCATCTGGTGCCTGTCCTAGACCTGGAGAGAGGGACAATGAGGGATTGTTACCATATCATGGCTCTCGCCTGTGTGTTCCAGATGAGAGAAAGAAGACGTCAGCGGACCGCACGGGTCAGAGCTCTTTTTCCAGCAATCAGAAGGACCAGGCTAATTTTGATACAGCTCCGAGGCCTAGCAATGAGAAGAAACAGACAGGAGATAACTCGGGGGAGATCATGTCTCCTAAAAAGCCAAGGAAAGTGAGGACAGGGAAGGCACAAGCTAAGTCTAAGGACATATCTGTGTCGACGGCAAGGCTGGTAGGGGAAGCAAATGAGGTGGTCCGTTTTAGTGGTCAGAAAAGGAAGGTTTATAAGACCAATAATGGATCTGTTCCCCAAATGCCAGTGGAGGACCCCAACTCGGCCATTGTCCTTGTTCCAACCAGGTCGGGGAATGCCTCCACTCATGCAGCTACCATGGATGGAGGAGTTATGCAAGTAGCAGAGGCAGATTCTAACAAGAAACAGAAGACATCACCATGTCGATCGGCGGATCAGGCAGCGGCTGCGGTGCAGCCCTGCCGTACGCAATGAATCTCCTCTGTTGGAACTGTCGCGGGCTTGGGTCGGACGCGACAGTTGGCGAACTTCGCTGGCTAGTGAGGTTCTTCTGACCTTCCTTCCTCTTTCTGTCGGAGACAAAGATGAAGGATTCTAGAGTGCAAAACTTCATGTGGTCGTTGGGTTATTCCGGTAGTTTTGCGGTCAGCAGTGTTGGTCTTAGCAGAGGACTGGCTTTATTCTGGTTACAGTCCTTTACAGTCTCTTTAAGAGGTTCCAATGCCCATTGCATCGATGTCATTATATCACAGGATGAGGGTGAGCCATGGCATGCGACCTTCGTATACGGAGAGCCGCGGAGAGAGCTCCGTCACGTTTTCTGGGACCTATTACGACGCTTGCATGCGACATGGAAGGGGCCCTGGATATGTTGTGGCGACTTCAATGAAGTCCTTAGCGGGGATGAGCACATGGGCTCCTCGGTTCGGTCTGATTCTCAGATGGCTATGTTCAGAGAATGCTTGGAGGCTTGCAGTCTGGTTGATCTGGGTTTCATGGGGCATAAATATACGTGGAGTAATCGTCAGCAGGGTGACGATCTGGTCTGTGTACGTCTCGACCGGGCGGTGGCTAACTCTGCTTTTACGGATCTATTTGGTGGCTTTAGCATTGAGCATGTGATCACAACGTCTTCAGATCATATGGTCCTGTCCATCCAGCTCACTGGCTCCGAAGCACACCATCAAAGGCTCCCTGTGCGACAACAATTTCGGTTCGAGGCAGCGTGGTTACGTGCACCTGATTATAAAGAGGTAATGGAAAAAGCTTGGACTGATGGGAGGTATGGGGCTCCATCGCTGCAGGCAACATGTGACAATCTGCACAAATTGGCGGGATCACTGAAAAAATGGAGTCATGAGTCTTTCGGGTCAGTTCGGAAAAAGATAGGCATGTTGGAACAAAAACTTAAGGATCCAGGAGATTCGCATAGTGGAAAAGGAACTGTGCGAGTTATTTGAAAGAGAGGAGATTATGGCACGCCAACGGTCCAGAGTGGAGTGGCTACGTGAGGGAGATCGGAATACAGCGTTCTTTCATGCAAGAGCTTCTGCACGGAAGCGAGCCAATCGAATCAATTGTCTAGTGAGGGATGATGGTTCGGTCTGTAAGGACTCATATGGAATAAAAGGCATGGTACAACAGTTCTATGGTCATCTATTCTCCTCCGAAAACTGCCCCTCTAGTGATGTTGTCCTTGATGCAATTCCTCAGAAGGTCACTGCAGATATGAATGAGGACCTTTGCAAGGCATATACAGATGAGGAGATTAAGACAGCCCTATTCCATATGGGGCCCACTAAAGCGCCGGGACCTGATGGTTTTCCCGCGCTGTTTTACCAAGCTCACTGGAATTTCCTCAAGGATGAGGTCTGTTGTGCGGTTCGAAGCTTCATTGCTGGAGATGCCATTCCGGAAGGTTTTTGTGATTCTGTTATCGTTCTCATTCCAAAGACCACAAACCCTCAACTTTTGAAGAACTTCCGGCCAATCAGCTTGTGTAACGTGTTGTACAAGATAGCATCAAAGAACCTGGCTAACAGGTTGAAAACCATTTTACGTGAAATTGTGTCAGAGCACCAGAGTGCCTTTGTCCTTGGGAGGTTGATCACGGATAATGCTCTAATTGCTTTTGAGTGCCTTCACACAATCAGACAGCAACGAACCAAGAGACCTTTCTTTGCTTTGAAAATAGATATGATGAAAGCCTATGACCGTGTAGAGTGGAGTTATCTACACGGATGTCTTACAAAACTGGGTTTTGCTTCCACTTGGATCAGTGCGGTGATGAGATGTGTGACCTCAACTCGTTATGCGGTCCGAGTGAATGGGGACCTAACAGATCCGGTGGTACCTTCGAGAGGTATTCGGCAGGGTGATCCCATCAGCCCGTATCTTTTCCTCTTATGCACTGAAGGTTTATCCTGTTTGCTGCAAAAAAGGGAGGCCCAAGGAGAACTACAAGGTATTAAAAATGGTAGACTTGGCCCTTCTATATCACATCTTCTGTTTGCGGACGACAGTATCTTCTTTGCTAGGAGTGATAAGAAAAGTGTTGATGTTTTACATTCAGTTCTGACTACCTTCTGTGAAGGACCAGGCCAAAAGATCAACCTCGAGAAATCTACTATCTTCTTTGGCCAGGGATGTTTCGTGGACGTCAAAAATGAGGTTAAACAGACTCTGGGTGTGCATAATGAGAAGCTACAGGACTCTTATCTTGGTATGCCCACCCAAATTGGCAGGTCTCCTACTATCACTTTTCGGTATATTTTTGAGCGTATGTGGAAACGTGTCAGTGGGCTGTCTGATAAGCCATTATCCAGAGCTGGTAACGAGACCATGCTCAAAGCCGTCATTCAGGCCATACCAACGTATGTCATGAGCTGTTTCCATCTCCCTGTTGGCACCTGTGAGGAGATGAGGAAAATAATCGTGAACCATTGGTGGGGATCAAAGGACGGTAAAAGGAAGATGCACTGGCGTTCCTGGGACTGGCTCTCATCTCCAAAGAACTTAGGTGGTATGGGTTTCCGTGATATGGAACTTTTTAACCAAGCAATGTTGGGTAGACAATGTTGGCGTATTATCACTGAGCCGGAGTCCCTTTGTGCCCGGGTGTTGAAAGGCAAGTACTTCCCGGATGGGGACTTGTGGAGAGCTGTCTGCCCATGATCAGCGTCGTATACATGGCGAAGTATCATGCATGGAAGACAGCTTCTGCAGAAAGGGATACTTTGGGGTATTGGAGATGGTTCTTCTATCAGGATTTTGGGTGATCGATGGATTCCGGGTGTGGCACCAGCAGGGATCAAGCCTCGTGTTGCATTGACGGCAGGAAAAACTGTGGACACTTTGCTCGCCTCCCCTCGCACCTGGGATGAAGACCGAGTCCGAACGATCTTCCCCGAGGATGCAGCATAGGCGATCCTACAGATCCAGATCAGCCGCGTTGGTGGTGATGATTTTGTGACCTGGCCACATAACAAACTCGGCATCTACACTGTCCGATCGGCATATCAGCTGGCTCGACGGGAATCTGTTAATCTGTCACGAAGCAAGAGTTGGAGAGGCATGACATCTAGCTCTGTCAGTGAGGAAGCCAAATGGAAAGCCCTTTGGGCGATCACTGCGCCGGGTAAAATGAAAATCACCCTCTGGCGTTTTGCACATGACTGCTTACCGAGCGGGTTCCAACTGAAAAAGCGTACGGTGCCAACGTCTTATTCATGTGTTCACTGCTCGTGTGAGGAAAGGGTGGAACATGTGATGCTCTTCTGTCCGTTTGCTCGTGCAGTTTGGGATGAGATCAAAAAAGAGATGCCGATTGAATTGAACCGTAAGAACTTTCGAAATCCCAAGCAATGGCTCTTTGATTTTCTTTCAAGGTGCAACAAGGAGGAGGCAACTATACTGGCAGTGCCTTTTTGGCACCTATGGGATTGCCGAAACAAGTTGCGTGAGGAAGGAATTGGATGTCACCCCTCCGCCTTGGCTCTGAAAATTAAGGCATATGTGGAGATGATCTTTGTACATCTGTACAAAATGACGACTGCCAACCGTAGGCATGAGCCTGTCCCTGCAGCCTGGTGGGTTCCGCCGGTGGAAGGTACATTACTGGCTAATGTCGATGCTGCTCTCTTCTCTGCCTCAGGCTCGATGGGCGTTGGAGTGGTCATTCGTGACCACAATGGCGTCTGCGTGGCTGCTCTCACAGATAGTTGCCCATATGTCCAGAGCCCTGAACTGGCTAAAGCACTGGCCACCCGTACGGCGTTGGGCTTTATTCAGGAACAAGGGCTATCCCAGGTGAAGGTGGCTTCAGACTGTCTCTCCGTTGTGCAGCGCTCACATGCCCTTGCTCGTGATCGATCAAAGTGTGCTCCTGTTATTGAAGATATCAAGAGCATTCTGAGGGCTCGTGCTGATATATCGTTGGTTCATGTCAGTAGAACTCTTAATGCTGCTGCACATTGTTTAGCACACTCTTGTGAACTTAAGTCTAGGTGTGTGTGGATGGGTGTATCTCCGGAGTGTATCCGGGAGACAATTTGTACTGAATCTTTATTTGGTTGATCAATAAAGCACACTGTTTCCTTCAAAAAAAAAAAGCCTAACGGGAGTTGGTAGGTCGGTACCTCCCCCGAAACATCGTACGCTCCCTCGCTCCGCTTCCTTGTTATCCCTCTCGAACGCTCCCCTCGCATGGTGAGTACGCTCATGGGCCAAGCCAGCGAAACCCAGTGAAACATTTTCCTGGATCTACCTCTCGTTACCCGAGGGGAAATCGATCTCGCTCCCCTTTTCCTCCGTGCTGGGACTGGGAGCCGCCGGCGGTACCAACCCACATCATCACATCCTTGTCCGCTTGCGGGTTTACCCTCCACACATCCTGATTCTAGAGGCTCTTGCCCATCCTCCATCTCCAGCGCTGATGCCTACCACCAAATAATGCAGCGCCACAGGATGAAACAGATATGCCGCCATTGTCCTGGTACTCCTCCCGGCTACCAGATCCGCCATCATCGGGGCTGCACCATCGGAGCGCCGCCTCCTCGCATTGTATCCCGCTATGGGGCCTTCATCGTGGCCGCCTCCGCCTCCTCTCAAGGTACTGTTGGTGCGGGTGCTAGAGGGCAACGTGGCCATGGCATGTTCGTCGTGGTGTGATCTTATGGGGCAGACAGGAGGTTCGATTTTTCGAAGATCGATGGGAGAAAGGCAAAGATGCAGATGCGCCCGCAAACCTGAGTGGAGGGGATGGGATGGGAGGTGAGGCAGCCAACTCCTCCTCCCCGTGCTTTGGCAACTCCATTTTCTCCCACCAGGTCCACGTGACTAGGGCGACGGGTATGTTCGAGCCCACCCCCCTCCTCCTCTAATTTGATCTGTTATCTCCTTTGGGCGTTTCGTTAGAAATAACTTAATTTCTATCAGTCGTCCAGACTGGTAATTTGGCCATGAGTAGTATTGCTATGGTAAAGGTATTTGGGCACTATAATTACTTGCGGTGAGAAGAATCGTGGGGCAGCATTTCTAACCTCAAGAAACTAAGGGTCGGAAGTCTCTCACTTCCCCATCCTGGAAGCAAACGATGACCTCCTTAATGCTAGATCATGCCTCCGCTGGACTTTGAGCGGTGTATGAAGTTGAAGATGGTCGCAAAAAAATAAGCTTAGCTGACACTCATCAGCAGGGAGCCACCACCACCATCAATATTAGCATGCAGCACTATATAGTGGCTTGCACGAGCTAATGAATCGGTAGTACATATCTTGCAAGGATTGATCCAAGAGCGGTACCATGCCACTACGCTAATGTCAGACACCACGTATGTGTTGTTGGGGTGCAGCCAGATGGCTTGATGAACTGGATCATCAGGGTTAGTGTATGCCCATTGCTCTACTCCACATTCTACATGTATAGAGAAGTGTGCATTGAAGGTTTTTTTTTCTACGATGATATATTGATTTTTACTATGTTACAGGTGGCTATTAGCGAATAGGGACACTTCTATGAACCATATCTCTTTAATATAATCTTGATATCAGCGCCTCTTTGCATTGATTTTGAAATCCAAGTTCAACATGATCACTGCAGTAGATATCACCACTTCAGATTTTTTTTTTCTTAATTGTTCCATACGGATCGTGATTAACTTCCTGGATTGGATCGAAGAAACACGACCTCTATTCCCCATGGAGGCTGTCCTCCGCTCCCTTGTTGTCAAGGCGCTCCATACTGCCATTCATGAGCGGGGGCTCTCCTGGAGGACTAGGGCTAACGTCCGCTTCGCCTTGGAAGGTGACGAGAACACCGGCTACTTCCACGCCCTAGCGTCCTGCCGTCATCGGCGTAACTCGATCCCTGTCCTTGAGCACGAGGAGGCTACTTTCCACGACCATGCGAGCAAAGCCAAAACCCTCGAGACGTACTACAAACTCCTCCTTGGCACTACTCTGTCGTGCGTCTGGAACTGCGACTTGTCTATCCTCTATCCGAATCCCACGACCCTTCCCTCGTCCCTTACTGCCTCGTTCACCCCGGCAGAAATCTTTAGCGCCCTTTCTCACATGAACAAAGACTCCAGCCCCGGTCCCGATGGCTTCGGGCCCCACTTCTTCTCCACATTTTGGAGTACGGCCGCCCCTAACATCCACGCGGTGTTTGCAGACTTCCACTCTGGGGCAATGGATCTCTCTCGTATCAACCGTGCTTTCCTCGTCCTTCTCCCTAAACACGATTCCTCACGGTCCCCTGGTGATTACCGCCCGATCTCCCTCCAAAATTGCATCGCTAAGCTCATCACGAAATGCCTAACGACACGCCTCCAAAACTCTATCCACTCCTTAGTAGACCCCGACCAAACTGGTTTCCTCTCGGGTCGGCGCATCTCGGAAAACATTGTTTATGATGCTAACATCATCCGTACTTGCCACCTTCGGAAAACACCCACTATGGTCTTTAAAATCGACTTCCACAAAGCCTTCGACTCCGTTAACTGGAACATCCTTCTTACTATCCTTTGTATCCGCGGGTCCAATAAAATCCGGTGCTCTTGGATGCTTGCAATCCTTTCCCCGGGGCACACCGCGGTCCTCCTCAATGGTGTCCCCGGCCCATGGATCCGTGGCAAAAATGGACTTCGACAAGGCGATGCCTTGTCCCCCTACTTGTTCATCATTGTGGCCGATGTTCTACAACAACTTGTTAGGCACGCCTTCGCTCCGCACGGCCTCTCCCACCCCCTAGACCCTTCTGGACCTTGCCCCGTTCTCCAGTACGCAGACGACACCCTTATCATCTGCAAAGGAGACCTCCCGCCCGCCCTCCTCCTAAAAAATATCCTTGATAACTTCTCCTCCGCTACTGGCCTCGCTATCAACTTCCACAAATCCTGCTTTGTCCCAATGCACGTTTCCCCCCAAGTCTCGTCCCCGATCACTTCCGCTCTCGGATGTGATATCTCGAGTTTTCCCCAACCCTACCTCGGACTTCCACTCTCCCCTGCCAAGCTCCCCGCCTCTGCGTACTCCTCTCTTATCACTTCCTTTGATCGACGTCTTGCGGGTTAGAGCGCAATGCTTCTCTCTTCGGGGGGCTGTTTGGTTTTATGCAATGATGTTCTTAATAATCTTGCAACTTTTTTATGTGTTCCTTTTTTACTTCCCCGTGGTGTGGCCGAGGCGATCAATAAGAGACGCCGTGCTTTTTTCTAAACTGGCAAGGATACATGCTCCGGGGCTACGTGTCTAATGGCCTGGGAGAAAGTGTGTTTATCTACACATGTTGGAGGCTTCGGGATGCGGGACTTGCAGCAGGCAAACGTTGGACTCCTCATTAACTTCGTGCATAAGCTCCACCAGCCGGAGAAGCTGCCGTGGAATGACTGGTTCCACCACATGTATAACAGAGATCTGGTTGACCGCTCTCCTGCTCCATTCTACCTAGAGAAAATTCTACACCTCTGCCTTCCTACTTACCGCTCCATCACCATATGCTCGGTGCGCAGCGGTGAGCATACATCGTTCTGGTGTGACCGCTGGCACTGCGGCGAGGTGCTGGCCACTAGGTACCCCGCCGTCTTCTCTCACTGCTTATGGCCTAACTTATCGGTGGCCACGGTGTGCGCCTACGGCTTGACCTTCCGCCTTAGGGTATCTACCGCAGCCTCGGAGGAACTCACACAGATCCTCCGCATTGCCTCCTCGGTTACCCTCGACGACGGCGCGGACAGCCGTCAGATGGCTTGGGGGCCCGAGGCTGCATTCTCCTCCCGATCCGTCTATGTTGCAACCTCCAAGGTCATCCCGCTGGATGCGTTTTCGATAATCTGCTGGGGCACCCATCTTCCCGCCAAGATCATGATTTTATGTTTCCTCGCCAACATTGAGCGGCTCAGCACACGCAGTAACCTCCACTCGAAAGGGTGTGCATCATCTCCATTCTGTGTGGGCTGCGGAGCCACGGAAGATACCCGTCACATCCCCTTCCTCTGCACTCGCGCCTCGGAGATGTGGAACCGGGTGACTAACGGCACTCCTCCTGCCGGCTCTATTTGGGATATTCGGTGCCCCGGGCAGGCGGGTGCGGACGTCTGGAGGTTCTGCATGGCTACCATCCTCTGGCAGCTTTGGAAGGCACGAAACGACTAAGTTTTCAACAGAAGGGACTCATCGGCATCAGAGGTGCTCCGTCGGGCAGCTGACTGCCTCCACCTATGGGCTCACAGACTCCCCCACTCCCTTAACTCTCAGGTCGAAGCCCCTGTGTGGCCTCCTTGCACGTAGTCTCTGACTTGAGCTCCCCCTCTCCCTTGTATCTGTTGTTCTGTAATATGTAAAACGGGTTCATTGGCCCTTGGGGCTCGCTTCGAGTAATATAACAAACGGTGGGGAAATCTCTTCCCCCCGTCATTCTCGAAAAAAAATATTGTTCCATAGAACAAGGACACGATGATTCCTATATTAAAAAAAAGGACACGACGATTGCCCATCATGGAGAAATCAAGGGGCAACATTGTGGTCAGGAGGTTATACTAAGTGGAAAACTAAGCAGTAGCGACGCTACAAGAGCTTCATTAGGAAATGCTTAGTAGCAAGTTTATATCTTATGTACTACCTTTAGTCGAAATTTTGTCAGTTGTTGGGAGGATAATGGTCACATGATTAAAATAATCAAAACCTTAGGATTCAGTTCGAGTACATATAGGACTATAGAAGGATTACTGGATGTGCTTAAGGGATGCCGAGATTTTGTTTTCTACTTGATATTTGCATTTTCCAAGAGCATATAGAAATCAATAAGCTGAAGAATTTAATACCCACGAAATTTTGTTTTGGAGTATGAAATATGAATTTGTTATGTCATTTCTCTTTTCTTCATGTCACATTCAGTATCCAGTTACGTGAACTACATCTGCGAAACATTGTCTTATTTCGGTTGAGTAGTGAAGAAAGTCTCATTGTAAGTATATATGGCTTAGAGGGGGTACATGTTTAGATTAGAAACTGGAAAGATAGCTGTCATCTGTACATTTTCATTACTATGATGTTATTCTCAACGGTAATCTAATCGTGAACTGCTTCCTTGCTGTAGAGAAGGATGGAAAGATAAAAAAGGCATTTTTCCTTGAATCTGAGGTTGGATCCTGGCAGATATGAGGTAATGGTGTGCTATTCCTCTTACATCATCACTACGGATACATAATCTAATAGTGTTCTTATGTGGTTAATTGTTGATGGTGTTTAGAAGAATGACCCGATATACTCTACCGTAAACAACCATGGGCACTGAAAAAACTTATGATTGTCACTTGACCTAAGATGCATCCTTGTAGCGATTTTTATATGATAGATCCTCGTCAACATGATTGGTGCCAACTGATTAGATCACCTCCTCCCTGTAGCCACTACCAAATTCCGTGCGATCCAAAACGTTTTGAGCGGCATGTTTTGATAACGTCGAGCGCTTCCGCCGCGAATGGCTGAAAAGTGGAGTTTGCTCTCGACGTATTTGTTTGGTCCGTCGCAGACTGGTTTTGCCCGACTTTTTGCTACTTTTACGTCGCGGATTTTCGTCTCCGGCTCAGTAGCCCACTAAGAGCCCAGTTGCCTTCGACGAAATTGGCTTGGTGACGTAGTACCTTGCGAATTTTAAGCGGACCCACACATCCTACCAGGTTTGATTGCTTTGGCCGGCAACGACCGCGCTCTCTCGCGGTTGTTCCTAACGTTTTTTTTTTGCACGGGGCCAGCTGTCAGTTCACCAGTTCACACCAGCATCACAAAGATTACACGCCATCATCACAACAAGGAGATTTATAATAACTAGAATTAACACCTTTTCACACCAGCATCACAAAGGTTACCCGCCATCATCACAACGGGCTCGCATCATGATCTAAATAGTTTCATGTCATCAATAGGGTTCACATCACAAATAGGTGCACCTCAACATCTAAACATGTGCACATCATAAACTATATAGTTTCTCATCGATACGATTCACGTCACTTTTTCCTACTGATCCACCCATTCTGAAGGTACATCCACAGGTTCCACGTCACATTTCCTTGTCACCAATCCATTCCAAAGGCACATCCACAGGTTCCACGTCACTTTTCAGCGTCCTCAATGCTCTCAAAACGCACATGCAATTGTTCCACAACACTTCTCCCATTGATCCATCCATTCTGAAGCCACAACCACAGATTCGCAAAGCCTACAAAAAAAGGCATCATACATGTTAGCACATCATCAACTACAAGACCAACCATCAGCACAATCTAATCATCGGCACATGCAACAAAACAAATAAAAGTGTAACAGTGAGCCTCATTGCCAACCATGGTACATACAAATGGCACGCAATAATTCTGACAGATTTACCTACTATAGTAAAATGAGACACAACTGAATTTGTTCTGCATGTTATTTGCTATAGTAGCTAAACTGCTAGACACAT
The DNA here is from genome assembly GCA_028641055.1 of Alopecurus myosuroides. Classification (NCBI taxonomy): domain Eukaryota; kingdom Viridiplantae; phylum Streptophyta; class Magnoliopsida; order Poales; family Poaceae; genus Alopecurus; species Alopecurus myosuroides. The sequence continues at coordinate 385,533,519 of CM054060.1, forward strand.
TGCTGCATATTAATCATTGGCAATGCAAAACAAGAAAAGTAGGCTCATACTAATAAGCACAAAACAAAATTAATGAGATCGTGGAACATTTTACCAAGGAAGATGCAGAACCAATGTGGTTGTACACAACACTAGGTAAAATTCTCGACGATCTCATCAAGATTAAGTGCACAGTTTAATCATTGGCACATGTATCAAGCACAGATGTTTAGCAACGGAAAACAAGAAAAATAGTCTTGTACTGATAAGCACAAAACAAAATTAATGAGATCGTAGAACATTTTACCAAGGAAGATGCAGAACCAATGTGGTTGTACACAACACTAGGTAAAATGCTCGATGATCTCAACAAGATCGAGTGCATAGTTTAATCATTGGCACACGTATAAAGCACATATGTTTAACAATGGAAAACAATATAAGTAGCCTCATACAAATAAGCACAAAAGAAAATTAATGAGATCATCGAACATTTTACCAAGGAAGATGCAGAACCAATGTGGTTGTACACAACACTAGGTAAAATGCTCGATGATCTCATCAAGATCGAGTGCACAGTTTAATCATTGACACATGTATCAAGCACAGATGTTTAGCAATGGAAAACAAGAAAATTAGCCTCATACTAGTAAGCACAAAACAAAATTAATGAGATCATTGAACATTTTACCAAGGAAGATGCATAACCAATGTGGTTGTACACAACACTAGGTAAATGCTCGATGATCTCATCAAGATCGAATACGTGCACACTTTAATCATTGGCACATGTATCAAGCACATATGTTTAGCAATGAAAAACAAGATAAGTAGCCTCATACTAATAAGCACAAAACTAAATTAATGTGATCGTAGAACATTTACTTCCCGAGTTGGAATTTTACTGTTACGAATCTTCATCCAGTTGCGATATTCATAAGGATAAGGATACATGGTGCAGAAGCTACAACCTCGACTAGAGTGCTACAGCCAAATAGGAAAAGAAGAAAAATCAAACAAGTAGCTACGAAGGCAAAAGGAGATACTAATTTATATGCTAGTATTTACCTTGGGGATCTGAAGAACAGAGGGCCTTGCAAGCTCCAAGGCCTTGTTCCGGTGGATCTCCATCTGGGTGGGGGAAGCGAACTTCGAGATATGTGTGACGACAGCGTGAGCTAAATCCATGGCTGGTGGTGACCTAAAACACGTCAACGACGGTGGCCGCCGGCATCTAACCTACATCCGCCGACATCTAACCTAGATCCGCCGCCATCTAACCTAGATCGTGGTTGAGGAAGGGAAGTGAGGCAACCAGCACTTACCAGTCATTGGTTGAGGATGTCGGTGAGGACGGGGTAGCTAGGGAGGGCGGCGCCGTGATAGCCGCCGCCTAGTGGGCAAAGTGGAGCCACTGGGTTTTTTTTGGGAGGGGGGGCAGAGTGATCCTTTTCAGTGGGGAAGTAGCCGAGAGTGGGCGAGGGAGCGCGGACGCCTGTGACGCTGACGAGTAGGACCCCGTGTGAGGCTGTTTCGGTGAAGATTTAGCACACGCGCGCCTATGACGCTGACGAGTGGGACCCCGTGTGAGACTGTTTCATTTTTTAGCGCGCGCGCGGCTGTTAGCGGTCGTAATTTAGGCGCGCGGATGTTAGGTTTGGATGTGAATTTTTTAAAATTGAGCGTCTATATGTTAATTAGGGTAGAAAGGGCTATAGCTGCCAATTGTGACATGTTGTCCCATAAATTGAAGGTTTTTCAAATGTAAATCTTCGCTAATTAATACGAAAAAGGTTGCATTCTTACCATTAGTTCTCTATTTTCTACTAATTAAATGAAGAATTAAAAACCATTGATCAATTAGATCAACGAGTTTTCGACAAGGATTGGCTTATTGGGCATGATCGATTACTAAATGAACGTGACACATCCACTTATTACTAAGTTATACCATATTTAGCCATCCTAAAAACATGATCGGCTGAAGCAACATAGTATAGAAGTACTACATATATAGTACTAAACTTCTTACACACACGAGGAATTCTTCCACAATACTAATAAAGTTCTTACATATACTACTTGTCCAAACCAGAACATTAACTAGTAGCACGACTATTCAAATTAAGTTCATCACGACACCATTGCAGCATTCGGCACAAGCGACAACATTACTGGCTCCTCCAAGGATTCCTGTCCCGGTGATTGGGGTTCAGAGGAGGATGCGCGAGCCCTAAGCGGATATTGCGCGTGAGCAACTTTTTTAGGAACACACCGTAGGCAGCGTGCTTGGCCCTAACATCGGGCACACGGTTTTCCGAGCCACATCCAATGCCGCTGGCATGCTGGATCATGCTGACGATGCTCGTGTCAATGTTCCTGCAGCAGAAGGGGCAGGACAACATGCCAGAACGATGACGGTACCTAATCTGCCCATTCCGCAGCTTCCTAAGAACATGTCTGCTCTTAGCATCACGGTGATCCCTGTCAGATGATACGCCGTCATCGGAATGCTTCAAATTAGAAATGAAGCAAAAGGTAGCACCACACTCTAATTCTAGGTCATTTTTAAAATGCACGTACTAACACTAGTTTAAATCAAATAACCATGTCATTGATAAACTAATGACATCAATCTTTTCTTAAATAGCATATAAAATTTAAGCAGAACATAAATGGTACCACATATATGGAGTTAGTTAATGGACTTAATGTGTAATAACAAGCCTAGAATTTATGCCCACATTCGAATGGGACAATAGAACTTGCAGATAAACAAAATGCCATCAAAATCATGTTTAGCTAATTCCTAACTTGCATATACCAATCGCTCTAGAATCCAGGACCTAAAATCATTAGCGGACCCGGGAATAGATTCAAGCCCGGCCAAACAGACAGTTACAAGGCTTAATGTGTTGTTTTTATGAAATAAACTTCAACTACATTGTTCCGACCGCTGCGTAATAAGGGGCGCTGGGTTCGTAATTGCATAAGTAGAATCCCCGTCTCTAGATCCAACTTTCTTGCATGTCTCTACAAACCATTGGATTTTCAATACTAAACTAGGGCTAGATATATATGTTTAGGGAAGCACCTCGGACTCCTCGTCGGAGACGACCTCCTCGAACGCATGTACCTCCCCCATAGGGTCCCCTAGATCGGACAGGAGAGGGAGTCCCCAGCGAACAACCATGGCCGGCCGCACCTACGGCGACGACAGCAGATGCCGCACCGGCGTTATTCCCCTGCATCTGATCCGGACATGAGGTCCAACCGACATGGTGGGCCGCGCCGGCAGTAGATGATGCGACATCGTCCTCCATTCCTCGCGGAACCGCATCAAGGTTGGGGGAGAAGGAGGGAAGCGTTAGGGCTGGAACAAAGTGGGGGGTATTTTGTGCTAGATTTGGGGCCGGAATGGTGGGGGAGGGAGGCGATGCAAGCAGGAGGGGCATTTATACTGACTGCCATTTCGAGGGCCGTCAGGCCTGCTGACGTGTGCGCATGCATGTCTCTGCATGGCTCTCCCGTGGGCTGACTTTGTCAAACACAGAGTGATGTGACATTTACTCACTGTCAAACGGGGCCACAACGAGTCAGGGACACCTATAAGTCGAACAAATTCAGCCAAACCGAGCCAACGAATTGCTCTCTTCCTGCGAACTCAACGGTCAGTTGCGAGGGAGGTCAAACGGCCACCCACAGTGATGAACGTGTATATGCACCCTGCCTTGTTTTCAGTTGTCATTAGTTTCCCGTTCGTTCATCTACTCGGTTGGGTTCACACACCTTCGTTCCACACACGCCTTCGATATTTAGGCAGTTGCCATTTGCAGTTGCCATTTGCGCTCCTTTCGTTCATCATCTTCCCCGACCACTCTTCTTCCAAACCCATCGAACCCATCGAATCCAGACTTCATCTTCCCCGACTCTTCTTCCAAGCCCACAGCGGAGACTTGCCATGGACGATTGCTGACCAACCACGGAGGTTATCAGCCTCCCTGTCCATGGCGGCAACATGCTGGAGGTGATTTACACCAACGAGGAACGTGCCTTGGAGACTGCCATGGCCAATTTCGAGCGATGGCTTCAGCCTGAAAAGGACAAGTTCTTGGGCTTCTGCCTTGAGTACACAAGAAGCCATGCTTACAAACCCCATGTCGTCGCCGTTGTGCAAATCGCCATGCGCAACCACGTCCTCGTGTACCACTGGTGCAGGTCGCCGCAGACAGATCATGGCTGCAAGTTGCTGTAAGATTTCTTTTCAACAAAGAAGATTACGTTCGCAAGCGTGGACACGGCGGCCGACAAGAAGGCTCTTGCCCAATCAGGCTTCTTTCTGCCACCAGAGTACCACCATGACATCCAGATGGAATTTGGGGTACCCAAATTTGGAATGGATACTCTGGCAGGAAATATCATAGACAGTTGGTACCTCAAGATGAAGTCTGGATTCCAATCATACTTGCACCATTATTGGGAATGGGAGATGAATCCAACAAGCCGCAACTATGCTGCAGTGGACGGATATGTCAGCTACGAGCTATACAGAAGGATCCGAGATATGAAAAACAGTTTAGGTCCAACATGGCTCGAGAAGATTCGCCCCTGGTGCAAGAGAGAAAAAAGAGCTCCACAGGGCACGAGCAACAGGAAACGCAGGGAGTAGTTGATTAAGTGTTTTAGCGCTTGATAATAAGTGTTCTTATTTGTGTTCTGGTTTGTGTGCGCAAAAAATATGTTTGTTTTACATATTAATATAATTTTGTGCAATATGTAATACCTGGAATTTGTTTCCATGATTTATAGATGAAATACATTGCTGCTGTGTTTTTTTTTTGCATGAATTAACATTAATTGGTCAAACATTAGGAGCCTTAGATTCAACTCAAATTCAACAACAAACTCGAACATTTTCAAACTGACTAGAGATCAAACTGACAGACTACAACTAGATAATAGTCGCAACATAAGTCAAACATTTTCAAACCGACTAGAGATCAAACTAACATATTACAACAGATGATAGTCGTAACACAAGTCAAACATTTTCAAACTGACTAGAGATGCACGATAGAACACACAATTCAGACTCCCAACAGAAAGTAGCTGCAACATAACCCAAATGATATCTTCAGATAGCAGTTCAAACAACATCTCAATCTTCTTCAGTCAACAGATCATTCTTCTCCCGCAGATCCGTTGCCGTTGTGCCCACCGAAACAGTGGCCACCGTCCCTCACCCGAGGAGGGCCACTTCCATCCACACACCCACCGAAGAATGGGAACTGGTGCGTGCGTGTGGTGTCGACCTCGTCGTCATCCCACAGTGGAGTGTCCGAGACGACTGGGACATGGTCCACGACCTCCGAGACATGGATGAGGACAGTGTGCTCCAATGTCCTCATCGAGGTCGGGGTGCGCACTGTGGACGACATGTACGGCTCTGGCACCTCCACAATGCAGGTATTCGGGACTGCGCTCAGCTGCTTCATCCAGGCATCCACCGATAGGAACCAGCTGTCCACCGGGACATGCATCTGCACCAGAGCAACACCAATATGGTTGAAGGACTGCTCCACCGCAACGGGCTCCTATGCCTCAGAACAGAATCGAATGAGAAAGTCCACCGACGACGCGCTAACATCCACATTCACCTGCCTACGGGTGACTGCGCATTGCGCGACCAGCGCAACCAGGACTTCCTCAGGCGACAAAGCAGGGCGACGCCCTCCCACGGTTCCCTCGAGCGCGCGACCCTGCCACTTCTCCTCGAGCTTCTCCATTGCTCGCGAGCGGGCGAGCACGCAACAGCCTAGAGTCGGCCGTATTAGGGGCTCCCCGGTCCGGAACATCTCCTCCGGGAACATGCGGCGGGCAACCATCAATGAATGAGACAACGAATAGCCGCGCGTGATCTATGGATTCGGTGGGGAAGAGTGGGGAATTTGGGGTTCGATCCTATTTTAGTCCACGAGCTGGGCAGATGAGCAAATGGGGAATTTGGGGTTCGACCCTGTTTTAGTCTCAATTAGACCCTTTTTTTAACACAAAATCTGCACTAGGGGCTCCAATTCTGGTTATAACTTGTGCTAGATTTTGGTATTCTATGTATGTACGGCATGCCCCAACAAAGTGAGGAAATAAATCCATTGGTCAACCCCTTTCTGATGCCAGTTGAAGGGGTAAACGGAAAAGTTTCGGTCAACACATGCGAGAGTTTCGTTGAAGAGGGGGCTCCAGAGTAGGAATCCTTCCTAAGCCTATATGGAGTAAAATCATGTAAATACAAGTGTTCTAGGAGGTGAAGAGATCCAAGATCCAAACCCGAGGTTTGACCGGTTTCACCCGCATCACTTGCTATATGCAGGAAGGGTCTATACGTACACCTCAACCCCCTTCCCCTTCGGACGATCCCGAGGGAATACTATAACAACTTCAGACCGTCTGAATCCCACCCAAAATAAGGGTTTGCCATACCATGTGTGTTAGAGGGTGGCATGATCCTTGGATGCCCAAGATTCCCTCACTCTTTGTGTTAGAGCTCACCGGCGTAGGATTCTCTCTAATGGGTTCGAGGACTACTCAGAACCCGAAACTCCCGGTTCTGAAGGAACGGGGGGAATGTTGCCAATAGGTGGGCCCTACCATTGTCTTGGGTGTTGGTTTTCCTTGGGCCTAATTGTTCCGGCTCATGTAAAGGGTCCAAAACGACAGTTCTGTACTTTTCTCCAGCGGGCCTAGGGTTTCTCCGAAGAGAGGCTCCGGAGCGTGTCAATCCCACCCAAACCTAGGGTATGCCATATAATGTGTGTTGGAGTGTGGCATGGGTCTTGGATGCCCAATATTACCTCACTCTCTGTGTTATTCCTTCACTGGCGTCGGATTCTCTCTCGCGGGTTGATGACTCCCAAGTGCAGGAGATCAATTGTAGTACCTTTCGATAAGTATTTGAGTGTCGAACCCACGAGGAGCTGAAGGTAAGCTATCTATTCTCTAAAGCCCTATAACCCTCTTATATGGCTGTTTATGCAAAGCAATAAGTTTGACTAAAAGGAACTAACTAATTAAAAGCAAGGGACATGGAGTGTGGTTTGTCTAGTAACTAGTGAAGCAAGTTTAAAATGCAAGTAATCCTAAAGCAAGTTTCTAAAGCAAGTTTATAAGCAAGTTTCACAAGTAGCAAGCAACAAATATCTCAAGTATCTCAAGGGAGCAAGTGTTCTAGCAATAGGTGTTTCGTTCGTGTGGTTGTCACAATTAGTGAAGCACATGTTTTAGTCTTAGTTGTTTCTTCTAGGAAGGAGCCATGAATAGGTATAGTCAAGTAAATGATCTACAACCCCTTATGATGGATAATGTGGCCAAGTAAATGACTGCACAAGATTGATTAAGACATATAGTTCCACCATAGCCTTACGTTCTAAGGTCCCCTATATATATCCCCCAATAACTTAACTTTGTGGCTCGGTCTCAGGTTACTGTCACTCCCAAGTCACCACCACTCCATTATGCTATCGGTGATCACCTTACATGCATTCCCCAACATATGCGTGCACTCATATATTGTACATAAAGACAATCATAGAAGATAACAAACTTGTATACAACCAATCAACGAACTATTTCACCATTGCCAAGAACAATTCACTACTCAAACATAGACGGGGAGACACAATACATCAAGGGAATATAGTATTGCATCATACATCGTGTTTTCCAAGAGATTACAGTGGAGAGATGGAGCTGATCTTGCTGTAGATGTTGATGATGAACACACCGGAGGGGGGGTGGAGCTCTCCGGGGGTGATCCCGGCGGCGTTTCCCCCCTCCGATCTTCTCCGGCGGCAGCCTTCTGTCTCTCGGCGCCGCCTCCTCCTCGAAAAGGCCAGGGGACCCTTTATATAGTCGTTTTTAGGTCACGAGACACTCGGGAGAAGAAAGATCGACGGCATCGGAGTCACGGGGGCAAAAAGGGGGCCTCTCACGCGGCCAAGGAATCTGGCCGCGTGGAGGGTCCTATTTGCCACCTGGTTGTCCTTTTGGCCCTCTACTTTGGCCCATGGTCTTCGTCTTGAAAATTCTGAACCGTGCTCTTTGGCCTTGCCCTTTTTGGAGTCCCGAAGCTCCCGGAAAGTCTGAAACACTAAAAAGTACGTTTTCTGGAAAAACAGGGTTAGAACCAAAAGAAGGGGGATTGTTCAGAAAATCCCCCAAATCATTATAAAACATGAATATAAGTTGCCAATATGTCGGAAAAACAAGTAATAAGATGCAAAGTTCATGTATGCATTTTACATGCATCAACATCCCCAAGCTTAACCCATGCTTGTCCTCGAGTATGAATGTGATAAAACTAACATGGACTTTGCATATTGAAACAATCATGGGATATCAAGGAGGATTATTCATGCTACATATAATCAAATGATTAATACTAGAAATGAGTAGCAATATACAATTCATGTCATAAGAAATATCAAATATGCAAGCAAAGATGCTTCATGAAAGTTCACAAAGTGTATAATGAAATAAAAGCACTATGGACCAAATGCATACACAAAATGAAAAATAAAATCCTATATTGGTCAAAGAATAGCATAATGGAAAATAGAAAATATGGTGGACACTTTGGAGAAAATTGAGTAGAGGTAAAACATGATCAAGTCTTATTTAGCCTCTAAATTATTCAACTAAAATTACTAATTGAAATGTGGTATCCATTGATCTAGGACTCTCATTGCCCCTTTATCACTAGCATCTTAAATGGTGAATGTTGAAGTAATGTGAATGACAAGGTGGTTGAAAGCCTCATGCCCCGTGAGTGTGAAAATCTACTCCATGATTACTCAACTTAAGATTCCTAATAAGCTTTGTATAATCATAATAAGTATTAATGACATCATAGAGAACCGCAAAGAGGTACCTCTTGCCCCATGACATGGAAACAAGCCCATGTCACAATGACAAGACAAACAAACGGAGTAGACTCATCATCCTTTTTATTTTCATTCACTATTATGCATAGCTTCTTATTTTATTGTAGGATGTGTTGTAGAGTCACTCAAGCTGTAAGTAAATTTCCACCATGATAAAGCATGGCTTGGGTTAGCGGCCCAATGCGTTTCTCTAGTCATATAGATACTTACTCATCAAAACTTACTATTCCTCTATTTCATTTCGCCATGGCAGGAGTCCAAAAAAAAAAAGTAAATGATTCAACCAAATGTAAATTTTGTGCAATGTTCAAAGCTTTCCGGTGATACACGTTTATAGCTAGCTCCCAACCACACACTTGTCAAACGCAAAACTTGTGGCTCCCATTATTGGGTCATGTTTATTAGATGCATAAAAAGTAAAGTGTGCCTTCAAAAGTTCGTGAGATTCCTATCCCAAGTTCAACCCATGACAATTAATAAAGTGAATATCTTAATTTAGAACATAAATAACACAATAACATGGTGAACATACTCGGAATAGCAATGAAGCTAATGGGAAGATATGGTGGACTCACTAGAAATACATGGCTAAGGAGTGTTGGAAACAAGTTTTTACTTGTTGGAATTTTTAAATTTTTGGCTAGCAAGAGGGAGATAGTTGACCAGCTACTATGCATGCATATGTCCATAGAACTACTCATTTCATGACAAACTAAATAAACCAGCAATTAACATCAAGGACATGAATAAGAGATACCTCAAGACAACATTATTGCAAATTTCTACACATAAAAAGCCTATAAATCATGCAAACATATGTAGCTCTTCAAATCAACCATGGCATCCCTATTCCAAGTCATAATACTAGCATCCAATACATTACAACCCCAAACTCCAGTAGCTCAATCTCATATAAAATGATGGGTGTGGTCTTATCAAAACAAAAATAAAAACAAAATCTAGACGCTTCAAGTCTCTACGATAAATGCTTTGCTTAGAAAAACAGAAAGTAGACGTGTGCTAACCAAAAGAGTGTAGCTCCAGTGGGGTGTTCTTCACATCCCCAAGCTTATGGCTTTCACCATTCTTGGATGTCTTGAGGCGCAGCTCCTCTATTCCGTGTGAAAAAACTTCACAAAACATGTTTCTCCCATTCTTTTTCTGCGGGGTGAGATTAGCAAGGACAAACAAATCACATGCTTGCTGTGCAAAATTCCAAATAAAATGCTCCAGTAGATAGACAATAAGGTTCATTATGTTGTATTTTCACTCTCTTGCTTGAAAGAATCATGGAAATTCGATTCCCAAGCCCAAAGAGTGCATAAAACAAAAGAAGGCAGAATCTGTCCAGAAAAGCAATAACAGCAAAACAAACGTTTTTCCCTAATCTAGACTCGTCAAACAATTAAGCCAATTTTTGTGCTTACAGAGGACGAAAATATGCAGAACATACTAAAAAATTAGCTCAATCCGACATACCAATGAAAAACATAAAATCATACGGTGAGCAGACTCGTGCTGAAACAGAAATTTCATGCACTAGGATAGCAACTTATAAGTCCAAATGGGTTTGACTTGACTCTTTATTGAAAACTCCAGAATTAAAACAAAAAAAACTAATCTCTTGAGACAGAAAGAGGACACTAGGAAAATCCAAACAAAAACAACCGGGTTGCCTCCCGTAAAGCGCTTTCTTTATAGCCATATAGCTAGGCTTTACCTACTTAACATCATGATGGTTCGAGTGAGGTGGCTCGGTATCCCCAAGCTTGGATTCTTGAACTTATTTGATACATGTAGGGTGAGTCCAGGGGTACATCCCCAAGCTTGATTGGTTGTCCCTCTTGATCTTTGTTCATCTCACTCAACTCTTCCTCCTGAAAAATTCTTCTTACACAAATCTCAACATAAAACTTGATTAGAGGGGTTAGTGCCTCCATAAATAAAATCCACATAGGTACAACAAAGACACATCATGAGTTTATTCTAAATATTAACTACTGTTACTACAGTTGTGCATTGCTGCTTGATCAAAAGAACCACACAAAACACAAGTAATGAGAGCAATGCAAAATAAAGACATAATCTGCCAAAAACTGAAATGCCCGTAAAGAGTGAATTTTTAGAGGCACTTAAGTTGCTCAAATCAGAAAACTTAAAACTAATTAAATATGTAGTGATAACTAAATATTGCTGTAGTAAATTACCAGGTCAAAATTCCACTTCTGTGATTTTAAGTATTTTTCGCAGTGAAGTTCAGGAATCTATTTTCTTGACAGCTAATTACTATTGTTTAATCCTATCTCTCATATAAGATTATTCTTGCCATTTAAGATGAGAAATAAGACAGAAATGTAATGTTACAGTAGTGAACCAATATTTTTTTATTTTTTTTAGCTTTGTAAAAAGTTTTAATGATAGAGACTTTGCAATGGTTTCATTGGCATGAACAACACATGTTCAAGGTCGACCCCAACTTCTCCATTACTCATCCTTCTCATTTACTTTCTCAATTTTTTTATAAAATGAAAATCTTAAACTAAATGATACATAACAGTAGGTAAAGGCATTTTACATGTTGTAAAGACATAAATGTGTGCTCAAACCGAATAGGAAATTAAAGCATAAGGAACACACCAAAAAAATATTAAACAATTTATTTTTAAGTCTAACCCATTTCCTATGCATTGGCATTTTGTAATGAAACAAATAAAAGAAGTACATAATAGCAAGCATAGAAAGGTAGATCAAGTGCAACTTCAATACTTTCAGCATAAAGAGGGGAAACTTAATATTGTTGAAATATGTGTAACCATGTTTCCCTCTCTCATAATAATTTTCAGTAGCATCATGAATAGATTCAACAATATGAATATCACATAAAACATTCTTATCATGAGCCACATGCATAAAAGAATCACTACTCTCCACATAAGTAAAATCCTCATTAGTGATAGTGGGAGTTAAACATTCATAATTTTCATTGCAATCACCCTATATAGGAGGCATAGTATCATCAAAGTGAATTTTCTCCTCCAAGATAGGGAAACTAGAAATATCATGCTCATCAAAACCAACTTCCCCAAGCTTAAAACTTTCCATAGAATCAGCAAGTATATCATTTTTATCCTCAATAGTAGGGGTGCTAAAAATATCATATTCATCAAGACAAACTTCCCCAAGCTCAAGGTTTTCCTTAGCAATAAAGGTGTTCAAAGAATTAGTACTACCACAAATATGATTGTTGTGCAAATAATTTTTCAATTTCTCCTCAAACACTTCATGTCCTAATTCAAGGTAGATATTATATAGTTCTAAAATTGTTTGGTTGTTCTCCATTTTATAATTTTTTTTGTGTTTTAGGTTTATATGTTAGTATGCAATACAAACAAGAATAAAAGTTTAGCACAACGCTCCCCGGCAACGGCGCCAGAAAAGTGCTTGATGACTCCCAAGTGCAGGAGATCAATTGTAGTACCTTTCGATAAGTATTTGAGAGTCGGACCCACGAGGAGCTGAAGGTAAGCTATCTATTCTCTAAAGCCCTATAACCCTCTTATATGGTTGTTTATGCAAAGCAATAAGTTTGACTAAAAGGAACTAACTAATTAAAAGCAAGTGACGTGGAGTGTGGTTTGTCTAGTAACTAGTGAAGCAAGTTTTAAATGCAAGTAATCCTAAAGCAAGTTTCTAAAGCAAGTTTCTAAGCAAGTTTCACAATTAGCAAGCAGCAAATATCTCAAGTATCTCAAGAGAGCAAGTGTTCTAGCAATAGGTGTTTCGTTCGTGTGGTTGTCACAATTAGTGAAGCACATGTTTTAGTCTTAGTTGTTTCTTCTAGGAAGGAGCCATGAATAGGTATAGTCAAGTAAATGATCTACAACCCCTTATTCTGGATCATGTGGCCAAGTAAATGACTGCACAAGATTTATTAAGACATAAAGTCCCACCATAGCCTTACGTTCTAAGGTCCCCTATATATATCCCCCAATAACCTAACTTTGTGGCTCGGTCTAAGGTTACTGTCACTCCCAAGTCACCACCACTCCATTATGCTACCGGTGATCACCTTACATGTATTCCCCAACATATGCGTGCACTCATATATTGTACATAAAGACAATCATAGAAGATAACAAACTTGTATGCAACCAAGCAACGAACTATTTCACCATTGCCAAGAACAATTCACTACTCAAACATAGACCGGGAGACACAATACATCAAGGGAATATAGTATTGCATCATACATCGTGTTTGCCAAGATATACAGTGGAGAGATGGAGCTGATCTTGCTGTAGATGTTGATGATAAACACGCCGGAGGGGGGTGGAGCCCTCCGGGGGTGATCCCGGCGGCGTTTCCCCCCTCCGATCTTCTCCGGCGGCAGCCTTCTGTCTCTCTGTTTCGTGGTTTCGTCTATCGGCGCCGTCTCCTCCTCGAAAAGGCCATGGGGCCCTTTATATAGTCGTTTTTAGGTCACGAGACACTCGGGAGAAGAAAGATCGACGACATCGGAGCCACGGGGGCAAAAAGAGGGCCTCTCACGCGGCCAAGGAATCTGGCCGCATGGAGGGTCCTCTTTGCCACCTGGTTGGCCTTTTGGCCCTCTACTTTGGCCCATGGTCTTCGTCACGAAAATTCTGAACCGTGCTCTTTGGCCTTGCCCTTTTTGGAGTCCCGAAGCTCCCGGAAAGTCTGAAACACTTAAAAGTACGTTTTCTGGAAAAACAGGGTTAGAACCAAAAGAAGGGGGATTGTTCAGAAAATCCCCCAAATCATTATAAAACATGAATATAAGTTGCTAATATGTAGGAAAAACAAGTAATAACATGCAAAGTTCATGTATGCATTTTACATGCATCACGGGTTCCAAGGCTACTCAGAGCCTGAAACTCCTGGATCTGACAGAACTGGGGAATCTTGCCAAGAGGTGGACCAAATGTTGTCTTGGGTGTTCCTTGGGCCTAACCTAACACAACCAACCAATTAGTTCCACTTTGCTACCCCTTTCCGGCTCACGTAGAGTGGCCAGATCGGCAGTTCCGTCATTTTCTCCAACGGGCCTAGGGTTTCTCCGGAGAGGAGCTCCAGAGCGTCTTAATCCCAACCCAAGCCTAGGGTATCACGTAACATGTTTGTTAGAGTGTGTGGCATGGGTCTTGGAAGCCCAAGATTCCCTCACTCTTAGTGTTAGGGATTAACCGGCGTCAGATTCTCTCTAGTTGTTGCAGGACTACTCAAGGACCAAAACTCCCGGATCTGACGGAGAACCGGGGGGGGGGGGGGGATCTTGCCAAGAGGTGGTCCCTACCATTGTCTTCGGTGTTCCTTGGGCCTAACAAAACACAACCAAGCAATTAGTTACACTTTCCTACCCCCTTCCGGCTCACGTAGAGGGTCCAGAATGGCAGTTCCAACCTTTTTTTAACGGGCCTAGGGCTTCTCCGGAGAGAAGCTCCAGAGAGTTTTAGTCACACCCAAACCTAGGGTATGCCATACCATATGTGTTAGAGTGTGGCATGGGTCCTGGATGCCCAATATTCCCTCACTCTTTGTGTTATGGCTTCACCGGCGTCGGATTCTCTCTCGTCGGTTCAAGGACTACGCACAGCCCAAAACTACCGGATCTGACAGAACGGAGAGAATCTTGCCAATAGGTGGGCCCTACCATTGCCTTGGTTGTTCCTTGGGCCTAACCTAACACAAACCGAGCAATTAGTTCCACTTTGCTAACCCCTTCCGGCTCACGTAGAGGGTCCAGAACAGCAGTTCCGTCCTTTTTCCTCCAATGGACCTAGGGTTTCTTCGGAGAGGAGCTTAGGATCGTCTAAATCCCACCCAAGACTAGGGTATGCCATATGATGACTCCCAAGTGCAGGAGATCAATTGTAGTACCTTTCGATAAGTATTTGAGTGTCGAACCCACGAGGAGCTGAAGGTAAGCTATCTATTCTCTAAAGCCCTATAACCCTCTTATATGGCTGTTTATGCAAAGCAATAAGTTTGACTAAAAGGAACTAACTAATTAAAAGAAAGTGACGTGGAGTGTGGTTTGTCTAGTAACTAGTGAAGCAAGTTGAAAATGCAAGTAATCCTAAAGCAAGTTTCTAAAACAAGTTTCTAAGCAAGTTTCACAAGTAGCAAGCATCAAATATCTCAAGTATCTCAAGGGAGCAAGTGTTCTAGCAATAGGTGTTTCGTTCGTGTGGTTTTCACAATTAGTGAAGCAGATGTTTTAGTCTTAGTTGTTTCTTCTAGGAAGGAGCCATGAATAGGTATAGTCAAGTAAATGATCTACAACCCCTTATGATGAATCATGTGGCCAAGTAAATGACTGCACAAGATTGATTAAGACATAAAGTCCCACCATAGCCTTACGTTCTAAGGTCCCCTATATATATCCCCCAATAACTTAACTTTGTGGCTCGGTCTCAGGTTACTGTCACTCCCAAGTCACCACCACTCCATTATGCTACCGGTGATCACCTTACATGCATTCCCCAGCATATGCATGCACTCATATATTGTACATAAAGACAATCATAGAAGATAACAAACTTGTATGCAACCAATCAACGAACTATTTCACCATTGCCAAGAACAATTCACTACTCAAACATAGACGGAGAGATACAATACATCAAGGGAATATAGTATTGCATCATACATCGTGTTTGCCAAGAGATTACAGTGGAGAGATGGAGCTGATCTTGCTGTAGATGTTGATGATGACCACGCCGGAAGGGGTGGAGCCCTCCGGGGGTGATCCCGGCGGCGTTTCCCCCCTCCGATCTTCTCCGGCGGCAGCCTTCTGTCTCTCTGTTTCGTGGTTTCGTCTTTCGGCGCCGCCTCCTTCTCGAAAAGGCCAGGGGACCCTTTATATAGTCGTTTTTAGGTCACGAGACACTCGGGAGAAGAAAGATCGACGACATCGGAGCCACGGGGGCAAAAAGGGGGCCCCACACGCGGCCAAGGAATCTGGCCGCGTGGAGGGTCCTCTTTTCCACCTGGTTGGCCTTTTGGCCCTCTACTCTGGCCCATGGTCTTCGTTTCAAAAATTCTGAATCGTGATCTTTGGCCTTGCCCTTTTTGGAGTCTCGAAGCTCCCGGAAAGTCTAAAACACTAAGAAGTACGTTTTCTGGAAAAATAGGGTTAGAACCAAAAGAAGGGGGATTGTTCAGAAAATCCCCCAAATCATTATAAAACATGAATATAAGTTGCTAATATGTAGGAAAAACAAGTAATAACATGGAAAGTTCATGTATGCATTTTACATGCATCAACATCCCCAAGCTTAACCCATACTCGTCCTCGAGTATGAAGGTGATAAAACTAACATGGACTTTGCATTTTAAAACAATCATGGAATATCAAAGAAGATTATTAATGCTACATATAATCAAATGATTCATAATGTAGATGAGTAGCAACATACAATTCATGTTATAAGAAATATCAAATATGCAAGCAAAGATGCTTCATAAAAGTTCACAAAGTGTATAATGAAATAAAAGCACTATGGACCAAATGCATACACAACATGAAAAATAAATCCTATATTGGTCAAAGAATAGCATAATGGAAAATAGAAAATATGGTGGACACTTTGGAGAAAATTGAGTAGAGGTAAAACATGATCAAGTCTTATTTAGCCTCTAAATTATTCAACTAAAATTACTAATTGAAATGTGGCATCCATTGGTCTAAGACTCTCATTGCCCCTTTATCACTAGCATCTTAAATTGTGAATGTTGAAGTAATGTGATTGACAAGGTGTTGGTTGAATGCCTCATGCCCCGTGAGTGTGAAAATCTACTCCATGATTACTCAACTTAAGATTCCTAATAAGCTTTGTACAATCATAATAAGTATTAATGACATCATAGAGAACCGCAAAGAGGTACCTCTTGCCCCATGACATGGAAACCAGCCCATGTCACGATGACAAGATGAACAAACGGAGTAGACTCATCATCCTTTTTTATTTCATTCACTATATGCATAGCTTCTTATTTTATTGTAGGATGTGTTTGTAGAGTCCACTCTAGCTGTAAGTAAATTTCCACCATGATCAAGCATGGCTTGGGTTAGCGGCCCAATGCGTTTCTCTAGTCATAAATATACTTACTCATCAAAACTTACTGTTCCTCTATTTCATTTCGGCATGGCAGGAGTCCAAAAACAAAAGTACATGATATCAACCAAATGTAAATTTTTGTGCAATGTTGAAAGCTTTCCAGTGATACACGTTTATAGCTAGCTCCCAACCAAACACTTGTCAAACGCAAAACTTTTAGCTCCCGTTATTGGGTCATGTTTATTAAGTGCAATGAAAAGTAAAGGTGTGCATTCAAAAGTTCGTGAGAGTCCTATCCCAAATTCAGGTCATGACAATTAATAAATTGAATATCTTAATTTAGAACATAAATAACACTATAACATGGTGAACATACTCGGAATAGCTCTGAAGCTAATAGGTAGATATGGTGGACTCACTCGAAATACTTGGCTAAAGGGTGTTGGAAACAAGTTTATACTTGCTGGAATTTTTTCTTTTTTGGCTAGAAAGAGGGAGATAGTTGACCAGCTACTATGCATGCATTAGTGTCCATAGAACTACTCATTTCAGGACAAACTAAGTAAACTAACAATTAACATCAAAAACATGAATAAGAGATAGCTCATGACAACACTATTGCAAATTTCTACACCTAAAACAACATATAAATCATGCAGCTATAAGTACCTTTTATAATCAACTAAAGCATCCCTTTCCCAATAAATATAACAGCATCCAACTTAATTAAACCCATTATTCTAGTAGCTGATTCTCATAAAGATAATTGTGGTGGTGGTCTCACAAATAAACTAAAAAAAAACTAGACGCTTCAAGTTTCTGCGATAAATGCTTTGCTTAGAAAAACAGAAAGTAGACGTGTGCTAACCAAAAGAGTGTTGGTCCAGGGGTGTGTTCATCACATCCCCAAGCTTATGGATTTCACCATTCTTGGATTTCTTGAGGCGCAGCTCCTCTATTCCCTGTGAAAAAACTTCACAAAACATGTTTCTCCCATTCTTTTTCTGTGGGGTGAGATTAGCAAGGACAAACAAATCACATGCTTGCGGTGCAAAATTCCAAATCAAATGCTCTAGTAGACAGACAATAAGGTTCATTATGTTGTATGTTCACTCTTTTGCTTGAAAGAATCATGGAAATTCGATTCCCAAGCCCAAAGAGTGCATAAAACAAAAGAAGGCAAAATCTGTCCAGAAAAGCAACAGCAACAAAACGAACGTTTTTTCCTAAGCTAGACTCGTCAAAACATTAAGCCAATTTTTGTGCTTACAGAGGACGAAAAGTTGCAGAACATACTAAAAAATTAGCTCAATCCGACCTACCAATTAAAAACCTAAAATCATACGGTGAGCAGACTTGTGCTGAAACAGAAATTTTCCTACGGTAAGACCAATAATGGATCTGTTCCCCAAATGCCAGTGGAGGACCCCAACTCGGCCATTGTCCTTGTTCCAACCAGCTCGGGGAATGCCTCCACTCATGCAGGTACCATGGATGGAGGAGTTATGCAAGTAGCAGAGGCAGATTCTAACAAGAAACAGAAGACATCACCATCTCGATCGGCGGATAGGGCAGCGGCTGCGGTGCAGCCCTGCCGTACGCAATGAATCTCCTCTGTTGGAACTGTCGCGGGCTTGGGTCGGACGCGACAGTTGGCGAACTTCGCTGGCTAGTGAGGTTCTTCTGACCTTCCTTCCTCTTTCTGTCGGAGACAAAGATGAAGGATTCTAGAGTGCAAAACTTCATGTGGTCGTTGGGTTATTCCGGTAGTTTTGCGGTCAGCAGTGTTGGTCTTAGCAGAGGACTGGCTTTATTCTGGTTATAGTCCTTTACAGTCTTTTTAAGAGGTTCATGCCCATTGCATCGATGTCATTATATCACAGGATGAGGGTGAGCCATGGCATGCGACCTTCGTATACGGAGAGCCGCGGAGAGAGCTCCGTCATGTTTTCTGGGACCTATTACGACGCTTGCATGCGACATGGAAGGGGCCCTGGATATGTTGTGGCGACTTCAATGAAGTCCTTAGCGGGGATGAGAACATGGGCTCCTCGGTTCGGTCTGATTCTCAGATGGCTATGTTCAGAGAATGCTTGGAGGCTTGCAGTCTGGTTGATCTGGGTTTCATGGGGCATAAATATACGTGGAGTAATCGTCAGCAGGGTGACGATCTGGTATGTGTACGTCTCGACCGGGCGGTGGCTAACTCTGCTTTTACGGATCTATTTGGTGGCTTTAGCGTTGAGCATGTGATCACAACGTCTTCAGATCATATGGCCCTGTCCATCCAGCTCACTGGCTCCGAAGCACACCATCAAAGGCTCCCTGTGCGACAACAATTTCGGTTCGAGGCAGCGTGGTTACGTGCACCTGATTATAAAGAGGTAATGGAAAAAGCTTGGACTGATGGGAGGTATGGGGCTCCATCGCTGCAGGCAACATGTGACAATCTGCACAAATTGGCGGGATCACTGAAAAAATGGAGTCATGAGTCTTTCGGGTCAGTTCGGAAAAAGATAGGCCTGTTGGAACGAAAACTTAAGGATCCAGGAGATTCGCATAGTGGAAAAGGAACTGTGCGAGTTATTTGAAAGAGAGGAGATTATGGCACGCCAACGGTCCAGAGTGGAGTGGCTACGTGAGGGAGATCGTAATACAGCGTTCTTTCATGCAAGAGCTTCTGCACGGAAGCGAGCCAATCGAATCAATTGTCTAGTGAGGGGTGATGGTTCGGTCTGTAAGGACTCATATGGAATAAAAGGCATGGTACAACAGTTCTATGGTCATCTATTCTCCTCCGAAAACTGCCCCTCTAGTGATGTTGTCCTTGATGCAATTCCTCAGAAGGTCACTGCAGATATGAATGAGGACCTTTGCAAGGCATATACAGATGAGGAGATTAAGACAGCCCTATTCCATATGGGGCCCACTAAAGCGCCGGGACC